>JARFIY010000324.1:16334000-17721000 GCA_036346155.1 Sinelater perroti
AGGAAGATACTCACTGCTGCTTGCTGCTGTTTTTGGAACCTCGGCGTTTTCCCATCACTTACAACAACGTAGAGTATATATGAGGAGCAACCATGGAAGAACAATGAAATTCTTTCTTTTTTAAATAGTGCTTTTATCATCTACACGTCTTTAAATATTTTTCTATGGATAACAGCAAAACTTTATTAATAAGATACCCTTAAATGTAGAAATTAAAAAAGTAATCAAATTATGCAGTCATCATTACTGGTTCCACTTTCTCTAATATAACTGTTTTGTAGGGAAAAGTTCTGTTGCGCCTTTTAATTCAGCAACGAGTTGTCATTTGACATCTTTAGGAATTTGCGAATCTTTTATATCAAGCGGCAATTTAAGATTCAATTAATCTCCTTCGGAATCATACCATAAACGTATAATTTTCAGGGCATAAAAGTAATTTCTGGCTTTTATAGTTCGTCTGTATTTATTATTCCTCATTATTCTCTACCTTCTGTGCCAGCGTGGTCCCGTGGTTGAGGGACGGGCTGCGATGCTGACGGCCCAGGGTTCAATTTCGGGTGTTCTCTGATGCCTGGCGGTGGCCTACTCAGTCACTAAAATAATTAGTACCTGGTTCATTCGAACAAGGGATAATAGCAGTCGTCTTCGGTCTTCAATCGCTCCTCATCAGAGATGGTGCGCGACGACCGGGCAGAAGTGAACGTGAAGCCCTTAACTAGTTCGCAGGGTAAGTATCGGCTAAGCTTACCATTATTATCATTATTATTCTCTACCTTCTATAAGTTCTAGTTCTTCTAAAACTGAAGCATTATTTCAATAATTGGTAGAGGCTGCTCATAAATTTAGCCATACGATAACTACTTCGTTCTTTTAATATGCACATGGGCTACAGAGCACAAAATACGTGAAGAATACGTCTAAACTGATATATTCTTTTACTTCTTATCTACACTTAAATAAGGTCTCAACCTATATGGTCCAAGATTTCTTTAAAAAGTACCTCTGTCAAATCCTTATTAAATAACTTTTCTTTTTTTTTAAAAAAAGCATGTCTACTATAGTCTGTAATAATTCGTAATAATTATTTAAATAACTGCATTCTTTGTTTAATTTTCTTTCTAGTGTTTTGGTTCTGGAACTGTTTTTGTTATTTTTTTGCTACTATCGTTTTTGCTAGTACTGTTGCGAGAATGGCAGTCACTGTGCTTAAGTTCTCATTTTGTTATCTATATTTCAGTCTTCTTTCTACTGACTAGATTTATATTAAACATCTAAATGTCGATTTTATTTTTTATATTTCTAGGACACACTCAATTGTTCTTTAATTTTTATTTTGGCATTTTGAAGTTTGTACTGCTAAATACATTCAATCTCTCGATATTGGTATTTTTTGTTAGCGTATTTATATAGATATTTCGAAGAAGTTTTTATGGTTACTTAGGCGTCTTTATTTTTTTCACTTTTTAATCTAATGATGTTTGGTACTACATGTTCCAAAATCTATGTATCACGGAAAAAATCATGACAAAGAAAAACTGCAAAAGATATTCAAACCGGGTAAATTATATTTTATTTAAGAGGTATTAAACTAGATAATAATGTTTTCAAAGTGTCTTCCTTTGCTCTTGGAAGCGTAGCCTGACGTTTCAAAAAGTGATCAATAATTTTCTGTCCGGTTTCGTCGGAAACTGATTCAATGGTCTCTGAAATCCTTTTTTTCAAGACTTAGAGGTTTTCAACTACACCCTTACTCGGATGATGAACAATGTTTTAGTAAAAGCCCATAAGGAGTAATCGCAAGGGTTTAAATCAGGAGAATATAGGGGCCAATCGATACCTCCTCATGAATTTGTCGTTGAGTCTGAAGCGATGATATTTGGACCGAAGTCACTGAGATGACGTCCATATTTTCTTGCGAGCGATGGATTCTGGCGCCATCTTGCGTAAACCAGAATCCACGTTTTATCGAATTACGCCTTGTGATCAAAGAATTTGTCCAAAATTTGCATATTTGACCAGAGATGATTTCGGTTAAAAAGTAAGGGTCTACTATGCCATAGTAAGTGATGACAACACCAAACCGTTATTCTGTGGGGACCCCCATATGCGGTAGTTTTGGGTGTCAATTCATGGTGGTTTAAGTTCTTTTGATTCGATCATTTGTAGGAGAATATTGGCGAATTTGAATCTGTTCTTGATGGCCTTTTCATTCAAAGACAAGCGCATTTGAATTTTATAGACGAAAAGCTCTAAATCTCCTCTCAGAATGTTATAAAGAGATGATTTCTGGATAGCCAGCGCTTTAAAGCATTTTTTATTGAAGAAGTTGGAGTTTCTCCAAAGTATTTCTGGACTTGTCAATGTTCTCTTCTGTCCTTATCGATTGTGGTGTTCCGGTTCGACCTTCATCTTTATCATGAACACAAAAAATTTGAATTTTGAAAAAAATTTATAAAAAATAGTTACTCACCGAATGACTGTCCTTGGGTCCAATTTCGACTCTCTATCCACCTTCTTCTTCCATGTGCGTACCGTTTCATTTGAATTCTTCCCACTCCTGTATTCAATGAATTGTACTCTTTGAGTGATCGAGTATTTCTCTTTCGGAGAAGACATTTTCAGTAAACTAAAACATGCGTTTTGTTGACATTCGATAGCTCTTGATACCACCTGAACAGGGTGGACTCCCAGTCTTTTGTGTGTTATAAATGTGAAATTGAAGTGTGCTATATTGTTCTTCTCTCTATCGTATTTTGAATAGACCAACTATATCACACGTTAATTTATTAAGATGCTCCTCTAATTTTTAAAGCTGAATATCGTTTTATGAATGTTCTTACATTAACTGTTTTGATTGCTAGCTTGGTATTGCTTTGACGGCCTGATCCATTTCGGTAATTTTTCTTGCTGCACAAACATAATAAAATTGTAATTTTGACGTTAAAACGCAGCGCTTGTCACAGGCGTGTTGACAAATTCGATAAGATATAAAGGGCGGCAAGGCATGGTAAGATGGAATTAAGTTTGAGGGTTATTGTTCATTGTTATTTTAGGATTAGAAAACAAGGGTGGGGAGGATCAGATCCCTAAGGTAAAGAAGTGTCTACCTACTGCTCAGAAATCCAATTATGTTCATTCAAAAATCTCTTTCATTTGTCAAAAACTCATTGCTTGGTATAGTCAAATCTTTACAGTGATTTTAATGTATATCTTTTCATGGCATTTCACCTGAGAGAGAAATTGAAAAGTAAGTGAAAAAGAGAAAATGTATAATATTTTCCAGGAGATAAAAGCAAATAAAGGGAATGGGTACCCAAATTGGTGAAAGGTGAAGTAAGAAGCTGAAAGAATTGGACAGATTTTATTCAGAAAATGTGCCCACGCAAGGTTTATCTGAGAGACTAGAAATATTGCGCAGCCCTTGTATTTCACCACTAAAGTGTTATTGATTCTCTGCTTCCAGCCTTTGTTTGTTTACAACCAGAACTTTCTCGATAAAATAGAGCTCTTGATCAAATCTGCGGTTGTAAAATATGGAGAGTAGTTTCGTAGCCTTAGTCTTTATATGTTTTTGTTTCTGTCGCTGAAAATGTTTTAAGTGCGTGTTTGATTCTAACATCCACTGCTGTTGATTAAAAATTAGGAGAACCGTTGCTTTTTACACAGTTTCAATGGGGGTACTTTAATAAATTAAATGTGCAAATTTATTAGAGATTTTTATAACAGTTGCGATTGCCTTTCATAAACTAAACTCTACTTTTGTCTACCCCTTTATATATTTTGTCTGTGTTTCTTTAATGATAATCACTCAACCGAAAAAGTTATTGAGTAAAATAGGAAGGCACACAATCGTTCCCCAGATTTGTTATTTTTGCTGCTTCTCCCCATTATTGTTTACTAGTTTCTGTTAACTGTATATTAGTTCGGTTCTAGAATGTTGTACTCTAGTACTAATACCTTATTGTATAGACTTTAAAACCAACTCTTTTTAAACTAATCCATTTTGGCTTATAAGGACACAAGGTCGTTGCTGATCATTAACTTTAGTCATAATGCAACAGGATTAGTCGAATCTAGTTGATAAGTCCAACTTCTTTAGATTAACAGATCGGATTAGGTGCCTTACTTTACTGAATCTCATCCAACTGGACCTTTTTAATAATTCTGCTCTATTAAATAAATAAAGAAATGGCAACGCAAATATTTTTTCTAACAACTTCTCTTAGCTTAATGCTACAACTAATAGATTGAGTCATTTCGTTCTAGGAAATTCTGACTTATTGAATCGAGTATCCTGAGTAGAAAATTTCATTCTATGAAAATACATGTTAAGAGCAATAAATTTTTCTTTGGTAAATTTTGTAATTTTGCCATTTAATTCTGACTATTTTGGATTAAACTCGTAAGCCAAACATTTTTGCCTTTGATCTTTTTTGAATGGAAAATATTGCAATCGAAGAGTTTTTTCTTAACTCATCTAGACGAAGAAATAATAGATTGTTGTAGTGAGAAATCTCATTTAATTAGATCTAATAATGTGCTTTCAGGTTATGCTAAAGCTAATGAGTTATTTTTAATTTAGTAGATCAAGCTTCTTCCAAATTTAATTAGAGATTGTGAATAATATTTTTTTTACAAACCTCGTTCCATTTCATGAAATATAACAGCTGCTATAAGCTTTCAAGCAAATTCTACTCTAATGGTTATGTTCTTTTTTTATGAGAAATCTCATTAAAACCGTCCCATTGTTGCGGACGTTAGTGCCTTTGGGAATAACCTTTGCTTTGTAGACAGTTTTTTAAATAACTTTTACTTAGCTAAAATTTGGAGAAAAAATTTTAATTAAATCTGGAAAAATTAGACTAAATGATGCAATAAATCGATTTATTTCTATTTGTCATAGAATTTTTGCCTTTTAGAAGTGTTTTTATAGTACGTGGTGTTTCTAAAAGTTTTAAGAATAGCTCAATATCTCAACGCGAACACAAGCTAGGAGCGTGAGTATGTGCAGGACTATTCAGAAATATTTCGAGAAGCGTTACCTAGCGCGAAGTACGCGTGACTATCAGGGTAAACCTGCTACGACTCAAACGTAGTTAGTGTGAGAGGTAGGCTCATAATGTAATGGATCGAGAAGTGAACATCAAATTCTTCTACAAAATGGAAAAACGTGCAAGTGTGCAAGATGGAAATAGTGAGTAGAAAATGTATTTACAATTCCATTTACGGTTTCCATATATTCGTGACGAGAAAAAACAATTTATTATGAGCCTGTCAACAAACACAACCCCAGGTATGATCAAATAAATACAGCTCTACGATTGATTGCGGATTAATTGGATATTATCAAACAAATAGTGAGCACTGTTTACGATGGTTTGCGCAGTTCGTACCCAGTTTGTGGTTTACAAGCTGAAAATCCAAGTTTGCTACAAATTAAGAAAAACGACAACGGGGACGCATAAAATGTTGGTGCAAGTGTACGGGACAGAAGCCGTGGAGCAAAAGTGTGTTCACGACTGGTTCGACAGCTGAGGATGACTATGTTCAGGCCGGCTGCCGACAAGTAGAATATGATCTATTAGTATGAAAAATGCTGTGATCGGCGACTGACTCTATGATTTATGGTGAAGAAATTGGGCAATTGACAGTGTGCTTTATCGCTTACGAAATTTTGGGCAGGCGGAAGTTCAGTTCCCAGCTTGTGTTGCACAAGCTAGCATTTGAACAGAAAGCAAAACGGAGGAGATTTCATTACCATGTGCGACCAGCATCCTTCTCGATCATCCATCGTACTTTTCTGATCTAAGAACATGTAACAGCGATTCTATGGTCCTATTTTTAGACATAATTTTGCTGACAGTTTTCAAATTTATGAATATTGCCAAAAATGTGATGGGAACGATGGTAATTATTTTGAAGGGCAATAAGTGTAATTTATTTCTATCTTCTGGGGTACACCATATATAAATGAACTTCTAAAACACTTTTCAGATGCTTCACTTTTCTCAAGCCCATTACATTGGAACCGTGATATTGAATTTAGCAGATTGGAAATTTTTATTATTAACCTTATAAGTTGGTCTACTTTTTTACAACAGAAAGAGTAGATTTTATATATACTTTTTACTCACATTAGCCAATAAATATTTGGTTATTCTTGCTTGAAGAACGTTGTGGTTCATAATTTTCAAAGTAAACCCCACTAGAACGAATAAATCAGAAGATCCAACTAATTTTTTGCATTATATTTGACATTGTAAAGGCATTCAATAATTTTTGGAATGTTAGGGACAACAACAGAAATTTTATTATAGAGACACACAATACACAATCGCTTTATTAAAGTTGCAAGTTTAAATCTTTTTAATCGCAGTTCTGTATCGGGAAATATTTATCGAACAATTAGCTTCATTTAGTGAACGTTTTAGGAACTCAAAATTTGAATGCTTTTTGGGGCAAACCCAGCAGATTAAAGTCGGATATTATCCAAGGCCAGTTTTCGGCGCGTAGTTATGTTGTAACCTGGCGTAGAGTCTTAAAGAAATCTCCACCACCGGTTTTAGAACATTACCGCGTGCCAAAACTATTTCTTGATACATTTTAGCTAAGATTATTTGCCTCTTTTTGTCTAAATAAGGTTCATTTATACCCCACCAAACCATGATGGGGCAGGATGATAACATATTTGAACCTTTTTAACCACCTACAACACTTCTCGTCGTTTCGACGTTTACATACCGTAATTTGGTGGATTCTAGAGTTTAAACAATACATGGTCGACCGGATCTTTGCTTATCATTTATGCGCAATGTTTCCTTGAAACGGTCGATGGTGCGATAAACAAATCGCTAGCTTAATCCACACTGTCTTAGTGTCCTAATATCCCGCTTTTTTCTATACCAATTTTGTATAACATAGTTTAGGGCGTACCACAATGTATTCATTACACACTTGAGTATTTCGAATTAAAGACGTTTCAGTATCTAAATATTGAAATTCTTAGCTGTGCTTTGAAGTTCTATACTAGATGTTCCTAAACATGATTTTATATAACAACTTCTTCTCTAGAGACAATTTCGACATCTGTCTTATTAACCAATGTATTATTTGCAAGTTTAAACTTAATTCTTTTCATTTTGTGCATATATGCGTTCTTCATATGACCCTCCCATATAAGTGAATTCTGAAATATTTAGAACTATCAGTTTTTGTGTGTTCTGTTGCTTACTCATGAATATTGGTGGGAAGTTGCCCCTTAGAGCAAAAGTTACTTGCGCTGATTTGCTTTTGTATACTTGAGTTTATTTTTAAGATATCACATCACAATATGTGTGTATTGAGACAAAAGTATGGTCATATTTACTGTAGATATAGGTAAATATGTCGTAAATATTAAATACAAAATTGGTCCCAATACACTATCCTGGGGAGCACCAGAATCAGTGAAGCGTAAAGGTGTTTCTTCATTTCCTCACTTGATAATCTTATGAGTGTCTGTTGGTAGTATCTTCTTAATCTTATGCAAGACCTTATGAAAATCTTGAATTCTGTCTAAAAATACTGTCTTTTCATACCTTAGTGCTTTTCTCTACAACTCTATAGAATTGTTCGATTGGAATGTGAACTTTACAAAACTCTAATTAGTAATTGGGTATTTCTAGATTATCTCAAATGATCAGTCTTAATTTATTTAAGAAGAGCCTTTCAATCACTGGAGACAATATCGGTAATAAGCCGATTAGATTTTATGATGACGGCCCTGTATTAGGTTCTCCAGGTTTTGCGATTAAAATTGGATTATATGGTTAAGTTATACATATAAATTCTATTTTTCTATTTCTTAACTATATTACAGGTACCTAATTTATGGTTTGAGGCTTTAGCTATGTTCATCGTCTTTAAAATTTGAACTTTTTAGTTATCGGACTAATTTAGTATTGAGCCTTTGCGCATTGAGCAGCTTTTCAACACTGTTAACTTCTCTGGAAAATGTGAAACTAGTTACTTAAATGTTTAATAAATATCCAAACTTTTTAATCATTTGTTATTCGAGAATTATTGACAGAATGAAGAGACGTTGGCTGCTGTTAAGAATAGATTAGAGTCTTATTGTCTTCCACGACGAGTACCCTTTAACCTCCAACGATGATGTTTCAAATTATTTGCTCCTGATTTCGATACTGGAAAGTAGGCTTGTTATTCCACGTGTTTTGGTTGGGACGCCTTGTAAATTGCCTTGAGTGGCTATGTAGACATGAGAGTTGAAAATTGGTTCCAATCTGTGCATTTATTAGAAAGTATTGGTATCTTTAAGTAGTAAATTTGTACCTATTGTCACTATTATTCGAGAGTGGTCATTTGAGATATCTAAGCAGAATTAAGATGGGAAGCAATTTGTACTTAATTTTTTCTCAATACAAAAATCAAGCAAAACCGGCAATAAATGGGCTTTTCTATAGTCTTGTTGTTTTGTACTATTTGTAGCTTTCAGCAATTTTCTATCTTTTTTACGTTGAAGTCTTCGCCTGAGATAAATCTATTTCCCAAATTTTATAAGTAATGTTTAAATGATATAACTGACATATAATGGTTTAGTTTAACGCAAGTATGGCTAAGCGATTGGAGCGCTTGGTTGCGAACGGACACGGGTTTCATTCCCGGAACTTTCTAATGCCTGTCGGTGCCCTGTTCAGTCACTAAAAGTAATCGGGTACTTGCTTGGACTTCTAAGGGGTAATAATGCAGTCTTGTAAGGCGCGGGGTGTACTATTTCTGATATGGGGCGATGTGACGCCTCATATGAAAAATGGCAATGAGGGCGAACATATGAGAGCCGTAATCTCTCAGTTCACAGGGCTTGCTCCCGCGAGGGGCGTAGTGTTTCACTGTTATTGATTATTTTTATTATTTTATTAGTGATAATTAATTCGTCTTTGGTATTTGAGTAATTTAATGTTGATATTTCTTAATTTTATTTAGTTCGACTACATCGCTTAATTAATCAGTTGCTTCAGTTTACTGTATTTAAGGTGTATTATTGTTGATCTGTTGTAAATTCCAGTTAATACTGAACATGGATAAACCTTGGTTGATTTAGACGTGTAATTGAAAGCAGGATGGTTTTAGTCCCATAACTCTGTGTTTGGCTTTGGCAATATTATGGACTCACGTTCCTGGCTCTCTCATTCTTCTTTTATTCCACAGGTGTCGGTGAATTAGTGTAAGTTTCAGAGGAAGCACTGAAACTATGTTTTTTTTCAATTTAGTTAGTAAGAAATTCTGATTTTTAAGCTTTGAATTTTTATTTTGATTTACTTAGGCAATACTTTAAGAGCATATTGCTATTTGCTCTAATAACTGAATTAATATTTTAATAATTTACAAAATTAGCTGGACGTTATGGTTCATTTTCCGCGACAGAAGTTTTTCCTTGTTCTTCTGATTCTTTATTAGTCAGAACAACATATCGGTTTGTTGGATTAAACTGGTAGTCCGTGGTTTTTGATTACTTATTATTATTGTCTATTCTGCTATCGACTATTTTCCATTTTGTTAGAAACGTGACTTTTTATCGAATTAGTAGTTGATAATTTTGATGTCCAATCTGCATCTATAGAGCCTGCTTCACTTGCATTGGTAGGTATTGTTGCACATTAGGTGCTTATACTTTGATTATGGTAATAGTAAGCAGTTACAGCCCAGGGTTGCATTTAACCAATACAAGAGCATTTACAATATGTTTGAACTTGAAAATAAATAAATTTGGTTAATCTTCCAGCGCGAAATCGAAGTTCGTTCTGTAACCTTGCCGCCCGACTCCAGCCGCGCTTGGTAAGCCCAACTTCGCACTTTAAAAGCCAAACAGCAACTACCTGGCTCGATTTGCACAAATATAAACAGATATTTTCGAACTAAATTATCAGCTAATGATGTTTTCTCTATCGAGTTACATTCGAACAGGAGCGGTACGTGAACTTTTTTCTGTTGGGTAAACATTGATTTTGTTATTAGATTTGATGCCGGTGCGGAGTGTTACGCCCCGAGGCGACCATTTCATTGCGGAGGTGCCAGTGTCAATGCTGTTCTCCTCATTTGATGGCACAAACAGTGAAAATTATTGCTAAGGGATGCCAAAAGATTAATTCATGTAAAAAGTATCCTTGCTTAGTATAACAAACATAGAAATGGTATATATAAGTAAAGGGTCATCGGAAAATGTTAAAGCAATTTTAAAGGTACGAGCGCACTTCAACTAAATTTAGATAGAATTATTTTTGATACAATAATCTTAAAAATCAATACAAGAAAAAAAGTTACACTTTATTAAAAGCAATAACAAAAGGATAGGAACAATACTCGATCTGGGATATTTTATCTAAATTTGTGCACGGGATTATTTCTTACTAGAAAATGATACACAGCCTGTTACGTAAGATTAAGATAGATGAGAATTTAAGTAATCACTACGAAACCATTGCCTCCATGGAAGCAGGAATAATTCACCCCTGTCAACTATGAAAGTATTTGAAGGCTATCTCTTACTATTAATATGAACGAAATCAAAGAGAGATTAGAAGTACACAAATAAATTGTTTGAAGACAATCGACCACAACCCTCCCAAATAAATAATGAAAGTGGACAACTATAATAAAGAAAGAAGTGGAAATAAGGGATACGAAAGAAAACAGAGCAGCGGGACAGGATGGCATTGAATTTATTTGATGAACAAGAAATAAAATGGTTAACTTCATTATAAAATGAAGTTTACAACTCTGGGAATATTTCCAAAGATTGGATAATATCAGAATTTATAACTTTGCCCAAGAAAACAGGGGCCAAAACTTGTAGTGACTATCGCACTAGAGTACAGCACCAGAAAATTATTGAAAAGCATCGGATTGGATGGATTTTAGAATAACCATAAACTCATATTGGAACTAATTGGCATTTGTAAGACTGATGGAGAAAGCTCAGACGATATTGAAATTCTGCAAGTGGAAGACAGGTTTGTGTTCTGTTACCGCTGATTTTTAACAAAGATCCAGTGTATCTTTAGAAAAGTACTGTACGAAACGGATGAGGAGATTTTGCTGAATAGTGGAAAAGTGAACAACATTATATACGCCCACGATACAGACATTTTCGCGGACAGCATGTAGAAACTACAAGATCTCATGGACAGTATAACGGAGGGCAGCTAGCGGTACGGCCTGGACATTAATATCAATAAAACAAAATTAATGGTCATTAATAAACGCAAGAACCAAATCCAACAATGACTAATAATTAATGAAAACCATGTTAAGAAGGTCAATAAATATATCTATCTTGGTACAATTCTTAAAGATTAGTTGGACAACTCTCAAGAAACAAGGATTCGTATGAAGAAAGCAAAAGCAACATTCAATAGTATGCACTTATTATTTAAAAGTCAATCATTTGACCATGGCCACAAGATTAATACGTTGTTACGTGCCACAAATAAAAAAACTAGAAGCCTTTGAGATGTGGCTGTATCGCAAGATTTTGAGAGTTTCCTTGAAAACATTGAAATTCTCCAAAGAAGGCAAAGAAGACAGAAATATTGAATACGGTAGAAGCCTGAAAACTCGAATATACGGGTCATATTATGCCAAACGCCAGTAGATATTAGCTTCTACAGAATATACTGCAGGGAAAGGATATTTGGAAGGAGAGGGCCGGGCACAAGGAGGACATCATGGATAAAAAATTTAAGAACATGGTTTGGCAAGAACACAACAGAATTTTTCAGAGTCGTAGCCAACAAGGAATTAGTGGACAGGATGTTTTCCCAATCCAGAACGGACAACAACCTTAAAAAAAGAGACCATAATCCAGCTTTGTAGTTATGGCCCCACTTATGTTCTTTTGGTGTGAGGCCTAAAGGCAATATCACTTAACAGAAGCTGATATCTAGTTAGGCTAAAGCTCTCCTAAGGGATTAATACCTAATTACCAGTATACAGGCGTCCAGATAGAGAATCGGTACCCAATACGGTAGTGGTGTTTCATTATTCTAATGGTTTGAAGCCTCTTAATAGAATTGGTACTAATAGACTTTGATGCTAATGTAGATTTTGTATGTTGTAATCGATTTATAGACAGTCTCATTTCATGTATTGTCGTCTAGGAGAAAATGTCAGAACAGTACATTTGTTGCAATTTCTAGAAAAGTTTTAGTTGCTTTACTTAGTCCGCTTTTCATTTATTTTACTTAATAATCATTTTTAAACATGACATAGACAATGTATATTTCTTTATCTAGATGCTAGCATGCTTTCATCAGCTGATATATTTCTTTAAAATAAAGGTTTTCACTGTCTGGTATTTATGTTTTTGGATTGATAGGGATTGAAGTATATTTAATGCCATCAGCCTTGATAAAAGATGTACTTACTGAATAAATGAGATTCTGATGTTTCTTTTAGATTTATATGCATGATGTAAATATAATTGTGTTGTCTAAGATTTATAGTCGGCTTCATTTCGTTGACGCGTTAAATTATCTTTTGTTATCTTTATAGTTACCTATACCTTTACAAAGAAACATGCTCTAACAATTTTGTGTTACAAACTTTTTTATTTCTTTGAATTGCTATCAATTTGGCATCTTTATATTAAATTAGAAGTAACACTTTGATTTCTAATGTGCGATATTTAAATCGTTAGGCTTTTTATTGGGTGCGAACCAGAATGAAGTTTGACTTGTGTTGCTGACTTGTTAGGGTAGACGCAACAAGTACAGGGGAATGGAAGCTCATCGAATCGTAAAATTCATAAAAAAACATTAATAAATTTGGTGGTTGATAAATGATCTTCTTGCTTCAAGCCTTTTATGGCCCAAAATTCGATACATGCCAATTCAGCAAGTACTTTTTAACGTCACTAAACTCCTAGCCCGTTATTTCAACGAATAATACAGCACTTAGCTCTTCGCATCGTGATTACAAGTATTACGTTTTTATAGTTTGCGTATTTACTTAGTCTCTAGTTTTGTTCAAAAAGATCAGATCTTCTATCTATGTGTTTGGTTTTTTTTTCTGTTTCCCTTTTTGTACCCTTATTATTTATATAAATTATACATACTTTCTTCTTCTTATTTTAGGGTAGCTTCTCAAACAACAATTTCTTCACTTCTCATACCATTTTATAGTTTTTCATAAATGTATTATACGTTCTTCTACTATAATTTCTTCTTTATGGTACGCTTCCTAACCTCTAATATTAATTTAAGACTATTTTCTTTGTTAAATTATTATATAAGTTCTTTTACATTTTCTTACTCTATATTTATTAATTCGCTTTTCTCAATATTTATTCTTATAACATCGTGTGTTGATATTGCCTTTTTTTATTCAATACATCATAGCTTTGCTTTTTTCGTTCTTTATTTTTACCAGGCGGTTTTTTATTTCCAATTTTGTACCGTTTTGACTTATTTATCACACCATTTTTATTTGTTGTCATATGTGTTATTCTAATCTAATTTCTTCTGTAGTTTACTTTTAATGTTTTGAAATTTATTTAAATTTATTTAAAATTATTATTCTACGATGCTTATCATGTGTACAGTTTTCATTTTGAACTATGCATCTTTTTCTTATTTATGCTTAGAAGTTCTGGACTTCTAACAACGGGGTTAATTGTGTTTTTTACTTACAGATGTTCTTGTCTTGTTGAAGTACTGTTATACCTTTGTTCACAAAATATGTGAAAATTCCCAAATATTAGGTTGTAAATTCCCACGGTGTTAGTGCGACATTAAATGCTCCCATTGGGACGTTGAAAAAGTGTAGGCGCTGCGACACCAAGTAATAGGCTGATGCGACAAGTTTGATAACAGTGCCAATCCAAGAACTTCCCCTTACTATTACAACAGTAGTTCAACAATAACTTGGTTTGTTTGTTTTAATAATGAATGAAAAATTAGGTGCTGCATAACAGCCGATTTTGACAAGCGTGCAGATTCACTTCGTATGTGACGGGGAAAGCGTTGGCCGTAAACAAGGTACTAAACATAAAAAATAATTAGATGTTTGCTGATAAATTCTGGCGCACTTTCATGAGCGCCACCGGCTGTTATTTGACATTATCATAGTCCACCAGTGGTTTACAGCCTTCCACGTGTATTTTTTGCCGTTATTGTTAGTAAAAACAATTGTTGGGTTACAACTTGGTTTTCAAAAACAAAGAAGTTTTTATTCTAACAATTTGATTAAACAAATAATTTAAATTGCACATCCGACCTTAAGATGCAGATAAATACATTTTTAATTAAATGATGTGGTTGAATTGCTCATTCCTACTGTACTATTAGGAATGGGAAAGTAGCTGATATAAAAATTTATTTAAAAAATAATTTTATTTAATCTTAAGTTATGGCGGATACAGTTAGTGTCTATTCTTAAAATGTACGTTGTACGTTTACATTGATAGTTTAGGGTATTTGTTATGTATTTTATCATGTCGTCCACTTCAACTGAAAATCTACTATTCTAAATTGGGGAATTAGGATTTCAAATTTTATAACTTTGATAGTGAATTAAATGAATGAATGAAAATGTCAAATGTTTGTACATTACAGTTTTATCTAAATCTGGATTCATATCCTTCAAAACTTAAAATACAGTACGGTTACATCAAACAGGTGATTTCTTTTAGTTATCTGCAATTTCATCAGGCAAACTAAAAAAGGTAAATAAAATCACAAATCCAACTTTCCTTTACTCCAAAATTAATTCAAACTGCTTTAAACAAATGATGAAAATGTACCTAATAATCGTAATGCAACATTGAATCTAACACACCTATACCACTCTCGATATTTATATACAAAGTAAAAATTACCAAACTATGATTGGTAACTTAACAACAGTCGCGGAAAATGAAACATACAGACCAAACCTTTAACCAACCAAACGGTTAAAGTCAATATTCACAACATCGACAACTACAGAAAATTAGTACACATCTGAGAGAAGATCACATAATAGATCAGGAAGTGACAGGATAGTGGTTAGAAACTTACATTACTTTATAATAGCTGATTAAATGAAGGACCTGTAATAAAGCAATATTTGACCTGCAATACCAAAATAACGATTGAAGCACTAATTGTAAGATAGACATGTGAGATGGTCAAATGTAAGCTATATGTAGAGTAAAATATATTGCAGTAAATATACACCTGCGTGAAATGTGGTCAACTACAAAGACATGCCTAAGGACTAGAGACTTGCAAAATGTACTTGTGACTTCAATGTGTCTGATAAGAAGACCCAATAACTAATAGGCTCGGCCAACAAAGAAAAAGCTATCTACCAGATTCTTAAACCCAACAGAAGTTGAAACTAAAATAGCCAAACTAAACCAACGCAAAGTTTCGGGGTCGTACAGACCTATCAGTCTACCCATTTCTACCAAAATATTTCAGAAGTTTCTACTGCAATAAATACAGAAAGACTACCAACTAATACATTTGTTGCCTAGCTACCAGTTTGTGTGTACCATATACTAAGTCCGTAAAGTAGTTAATGAAATATGTAAGAACTTCGAGGGAAGGATTTTTGTATAGTCTGTGTCCCAAGCGCTTGATAAAGTGTGGTACGCGACTTTATTTTACAAATTTAAAAATACGGTTAATAACTACGACCTCCTCCTTTCTTACCCCACTGATAGGGATTTCTTTGTAAAACAGAAGAACATACAGTCTTCATACTACCCCATGAAATCCAATATTTCGCAAGGCAGCGTGCTCAACCCACTTCTCTACTTTATATATACTTCTGGACTGCCAAAAAGAGACATTACTATGATGGTTGCATTTGCTATTTTCACCATCAAGTAATGATCTAATAACATCTTACTAACATATACAAATCCACCTAAAGATGCTTAATGAATGGTACAATAAATGATTAATTAGAGTAAATTGACACAAATTTGTCGAAATACTAAAACATGTCCTGTAACCTTTAACAGAGTCTGTGCCTGTAAAATCTTATGTTAATAACCTAAGATTACACCTAGCTCAACGCCTAACGTAGAAACGAAGGCAACTGGACCTCATCCTTAGACTAATGTACTGGCTCAGGGATCGAACAAAAGTCTATTGTACAAGATTATGCTGAAACTTATTTGCTCACATCCCATACATTACGGAAGAAATAAGACCATCTTAACAATAGGACGTCAAAATGAACTTGTAGAAAACCTCTATAGGAATGAACCTCTCAACAAAAGTCTAAACAAATTCTGACTAGAAGACGTACCTCAATAGCACTAAGGAATAGTGACTTATAGGGAGAAATGTCAGAGTCGTTTTCCTTTTAAGCCAAGGAATTGTAATAAATTTACTTGATATTCTTGGTGAAAAAAAAGCTGGATGATTGTCGTGATATACTGAGCTAAAGCTTACTTTAAAAAATTGACAATTAAAGAAGTAATGCCTATTTCAGTAGCAAAAAAAATAAGATCTATGATAAACTAATGAGACTTTATTATTCCAAATTATGATTATCAGTTTTATTTTGGTACAAAGACTTATTATTTTTTTTTAATTTCAGTTGAAACAAAAATATTTCCATTTTATTGAACTGTGTAAGACCTGGAACATATTTTGATTGTAAAATATGAGGTGTGTTGTTGCCTTCATAAAAAGCAGTAGCAGCACCATAATGTCTCATGTAGCCATATCAATCCAGACTACGAAATTGTCGTCTCTCTAGTGTCTTTTTATAAAAGGACAAGTCGTTTCCTAATACACTTCTTTACGTACATATATAGTGTGCTACGAAGGTATTCAGCTATATTACATAACAATAACAAGTACGGACGTGGAACTCCTTTTCCACCAATGTCCGGGGCTTCAATGCTCAAACAAAAATTTGCGCCCAGCTCCGGTCAAACCGGTCTCGAGATTTTCCGATCGGGCTGATTTTTGGCATCTGGACTTGACTTACGGTCCTTAGTTGAATACTGAAAACGTTATGTCTCTACCTATCACAGATCAAAAATTATAAGGCGTGACAGATGTCAGAAATGACTGAAATATAAGCTGGTCTCCAGCTTGGAAGCTGCCTTGATCAAAAGTTATAAGGAATGACATATTGGAAGCTGGGTCCGCTAAAAACCCTTATTCCAATGTTGTTGGACATTCCACCTATGCTAGCTGTGGGTGTGAACCCGGTAGGCAACAGGCTTTCGAATGATACCCCCCTTAGGTTCAGTAGTTATCGAGTTGAAAGTCGCGACGGGCAGACAGACGTCCGCAGCGATTTCATTAGGCTTCCCTTTTAGGTATAGAAACCTAAAAATGACGCAAGGTGCAAAGAACATTGTAAGTAGCCTCAGTCTCCTTCAAAGTAAGCTCCTTGGAATGCTGCATAGTTCCATAGCGTCATTTTCACTGTTTCAAACATTTTGTTAAGTCCTCTGTTGAAATAGCAAATAACTAATTCTCTCTTATCGTTTATATCATGTCTTTACTCAATATATACTTATTACATCGTTGCTGAAGCCTTCTAAATCATTTGAATAGTTTCTGCGAACGAATGTTTCAGCTTCGCATGAAATATAATGTAGATTAGCAGCTCTACTCGCTCAATCATTGCAAGTTCCAAGATCACTCACAACATATGCTCACTCACCAGCGTCTAATTATTAACTAATCCGGCCAGTAGAGTCACCCTTATTCACTCATGCGCATTACAGTCCACTCTCAGTGGCTGCCAGGTTACATCATGTTATTGTCTTCATTTTATTAACTTTCGACAGCGGAACGCTATAGGCGAAAGTTAATGATTTTAACATGGTGTCTGTCTGTCTGTCTGTGTGTCTGTCTGGAGACACGATAACTTCCGTTATAATCATCGGATTCACTTCAAACTTGGCATACATATACCTTAGGTCAATACCTTCAGCCAAATTGGCTAAAGGTCGAAGGGTCAACGGTGAGGTCAAACTTTTTTCCATCACATAACATATGTCATGTGATACCTCATTCGAAAGCAGACATCAAAAGGAACATTAGTTTATTTCACCTCCGCTAATTCGCCACACCACTGTCGAAAATTTCATTTATGGTTTTGCACCATTCTCGTTAATATTGGCTCAATATTTACGGGGATCTCATATGGCAGCTGATCAAGTGGGTTAAGTAAGGCAATAACCGAATGAGTTCCTATTTGTATTCCGTGATATTAATTGATAACCAAACCAAACATTTATTTAAAATTTGGTATGTTCTTTAAATCTAATATTATTATAGCCATTATTTATACACTTTTTTTAAATAAGTGTTATTTCCAGATTATCTAATCTGAACCAATAATTTAACATTATGCCAAAACGGCCGAACCGAATAAAATGTTTTTTGGTACGATTATTGTCCTTGGTCCTCTCATTTTCTTCATTTGTTTTTTTTTCATTTTACCTTGATAGTCGAATATCTGAATTATGAGATAATGGACTATCAAGATGCCCATTTAATTCCAATGGGAGCAGCCATCTACATTGTTGCGAGCTGCGTCAGCCAAGCTACCCATTATTGAGCATCCAGATATGTAGTAACAATCACCAGGCAGCCAGGTGAAATTATTTATTTCAAAAATAAATTTCTCTCAACCATCTGACCCCTGCGAAGCGGGGTGAACTCGGCTAGTAATATTATATGCTATTCTTTTTGGCAGATAACTTGTATATAGTGCTACTCCTAACGATATTATATTTATTGTTCTAATATTTTGTCAAAATATATTTTTTATAGAGGCTTTAATGGTTTTTTGAGTTATTTCTTTTCTGTATTTTCTTTACCTTTATATAATTTTTTGCGGTATTTTATCTACTACTTTAGGATATCTTCTATAATAGTTATCTTTGTTTTTAGTTTATTTGGAGTATCTAGAATTTTAGCTAGAATTGTTTAGTGATTATTTTAATCTCTGTATACAAATCTTTAGTTTTATTCTCGATGAAATTTTTTTTCTTTAACTCTTTAGTAACCACGTCGAATTTATCGATTCATCGGTCTTGTATCCTCTTTTCTTCTATGTTTAGTCCGAGTAGTTTTAGTGTTTTTTTCTCTTTTACCAATTGTAGATCATCAGTTATCTACAGATCGCATCCTTTTGCTGTTTGGAGTTTTGCATCTTATTTCTTGTTCATTTTATGATTTATTACCATGTGCTTTATGGTTATCGATCTCCTTTTCATTTTCAGTGAAGCGTCTTCCGATTATTAACTTATTATAATTTACTAGTTGCATTTTATGATTCTATACCTGAAAGGAAAGCCTAATGAAATTGGTGCGGACGTCTGTCTGTCCGTCGCGACTTTCAACTCTAGAACTACCGAATCTAAAGACATAAGAGGAGTATCATTCGAAGGCCTATGGCCTACCGAGTTCACATCCGGGAGCTGGCATAGGTGGGATGTCCTACAACAATGCAATAAGGGTTTTTAGCGGACCCAGCTTCCAATATGCCATTCCTTATAACTTTGATCAAGGCAGATTCCAAGCTGGAGACCAGCTTCTATTTCTGTCATTTCTTACATCTGTCACGCCTTATAATTTTTGATCTGTGATAGATAGAAACAACGTTTCCAATATTCAACTAAGTTCAGACTCCAAAAATCAGCCTGATTGGAAAATCTCGAGACCGGTTTGACCGGAAGCGGCCGCGAATTTTTGTTTATGTATGGAAGCCCCGGACAGGAGTTCCACGTCCGTACTTGTTTGTATTTGTATTGTGTATGTTGACTTGGTATTTTTAAAATTTTATGTAATGCTCGGCAAATAAAGTCGGTGATCACTTCCAGATTCGACACTTGAGTAACCTTTTGTATTGAATATTTAAAATCTGCATCTGGCATGAGTATCTTTTGTGGTTTCTTATGTGCATACGGTTTGTCGTGTTTTAAATTTGCACATTGATGTCTCCAATAACGATTGCAATTTCTCTTTTTAGTATTGATGGTATTCCATTGTCTAATTATTCTCAGATATTTTTAATCGTTTCATCATCGGTTGTACTTATTGGCGCATAGCTCTGCAGAATACGTGCGATTTGGTGTTCAGGTCTAACTGTGTAATCAGATATATATTTATTAATTTAATAATGCAAAGGTTGCTCGACTTAAACTTTGCAAAGTATTACCCGAGAAGGACACCGTATTTTCGTTTAAAGCTGCCCTTCCATTTAGCTTCTGATAAGTTTCCTGCAAGTGGAATTTTGCAGCGTTTTGTAACTTGTAATTTACTTACTTGAGGTAAATCTCTTATATTCTAAGCTTCTATTTTTAGAATTTTGATATTCTGTATAATTATTTGGCTGCTTTTAAGACTAATCATGGTAATCCGATTGGGTATCAAGTGTAACCATGGATTTTCTTGGGAATCATTCATAGAAATTGAGGTGATTTCTTTTTGAATTGTTTAACCGGAACGATATGGGAAGGGGGAGTAGGAAAGATTGAGGTTGCCTCAAGATTACCCCTAGCGTAGGAAAAAAACTATGTCTACTTTCAATTGCTACCTATTTTTTAATATTACACACTATGCCTTATCTGTAGTTTAGCAAATTGAAACCAGAATGAATTCGTAGAAAACCAGAAAGAGAAAAGACAAAACATATGTATCTCCAGTCGCTACCGAGCCGCCATTGGTTATATCCCAGTTTTCAGGACTGAGCTTTTAAGCACCACATCCAATTGTTGTCATTTTTTCATAAAAATTGAGTTTAACGTGCCACTTTTTGCAACTCGACTATGAAACCAGAACTTCGTGAATATTCAGAACTTTGTGGACAGTTTCTCATTAAGCACAAAGACATACCCGTTTATTTTTAGAATTATTCGCGCCAATATTAAACTTTAATTTTAATATTAGTTGTGTACTTTTAGTTCTGAGTCTCTTTCTAATACACATTTTGAGTTTGTTTTGTAGTTGAAGATTTACAAATAATAGTTTTCATTTTTGCACATAAATATTCATCTTTAATTCTGTTGCCAACCATGGAATAATATGAATTTTGTGTAGATTTTCAAGTTTTTTCCTTTATGAAGTGCTGAAACTAAGACCATTTTTAGAATTTGCTTAACTTTGACTACTGGCATAAAATTCTAATGGTATTAATAATAAAATTATTTATTTGATATTTTCCCTGTTTTTACAAATTCCCAAAATTAGTTTATGAAAACAGGTTTTTCAGATTTATTTTTTTTTAAACATATGCGAATAAATTAAATTTAGTAGCGGGAAATGTCAATCAAGTTTTTTCTTTCTATCTGTTTTATCAAAGCTTATTTGCATTTGCTAAAAAAACTAAACAAAAGGCAATATCAAAGACTGTAAATTTATAATTTTTATAATAACTTTTTTAGTTATGATTGCGGATGTTAAAATAGTAATCGCTCATTTATGAAAACAAACTTTTTAGTGCTAGAAAAATAACGATCAAAAACAATAGCGGGCTTTATAATTTATTTTTCCTTCCCACTTAACTTTCTGCCTTTCCTCGCGTTCCTTTTTATAGGATTTGCTAAGTATTCAATGTTGTTGCTTTCATTCAACAACTATTTTGTTTTGCAATTTTTAAAACACCAATGGACGAGTCGAGTACGAGTATTGATACGGTGTGGGTGCAACGCGCGCTCTCCGTTATCAGTGCAACACGCCTGGCCTAAACTGTAATCTTTAACCTTCACTGTGAGTATTCATAGTAATATTAACAAATTCATAGAGTGCCAACACCTCATTAAATGATAATAAAATGAGTCTACAGGCGCGGACTAAGCGCAAACTTGATGAATTAACACCGCCTCTCAATGAGGTGCAAAAGCGATACATGTGGTCAGCTGAAGAGCTAATCACACAAAACAGATTCTACTTGCCCTCACAAAACGATAGCGAAGATAACACAAGCAAAAAAATCAACACACCTCCTACAGAACCTGCTACTTCTATTAATAGACCTAAAATCCCGCCAATATATCTGCACAAGGCTCTTGTGGCAGCACTCTCACAAAATTTTATTCTGAAAATGGAATTGAATATCATACATTCCAAAACCCCAACCTAAAACCTCTGTCAGTGGTAATTAAAAATGTTCCGTTATCAATGACTACTGATGAAATCAAAACTGAGTTACGAGTACTACCTGTCATCAATGTAACACGTCTACTGACAAGAGATAAAAAGCCCCTTCCTCTGTGTGCAGTCGACCTAACCAATAGCGATGAGGGCAAAAAGATATTCTCCTTGAAGTCAATATATCATTCAGTTGTGACCGTTGAAATGAGAAAAAAGTCAACCAGCTTACCACAATGTCATCGATGTCAACGCTACGGGCACACAAAAAATTACTGCACCCTCACACCAAGGTGCGTCAAATGTGCTGGAAATCACAATCACAATGAGTGCACCAAGCAACCAACAACTAAACCGACATGTGTCAATTGTGGCGGCGATCATGCAGCGAATTACCGTGGATGCAGTCACCATGTTGAACTCCAACAAAAACTCCAACCCAACGCAAACATACGCTGATAAACTAAAAAATAACCCACACGTCAACAACATCTCCTCAAACTCAGCAGCAACACAACCAGTCGAATCCTCTCAGTTATCACATATAACTAAAATTATTGTCGATCTTGTAACGTCCTTTCTTCCCCAAATTAAAACATTCCTTTCAACTATCGCATTTTTAGCCAGGTACAATGTGGATATAGCCTGCATTACTGAAACTCATCTGCAAGACCACGATAATCTTAAAATACCAGGATGCAAAGTATATCGAAAAAACAGAAACGCCACAATAGCTTCAGGAGGTGTGGCCATCATCATTAAGAGAAACTTAGAACATGCAAGTATCCCTAATATACTAAATACTACTTTAGAAACAATTGGAATCAAAGTGAGACTACATGACCAAAGCCTTCTTATCATCTATAGCGCGTACAGGCAGCCAAACAAAAACTTAATGAAAATGATATAAAAACCTTATTCAATACAACTGACCAAATATTAGTAATTGGAGATATCAACTGCAAACACCGAATGTGGGGCTGTCGAGCTACTAACCCTGAGGGTACAAAACTCGAACAATACTCAACTACATATGGCTTTCAAATCCTGCCTCCGAACGAGTATACGTATTATCCTTATCGGGAAGATCACCAACCTGATATACTACATATTGTTCTTCAAAAAAATTTCCCAAAACAGATAAATCAAAATGTAGTAATGGAACTTAACTCTGACCATGTACCTGTGTTAATATCCTTCCTGGGCACACCTCAAATTAAACAACCTCCTCAAAGACTTATTAACGGACGAATCGACTGGAACAACTTCCAAGAGCGACTAAACTCCAACCTACATGAACCATATAGGTGTGAAAACCCTGAAGACCTTGATACTGCAATTTCTAGCATCACCATGTCAATCACGGACGCTGCCAAAAAATCGGTCTCAACTCCTCGAAACATCATACACGCTAACTATAACTACCCACCCAGCTATATATTAAAACTGATCAAGACAAAAAGTCAAACCAGGAGACTATGGCTGAGAACTAAAATCCCGAAGTAAAAGACTCTAAATAGCCTCACCGATCGTCTTAAGAAACAACTGGACGAATACAGAATTGAGTCATACCGAAAGCATATTGCTGATATCAGCCCTGGAGATCCGGGCATGTGGAAAACTACCAGAAGAATTCTGCAACAACATGACGAATTACCAACCATAACAAATGGACCCAATATCCTCTACACTGATAGCGAAAAATCGCAAGCTTTTTCCGATCATTCGAACACGTTTTTACGCCAACAAACATCTGTGGCACTGCACATGCACTTCATGTACTAAATCATATCGAGCGCAATCGCCCAGTTATCACAGAAAACATATACCCTGTATCACCAAGTGAAATAACTCAATTCATATCTGCTCTGCCCAAACGAAAGTCACCAGGCCATGACCTAATAACTAACATTGTCCTTAAACACCTGACCAAAAAATTTATAGCATACCTCGCATCTATATATAATGCGTGTCTTCGCATTGGATACTTTCCACGGAGCTGGAAACACGCGCACATACTCATGTTTGCAAAACCAGGAAAAGATAAAAGATATTAAGAACTACCGGCCAATAAGCCTACTTACAACTTTATTAAAAATTCTGGAAAAATTATTCATGTTCGATTATCAAAAATTGTAGAAACCCAAAATATAATACCAGCATTTCAATTTGGCTTTAAGAAAGGACATTCAAGCTGCCATTAGCTCCAGAGAATTAGCGAAATAATCGAAAATGGATTTGAAAGTAAGTGCTATACAACAATCATCTTCATCGACATTGCGAATGCTTTCGACAAGGTATGGATTGAAGGTCTAATGAAAAAACTACTTGACATTAATATACCAAGTTACCTGCAAGCTACAATATTTTCGTTTTTGGGAGATAGAACCTTCGCTGTTAAGGTCAACTCTGCCATATCTGATATCAAAGCTATACATTCGGGAGTTCCTCGAGGAAGCATTCTTGGGCCTCTGCTATTTAATATCTATACATCAGATATACCAGCAACCGGAGCTTCTATAGCCACTTTTGCGGACGACACGGCGATTATCACGCAAAACACGAACTTACACATTGCAGTACAAGAACTTCAACACGCCACGAATACAATTAGTAAGTGGCTTAAAACATGGAATATCCAAGTTAACCCTGCCAAAGCAAAATTTTCACGCTAAGGAGAGACACCATCCCGCCCAACATCGAAATTGATGGCAAATCTATACCATGGAACCCCAGGGATCAAGCGGTAAAATATCTTGGAGTACACCTCGACACACGATTAACCTGGAGCTACCACATAAACAATAAGCTACTTCAGGCCAACAACAGAATGCATCAGCTATACCCTCTCATTAATCGCAAGTCATCTCTGAAGCCGGAGTGTACCATATTACTGTATAAAACCATAATACGCCCCTTAATCTTATACGCTTGCCAGGTTTGGTGTACTACGTCAAAAACAAACATCAACAAAATACATAGACTCCAAAATAAAATTTTACGAGTTGCAGTGAACGCGCCTTGGTTTATTCGTAATACCCAACTACACTACGAACTAAGAGTTTCATATGTACAAAATTACATCTGTGAAAGTGTTAAAAAGATTATACAAAACGCGAGTGCGTGCGACGGGGTCACCTATTACAACATGTGCAAGCGAAATATACACACTAGGCTAAAACGAAGACTACCCCAAGACATCGTTATCGTAGAAGAGCATAACGATTAAACATTAACAATATTAATAATCAGGACGTTACAAATAGTTTTGTCGTGTCATTTACAGTAGTTATTTGTAATATTATTAAACATGTCATGTATAACATTTTAATTGTTGAGCTGACAATAAAGTCTATTATAAAAAAAAACACCAATGATAGGGACAATGTCTGTAACATAAATGCGCGCTTTTTGATTCTAAGTGTGTTTGTTCCGCTTCGTTTAAGGATATCACGAATATCTTGCTTGGACTGTTTCCCATATTGACATGTTTTATTTTCGTAAGCAATCTTTATCGTAGCACCATGAAAGTTTTACTGCGAAATTTTAAGATTGAGTGGATGGATTTTCGTAATTCTAAAACTAGATACCACTTTTCCTTTAATAGAAATTATCGGAATATCTATTCTACTTTTCCTTTGTATGGATATTGCTCTTCTTATTAAAGCTGCTCTAGAAAGCACATCAAAATAATTTCAAGAGGTGGGTCAATAGAAGGTAAAAAACTATATTAAGATTGGGAAATGCGGTTTGAATGATTGTCCAGAACTAAAAGAACTAGGTTTGATGTTGAAGTATCTGGAAGAGAAGTAAAATGCCACACTCAGATTTAAAACAAGCTCATCTGCCATGACACCTGATTTTGATAGAGCAAGGAGCTACCTCGATGTAATTTAGTTTTAAAATGCGTTGCAGAGAGTCTTCATTGAAGGAACATATGTTCTAACATTCATCGCACAGCGCTTCGTTATTATTGCTAGTCTTTCTCCTCTAACAGGAGCCCCTGCTTGTTTCCATATTCAAGACTTCGAATGATCGCTTGTTTTGAACATACCTACTTCTTCTTTTTCTTGTGGTGTCTTTCCTATCGGAGATTCGCTATTAATAGAGCTGTCTGTACTTTGTTTGCTGCGGCTCGAAACACTATTTTTTCCACATCAACCTCTTAAATTCTTCAGCCATAAAGTCTTTGTTCCCACGCTTCTATTTTCTTATATTTTGTATCGTTCATGTCCGAAGATTCTAATTTCCTTCTTTTGATAGCAAGTTTTATTTCCGTATCTTTGTTTAATGTTTGCAGAACTTTGTCATTTCGCACTCTGTTCCTCTACGATATTTTAGGGTTCTACGATAAAGGCACATTTTGAGGGCATTTTTCATTTTAGCTTTATTAACTGTCCAACAATTTGCGCTATACAAGAAGGCACAAACTATCTAGCATCGTACAAGTCGAATTCTTAAATTTTTGTTGCATAAAACTTTATTCATTTTATTAATGCTTGCCTTGGTTGCTTGATTATACTTTTCAGTTCTGTCATGCATGCACCCTGATCATTTAATATGCAGCTTAAATATTTCTTTGATCTCGTATTTTGTATACTGCGTTATTTATTGTTATACGAGGATTATTTGCTTGTTGTTTTGTGATGCTTTTGACATATTATGTGGTTATGTTGATTTTCCTGATTCTTAGCACCCTTCCACATTTAAGGTGGACCAAAGACTCAGGCTCATATTCATATTATTTCTACGCACATTGATTAAAGGAGGGATTGTAGTTTCTTATACTAGTTTGTATTACAAGGTGATGGTTCTCCGTTGCCTTCTACTCCGCGCTGTAGCTTTCTCGTGCTAGATGATATCTGTCTTTTTTGTACTATAACTGTACCAAGCTACGCCCACAACCATAAGGTTAATTATTCGGGAGAATAGCACTGGCTATATCCCCCCACATGACATGTAATATTCTACCATTTACGTATTAAAAAAATATTCGCAGCTAACCTTCATATCTAGAGGCCGTTCACTATCCACCACCTGTGACCCCACTAGTAGCTTATATCTCTAGCACCTTAAGTAATTTTTGTCCAAATTAAGCACTCTTTATGGGTTATTTATATAATTTGTGCGGTTTGGAAGAATCTGTTGACTAAAATGTTGTTAAAACCTATAATGTGATTTAGACTCGTCACGTAAAGAGTCTACATTTCTTTCTACTAATCCTATATTGGTATTTTCTTTTTTATTAACTCCAATGTTGTACAATATATCCTATTTACAAAAGATAGTACACATTTTGTGTGGTATGTAACATAAATTAGTGCAAGTAGCAGTTAAAGCTCCAATAAGCCATTTTATTATAATTTGCACTAGTCTATGTTCTAAAGGAGTATTTGAACTAGAAGTTGAAAAAGGTAGGAAATTTAAAGTATTATTCGAATAAGATTAAGACAGATCTTAAACTTAAAATGGAAATTTAAAAATTAAAATTACGTTGGGGGTTTATTGGGTTTAAATCGCTTTAGGTATTTTAGTTTATCGGTTTCGTTCATTAAAGTAATAAACAATAGTTAGGGACATACCAACATTCAACCTTTATTTGGCAGAGCTTTGTAGATCTGTTTTCGCAATGGGCATGTATAAATCAATTAAAATCACTTTGTTTGACACGTATCATGAACCATAAACTAAGCACACACGTCTAAATAGCTTTTAACGACCTTGTATAGTAGCAGCTTGTTTTCTAATGCTCCTTACATACTTATCCAGTATAACTTCTTGAATTGGAGCCGATGCTTTTTTCATTTATTGAAAATATGGGTTCTCCAAGTCAGACATCAGTCCAAGTAGAGCTCCAGATATATTTTACGAAGTCGGCGTGTGTTAATTATTATCCACTGAGTGTCGAATAGCCACCTCGGGGCATAATGAAGGTGACTTGTCGGAATTTATTTTCATATACTTTGACCATCTAAAGTATTGGACATTATTGGGAGCTTTGAGGTACTCCAGATGAGACAGGTTGTAGATTCGTAGTTTTGCCTTAGCGAAAATACGAAATGTAGGACTTTAATATTTCATAGAATTCATATGGTACATATTTTTTTTAATTTATGGAAAATTTATGCGAAAAAGAAGAAAAAGACAGATATATGAGATGCAACAAGAAATCTATAATAGTGGAGAAAAGGTAATAATAATGGAGACCTAAATGGCCGAGTTGGGAATAAGAATACGGGAATATATCAAACAATAACGGAAAGCAATAATAGAAATTTGTGTAGGAAACAATCTTATAATAGCAAATACAAAATTTAAATACAATGACGAGAGTGAATGAGAAATCAATCATCGACTATTTTCTAGTGAGTAAGAACATAAGGAAAAGATATAAAAGTCAAAAGAGAAGCAGCGGTAGGGAGCGATCATTATCCACTAATAATAAAACTAAACAGAAAAATGGGGGGAAAATTGATAAAAGACGGAGAAAAATTAATAAAAAAATAAAAAGTTTTAAACAAATATAAAAACAGTACCAAAAAGAATATCAAGAGATACTAAAGGAATAACTAAAAAATAAAGAGAAAAACGAAAGCATAGAGGAAAAATGGGAACACCTTAAGCACAGCATAATGACTGCAGCAGAAGAGGGTTGTGGGAAAACGAAAATATCTAATAATAACATGAGAAAAACCGACCGGTGGATAGATGAAATAAAAACAAAAATAAATGACAACAGGGTAAAGAAAAAACGTGGGAGAAATTTGAATATAAAGTGACAGAAAACTATAGAGAGAATCAAAAATTGTTTTATGGTGCAATAAAACAACTTAAGAAGAAAGAGAGAAGAAGAAATAGTACAACATGTCAAATGTAAAAGATAAGGAAGGAAACATAATAATTAATGAATAGATGGAGAGAGTAGTTCGAAGAGCTAACACACACGCATATAGAAATCAAGAGACAGAATATAAATTATAAAAGAGGAAGAAATAGAAGAAGCAATAAAGACGTTAAAAGTAGGTAAAGCAGCTAGTAAATACAACATCACCTTGGAAATTATAAGATACATGGGACAAGAAGGAATAAACAAATTCAATGAAATAATGAATGATATATTAAAGACCACAAGAATAACGAAGTATTGGAAAACGGACATTATCTTACCCATATATAAAGAGAACAAGAGAAACTATAATAATTACAGAGGAATAACGCTATCAAGTGTTCCAGCGAAATTTGCAAAAATAATTAAAAAAAATAATAAGAAATAAAATCGATACAACACTGGAAGAGATGCAATGTAGATTCTTGAAAAATAAAAGTACTCAAGATCTTATATTCACAATTCGACAAATAAGCAAAAAATTAATTAATAAGAATAAAGACCTACACATATGCTTTATTGGCCTGGAAAAGTCTTTGATAGAATAGGAAGAGAAGATATATGGAAAGTGTTGCAGAAAGGAGGGGTAAATAGAAATACCATAGATGTAATAAAGGACATGTATAAAGAATACACAACAAATAATCCAGGGAATTTTAAACTAACAAGTTATCAAACAGGGATGTGTATTGAGCCCGCTCCTATTTTCAGTGATACTAGAGGAGGCAATAAAGGAGGCCAAGGAAAATATGAAAAAATTAACATTGGGTTACTGGCAAATGAGATAAACACAACTTGCAGAACTGCTGTTCGCAGATGACATGCCATGATATCAGACACGGAAGAGAATTTACAACATAATCTCAATAGACGAAGAATTAAGAAGATAAAGATGAAAATTAATACTGGAAGGACAATATCTATCTCAAAGAAGACCCTCGAAATAACACGGAAAACAAAATAAACAAATTGAATATTTAGGAGCAAAAATAGAAGAAAACGGGAAGATGGACAAGGAAATAAATGAGAGATTGGGAAGTGGAAATATATTTAATACAATGAAGGCGACATTCTTGGGTAAAGAGAAGTACAGAAAAAGATAAAAACAGAAGTCGTTAAGAAAGTGGTTAACCCAATAATTATATGCAGCAGTGAAACATGGACATTAACAGAAAGGCAAAAATTGGGAATCAACGCAATGGAAATGCTATTCAGAGAAGAATAGAAAATAAGAACAGGAGAGACGGAATAAGAAATCAAACGTTCAGACAAAACCTACAAATAGAGCCAATTAATGAAAAGATTATATAGAAGAACAATTCAGATGGTTTGGACATGTGTGTCGAATGCTAGATGAAAGACTTTTCAAAAAGAGTGTTTGAAACGCAAATGCAGGAAAAATAAGCAAGGTGTCTAAGAACAAGATGGTTAGACAGAATCAGAGAAGAAGCAGGGAAAAAGGGAATAAAATGGGAGGTATACGAAACCAAATACAAGACAGAAAACAATGGAGGCAACAATACAGGGCTCAACCCTGCTAGCCTTACACCTAAAGGTATAAAGGCTTGGGACTAAGTAAGTTTTGAGAAAAGTCATGGAAACTGCTGTGAAACTAGTGCGTCAACTCTGACGGTGGCCCCTTGACAAATATTACCTACGCGACTTAATGGAAAAAAATTTAAACTTTTGAATAAACATAATGAACAAATAGAACCAATTATTTTTATTTGCAAACAAAGTTACTGAATTAGAAAATTGAGTGATGACTTTTGTACCATCTTGAATGAGACCATCCAGAGAGTTCTTTACATTTCCAATATTTTCAAGTTAATATTGAAAGTTTTTTTATCATTTAAACGTCAAATGCAATAATTTGCTTTTTGATGATGTTATACTATTTTCCTCTATTTTAGTGTTTTACATTTTTTATTAAGACGTGCATGTAGGTAAACACTTCATAATTATTTTAACTTTAATGATCAAAGAAACCATACAAGAATTATGTATCCGTACCAGCGTACAGCGAGGTTTGTGGAAAATCCTCTCCTTGAATAATACACAGGTAACCCGCCCCATTTATAACTGGTTGACAATAGCTCTGATATTAGACATTCGAGCAAGCGGTTGTTCATACAGCAGGATTACGCAATGTTAAACGCGGCCAACGTAAGTCGCGGCGTATCACGCTAAATTATTTATTAGCCGGAATAGTACGCGAAAGTAGTGGTACCGGAGCTGTAATTAGTTGCATGAATAATCCATTTCGGAATCGCGTACGAGGGAAATGCAGCGAGACCCGCGCGCCCATCTCGCGCCTCATCTCTCTGTTCAAAGCTGCAAATTGGAGCCCGGTTTCAAGCTAATGGCGGCTCTCTTTCAGGACCTACGGCCCGCTGAAGGTGGAGTACCGGCTGCCCTCGAGCGGCAGGAGCCACCGGAGAGCAGTGTCGGAGATGGCAGCGGGGCAGGCCGTGTCCGGGAGGATGTCCGCGTGGCGCCCCGACGTCCTGCCCGGGCCCAGCGACGTCCCCGACAGCGCTCAGGACCGCTGGCCGGCGACGGCTGTGAGGAGGAAGGACTCGGTGGCCAGGATGACCTGGGATGGACTGTCTTACGTCGTCACGGTAAGTTTTCTTGTCTTCCGGCTAGCTGACTTGTACAGTCAATGATTCGGGGTACTACAAACTACCATGGAATTGTCTGTTCAAGAACGTAAATTGTGGTTAAGCAAAAATGCTAACGATGTCATATTTTTACAACTTTTTTACAAAATGTGTATTTTTATATCTTTAATTTATTTATAAAACTATTCTTCCTCCTCTATTTCATCGTCGGGATATAGAGCCTTGATGCACTCGTTCTATTTTTGCCTGGATTGTGCGATGACTTGCCTCAGTGCATTTTATATATATTTTTTGCTTCTTTTATTATTGTTCTTCTCCATGTTATGATTGGTTACCCTCTTTTCAGAATTATTATCTTTTCTTCATAGTTTGTGTCCTATATCCCTTTTTTTATTTTTATGCTTACTTCTTCTTGATTAGTATGATACCACAAAATCTTATTGGGAACATAGTCTGTATGTTAGTTACAGATCATTCTTATTAGTTTAGCTACATATTTACAATAGACAAAAACTTTGACAAAAGTAATAAGTAAATTTGATGATACTGTATAAGGCACGAAGAGGATGTAATTGCTGCTATTTCTCCTAATAAACATGATAGTTCTGGAACATGTATTACAGTACATAAGTCATGTGGCTTTAGATTGCTGGCTAGTTCTAAAGGAATGTTTTATTGTTGATGTACCACGGTATGTCTGATATCATTCGTTTTTGAGTGGAATCTTTGTAATATTTTAGTATTTGATGACTGTACCATCCCAAAGTTGTACTCCAGTAGACCATATAAATTTTAGTATGCCTTCGTGTATTAAAATGCGAGAAAAACTGCGAGCGGCGTCCTTGCAGACAAGGCATTTGTGTAACTTCATATTCTGTAATTGGGTTATCGAATGTGTATATTAGTTATAACAGTGGTCCTAGTACTATACAAAAATGGCTTGGTAAGTTTTGTTTGAGTTTCCACAACAGGCCGTTGTGTCATACTTGATCAAAGGCCTGTTGTATATTTAAAACACTGCTGCACATACTTTTCATTATTTTATCCATAATTCAGTGTCTATTGGATAGTTGTATGATGTTCCCTAAATCTGAATTCGAATTCGGAATAATTTGGTCTAAATTCACTGGACTGTACTCTAATGTCCTTTAAATCCTTTTAGCAACATAGGGCTTCCACAGTATTTTTTCAGATGATCCTATTTGTTGCCAGAACCTTTAGTTCTCTCCATTCATTCCCTGCTGTCTTTAGTTTACTGGCGATCTTTCTTTGCCACGTGAATTTTGGCCGGTCTGGTCTTCGTAATCCCTGTGTTTCAGTCTAGGGCTGTTTTTGTTATGTTGTTGTCCTCTCTGCAGAGTGTGCGTCCTATGTATTGGTTTTTCTTCAGCAAATGTTCACAGATCTGCATTGGATATTACTTCTGACCATCTAATATCCAGGATACGTCTTAAGCATCTGTTTATAAAGGTCTGTATTTTATGGTTTAGGGTTTTGACAGGTAGCCAGGATTTATACCGGTAGTTGAAAATTCGTAACTTGGTTTTCCTGGAATACTAATTCTAAACCAGAGCTAATGTGAGAAATACACCTTTAATTTTATTTATTCGGGTTTCTATATGTTTTGCATCCACCATCTGTGTTACCATAGAGCCTAGATAACAAAACTTATCTTTCGTGTAGTGTTTTATTGTCAACTTACTAATTTTTCATTAGATATATTTTCATTTCTCATATCCACTGTTTTATTAACTTTATACAGAGGAGCTTATAGTAGAAAGAAATGAGATTATCATCCTGCCTCTCTGTCTGTGTGTCTGGAGACACTATAGCTTCCGTTTTATTCAACGGATTCACTTCAAACTTGGCATACACATATCTTGGTCAGTACCTTTCATGGGATTGATTTTCAAGCCAAATTGGTTAACAGCAACCGGAAGTGACCGTTACTATATCGCACCGCTGTAGAAAGTTTCCTTTACGGTATTACGCCGTTCTTGTTTGTATTTATTGTTAGCCATGCCTTCTCTGCTTTACATTTTAGTTTTTCCTCATTTGTAACGATATCCACTATAAGTTTTTTTAGGGTTATATCATCTGCATAATCTAAGTGGCTTCCGTTTGTGACGTTTCTTATAATATTGTCAATTACTAAAACGAATAGTGGAGAAGATAGTAAGCATCCCTGCGTGATCCCATATTTCACTTCTATAGTATCTGTTAAAAGTCTATCGTGTTTAACTCTGCAATTGTACAATTCGTAAAGTTGTTTAATTAATCGTATAATTTTTGATGATTCTCCTATTTTTTCTAATATTTTCAGATGTTGCTTTTTAACCGGTCAAAGGCTTCATTAAAATCGATAAACAATAGATATGCGTTTGTTTTCCACTCTAAGCCTTGTTTTATGATAATTCTCAAAGTATTGAAGTAGTCTATGCATAAGCTATTTGTTTGTTCGACGGAATGTTGGATTCGGTTTAGTAATATCCTTGTAAATATCTTTGATACGACTGTCAGCAGGATTATTCCTTTCCAGTTATTATATTTCGCTCAGATTGTCTTTCTTTGGTCCTTTAACTAGAATTGCTTGATTCCACTCGTCTGATATAATTTCATTTCCTCATTCTTTAACTAGTAGAGGATGAACTATGTTTGCCGATGTCTGCGGATCTAATTTGAATAATTTAGCTGGGATATTATCGATTCCTGTCGATTTTTCGTTTTTTGGTTCCTTTATACTATTCTTTATTTCTCTCTTTGTGGGAGAGTTTGTATCTATTATGTTGTTCATCTTTTTTGTTGTCACTTTCATCATTGATATCATTATCTTCAGCATCTTTTTTTTGCTTCCATTTTGAAACGAATTAAGTATTTGTATCTAACTCACATTAAATTGAATTTATGTAATTATTTTTGTCAGAAAATTTCCAGAAGGACTGATCATCTAATGGTCCTAGATCTTGTCAAAACAGCCTCCTTGGCTATTTATGTACAGCTGCCACCGTTTCTGGGGGTTATAGAAACAAGCAAAAAAAGCTTTATTTAGGATACTTCTTAGTATGTTCGCTGCAACATCTTTATGTCTTTTCCTTTTTAGAAGCATTTTCACACTCTAAAACAAACAAATCACAGAGCGACAGATTGTGTGAATATGAGAAATGTAGTAGGATATGAATATATGATGTTTGGCCAGTTATTAATAACAATCAGTGTCCAGATGCTCACAATATAATAGTTTTGGTTTGTCACTTGTTCTTCCGGCAAATATTTGCACCACACCTCTAGCATTAAAAAGTGCGATCAACATTATCTTTGTTTTTGAAGGTTGTCGCTTCAGTTTTTGATATCTCGCGAACCATAATCTTACCATTAGGTACTTTGGCGGTTTGGTTAAGGGTTGTGCTAGTAGCACCAACTTTTTTCTCCGCCAATAATTTTAACACAAGTATGGAATTGATTCTGGCCCTTTCCAAAAGTTTAGTAACAAATTGTTCGTCTGTTGTTTTTTATTTCCTTGTTAGTGTATGAGAAACTATTTTTGAATTAAGCTTTTGTTTCCCTAAATTGTTGCGTAAAATTTGGTGACACTCACAGCCTCACACGATTCACATTTGCAGCGGTATGTGATATTAGCATGTGGTCGACTATGATATTGTTTTGCCCTGAATCTCTGCACCTTCTAAAACTTCTGTGCCACTCAAAGACACGGCTTCTCGATAATGCCTTGTTATTACATCCTTATTCTTCTTTTCCTACAGGTGTCGTCTCAAGGTCTGATGGCATGTTTCCATTTATATCTGGCCATTCCTTGATCAGGCCAGTCGAGTTTCTGATGTTACTCATCCAGGAGGTTCTACGTTTTCCTTCAATCTTACCTTCTATTATGTATTGGGGTATATCGTACTTGTCATGTCGCATGATGTGTCCGAAGTAGGTTATTTTCCTTGTTTTGATAATATTCCTTATTTCGGTGGTGTTTTTGTTTAGTCTATTAAGTACTTTGGTTGGTTACTAGATCTGGCCATGGGATTTTAATATTTTTCTATATGACGTTTAAATGTGTTGTCTATGCCTTGCAACCGTAGAGTTCCGTGGACCATACATATGTCTTTACGATGCGTAGCCTTAGTTACATTTTTATATGAAATTTGTACGTGCTTGTTCTATTATAGCTCTTACTTCCGTGTTAGTATCGGAGAGTTCATAAATCACTCTTCTTAAATACTTAAATGTTTTTACTTGCTCCACTCTGACGTTATCATACATTATATTCAGATTATTATTACCTCTGCTGATGGCCATACTTTCGTTTTTTGGGTATTGACATTTAACCCAATTCTGTTACTTTCTTCCGAAACGCTGTTTAATAGTTGCTGTAGTTTTTCTTTATTAGAACTGTATCATCTGGGGATCGTATGTTGTTGATTAATACACCATTTACTTTCATACCTTCTACTCTTCCGTGTAATGCATTTTGTATGATTTTCTCTGAATATACATTAAAGAATATTAGAGGCAATATACACCCCTGGCGCACTCCTTTCTGTATATTTAATTTGTCACTGAGATCTTCGTCTATTTTGATTGCCGTATTTTGTTGCCAGTGTAGGTTTTTGATTACTTGTGTATCTCTCCTGTTGAGTCTTATTTGTTCTAGAGCATTTATAAGTTAGACGTGTTGGACTTACTCGAAAGCTTTTTCGAAGTCAATGAAGCAGATACATAAATTCTGCCTTATATCTAAATATTTTTCTGCTAAGACTGTTATGCAGAGTAGTGCTTCTCTGGTTCCGCGTGTCCGATGTATTCCTCACATTTCTAATTTCTACGTCCGTATATAATCCTTGGAAATATCTTTAGTGCGTGGATCATGAGGCTAATTGTACTATGTTGATTGCATTTTCTTGCGTTCAGTTTTTTAGGGATAGTGCTGAATATTGATTTTAGTCAAATTTTTATATACTGCCTCGTTAGTATATTAGGTTAAATAGCTTTGTTAGTAATTTAACACCAACATCCAGGATTTTTAAAAATTCGGATACGTCATCTGGTCTAGGAGCTTTTCTTTCAGAACTTGTCTTTATTGCTTTTTCAGCTTTGGCTGCTAGGATGTCTGGTCCTTCTTCTTTGTTTGTGTCATCTTGTCTGTATGTTTGTGGTCGTGTATTGGCACGAGTTCTTGGATGTATATTTTCCGTGCTCTCATTTTTTTCATCTTTTGTCGTGATGATTCTCTTATTATCGTCTGTCAGTACTACGGGTCTAGTTTTTTTGTGGTTTCTTGTTAATTTCGTAATTCTTTTATGAAGGTTAAAATCGTCATGTTCTTCTTGCAGTTGTTCTATTTTTTGGCATTTTTCTTTGGCAGCGGTTATTCTTCTTTTTATTCCTTTGTATATGGTTTTGTATTTCTGTGTATCTATCATCTTATATTTTCTTCTTTCTTCCACAATGTCTAGGATCTCTGTTGTCATTTATTCTTTTTTAGCTGTTTTTTTGTCCTTTATTTCGCATTATGTCTTCAGCTTTTAGTATACTGTTCTTTAACTGTTGTCATAAGCTCTCTATGTCACTGCTGCTTTCTATGCTTCTAATGTTTTATTTGATTTTCTCTGTCACTTCTTCTTTTGTTTCTGGTTTCTTGGGTACTCTCATTTCCACATTTTTTTTCTGTTTCAGTTTTGTGTCTTTTTTTTAGCGTAGTCATCTTGACTACTACTGGATTGTGGTCGGCTCCCAGATATGTTTTGGCACTGAGTATACAGTTGGGGAAGCGTTGATTGATTATTATATAGTCGATTTGGTTTCTAACTATTTTTTCATCGTTGTGTTGTGGTGAAGTCCACGTATATAGACGTCGAGGTGGTAGGTCAAATCAGGTGTTTATTATTATCATGTGTTTTTTTGGCAGAACCTGCCTCCTTTATTATTCCTTTCTCCCAGTTCAAATTTGCCTTCTATGTTCACTGCTCTTTTTCTTTCGAAAACGCTCACATTACTATATTTACGTTTTGTTTATTTATGTTGATCAGAAGGTCATTTATCTTTTTATATAGGTGATCGAAATTTGGATTATATTTACGTGTATGTATTTACTTGTAGCTCTAACATTATTAATCTGTTAGATATTGGAATAAAGTTTTCCACATGTTTTTCTGTTTTTTTGTTATTATTATGGCTACTCCATAATAGTTATTGTCTCCATTTCACGAGTAATGTTTTTATTAGTTGTTTTGAATTTTCTACTATCTCTCTAACGGATATCATTGACTTCTAAAATGTTAATTTCTAGGCGTTTCATCTCTTTTTATAAGTTATCCAATTTCCCCGATTCTTGTAAGCTTCTCACGTTCTACGTGTCTATCTTGTATGTTGAATTTATTATGTTCTACCCTTCGCATTTTTTGGCCATCTAAGGTCCGCCGGGGACTAAGGGCCGTTTCTTTATTTGTGCTTGCTATATTGTTGTCTTGGGAGTTTGTAATGTGTTGGTTTTCTCTTGCCTTACCGTCTCAATGAGACTCCACCTTCTTCCCTTAATAGTACAATCGCTGCTTTCTTCTATATCTGGTGAACATTTCGCTATCTGCCATCTGGGGATGCGCCCAATGGGAGATTGACAACCCCACTCAAGATTATGTGCTTTCTGCATAATATTCCAAGTTTTACTGGGAATTTACTTTAGTTTAATGCAGAACTTAATGTTTTCTGCTTGAAATCCGTTTCCACCACGTAATTTGAGTAACTTTCAACTAAATGCACCAACAAGTCAAACAGTGGGCTGCTAAGACAACCTCGCCACCTAATAACTTTACATGGAAACACTTTCAAGGTCATATCAATTCAGAACACATGTCAGGAAGCTTAATAATTCCCATTCCTTGTGTTTGAACATCACAAATAAAGAATTAAAAACTCAGTCCTGGAACTTTTCTGATAAAAATTTGAAGACTTTCCAAACCAATGAACATTGACGCGCTATCTGATGAAAGGAATGCAGACCCGTACCTTTAACTCGTCAACTAACATCTAGAGATTGGTATGACTATCAATGTCTTTAAATATAGTCTAGTGGTTAACTGTAAATAATCGATGCGAGTTACTTTAGTCCTTTTCGATTTGTCGAAACCAGTTGTTAATGTTTGTATTATTGTAAGTGTTGAATAATGTAGTTTTACAAGTTGTTTTTTGAAAAATCACCTGTAAACTCCGAAGAGTTACTAATTATTCAGCCAGCACTAAGACTGTAGGTTGAAAATTAAATCAATTGGAATTTCATGGTCATAGATAGCACCGAAACTAGCGATAGCTTATCTCCTGGTTCTTCTTTGACAAGAATGCATCCATATCACTTTTAGTACAATTGTAAAATTAAAATTTTCGGCTTATTACTGAGTTCTTCAAAGGCTTTGTTATGGTGTATTGGCGAAATTAAAATAACAATTCTATTTTTTGTTATACAAACGGTACTAACGTTTTATCTTTTCCAAAGCTAAATTCAGTTGAATTTATCTGCTTGTTTTTTTGGCTGAAATTGCACAGGTAGTTCAGCTTTATTTTTTCGCTGTTTTCTAACAAATGTCAAAGCTACTTTCCCTAATTCATCTGGAAGTTCAATCGAAAAACTATTTGTTTTCTATAGTGCTCTTATCCGTATTTATAATAGGGGTTGCCAATTTAATTTTTTGGGATTGGACTGATTTCATTGTCCATAGTTAACAAACGAATTGAATAAGTAGTGGGTTTTAGATTCACACATGCGTACGATCTCTAGGTCGCATTTCGCATATTGCCTACGAAACCCTACTTGTGTTTGGTTTACAGGTGCATATTCGCTCCATACATAGTTGGTTTTACAATTTACGTTAATAGACCTAATTTATCTCCAGCATGTTTTCTATCCTTCCTAGTATCGGGATCGTTGTAATGCCGTCAACAAAAATAAAAAATTTTTAAGGTTAAGACTCTGTTGAGAGAGTCATAGTTACGACCGTAACAGGGGGGTCTGGGGGGGGGGGGGTTGAGCCCCCCAGTACACCCATATCCTACTGGTGCCGGATGCGATACCGAGTACCCTTATTGCCGAGTCTCCAAACACTAATTGAGAGGTTCTACCCTCATTACAGTGCGACCAATTTAAGGTCCGCACACCAAAGCATGCACCCGGACAAACGTGCAAGTCGAGGCTGGGAAGCTCAGATACCGAACTATGCTCATTTTTCACCAGGTCAGAGTACCGGAGGTGTTACGGTTCCGCCCGCCAGACCGACATTATGGTCGGTATAATTGACGGGCCACGGGGTAAGACCGAAGCCTCCCCCGCTCAAGGGCATGCTCACACAAAGGTCAACAAGTCCCTCCTGTCCCTAAAGTGGGTTCACCACCCCTAAGAGTCCAACACCAACGAGGGGGAACCGGGAAGCCGTCCCGGTTGGCTACCCCCTTTCCCTTAGTCCTCGTGTCGGTAAGGTTCCCCTTACCACGTTTGACGAGTACCCGTCGAGGCCACTCTCGTGATACCTCTACCCCTCTGTTACTGACTAGCGGCATCCGTTGCCCACAGTTGTGGGATTGGGTAGCTCCACTAGCAGTTTTACGGGAATCACGCGCCACGAAGTAAGGCGCACTACCCACTCGTGTCGGTAAAGTTTCCTTTACCACGTTGGACGAGCAGCCGTCGAGGTCACTTGCGTGAGCCTCTACTCTACATCTGTTGATACTTGTTGCGCCCGTTACCCACACTATTGTGGGATAGGGTAGCTCGAAGCACCTTTACGAGTCTGCGTCGTAGAGTGAAACGCAGCCCCACTCATGTCGGTAGAGTTTCCTCTACCACGTTGGACGAGCAGCCGTCGAGATCGCTTGGGCGAACCTATACCACATATCGCTACTGCTACCGGCGTCCTTTGCCCACGAGTGTGGGATCGGATAGCCTGCATAACAGTTTTAACGGGATAACGTCATATGGTCTAACGTCTCGGTAGGTCTTGGGCCTAATCGATGCAGCAAATACTCCAGTCGATAGTACTCGTGTTGGCAGGATTTCTCCTGCCTCGTTTGACAAGTTGCCGGCGAGGTCACTTGCGTGAACCTCTACCCCACATCATTACTGCAGGCGGCATCTGTTACCCACGGATGTGGGATGGGGTAGCTCCACCCGCAGTTTTATGGGTAAACAGTGTGGGGTCTCCCGTTTACCCAGAATATAAATCGTCCTGTGCTGTATGTAGGGAAGAGAGATTCTGTATCTTCATGACCAGATTTGAAAACACGGGCTAACATTAGTAAGCCTAGAAATACTTTAGGCTCTAGCTTGTCAACGTGATTTACAAGAGATGCTGACTTGGCGTAGTTAACGCTGAGTTCTGCTATGTTTTCATTTGTGTGCTCTAAAATAATATACAGAATTTCCTCAGTAAATAACACTGGCCAGTCTCCTAAAGAAGTTGAAGGCTTAGTTGTAGCTGCAGAATCTTTTATTCCAGGCGAATGTATAATACTTTATTTTCCTTGGCGCCATGGTGCTGGAGGAGTTTTGAACCATTTATATCTACAATAGTAGCAAGCGCTACTACCATTTTCTTCGATCTCCGTACTATCTTCATCAGAATCTTCCGCTTCCTGGTCCGAATCCGTATGGTGGTCATTACGTTTACTTTGATTATTACTAAGATCACTGTCTTCTTCAGTAAAACCGGTCTCTTCAAAATTTCTTATAGTACTGTCATCATATAACTATCATAAAATTACTAGCTAAGTTTGCAAGTTTTTTTTGGGGAGATAACGTGCCATATTAAACGTTGAGCACAAAAAAGGCGACGTATCTAGCATCGTGGGATTGTTGGACACCCTAAGGCGCTGGAACAATGAAACATTTTTATTGTAGTTTTTTTCAGTATTGATTAGGCACTTCTAAGTTAAGTAAATACCTGAAACAAGAAAGTTGTAATTAAATTACACTTATCTAATTTTAAAAAAAATAAAGTGCAGGGGTGTTGAAACATCCTACGATACCAATTCAGGGTTGAGTACTAGTAATATCTACGTACAGATACGATTTATCCTCTGAATGTCTTTAAATGAACTCGTATTATTAGATTAATTGTGGTGTGATCCTATTTCTTAGCGTGGTATTACCATAAACCAAAGTTATTTAGTGGATTGCAGATTAAAACTTAATACAGCGGTAATCTTACAAGTTCATTTCTAACTATGTTCTACATGCAGAAGTTTACTGTGCTGCAATTCGCGCCGTTGTTCCCATCCCATACATTAAAGAAACACCAATTCCCAGCCGTGGTATCTGTCTACGGTAGTAGCGGCAGCCGATTTGACTGCAAAAGTGATAATAAAGCTGGAAACCGCACAATATCACGCGCGAACAGCCCCATACCGTTGTAAGCGTTATTGCCTCCTGCGGTCGCAAATTCGGCTTCTCGATGTTGCTCGTTGCAGTATAATCACGAATGCACGTCTAGGTGCACCCATTCATCCCGCCTGCGGAAAATACGAACTCGCATCCGTGTTCTCGGGATGAACCGCACATTACACCAATTGCTTGTTTTACGGCGACTGCTCAACTCGGCTTTTGTCTCGGGCAACTGCAAGTAATGCCCGATAAATGCGCCCTGCTTTTAAATTTTCCCCGCCGCGCTCGCTGCAACCGCGAATCATCCCCATAGTAGTTCGCGAGCATCGCAGCGCCGCTACCCTCTTTTATCTTGTTCATCGCACCGTCTTAACCGATGGAACTGGAACCGAGTGTATTTGTAAGTCCTGAGTAATTCCGCATAATCCCACTGTAACGAAGTTCTGAAAGGTTGTTCAGGCGGTATGTTAATGAGACACACATTTAGCGATGTGTTCTGCATGCATGTATTCGCCGTAAACGCGCCGTGATGAACAACTACAAGCTGTAGTTTATTTCTATCACCATAAATAACTCAAAACTGCACCTGAAACGAAATGAACGCGCAAGGAGCCGGGCAGAGCGAGACAGAATGACGGGCGATATTTCATTTTCAGCTTTACGGCGCATTATGCCGGCCTCCTCGGCGGCGCATAGTTTTGCGCTGCGGTTAATTTTCCGTCATGTTTCCCGAGTAATGCGAGCCGGGATGCAAATAAAATGACGGCTTTAATAAAGCCGGGCTAGTTCGCTCAGGCAAAAACGCGCCGTTTGGATGTGCATCCAGTGAGGTAATGGGCTTTAAGGAGAGCTTATGCGCCGCGCGCCACATCACTTTTCAGCAAAACCGGCGGATGGGCTCGCGGGCTATTTATTACACTGCTGGACCGCGGATTAGCAAAAATGGAATCAGATGTGCCCGAAGCGCATTCGCTTGCTATGTTTTTAAAAACCAAGCCAGCGCCGGACGAAAGCCTCTGCTGAAAAGAACGGTGAATAAATCTTCATCCGCTACTCGAGCTGAATTGTAAGGGACTTGCGTTTTTCAGCGGGGTGCTTAATCACCGGCAATCGTGTGCGGAAGAACAAGAGTTATCGCCCTCGAAGCCCCATTGAATGTACTGGAAGTGGGTGTTTTATGGCTATAACATTAAAATCTCTTGTAAGTTTTTCGTCGCTGGTTTGTGGGCGTAGTAGTCTTTCCCGATTAGGTGCAATTCTTCAGCAGATTTATAAATCGAGGTGCATTAGGTTTTAAAAGACAAACTTTATTAGATACTGAAATTAAATAGTCCGACAAATTGGGTTTTGTTTATTTTAAACTTTATAACATATTTTGAATAATTTTGCTATGCATTACCGCTCATGGAAGTATAGACATTAAATAAAAAATGAATTGATACACTTTAACGTAAGAAAACAATTTATTATGTAGTATATTATTATGTAATACGTAAAAAATAAACTAGATAGTCCTTACAAAGTTTTACAGTATGTTTGGGATCATTGTCTTGCATGATTATGAATTCCTTCCCGATTAATGGGTATGGTGTTTTCCGTTAAAAATTTTTGTACTGTTCTTTCCTCCCCTACACCAGCCAAAGAGAAGTACCCTCACATTAAAACAGACCCACCTCTATGCTTGACAGTCGGAACAATACAGATCTGGATCATCTTTTCAGTATTTTCAGACCATCGTACGAAGATTCGTCGTTACTAACTGAAAATTTCAAGTTTGGTTCGATCGGCCCATAATACGTTTTTCCACCATTCAGTTGCCCTGAAACGATCCTTTTGCGCTAACTGAAGCCGTTTAGCCTTATTGCCATGTCATAAGAATGTTTTTTTTTTTTTGGTAGCAATACGACCATGAAGATGCGGCTCTATTGTGCTGACTGTTTTATCACGTCCCCGGTTAAACTCTGCAGCGTATGGGGCATTTAATCTTCTATTTTGCTTACTCATCAATCTATTGAACTAATCCTTTGCATCGAATGTTAATTATGATGCCCAGGGCGATGGCAATCTCTAAAAGCTCTTAATTTTTTCGCGGCGTTACATACTGATAATGTTTCTCGATATAAAGTGGAAATGATTGAACGAATTTTTATGGAGAGAGGCTTGTCATGAGCCACTGAATGCAAAAATTTAAAACGATAAGTGAAAAACCCCAAGTAAGCAGCACAAGGGCCGATGACGGCGCGCAGTTCTTTTTAATGTAAACAAACATCTAAAGATTCGAAATAGTGAGTGACAGTTCAAGGACATCAAAACATTATGACTTTTTTACTCTAGTTTTCGGCCACACAAATGCTTTAAAATAATCCACAAGTGACTAATCATTTTTATTCAAAACAATATTGTCTAAAGAGAATTTATTACGAAAAGTATAATTATTCATTGCATAACTGAATTTTAATAAAGTGTCTCTACTTCCATGAGCGGTAGTGTATATTTCACTAAATTAATAGCAAAATTTAAATGAAGTAACCGTTGTAGGATCAAAAAAATAATAAATATGTATCTGATTACACAATTGAACTTGGGTACCAAATCGGTGAGCACACATATTCTGCAAATCTGTGCGCTAAATGATAATAAACATTTCTGCAAGCAATTAAACGAGGTAATACCATCTGTCTTAAAAAGAGTTTTATGCGAAAGTTTAAAATATGACAAACAGTAAGCATATGGGGAACACGGCGAAAGATGCCCGTACACATAACAGTCTCATTCAGGAGAAGCAAAATAGACATTCTCATATCAAATGTAGATTTTTAAATTCCATTTGAGGTTCGTGGCGTGCGGACATCAATTGAGTGCTCGTGTTAACAATCGCGCTGCGATAGGAAAGTGAAAATGACCGTCATGAATATAATTATCGGAACAGGTAAGTATGCTGATAATTTAAAATAAATCCTCAAATAAATAGAATAAACAACTAAAATAAATATGATACTAGTTTTTAACGGACCTGAAATTAAGAACAGCCAATCATTATACAATAACAATAATACCATACAAGATGTCCTACTACAAAATATACAAATGCCAAAAGTATTTCCGGAACCATTCCTTACTCAGCCAACGACAAGCAATACAAATACTAATTTTCCATTAACAACAGTTTATAAACAATACTCAAAACACCCAACAATTTATTAATAATAGTAATCAGTACTATCTCAGATTGTCATCTACCATTAACGAAGACGTATCTGAGATAGTAGATGTAAACCCCTGGCAGAAAGTAAAAAACTAGAAAAGAAGGAAAATAAATTTAATTCTCAAACCAACTGAAAATAGTAACTTAAATGTGGACGAAGCATTAACAAGCCTAACCAACATCCTCACACAAGCAGCTCAATGTGTCATGCCTATTTTGCAACAACAACATCAAAATTATAGTAATATTCTAATTGAAAATAAAAGACCTAATAGCAATCAAAAGAAAGACAAGAGTTATTTGGCAACGAACGCACGCCCCACAAAGATAAAACAGCTCTAAATAAGACAACAAACCAGTTAAAAGCAAAAATTAAAAAAGAACAAGACAAAAACTCCACAACTACATTACTAGTTTAAACAGGTCTGATAATTCAATTTGGAAACAAGTCAAGCTACCAGAAATCAAAGCATTCATCTCAGAGAAAGTACAAACAGAAGTTAATCACCTAAATGTTAGAAAATCTCCAGACGTAGACAGAGTTATGACAAAAATGATGAGGGAGTTACTACGAAAGGGTGTAATGATAATTATCTATATATTTAACGCAATTCTTAGAGAAAATCATTGGCCGAAACAACTAGAAATGGTAGAAGTCATACTAATATCAAAACCAGGTAAAGATCCAACCAAAGTAGAATCCTACCAATCAATGTTATTACATTGCGGAACTTATTTATCATATCAGGACTTTCGAAACGAACAAATCGAGCAGTGATAATAAAAACTGTTAAAGGCACCTGATAAACAGTGGCCATACTGGAAAAGGTGTCGAAAAACCTAAAAGAAAGAAACCTAAAAGAAGCAATTCAAGCATGGTACGGAGCTACATAAACGCGACATGAAAAAGAATTCGTTTCTGACACCCTTCTAGGAAATGTGGCACTAAATTGAAGAACACCCGTATGTTTTCGATTGGATGCCTTTTTGCGACCCGTCATTATGTTGACGAAAAGCAACACTACTATTTTAGTTACCTGAGTTTAGAGATGTTTATTTAATCAATGGACGATAAATTCCTTCGGCAGACTCTAAAATATGGGGGAGTTGCATAACATTGTGGGGTGTCGTTTGGTATGGTAACAGATCACATTTAATTTTGTGTAATAGTGCCGTAAATGCTCCCAAATATATTAACATTTTGAGAGATAGTATATATCTTCATATTGATTCATTTACTACAATGTCGATTGTGGATTTTTGATTTATTACTGTGCAGAGTGCGGTTGATAATAATGGGAGTGCTGGCTTAGGACTACGGAATGGTTGTTCCGAGTCTTGTTTTGCTATACTATCTGCGCGCTCGTTACCATATAATATAAACCAAAAACACCTTTAACCCAAACGAATTTTAAGACATTATTTGTCGTGACTTGACCAAGAGTAGTCTGGCACAGCTCTGCTCAGATTGCTTTTTTCTTAATGCTTAATGCTTAATGATTACATTTGTATCTTGCATTATGTCCAATACTTTCACTTAAAAGGTTGTGGTTAGTTTGCCTAATGCGATGCTTACGTGAAGGTTTATATCATCTGAAAAGGTACCTAATCTCGTAACCTCACTTATTTTAGATCCATCTGCGAAGATGGTTATATTTGGCTCGGTTACATCTTCAGCATTCAGAATGATTCTGAATAGCTTCCTAAATTTATAGATGGGTGAAAGAGAATCCATCTTTGCTTTTACAAATGAAATCCATTGTGCGGTTCCATTTAGAATTCGATGGTGTCTTTTCCCTATTTGATTGCAGTTTTTGAGCTGACCTTAGTGCCACTTCCTTCACATAGAGATGTAGTCTTGTAGTCTTTGAACGTATGAAATCTTAGTTGCTGCAGTGATCCATCTAATTCTAGGCTAGCAGACCACCATAACAAAGCATAGGTCTAATTATGGCAGTGTACAGCCATAGGACAGTCTTTGGTGAAGGACCCCAAAGTCTGCCCATTGCACGGTAACATTGCCAAAAAGTTTTTCGATTTTAACCTCTATGTGCCTTTCTCAATGTATGTTTTTATCACGCATAACTCCTAGATACTTGACTTTAGCTGAAAAGGTAAGGGATATTTGGAACAGTCTAGGCACTCTTTGGACTTTGACCTTTCTTTTTTTTCGTAAATAGTATCATTTCTGCCTTGGAGGGGTTGATTGATAATAAGCATTCTATAGACCATTCCTCAGTCCTTCTAAACGTAGATTTCATCAAGTTTCAAAGCACTTGTTCGGACTCGCCGATGAGCATAACCTACTGTATAAAATGTTTCTTTATTGAGTTGCTTAAGAAGGCTGTTTACTACTAGATTTTATAGTAGGGATAACAGTACACTTCCCTTAGTGGTTTTATCTCCCACTATAATTTGTACAGCTCTGTGATACAGTAGCTGTAGAACTCACTCTCGCAGGACGTCATTAACTCTTCGTTGCCGAAGTGCTGTATCAATACTATCAAAAGTTGCATTGTCAAAGGCGCTCTATACGGCAATAAATACGGTCAGGGTGAATATTTTTTTGTCTTTCTATCTTCTCTACCACAAAGTGTAGTGTATATACTCTGAGACTTATGCATGCTGATTAGAGTGTAGTGGGTTAGCTACTAGTACACTATCTCTTATTTTACTGTCGCAAAGTCTTTCTAGTGTCTTTAGAAGGAAATACAATATGCTGATTGGACGATAAGATTTGGCTTGAGAAATGTCCTTACGGCCTGGTTTTGGGATAAAGGCTACTTTTACTTCCTTCTAATTCTTGGACATATACCTTAAGGCGATACAGCTTCTAAAGTTTCACAAAAGAGATGATAGCAACATATCCAAGCTCTATTGTAAAAGAGGTGGAAATATGTTATCCGATCTTGCCGATTTCATGGTTAAAAGGACTTAATTTTCCAGATTAGTTTTTCTTTGTCAACCACATGGTTGGCTATTTCCCAATTCTTCTCGATGGAAGTGATTTCCGACTTGCCAGTCAGGAAACTGTGCACTCATAAGTACCTCCGCTGTTTCTTCAATGTCGGTAGAATAAAAACCAGCCTCACGTTTTGTACTTGCTAGCTGCTGTTGCGGTTCCTTTAACAGAATTTTATTAAGGCGAGCCGAGTTTTTTGTAGTCACAATTGTATTACAAAAGGACGTCCATGTCCATTTAATTGTTTTTGGTGATGTTTATACATGTTCCAATGGTCTGTCGATCTCGTTTGCTTTGCTTTATTGAACAGTTTACCCACTTTAGATTTCAGCTTCGAAAGCTCGTTGCACCATCAGAGAGTGGTACTGCGAGTTGAAGTTGTCCTCAGAGCGCATACACAATGAAAAGACTCTACGGTAGAGTTTTGCAGATGGTCGGTATCCTTCTGCAGATCCTCTATATTTGAGACCTTATTAGAGATGATATTTTGCATACAGCAGTCTGTAGGTTGATCTGGGACTTCTGTATTCTCATACCACAACCTCAATGTCTTTCTAGGTAAATTTTATTATTCTGTAATCTGATAGGGTTATTGTATTTGACACCTGCCAGTCTACTAGGTACCCGGAAATACTTGAGGCAGTCAGTGTAATATCAATTACAGACTGACAACAGTATTTTTATATGCTTACTTGAGAGGTGTTCTAGTAATGGTCTGCCTCCCGGGTTAATATCTTCGCTTCCCCTTACCAAGTGGTGTGCGTTTGAGTCACGTTGAATGATTAGTTGTTTGTCGTTCTCCTCATAGTAGCTAACAACTTTCATCAACTCACTAGTGTGGGGTGATTCTGCCGACTCTCCTGGGGGGTTAGGCTGAAAGTAAAACAACATTAGTGTTTCCCTTAAAGTTATACCCTATCTGAACTGCGGTAATGTAACGATCACTCAGGTGCGGTAACAAGAGATCTTGAATGTGGCCTGGAATAAAAGTAAAAGACCTAGGCTTGAAAATAAGGGCAATAATTTCAATTTTTTTCTACATCCGGGGTAATCTCTAGACACGAACCCTGTTGAAAACCTGTGGTACATTTTCCAACAAAGCATAGTCAAACAATTACGAAAGACTAGCAAGAAAGCCGAGTTAGTGTGACTGAACAATTTGGTCTACACTATTTAATAAAAGCGTTATATGGTAGGTTTAACCAAGTATAAGTTTTAGTTGAATACTTGAGTAAGGGTAATTAATAAAATTAAATGTTTAAATTATGTGTCTGTCTATTTTATTCTTACACTCTAGTGTGTGTTTAGTAGTGGACGATTTTCTAAATTATAGAATTTAAGCCACAATCTATCATTTGAGATTCAATTTTACTTTATTATTTTTTTGCAATTGAAAACGTAAAAATGATAGAAATAAAACGACAAAGGGACAAATGGAGGGTTGTAGTGAAGTCTGAATTGGGTAGCGGATAGATACTCCTCTATGATTCCGATAGAGGATAGATCTACTTCAAGGAAGCAACCCAGCCCACGCAAGCCTCGACTGTTCTCCATTTCCGAACATCGGGGAAAAGTCGTGTCCCAACCTTATTCCCATCCACAATCTACATACTCTTATCCTCCATACATCCTATCCACTCGCCAATCCGCCTGGCAAGCGTGGCGTTTAATTGCCAAATCCCCCTTGAATTTAAGGGAGGCCAATGTCCTGCAGTGGACTGCAATGGCTGCGTGATGTGATGATGATGATAAAGTCTGAATAAGCAGAACAGTATTTATTTTTATTACCGAGTGTAAATTATTACCACCTAAACATAATAACAATGAAAAGTAAATATATAGCTCCCTTCAGAAGAAGTTGGTACATCATCCAAGTGAAAGGAAGGAATATATGCATTTTGAAGAACATGTCCTATTTGTTACTTAGTGTATAATACAATTACGTTTCTTAACTTATAGAACTTCCAAAAAAGTTTATTATAAAAAAAATAGGCGAGTTAAATTTCAGAAACGGCATATTTACCAAAAGATATTAAACATATTGTAATGTCTCTATTTTGAGTTTCTGAAATAATAATAGACGCTACTTTCCAAAATAAGAAATGCTGTAAAAAGGCTTTTCAAAGTCTTAATTACATTTGATCGTATATATTACAAAAATCTTCCAGAACATTTAAGTTATTTCAGCACCTTTTATGTCCTTAAAACTATAACAAAAATATTTTTTAATGCCATTTAGTACCACTTACGATTTTGTTAAAATTTCACATATGATGAGGTAAGGTCTTTTCAATTTCACTTTTATTAAGTGAAGTTGCTTGAACAGACCTTCCATCAGTTCAGATAGATTTTGATCCAGGTATGCTCTTTAAATGGGCAACAATCTTAGTAGTAATTCTATTTGCAAATTAGAGAGTGGACTGACTATACCACACTAAATCATAAACTTACTCGATGGTTTTGGACCATATAAACTAAATGTCATCGATTCTAAATAAAAATAAATAAAAAAAAGTAATAATAAGAAAAATAGATTATGTAACTTAATAAATAATAAGGTAAAGGAAAGGAAATTCAGATTAGTTACTGCTGAAAAAATTATAGTAATATAGTGCATTGTGTGGTCGGAGTTCAGAAACGTTTCGTCCACAACTGCGGCAGACATTTTCAGAAGAAAATCTTCTAAAGATTAAGTGACTGTCCCGTGCGTTTTAGCTTTTATATTCACACGAGTATGGCAGGGATGGTGTTGGGGAGGTGACGTCACCGGGATGGTATATGACGTGTTTGGGCTAGTTGCTGACGTCAATCGGGACGTTGCAGGTAGTATTTCTGACGTCACTCGCTCTTTCGCCGTATCGCGGTCTATTTTTGCCCCTTGAGAGCGATAAACCAAGACCTAGATAAATTGAATCCGTCTGTCCCTGTTAAAATTATTTTTATATTTATAAATTTCCACCGCCTCTCTGTGTAATCTCGGGTAGTAATTCCTACAGTTGGATAAAACTTGTGTTTGTCCGAATTCTATCTCGTGCTTGGAATTTTCCAAAGCATGTTCTGCAACTGCTGATTTATCGGGTTGATTGAGGCATAGATGACGTTTATGTTCCTTGATCCTGGTAGTAATCGTTCGGCCCGTAGTTCCAATGTAGACTTGCTTACATGAGCAAGGTATGCAGTATACCCCTGGCGTATCCTGTGGGTTTCTTGTATCTTTGGCTGGTCTAAGCAAATCCCGTATCTTGGTGGTGGTAGTATAGATGGTTTCCACCCTGTGTTTATTGAGAATTTCTCCTATTCAGTCCGTAACTCTGTTGATGTATGGTAAAAAAGCTTTGCCTACCGTAGCCGATTTTGGTTGTGTTTTTCTTGCACAATTGTTAGGTTTGATTGCTCTATTTATCTCCGTCCTCGAATAGCCATTCCCTTGTAAGGCTTGTTCCAAATGTTTGAGTTCTTTATCCAAAAACTGTGGTTGGCATATACGTCGTGCTCGATCTAACAATGTTTTCTCAACCGTTCTTTTTTGACTTGAGTGGTGATTCGACACCGGCCGTGAAAGCCTTTGCATCTATTTATATAGTAATATAATTTAAAAAATAATGTCTATGTGATTACTCTAATTTTTCTTTATGCTTTCTGACCCCATTCTTTCCTAAACTCGGTAGAAGGCTTCCTCTAAGGGAGAATATATCATCAGTGCAAAACATATTCTTAGCTTTTTGCTCAAAATTCTCTACATTATATATTTCTCTATTAAAATGTGGTTTCGTGCAGACCCCTTTCTTTTCCAATTGGAAAAGGCTTTGGGCCTTCTATAAAGCCGGTTTTTGTATTTCATTAGCCTTTTCTCCAGTATCCGTTTATACATTTATAAAGCTGTGCATAATAAAGTTATGTCTCTATAGTTGCTATATTATTTTGTTTCCTTTTTTATGTATTGACCCTATTACTCTTATCTGTTAATGTTCTGACACTATTTCTTCTTCTCAAGCCTTATTACTTAGTTTTATCGAAAGTTTTTATCATTTTTATATTTAGCTTTTCATGTCCTGGTGTTTTCCCATTTTTAAGCGTTTTGATAACTTCTGTAATTCTTCATTTGTTTCTACTGCCTCTTCATTATGAACTAGTGTTTGGGTTTTATTATATATTTCATTTTCTTGCTGTGTTTTTTCATTAATTATTGAAGATATTGCTTTCATGTAATTATTGTTATCTTCTCCTTTTTTTAATTCTACCGAACATGTTATATGGCGATTTTGCCTTTTCAATATTTTTTTATTCTCTTTACTTCGGCTGTTTTTTGTTTTCTCTTACCATATTTACTGTTTTTTTAGTTTTTGTAAATCTTTTTGGCACGTACAGTTCTTGTTTTTTCTTAGTTTTCTTATGTTCTTTCTTCTAGTTTACTTTCAATGTACTACATACTTTCTTTGTTGTTTCAATAATTGTGTTTCATAGTTCTTCATTGTTTTTTTGGCATCATTTATTTCTGTTTCCTCGTTTACTGTCTTTTGTAATTACTTGTTTGTTTTTTTTTCTCTTCTAATTTATGAACCTTTGTGATACTTCTCTTCTATTTCTTATTTTTTCTTAAATTTCAGTGCCATGTATGATTTGCATATCCTGTATTTCGTTTCATTTTTGTCTTCTTGTTAATACAGAGTCTACTGTTGGTTTATTTGGTTGCTTTATATCGTATATATTTATGTATATCTTTATGTTGATAAAATGTATTAGCTATTATCAGGCTATTTACGGGTCAGTGATCAATTAACCTTTTTCTGTAATTATTTCTCTTTTCTACTTTGTGTTTCCTCATTACTCCCGAACTTGTATATCCTCTTTGTACTCGACCGTGTAATTTTTCCGCTGCTGGTCGTAGTTTTAAATTTAATTTGTCTTAGAATTTATCTTTGTTGTCGACTGTAATGTCTTCATTTAGTCTGTGTAGTGCCAGTATTGTGGTAATTGTCTTAAGTTTATTTATACTTTGAGTGATTTCTTCGAATCTGTCTTTTATTGTCATAAGTTCTTTATTTATTGACCAGTATATTTCTGCAGCCGCCTTTTTCTCCTGTAGAACTCCACTATATATTCTTATATGTCATCTTGTGACAGATATGATCAGAATATTTAGATTGTAATCATTAAATTTATCACACGGTTCGGGATTCCTTCCATTTAATTCTCATACCTATTGTCCACACATGTTTATTGATTTCCTTATTTTATATTTTCTTTGTTTTTGTTGTTATATGATACATATTTTCTTCTTGTAACATTTTATTTTCTATGGCCTTGTTCGTTACCCGTGGTTTTGTCTAAAGACATTGTTCTTTATCTTATGATGTAAATTCTGAACAAACTGGATCAATAATGGCAATAATTTTAGTTTCCTTAAAGTACTATGCTTCAGATCACAACTTCGAGCTTCTCAAAGTTGTTGACTTTGTGTTAAATGCCATTTTGTGTAAAATAATTCCTTTCGGTGAAATTATGACGTTAACATGTATGTTACGCCTGTTAAAGTTTGATGATTACGGTTGAAGTAAGCTTTTTATTCTAAATGTGAGCTTGTCTATCATAAAACTTTTAAGTTTATAATTTTACAATCGACTATACACTTGAACAGAAAGTAAACAAAGACAGCTGATATGAAATGTGGTCCAGCTGAACTCTGAGCGTACGTTTGGTTGCGTATCTCCACGTTCCCACCTTGCAAAAATTCGAGAGGAAGCGGGTGAAAAATTGTCAGTCTAGGATGCCAAAAATACCTCTTCGCAGGCAAAATAACTAGTTTTTAAAATTGCCTGGAACCTTTGGGCTACCTTTAAGTATACTTTTATTTAATTCAAAAAACTTTCAAGTACAAATTATTAACAAAATATGCAGAGATGCAGGATCAGGTTTTTGAAATTTAAATGCGCAAATAAACATTTGCATGCCGCCCCGATTTTAATTATAACTAAAACCTGAATGCATACATGGTTTATTTTTAGTTTAGTTAACTGAACATTTTAATATAAACAAATATGCACGCATTACATTATTCAAACTCAATTTAAATTGCATGATTTGCATTTATATAACTCTTTCATAAGTTATTTATTTGGTGCAACTTGCATATTCTGTACACTTCGTATACGTTTTGCGTTTGTGTTTCTGTTTTGAAATCTTTCAACTAGCAACTTCAGTTTTTTAGAGCAGCGCCTTGTATTTTCTATATGATTAACACTATTTAACGTATATTTAAAATCTCTTTGAAAACTTTATCTTCACTTGATGTATTTTTTGTTTATTTTTCTCTACTTTTTGCATATACTAAAAATACAGAAATGTAGTAACACTCTCTGAGTAACTGCAGTACTAGGCAAAAATAATTCGCCAATATGCTATCAGCGTAAAAATCTCAAATGACATAAAGCCATATCTAAATATACACTAGGTAAGGGAAAACTGCTTTGCTGAAATACAGGTTTTCAAAACTATAGATTTTATGTATCCTATGCTAATTTTCTTATTTTGAGAATAGAGGACAGCGAGGCAAAACGATACTTTTACGTAATAAATAGTATCTTTGACTCCTTTACTGGAGCATTGCCTTCTTTGATCATCATTTTCTATTATAGATTTACATGCTTTTTGAAAGCGACTTAGTAGGTTTTAACTTTTCTTTAATTACTATAGTACACTATTGAACTAAAAAAAAGTTATCCTTGTAAAAATCTCGATCTTTCAGTTTCGGGAGGATCTATAAACAAAGATACATCAAAGAGAGTTGCTAGATTGGGGGGAAGCAATAGTTTTTTTAAATATTTCTACCAAAAGTACAAAACGGTAATAATTTTACGCATAATCGTTTACTTGTAGCTTAAAATTGTGTTATAAATTTGATATCTGATAAATGTCTATCTCTGGAAGCCGCACAAGCTCTTGAACAACACATTCTTCAACATATTTTGAATATCATCCCATATGTTATCTAAGCATGTTCTAGAAGTATTATTCTTAGCAGGCCCATCGCTGTGTGGCATGTTACTATTTCACTAAAACAAGATGTTTCTCGAAGTATCAGCCTAGATAAAACGAGCGCTTTCGCTTCCCGAATACGGCAGTTTTGCTTATTAACGTATCAAAATAAATCAAACTTGGTCTCAACGCTTATTATAAGTTTTTTTGAAGCATTAATTTCAACACTAAAGTCTAGTAGTATGGTGCTCCAGTTTTTGATGGTCTTCAAGCTAAAGTTGTTAAGTGAACTGTACGACGATTTTGTACGACTTCAGAAACAAGTCTTTGTTTATTATGATCCGCAAAGACGCTTGTTTCTTGAGAGCGGCGCCTGGTAGAGATGTTGGAACCTTTTTGTACACTTTGGCGAATCCTTTCAATATTCTTTGCTGTACGAACCGTACGATCACAACCAGACATTGAAATATCGTTAACATCACCAGTTAACGAATTTTGTTAAATCTGGGCACATTATTATGATCAAAACTTGCTATAATTTTTATAAAGCAGCAGTAATTTAATGAATACCTTTTATAAATTGCTTTGAGTATACACACGTGTTGTGGGACAATGCTAATGTTCTCTATAGAACCTCGAAATTATAATTTCGGATAATGCGTACATTAGAATGACGAGATATTCAAATTAGTCACTTATACGTCGTCTACACTTCTTTCAGCGGAACGTTTGATAATCTAACTCTTGATTATGAGATGTCTGAGTTTTTTATTTCCAATATCAATTTAGGGGTTTGAAGTATTATATTTCAGGGATTGATGACCTGAGCCGTCCATGTTACTTGTATAAAAATAAACTTTATTCAAATGTTTTCCAATTGATTCCCATTTCCTCGATTTTTTTAATTGTTTCTCTTTTCAGTAAAGCAGCAATTCTCTCCATAGTAATCGCAACGAATAGAAATAGTCAAATATGTAACTAAGAGACAATTACTTGTGAAAATCATTTAAATTTCCATTTTACGCTAAGTGCCTTACTAAACATCATAGCTGTTGTATACACTATTCTTAGCAGTCCCATATTATTAAGTATGATTATTCTTTGCATTTATCTGTAGAATAACATTTTTATTTGAATAAACCATTAGAGGTGAAATTATTACTACATCTAATTATTACAGCTCAAGAGTACGAAACAGGACAAGAAGGTCTTATAGTTTCATTCTTTTTGCAATATTTTATATCCTTAAAAAGCATGTGTCCTAAATATATACCAAATAAAAGTAGAACGTTTCATATTTAAAGTAAGCAAATTTATTGTATAGACTGTCGTCTATAAAAAAAATCTTGAAATAATATCTCGCTGATTTCTTCCCACAGAAAGTAATTTGCTGACAAATTGAAAAAATTTGAAAATTCAACTTGCTTACGCATTTTATGGCCTAAAATTGAAAAAGATTCGAAACTACTTCCTTGTTATAATCTTTCGCTTTACTATTTGATGCAGCTTCAGGTAATCCGAAGGAGATCTTTGGATTTTTATTCAAGATTCCAACTTGATCTAAGATGACTACACCACTGCTTTCTATAAGTTCATTATTAGAAGAAAAGTCGATATTTTATTTTTAAATGGTATACTTTTAGGTAGGTTTCTAATTGTTTGGATTCCATAAATAATTTTTAACGTGTGGGCTACAAAAAGAAAACTTGAACATTTAAGTTGACTTTATCAGATCAAATACAATTTTGAAAAGAAAACCATAATATTTTCCCACTTTAACATGGTAATTTCTCTTGATTTTTCATCTTTCATTTTTAAAATATTTGTAGTCAGTGTGAAAAAATTCTTTAATTTAATTCTTTAAAGTTTGTCACTGGAAATGGCATCTCACTAGTGTCTTATCTTATGTATGTAACTCCTAATTCTTTTTAAAGTTATATCACGTTAACAATTAATATAAATAACTTAAAACTTGAGTAAATAAAGTTGGTAAATATACCTATATTGAGGTAAAATAATTTTAATTAATGATTTTCTGTAAAATGAAGGTTCCGTTGTATCCAACAGTAACGTCCTAACCAACTGTAGGTATTTTCCCTCTGAACGGGCCTACATTAGTTATGTTTATAATTGCTACAGGTTTCCGCATGACCGTTTTTCATTTCTAACTTAATTATTTTTTCAGTGCATATGAAAAACATATTGCCCTGACGCAAACTAGCAGCATGAATTACACGCGGGCGATGCAATCTGCACATACCCACTTCAGACATTACGTAGATTCATTTTAATTTAATGCTAGACTGAAATTTAAAAACCCGCGCTGCACATGACAAATTGCCGAGGACTTGAACACTCGACAACTATCTCTGAGCTCTCGCAGTCTATTCCCAGCAGTAATCGCTTCGGAATATGGGAATAGCGGCGGGCTTCAGTTGAAACACACGCGCGGAGAATTCTTACATGAGTTTGCAAATGTAAGGGTTTTCAGAATTGGGTGCTGCGGAATTCGCCGGCATAATTTCAGGAAACTCGCTAATTGAGATTCCGGGAATCCGGCGAAGCTGCAGATGGATGTAGAAAGTGCGATGGATTCGCTGAAATTGAGGCGCGCGCGATCGTTGGCTGATTTCTCAGAGCTTTCATGTAACGTTGAAGTGCATACATCTAAATGGGAGTATTGGAAACAAAAATAAAGAGAACAGCGACCAAAAATTTTAAAATTGAACTTGAAAATTTACAAAAATTGTTTTCTGTTTATTACATTCTAAATCCTTAATGTCAACCTTTATCTTTTACAATCAGATAATTTAAAGAATTAAAATATAAATGAGATATTTGTGCATAAATAGATGGGATTTGCATGTTTGCTACGTGTATTTTTATATTTATTTGTATATAATAAAAGTAGAGCTGTTCCCTCATACTTATCAAGTACAACTGTCATTAAATTTATTATACAGATAGTGGACCAAGTTAAGATAGAGAGTGTCCAGAAGACTGCAAGGGGCAAATATTATTCCACAACTGTGGAATCGACATAAGATGTGTTGCACACAGACCAACTTTTGTGGTACCTACGGAAATTCTCGCTATTGTTTTCAATTATGGCCATAAAGTTGAAGAGATGGCGAATGCTGTAATGTCGTAGATTTTAATTTAAATAACCGCAGAGTACAAAGCTACGACAACACCAGCAACATGTTTGGGTTAGAGTAAAAGAAAAATTTTCTCGCCACATACATCTCTAGAGCGAGACACTCTTTACAACTAGTTGGCTCTGCAGCTGCAGAGAGCAGCAAGCGCTCTGTTTAATTACTTTTTTTAGAAGAACAATCTATAACTATATTAGCTCTTCAACCAAAAGATGAGATATCTTATAGTTTCACTTTACCATGATAGTGATCATACTAGGAACGCACAGTACAAAACGAATATGACATTGGAAAAAGTTGAGCTTTGAAATGACATTAATGCTTTGTTTCTGGAACAATGTTCTTGTAAAGCCTTGAGACGTAAGCGAAAGGCTTGAAGGAAAGTACATACACAACAGAGTTCAGTACTTTTTACAATACTTTAGAAGCTTATAGATTTGTTCTGGAATATATCGGAGCACCCTCTTTATAACTCTGGTTTATCACTTAGCATTTGAACAATTAAAAAGCACCCCGAGGACAAATATGATGACATTACTCTCGAAGCTTTTGTGCACGATTGGCTGGTGTCACCATCATCTTTGTTTTACGATAGGATCGAAAAGACACTTACCCATCGGAGGAAATATTTTTCTAAGTCAGGTTTTGTATTGGTTTGTAAAACTAAAAGAAGAAAAGTAAATTAAATAATTGCCCTTTAACCTGTGATGTAGCATTGTAGCATTCCACGTGAGAATAATAAGCACGAGTGCAATTAATCCAAGCCTCGGCATAATCGTACATCATAATTTGCACTGCTTTATGGGGCACCGTCCTCCTAACTTCAGACCATCCATTTCCAGCGGCCTTTTTCCATTGCATCAATCACGCCGCGGGCAAAATTATAGATGTTATCACGCGACGAATGCGCCAACCGGCCTTTGCGTTAATACCCAGATTACATGTTGCGCTCCTAGTCGCGCCAATCGATTCGTTTTCATTGAATTCGGGCGCCGCAACTCGAATTACCGCGATTAAATTTCTGAAATCAACTTACTGGCCCATGAGAATTCGCGGGAGCCGCTCTAATTGCTCTCCATGTAGATTCGGCCGCTTGCTGCCAGTACTTCGCCGAAGAACGCGCGTGCAAAAGTGCGGCGAGAATTGGATTATTGTGGAAATGCTCTCCAAATGTTTGTGCGGGAGAGAATTTATTTAAATCGGTTGCCCCCAGAGTGGCCTGATTAAATAATTCTACAAGTTGGTATTTCGTGACGAATTACCTGGACATGCTAAGGTCTGTATTGAAGTGCCGAGAGGTTCTGAGAACGCCAGAAGTTATCACTGTTCTAAATCTCGCCACTGCCTTGTCAAAGGAATTTAAGATTGATCGCGCGGGGTGTCTTTTCTCTGCAGGCCATGCCGCGAAGCGCAGACCACAATTTGTAATTGAGCGGATCGAACTGCTAAATTACCAATCAGAGGAGAAATTTACGGCACATTCATTTCAAAGCACTGCTGGGTTGTTTGAGCTGAACTCCGCTGAAAGCTCTATTTCAACTATTAAAAACCCTGTAAGTTGGGATGTCTCAGTTGAAATTTTTACTCTTGCCTAACAGAAGTGGAACTTAGTAGTATTATTTCATTTTAGATTTGAAGTGACAATCCCAATGGTTTATCCTAATTCTAAGAGCTTTCCTTCTACTGCTTTTTACTACTTAACTTTGGTAAAGTTTGATTTTTTATAATGTTATCATGGAAGCTACACATAAATGTTGTTTACTTTCTGCAGGGTCACTGAGGTAAAGTCGACATTTTTTAAAGTTGTATTTTGAGAAAGCCGAAATGGCGAAATCACCTATTAGATAACACGAATTAGCTGCTAGATTCGAATGCTTTTGCACCGGAAAATTACTCACGGATATTAGACGTAAAAAGACCCAAGTTTACGACGTAGCCAAGAAGTATAAGGAATCTGACCACCAGAAAGAGGTAACCGCTGGCAGAGCACTGAACAGCAAATGATCTCATCGCAAAAAAATTGATGAATTCGTTCACGATTAATCAGGATCTTGTGCGGAACACGACCGACTTGGCAAAAGAAATGGGCGTGATGAGGTTAGTCTAGATTTGCACTAGGGCCTGCACTATGAGGAACTGCCAACTGTTGACTGAGAAAAACAAGATAGACAGGAAGTTAAAGACCCAAGCACTGTAGAACGACATCAATCACGACAGTGCTGGTTTGCTGAGATTTTTTTCGGACGAAAATAACTTCATCAAGGACCGGAAGGACTTGGGTAATGCCTCTGAAATGCTTACCGTCATGCATACGAAGTTTGCTGCTTCTGTGGTGGTTTTGGAGCTTTTGAGTACCAAAGAAAATGTTATTGCGTCTTACTTCTTAAGGAAAGCATGAAGGTGACCGGTGATAGCTATATCAACGTGCTGTAGACAGTTGTCAAGGTCTGGACCGAGGACGCGACCGCTGGACGGGTATTCTAGCGTGACTTCGCTCCAGTTTGCAAACCGAGGGAGACTCATGACTATAAAACAGTTTATATTATCACTAGTTCCCCGACTTGTGGCCACCCAATGAGAGGTATCGTAACACTAAGGATAGGTTAAGGACTTCAATCATGGAGATAATAACATAAATGGATAAGGAGAGAACTGCGTTGACTTTTAGCAGATTTACATTCCGGCTTGAGAAGGTTGTAGTCGTTGATGGGCGATTATTGTTTATTTATTTGTCGGATTTACCTCAACTACTCTATACAATACATCTAAGAAGAATGTATCTGTTTTTTCCCCTTAAAGTTAAGTGGTTGAAAATACTGTACAGTTTATTAATTTACTTTAACCTTATCCGGACTATCCTATATCCATCTCATTACAAACTTACTAAACATCACACAGCAATGATTATTAAAAACTGAATTGAGCACTAGAAATTTTCGGAATACACACAGATGCATTTCCAAGCAACGACAGTTTTGTAGGAAGAAGCGACTTTAATGCTAAATATGCACAATGGAGAGCTAAATTTTCTTTGAATAAAAGCATAGAATTAATGAAATCAATGGACAATACGGATTTACACTATCTTTACATAGATCCAACTAAATTGCCTAATTTAATTGATTTTTGCGCAATAAAAGGAATCAATTCGAAAGACTTAAAGGTCGAGCCCTGTCTGGATCTGCTAGCTGACATAAGATGCTACTTAAAAAAAAAACACTTACTTTGTGTAATAAACACGCAAATTGGGAGCTATTCGGAAAATATATGCTCAAACATTGCCACTTGAGATTTTCTTAAGAACGGAAGAACTGACTTTAGCAGTGGAATATTTCAATGAAATCTGCAACAAGTTCCTTGGCAGTCAGTTGAGAATGCCCCATAGTAATGATGTAGGAAATTGCAGAAAAGCGTGTGACCAGGAGAAGATGGCAAATATCGAGACATTCTGCAGACAAGACACGATTAAGTCCAGCAATTTGTAAGCTAAAAAGGCTCCTTTCTGAAATTGAAGACCAATTCGTACAAAATTATTTGAGTTTTTTTATCGCCAAAAGAAGCTACCCAATTCTCGCTTGTGAAAGAAATGAGGAAGATGAAGAGATCACAACACAAACCACCTCCTCCTACTGGGAACGGAAGTTGGGTAAATCCAAAGCGATAAAAGAAGCCTTAGCCCTTATAAACTATTGAATACGCGATCGTAAGGAACGCGTAATAGGCGCTGATTCTAAAAAATAGAATGCGTTAGACAAATATTAATAGAGGTAAAGAAAACGAAGCCACACTGATCACTTATACTTATCAAAACTAGAGCTGACTATTCCTAACTTAATCTCACCTACTCTAACTTAACGCTAAGATTTAACCTAATATTGTTGGCGGATCGGGCAGCGGAGTTGGGCTGGTCTAGCAGCGCTGGCGTTTGGACAAGAAAACGGGCGACAGTGCTGGTGGTCCGGTAGACTGCCGGGTGACAAAGCCAACGACAGGGCAGGGCTTTCCTCGGTCTTTCGCGTCTCCGGTCACATCTTCTCCTTAAAGATGCCCCGTAATTCCCCGCAAACGAATCTGCTGATAGAGAAAAGATAGAATACCCTCCTGTTGCTTGCTTTCTTTACCAGTTAACTGGAAGACCTGGAGCGACTCGTGAAAAACGTTCGTCCTTGGTCACGGCGTTGATTGTAGGCTCAGGGACAGCAGACCAAAGGACAGTTTGTCAAACGCACATCCAGGGCGTAAACGAGTTAAACGAAAATGCGGTTTTACAGCGGGCTGGTACATTCTGCACAGAGCGGGTGGACGAGTCGATGCGGAATGTTACACTCGATTGCGGTTTTAATTCTGCGAAGCAAGGACATATCAATTATCGCGCCTGTTTCCTCAGGTAACGCAAGTGCGAGCTAGCCGCAGGTCAAACATTTTAAGGCTTAATTTAGAAGTTATCTTACCCGATAATGTATGTATTTTCAAACACAGAGCGGGTAAAGCTCCAATTTAAACAAAGTGGAAAAGCACAATTTGGCCGCAACAACCATCTAACTAACTTTAGTAATGAGATATCAGAATAAATGAAGTAGTTTACGCTAGCTAAGACAAAAATGCAAATTCATGGAAATGTAAATTTACCTAGCTATGCTCTGATTACTGGCAAAGTGTTGCAGGAACTTTCAGATAAAAGTTACGGGTTTATTACCTATCTGGACTACGCTTCATCTATCTGCAATGGAATGTTGTGATTGTAATAATTCTGAAACCGCAAAAGCTTAAAAGAATTTAGAGGCATACAGACTGTATTAGTTTGTTTCCAGTACTGTCATTTTAGAAATTGGTATTAAACAGTCTTACACCATGCTACTGTACAATAACTGAACAAATTTATCTAGTCGTAAACAAGATTTTCAAAGATTTTAAGGCAAAAATTATTACCCAGTTAGCTTTCGACGAGGTATGTAACAATGGATATCGACAAATACTTCCTTGTCAGGTTTATAAATTATTAAACAAAATATTTTGTATCAACTCTAGAGTTCCATAGGAGGGTACATTAGGGTCAGTATTATATCTTCTGTGTTGTTGTTTTTGCTAACCACCCGAAGAAAAATGGCTGTTAGATTTGTTGACGACACGGCAATCTCGAAGCACGTATGAATAAATTACAACTATGGTTTAAAACTAGCACATTAGGATCAATGAAACAAAATCAGTTCAAGCCATCTTTAGAACCAGAAAAGATACCTGTCTTATTAAACAACCAGCAGAGAGCGTTAAAAATTTGGAAGTTTACCTGGATGGGTGACTAACATGGAAAAAACGTATCGAAAAATGTAATTGCTTTTAGGTCGCAAATTACAATTATCTTTGGATGATAAAATACTGCTTTACAAGACCATCCTCAAACCGATCTGGTTTATTTTGATTTGCCACTTGTACCATTCGTTGAGCAGATTTAAGTTAGTTTGCATGTTTTCAGAGGATGTTGCAGAAGTTTTATCTGGGGATAGAATAGCAACTACCATGGTGTTTTCTATTTTGCACAATCCAGCAGTATATATAAGATAGAGAAGTGGGCCGAGCACGTTACCCTGCGGGACACCAGATTGTATGGGATAGCATGGAGAAAGTGCGTCGTTGTGTCTTATCGAGAAATTCTTATTGGTGAGATAAGATTTCAGGAGATAGTAATTTTTATTAACCATATTTTTAAGTTTCTCAAGTAGACCCGTGTGCCACACTTTGTCAAACGCCTGGGACACGTCTCAAAATATTTCGTTGTAATGTTTCTTTTCCTCGATACTCTTAAATATTTGATTGCCTATTCTATGGGATTGGCGTATCGTCCACACATTTTCACGAAATCCAAACGTAGTTGGCTAGCAAATTTGTTCACTAATAATATTTCTGAATTCTTTTCAGTAACAGTCTGTTAAATTTTTTAGAAAGATTGAGAAGTAGGCTTGTAGATCTGCATTATGATGTTTGATATGCTATTTTTGTGTATCATTGTTATTTCTGCATATTTCCATATAATAGAAACGTAGCAGAGACTTAGCAGTCGGTTATAGATGGTTGTGAGGAGGATGAGAGCCTTTTAGGATAGCATTTTTAGAATTTGTTTAACTTGGCTATTTCAGCTTTTACTTCCGCCGCGCTTTCGGATATTATTGGTAGAGACATCTGGCAAAGTATGTCTATATCATCGTTTGGAATACCGGGTGTTGGTTCTATCGCTAGAAAGTCGTGGAACAAGTAAATTGCAAATGTTGCGGTTTTTTGTGTTAGGAACGGACCCATTTGGTGATATGGGTATTTTGAATTTTTTCTTATAAGTCCTGGATGTATGTTTGAAAGGTTGAGTTTTGGGCTTCTTTGGGTGCTGTAGTAAGTTGTCTGGATAGTCTTCTATAGTAGTGTAGATCTTCCACGTTACGTGATTATTACCATCTTCCTCGAGCTCATCGTTTTTCAATGATTAGCTCTCTAAATCTGCTCAAGTAACATTTACTACTCGTACCGAAGTCTGTCTACTTGTAACTGTTAAGGAAGCGTCTGTTTTTACAAAACCAGATGTCAAATACCTGGGATTACACCTAGATCAGCGCTTAACGTGCCAGAGATACATACAGACGAAACGAAGATAGATGGACCTCAAGCTCAAACAAATATATTGGCTCATCAAAACTTTTACCAAGAAGAAAATCCTGTTATACAAGACTATGCTAAAACTCATATGGTCTTGTGACCTACAACTCTGGGGGTGTGCCAAACTTATTTGTCTCCACACTAAGTGACAATGATGTATAAGAAGAAAAGCCAGTGGACGTTTTCTTTCCCAGTTAAAGACTTACAACACATTTACTCAATACTCTTAGTAAAGTAGATTTTAAATTTTTAATAAGTGTCAAATAAAAAAACAATCCGGACCTACATCTCATAGTTGTAATGGGATGCAGCAAGCAATTCTAACATTGAAATTTTGAGGCGCTTAAATCCATAGCATATTTACTAATGGTAGGTGCCCAACGAGGTCGTACGCCTTGATCTTAGTATACCGTCAGTTAATGAAGAAACAGCGATAGAATGTGCGTTATCACACTCATATTATAATCTTCTAGTCGAATATTTAGTGGAAAATGAAGAAGACGATTGTCGACTCATAATAGTCGAGACTGGAATCTTCCCAATAGATTTGAATGATTATGAGGGTGCTCTGTTAACTACTTATCTTTGTACAAATCAAAATTAAAATAAGGAATGTTTTAATTATTTAATTCGTGATTTTATTTGAATTTACTAAATATTATGGAAGAAAAAAATGTAAAGCCATTAATAAAATTTACAAAATCTTTTTGTCTCTGCTAGCATTTTGGCAGTAATATTATAAACATATTGTTGCTCTTTTTGTCTTACTTGTTTTCATTTTTGTATTTACTGTAACTAAATTCAATGCACCCAAACTTGGGATCATAACTTTTCCGCCGCCTCATATAATAAAAAATGTTTACTTCTGTTGGCTTGTGTTACACACCGAAGATACTTATCTATGTAATAAAGTGTATTTGGAGATCGCTTATCGAAATGCGTTGGATGGGCGCCCGTTCAAACGTAAACCGCTTTTTGCCCGCCGACACGCGCCACTAATCATCAATCAAGTTACTTCAGAACTGATAGTTTCTGAAAGCCTTTGTGTGTTGATGGCCGACGCAAAGGAAACGTAATTTGCAGCAGCTACCAACACGCTCCGTGCGCAGCTGAAAAAGTAAAAGAGGATTACGTTGACAAATATCTGGCGCGTGAACAGATTTAGAGACCGAGCTTTGTCTGTACCTTCTATAGATTTCCCACGTTAGATATTTGCGTTGCTGGGAGTACTGTGGATGTTGCCGACACCCTAAATTATTGAGTATGTGCGGAAGTTTCTCAAATAAAATAATCAAATTATGATCATGTTGAAATACAGGGCGTTTTTTCGTTTTAAGAAAGTTCCATGTCGTTTTTAGATCATTTTAGCAATTAATTATGAATACATAAGTTTTATGCACACCATTTCCAGGAATCTTGATATCAATTATCAGTGTTAGTATATACTTACTTAATCCTGGAACCTCTCATCTCTTGTGGGTGTAAGGTTGGGAAATTATGTCATTGGTGTCATTTTCCATGTCCCATTTCATTATTTCCTGTTTTCTACGTTGCACCTAATTTTACTTCACTATTTATCTTTCTTAATGATTGTTTCACGATTTTCTTGGTCTTCCTATCGTTTTCGTTTTGTTCGTTCATGCTTCAAATACTCTCCTTATAGTAATTGTGTTCCTTCTATCATGTTTAGTAATAGTTTAACTTCTATATTATCTGCAATAACAATATTCTTTATTTTGTCCATTGTCCATTCTTGTCTCTCAGTTTTCTATAAGAATCTCGTCTACATGCTTTTTATTCTATTTTTTGGATTTGTACTTTACTAATAACCAAGTTTCAGGCTCATATATCAGGATTGAGGATTGATTACCTTTTTTGGCTTTTTTATAGATTTTTCTTATATATTCTCAGCTTTTCATTTAATGTCATTTCCTTGTTAGTGATGAGGCACCATAACATCTGCATATATCGGATCTATAACTTTTATCCTCTATTTTCCAGTGACCTACTTTATATTGTTTTGTGATTTTACTGTTTCTTTGATTCCTTTATTTAAAACTACCCGAACAGTAACGGATTTAAGATACAGCTTTTCCTAACTTCCATTTTTGGATTTAGCATAGATGACTTTCTATCTTTTTTTAGAATTCTTCATATATTCCTTCTATTTGTCTTTGGATGTATCTCTCCGTTTTCTATAATTACTTGTTTTACTGTTTAGTCTGAAACAATTCCCCGTTTTTTAGAGATTCTTCAAAAACTCCTCTTAGCCTCTTTTTTAATACTCTAGTATCATATTTTCACACTTTTCTTGGATTTATAATTGGTAAGTAATAATAGCATTAGAGTTATAGTTTAATTTAGTGCTAACTGAAAGGGGGATTTCATTGATCTTCTCTTACTCTATTTCTAAAAATGTGCAATTTCTACCCAAGCGTACCATTTGTCGCTGGCAAATTATGAGGTTTCAACTAAGCTTGTGACGAGCGAGAACTGCTTTGTGATGGAGCAGCCTTACTAGTTGCTGGGTTGTAGTGGCTGCCGTCCTATTCTATTAATGTGTGAGGGATACACATAAAATAAACATGAATATTCCAAGTTTTCAAAATAAGGTCATTGTTCAGTGGTATAATTCTACACTTGAGAGCGATTTACTGGCTGCACGCCCATTTTTGTCTCCTGTTTCAGCCGTGCAAGGCATTGTTGCTATTGCATTAATAGGATGACGCATTCAAAAAATATGCATCACGAACGAGTGTTTACAAATCTTGCTAATTGGAACGTATGTGTGGGACGACTGTAATTGGCCTACAGTATGCTTGCAATCCGGTAATTCATCTCAGTCACTTATCCGAAGTTGACATAAGTAAGTAAGTGATATAAGTGCTTCACTGATTTGGATACCACAACCGCCAAAGGCAGTTGCATTTTTAAGAGAGGGCGTCACTCAGAGGGCCGTGGAAAATAGGCTAAATCTGAATCAATTAGCTGTATCGAAAGTACGGCATCGGTACTGGGACGGCTGTGGCTACGTCCGCCGGCAAGGAGGCGGCCCTAGGCGAGTGGCAACGGAGAGAGATGACCGATTGCTCGTTTCAATATCTCTCAGAAATTGACATATTACTGGCGTTGACCTCAAGCAAGAGCTGAGTGGGGTTAGAGATGTGGTCTCCAGTGCTTGGAAAATGAAAAGAAGACTGAATGCAGCAAATCTGACCCCAAAAAGGGCAGCTACGGGTCCAAAGCTGACTGCAGCCCAAAAGCAAAGGCGACTGGAATTTGCTCGCGAACATCTTGATTGGGATCTCGACCATTGCAGTAGGATATTATTCGCCTACGAGCCCAGGACGTGCCTACATAGCAACGGCAGGAGAAGTCGGGTTGATAGAAGGCCAGGGGGGCGATTTGCTCATTGTTATATTCAAGAAACTGTCGCATATGGAGGTGGCTCTTGTCTATTCTGGGCGGGCATTTCTATGCATGGAAAAACTGAGTTGGTTTTTGTGCCTGGTGTTGGACGCGTAAGAGATTTAGTAGCGGACCGCTACATCAGGGACATTCTGGAGGAACATGTTCCGTTTGCGGGATTTTTTGGTGAGGGTTTCATGTTAATGCACGGCAATGCGCGATTACACGCCGCGCAAGTGACCACTGGCTGGGGTCGGTATAGGAAAATGGAATGGCCCCGTGTAGCCCAGAATTGAATCCAATTGAGCATGTCTGGGATGAGCTTAAGCGAAGAATTCGCGCCAAAGATCTCGTACCAGGGAGTGTGATGGAACTGAGGGTGGTGTTGATTGAAGAGGGAAACAATCCCTCGAGACAGCATAGGAAAAGTAATCCGATCCATGCGTAATCGCTTGGAAAGTGCAATTAGGAGTAGAGGTGGCAACACCATGTATTTTAACTAATGATTTCATTTTTTCCCTTTCATAATCACCTTTTCCCATTGACATGGTCCGATTTCAACCAAAGTGGTATCATTTGAAACCACAGTTTTTAAGCTTTCAAACAGTTCACTGAACTTTACTTGGAATTTTATCGTAGTGGATACACATTTTCTGAAAACTCGAGCATGCTGCTGAGTCCATTGTTTCGGCCTCAATTGTAGAATTTTTAAGATATTAGTTCTGTAATGTTAAAGTAGTATTGTTATTTTAACAATATTTGATTCTTGAAGTTTAACAGACACTTGTGCTTTGCACTATAATAATTGTCATTAAATCTAACAGACTTTTATAAGGTTCTGATTGTAGTAAGGCCTTGTAAAGGATACTTTTTATCTTGCTACTAACAGTTACCTGATCTATTGATACTTGCGAAACCATTCTATGCTTTAGTCAGAGGGCTAACGAAACTGTTTTTAGAATAATGGTAAAGATTAGTTGATGTTGTGCTCTCCATATATTTTCGGACTGTATTTGTAGTGTATGTCAAAACTTCTTTTTTAAGTAGTAGATATGTGTTTCCTTCTCAGCCACAACACTTTATGCAAGTATGAATGTCAAAATATTCTTACAAGACAATAGGATCTGATTTTTAATCTGCTTTGCTTTATATAGCATACATAGGCTTGAGGCAAATGAAATAGGCATCGTAATATTCTATAAGTCACTATCAACACAATCAGTAGCGTTTCCTGCAATATTAACTGGCACTACTGTAGTGAGTAAAATGACAAGGTTGAAGAAATGTGTTGTATTGAGTTTCTAACGGCTGTGTGTTGTGGGTCCATTAACATTCATTAACGAATGGGTGCCCTTTATAGCAACACTTGAGTAGGGTGTGATTATTATTAGGCGATGGATAAGAAATGTGGATAGAAGCAATTCAACCACAACAAATATGTATGATCAAGCTTGATGTGACTGTACCTTAACAGCCACGGATATCTGTCGAATTGTTAAGATTTCTCTTGAATAAGAGCTTTCCTGCTTTCTTCTCCAACGAGATGAAGAAACTTGTTGAGTTGATGTGCGCGTGTGGACAAGGATGATGATTTTGTATAAAATTAATAACACCTCTTGATAGATCACACCTCAATCTTATAAGATATTTGGTACCTTTTAAACTGTTAGTAGGTAAGATAAATATTATGTACAATTTTAAAGCCCAGTTCACTCTTTGTGTAGTGATGCTACTACGGCTGATTTAGAATAATTTACAAAGAAGTTATGAATGCACACACTTTGGTAGAAAAGTTCCGGGACCAGGCTCGTGAATAATAATTTATTCAACTTACCAACTGATGGTATTAGGTCTCATCAAAGTAGTCCTCTCGGCTATCTGTGTACATCTGCTACCATTTCTGAAAGCAAGCAAAGAAAGCTTCCTCTCGAATGCTTCTCAGCCCCACATCTGCGTGGTGCTTTTACAGTTGAATAGATGGAACGTGGTAGAACAGAGCCAGATATTCTTGGGTTAATACAGCAATATGGAGCCTTTAGTTGTCGTGTAATAATATTAAACACAAATGTAGGATGAATTCCGGTCCTTTCCATCAGTTCAGCAGCAATTGTTCGTCTAGTTTCTTTTTATTTCTCTGTCAGGACTTGGGGGACTATTTTTGCATTAAGCTTTCATTTCCCTAAATCATTGAGTAAAATTTGGTAACACACATCTCTATTCAATTTAAACTCTTTTAATATCATGTGAACAGTAACATGACGATCTTCTTGCAATAACCTCTTCAAACGTTCCATATTTGCAGCATTATGTAATGTTGGCGTGCGGTCTTTGGATTTCTTTTACACTAAATCTCTACCCCACTTTTTATGTCCTTTAAAGACACGGCTTCTCGATATATATTTGCTATATCATGTGTTTCACTAGGAATTTTCTTTAGCTTAACCCAAAACCTAACGTTAACCCTACTTGAAATCCGCGTTCATCTCGTGACTCTTGTAACTTTCAATTAAATGCGCCCACAAGCCGAACAGTGAGCTACTAAACATAGCCCTTTTACCTAAATGAATTTTTATAGAAACTCTTCCAAGGCATGCGTATTCAGAACACTCTTGTGTTTCACTGGCACAAGTAGTGAATTAAAAAAATTATTCCTACAAATTTTGTTGCTAGTTTTTGAATCGTTTGTTTGGGATCAGTTACGTACTGTCCAACTCACGAGTATCGGTCCGCTAATTACATTTAAACCATCATTTATCACTTTTTATATCTGGGATGACACGTTTTTGAAATTCAGTGTACTATAATAACAGTACTAATGGTATTCGTGTCACTAGTGGATTGTTGCCCTTTTAAAACTCGTAGATCACTATAAGTCAGTAAAAATCAATAATAATAATAATAATAATAATAGTCATAATGAATCACGGTAACGAACAAGGTAACAATGTATCCTAGGAGCAGTTTCAAACTTTCCTAAATTATTTTCAAAATTAAGACTCGCAAAATTGCTAGCTGATTGGCGCTTTTTGATTTAATTATCAACGGCTCAAGGCATCTGGATTCTAAAGTTTTATCTTATTTTGTGTGAAGGTTTATTCTATGAAAGGGAAGCATCCCAAGGTAAGAGTCAAAAGTCATCTACATTAGATCTGTACAACAGAGGTGAAGTATCCTAACTGTATTTTACAAAATTTTACAGAAACGCGTTTTAAAATTTCGGTCACTTGTTTCATTATTTATCAAATGTACCGATTGGTATTAGCTAACTGCAGCTACAGTTATTTTTAAATTTTTGTACTTATTATCATTGACCTACGTCGCTGGAATATCATCGAATAAAGACAGTAAGAGGGAGTAGTTACGACATCTACCTCACAGCAACATTTTTTGTTGAGGGAAATGCGATTATTTTTCAATGGTCGATATTTGATACTACTTATGGCTTTCTGAGCGGATCTTGTCTGAAGAATCTGTCTAGGATAGTTTTCTACTCTTTTGTGTGCCATATTGAAGTTTTTATTTGAAAAAGAAGTTTTGTGATAGAGAATTTCTTGTCCTCTTCTCAGTTGCAGGTATACTACCTTACTGATTTTAAAGTATGTCTATCTTTTTTGGATTAATTAGAGGTGAATTTTCTTTGTCAAACAAACTTTAAAATTTTCTAGATTTTCATCGTTATGATGTAGACTCCCAAAACTTCCTGAAATTTGCACTGGCGGATGAATTTCTGGCAATTCCAAGAGCTTATTCTCTTTTTGCACGTTTTATCACTGAATATATTCTATCTACTTCCATGTACCCTTTGAGAGGAAACTTACGGTTGACTATTTTCAATTAAGGCGATATTCTCGGTAACCAAAAATAGCTCGCCGCGACAGTAAAATTTCTGTTTTGTCCTCCACAATTATCTGACTAGATAATCAATTCTTTGGGGTCGCTTGTTATGTTATTTAATGCTCGGTTTAAATACAGGACGAGATCTCACAAGCACCTCGTGCCTTGACCGTTTTATCCCACATGGCACAGTGAGATTTTCCATTAGTGGAATTTACAATAATTAGGTTATAAGTTTACAGTTTTCTCAAATAAAATGATTGTAAGTTGGTCAAGTAAAGTGTTGGCAGGCACTGCGCATGTCGATTATTTTTTTTATCGAATTGTCTGATCTCTTTACATCATATCTAATTTTCGCATCTGCCATATGAGCAAATATTTCTTACTTTCTTCCGACAACTCGAATACTTTTATGTGATTACGAATATTTTCTCAGATATCTTCTGGTACTTTATTGTGTGGCTGCTTTCTTCTTCTTTGATCAGATAACTTGTGTACATACAAGTACATACAACCCAGAGCAGTAAAAAAAAATTGTACACTTAAGGGGGTAAATACAATTAGAAGGTTAAAAATATCGATTTTTTTTGTGCCTCTAAAAAGTTAGGAAATTTCCCGTACAACACGCTCCAAAAAGTTTCAGATCGAAAATCGAACTCCTCATATATTTTTTCTTCATTTTTCTGGAACGCCTTTTTCAGCGCATAGCAGGTATACGAGAGCAGCCGACCCTAGTGAAAGTTTTATCTATTGTATGGTACTTTGAAATACGCCAGGCTGGATTTGTATACCTAAGGGTATTATATGTATGTATGTATGTACACACACGCGCGCACGCACACACACACATATAATGGTAACATCATTGGCCTACAGAGGGAGCGTGCGTTACGACGCCGAATTCGAACGTAGTGGTCAGTGTGGCCCTGTTGCTCGACCGACGAAAACCCCTATCACGCGTATTGCCCGGACGGAGCGGATAGCTGGTGTAAGTGGAAAAAGGCAGAGGCTACTGGAGCAGATGCGAGTAAAATTAAACACCCCGCACTTTTGCATCCAGATGTACAAAAGCATTTACTGCCAATTTAAGAGGATTTATCGAGAGACCACTTGCTACAGCGTTGCCTAGGCGGTCATACACAAAATGCGAACGGTATGGCGTTTAGCACCGAAAAATTCTCATTCCGGCGTAAAAATCGTTGAGATTTCAGCTCATATTGCTGCTGGAGTGTTTAATGAAGGTCTCACAACAGTTTTAAAAATAATGAATGCCATGGAAATCATCATTGGTCGGCAGAGTCTTGAATACGCGCAGTTAAAGGATTCGGAAAGAATTAAGAGGCAAGACGTTCGGACCGATCTAACCAGCAAAGAAGCCCGTAAGGCTCACAGAGAGCTACAGAATATCAACAACAGCATCTACGAAGAGGTTGAAGGCCTATTATATGCCCCTGGAATCGCTGATTGAATCGTAAATACCATTTTTCGGTTTTCAAAACTTAAAACGCGTTTTTCTCAAAACAACATTTTTAAAATTGGCGACCACGATTACTCGAAAACTACTTGTCCAATTTAACTGAAATTTTTAGGGTTTCTTCTTTATACCTTAGGCTTGTCTGCAAACCTAATTGTTTTGGAATTTTATGTTGCAAAATTGAATTATTAATGCAAAAATGGGTGAAAAAATAGTGAAAATTATCGATTTCTTACAAAAACTTCTACCAAACGCAGAATTATTTATTTCTTTTTAATTTTTGAGGTTTACCGACAAATTACATGTATATTTAAGCCAAATTTTTTTTATGGGCTGTTACAGATCAATAACATGACGTACAGAGTGGTCGCCGTTTTTTTTGTAGGTCAACTTCACGCCAGCGTACAGCCGCCATTTTGTTTTTAAAAATTAAAAAAAAATTTATTTACATTCCTCATTTATACCTTAACAAGTGTACAAAGTTTTATAATGATGTTCTTTAATGCGTAATTTCTGCCTGTGTAATTGTATTTACCCCCTTAAATCATACTGCCCTGTATTTCAACGAAATACCTCAAGGTTGAATTTTTGCTCGAAACACTAGTCTGTATAAGTAAAATGGCTGTTCTTCGAGCAACATTATTTTTCAAAACTGATCGCTACCGTCACTCACTCTATAAAAATGATCAAAGATATTGTGGTTGGCGTTCTCATCGATATCTTGGGCACTTCTTCGTACACGATCATATGCATGGAGGTTTCAGGTGTTTAGCTGACCCAAAAACTCCGTTTTTAATTTGGTATTTCTTTTCTGCTGCTTTATTTTTTTTATTGTTGTCGCCTTTCCAATATTCATGTTTCCGATTCTTCATGGTTTCAACGTCATTATTGTTCATAAAACTAAACCTTGCCTTTCATCTACTGTGCTATCAGCAGGTGCTTCTTGTTCTTGTGATACTATGGTATTTGGGATCCTGATCTGAATCATAGTCAAATATATCATTACTACTTTGTGCCAAAAAAGGACCATCAGCTTAAAAACAACAGTGCTAGTCAAATAACTACATGAAAATCCTATTAAATATTCAAAAAAATAAATATTATTATTATTAGGTTTAGAATGTTTACTTCTGTTGTACCAAAAACTGTTTAATCGTAGTAAGACTAGGACCAGATACTAGGTCTTGGGTAACATTATTAGTGAACTCATAAAATATATTTCGTTCGGTGGTATTTAGGGTTTCAGAAATTTGAGGAAGGTATTCTGGATTCCGATCTAAATTGCAGTCAGATATATCATTACACACGCCTGCGATGGTTGTATTTTTTAGTTTTTTATAATGATCTTGAAATATTGCAAATCGCAAAAATCTGATACTACAAGATAGACATAAAACTTTTTTTTTATAATAAATATATTTACTTTTTTGGTCTATACTATGCATTCTTATAGCAAAACAGTTGAGGGGTCGGTTGAGGGGTGGAGAGGGTTCATTGACTTTTTAAGCTTTCTAATGAATTTTGCTATAAATGAACCTAATTTTTTATTTTGTTACATTTTTATTTATTTATTACGCTCAGTTTCTCATGGTCAAATGTACTAGTGCCAATTCCATTAAAAAATTTAGCTGAAATAGACGAGTACTAACCAAGAAATAGCTGAGCACCAGAGCTTATTTTACAGTCTGAACTAAACAATTTGGTTCGAGACTTATATCTAATCAAAGAAAATTCAGAATTGCTTGGTTCGAGGATTAAATACAAGAATCTGCTAGCAGCTGGCATCTCATTTTCCTGGTTCAGATACATAGAAAGGGGTTTTGTTCTATATTTTTCGGAAGAAGAAGAATTAATCTTCTGTACTGATGTATATGGATTTTTGAGTTAATTTAACATTCCATACGAAAGTACCAATTGGAGACTGTTCATAGATTTGCCTAAAAGAAGCCTCAAAATTGACCTTCTTTACAATGGGAATACGTATGCATCAGTACCCGTCGGTCATTCTGTCCATTTAAAAGAGTGTTATGAAAATGTGGAATTTGTTCTCGATAAAATTAAATGCGACAATCATAAGTGAATTACGTGCAGCGATCTCAAAATAATATTAATTCTCCTAGGACAACAAGTAGGATACACAGTTTTTTTGTTTTTGTGTGAATGGGATAGCAGAGACAGAGAAAATCATTGGATAAAGAAAAAAGGGCTTCATTAGAATCTGGAACCAAAAATGTGCTCCTAAAAGCTCTCATACATCCGAATAAAGTTCTCTTTCCACCTCTATATGTCAAGGTAACCTTGATGAAGCAATTTTTCAAAAGAAGGTAAAATGTTTTAAATACATCTGTGACAAATTTCCAGCCTTCCCAACCGTCAAACTAAAAGAGGGTGTCTTTACTGGTCCTGGCATTAGAAAATTCTCAAAAATGGTAATTTTGGAAGTTGCAGGAAAAATCTGGGGAACCTTTAAAGGCGTAATAACCAAGTTTCTGAGCAAAAAGAAGAATCCAAACTTCAAATCAATCGTTGACAACATGCTGCAGAAGTACAAACATTTATCCTGTTCCGTAAGCTTGAAAATTCACTTCCTAAATTCGCATTTCGACCATTTTTCCTGATAATCTGGCTGCCGTTAGCGAAGTGATGGGTGAGAGATTTCATCAGAACATTAAAGAAATGGGAAGGAGGTATCAAGGAATGGACTACTACGATAATGGCTGAGTATTGCTGGATGTTGCACCGCTATGAACCCTATAGAGAATATAAAAAGAAGATTGCGAGGTGATGGGTGAGAGATTTCATCAGAACATTAAAGAAATGGGAAGGAGGTATCAAGGAATGGACTACTACGATAATGGCTGAGTATTGCTGGATGTTGCACCGCTATGAACCCCATAGAGAATATAAAAAGAAGAGTACGAGGTAGAACATGGGCCGTCCAAAGAAACTTCGTCATATGGAATAAAATTACAAGTAATTTACATACCTCGTCATTAAGGGCGGGTGAAGAGGAGCGGTTTCCAAAGACATGACGTACCTCGTAAAAATTAATTAAATAAATAAAAATGAATTAATTTAAAAATGCACAAAAATAGAAATTTAGGTTAATTTGGTGGCAACATTTATTAGAAATTAAGGGGTCGCTTGACCCCTCCTCCGCTTCCGTCTTTAGACCCCTTAACTGGTTAGCTATAAGAATTCATAGTATACGCCAACAAAATGAATAAATTATAGAAAAAACGTTTTAAGTCTATTTTGAAGTCTCAGATTTTTGCAATTTTTTAACATTTTGCAAATTTTGAAATTTGCGATTTGCGAAAATCCTGACAGATGGAAAAAATTAAGGTCATTTTCGGATAAAAAATACATAGGAATCAATTATCAAAAATTAAAAAATATGAAAATCCAAGTTTTGCAGGCTTGTGTTGTTATTTTGTTCGAAAAGAAGTTCATTAAACTAAAAACACTAAACAATGCTTGCAAATCCTACCAGAAATTCAGGAAATATTACTATTATAAGTTTAGAGTGTGTACCTCTATTGTAGTAGAAATAATGACATAAAAGGCATGCACGTTTAGCTTTCAAGTAGCTTACAATAGAAGACTGTTTGGAATAAACGTTTTTAACTTTTCTTGCATCTGAAGTCACAACAATTAAGCAATAGAATACATGATATTCTTCGAGTAAGTTGGGATACTAACCCAAAAATCACTACTTTGGTATCTTTGAGGTACAAAGATGTTAGCGGATTTTGACATACAGTGCTTTAACATAGCATAAATGCACCTTGATCATTAACTTCTCCAAATCCGTCATGTTTCTGGAAATTACTAATATTAAAATTTTTAAACAGCACTTAAATAATTTTTGAAGATTGTTTATCCTTTGTAAGAAATGTTCACTTTTTTTCCCCTTAGTATGATCATATGATTAAAAAGATCGGGCAATTTAACCTGATCAACTAAGTAGCAAGATATAAATTAATAACAGTTCTTATGAACAATAAATTGAATTATATTATTTCTAGAAAGTTTCCAATTTTATCTGAGTATAGTAGAGGTGGATTTTTTGTAATTTCTATTTTGATATTTACTATACCAAGTTATGTAACAACTAATAAACATAACATCTATGAATTCAGCAAGAGTAGAATTTTCCTACCCGGAAACACATTTTATTCTCCCAACCTCTCTGGACTGAACACGAATTTTTAAAAATGTTATTTATAATTACACGCATGAGTAAAACTCTTTTTTGATATGTAAACCGGTTGTCATCAGTTGTCGACTTTACGATTTCAGTCCTTTCACATGTTGGATTCACATCTCATTTATTTAAACTGCTACTCTTTTTCTAAAAAGACAAATAGAAATTTACCTTTCGTTTGTTAAAAGAATGTGTATCAAATGCTTAGGTTCTATGCATTTTTATTGCATTTTAAGATAAATATTTTAATCCATGTTAGCACACTGTGCATTTAAATAATAGTCTGTTACCTTAACGTATATTTTTTTTGCAAAAATTTTTCTCTATGTAAATCTAGATGAGGTGCCTAAACTTTCTAAAATAATTTTAAATAAATTGTTAAAGCAACAAACTTAAAATAAAAATAAAATAAATATAAACGTAATTATTTTTTTCAATTTATTGTAGCAATATGCAGTTATTTTTCTCCTGGCATAGAAACATTTGTGCTAACGGATAGGCAGCTATCATAAAATGAAGTCTGTCTAGCATAAATGCCTCGACAGCAACACCGTCGTCAAATTTCTGCCCTTCAAGTACTTTTTTAATAATTCAAACAAGTAATATTCTTGCGGTTGTAAGTCCTGATAGTAGGGAGGGGTATAGTCCGGAACAAGTTACAATTTTTTGTAGAATTTGGGCAGCTGTATGGGACAGGACGTTGTCCTCAGCCAGGATAGCATCTAGGATTGGAAATTCGTATGTTTTCCAACGATATATGAGATTTGTTTTAGAACCTTGAGAAGGCAGCGAACAATGCGAATATTTTTTCAGCCACTCTAGTTTCGAGGTGAAGTCGAAGAAACTTTAGTTTCAACGAGTTTTTATGTTAGCAAAAATTGTTTGTGCCGCACGTTTACTTGAGTTTTCTTAAGGGTGTTCTCCAAGTATGTTTTTAGTCTTCTGTCATAAGAAACCATATCCGTTACGTAACGGGTGAGGGTATCTCTTGCTCCGATATTGTGATACTGACTAAAGAAGAGGTGAAGAAAGGTTTGTTCCATTCAGGCATACTCACCGTCCTTTCTTGGTTTGCTTCACGGCGCGTAAAAAATTCTAGTTTATATTTGATTAGCCATGTAGTAGTTAGTTCGAATATTTTGAAGTTCAGAAATTGTGGAATTATTATCGGATCCGATAACATCTTGCATTAAACTGGGTGAAAATTTAATCTGTATTCATATATTTTACTTAGCAATTGCATAGGGTAGTTCATAAATCCTCAAAAGTCTCAAAACTCGATATTGTAGGATTATATCAATAGGTCCAACGTATCTTAAGGCATTTTTGCAAGGTTTCGAATTAAAAAATTACGTCGTCGCGGGGTAACTCATAGTTTTTCCGACTAAATAATTCTGTAGGCTCTGGAACATTCGGCAGTCGAAATGTGCGACTTCGGGGGAATATGGAAGGTTCATAATTTCTTCACAGATCAACATGTGGTGTGGCATTGTCATGATGTAACAACAAATTGATCAGAAATGGTTGCTTTTCTGTAATTCATACAATGATTGTCTGATATAATTCGTCTTTAAGTTACTTATTGATTTATCTCATGTTGTTTCTTGGTAAATTGCTGTTTTTATAAGCTTCTATAATTGTTTATGTTTATTTATTCAATACCTTGTTTAAATTGTTTTTATTATTGTGAAAGTTAGTTGTGGTACTGTAAAAATGGTAATGGTAATAATAATAGTTCAAATAGGATCCCAACGTGTCGCCTTAATTTATCATCTAAAGCTCCGGATTTAAAAAAAATAAATGACGTACCTTTTAACCACAACATAATCTTTTTAATATTCTATCAATCGATTCAATTACGGGCACTTACATGATGTGCGTCTAAATGCAAACGACCTGAAGAGTTTGATGGTGTTTTAACGGCATTTACTTTATTCTAAGGTCCGTCTTAAAGTGATTTTGTTTAAATATACTAGATTCTGGCAGGGTCGTTCCCTTTTAATTAAGAGAACTCTATAAGAAAGTATTGTATGTCTGAATTAATTAAAATTTTATAATTTCCTTATTGCAAACTGTTTGTCTTGTGACCAATTAACTTAATCAAATTATTTCAAAACTAGAACGTACTTTAGACCATTATAACTCCAGCTTTTAACTTTATTTTATATCTCATATATAACTGCAAATAGAATATGCAGGTCAGGTTACCCATAATTTTAAAATATTTTGTTAGGGTGTATTAGGAAATTCTTGATGTAACTAGTGAGATATGATATAATAGATACTACGGATATCATGTTTTTAAATCAAAAATGTTAATTATTGGTCAATAAAATGTTATATAGGTTATACTGAAACGTATAATAAAAAAATCTGCACATAAGTGGTAAGGTGAAGCCAGACCCTTTTTCACACTTCAGGGCGATATCTTCGCCATCTACTTGTTTAGAAAGGACTTCCAGGTTGTAGTCATTTCTGGAACATTTGTATTTATAAGAAACTTAAACCTGCAGGGTACGTGTCTCGCCTATGTAGCAGCGCTATCAGCTCCCAAACCAAGCAGCAATCCGGGACTCCGCTGCTTCCAAGATCTTGCAAATTTCCCCGAACCGCCGCCGCGCGCTTATCTTAATACAGTCCTGCTGTCGCCGCCGCGATCACGATGCATATCGCCCCTTTGTGCGCGCCGCGTAATAGATTTTTCAGGAAATGGAAATCATGTACTTGCATCTGAAAGGCGGCAGCGTGCAGCCCGGCGCGCCGTTCTGCTCGAGATGTTTTTACAACGCTTTAATGCAAATGTAATTCTTTTGTTTTCCCGGCTACGGATGCCGCAATATTCATGAACTCCTATGCCGAGCCATTCATCGCAATCGAGCGGAAAAGCAATTGGAACTATAAAACTGCTCGCGTAAATATTTATGGCGCTAAATAATTTAGCCGGCGATCCGCCCATTGACTATTGGAAATTAAACGCCACGGCGCGCTGGAGATGAAAAATTAATGTCTTCCAAGGTGCCAGCGTTCTAGGAGCCCGATAGAGTTCATCGGGGCCCCAATTGCTCAAGTTTTTTTATTGAAGCTGGTGCGAATTCCATCTAAGTTCCACCAACTTCTGTTGAGGGTTATGCTAACGCTTAACACTCTAGGGGAAGTACTTCAGGCCTGAAAGCCCATGGCTAATATTTTTTCCTCCACTCCTTCCAATTTGTTAGTCCATAATTGCGGCCATTTCGCTGCAACTTTTCTTCTATTTTGACCCCCCAATTGCAACTTATAGATTTTTTTCGTTGATTGGTCATCTGATAGCCAACCACCGTAATCTATTTTGTTGAACTATTGTTTTCATTTTTATTCCTTAAAAATTCCTCGAGATTCTGCATTTGTTCTTTTTCTCCATCTATCCCCTTCCTCCACTGCTTTAAATATCATTTGCAGTATTTTCATTTCCAGACCTTCAGTTTATCTACCAACTCATGTGTTAACACCCACACTGCGTTGGCATATATTGGATTTATAAATTTGTACCTTTGCCGCATATATTAGATTTTTTCCCAAAGTAGATGCCTGTATTTTTCCACAATTTTCAATTTTGTTGCAAGTTGCCTGTGTATTTCACTGTTATTATTTCTATCAAAACCAATTTCAATACCTAAACACACTACACTATTAACCCACTGATATTTGTTTTTCCTTTTTCGTACATCCATGATAGTACATCTTCTTGTTTTTCTTTTCCCGATACTGAATATTTGGATTTTTCTACACTGATTTCCAGTCTTTCTATATTTAATTGTCTGGTGACGTTCTTCAATTTTGTTTTTAGCTCCTCTTTTGTCCTTCACCTTAAAACCAATCATCCAACGTTGTAGTATATTATTCTCTAACTCTATTTCACTTCTCTTTAGGACCATCTTAAGCAAAATCTTAAATATTAACGTATATATCGGGTAGAAATAATTGGAGAAATGGAATGAGATATATTTTTTTATTGTTATCTATATTTTGTTGAGTGTTGTAAAATGAAGGTCTATTTTATGCGAAATTGTTTGTTCTGCACAGTGATCTGTTAGTCATATGACATGTCGCTCCATGCTGCTGAAACCATTTATTATAATAAGAGAGGTTTAATTTATGATAGTATTGTTTCTGTAACGAACCTGATTAGCAATAAGTAGACGTCCATTGTTCTTCTCAATAAAATACATATCTAACATTTCATGCTCAAACGGAGTGCACTAATTGACAACATCTGTACCGTAGAGTAGTTTCTACATAACTAAAAGAAAAATTTATATTTTACTGGTCATGTTTAAAAAATAACGTGTATTATCTTTCACGATTAATTCTAACAATTAAATCAATTATCATACTTTAAGCTTTAATCACAGACACAAAAAGGACACTGCCGTTTGCTGCAGTTATGTTCACCTGAAGAAAAATGGAACGATAAAATCTTACCACAAGTCTAATTTCAATATTAAAACGCGGCGATGTTTTCGGTTGTATTGTAGTACCCTAAAATGCGGCATAATTTCCATTTGCAAAGCTATTTTACATTGAATGAATGAATTTGTCACCATGGGTAGTATTTTGAGCGGTAGAAATGGTCGACCAAGTGTGCGAACGCCAGAAACTTAAGGAATAGTGCAGGTAGTAATTCAAAACTCCCCACGTCTCTATTGGTGTTGAAACAACAAGATTTAAGAATTAACCGAATAATTTTTGGAGAAAATATTGTACAAATTAAAATTTTACCCAAATTATTTAAATTGTTTTCAGTAATCGTATGCAAGATATTATAAATGTCTGATTTTTGAATAATGAACATAGAAACTCGTTTTGCACTTAGGATTTGTAAATAAACAGAATATGCATTATTGAACCCATTAATTTATCTAAACTTACAAAAAATCATAGAATGTAGCCAAATTAGAAATTATCGGTTGTTACTTTTTTTTAAAAATAACAACGGTCGAATATTACATTGTCATGCTTAAAAACTTTTTTCGATCTAAGATTACAGTGTTTGGGCGTTGAAAGAGAGAACATTCATTTTCAACAAGACGGAGCAATTGCTCACACAGCACGAACAAGCACGGGCGTATTACAGATTTGTTTGCTCATGTCATTTTCCGTTTTGCAGTCTTCTTGGCCGTCAAGTTCGCTCGATCTAACGATACTGATTTTTTTTTAAGTAACGCCTTTATCAATATCAACCTAAAAATATTGTAGCCTTATAAGAATTATTCTAAATAAAATACGGCAAATTAATTGGATTGTATATTTCAAAATGTTTTTGACGCTTAGATCTTTGCTTTTAAAATAAATTTATAAAAAGCTACACAATATATCCGTTATACATCAATATTTTTTGTTGCTTTTGTATCAATGAAATGGTGGAGTTTGTTTTGCGTATTAAACGTTAATTAAAACGCGTAATATTAGGGCTTAACTTGGAAAATGCTTAAATTTGTCGCTTAATTTTGTTAATCGTAAATGATGCTTGCATATGTTTTACTTTATAAATTATTTTGTATCAACTAAAATTACTGAATAACTCTTCATCAGCACAGCATATCGAGTTGCCCTTCTCATACAAAATGTCGCTTTATTCGAATAAAATCTAATTGCTACTATTATTGACTGAAACTTACCCGCTATATAATTTTCTTGTAAATTCAATACTACTTTGTTTACAAGAAGTAGGTTTTCTTTGTCATTTTATAGAAATAATGGTTAACATCACCTAAATAGCTCTTGGATTATCTTTGATTACAGCTTTACTTGGTCATCGTTTGTTTCTAGTGCTTTTTCTACTTTTGGGCTTACCTTAAATTAAGTATAATCTGAGTAAGTACAATCGTGTTAGAGATTTAACCTCCATCTATTTTATTTTATTTTAACGTTGTGAGCGCCCATGCATTAATTTGTAAGCGCACTTTTGAAAACTAAATAATCGTAAGCTAGAACAATAATTAAGCTACCAGTCGGCAGAATCGGCAACTAATCCAGCCGGACAGCTAAACCATCACCGATGCGGTTAGAAGAATCTCACAGCCAGCATCATGCAGTAATCTGACAGCAGTTTCGATAATGTCGTCCCAGAGGCTATACTCTTAGCTACTTAACATTAATCTGTCAACCATCGATAAATACGGTGACAAATTATCAGAATATACACAGCAATAGTAACAAGCTAAGAAAGTTAAAGAACTTTTCCAACTTCCGCAGAACAACAAGAAAATTTATATGTCTAATATTAAAAATAGATTCAATCGGTTGAACAACACAAATACCATTGAGAAATCACAAACATCACAAGTGTTGAGCAAAAATACTTAAACTTCCTCCTACCCTATAATAAATGTGTTTTTTAAGCCCTACAGAACTTACGAAAGGGTTAACTGTCAAACGAACTGTTATAATGCTCTCACTTTTTGACATTTATGATCAGTATGCCCTGACAAATCATCATGAACAGATTGACGCTTGAACAACGCTACAAAATTATCCAGATTTACTTTGAAAATCAGTCATCGATTCGTGCAACTTATAGACGATTTCGTGATTTTTATGGCGCACATAATCGTCCATCTGAGTAAGCCATCCGTCGGAATGTGGATAGATTTCATACCACATACTCTCTAAATGGTGCAATAACACCAACACGTCGAAAGAATGTGCGTACTGAAGAGAAGATCGCCGCTGTAAATGAAAGTGTGGAAGAAGATCCAAATTTATCGATTCGTCGTCGGTCGCAGGAATTGGGGCTCTGTCCGTCCACTACGTGGAAAATTTTGCGCAAATATCTTGGCCTACACCCGTATAAAATCCAGCTGGTGCAGGAATTAAAGCCACGAGACCATCATATGGGTCGTTTTTTCGCCGATTGGGCTCTAGAGCAGTTGGAAACTGACCCGATGTTTTATCTCAAAATTGTGTTTAGCAATGGGGCTCATTTTTGGCTTAACGGGTTTGTTAATAAACAAAATTGCCGCATATGGAGTGAAACCAATCCACAACAGACCCTACAGACTCCATTACATCCAGAAAAATGCACCGTTTGGTGCGGTTTACACGCTGGTGGCATCATCGGACCTTATTTCTTCAAAAATGAAGCCATCAATGGAGATCGTTACGGCACCATGATCGACGATTTTTTGTTTGACAATATGGATGGCATTGATCCGGGCGAGATGTGGTTTCAACAGGATGGCGCTACGTGTCATACGGCGACCGCAACTATCGCCTTGTTGAAATCAAAATTTGGCGATAAGTTGATTTCGAGAAATGGACCTGTCAATTGGCCTCCAAGGTCGTGCGATTTGACACCTCTCGATTATTTCCTGTGGGGCCACGTTAAGTCACTGGTTTGTGCTGATAAACCAGCAACAATTGACGCCTTGGAGGCCAACATTGTTCGTGTTATTCGTGACATACGGCCAGCAATGCTCGAAAAAGTGGCCCAAAATTGGACGTCCAGAATGCGCTTCGTCAAGAACCTTCGCGGTGGCCATATGCCCGAAATCATTTTCAAATGTTAATGCCATGTATTGATCTTTCGAATAAAACAAATTTTTGATTAAAATTTAATTTTTTGTTTATTTTTTACAATTTCCAGTTCTATCGGACTTAAAAAAATACCCTTTAGTTATACATCTAACTGCCATTTTAGAAATTAAACAATATATTACAAAGATATTAGCAAACAACACAGTCGAAGTACATGCATAAATACGAAGAATCGCATATAATATATAACAATTAATAGAAAAGAGGAATATACAGTAGTACTTAGAAATATGCATTACTCTATGGATACTGCAGAAATTAAAGACAAATTATAACAATTAGATCTCAAGGTACGTCATCAATATAACGCTTACTTATGTTCTTTGATACTAGTCATTCTGGCGCCTCTGCACGCTTTGATTCCCTATTAATTATAAATTGCCAAATAATCGGAGGATTTTCAAGTGACTATAAGTTCTGCAATTAAGGTAAAAAGTTTTAACAGACCAATGATGATAGCAGCAGTCTGCAGCTTTTCAAAACATTCTATAGAAGAAGTCTAAGATAAAGCATTTTCCAAAAATTAATAAAAGATATTAGAGCCAACAGGGACTGTAACGCAAAAAATCAAATTTGAAAATCAGATCAACTGCTAAAGGACATGAAAAACTTTACATTTATTTTATTATTCACTGGTAAGCTAAAATAGTGGCCTACAGATTTTATATAATTACATTCAGCACCTCTGTAATCTTAAAGTAAAGGAAAGTATGTCTTTCCAACAATCATACAAATTGAAAAATGTTTAGAGAAGGCTTAACGAGTGACATAAATATTAAATTTTCTTTAAAATAGAAGATAAAGTTGGCAAAGTAGTTGAATTCATAGTATATACCACACACTACGCATCTTATTATTCAACTCCACCCAGTCCCTAAGTATTAAACTCTTTGGCTCGCTTGCATTTGGACGCACCTCATATACAAGTGCCCGTAATTGAATCGATTGATAAAATATTGATAAAGCTTATGTTGTGATTTAGAGCTACACCATTTAATGTGCTTTCCATCTCAAACGCTAGACATTTTTTTTCTGTCCTGCATTTGTTAACAAATCATTTATAAATACTAATCTGTGCACCCTATCTACCGAGACGCACTCACTGTGTCTCATAATAATGTCTTATTTTTAAATTCTCTACACACTAGTTCAGATAATAGGATTGGATCACTGGATTAAGGGAGACTTTTTGAGATACCTCAATGGCGTCTAAGGTTGTCATGCAGATGAATTTTTGTAGCCTCTTTTGTGGAAGTTGGTAACATGACGCAGAATTACCTTTCGAGGCTGTACTTCGCCATTTTGAAAGTGCTGTCTAAATGGTCTTTTATGAGTTATTAATTGTCTGCAAAGAAACTGGAGAATGTAATTGGAAACATAATTATTAAATATACAGGTTTTGTCTCACATCTTGGTAAATTAAAAATAAAATGTCTAATCATTGTCGGTCATTCAGTAGAATTATTGTACAACTGAGTTTAGTTCTGAAGCCAATTTTTAATTCACCTTCGTCAGATTCCGCCGGTTTTCTATTTTTTAGAAGGTTAAATTGCAGTTATCTATATTTTTTTACTTCCATGTCGAACTGAGTAGTTGATTTTTATGTTCCTAGCATCATAGTGACGCTATAGCAGTTTTACTTTACCCTAACTTTCTCAACTATTTTTAGTATCCTCTATTTGTGCACTTAAAAATAATAAATTCTTAATTGTGCAAAAGTTATGTTTATTTTTTACTCAAATTTGATGTAGTTCTTCTTTTCCACGTTTTTATTTTATTGAGCAGCTAAAACTATGTAGCTAGTGTTACCAGAAATATTATCATAAATGTTAACACTCACTGTAATCTTAACATTTTTATTTCACATGTAGAAGTAAACAATTTATGTTTCATGGCGCCTGGTAATTAATTGAACTATTCGGAAATGATTACCTATAGCCTATGAAGACTTTTGTCATTTATAGTGAAAAGCTACTTAAAGTAGAAAACTTTGTCGGAGCAGGATTGAAGTATCATAAACTTACTTTGTTCAGAACATAAATATTCAAATGGCACCATAACTTTCTAAAGTGCCAAGAAGAGATGGAACGCAAACTTCACACAGAAAGACCGCCAACTCCCGAATCGAGTGACATTGTAGAAAGAGTGAGAACTCTTGTATGTTCAGACGAATCAGTAGTAAGTTATATTTGAACCAGTTTACCAATTATAAAATTTTAACATAGGATTTAGGAACAAGAAAAGTGTGCGCCAACAAATCTTTAATAGAAAAGAGCATTCCTATGGCTTTCCAGCTTCCTATTCGTTAAGTCTTAGTGTCTCTATTCCTTGATTAAAAAACTATTTGAAATTATGCTATTTTGGTACTTTGCATAATATCCACAAAAGCATATCTGACGATTTGAAGGGTGTTCTAGAAAGAAGTCTTTCAGGTGTGCTACGAACAATAGAAAAAAATGTAGTGTGTAGCTGTCCAAAGAAATTACTTGAAACTTTGATGTACATAAAGAGTAAAAAATTATAGCTAAACGAAAATTAATTTCATAATTTTTCCACAAACCTTCTAGAACTTAAGTGTTATTAGTAGGAAGCGTGAATTCTCCTACTACAAAATTCACACCAGCAAATCCATTTTTTTTGTCTGGTTGTGCTGCTTTTAGTTTTAAGTACAAGGTAGAGATAAATAATATTTACATGAATTTGAATGATTTGCTCTACTGAAAGTTTCCGCGGGTATTGCCCGCTCTTTAAAGAAATAGGACAACTTCGCTTGAGTGTTAAGCCGAGCCACGGCGTTTCTAGCCAACATTTTCGTGCAAACGCCCCAATAAAGCCCACCTGTTTAAAGTTTTCGTGTAGCCGGCAGCCATTTAAAATAATTAATTTTTAAATTTTAATGGCGTGCCGTGTCACACCCTCTTCACGGCCCGCCCTTATCATTTTCCGGCGTTAATAAAGAAAGCGCCGCGCCCCGCCGCCCACGCTCCGCGAGAACGTCTTGAGACCCATGGCGGTCGATGGCCGGCGTTATTGGCATTTCTTCGGGAAGCCGCCCGAAAGCGCAGCCGGGTTTGCATTCCTGCAGCCAGCAGGCCTCCCCTCGCAATTAGCGGCGGGCTTCGCGGAAAGAGGACTGGAAATGTCATTTTAATTCAAACGGGTCACGAATCTGGAGCGCTATCATTTACTATCTGCTCTCGGCTCTACAACAAATTAAAGGCCCTCGCTATACATTCCGGGCACTCGCCGGAAAGGAAACTTATCAAACTTCCTAACGATGATATGCAATTTGCTCAAGGAGTTTATCTTGCCGCGCTTTGTTGCTGCTCGATGGAAGTTGTGCGTTCAGACGGGCATTCAGTGCAAATCGTAATACATTTACCTTAATAATCAGGCGAGCGCTTTCGCGACTTCAGCTGCGCTGCTTTTAATTGCGAACAAATTGGTGTACATGAAGTGTCTAGTTTAAACGATGACACTCAATTAAACTTTTAGCGCAGTTTGCCTTTGATTATTAGACATAAAGCAAACCAAATTCTACAATTTGAATGGCGTAAAGGTTAATTTACAATCATAGCTCAACTCTTAATCCTTAAAAAAACGAACCACAACTGGCATGATCTTCTAATTGTTTTTATTTTACTGAAGGCTAAGTCTTTCTAATATTTGTTCTGGGTAACAAAATTTGCTTTTTAGTATTACAATCAGAATTTTGGTCTCAAATTTTCGAGGATGTGTTAAATATTTTGCCTTTTAACTGGACTGAATATATTACAATTCAGAATTCTTTACTATCATCTTCTTCAGAAGATGCACATCACCGCTTTTGCGTCTTAGAATCATCTTTGGTAAAGTTAAAAGTATAAAGACTTTAATTTTTTTTCATTAACAAATCTTTATATCAGAATTCTAACACGCGCCTAAGCGACATAGCGGTCGCCTCTACGATTTGACTTAATTTAAAATTGGTGGAGGATAAAAGGTAGATTCTGCCGGTCCAGGACGCGATGACTTCAAGATATCTCTTTTCTATCAACCAGTCGGTTAAAAAGTTGCATGTCCTTATAGGCTTTTTGCCAGCAAATCTGCAAAGTGCGAACACACCGACTTCTGCAACAAACAATTGACGAAGCCGTCTGCGTGCAACACAATTTTCGTGCTTCTGAAAATACTAAAAGGGGTTTGGCAAGTTTTACAGCAGCCTCTGCTTAGACCTGATCTACCTCTGTTTAATTTTTTGAGAAAGAATATACAAAATTAATTTTTTGGGTAATCTTTTGACTTGGTAAAACATTCTTCTCAACGGGTAATTGTTTTTATCCTTCTGTTTTAAAATAAAGCTTGTTAACATCGTTATAACATTTCTATCTTTTAAATGCTCCCTTAGTTTATCTATATCATGACAATTGCAGAGCAACAAATCCAGATTGTAGAGAGTCTACAACAAATATTCAATCTGGAGCCAGGCCTTATCATGAAGCAGGAAAATATCTGTAATTTAAAGACAGAAGTCAACAATGTTGGTGCTAACGTATAGACGACGAAGTGGCTACCTTATACGTTTTGGGGTGACACCAGTCTTAATTTAAAATTAGTGATAAAAAGGATGATACACGGACATTTTCGATCCAATACTTTAAAGTATCTGTCTTCCACCATCCGCGGTATCAGTCGGTTAAAGAGTTACATGTCCTTATTGGCTTTTTTAAGCAAATCTTCAAGTGCTAAGTCATTTTATTTGTCCACTTTTTACGATTGACGAAACCGTCTTTGTATGACACAATTTTCGTGCTTCTGAAAATACTAAAAGAGGTTGAATAATTTGTACAGGCTCTTCTTAGACATGATCTACATTTGTAGCCTAAAAATTTAATTTCATGAGGAAGGATATACAAAATTGACTTTTGGATAATTTTCTGACTTGGAAACACTTTTCTCGGCGGATAGATGTTCTTTATCCTTCTACTGTAAAATGAAGGATGCCGACACGATTGTGAAATCTTTATCCTTTAAATGCTTCCTTAAATGGTCCAAATAAATGATAATTGCATAGCAACAAATCCAGATTGTAAATAATTTATAACAAATCTTCAATTCAGAGCCAGACAATTGTCATGAAGCAAGATAATATCTCGAATTTAAAGACAGAAGGCAACAATGTCGGTGCTAACGTCTAAGCTACCTCACACGATTTGTGTGGAGGATGATCAACATTACCGATCCAATATATGATGACTTTAAGGTATCTTTTTTTCATCGCCCACGATATCAGCCGGCAAAGATTTACATATTCTTCTCTAACTAATAAGCAGTAAATATTTAAACGTGAAAAAATTTTTTTTGTTAATTTACCGACTTCTGTAATAAGGTCGTCTACTTGTAACGCAATTTTCGTGATTTTAGTAATTAAGTTGCTCGTGAAAATGCCAAGACAGGTTAGGTGATTTTTCCGTTAGCAGCCTTATTTTGGACATACTCTACTTTTGTGGACTAAAAGTTTGCTTTCTTGGAGAAGAACATGCAAAGTTATTTTTAATACATCATCTCCTGACTTATAAACACATTTTTTAACAGGTAGGTGTTTTTACCTCCCTATCGTAAAATGAAGGACGTCAACATCGTCGTGAAATCTCAATCCTTTAAGTGCTTCCTTAACCAGTCCAAACAAGTGATAATTACAGAACAATAACTTTGAACTGTAGGGTGTCTCAAATTTTTAATTTGAAGCTTGGCATTGTCGTAACGCAAGATAATATTTTGAACTGGAAGCTTGCGCCTTTCCGACAATATACAAGTTTTATTTTGTCCGGTAGTTAACAGTACGAGTTTTATTGAAAAAATTAATGTTCAAAACCCTCAACAAAATACAGTTGATCCTAGGCTGACATCGCCGACCTTCATTATTTAAGCCAAGTGTACACTTAAGTCTTCTTAAACGTCTTATCCCCGAACTGTATCATAAATCTTCTCAAAACTTTTATCGAGAGAAACTTTATAATGGCTTTGGCTCTGGCATCGTGATACTGATTAAAGGCGTGCTTGTGAAGCTCAAAAACCTCGTATGTTTAACATTTTTTTCAAGTCCTTAGCAATGGTCTCTACTACTCATAAAATCTGGAAGTTTATTCAAAATAGTTGTCTGGAATAATGTGGTACTTTCTGATCTGCTAAGCACTTTGCTTTTTGTGATGATTCAATAGAAAGTTGATGGAACGGTAATTTTACAAAAGAAATGCCTGTTGATTGGGTTTTGCTAGGATGAGTGTAAGGAAACAGTACGGTCGTGTCATAATACGTTGCACGACCACAAAGGATATTCTGTTTGTCGCACATATGAAGAAGTTTTAGTAAAATAGAGTAATGGTTGTATTTGAAAAGTGCAACGGCACTATACGAATAATACTATTCAAAGGACGTTGAACTACTCTTATCATTCAAAGCAGGAGCATCGCTGCTATTAGCAAAAATCGTTTTGTTTTGGAAGAGAGTCTCATCGAGATGAACTATTTGGATTCGGTTGCAAATGGTCTTTGGCATTTTCTAGTTTGACAAAAAACGTTATCGTCCTTTAAGGAAGAAACGAATTTGGGAAAATTCATTTAATCCATACTCATCGTTTACATATTTCGATGAAGACCTAAAAGAAATTTTATCCTCTTTGAGATAAATCCTGACTACACGAAAATGGGAGAGAGTTCAAAGAGTAACTTGAGATAAACATCGAGCGCAACTATACGCGCAGCATGAACACAAAAAGACTAGCTGTCGAGGTCAAGATCCACGTTTGGGAAGTTTAGGAGGGCAAACTGGAAGTACCTGACATAGTCTCAATTCAATGTAGAGATTAGATGAGGTTTTAGGAAGTAATCTAGGAAGATATCGTCCACACTTCCACAGATAAACCCGAGACCTTTACTGAGCAGTACTAGCACTAATGTTTACGCGAAGAAAACGGTCACTTCAGAAAATGAAACCAACGTTAACGTGCAATTTAAGGAAAATAAATATGTCGATGGCTCAAGAAAGAGATCATCGGGTAGTACCGCTTCATCGGAGCTTCATACACGCTCAGTTTCTTTCCGTACTGACTTATAAAGTGTTAAATGCGGGTGATCATATATAATATTAACCTGCAACTTCTGGGGGAATTTATTTGATCCATCTTCAACATTCATTTTAATAAAGACCTAGTAAAATGCTTTGCCATCAATCTCCACTACATAAAAAATGCAAAGATTTTCTGCCTCGGAATTCAAAGGGCGAGTTTGAGAAATGATACGTGCAGCTTGAAACCAAAACCGAGTTATGAAGACCTACAAAAGCCTAAGAGAGCAAGCTGAAAGTATTTAACCTAATTTATCTCTATAGACAAATCTAAAACTTTTACTGAACAGTGCTGACCCTAATATCTAGGGGACAAGGCAATTTTAAAATTATAAATAGAAATTCAGGTCATCCTTAAAGACACCAGTTGACAGAACCATCAGATTTCTCTTATTTTTTTTTAAATGAAACCTTGACATTCAAGCAGAATAGCAAACACTTAACGGCAACAGACATGGAGATGTTTTCAGTTATAGCAAATTCACTGAAATTGTCATATGGAATTTGTTTTATGGTAAATAAAGTTTCGAAATATTTTAATTTTATTCTGTGCAATCCTGTATTATAAATTCTATTTTACTTTACAAGAAATTTGCAATTTGCTCAAAAACAGTAATAAATAAGTTAGTTTAATGCAAGGCAGAAGGAAAGGCAGTTTAGTGACTCTACACTCAGAATTAATTACTATTAGCTAATTAGTTTGATTTACACTTTAACATTAAAGCTGCATTTGTTGGCCAGCTTCTATTTAGTCTTTTTTGTACCGCTGAATGAGCATATGAGGTATCAGCTTATTTGTTTTAATGCCCAGGAGAATTATTTAGGTAATTCCTAGTTAATCTGAAAATATTTTCTTCATCAAAAGGTATGTCTAGGTTTCCATAAAGGGTTTTGTTACTAATATACCATGAAGCGTCGGGTATCATTCTTAGTATTTTTATTGGAATATTTGTATTGTCTTGGTATTTGAGGATTTTGAACATTCCCATAGTTAGATAGGTTTGATAATATATTTATACGATAGTATCTTTCTGTTTAGTGTAAATTAGATATTTTGGTACTTCGAGTACTTAGGATATGTGGTAAACATTAGGTACAGAAAGGATCCTAGGACACTATCTTGTGGTACATTTGATTTGATGAGGTGAGAAGTAGACGTTTCTAGATTAAATTTTGTCTGAAAGTAGGGGTCAATCACAAAGTAATAGACTGTTGTTGGGGTCTTAGTTTATATAGCAGGAAATTATACCGCGCGCGGTCGAAAGCTTGCGTTATGTCATGAAAGACTTTTGAGCATCTCGTTTACTATTCTGTGCCATTTTTGTTCTGACATCTTATAAGTCCTATGTTGCCATATTCATTATTTTTTCCATTGCTTTTATTGCCGTTCTCTGCATTTTGGATTACTTTTAATAATTGAATTGGAGGCCCATTTTCTCTCAACCCTCAACCTGGAGGACCAGAAATTGATTTTAGGGTGATATTCCCTTATATAGGCAATTGTCCTCAATTAAGTGACCGTTCCTTACTATACGGCGGTGGAAATAAACATCAAGGCACAAGATTTCTTGCCAGTTTCAAAGGATAACTCAGATGCTGCTAGATTTCAGATCAGTAATTGTACTTCTTTGCCAATTCGGATGCCTACCACACGTGTTTAGTCGACAAACATATTTATTGAGATCATATCCGGACATACAGAAAATTATAAAGGCATCTACTTTAGTATATCAAAGATAACATATCAGTACTTTCCAACACTGCTTTGAATAACATTAAATAGTCGATTTGGCATTGACCTAATATGTTTTTGACAAGTCTCTTCTGTAATAGTTTGCCACGCTTGCATAATAGTCTCCTTGAGATCAAGGAATTATTGTTTGTCATTCTTGTATACATCGTGGGCAATAATTTCCCAGGGATTCTTGGTAGAGTTTAAGTCAGCACTGATGGCAGTTTTGTGTGCGGTCAACCACTTAATTATCTACGCAGGAGAGTGTACAACAGCGTTGTCCTGCTGAAATTTTCATTGCCGCCCGCCAATTTTCTCACCAAAAGGCAGTAGCTGCTGCCCGAGAATTTGCTGGTAGTCGTTTGAGTTCATTCGAGGCTTCATGAAACTTCCATCCAAAGCCGAGCCATATCATCAGTGGGCCACCACCAAAACTATTATTGTCTCAGATCATTTGAACAAGTCGTACCAATAATAGTAACAGCAATCTGGCCCGTCCAAATTAAACTTTTTTGTCGCCGAGGACCACTTTTTTAATGTTTTTTGGTCCATGACATGTGGTCACGGGCAAACTTCATTCAGGCTTCTTTGTTGTAATTCTTGAGTAGTAATTTGGGTGCCCGTTTTTATCTTTTGAAAGGTTTGGAGATGTTTATCACGTAAGGAAATTTAGGTGCCACGGGGAGGTTCAGCCTCTCCTGAATTTGACTGCTTGAACTTTTGTTCTTCTGAACTGTGGTCATTATCCGGCGCTCATCTTCACTTGACAGTTTCTTTAATTTTCCGGACAAGATTTTTTCCCATAGTCAGCTCCATTCTTTGTTAACTACTGCAGGTGAGCAATTTGCCGATTTGTTATGTTGCTGTCCTTGTAGGTCAAATTTGTTTCTTTTTGAAGCCCACTCAACAATTTTCCCAATGGCTTGGTTTATTAGATTTTATATCTAAATATTAAGTTTGGTGGCAATTTAAAATGGTTATGCTTGCCTTAGACGAACTTTTTACTGCTCTTATATTTATTTTTACCACTGTATATAATATTCTTTTGGTTCCTCTTGTCGTTGTAATTTATGCATTCTCTTTATTTATTTGGTATTCTCGTTATTTTTTTCATAACCCTAGCTAGGGACTCTTACAGGGTACTATCAGCCGGGTCAATTGAATCTTGGTTTTTGTTGAGGTTGTTACTTCTCATCATTACCCATTTCTATTCTGGCCTGGGACAAGCTTTAGTGGATTTTATTATATATTTGAAAAATTTCCAACCATTCATAATAATAAAGCAGCTACATAGGAAAATAAATTTTATTTCTAATGGCAGCAATTGCGTGCTTAAATTGTAAAGTCTCAAAACCACCTAATTGGAGACGTCAGTATGATGGTACTAAAGTTTTTTTCCATCGAACTTTCTCTAACAAAAGTTAAAAACTCGACGTTGGGTTCGTCTAAAGTTTTTCCAGGAACAAAGCCAACAATGCGACTTGTTCCAAACGTTGCCAACCTTTTATCAATTATGAAAATAGTCTTTGTAAGTATTGACATAAAAACGGCTAGCTTAAATTATGATCCTTAAGCTCCGACATTCATTTTAGTCATTTAAATTTTATTCAGTTTTGCAATTTTAGACTCAAATGTATATTTTTCTACCTTCTCCAAAAACTTATTATTTCTGGCGTGGTTATAAGCTTTTTATTGTAGGATCCGATTTTATAATGTACATTTCATTTGTATCAGTTAGTTAAGTGACAAAAAATGACATACTTTTCTTGTCTTTTATTTGATATGGTCTTCTTCGCATGGGCATTTTCACAATAACGGACTAACTTCGCGCCTCTGCCCCATGAAATGTAATGCCCATTTCCGCGGTGCAACTTTTGTAAAGTCAACGACCACATCGAGCCAACTCTTGACATCATAATGATCGTAAAAGTTACGAGTTTCGCACTTTAAGAACACCTGGAGATAAGAAACTTTTAATCTGATTCTGGCAAATTTATGATCTCGGTAAACGTATCTCGGCCAGGCTATTCATTACTGTCTGGGCGCAGGCATCTATCGCTCGCTTAGAATTATTATCTCCATTATTTTTGTTAATTCCGCCGAGCAATAAATTAAAGTTGCTGCAAATCGAATTAAAAATTTGATGATAAACACTGAATATTTTAAAAGTCCGCACTGTTTGTACACTAGAAAATTAAACCAGGGCCACGCAGTATCCTCGACTCATATCAATTTCAATTTGAATAGTTTCGTAGCTTTATTAATTTTTTTATTGCTTTAATAACAAATTTAGATTGGGCTGTTCGTCTTCAAGGCATATTTTGGGCGCCCTGGTTCAGGTAATGTTTATTTAAATCGACATTACGCTGCAGATTTTCTTTGCGATCCCAAAGGAGTACACGCGGCGCAATATTCTGCAGGTGAAGGCTGGTCTTGAGCCGCGGCGACGCAGATTTACATCGTTTTGCCCCAGGTATATACGCTTTCAATGTTATGGCGTTATTCCCGTTTGCAATATTTTTAAAAGGGACGGCATTTAGACTCGTGGTGGGATGACAGCGGTTTCGTTTAAAATAATCTTTCTTTTTGTTATCATCAGTTATTTGCCTTTAAATTATTCTAGGAGTAATAATTATTATCTCAGCAAATTCTCTCCAATCAATTTTTTTTAATTATTTAAAGTTCTTTGATCATTCAGTAAAAAACTTAAAGCAAGTATGAGGTAAGAGCCAAAAGTTCCCTGACTGACTATGTTTCAGTAATAATAGAAACAAAACAGCGATAGTGTCAGATGGAGCATTTCTTCGTAAAAATTTCAGCAGCGGATTCGCTTCAGTCGCTTACCAACAGTCACTTGAATTGGTACTGCCGCGTTATTTGAGACAACGTTGAAGATCAAGTACTAAGTCGTGATTAAATTTCTTACTAAAGAAGACCTTAATACCAGCGATATTAAACAATGTTTGGATGGTACGTTTAGCGAATCTTCGCCTTCAGATTCCACTATAAAGGAATGAGCAGGACCGCTTTGTTTGGGCTTAGAAAGCATTGAAAACGATTTACATGCAGGATGGCTCATTGAAGTGTTTTCGGAATAAAACGTCGCTCTTGTCGAACGTTCTGCAATAAAGATGTTTAAAGTAACAAAATTATCAGCAAGGTTAGCGCTTTTCGATACAATTGTGCAATAAATTCCTCACAATTACCTTTATATGGTAAGTTAGTTTCAGACGGGTACCACGACTTTTGCCAGCAATTCAAAAACAGCAACGTGTGTCTTGTGAACAATTTTGAAACCTCTGTCACAACGACAATGAAGATATTTTTCAATCCATGATTACAAGATATACTACGGTACCTTAGCAAAAGAGGCTCAAACAAAGGTAAATTTTGAAGACTTGCAGATTTAGTCTCCTGTCTATTTTCAAAACTGAAGAACGGCTTTCAGGGCAGAATAATAATAAGGAGGCTGTTTAGGTCATTTTGCAGATGAAACTTTAGACTCTTTTTCCTCGAAATACTATTTTCGTGATACGTGCATAAAATACACGCTATAGTTTCACTCTTCTTACACATTACGTACTTTGAGGTCATTATAGATATCTGTGTGACATATAATATGGTGCATTAAGGATGGTTCGAAGTACTACTTTGTAGATTAACAATTGGCTATGGAGGGAAAGTTGAGAATGTTTGCCTGACAATCAGTAATGCTCGTTAAACTTTACGTTAATTTATGTGCGTTTGATCCATATATGGGTTCTCCAGGCTAGACCTCGATCAAGGTGGATACTAAGGTAACTTGCATTATCAGATAGTGTTACCAGAGTTCTGATTTCAGTGATTTTAACTCGTTTTTTTTAAAATCAATTTTGAATGACGTTGAAGTTGGTTTGTAATTTTATAGAAGCTCTTGTTGGATCTTCATCAGTAGCTGATGGTCCAGTGCAAAGGTTGCGATTGAAGCTTCCTCACGGATTGGTAGGTCTGCCGTGTGCACTAGATGTAATACTAATCTCAAAAAACTTCCTTGGGTTCTTCCCAGAGTTCTTCTTCTTATTTGATTTTGAAGACTCTGTCATGTAGATAGGATTGTAATATATTAGGCAGCCACTTTTTTAACTTGTACAATAGGCCTTTTTGCCAGGCTTCGTCAATTGCCTGACTAACGTCTAGAAAAACAGCATTACAGTATTTTTTACTTCAGAGGCAGCGTTAATTATTTTTACTGTTCTATGTGTAGTGCTACTCTTTAAAACAGAATTGATTATCTAGAATAAGGTGTTGTTCTTCTAGAATAGGTGCTAGCCTCTTCGGTAATAAGTTTTCAAACAAGTTTGAAGTTATGGATAATGAACTTATGGTCTGTGTATGAGTTAGGTAACTTACCAAGCTTTTGAATTTTAATGATATTTGGAACTTTTATTTTGCTGGGAAGTGAGCAGTTTTTAAAATATAATAATTAAATATAAATGAATCTCTTAGTCGGGAATTCTTTTAGAATTTGCTCTGTTGCTAAATCGTAGCCGGGTTCTTTTATTGTATTTTGATCTCTTTTACTATATGGCTTTGATTGCCGGTGATAGTTGTAACAGAACATCTAAAAACCTGTCTATTTCTTCGTCATCGAATTCAACTGTTCCAACTTGTGGTTGGAAAACTTTTCGATATATTTACTAAATACCTCAACTTTTCGCCATTGCTTTTCGCTTAGTTTCGCTTTAGCTTTCTAGAATCAATAATCACTCGCTTCTGTAGCCGATAAACCTTCGATGCATTTCTTAGAAGTGGCGTCTCCTTGTTTTCAGAATATTTTCTTTAGTTCTCTTACTACAGAATTATAATGTTACTTTTCTTCGAGATAACGTCTCCTCTGCCACTTCTTTCGTAATCTCCTTTTCTCTGATGTTTTGTTAGCACTTTCCTTTGGATAACTTTTCTTCCCTACTGTGTCTGGTAGTAAAGGTTTTGATTTTCAGGCAGCCATCGAGAGATGTCGTCCTCTGTTTTTAGTTTTATATTTAAATGTTTTCTTCGTGTATCTCTCGAAAGCAGTCCCGATCAGTTAGGGTATTATGTAGTTAAGGCACAGCGTTTTCCAACATTTAGATATGCTTATCTAATACCCTTAGCGATGAAGAGATCTAGGCAGTCTGGAATTTTTATCAGATCAGTAGTGTCATACCTAGATTTACTTATGGAATTATGATCTAGGTATTTTATTTCATTGCTGCTTGATTGTAAAGCTCTTTTTCTTGGGTAAATCAATCGAGATCGCTAATATAAATGTTTGGGAATGTAGTCTTCACCGGGAATAAATCTGGAGCTTAAACGTTTGAAGTATTCCTCTAATTCCCCTTTATTCTTCTTGTAGCTGGGGGAACAGTGTGATGCTGATATTGCTAGAGGGCAATTCCAGTCTTCTACCTTTAAAGCAGAATTTCTCTGCATAACTTTTTCAATTTATGATGCTTGATATTTTATCTAATAATCATTCGAGTGAGTAAGATGTCAATATGGCTAATATTCACACTTCCTGCGACGCTGCGTCGGGCTATTTCCATGTGACTTATGTTAGGCAATTTTTCTTCATGATTTGTTATTTAAACGCAGTAACACAATTTATTGCAGAATGTCTGTATGGTACTTCTTACTTCTCTGGTTTTTCATAGTGGGCCGTTTTATGTTATTTTGATTTATAATAATTTCTATATAAATTTCAATATAAATTTTAATCAATGACTACTATTTCGATTTGTTCCAGTCGTTTGCTTATATAATTGTAGTCCTAACTATTGCACATTATGGGTACCCACATCATTTGGTATTACCAATTGCTGATTACTAGTCTACCTCCATGGTGGAAGATCTGGTTGTTACGTTTTTGATTTCAATTTTGTGTTTACATTACACCCATTGATTATTTCGATATACCTTTGGAAATTTTTGTAATTGGTTGGGTAATCATCTTCGCATAGTGCATATTTAGCTGTTGAAATGTTTGTGGCGTAATTCCTGGCATCATAGTTAGTTCCACCCTTCACACATCTAAAGGGTTGTGTATATAAGTTACCTGTGTGTCCATAGTATTGAGATCTCTTACATTGTGTGGATTTTTCTAATTCTTGTATTTGAGTATTTAAAAGGTACTCTCTGTTGAGTACTTTTTTGTTAATCTCCTTCGACTAAAGTTCAAAAAATAATAAGTTTTGAGGGCTGCTTTTAGTTCATCAATATTGGTTGCATAATGTATGTGTTTTTCTTTTGGGCTAAAGTCTTGCAATGTTACCATCAAGGACTTTTTAATTATTTTTTTTGGTTGAATGTCCGGTCTGATTTTCTTGTTATTTTTGGTTAGGTAATAATAATCATTTTTAATGATAGTACTTTTGATTAATCGCACTAGTGGGGCTAAATTGATTGCATGATGGATGGCGGCGGACGTTACTTTTTTCCCCGTTATTTATACTCATTTTGCTACTTACATTCGTTGAATTTTTATTTAAATTATCAATAGTTGCTAGAGGTTAGTATCTATTTGAGAGAGGTCAAATAATCTAAGTTTCAGTTGCCTTGCTGTATCTGTATTGAACTCCCTTTAATTCATTTAATTTTACAGCTTTTTCTTCAGATTCTTCAGAGTTATCTGTTATGTTTTCTGCATCCATGTTAAGTAGATTGAGGATTGGGGATTGCGGTTGAGTAAAATCACATATTTGTTTGTTTTTGATTGCAGAAGTTAGTTGGATTTTATTCATTTGTATAAAACATTGGTTGTGCGTAATTGTGCTTACCTAAATAGTAGCTAAGTTAAATAGCTGTTGATACGATCCGCCGCTGTTTGCTTGTATGTTTCTTTACTTTGCATTAAATTGTTGTGTATTTATAAAGTAATACTAAATCAAGTAGGTCACGAAGAAAATAACGTTTATAACTTACCGCGTAATGCACTCTTAGAACGTCTTTGTACTTTGAAATGCTAAATATGACCAACCTTAGTCAAGTTATGGTTGTTGCCGTAGGTATAACTAGCGCAAAAACTTCGCTTAGTTTGTATGCACAAATCGAAGATCTCCAGGAGGCGAAGACCCGGCAGGGCAGTTTCTCTAGCAACACGCAACTGACTTAAGCTAATGGTCAGGTGCATAAACATTGAGTAATAACAGTTGCACTTGCTGCATTTGCACGGTATCACAGCTCAACTCCACTTACATCTGGAATATAGTCGGGCTGACAACTATCGATGCTTATCTCGTATCTATCTATTAATAATAATGCAAACATGTCGTTTTTCTTATAATTATTTAATGCGTTCTGATCATAAATCACTTTTAATTTAGGCATACTTTGATGCATCCTATACAATTTATCAAACTCGTGCACTGGTGAACTACAAAAACCAAACGTCATTCATTGTTTTGCCCCATGAACTAATCTGTGATTTACATGCCCGCCTGAAATGCCCTAACATCTTTGTCAGCAGCTACAAGCCTTATCCGGTAGGATGACACTTTCTCCTCGGAATCTGAACAGAAACCGGCCCTTGTCCCAGCTTGTCAGCCATGTTCATCATCCCCTAAATATTTGATGCGGGCACGGTTTACAGGTTCACAGGCACATTTTCGTTTCAATCCCGACAACCCGTTTCTGCGACGAAACAAAATCTGTAATGGACGATGTTGTATTCATTTGCTGGATGTGGAAACCAAGCGGAAGGAGATGCCGATACACAAATTAAAGAAAAGGGAATATTGGCTATTAGAAGAAACTGAAATATATGAATAGTTGTTAGAGATGTCATAGAGTCATTTTTTATTTCCTAATTATACTTTCTGATTTAAAAGCGTTGCTTACAGACAAACATCCTGTTATTTACAATAAAACCCTGCATGTTTCGTATTATAGCATTCTAAATCTATCTTTATAGCTGTTTTTTGTAGATTTTATGGGAATCATTTGCAGCTTTTTATTGGATTTTTATTGCATTTTGATTTTTTATGCGTGCCGAGCTGCGCACACCTCCTAGCGGCGCCAGGCTGCCAATGGCGGAGGATCGCAAATAACACGCCTTGCATAACCAAAGGTCCCATTCTTCCAGATTTTCGCTTTTTGCCGCTGCCGTTTTTGCCAGCACTTTTATTTTTGCCATTAACCTCTGGGCTTTTTCTAGCTCCTCTGACATTTCTACATCCATATTTAATGTCGCAACTCATAGTTTTTGCCTTCCACAAGCCAAACACTCGACAGGAGATTAAGTTTATCGCGCGTTTTTTGCGAATCTTTGTAAAATCTTTATTTGCTTCTGTTAATTGAATGTTTTTTATGGTTGCGTAAGGTTTAAATAATTTTGTCTTGCTGGTAAATAAACCATATAAAGCTACACATCATTTAAAGATTTATTTTTGTGCTCCCTAAAATTATAATTGATTTCCGATGTTCCGTGGAAATTTCGCCGCGTCTGAAAAGGCAAACACTTTGACATTAAAATTAAAAGATCAAAAGGAACAAAACGCAAAGCCAAAATGAAGCAGCGATTGAACCGAGTTCATAGCACGTTAAATGAAGGCCGTGGATTGAAAGGTCGCAGAGTAAGGTCACCTTGAAAATTGGTTTGCTGCTTGTTTTCAATAATTGTGCTGTCAAGGAAACCCCGCTTTACTTCAAATAAATTTATGAAAATTGTTTTCTTAATCCAACTCTCTAACATAGTACGAAATATTGTACTTTTCGAGATAAAACCTACCATAGCAGTGCCGGATTCAGATTTTTCTCGCTTATTAAAATATTTGATATGGATAACATTCCTATATGCATATTGTTTAACAATGGATACAATTACTTTACTTCTTTATTATTCAGCCATATATACAGTGCTTGATTAATGTTTTCTGCGCCCTAGACTGAATATTTTCACCCGTCTTTCCTCGAATTTTTACATGTTGAGTGTTAACATCTATCAAAAAATTACAAAGAAGTTGATTGTTTACGCAAAACTTACTTGATTGTTTCAATTTTCGCTACATGCATACATTTCAATACAATTTTTACATAAAAATATAAACAAATGTCCATTTTATCTAAAACTTTTAAGAAACATTTCTTTTCCTTGGCTTTGGAATTAGCAAACCTCTGAATTGTAATCAAAATGAAAAAACTAAAAATTCACTCTCAATATATAAAAGTGCAAATCCTGTCCTTTTTATGTTTAAACGTTGATTTTAAAAAGTTTTTCATTGTCTTAAGAGCTGAAAAGGATTGTTCTTTAGTAGATTTAGTAGACTCTACGTCCCATAATTCCAATAATTCCAGGAGTCTTTGTGGTTTTAATTGTGTTTTTGGTTTGGCATGCTTATCTTTTTGTCAATACTCTTATAATTTTTAAAAAGGCAGTTGGACCCGCATACTCCTCAAGGATTTTTTTATCTAAATAGAAACATACTTTTGCAATAGCTGATTTGCCCTCTGCTGTGTTCTGTCATTTTAAATTTGAGTATTTGTGTATTTCTGTATAGATTATTCTTTTTTATACTAAGTTGAGCTTCAGGGAATCAATTGCAGCACAATTTGTTTCTATCAAGAAAAACTGTCGTAGAGAAAACTCATAATTTCCATCCTTATCTTCATCAAAAAAAATTTGCTGCCTCTTTCTTGTAACGTCTGTTTTATAGACGTCATCTTTACACATCATTTTTGTTTTGTTTTCTAGTTCTAAAAATTTGTCTTTGTTTCGAAGAGTGTTTATAAAAGCTTCTAAAGTACTGCATAGATTAACAATCTTTGCTATGGCTATACTTTCTTCTTCAAACCTTTCAGTTACTTCTCGAGACTTTACAACTGCATTGTTTTAGAAACATATCGTCAATGCCATTTTAAGGCTTTTAACATTTTTCAATATCACATTTGCTTCATACTGTGCGTATCAGAGCATCAAGAACATCCTGGTACGATTTGGTTAACTCGCTTCAGCACAGGTACAGATAAGGGGCCTTTTTTAGGAGGAGGTTACAAGATATTTCATCTTTTAGTTACGGAATTAAACAATTTATAGATTTGCTGTTCTAAAGAAAAAAAAATCACCAGTTCACCTACTCCTCTCTGCAGCTGAAGAGTCAACTTGTTATAAAGAAGGATGTATGTGGACTAGAGGATTTACTTTTCTTATTCTAACCTGAAGAGAATTGTATCATTCAGACGTGTAGCTGATATTGTCGTAGCTCTGTCCTTTACAGTTATTTAGATCAAGACCTGCAAACTCTACGGTTGACATTACATTTATCGTCTCTTCAGTTTTGTGACTATGTTCAGGAATAAACGTAAAAAATCGTTCAATAGGAGCTCCCGTAAGTAGCCCATAGCGTACAACGAAAGCTAGTTGGTCTGTGTACAACGCATCTGGCAATGAGTTTACAGTTACGAAATAATACTTAGCATTTATAATCTCGTATAATCTCTGGCTTAATTTGACTGTAGAGTGAATTCATTGATTGTTGTACTTGATAAGTATGAGGATACATATCTTGTTTTATTTCCAAATTTTCCTACACGTTTCAGCTGAGAAAGTTATTCTAATTAATTAGTAATCTACAGGAAGGTAAAAACTTCATAATTTCAACAACTCTTAAGAAAATATTTTTTCAATACAAAACCTGTGCCTTGTACCGTCCTACTATTTTACAATCCATGCTTTGTGAAACTTTACTCCTACTAATAGATTTTGAAATATACTGTTTGTGTTTAGAGTTGTGGTCATGATCGTTTTCCAAACATCAAATTGCTTTGTCGTTAGGATCGTCGTTCCTTCATAGAGTTTGCTCGTCCGGTTCATTTTCAACAAAGTAACTGATTTCTTTTGATGGGTTCTCCGGTGATCGAGCGATATAATTGGATCTACCTCTTTGAGAGTATTTTTAGAGCTCTGTGACCTCGAAGTCTCTTGCAGGTGTCCATTTGATGTACTGAAATTTGTGGTTGAAGGTGTGATAGACATTGTAAGTGATAGCAAGGTGATATTTTCTTGATCACAGCATTTTCTCGAAAGTTCCTGGATAATATTTTTATTTCCAGTACAATATAAATGTTTTTAAAAGTTTATTATACGTCAATGAGCAATGAATATACAATTTTAAAGTTTAATAGTTATAACATAACTAAAGTTTCTCTAACTGAGCCAATACTCGTATAACGTGATTAAATATATTAAACGAAATACTAATCCCGAGTTATTCACAAAGAAAATGTTTTAGTCTAATAAATCTGTATGCAATTTTTGGAAACACAAACTACAGATGGTCAATTACCAGACGATTTTTAGTGCAACAATTTCATTTAATGAGCTTTAACCTTGATCAAGTAAGAGGGGGTCGCTGAAAATCTTCACCAATTTTTCATGGTATAGTTTCACTGATAGTGTTAACGTTTAATGTTCTTTTTGACTCTCAGTAAACGTATATCCCATATTTTTTAGGGAAATCCTTTTTTTAGTAAACATCTTAAAGAGAATTTTTTGCATTTCGCTCAAAGCGCTCATGGAGAGATCATATCTGTCTTAAAAAAATTTAGTACATTAAGAAATGTTTGGCGTAAAACTTTTATTGCTCTTCTTTTTACTTGTTGGCCTTTCACGTTTTAATTGCGCCATAAGCTTCCGTCGCTTGTAAAATTTCTGTGCTAGGTCAGTTTTTAGACCCAAAATATGAGCACTTTAAATTTACTGAATGGCTTTGCTAGTTTTCATGAAATTCTGTAATAGGCACATTAATTCTGAAATAATTTCTTATTATCTTGAAATCTCTTGTTATTAGCTGTCACAGTTACGACGCACCAAAAGGAGATAGAATTAACAACTGTAACAAATTTATGAAAGATCTCTCTGCACAAGATTAAGCTTCGAAATAAATATATAAGCATCAGACTGTAGTATTTAGACCGAGAACAAATACCTAAGAATGATTTTTAGTTTGAAGAAATGAGCAAAGAGCTTTTGTTGAGAAAAATCTATATAGAGGATCTTAAAAAAAGAGTACAACTATTAACAAAATATGAGCAGGAAACCAAAGCACTGGTTTTACTATGAACAAAGACAAAACATTAAGCCCTCTACTGTCTACTGTAGTAACAGATAAAATTATAAAAAGCCAATATATCCAATATACAAATTATGGGGGTCGGAAACTTACTTTCAAATAAATAAAATTTAAATTTCTAGACCTAGATAATATATTAATCAACCACCAGCGAAAACTTCAAAGCTTAATATTATGAAATGAAAATCAATTCAACAAAGACTTTAAACTGTAAGTATAGCGTCAAATAAAATATAAAGAGTGAGTCCAACCAAAAGAAATATTTTAAGGGAATTAGTAATAGTTTATTACTTAGCAACTACGTTTATGCATTCAAGGGCTCCCAATCGAGGTGCTAAGTCTAAAACTACCCTTTGTTTCTAATAACGCTGCTTATATACCTCAGGACTTGCCAGACTATTTATTCGCAAGCCCAGGCGGTGCAATCAACTGCATTCAGAAACGAAGGCTCAGCCTGGTCGTCGACCTAACTAACCAAATGTCTTTTTGTTCAAGCAACCCTTAAAATGTTTATAAAGCAATGGTAATAGCAAACTAACTTACGAAACATAACGGATCTTTGAGGAACAACAAAAATTCTCCAAAATCTCCGTGCGTCAATAAGAGGAAAAATCATTAAGACTAAACTCTATAAATTTATAGTAATTTTAAATAAGTAAATTGCGGGTCTTTAACAAGCTGAAATTCAAAATTCAAGTAGTCGAGATGCAGACTTTTTAGAGTAGTGATCAGAAACAGATCCAAAGCAGGACTAAATTAACCCGTTGTCAACATGCCTTGGTCATCTCTTGAAGATCAAAAACGCCGGTCTATTGAAATATTAGGTTATTGTATATATTATTTGTTTTGAGGTAAAATTTAAATCGCCAAAATTTTAGAAAGACACATAATTAATGATATATTAACTATTATTTTCAACAATTTGTCGTCTATTAGACAGCCTATCAATTCCCGATGTAAAAATATCTTACTTTTCAAATACTGCATTGTCTACATTATTTTTGTTTCCGAGTGTTTTCTTATTTAAAAAGAGTTTTGCTTGAAGTGTGTTATATGGCCAAGTATTCTCATGGTGCAAGCCGATCCCTTTTCGATTATGTAGTACGGATCTTGTTTTATTTTTCCATCCAGTCGCGACAATTACGCACAACATATCAGCCTAGACTTCCTAAATAATATAGGAGTCCCACCAGATATACGACATGCATTTTTTTTGGTCTTCACTGCGTTTAGGACTAACTGATGTCTTTTTATTAGACAACATTTGGCTCTTTTGTACACCAAATTGTCATACGAACTATATTTTTGTTGCCTGCAGAGAAGAACATATGGCCACTTGATTGGGCAAGTTTGCTTCGGTGAACCTATGTGGTACTTTTCATGGCTTTTGAACGCACGCTAATTTATTGGTATACTGGGACAAGGTTGAGTGATCAAAGCCTATTTTTTGTTCAATCTCTCTATTTGTTATAAAGGAATCTTCAGTTAGAAGAGCTCTGAGACCATCATTGAATGCAAAATGTGCTTTTCAAATTTAAATCTCCTTAACGGAATTTTGCAACTCATTTTTGGTCAACAAAATTTTGTTCCAATATTTCACAGAAGGATTTAGTTGCATTGTGCCGTTCTGAAGTTCGTATAGTTTGCCTCAAATGGTGTTTATCGGCTTCCATCTTTCTGCGCGCAAGGTTCTAAATCAAATGAGTGGAAATTTCAAAATAATTTACAATTATACACAGAATACCCAATAATAAACAGATAATTAAACAAAAGTTCAGTTTAGCGATTATTACAGAATGCTGAAAATAGTAAGCAATATAACAAAAATTATGCAATGGCCTAATAAATATGGGGGACAGGAAGGCACAAATAACGAAACCAAAGAAAACCTAACAAAAACCGGAATAGTCAAACAGCAGAGATTCTTAATAAATGCGGGATTGTATACATGACTGAAGACAAAGGCTCTTGTTTTGCAAAATTTAAACAACCGTCTCAACATCTAACCCTAAATCAGGTCATGGACAAGTAAATGATTCTTTCTGTCGTAGAAGTTCTTAAATTTAACTAACGAATACATGGGATATTTCATATTTTTTAAATTAAATAATTTTACCAATTAAAACAGTTGACTTACTATATGGCTAATTGACATATTATAATTTTTTATCTCCTTTCTTTAACATGTCCAAATATTTGCAAATTGATGATAGACATTACTATTGCTTACCTTTTATAAATATAAAGCAAAACAAATTTACCAAAGCACTCAATTTAGAATAGTAAAACACAACAACGGGCTTCGTTTTCTTATGTAGTTTTAAGCTAGTAGCTTAATATATAGCCATATAGTTTTCTCATAACAATCAATTGATCTGATTTTTTTGAGATTTGTTCTGTCCGCATTGTGGCATGTATTAATAGGATGCCGGTCCACATTTAGCATCAATCACAACTTGTACTCATGTGGAAAGATTTTCTGTCAGCTTTTGATATATGTCCGTAGAAACTGCCTTTCATTCCCCCATGAAAACTGCAGTAAGTCCAATCACTGAAAAGAGACGATTTGACTTGGCTCGTAATGGGTGTTCCAGTTCTTCCCAGAGGTTATCGATGGGGTTAAAGGCTACTCGAGTTTTCCAACAAACCCATCTCTTCAAACCACTGCAAAATAACCTTCGCTGTGTAGAGTAAATAATTATCATGTTGGTACAAGCAAAGTCCTTTCCCGAACTGTTGCCAGAGAGATGGAAACACGAAATATTCAAGAATATTAAGATGCATTTTTGCATTTATCCTTTGGGCTAAAAGAACTAAACGACTTAGCCTGAATCACGAAAAACAATCTCAAACTATGATACTTCTGTCACTAAATTTGCCTGTTGGTACAATGTACTCGGATAAAGACATTCTTCTGGCACTCTCCAAACACAAACGCACCCATGGTATTGCCAGATCGCATACTGAATTTCATAACTCCCCAGAATTTATTTCCATTACTCTACAGTCCAATGGGAGTGAGCTTTGCTATAGTAAGCAACGTTTGGCATTGGTGCTCTTATGTTGGACTTGTGAGTGGCCGCACGGCCGTGAAAACCTATATTTTTCAGCTCCAGACACAAACAGCCCTGCTGTTAGCGACGATACCAGGAGCGTTTTGAAAATCACGAGTGATCCTTGCCACCATAGACATTCGATTTCTCATCACTGCCCTCTTTAGATCATTAAATTTAGGCGGACCATCACTTAATTTATTATTAACATCCCAGTTTCTATTTTGTAATGACATCATTTATAACTAATTTAGGCACCTATACCAAGACCGATATTTCACGAACCGACTGGTTGCAACAATGGCAGCCGCGTATGCTATATTCAAAGTTATTCAACGTTGATGACTTACTCATTGTCTATTCAACGCACATGTATGATCTACATATACAACTACTGCACTTTTATTTTCTTCTAAGACGTTCCAGTAAGCGCAACATCCAGATCCACTTCTCCAAATGGGAGTCTAGATACTTTGAATCGCCCTTCTAAAATAAATTCGAATGCGTATAAGTTAGATTTTTAAACGAATTGTAAGTTTAATACAAATCCATAGGTATCATTGCAATTAGTAGTAATTATTAAGAATAGGTTGCACTGAATTGCAGTAATTTCGATCAGAACATTCCAGATTTAATTCGCATAACATACTTATTTATTATAACTAATTTAAAATATTGCACTATAAGCTGCCATACAAAGACATTCAGTAGTTAGTTTAACAACTGCAAATTAATGAGAACATGAAGGTTAAGTATCCAACGAGTGCTAACCTATATTAAACTAAAATTAATTTAACAAATTCTGACTAATCTATGAGTTTTACGACACTGAACTGCGTACCCAAAAATCTGTTTATGAGATCTAAAAGTTTGAATCTTTTTAGGAGCGGTTGAATTTCGTCGTCACTTTCGATTAAGTACTCCAATTGGATGACCACTAATACAGTTTCCAAGAATTTTGTTATTGGATGTATTGGCAGTATCCCAGAGTTGTATTCCATATGTCCTTATGGGCTTGATCATGGTTTTGTATAGGAGTAATTTATTCTTCAAGGACAGCTGGAATTGTCACCCTAGAAGCCAATACATTTTTTATAATTTTAGACCCGTCTGTTTGCGTTTTGTTTATATATGCGTTCTCTAAGGGGACACGGAAATATTTGCCACTATCAGCTTGTGGGATCTGTTGATTGCTTAGTGTCACGGGTTGACAGCTACCTCTCATTAGCATGAACGTTACATGGACTGATTTGCTTTTGTTTATGGAGACGCTCTACTTGGTGCACCAACTTCGTATTTTGTCTAGATAGTCTTGCAATTGTTGGGATGCTATGTTAGAGTCGGTGTGCGACGAGAAAATGGCGACCATGGTTCTGGGTGTTGTGGGGAGATTTGCTGTGAATAGCAAGTGGAGAATTGAACTCAACAGAGTTAATGGGGTATAGAAATGTTAACTCGCTGCCATATCTAACAAGAAAGCGTCGAGTGGTTAAGTATGACTTCAACAATTCGAAATAATCCGTAGGTAGGGTTTTCTTGATTTTGCAAACAGAATTTCAAACCAGACCTCTCAAAGGCCTGTGTGATATCTAGAAATACAGTTGTGCAGTATTTGTGTTCCTCAAAGTCTTTCATGATTTTGTCTACAACCTGTGATTTTTCCGGAAATCAAATTGATGATCAGGTATCAAACGATTTTTTAAAAGTATGAGCAGTATTCCAAATACTTTAGACAGAGTCGGCAGCAGACTGATTGGCCTTTAGAAGGCTGGTTGATCGGTTGGTTCCACAACTGCAGGAATTTGAACGTTTTAATGTGGAGACATGGTTTCAACAAGATGGAGCCACTTGCGACACCTCAAAGCAATCACTTGAGGTTTTTCCTGGAAAAAGTGATCTCACGTCGAGGCACCATCAACTGTCCCACGAAAAGCCCTGATCTTACACCCCTCGATTATTTCTTTTGGGGATACCTTAAAGAGAAAGTGTATGTACACAAACCACGAATTCTACTGCAATTGAAGCACAATATCCGCACTGAAATGGCCGCCGTTTTTAAAGAGATGTGTAGACGCGTGGCGGTTAGAGGAGTGCCAGCAGCGCGAGGGTCAACATTTGGATAACATAATCTTTGGCACTTAATTTTCCAAAACTTTGTCTAAAGATTAAAAATAAAAAAATATTTTTCTGACTTGTAGTGTTTTTTTATTTAATTTACAAATACCTCTACCCTTTCTGGGCACCCTGCATTATTTTTTGAAAATCAAAATTTTAGTTAGATTCCCTAGAAATACTACCTATTGCAGACGCCGTTATATCATGACCACAAATTTTACTATAGTTTTTCGTTTCGTGCCCCCAGACCTTCAAACCACCCTTTGTTTAAAACAAACACATTTATTGGTCCCGTAGTTCAGACAAGCTTCGTTAACAGAAAAATCGGTGAAAGGAGTGGGGAAAAATAACTTTAAATTATTTTGAATTTTGAACAAAATACACTTAGAAAATTTATTAACTAAATTAGCTTTTTTAAACTCTACAGGCATCAGAAATGTTATAGGAATTAATCACTCCCCAAGCTCTAGATAAGGGACTACAAAAGTTTAGCATTTTTATAATCTTGCAAAATACCTTTTGCCAAGCACTGTGCTTAGTTGTTGAACCAACTCTTCCAGAAATTTAGGAATCTGGACACTTTGAAAACTCTATTTTTGGCTTTAGTGGGCGTGTCGTCACTTTAATCAGCATTATGATGCTAATGAAACAGCGAGATGTTCAATTTTAAAATTTGTAAGCGTCTCGTGCCCTCTGGTCGTCGGAGAACTCACAAGGAACAAACTTTTCTTACTTGAAGATAGTAGAATGACATGAATTGTCCGTAAGAGTATCCAATAGGTCACATGCTTGTCGGTCTCAAATATCTTCCTGACATCAACGTAGTTCTCCTGCGTAACAGACTATGATGAGCGTCATTACTTACTTCCAAGTGTTTTTTACAATGTAATTTTTTATCTAGAACAACGTGAACAATCATCTGCTAGTACAAATGTGTAGCGCAAAATTTCCCAGAATAATAATGTTTTTGACCAGTCTGACATTGGCGCTCTTTTTACTGCCATAATTCAGAAATAACTGGAGGTTGTCTTATAGGCTACAGTGTAGGTTCGAACTTTTTTAATACCTTATGCATATTTAGTTAAATGATTACCAGAAACCTTATCCTTTGAATCTTGCATACAGTTTTGATTTTGATCTTTTCAACGCGATGGCTCGAAAATGTAGAATCGAATAGCTTTAAGAAAAGTTTTTTGTTATAGGAACAAGTATTTGAATAATTAATTAATAAACACACAAAATTATAGTTTACACAATACATCAAGCTACTACTAATTTGGTATTGTTACTAATCGTTTCATATTAAGATGTTTACACCAAAAGTTAACTTTCTTCAGATATTTTCCACGTTTATCCCCGAAAGCTCCCGCCGAGCACCCCGCGCTTCTGGCGCGTAATCTTTTTGCGCGACGCGATTTAAGCATAACTGACATTTGTCCCGAATACCGGTTTTGCGTGTTTTATCTCATTTCAGCTCGAACGTTTCCAATTTTTTCGATTTACATTCGGATTTGTCCTCTCGCTGCTACTTCATTTGAACTGACACGAGTTGGCTGGAGGTTAATCCCGGATGCGTCGGAGCGAAAACGTAATTCGCCGTATCTCTTTAGGGGGCGCTGTTCGGCTGCTTGTTTCGTCTTTTTAAGTCAGCAGCCGCGGAAATTATTTCGTATTGTGGGTGTCGCGACTTATTACTGTGTTGGTTAGCTTTTGTGTGTATACGTAGCTCTTGCGGGTTTTGTTTTATTTTCAACGTCATAAACGATGATAATAGACAGTTAACTAAGATTGCATTGCGAGTAAGGTCAAAAAATGAGCCATGGAATCACAAGTTAATTGACAAGACAATTTAACAATTTTTATCGACAATTCTGTTTATTTACAATTTGCATCTATACCAGAGAATTAAATATTAGCTTGCAAGGAGAACATTTAATAATGTTTCCTCCTTTCCGTTGTTATTTCCTTGGTATAACAAGTTTTGTGTAATCATCTTGTAAATACACCATTGGTGTAGAGTTGGTCTATTAGTTCGTTTTTCTGGCTTGTCATCTGGTTTCTGTAGAATTCAGTAATTCCCCCAGTATTTTACTCGTGATAAAGGAAATCTTTAGGTCATTATAGAGTATTTCAATCATCCATGATACATGTGATTCAAAACTCTGAATGATATTGATTGATGATAGTTTCGCACATCCCCAGAACTATATGGGTTTTAGTATAATTTTGTACAGCAACAGAAACTCTATGTATTTTTTTTAGATTGGATGGATTTTTTCTAAGTGAATCTTTGTTGGAGATAAAGGCCAAGATATTTTGTTTCTGTTACTACAGGTATTTCACTCATTGTTTATTGTTATAATACATGTGAACATACTTTAGCCTCATGATAAATATAACCTGAACAGATTTGATGAATTTACCTTTGTTCATGATTTGGTGTACCAGTTTTGAAGCACGTTGTAATGGTTTTGTAAGTTCCGGACGCTTTTAACGAATTTCAGTTGATGGCAATAAGAGCCACATTATCAGCAAAAGAGGTGATTTTTAGATGTTGTCAGTTTTAGGTATGTCGGCTGTGTAATTAAGGACAAACGGCAATCTTAATATATTACCTTGGGAGATTTAATAGGGTAGAAGTTAATTACTGATCTGAATGTTTAAGAGAAAAGTTTCTGTTAGATAAATATGACTTTATGAGGAGATAGTAGTTTAAAATTAAAAGAGTAAATCTCTGTGCTTTACCTTATCAAGGGCTGAGAAAAAGTAATTTTCTTATATCTTATATACTTCTGGAGCTTGTATTAATGATTCTGTGAAAATTTATTAGATTATAGAACGGTGTTCTCTAAAACCCAAATTGATGATGAGAGAGTAGCGCTAAAAACTCATGATCTGTATATAATCTTTTTACTGAGAGTTTTTCGAAAAGCTTGCTTGTAATGGATTTATAAGATGACGATTCTTTGACCATTATTATTTCAGCATACTTCAGAGTTTAGAAAAGCATGTTAAGACAACCATAAGTTTTTTAGACAAATCTCTGAGTACTTGTATATGTTTGTGTTGTTTCTTTTCTTCTATAGGGGAGAAAGCTTATATAGATGAAGACATTTAAAAAGGTACATCGATAAGGTATTTTATTTTGATACTATCTGGCTAGGTTTTGATGACATTGATTAAATGTAAACTAAAGATATCTGCCTTTTCCTTCTTAGAAGAAGCCCATTCGCCATTAGATTTAGGAATGAGAAACAGATGCCTGCGATCGTTTTTATTTTTCTTGTCGTTTTATATAGTACATGATAATTTTCATATAGATTAGAGATGTGCTGTTCAAAGGTGTTATTTTTCATATCTCTGGGGCATTTTTAATTATCTGCTTAGTATGTTGTAAACATGTTAGTTTTCAACATCTCGTGGCCTTTTGAAATAGGTTGGCGGATAACTTGACGTTTCTCATGTGTCACTTGACAAATTGTAGTGGTATATCCGTGAGATTTGTAAATTTGTGTGGCAGATTAAGGTTCACATTTTCTAGGTAGTGCTGGATAAAATCCAATCGGCATCTCTCGTGATTAATTTAGGTGGGAGTGATTTTTGAATTACTGTAGTGCTTATGCTATTTATAATCGATTTGTAGTTGTATGTGAGTACATAGTTGGGTTACAAACAGTTGTTTTTTGCTATTTCACTTGTTATGTAGAAATTCAGGAAGTCAGGAAGTTTCCTAGAGTTGGTTGGTTCATTAGAGAGTTCGTCATTTTCATTGTCCTTAATAGAGTCTCAGTTATTGTGCTACCAGCGCGTGTGTTAGCATTTTAGTATGGCTGTGAATCTAACATCAAGGGCTATTTTTTATGATTTTGTAGTTCTGTGAAGGATAAGATAAATATTCTTTGATTTCTCTATGTTTAACGTTCGCGATATTGCAGACTTTGTGGCCTGTGACTTTCAGTTCTGATTTTATGTCTTTCGTTGGTATGGAGTGATAGAGATGGTGTATGACAATTATATATGCAAGTTCTTATTTAATTTTATTTGTGTGGTGAATGATGGTTTCTTCTTATTACTATAAATTGTGTGCATTCGTTCTTTTGTATCATTGGGGAGGGTTTTAGTATAATAGCTTTTCTTTTCTATTATTTTAGAAAAGCTACTTACCACATCTTTGAAACTTTTACCTCTATATATGTGTATTGGAGGTGGTTTTGGTATCTTTTGTTTGTTTCAGTTGAATCACTTTTATTCGTGGCTGACAAGCGGACTGCAGCGGTTTTATACTTTTGTTTATGGTGTAGCAGAGCAGGATTCTTTGTTTGACTTTTCTTTTTTATGTTTCTTGATCAGTTGCCACGAATGTCTCTGTTGTGTTTTTCCTCGTTGAAGTCTTGCTGTTGACATTTATATAATCGTTTTATGATGATGTTGAAATGTTTAACTGGGGGGGTTCTAGAGTATTCTGGGGGATAGTTTGGTCGTTAAGCTTTAATAAACTGGTTGCAATGGCAAGAAAAATTGTTGTGCTTGCAGAGGTATTGAACAATAAAACCCGGTTGCTGCCAACAATTGGTTTTGAAGGTTAGGTGGTGAGTATCCTAAGGACGGATATTACTGAGAATTAGGGAACATGCTTTCGAAGAGAATTGTAAGACCAGCTTATTGCTTATTGCTTATTGCTGTTGTAGATTTCTTTTTATATTAAAAATTAGTACATTACTAGTGAACTAGGGGTAGAAGGAAAACTTCTTGGCTTAAGAATATAAAGCAGTGGACAGGCATGAATGTTCAACAAATATTTAGAGCAGCTGTAGAAAGAGAAACATTTGCCAATGTAATCGCCAACCTCTATTAAGAGAAGGCACGACAAGAAGAAGAATAGTGAACGCAACATAACTGTCGGTCTACTTCGAAGCGATAAGTACACAACCGACAGTGTGACTACAATCAGGTGGATCATTGCTATTGGAGTACGTGTGGAGACGTAGCGACTGGTTAATTCAACAGTTGCAGTTAGAAATTTATATAACAATTCGAACTAAATGGTTACACAATCATCCAATTACCAATAAAGTAGAGAATTCACTGTTGCATTACAGTTAAATTTTAAACATTACTATGTGGTACTTCTGTGTTGACTAGTTATGTATAAAAATTACTAATACATAAATTGTGCTAACTCTGAAACACTTCCAATGTTTCCAATTTGAAATTTTGAAAAGTCTAGCAAGTTCAAGTATACTTTAAGACTTTTCGATAGTTGGGCACAGCCTTTTCAACTCCGAAACTTTTCGATGTTAGATCGTTTTGGTGCCGTTACCTTAGGCGTACAAATATGAATTCTTGATCTTATTTTTTAAGGTAACTTTTTAGTTCTTTAATAATTTTACTTGTATCATATTAGTACGAGCATTTTTTTTCTTTAATTTTCCAATGACTCTTGTTTACCTTCCGAAGTTGTCATGTTTCTATGCACTTTCTTTACTTACTTAATTTTCATCTCTTTACTGCTGTACCATCTTGTTTACATTTCACTAACACTCGATGTTTATTTTTAACAATGGTTACGTTTAATTGTATATTGAATGTTATTATAAAATGGAGTAGCATTGAAGCATTGAAAAATTTCCACCAGTTGTAAGCATACGCTAATAAAAGTAGATAGAGGGGGCAACTAGAAATTTTAATCGACAGAAGGCAAAATGTGTGACATTAAAGGAAAATGATGATTTAGAAAATAATATTTAAAAAGTAGTTGTACAAACTGTATTATCTACAGTTTTGAAGATGTCAAAAATTCTAAGTACTTGGGTACTGGGTTAACAAGCAGCGGTAGGATCGAAAAACAAGGAGAGAGACATATTATATCAGGTTTGAGAAGTGCGATAGGGTTAAGCACAAGATGTCATTAAAGTGCGGATTTATAAGTGTAAAATATGTTAGGAAGGTTGTAATGACAAATTCAATTAAAGGTAAGGCGACTGTAGCAGAAAGTGTATGGGGGAATAAGATATGGGAACATTTGGAGAAAAATAACTAGAATCTTTTAGAAGATGATGAAATAATAGATGTTATTAAATAGTGAAGGTTACGCTGGTTGGAATGTTTCACAGAAATGAAGCAAAGTGGAACCTTAAAGAGAATATTATATATCATCCTTTAACCCTGGCTGAAGGATGTGAAGGTGGACCTCAAAACTTTAGGAATGCCAAAAAATTGAGACCTTCTCCTATCTCATAAACAGGCAGAATGCTTGTTCCTTCCTTTGTCATTGTCTAATTTAGATCATCGCGCCATCGTTTTTTGGGGCGTTCTATCGCTCTTCTATTGACTGCCAACTTGTCTCTTGTTACTCTCACCACTCTGTCATCTGCTATTCTTTCTATGTGTTTGCTTTATTCTGTTTTTCTTTTTTTATCCTATTATTAACACTGCCTATTTTACATATACGCCTTATATCTTTGCTTCTTACTTAATTCCTTAATGTTTTATTTCTGATTCTACTACTCACATCTGTCGTTTCTAATAGTTTTTGTGGTGTGCTGTTGTCAGGTCTTGATTCACATGTGTATATCATGACTAGTCTTATTACACTTTTATATGTACTCGTTTTGGTTTCTATTGAAAAGTGTTTGTTCTTCCATATAGTGTTATTTAGACAACCGATTATTCTGTTTAGTTTATTAATTTATTTCTCCACTTCTTCTATTTTGCCGTCACTGAAGGCCTAGATACTCGACTTCTTTCATCTGTTCAATTATTTTATTTTTGACTACTAATTTAAATCTTATTGATTCTTTACTTATTGTTTTTGTTTGTTCACTTGACTTGAAATTGGTGCAGTAACCTTTGAAGGTCATCCCCGTTTCTTGCCATTATTATGTCATCATTTGCATAATAGACAATTTATAGCTCCTTTATTTTCCATTCTGTATCCTCTTTTTGTTTTGACTTGTTTGATAATCTCGTCCATTATTAAATTGAATAGCAGGGGCCTCAATGAGTCTCTCTGCTTAATTCCCCTTTAAGTTCAAACTTGCTGAAAACCTTTCGGAGCCGAAATGGTGGTACCACAACAGCGACGCCGAGATGTTTCGTTTCATCTCACAATATATCTAGTGAAGATGTCACATAAGTAATGCCATATTGCGAAATAGAACTTTATCATTACGGGGAAGTAGAGACTAATTCTACATTATTTTATTAGTCAAACTACAACCCGCAGTTTATTTCTTTTTGAATGAAATTTTTCTCTTAACAACTTGTTGTGGGTGGCCAGATTTTAAAATATTTTTAATATTGCAATTTCCTCCTAGCCCTAGTCTTTATTGAGGTTGACGATTATTACGGTAAATTGTTTTGTCTTGAGTTGAATGCAATTTGTTTTGTCCATTTTCTTGTTTCTCAACCATGATTTTTTTTCTTCTTTATACTTCTTTTTTGCTTAGTCTGGCTTTGCTCATTAAGTGTCTAAAGTATAATGTTTTACTTGTTTTCGCCGTATTCATTGGTTGTGCTTGAATTTCTAATCTATTGAGTACGTCTTTTTCATCCAATCCGGTATCTAATAATATAGTAAGTAATTTTTCATACCTTACTTTATCTAGTGCTTTCTCGTAGTTAAAGTAACACACACACAAATCTTTTTGTACTTCCAAAATCATTATTATTAGGCTAAATATTACTTCTCATGTATCATACTGAGTATTATTAAAAAAACTCTTTTTTTATGTGGTTGTAATTTATTATCAAAAATATTTTCAAATTGTGACTCATGCTGCTTTATAGTACAACAATCCTCACACTTAGCAGGTTTAGGTTCATTTGGCAAAAGTATAAGTACTTTCTTCAATTATCCGTCTGATGAAATCCTATTGTTTTATAATTTATTACAGAATTTTGTCAATTAGATATTTATATCTGAACTGAAATGCTGTTTTGCAGTCAGTACTTTTATTTTCTTTAACGGCTACTTCTATTTTATTTAATTCTATCGGCGAATATTCATCGCTTCTAAGTTAATCCTTAAATAGTTTCTCAATACATTATTCCCGTATTTTCTTTTTATTTTTTGTCCAACTCTATACTGCGTCTATTATTTATATCATTTATTTGAGATTTCTTTTAAATAAACCTGGAGCTTATTTAATTTTTTTATGCATTTCTTTGTTTTTGTGTAAAATTCTCATATCCTCTATCTCTGTTCACTCTTTTCGCAACAGTTTATATATATACTTATTTATTTATATTAATCTATTTATTTCTTTATATTTATCGATATTTTGGTTTTTTCGTTCCTTCTGTTTTTCGTGAACTCTAATATTTTTTTTGTTATCCCTTGAGTTTTTCTTGCGATTTTTTGTTTGAGCAATTTTAGTTTTGTTACTTCCATGACTCAATTATCTACATCATTGCAGTACTATTATATATTCGTTTCGGTGTTGTTCTTATTGCTGTTGTTGTTATTAATTTGCTTATTTTTATTTGCTGAACTAGGATTATTTAAATAATGTATAATTTGCTATTAATGCTCTTTAATCGTAGTTCAACTACAACTTCTCCAATCAGTTTTGGATGTTATTTTTGGTATTGTTATCTTCTTTAGTTATTGTAGCTACTGGATTGTGGTCGGATCATAGATCACGGATCGAGAAACGGTCTTGGATATGATTTTTCATTTAACATTCGGTTTTTAAACTTCTTGTTTAATAATATAGCTAGTATTCTTATAAATTATTGGCCTACAGTTGCAATTGTCAAGTCTTAAAAGTTGCATCCTCTCGGCATTGGGCGTATTTTTGTATATCTGTCTATGAAATTGTTTAATGAGACCGGAAGTGTCGAGGATTGCCCAAGATCTGGAAGATTACTTTTAATTCGGACTGTTTAGGCGGACAAAGCCATAAGGGGCCGAATTAAAAGAAATCCTCTTCGTAAGCAGAAGATTATCTCTCGAAAGACGAAAATTTCCAAAACATTGATGACTCGTGTTATTAAGCAAGAGCTAAGATTAGCTGCTTACAAAATACATACGGAACATTTGCTGACAGATGCTTTAAAGAAAAGTGAGAAAGAAAAAGCAAGGAATTTGTTGACTGAATACGCGCATAATGACCACAGAAAAATTTTATTTGCGGATGAAAACATTCTTGCAGTAGATCAGACTTTCAACAAAATGACAGGGTATGCGCTGGATCATCTAAAGCAGTGCCTTAACAAATACGAAGCGTTCAGAAAGGCCATCGCCCAGCAGCTGTAATTATTTGGTAGAGATTGTGTTATAATAAAGTAACCGACATTCACTTTGTGATAAATGGAGTCAAAATGTCAACCGCCGTGTATCAATAGAATTGTAGCGTATCTATTCTTGGAAGTGGTAAATAAAACGTACTAATTTACTTAAAAATTCACTGCACATGATTTACATAAACACAGTTCCCGCTTCCCACAACCCCACAACCGGAATTGAAATGCGAATTTGGATTCAGCCCTGGCGATTCTCCGCACGATATTTATTTCTATTCCCCCGATATACCCGAATAGCCGCGAACCTTCAAGAGCACTGGACTCGAACTTCGAGAATATTTAGTCGACGAACACGTGCGCGCTAGCGGGATTCTTAGAAAGCATGACCTAAGTCGCCGACTTGTTGGAATGCGAATGTCTTGTTACGTGGAGGGGGAGGGATGTTCGGAAATTCGTTACAGTATTTTGAAACGTGTAGTGAAATCTTTGAATCACACGTTTTTTTGGAGTGAGCTTTGGATCGGCAAGATTCCGCAACCGCCAACGAAGCATGGGGAGCTCAAACTTGGCTGAGTAATAATAATGTGCTCCATTTTTTAACAGTAGAGAATTGACCTTCTAGTAACCCAGATCTCAATCCATTAGGTTAAAAATGATGTGCAGTTTTAGAGGACATACGTTGCTCTAAAAAAGGACGCAATTATCAAGCAAACTTAAAAACAGCAGATTTAGAACCAAAAAATTTCTCTATAGATGGGAATAAATTAACTAGAGAATTCAGACCGAAAAGTAGTATGTGTAAGGATAGGAAACAAGAAATACAATAGAAATAGAAGAAAGAAATATCAAGGATATGCGAGGAATATTTCGAAAATTATTAAAAGAATCCAAAGAAAATGAAAATGGAGAAAAAGAATAATTTGAACTATATACAGCAGAACCAGAAAACACCCCAACACACACACGAAATTAATGGAATAATAAAAATATGAAAAATGGAAAAGCACAGGCTCAGGTAACATTGTAAAAAATGGAGGAGAAAACTATCAAAAAGACTATATGAATTAATAACAGAAGTATGTAATGAGGAAAAGATACCCAATGAGTGGCAATTAGGAATAATTACACCAATACACAAAAAGGGACTAAAACGAATATTAGGGCACAACTTTGTTTAATATGTGTTATAAAATATTAACAAGTCTGATAAACCAAAGATTGCAGCCCTACTTGGATTTTAAGAAATAGGCCCACGACTTGATTATAACATAAAACTAGAAATGTTATTCATAGATTTCCAGAGAAAATTACTACTATTAGAGATACCACTAAAGTTAACTAGACTGATAGAAATTGCCTATAAAACATTCAATGGTCCAAATAGAGACGAGCAAAACGGAAATATTTGAAATTGATAGGGGTGTCAGACAATTCTGTGTTTAGAGGCAATAATTACCAAAATAAAAAGGGTGGGAAGTATTAGTAATAAAATCATACAGATAAGCTCATATTCTGATGATATTGTGGTAATTACGAGGAATTAAGCAGCTTTGAATAAGAAAATGAAAATATTAGAAGATTAAGCAAATGAAAGAATATTACAGTTAAATTAAAGCATGGAGAATAGTATTAGTAGAAAAGGATCAAAAATATTAAGAATAATGAATACGAAGTAGTTAGTAAATTTAAGTATCTCGGATCTGTAATAGCAGCCAAGAATGAAAGAGAAGAAATCCAAACCAGAATACAACAATGTAGCACATGCTTGAGGGTTTATTGTAAACTAATATAATCTAAATCAGGCAGTAAATCCTAACAGTAAAAGACTTTAACAGTATAAAGATCTTTGAAAGAAAAGTACTGCATGAACCACACGAAAAGCAGACAGTACGTTACTTATAAAAACAAATAATAAACATACGGGGAAGGACATATAAAGCAGAATAGAAAGAACGCGGACCTAGAATAATAACGGAATGGAGCCCAAGAGAAGGGAGAAAAATTAATAGTCCACCAAAAAGATGGCATGAAAACGTAGTTCAAGATTTAAAATTATGAAGAAACAAAAGTGGAAAGAAAGGATCAATTACCGAAAAATGGAAGAAGATTGTTGAAGAGGCCAAAGCTCGCGCAGGATTGTAGCAGGAAGTAAGTAATTTTGCTCAAAAAGTCATCGCAATGTTGATTCTTTGGAGCGGGCCCTGATAGCTGCAGTTAATACTTTTTTTAGTAGCCGAGATGTCTTAAAGCTTGTGTAGAGGCTAAGAGCCATTTTGAATAAATATGCTGTAATTATACTTACCCATAACCATTTAATAAATCTTATAATTTTATGCAAAACATATTAAAATCATACGAGTTTATCATTTTTCATACAATTCCCACTTGCTCGTAAGATTCCTCTAACTCTCCTTCAAGTTTTTCGTAAGTAGGAGTATGTATTTGGATTAAATTCACTTTGAATTATTTTGAATTTAATGGAATCAACATAATTTTGTCTGATTTTGGCATAACATTGGTGACATACTTTTTGTTAATTATTTGCTCATTACAACAGCAACCCAATATTAAATATTAAGTCATCTCTAGAGTAATGCATACAATAATCGTTCATCGTGTATATATTGTCTGGTCTTTTTATCTAACTTTGTTCACTTCTATTGCATCTATTTGTAATATTTTCATTTAATATTGCAATTATCACCACTAAATTGTTTGAACAGATTCAACCAATGTTTCCACAAAACTCTCCGAGATATGAGTCCAGCAGAATAATCTCCTCTTTTTAAACTGACCGCCGAACGCAACGTATTGGTAGACGGCGCTCGGGTCGTACATTCTTAGCCATACAAGACAAACAATTTTAGTGCCTATCATGGTGTGGAATGGTGAATACTGTGTTTGTGTTGGAGACTTATTTTAAAAATGGTGATTCTTAGATCGTGACATAACGAACCATAACGTTGTGGGTGCACGATTTTTGACAGACTGGTTCAGTATTGACAGAAATCACCCGATATCTAAGAATATCGCAGCAATAGGCAAGTTACTGCCATATTGCCACAATGTTCCGCCGCTAAACATACTATCGCCTTGAGAATATCTAACTCAACCATGCGGATAATTCTAGACTGCGATCTTATATTCTATCTATGTAAACTGATGGTCGTCCAGGAATCTAAAGACTGGTACGTCCGCTAGGTTACTTGCGAAGGCATGTTAACAAATGTTTCATTTGATGTTATTGTATTCAATAGTGACGAAACCCATTTTTTATTCATCGGTCTGTGTTAATAAATACACTTTTTAGTATTGGGCTTTACAAAATCCTCAACTCCATGAGTGACCTCTCGACAGTCAGCGCGTAACTGTTTGGTATATATTTTCTTAGGATCAATCTTTTGATCCATGAGCTTGTGTCGCTATTGTCACATGGTTCCTGCCAATTTTCCACCATGTTGAACTCGTTGGTTATCCTGATTTCCTTGTTGGCACCATGGTTATAAGCCCTCTGTCTTGGCATCAGATCTATGGGAGGGATAGCTGCTATCACTTGCAGAGCCGCCGTGGATACCGCACGATATGGGCAGCTGATCTTGATAAGCGCTGGTCTTTGTACTTTCAGTAGCATATTTATGTTTTTCTGATACTTTAAGCCACCTATCCATATTGGCGCTGCGTATAATAGAATGGAGTTCGCGACCGAGTTTATTGTCTTCCTGCTCGTGATTCTTGGACCCTTTAATCTAGGTAACATTCTATTGCCGGTTAAATCACTAGGCCTGTCTGCTTGCAATTTCTCTCTGCGAGGGCACCTGAAGGTTTTAAGGTCTTTCAATGCAGGCCACAGACTATTAAGGAATTAAAGGATGCTGTTCGCAATACGACCGTAGCAGGACCATCGGAAATGACTGGGCAAACAATGCCAGACTTTAAGGTGAGCTGCAGGAGAGCATCGCTGGTGCGGGAAAACATTTGGATGACATTTTCCTCAAAACTGGCTGATCATTAATTGGTACCCATTGCTCTGCAAGACCGTATAATATGAAGTGCGTTTAAGTTCAAAGGTCTCGAATTTTTTTTCTGAAAAAGTACTTACCCAAGAAAGTTGAAACTTCTGTTAGTTTTCAACATAATCTCCGTCTAAACGTGCACATTTTTCACAACGTCGTCACCATGATTGCATGGCTGCTGAGAGAACACTTCTTTTGCCCACTGGAAAATCGCTAATGCACTAGCGACTCGATTGGAAAATGAGCGGCCACAGAGAGTGTCCTTCATGGTCGGAAATTCATGGCGAGATCACGTGTCTACATATCCTGAGACATTGCCACCCGCTCGACCTTGCGTTTGTCGGTCAGCATTCATGGGACCCATCTTGATGAAACTTTACGCATTTTCATGTTATTATGCAAAATGGACTCTACAGATCCTATGCAAATGCTACGTTTAGAGGCGATATCACGGACTCCTAATCGATAGCTTTCCATAACGACTTGCTCCTCTCGCGCAATCATGGTTCCGGTTCATTGTCACACAACTCTCGACCTTCTTTAAACTTTTGCACCCACAAACGCACATTTTTAACATCCGTAGCGCCTTCACCGCATGTTTCACTAATTGGCGATGAATTTCAAAGAGTGTTTTACCACGCAAAACGACAAAACGGATGATTACACGTTGTTCCTGACCACTAAACGTTACCATTTGAAGTATACAAAACAACACTCAAGTGCTTCTTTAGGATTAGCTACTAAAGAAGGAATGCTTCGGGTATTTTGGTCACCGATGATACGAGTAAGTAACGCATTTGTAATAAAAATTAATTACTACGCTCTTACAAGAAATAAATAGAAATATCAGTTAAATAGAATTGTTTGCTGTACGATGCTCTCACGTTTTTGCGAAATCGCGAATTACGAGTTTAGCGCCACATCAGCGATTCCAATTTAGCATGCATAGCAGTAAATGAAGAGAATACCCGCCACAAAGCGCATATTTAGGATTACAATGAAAAGTCAAACAATCCGAGCGGCAGCGGAACAATAAATCTGCAGGGGCCGAACGTAATTAGTCGGCGATTAATGAATTTTGAAATCACAGCGCGATATTAGCATGCGTAGCTGCGGACAAAATAATTCCGAGCGGAATTAATATCCGATATTGATTGTAATGTGGTTTTGATGGGGCGCAGCGCGCCGACCGGCCGCCGATTTGTATTCCGCGCCGGTGCGGCCTTTGACGAGCCGGCCGCCGGAGCCCACCTCAGGACGGCGCCGCCCGCCCAGGAACTTAATTTCATCACATATATGGCCCGGGTCGAAAAACCGCGGCAGGAGACTTAAAAGACCGCCGGGGCCAGTAAATTCATTTCGCTTCGGCTGCGTCGCATGCGGCGGCTCTCAACCGACAGCCACTCAGGATTTATACATACATAACTTTCCGGGCCACATCTACTTCATGCCGCGCATTGCGGATTGATATTATAAAGGGAAATAAAATATAGTTCGTGCCCGCGGCCGTATTTTATGGCAAAAACAAAAGCTTTGCGGCGCACTTTAAAGGAAGAAATATATCCGCGGCTGTTTGCTTTCCAAATCATTCGTTCTAAATAAAATCTTGGGGTTTTACTGGCGGGTGGCCAATGAAACGGCGGCTCAAACAGAAAAATCACCATAACGTTGTTACCGACTTGGATGGGACATATAGGTACAACTGTTTTTATGTGCACGTCGCAGTGCTGGCATAATCTTGAGATGATATCGAGCGATTACTTTTCAATAAAAATATGACTTTCGTAGAATGTTTGTTTCTGAAGGTTGATTGCTGCTTTTTCCAATTTTTCCCAATGTGGCAAGCTACAAAGAAAATTCTTCGGCAGCCCCAGATAATTGGACCACTAAAAGATGAAACACAACCTTTACAACAGATGAAGATATCTGCAATATATTTGCGGACCGTTTTGAAGCTGTATTTACTCCAGCACCAAATAGGGATAATGCTTTTGATGAGGAAGTAAGACAACATCTCCAACAATACGAATCAAATACAAGTGGTGAATTCAAACCAACATGGCCCAGAGAGGTTAAAAGATTAGCTAAAAAACTTAAAGTGAAGAAAGCCCCAGGAAGCGACCTCATACCAAACATAATAATTAAAAACTTCACAACTAAAATACATGCCTACTTAACCACAGTTTTCAATGCCTGCATGCGACTTGATTACTTCCCTGCTGCCTGGAGGCATGCAACCATACTTGTATTTCACAAACCTGGAAAAATCGGCTCTCAGACTATCCAATTAGCCTCAACTTTATCCAAATTGTTAGAAAAATAATGAACAGGCGCCTACTTCAAAACCTACACTTGCTTAACATACTCCCTCCATTCCAATTTGGATTTAGATCCAAACACTCAACGACCCATCAGAACGAATTGTGGAATACATAGAAAAGGCTAGAAATACTAGCATTCCTGGATAAGAATTAGGTCTGGATAGAAGTCTACTTTATAAACTACAGCGCCTCCACATACCAGATTATTTGATACATATTATTCGATCATTTCCCACACACCGCACCTTCTCCGTTAAAATCAATTCCACATACTCAACAGTTAGACCTATCAATGCAGGCGTCCCACTGGGATCCGTATTGGGCCCAACACTATTTAATATCTACGTCCATGATATACCTCAAATAGACAAAGCAGCCATTTCTATGTACGCAGATGATACTGCGCTACTTACCCAGAGCAAAGAACTATTGGAAGCATCAAACGAACTACAATTCAGCCTAAATACAATATCAAGCTGGATGGGAAAATAGCACGTAAACCTTAACTCAACCAAATGTCAAGCCCAAGTGTTTACCTTACGACGCCTCAGAGATATACCCAACATTCAAATAAATAACGAAGAAATTCCATGGAACACACAAAATAGCCCAGTTAAGTATACTTAGACCAACGACTAACCTGGAGTTTCCATATTAACCACAAATTGAATGAAAGCTATACTAGATTAGCCCTACTATACCCACTGATAAACAGAAAAAGTTCTCTACACATAGACTGTACAATGCTAATCTATAAATCAATAATTAGACCACTGGTAATGTATGCATGTTGTGTATGGGGATCTGCTTCACCGACTCACATCCACAAAATACAAACACTACAAAATAAGATTCTTCGAATAGCCACAAATTCTCCATGGTATATAAAGAACCACCAACTACACGCTGAACTAAATATCTCAACCATAGAAGAGCACATTAAAAAATTAGCGGCAACCTTCTTTAAAAATTTAAACAACTGTGCAGGAGCAGCCCATTACACACTAGGAATGAGACACATACATCAACGCTTGAAACGTAAACTGACGCAAGATCTCCTTTCAAACGATGATAGTAGTGATAATGAAGTGTAGAATAGTGACAAAGTCAAAATAATACAACAATAAAATTTAGTACAGTCAATAGGCAATCCCTAAGCGACAATAGTGTTACATGTAATCAATAGTTAACAGAACCATCTATAACACGACGTTGCTGATCTGGTTAAATAAATTTAAAAAAAAAGTTAAGTTGAAAGCATTATTGAAAGTTTCTTTGAAAGAAAAATCACCTACAGAGCTAAGTTCTGGTGTTAGGAAATTCTTTTATAGAATACAAAGCTCACATCTATAATTTGATTAGTTAAAGTCTTTGTTGCGGGGGATGGTAGTGGTAAAAGCTAAAACACTAGTTTGCAGTCAGTCCTTTATTGTTTTTATTTGTCGGCAAAACCTGAGTTATGAAAAAATCTTCCTTTTTTATTGAATAAAACGTTTTTCTCTGAAGACGCGTTGCCGCGTTAATGTTAAAGTAGGAAGTTTTTCATCACACTTTCCATGAAGTTATTGCCATCTACTTCCTCATAATTTTTACCTTTACGTGGGTTGCTCGATATCTATTGCGAATTGGCAGCCTTGCATGTGTTAGGTACGATCTGACGCTATTTGTTTTGTTGTCATTAAGTTGAAAATTTCCTCTCGGCCAAAAAAATGGAATTAACTCGTGAACATTTTCGTGCGATTTTAAGACTTTCGACGTGGATTATCAACTCACTTCGACTTTTGGCGATGAAGCCACATATAGAGCCACTGTATAATGAATTTAATCGTGGTCGTAATTCGCTGGCAGATGCATTTAAAGGCCGTTCAAAATCGGCTGTGGTGCCACCAAACATAGATGCCGTGCGCGAACTGATAAAGCAAGATGGTCATGGTGTTTTATCGTGAAACTTAAGCATCCTTATGTATTAGTGATAATTAGTATACATTCGATATTACATGAATATTTAACTAGGAAAAAGCTGTGTGCGCGTTGGATCCCGAGAAGTTAACCTAAGTTCAGCTCGTGCTTTCAAACAGAGCGGACGTGTTGCGTGTCGCATCATCAGTTTGCGTTCTCTGTTGCGAATGACGGAATTTGTCAGTGTGCGCCACCCGTGTTGCGATAATCATAAAAAATTTCTGCGGGTGGAGGTCTGCGACTTACCGGCGTGTTGGTGGGGCTCAGCGCCTATCAGCGATATGGTCTAGTTCGACTGGCCTGAACTTCTCCGCCGCTCCTACCATCATAGTTGCTGTTTTGCTAGTGTTGCTCACCGTCCCAGCGAACTAGGATTGCTATGTTTATTCTGCGTTTAATACTAGAACATTTATCATTTGACTTTTGAGGTATAAGTTGTGCTCCAAGTGCATGTGCAAGACTCAATTTTCATCCAAAAAATAATTTTCCAAATTTCTATTCTCCCTGACATGGAATACAAGTAACTGCCTACACACAACCAAATATCAGCTCTGCAGGATACAGTAAGAGGAAACAGCAAATAAGAACAAAATAGAGAAGACATCACAAACATTCTATGAAAATTTATGGAAGAATTTAAGGCGATGTTTCAACAGTGAATACAACAAAACGGCATGATTTTAAACATGCTTTCAACCCTAATCACTAAAATTCGCTAACTTTCTACGTAAAGCCCTGTGGAATACCAATGGCCTTCTGCGACACAAACAGGAAGTAGAAATATTTATTCATTACAACTTTATAGATATTTTCCTTGTCAGTGAAACCGACTTCACAAACAGATTCCATTTTCATATACCTCAATACCTCACCTATTACACCAATCACCCTAACAATATTGCCCGTGCTGGAACAGAAATTCTAATAAGAAGCACTATTAGTCACTATGAAATGATTAAATATGGCAGAATTTTTACAGCGCACATTACTCAAAGTAAAACTGACGACCTACGAGCTAACAGTAGCTGTCGTTTACTATCCTCCACTTCACAACATAAAGAAAACTCTAGGAACAAATTTCACAACAGGAGGGGACTACAATAGCAAAAACACCTTTTAGGACTGTAGATTAACAACTACCAAAGGTAGAAAACTGGGATATTTGATCCAAAACCAAAATCACTCCTTTTTATCGACCGGGACTCCAACCTACTAGCTCTCCAATTTCAGTAAAATACCCGATCTCCTAGACTTTTTCATCGTCAAGGGAATTTGGTCTTTATACTTAAATATTATACCCAGGTTTGATCTATCCTCAGATCACTCTCCAATAATTGCAACGATTAATACATTTGTAGTGTATGGAAGTATTGCCCCCAGAATACACAACAACTGGGAATAATATCGGGAAAAAAGTGGAAGAGGAATTTAAGCTATATAATAGGTGTATAAATAAGTTCTCAGCTTTAGATTTCACAGGACGCAAATCACCGTTTACATGTAACGTATTAGTCCGCCCTCTTGCGGTTTTAAAGCAATTTCTTTCGAAACATCATGCGATTTGGCGTTTGATGCACATAACCTCAATAATCAGCTGTGTTCACGATGGCAATCACAAAAGAGCATATTCGATTTTCTATCCACTTCGCGTTTCATCTTAAGAAAAACGCTGCTGAAGCCACCGAAATGATTTGTGCTGCATATGGTGAGAATGCTGTAAATCATGCAACGTGCAAAAAGTGATACCAAAGATTTCGCGGAGGAGAGTTTAGTCTTGAAGATCAACCACGCGCTGGACCCCCTCAAACATTTGACACGGACGAGCTGCAGCGCGTTAGGCTGGGAACTTCTCCCACATGCGGCGCATAGCCCAGACATGGCCCCTTCCGATTATCATTTATTCCGGTCGTTACAGCATCACTTGGCTGATACGCACTTCAAAACAGAAGAAGTCCGAAAATGCATCTATAACTTTATCGTCTCGAAGCCGGTGAGCTTCTATCACCAGGGAATTCGCAAGCTACCCGAAAGATGGCAAAAGGTCATCGATGCCAACGGAGAATACTTTGATACTTAAACTTTTTTTGTTTGTTTTTAAATAAAACTTTAATTTTGCAGAAAAAAAGCTGAGAACTTATTTATACACCTATTATTAGTATCAAAACCCCCAAAGAAGCAGATCAAGCATTAGTAAGGCTAATCGACATACTCAAACACGCAGCTGACCAAACCACACAACAAATAGGAGCTCAAAAGGAAATCAATAATGTACCAATAGAAACTAAAAACTTATTGCTGGCATAGTACTCAATCTCGCAGATAAAAGTCCATTAAATTGCATAAGTAACCACCTAAAAACTAAAATTATAAATTTCTGAAACAGTTCCTTTAATGACTATGTTGTCAAATTGAATAGATGACAACTTCATTTCAAAGCCAATCAAATCCAGGACTAATCCCAAATTCCGGATTCCTCCGATACGTAACCCCGCCCTCCTTGTTGTAGAATGGGCTAAAAGTGATAAAAATAAAGTGGTCTTTTGCTAAGTATTTTGCTGAAGTCTTCACACCCAACGACCAAGAAGAGTACGAAGAGATAAACACGCAAATTTCAAATATTCCCCATAATGCACTACCAATCAAAGTTTTTACACCAAAGAAATTAGCCGCTTGAACACCAAGAAAGTTCCAAGTATAGATGAGGTCACAGCAAAAATGTTGTATGAACTACCTAGAAGAGGAATACTAGCACTTATGTACATTTACAACGCAATCCTACGACTTAGTTACTGGCCTAAACAGATGAAAACTGCTGAAATTATAATTATTCCAAAGCCAGGAAAAGATCTGATAAGAGTTTCTCATACCGCCCTATAAGTCTCTTACCTATTATATCGAAGCTACTTGAAAGGCTTTTGAGAATTCACCCAGGCATTTATGCCGAAGACTGGGCTCCTCACCATCAATTTGGATTTAGACCACTCCACTCAACGACGCAGCAAGCTCACCGTGTAACTTAAGTAATAAATCAGGCATTTCAGCAACAATAATATTGCATTACAGTTTTTCTGGATGTTAGCCAGGCCTTCGACAAGGTCTGGCATGCTGGGTTGCTCTATAAAATCAAGGCGTTTTTCTATCCAAATATTTTAGCATGCTAAAATCCTATCTCAGTGATAGAGAATCTAGAACCAAAGTAAATGGAGAGGTGTCTCACAACTACCCAATAAAATCAGAGGTCCTACAAGGAAGCATGTTAGTCCCTATCACGTACGTACTTTATACTGCCGACATCCCTACTAGAAGAGATACTGTCACTGGAACCTTTGCTGATGATACTTTTACTATTCTTGCCACACCCAAAGATCCAATTAGAGCCTCTCAAACATCACAAAACCACCTAGATCAGTTGCAAAACTAGCTCCTCCAGTGGAAGATTAAAATCAACGAAAACAAATCTCTGCACCTTTACATTGAGACATGAGCAATGCCCACCGATATACATAAACAACACAAAAATACCAAGAGCTTCCTATCTGAAATAGTTAGGATTCCACTTGGATGCTAGTCTTACTTGGAGAAGTCACTTAAATAAGAAGTGAAAGCAAATAGACCTCAAAACCAAGAATTATATTGGGTGCTGGGCAAACACTCAAATTGTCAGTGGAAAATAAACTTCTTGTGTATAGGACTATGATCGCACCAATATGGAGGTATGGCATAGAACTGTGGGGCTGTGCTAGCAAACCCAGTGTAGATATAATTTAACTATGTCAGTCCAAAATACTTCGAATGTTGATCAATACACCTTGGTACCTGACGAACTAAACGGTACATGAAGATCTACGAGAACCGTATGTCAAGGACGTTGTTCTAGCTAGCAGTATAAATCACCACGACAGAATTGCAAACACGAATCCTCTACTTCAACCACTACTTGAAGTACCTATGGGAAGCAGATTAAAGAAGAATTGGTCAGCAGACTTATTGGGCAACTGAAGATCCCCTTACTGAAATGGGTCTGAAAACGCCATTTTAGCTCGTAAGACAACACATTAGCCTATAGTATTTATTGTAATTTTGACTGCTAATAAAGAAGAAAAAAGTGCATGTGCGGTGTTTACAAATAATTGTGTGACCTATGGGCCAAGTGTTGTTTTTGTTTAGGTTCGGCTGTGGTTGCGTAGCATAACAGCAAGTAACGCAAACTTACGTAGTCTTCTATCAAAATCAAATCTCACCCGTGTCGCTCAACAATTTCGTATCTATGAATTTGATCGAAATCAGTAGATGCGTATATTTTAATAAATTATCTCCAATCGAATACTACTATAAATTATGTTTTACAAACGTCTCCTTTGGACTCTGATTGGCAAATGGTTGAAGATAATAACGGCAGATTACGAAAACAACCCAAATATTCGGAATATTGGTTAAATCCACAGAAGATGATCTAAATCAAAATAAGGGAACAGATGAAAGGGCGCCTAAGCCACCCCGTGTACCATATCCGGTATTAAAGCAATCGAACCGCTAGTGAATCTACTAGAAGTTATAGCAATAAATAAATACACATAAGAAATTTTAAATGACGATGAAGTAAAAATATTACCAAAAACCTCTGAAAAGTATACTGCTATCATTAAAGCTCTGCCGGAAAGAAATACAGAATTCCACACCGACCAGCAAAAGCAAGAGCGAAGCTTCAGGGCAGTTTTGGAAGAATCGGTATATTCACTACGATTGCGTTTCTCGCAAAAATAGCATATACTTCACTTAACAAAAATTATTTTTCTCTAAACAGCAGAGCAACCGGTTTATTTATGTTCAGATATTTTTAATTTAGTCTGTTGCTACGTTCAATAAGATTTTTAAGGAAAACTATTTTTGTTAACCAATTTTATTATTAATCTTTGAAAGAGAGAAAATATAAATTTGCGCCGTAATTGGCATGGTTTATTTGTAAAAAATGACTGGAATCAGTATAAATAAATAAAGTATTATATTTACAAGAGATAATTTTGAACTTAACTAAAACCTAGGACAAACTTGTATATTTTCTGGATGTCTTAATCAAGTCTTATCAAGAGTAAGCTATAGCCGCTTTTAAAATCTATGGGCTAAATGGGATACGTGACAACTAAATAATGAAAACTTGTATGTTTTATATCACCTTACGCCTTAGGGTAAAAGGTTTTTAGATTATATATTTATTTATGTTTTATATACCTAAATACCCTCTAAGACTTATAGACTGCATTTCTGTAGGTTAAAACATAAGATGCTATGTAGCGATTTACTCTTTATAGTCTAGCTTAAAATAGTTTATCACTCAGTTAATTCGTAGGATTATTAACAAATCCATATGATTTTTAGGAAGTACTAACCTTCAAATAATACGTGTCAAAATTTCATGACAATCTGACGTTTAGTTCACAGTGGTTTCAGTGACGATACTTTTGTAATTTTCAAAACAATGGAAAAATCTGAATTTCGTCTGTTGATAAGGTTTTGCTTTTTAATGGGAAAAACACCATTCAAGCAAAGCAATGGCTTGACAAGTGTTAATCGGACTCTGCTCCATTGAGGCAAATGGCAGAGAAGTGGTTTGCTGATTTTAAACGCGACCGTACAAACACCGATGATGCTGAACGCTCTGGTCGCCCAAATTCGGCAGTTGTTCCAGAAAACATAAAAAAGTCCACAAAATAGTTTTGACCGATCGTAATCTGAAGTTGCGTGAGATCGCTGACACCTTAAAGATATCAGTAGGCAGCGTATTCACCATTTGCATGAACTTTGTCCACGATAAAGCTCTGTTTGAAAGAGGTGCCGCGTTTGCTCACAGTCGATCAAAAACAACAACCTACGACGATTCAGACCGCTGTTTGGAGCTGCTCAGCCCAATAAAACGAATTTTTATGCGGTATGTGACAATAGATGAAACATGGATCCATCACTATACTCCAGAGCCAAATCGGTAGTCAGCTGACTGAACAGCAAAGAGCTAAAGCCGCCCAAGGCGACCAAAAACGTAAATGTCCGCTGGTAAAGTTTTAGCTTCCGTATTTTGGCATGCGCAGGGTATTTTATTCATCAGTTACCTTGAGAAAGGAAGATCCATTAATATCGAATATTATATGGCGTTATTGGTGCGTTTGAAGGAAGAAATTGTGAAAAAAATTTTTTTACCAAGACAACCCACCGTGTTACCAAGTCGATCACAACATTGAAAAAATTGCACGAATCTCACTTTGAATTGCTTCCCCATACACTGCATTCTCCAGATCTAGCTTCTAGCGACTATCACTTGTTTGCAAACCAAAAAGAATGCTCCGGGAAAGAGATTTGTCTCCAATGAAGAAGTGATTGCCGAAACTGAAACCTATTTTAAGGTCAAAGATAAATCGTTCTGCAAAAAAGGCATTTAAATATTAGAAAAGCGTTGGAACGCTGAAGGAGACCATCTTAATGAATAAAGTCGAATTTTATCAGTCATCTTACGAAGTTATTGAGTGAAGTGTTAGTTTTATGTTTATTGATTCGCATGGTGACAAATGTATTTGGTATCTGATATCGTTAGACATAGAGCTAAATTTTAGGAAATTCAACCATAGTAAGGTGCTCTGGTTATAGCAAGTTTGTTAATACAAGATAGGTCAAAACTCGCTTTATCTTTTTCAGGAAATAAAAAAAAATTATTTTTACATGGTAAGACTACAAAACTTATTATATTTATATTTTAATGTATTTTGAAGAGGATATTGGCCAAGTGAGGTCTTTTATTTTCGGTGTACAGTTGAAGTCGTATTCCGAAGTTCTCCAATACTCTTCCAACATGTGTTGAGGATTACGCTTGATTTCTTGACGTATTGCATTTTGTAGCATTCGAAAAATCGTAAGGCAATGTTTGTAAGTCATACAGAACAAAATCCGGAGAGTAACTTGGTCAAACGACGCAGCACTTGGAACGAATCTCTTTCTGTGAGAATTAGGACTCTGTCCTGTTGGAACGAAACGATTTCCAGTAGGAGTGAACAATTTCGAATTGTTTCCATATATTGAGCGGACGTGGCAACATCACACCTCTCCTCAAAGAAGTAAATGTCAATAACTTCAACTTTAATCAATACACGCCAAACAATGTCGGATTCGTTGTGAGAGGCCTCTCATGGATAACTCATTTCCAATAACGAAAGTTTAGTTTATTAACGTCATCCCGACAAGTGGAAATGCACTTCGTTGGTAAAGAAAACAACTGTGTCATGTGGGATGATTCCCAAGATGTTACCATATATTTTCAGGCGACTTTGATAATCACGTTCGGTTGAAGTTGAAAGTGCATCAAAAATCATGTTTCGAATATACACAGCAGAACAGCTTTGTTTGTTCGTCGACATGTTGGTTACTAAGGTTCACTATAGGAAATAATAAAATTACTTCCTCAACCCTTAGACTATTCTTCGGTTCAGAACCTTCCTTCGAAATTAGTGAGGGAGTTTTTCCCCACTCTGTGTATAAAAAATGTAGGTTGGTAAAATCTTTGTGTCACTTTTGGAGCTTGGCTTAAATACTCATGAGTACGAGGAATACTTTTCAGGTTTAACCACGACGTTTTGTCTAGATTTAGAGTCACTTGTTAGAAAGAACTTTGTAGAATCTTTGATTTTACTACAAATTTATGAATTATTTTTGTGAGTAGAAGACTGATTAAACCAATTATTGAATCTCTGTTCTCTTTTTTATTAGAATAAGCCAGAGGCTTTTCTTGGGAAGTGGAGGTCTACGATTTTCGCTATTGCTTCGGTGGTGTGACAGGCTTCCCATCTCTTCTTCAGCTTCTTCTCCTTCCCCAGACCCATCTCACTATATTTCTTATGTCATATGTTTTGTCTTATTATCGCTTTTGTGATTTTCTCTCTTGAGAAGTGCCCAATTATTTTCTTAGAACCTTCATTTGGGTTGTTCTTAGCATGGAATCGTTTTTGCAGTGTTCAACTTTGGTTTTAGCAGCGAATATCATTATTGGTCGTACACAGGTTTTATATATTCCTTTTGTATGTATTTATTGTTCCACATGGTGTCGTTTAATGCTACAGATATTCTTGTAGCCTTGTTTATTTGGTGTGTTATTTCGCTAACCTGATCTTGATGACTTGTCCCATTATAGTGTGGTCTATGGCTAATTTACAGCGAATTGGGTCTTTGATATTACCATTGCCTTTGTCTTGTGTACCGATATTTCCATGCTTTATTTTGTAGCGGTTAGGTGGAAATTCTGTAAAAATGTGTAATTTATCTACACATCCTTTGCGTAGCAAAGTATTTTTTTTATTTCTCCTTTTGTAGTTTTACATCCTTGCCCATTCGTGTTATCTATCATTGATTTTATCCACCACAAAACTGAAACATAAGTGGTCTTCTGTCAAGCTATTGATAATTAACACCTTTGTCTGTTCAGTTCTTGTATTATCCTAATTATTTCAAGTGAAATCCCTTTCTCTTTCATAATGTTAATGACATCTGCAAATTGAATTTGGTCGTAGGCTTTGGTTAAATCTATAGAACATATCAACTCTGGGCTCTTCAATGATTTGTCGTAATGTAAATATAGCATCTGCGACTGATTTGTTTTTTCTGAATATTTGATGCCAGTAAACACTTTCATTGTGGAATTTAGAAGCATTATGCCTCTATAGTTATTTAGTTGTTTTTTGTCACCTTTCTTAAATACATGGATGGTTATGTTCTTTTTCAAATGGAACAATTCCTGTATTTATTATTTTTTAAACAACATTGTCAATTGGTTACATAGATCTTCCCCGCCGTATTTAAGCAGTTTATTTGGTATTCCATTTGTTCCAGACGCGTTTCTAGTTTTTAGCTTTTTCGCCAGCTCTATATCTAATGATCTCCCACTGATTGGAGTTGTTACGCCTTCGGTCATCGTGTTTCTTTCAAAGGGTATGTTGTTCTCATTATATAGAACTCTAAAGTATTGTGTTTATGTATCCTCATTTATAGCAGATGTCCATTTCTTTCCTTTTTCCTTCTTCTTAGAATTCCTCATAATTTCCTTTGGGCACCATATAAATCGTATTCCATATCCACAGTGAAGCTGACCCAGTAATATTTTTTCAGTTCTATAATCTTGTTGTTCTTCGCTTTTGATTGTTTTATACCTATTATACTCTTAGTATTTTATTGTACATATATTTTAAATATGGTTCGCCGTCTCTTTCCTGAATCTTTCTCTGCGGCATTATGAATGTTACTTCTCATCTGCCAGCTTACTTCAATTCATCTTCAGGCTGTACACTTTTTCTTCAATTTTTTTACAATAGTTTTTTAGTGTAGAGATCTCTTAATGTTTTATCCACCATTAATTCGATATTTAATTTCTCTGTGTAGTTGTTTTGTGATGTCTTTCTGTGTGAGAACCTGTACCTGTTGAGCTTAAGCTGCGAATGTATTTTTCTATTTGATATTGTATTTGTGTCGAGTCTTGAAATTAAAAAACGTGTTGTTTATTCGCAGTTCATTTTCTTTGCGTAACTCTATTACAATCTTTGTTTAATAATTATAATATATTCAGTGAAGAATTTGTACGTCTGCCTGCGCTTAGATATCTTGAACGTTATATTTCCTGTTATGAATAGTTGTTATTGACATTTGTGATATACTCAATGTTGTTCTACATTATTACAGCTTTGAAGTCATCCATTGTTATTTCTTTCTTTGTACGTTTAGGAATATTCTTGAGTTTTATGAAAATAGAACTTCTTGATGTTAATGACATTTTAATCAGCAGTTAGAACATATATTTGGTTTATGTTGATTTTAAAGTGAGTGAGTTGTGTAGTTATTTCAAAGCAAGATATCAAGGCGGGTACATTATTTGTCTAAATTAGAAATTTAATTATTTTTTACATTGTTCTCAGAATATTTTTCTTCATTTGATACCAAATGGTAGACTTCTTTTCTATGTGTATACATCATGTAGGCGTTATTTATTTTTGTCTCTTTCTCGGTCCATTAGCAAACTCTGTACTGGTAAAGAGGCTGTGCTGAAAGCTCTCGCTAGATTTCATCCTTCGACAGCTCGATTCGGGGCATACGAAAGGCTGCACTTACATACACCTACAAGACAAACGACTCGAAGCTGCTGTCACATTGCGGTTTCATTGATTCGACCAAAACACTATAAATCTGGCGCGGGAACTCCCGGGCGCCTTATTACTTCATGAAGGCTTCTGCTCCTTACGCATTTTACTGTGTTTTTATGCGCGGGAGGGGCGATAAATTTCGCCCGTGAAACAAAACATGCCATTACAGTCGAGATAATGGCGAAAGGTCGTTAAAAATCAGGCGCCGCAGTCTGCGCCTTCTTGCGTTGGCCCACAGCATTTTTCTTGCCCATGCAGTAAATTAGTTCGAGATAAAGCCAGCGTTTATGCTAAGTCATGCCCGGCGGCGGGGATGATAAATGTTGAGTACAAAATGGCAATCGGCGTTCGTCATGCGCTGCTCTCGGCGTCTTCGTGTAGGCTGCTGATGCCTCGCCATAATTAGCGATCGTTGCTTCGCGTTTATCTTGGCGTTGTTTGCTCTTCCAGATTGCAGCTGTGTTCGAAGCTTGGTGTTATTTTCGTAATCATTAGGGAGCCACATATTTTTTAAGTTTCTATTTTTTCTCTTTATTTCGCATTATACCAAGCAAATTACGTTACAGTCAGAAACACACGCTTCACAAACCAAATTTGTTTGAGACTCAATAAATCTATTGGTTTTAAGTGACATTTTAGGTTAAATGTAATTAGAAGCTTGGGCAAGGTTTGGGTGATGATGGTGCATTATAGTACATGTGACAGCATTAAAAAGTCAAAAACATAGGTTTAATTTAAGTATTGTATTTGTAGACAATAATGTGAATTACAAGTGAAGAAATAAAAGGAAAGCAAAAAGTAATTCTATGAGAAATCTTTTGCCTCCTCTTCTCATAGAATTTAGAAAGCCTTTTATTATTTATAGGAGGGATGGAAAACTTTGATCAACGTTTAGAATTTTCTAAAAGGGAAAATAATCTAGCAGCGTTTTAAAACATAGACACAAAACTAGCTCATAACAAAAAATTTAGGGCAAAAATTGAAAATTATGTATTAAGAATAAAGGGAAGAGCATTAATAAATAAAAATAACCAACTAATACATTGATAACATATATCGGAGACCAACTACAAGTACTACAAGAAAAAATAACGGAAAATTCATTCTAGAGAAAGCAAAGAAAATGAAAATAAACAGGAAAGATAGTTCAAATATTTCCCGAAGGGACATTTAAAGAATTAAAAAAGAAACGTAGATGGCATTCAAAATAATAACATATTCACAATATTTAAATGTTTAAATGTCCCACAAGAACGAGGTTGCAAATTTCTTGAGGAGGAAGAAAGATGAAATCGGAAAGGTGCCACGAATGATAAAGGCAATACAATTATCAAGATCTTTCGAAATAATACTTATATTTTGAAACAAAAAATGTTTTTGTCTATTAATAATCAATGGAACAATAAAGAAAGTCATATAGGATCACAATTGAGAACAATACTTCACTCTGGATTTTTCCTCGTACTTAATTTCCTGTAAATTGACAGTCTTTTTATCTTTGGCAGTATGATATTTAGAGACTGTGTTTTTCCTTCTAACTGCAGACATCGAAGGTGTAAGTTATGCTGATCTTAACACCAACACAGTGTATACATTGTAGCACCAAGAGGAATAGAATTTAAGATATTAGAAAATTTATTAATTTTTTGTTTTTGTGTTTAAAGAATCTAAAGTATTGCAGTATTGCTGTTGCATTTGGAAGGGAAGTTTTTTAATGATTTTATCATAATTAGAAACTGTTACAGAAGTATTAGAAGTTTTAAATAAACTACAAATTATTATCGAACTCATAATATAGGGGTAATAAAGAATATAAATTAAAGAAAGCCATATTTTGAAATGATTGTACGGTAAGAGTAAGTTACAAGTCATAGTATTTCTCTTGACTCCACCTACTTTGTGTTCCAATGTATGCAGCAAACTTTTTATTAAGATATAATTAATTAGAATTATAAACATTAACACCTTCATACTTGTGGTGTTCAAAAATAATTGGCACTACAATTGTTTTCTTTTTATTAATCTTTATTAGAGAGAAGCAATTGAATATTTTATTAGAGGTATTTTCTTTCAATGTTTGCTTACTTTTGCAGTCGCTCTGGTAATTTCCGTAAATCTGCTGAAAACCATTTTTGCACCACTTATGTACGATACCACTTATGGGCAGCCGGCTGAAGCTCACTCTTGAAAAAGAACTTACTACGTCTTCATTGCGTCAAACGGAGCATAGTCACTTGACTTAAGATCCGGCAAATATGCGTGAGGTGGCATGGTGTGCCCGAAAGCTTTCAAGATTGTTATATTGAAGCAATAGCCCGCATCTTTATTTATCGTGATAGTGTAGCTAAATAAACAACCCAAGCCTTGACTTCTTGGGATGAGGGTTTCCATAGATTGGTGTTTCTTTCCCGGCATCTCGTTACAGAACCATGATTTGTTTGCTTTGATCACACACTCAAAAATGACTTAGTGTTGCACAACTGCATCAACTGTTGACATACCTCCACACGTGCACACCTTTAAGTTATCATGGATGATATAGAAAATTCCGGCAGATCTGTTGCATCTTCATTCGCCAGTGTATAGATTGTGATGAGCCTGTTATCCATTATCAAGTTGAATACACGGTAGATAACGTTGGTGCTATTGTGTCTCTTGGCATAAATCTTGTCACCTTTGAACTCCAATATCCAGCAAAACTAGGTCTTTCTTTTTTCTTTTTCTCCCTCCTCTCTCTTTCTCTCTCTTTACCTTCATCTCTTTCTATCTCTTTCTTCCCCCTTTCTCCCCCTCTTTCTCTCTTTCTTTCTTTTCTTCTCTTTCTGCCTCCAAAGAAATCATCCCGTCTATCGCTATCCATGATTGTGTGCATCATTAATTTTTTGCTTTGGCACACTGCACTCGTATCGCCACAATTTTCTATTTGTACGTGTTAACAATGTATAACGTGGCATCGTGTGACACTGTAGGTGTATATATGCACTGGGCACGCGTTTTAATTTGAGGCATAACCGGAATTTAGAGAAGTGCCAATCATGTTTGGTGAACTCTTTGATTAAATTTGCAAAGAAATTTACTGTATCTAATAAAGTGAACTGGTCCTTGAAGTGATCCTAATAATGAATTATCATCAATCATTTTAGAGACAATTTTGTGGTATTTTGACTTGTCTAACAAATTCTTTTGATACTTTGAAATATTTACTTATTTTTATCAAAGTCTATCTTTGAAGATTGTCGCCAAGTAACAGATGTTTTTTGATCTTTTGAATTTGCTGAAAAAATTTAAATTTGTTTTAAGGAAACTTTTAGTACCGATTTTTTTCATTCTTATCGCCAGATAAAAACAAGGCGGCTGAAAGGTAACTAGAATTTGAAAATTAGCATTAAAGTCAATATTACACATGTATTTTACCACATAAAAATTAAAGCACATCTTTAAATTTTATTATAAGTACTGGTGGCGTCAACCAGTTTCCTTAAGCAGCCGGACATGAAATGCACAGTCTTTTGAAGGAAGTTGTTTGGGATTTTGCCAATAACCTCCTGAATCCGTACCGTCAAGTCCTTCAGTGTGTGAGAAAATATTGGCCTAGCCACGTAAGCATAATAAAATCAAAATGGGGTGAGGCAGCATGAAAATAAACTCGCTAATACTGCCTCAGCCAAGTACCATCTGTTAATCTGAATGTAGCCGTCTCCATTCATGGTGGCACGCACAAGATATGGGGCGATGTCGTCTTGCCTTCAAATATGAAGTTTTGTTTACAATTGTTTATTTAGAGACATAATTTCAGTGATACTGCAAATTCTATGATCAATTTTTAATGCTTAGTTAATCTTCATCCATCCTGTATAATAAAAAGCTTGTATATTATAGTCTTAATTTTATATATATCGGCTCTTCACGCCAGCAGGTGGCGTATGGGCCGCTCATACTCTTGAGCTCTTCAGATTTATTTTACACGGTGAATCACTCCTTATTTTTCTGCTGGTTCTTTTTCTTAGAGGTCTTTGTGTGTTTTGGCTGCATCAGCAATTTTTCTTCATTCCTTTGTCTCCATTATTTTATTTTCATTTTATGTATGTCTTCTATTACTTGGTCTTCCCATCTGGTTTTGGGTCGTCCTCTTGGTCTTGTTTCTTCTGGCTTCCATCTTAGCATTTTCTTTATTAGTGTTTCTGCATCCTTTCTCTGTACGTGCCCAAACCATCTTAATCTTTGTGACTTTATGAGTCTGACGATGTCTTCTTCCCCCATTTTGTGTTTTATTTCGTGATTCATCAATGGTCCGTATTCGCCATCCTGTGTTTTCAGGGCTCCTAGTATTTTCCTGAGTATTTTTCTTTCTAGTATTCTGAGCTTTTCTTCGTCTTTGTTAGAGAGGCACATTGTCTCCGAAGTGTAAATTATAACAGGTCTAATTGCTACTTTGTATATTTTTATTTTAGTTGTTATACTTAGATCTTGGTCCCGTAGTTTTTTTTAATATTTCCAGTATAACTTATTCCCTGCTTTTATTCTTTCATTTATTTCTAGTGTTCTTTCATTTCTTCCATCTACCATTACCCCTTGATATTTAAAAGTATCCACTCGTTGGAATGTATAGTTGTTTATCTTAATTTATTTTTAATATTTACGGATCTTTGTCTGGAGCTTATCAGATATTTTGTTTTTTCTTGATTAATGTACAGTCCTATTTTTTCTGCTTCTCTCGATAGCTTCAGCACTGGTGCTTCTAAGCTTTTTCTGTCTCTACAAATTAATGCTAGATCGTCGGCATACCCAATTACCTGTACTGAACTATGTGTTATCGTTTTCTTGATCTCTGTATCTCTTATAACCCCCTCTAGTGCAATGTTGAATAGCGTTGTGGATAAGTTGTCCCCTTGTCTTACACCGGTTTCTATATTGATATTTTCTGTTTTTCCATCTCTTGTTATAATAGCTGCTGTTGAGTCTTAATTTTACCATTTCATAAATCTTTATCACCCCGTTCTCATCTGCTGGGTACATCAATTATACCTGACGTTACATTTTTACTTTGATAGAAATCTTTGTTGTAGTCTCATAACTGCCTCGAGTGCTCCGTAATAGGTGTTTGTGCTCTGCGAGCATAAAGAATTAATAGGTTTAGGAACGAAAGACATTGTTTTGAAGATTAAGCTTTCTTTATCTAATATTATATTGAAAAATCGTCAGGATAGCATTGATCTATATTATTAGATAGCTTTGTTTCATGTCAGCTCATTGAATATACAATAATATTGTCAATATAATAAACAAAGTATTTGATATCGAGCCGAAGCCATTTGTGCCTTCAACTTTTCTATGCTTAGTTGAGCTGTTTATTTCATTTGTTTGAAATATATCTAAACATTAATGTAGTCATATTTAAATAATATAATATTTATAGTTGCTCTATCGACCAACCAGAATTACTTGCAAAATTGGTATTATGTGACTGTAAGGATTTGAAATATCTGCATAATTCCGTTTCGTATTTTATACAAGAAATAAATTTTGAAACTTACATCTACAATAAAATATTTCTTCTTAAGTACTGACTCAAGCAGTTGAAAGCCGTTGAAATTATATTAATTCCAAAGCCAGGATTATAAGTCTCATTCATATATCTGCAGAAAATTCATTAGTTTGGCTTTAAACAATGTCGCTCAACAACTTAGCAAACGCACCCTATTACTCACGTAATAAAGCAAGCATTCGAACAAAGACAATTGTACTTCAGTTTTTCTAAATGTTAACCAGGTCTTTGATAAAGTTTGATATGCCGGATTTCTGTACCAACTCAAAGTCAAATTTACTGCAGTCTCTTTAAATATTATCGTAGAAATCGCGAATTTAGAACTAAATCAAATGATATCTGAAAACTTTCCGATTATATCTAGAGTTCCACAAGGGGGCATCTTAAGGCCAGTGCTATACAGCTGATATACTGGCGGATAAAGACACTGTTACTAGAGCTTTCTCGAATAATATCGCCGTTCTTTCCACGGACGAAGACCTATTATGAGCCTAACATATTTTACAAAATTGAAATTCAACTGGCCCTTAGAAAGTAAACTTTTATTGCACAGGACAATCATAGCCTGGATCTGGAGGTATGCAATGGAATTCTAGGAGTGTGTTATTAAATCGAATGTACCATAAAACAAAGAAGTCAATCCGAAATTACTCGGATGTTGGCAAGTGCACTTTGGTACGTGTCCAACCAGATCCTTAATGCAGATTTACAAGTGCCTTTTGTCAAGGACATCATCCAAACTCGAAGCATGAAGCATTATGATAGAATAGACATTCATACAAATGCTTTTATTGCAACCATTATTAAAAGAACCAATGGTAAAAATATTAAAGAGGTATTAACTAATAGAATGAGGGAAAACTAAAAATCCCATCACTGGAAGAGAGTCTTGTCACATCATTACAAGAGTATCATCGCTCTTGACCCAACATATTAGCATATACCATACTATGTATTCTGATTGCTAATAAATATGTAATAATTTTTTTAATTACAAGGGAGTTTGGTTGACTCCCTTGTTAGTTAATCAATGCTTCATACTATAGTACTCAAAAAAATTATTTAATTTATAAGATCCAAATCGTTTATTATAAATGAAAATAGAGGAAGGAGGGTATTATTAATTGTTTCTCCCATCTAAAGCGTAACTTATAAAGAAAAGAAAAAATATAATATACAGACGGCTATAAAATCTATAGATGTTAATCTTCAAGAAATTAAAAATTGAAATTTTTGACAAGTAGATTGAATAATTTTTGAATACTATAAAAATGTTTTTGGTTTTCTCCAATACATTTTAATTAGTTAATGCAAACAAGTGAGATAGGATTTAAATATTAATTTGTTTTTAAGATAACATAAATTTTTATTGTAATCCACAGATGAATAGTAGCGTACTTGAGATCATTTAAATATTTTATAAGTTGTGTTGTTAAGGATTAAAGTTAAATATAAACGATTTCGAAGATTGGTTGTATTCTATCCATTTTCTGTATGCTTTATATCGTCATCCTTTTTCCTTTCCTTCCCACTATATTTTGTATGTTCTCTTTCTACTTTTTCTCGATCTTTCTCTTATTTTGTTACTACCTTCAAAAGTTTATCCTCCGTGTGTTTCCTATCTATTTTAATTTTTCTATATTAGTTACTACTGGTTCCTGTTTTAGTCTCTTTCTTATTGTTATGTTTTGCACTCCATTTTTCGTGCGCTACCATATTCTTCACAGATATATTTCATTTCTGTTGGCGTTATTGCTGATTTGTGCTTATCCATGAATATCTAGCTCTCTGCATCGCATATTAAAGAGGAGTTATATACATTCTCAATTTTGTTTCATTACTTATTTCTAATTTTGCTTTAGCCCTCTGTTTTGCATTTACCTGTCTATTTTTCGGTGTTTGTAATCACAATTCTAAGATACATATAGCTGTTCATTCCTTCTAAGATATTTTTGTCAATTTTATTTGTTTCATTCGCGTTTTCTTACTGCTTACTTTTATCACTGTATTTTTTATATTTATTTTAACCCTATTTTCTCTAATTTTTTTTATTTATCAGTTACGAGTACTAACTCCTCTGTATATATCAACTCTTGCATGTGTATACTAGATGCATTCGCCTATTATTTTGTTTTGTTGTGCGCTTAATATACATTTCTGTGATTTCGCGCCATAACTATAATAAAAAATAGACAACACCGGGCTTAGACTGTCCCTTTTTTTACTTATCTATCTTTGTTATACTATCAAATACATGTATTAAAACTACAAATGCCAAATGAATCTATTTTCCTTTCTCATGTTTTTTTCAAAATATTTTTGCTCTGAAAGCTGCTTTTTTTAACATTATGTCGACTTTTGCTTTTCATTTTATTACTATAACCCTCTCTTATATTTTTAGTGCAGCTGGTGCTAAATGTAAGGACATGTAACTTGAGTATGAGTATGTTCAGTTCCTATTAATTTGGAATTTTTTGTTTTATCATATATGTCCTTTATCCATTCGATTGCTTGATCTTTACCTAATTTTGTGAATTATAAAATCATTTTATTTCTCCCAGCGACTTATCAATTTTGTAAACTATTAATGGTTGTTTTTACTTCTTCTTCTTCTATTATTATAGTCATATTTCATCTTCTATTAATTTTGTACTCTGTTCCATTTCTCTTAATGATTTATCGCTCTGAAATTTCTCTTCATAATGTTTTCTTGTATTTAAATTATTTCTTTTTTCTCGATATTAGTCTTTTATGTCCTCTAATTGAGACGTTTTCTTCTTTTTAATTTTTTGCACTATTGTCTAGAATTGTTTTTTTTGCTATACCTTCGTTTTATTCTCATTCCAAAATATTTCCATGATACGCTATTAGCTTCTTTTGCAGTGTTTCTAACTTGATTTCTTTAATTTATGTAATTGTTTGTCTTTCACTTTTCTAGTCCTCATGTATTGTTTGCATGCTTTTTCCTTTTTCTTTAAATTTTTTCTTGTAATTTTATTCTTTTAAAACTTGTGTCTGTCGTTCTTATTTCTTATATTTCTGTTATAGTTTTCAATATAGTTCTTTGTCATGTTTTCCATTTCATATCTGCATATTTTTCTTCAATGTCGCCTTTGCTAGTTCTTTATATATCTTCTAAATTTCTGCGTTAACCTGTTTCGTCAAATTTATCTCTTTATAGTTTTTTTCAGATTTTCTAAAGATGAATTTACCTATCAAAAGCTTATGATTTATATATAAATCTGCTTCTCTCTATACTCTTACGTTTTTACGTTCGGTCTTGTAATTTTATTGAATCCCCTTATATGTCTATGTACAAGTATTTTCGATGCAAAATTGTATTCCTTTTTTTACTACATTGTTCTTTATTATTTTTCCAGTCTTTGTATTCCAAACTCTCAATATGCGTATTCCACTGTTCCTTTCCGTATTTTTGTTGTTTCATGTATTTATTTTAAACTTTTTCTCTTTTCTTGAGAGGTGACTTTTTTGGTGCGTGTATCTATATCACACTACAATATTTTCGGTAGCACTAGGTTCATTCTTATTATTCTCAGGTTTGTTGCTTTAACTCCTATGACAGTCTTTTCTATTTTTTTTGTTTGTTATTATTACTGCTTTGTTTTCACATTTATATTTCTGAATATTCCAGTATATATTCCTTATGGAATAGTTTTTCACTTGTACTGTTTGTTTCGCTTATCTCTAATATTTGTATATCATATCTTATTATTTCTTCTAATATTTCTCTGCTTTACTTTTTGTTAATTTACTCTTAATCATTGCCCAGTCTCTTAATTTTGTCATCATAGTAGTTTCTTTCTGCATTTATTTTTTTACTCCTTTTATTCAAACAATCCGATCATACCTTTCCTTTTTATGTATATATTTTTTTGATACGACATCTTTCCCTCCTGACCTTTTTTGTTCTTCTCTTAGAATTTCTCTTCTCCGTTTGATTTTTTCTTCTACAGTTAATTCATTTTTAATATATGAAGTTGTTTCTTGTTAATCATAATTTTTTCTTCGTTTCTCATATTTGTTTCTCTAATTTCTAACTATAATCTGTTTGTCTTTTCTTACTTTTCTTGTGTTCTTATTTTTATCTCAATTCCCAATTTGTCACTGATAAATTGTTCCAATCCTTCAACTAATTGCTCCCATTTATTTTCAGCTCCTTTGCTACTTTATTATTTCTGCGTTTATCCTTTACTTGTTTTTCTAGTTTGATTTGTAATTATTTTCTTTTTCTATTTTTGATTTATCTCTTTAAGTACTTCTTTTAAACTCCGTATCTGCTCAGTCAGATTTTTTATGTCTTGTATCATCTGCTTTAGTTATTTCATTTTAAATAATTCTATTTGCTGTTTGTTCTTGTATTTAATTGCGGTGATCCGATTACTTGCTGGTTCATTTTCTATATATTTTTTAAATATTCTGGTATGCTTTCTTCTTTAACTTTTCACTTTTATGTTCATATTCTTTTGAAAGAACAACGTCTTAAAAGACGTTTCTCGAGAAAATTTTTATGGATGATTTAAACATCATTTTAGATGGCTGAAGTTGTCCTTAGCAATTAATGGCGGGTACCTCAAATATTTGTTTGAATAATACTGATTATTGTTCTCTCTATTTTAGTCATTTACACACAAAAAAAGCTAAGCAGCTTCAAAAGATATTAAAATGACAATTATATCCTTTTTGCACTACTAAGAGTTAAAAATAAAATAATAACAATAATATTTGCTAAGCATTTCTACAATTTGTCAAATACCCTGCGGAAAACGGCAAATCCTATCCACCTGGCTGCATACAATAATTGCAACCGCCTGCCGAGCAGTGCACACGCGAAATCCGCGACGCATTGTCTCTTAGTCTCTGACTTACGGCCGCTGGGAACTTCGTGTAAAGTCTTAGCCTGCTAGTTATAAAACCTTATTTGAGGCTTAGCATAGTTAAATGAAACATCGTCGAGATGTGAACTTCCTAACTTCATAAATACGGGGCGCTAGTGCGCTCTTTGGGATTTTTAAAAACTACCGCAGAAGTTCTTTGTCGCACTCTTCTATTTAAGTGAGAGCGAAAGTACAACAGCTAGACAGGCGATATTGCATAAGTTCTCGCACAGAAGTGGTAAATACTTTCCGGCAAATATTGAAATAGCAAACATAGTTGAATTAATTCTAACTTAAGAAGTATTTAAATTAAAACCAAACTTTTGTGCTTACCAGTTAATTTTTATTTTAAATAAGAAGTTTTTCTATTTGATAGTTTATTGAGACTATGATGTATGGAGTAGTAAATATGACAAATCAAGCAGATGTCAGAGATATCATCCATTGACGAAGCTCTTTGAGTTGTTACGTAAGCATGAAGTGGGCTTTAATTTTATTTAGGTAGGTCAGACAGCTATAGCCTATTTAACCTATTCAACCTTTTTTATGTTTAGCGGTTTGGTCATTTCTGCAACGAGTCTGTTTTTGTGTTTTTGTATTTATTGATAATAAAATATCTATGCATTTCCTCTATGCAAAATATAATTTATGAGTTAAACAGCATCTTAAACTTTTGTATTATTTTTGTATTTGGGTACTTGGTACAGCCTCAAAATTGGATTTTGATTATATATTACTTTATATATATATTTACTATAATATATTTAACCGTTTTGTTTCGTTATCACATGTTTTTGATAGCTTTTCACCTCAAATTAATTCGATATTTGACTATTGTTAACGGTAATTTGTGAAAACGACTGTAACGATTTTGTTTAATTTATTCTGACTATTTAATAAACCAATCTTGAAATAGATCCAAATTTTGCTGAAGTTATTGCTTATTATTTACTGATAACAATCCTACGCCATCCACAAACTTTGTAGTTGTAGTGATATCTATTGTAAGTAGGTTTGTGATATAAGTAAAACATACAAGGTGATTCAAATATAACCGGGACTGATTTGTGTGTAAACAATCCGCACTGCGCAGCAGCTGCGCGACCTTGAAAGAGTTGAATCACAACCTCCACTCTCCTTCCTGTTTGGGTTAGAACCTGTTCAATTTGAGTGAGAGCGAACAAAAGGTACTGCGGAGCGTAGAACAACGCATTGTGATTAAATTCCTCGTTGGAGAAAACGTCCCGTCCGCTGAAATTTACCACAGATTTCAACAATAGAATGGGAAGAGTGTCCCTCACGGACCCGTGTGTTTGAGTGCTGTAAATACTTCAGAGACGGCAGGGAGCACCTGGAGAATAAACTTCATGATCGTTGGCTGCAAACGTGAATAAAACGGCGCGCATGCAAGCTGACAATCGTCTCCTACAGTAGTTTGAGGACGAAGGTGATGCATTTTTTAAGTCTTTAGTAACCACCGATGGAACGTAGGTGCACTAATTTATTTCCGAGTTCCAGCAGTTATCACGCAAGTGACGACGTACCAGTTCTCCCAAACCCAAGAGAACGCGGAGGAGCCGTTTGTCAGGAAAAGTGATGCCAAAGTTCTTCTGGGACTAGTAGGGGGTTATCCATGTAGACTTTCTGACGGATACTTGAACAGTAAACGCAGCTTATTACTAAGACCTTTTGGCATCAGACGTGAAGGAAGGCAGGTGGAAAGCGGGTAAAATAACAATGAAAACCCTCCGGAAATTGATTTGGTCCCAGGTGATTTCTACCTGTTCAGAACACTCAAATCAAACTTTCAAGGCATGCGGTCATCCAGATTGTTCGAGAGTGGATACGCCGCCAACCAAAAATCCTTTTTTGAAAAAACCATCAAAATGTTTCTAGAACGTTGGAAAAAATGTTTCAGTCCGGAGGGGAGTACGTTGAAGACGGAAATGTGCAAGTGTTTGGCAATTTGGTTTTTCTTGTAAAAAATCAGTCTCGGTCATATTTGAAGCACCTTGTAGTAAAAGGCCCAGCACACTTCTTTGTGGCCATTTGACTTTACTTAATAGTTATAGGGATATGTACTGTTACGTTTTATTTGAAGGTACCGTTCAGTGATACAAGATTTTAGTAATGGATACTATGGAAATTTTTGACTTGAAATAACAATTATGCGAACGCATTATATGTCAAAAGTCTGAACAGCGTAGAGGAATACAATTTCAACAAATTTCTAAACTGCGCTTTCGATGTGAGAATCGCTGCTGTTCAGACCCCCGCGGTGTTCATAAAGGTTTGAATACTGGAACAGTGCGGAGTATTCTAGAAGAAATGTGAACGTGCTTTCAGCATTTTGAGAAAATTTTGGAACAGATGCTGGATATATAAATAATACACAGTAGAGCAGCAATGAGAGTCGAGTATCAGAAAGCTAAGCGAACTGTTCTAGTGCAATATAAATTGTGCCGTAAAAAGAGTTATAGAGTGTGCTTGTATATTAGTAAATACATGGTCACTTCTGTGCAAAAGGTAAAACCTTACAGCGAGTCAAAAATATCAATTATCTCGGCTGCTATCTAAACCAAAACTAGGACCGATCAAAGGAAATCAAACTCAGGAGGGAAAAAGCAAGGAGCGCATTCTATCGCTTGAAAAGAATATTACGCAGTCTCTCATTAAACATTAAAACCAGATTACGGCTTTTACACTGCTATATATTCTCAATACTCTACTATGGAGTAGAGACTTGGACTCTCACTGAAGACACAATGAAACGCCTGGAAGCATTTAAATACTGGTATTACGGCCGTATACTAAGAATTTTATGAGTCTAACATGTGTCAATCGAAAGAGTATTACAGAGATTGAACAATGTAAAATTAAGAAAAGCCTTGGACACATAATGAAGAATAAGAAATACGAACTCTTGCAATGTATTGTTCAGTGCAAATCAGCTGTTCATTTAATTTAGCTTTGCGCTACGAGGCTGTATTTTTGAGCTGACGCCCCACGGGCCCAAAAAGACTCATACAGCCGCTGTGAGATACATGGGAAAATCGCGGCAATTTGTAGGTAAATGAGTGAATCGGTATTTGGCAGTACATAATATCGATGACTTTTCAGTGGTAGGCCCTCCGCCAAAAGTGTGGAAGAAAGTCGAGAAAATGATTCTCACTTTTTTTAGAAAAATCTTAACCTGACTCTCCGTAAAGGTGCCGTAATTTTACGCAAAAAATGTGTTGAAGTTTTGTACAATACTATCCGTATGAATTGGAGTGCTAATGACATACAATATGAAAATCTTTGTTAAATGAAAAATACATTCGAAACATCTCGTGTGGATGCAAGAGAACTCGAACCGTGTCTGGGGTAACGTAATCTTCTTCGACGAAGCTTCCTTTTGGAAATTTCCGATCGCGAAATGCTCCTCGATAAAATCTAGAGGCAGATTGCTCCAACGGACCGTAAAATACCCGTTCAAGGCCCATGTTTGGGGGGTGTATCTCACAAAAGGGTTTCGGCACTTTATACCTATTCACCGACAACTTGAACGCCGAAAAAGTGAACCAAATTTACTATTAAGCTTTATTGCTGACTCCAAGTTTGGAAAAGAGGGCGAGTATTGGAGTCTTCGGGAAGAAAACGACCCGAAACATTGAAATAAGTCGTGTAGCTTGTGGAAGGAGCAAAATGTTGTCTTCACTTTGGATTGGTCGGCTCAGTTGCCCAATTCCAATCCCATCGAGAATGTTTGGGTTTATATTAAGATGAAAGTACGCAGAATCGGACCCCGCAATTTAGATCAGCTCTCGCGGCAAATTCGAAAAGTTTGAAGGTCCGTTCCTGTGGAATACTCCGAAAATCTTGTATGAAGTATGTTTTGGAGATGCCAGGCAATAATTGATGTTAGTGGACAAAGTTAACAAAACAATATGGACCACAATGATCGCCAACATCCATTGAGAATATGGCACCTGAAGAAGAAGAAATGCGTGCGCTAGTGCATAAACAAGTGTTTTATTCACGACAGCTAAGAGAAAAAACATTAACTATTGCAATCTTATTTATCATTCTGTGCGCTTGTTGTATTGTACAGTGGTTTTCTAAATCCGAAATGATAACTGAGAATAATAGTCGATAAGTCAAGTTACTTCTAATTTGTTTTAGTAGAAATTTTTCAAACATCGTGTTGTTTATTCTCAGGCTGTTATGCCGAGGTCGGAGTATAGAAACTGTTGATGTTTCGCCCACAACTGCAGTGGACATCTTTAGAAGGAAATCTTCTGAAAATTAAGTTTCAGTCCCGCGCGCTTTCGCTTTTATACTCGTGTGCGTATGGTAGAGGTGATAGTGAGGGGACCGTTGTTGATGTCACTGGGCTAGCTGCTGACATGAATCTGCATATTGCAGAAAACATCTCGACATTTCCTGACATCGCTCGCTTTTTCATTGCTATTTAATAGCGCAGGTATTTTAAATCTTTATAATCACATAATAACAGTTTTGCAAGTAATTCTGGTCGGTTGACAGAAACCGGCAATGTAATATCACCAAAATAACTAACATTAATATTTGAATAAATTTAAAACAGATGAAGTCAACCAGTTAATGAAGCTTAAACAAGTTGAAAATAGAAAGAAAATGAAGATATAGAAAAACACGGGGACAAATGGCTTCGGATAGGTATCAAATATTTTGTTCATTGAATTGGTAATATTGTAGCAGCACGAGGGTTACAATGGATACCATATAATCAATGAGCTGACATGAAACAAAGCGATCTAATAATACAGATTAGAAGCCACGCTGACGTTTATTCAATATAGTTTTAGATAAAGAAAGCTTAATCTGTTAAATAAGCAATGCTTCGTTCCTAAACATATTGATTTTTTATACTCGTAGGCCATAAACAACTTTGATTGAAACGTAGATTTGATTGAGGAAGATAGAAAAATGTAACGTCAAGCATAATTAAGAAATTTTGCCGACAAAAAAGCGACGAAGATTTAAAAAAGGTAAAATAAGAAGTGTTTAATTATGTAGGGTGGACAAAAAAATAATTAGACATTAAAAATTGACTGTAGAACTTGTAGTGTCACTGGAATCATGATGGAAATAGTCTCTATATAGACAATTGTAAATAGAATTGTACATTTCTCGGGTCTATAATACATATCTTGTATGCAACACTAAGAGTGCAGACTACTACGTTCAGATGTTTGAAAAGTACGTGTGCTGCACGGTGTCTGGGGGGCTAACATTTTGCTCTTATATTGCGTGAGTAGTTAGACCAGTATTTGTCCAAAATCCATGTAATTTTTATTTGTAAGGGGACAAAGCCTTGCATACTAGCAAACTTGAAGGCAGAGATTCAGGCGGTTTTCATCAGTATCCCAAACGACTTTCCCCAGAAGACTATATAAAAGGAAAAGTGTCCGGGACAGTCACTTAATTTTTAGAAGATTTCCTTCTGAAGATGCCCGTCGCAGTTGTGAACGAAACATTCCCTAAGTATTCTTCAGGTTAAGATTATAGCCATTGTTATTAACTTTCGACAGCGGAACGCTATAGGCGAAAGTTAATGATTTTAACATGGTGTCTGTCTGTCTGTCTGGAGACACGATAACTTCCGTTATAATCATCGGATTTACTTCAAACTTGGCATACATATACCTTAGGTCAATACCTTCTTCGCTATTGAATTTCAGCCAAATTGGCCAAAGGTCGAGGGGTCAACGGTGAGGTCAAACTTTTTTCCATCACATAACATCTGTCATGTGATACCTCACTCGAAAGCAGACGTCATAAGGAACATTAGTTTATTTCACCTCTCGCTAATTCGACACACCGCTGTCGAAAGTTTCATTTATGGTTTTACACCATTCTCGTTATTCTATTGTACTGATATAGATACTTGATTTTTTATGCGAAATTTTTAGAATAGAAGGGCTTAATGATACGACACCTGGCATACTATTTTTAAGATGCTTTTGATTACTTTATCCGGTTATTAGGTCTAAAGTATTTTCAATGTCAATTTACGCCCAACTTCTATGCAGTTTTCTTGGGTCCTTCTGAACTTTTATCTTGTTCTTTATAGTGTGTGGTCATTTTTAGAGGCCTAGGTAATAGATTTGCTAGGGTGTTTTATAGTTTCCATAAAATGTATTGGTGTCTATTTTGCCTTCTACGCTTTTTGCTAATAAATTCGTATATACGGAAAGTAATATATATAATATAAATACCAGGCTGGTTTTTGGGTTAATAGATCTAGTATTGCTTTGTAATCTTGTTTTTTTTTTATTTAGAAATGTGTATTGGTCTATATATGTATGAAAGCTCTACCGGTTTGTTTGTTTTTAAATATATCTGGGAATAGTTAAAGTGCTTGTCATTTGTAAGCTTAGAATCACAATAAATGGAATTTATGATTAGAATCTACTTGAATGTAAGAAGTTTAGCAGGTCAAATATTTTGCGCAAGTCAAATGACCAATGCGTTAGTTCGCTTACTTTAAGACATCTATAATTATGTCTAATTGTGTCACGTAAAACTTTCTTGTTTTTGGCATTCTCAGCTTGCTTTCTAATCTTGTGTTTATAATTCCGATCCCCCTCTATCAGAAATTTTGGCCTCACGTATTAGATAAATATTTTGTAGTCTGGGAGGGTAATAATTCGTAGATACTGTAAAAGGACATGAGTAGGTGTTTTGTATTTTTTTGCTGTTTCCTAAAAAACAGATTGTGATTAGTAATTAATATTATCGTTAAGATACGATATATAGGGTCTGCATTTTAAGTAATGAGAATAAATCCACAAAACAAAATTTATTACAGATATCACTACAAAACTTTAGTAGTCTTCAAAGTATGCTCCTTGAGCATCAACACACTTCTGCAGACGAGTTTTCCACGTTTCGTACACTCCCTGAAAGTCAGCAACTGAAACATCCTGCAGAGCATGCGTGCAAGCCGCTTTGATAGCATCCAAGTTTCCGTGGTGGCGTTCTTTGAGGGCGGTTTTCACTCTGGGAAAGAGGAAAAAGTCTGCAGGGAGGCTGAAGAATCGTTGTGATGTGTGATGAATTTTCGTCAGGTGCTCTGTAACCACGAAGCAGGTGTGACATGGAGCTTTCAATCGGTGGCAATTTCTGATCGCACTCGGTTGAGCCGTCTCGTCAATCTTTTTAACACTTCCACTTAGAAGGCACCATTGACTATCTGTCCTTCAGGCACAAATTTCAAGTGGACCACACCTTTCTTGTCGAAAAAAAAATTGATTTGCTTTTATTCTGGACTTGGACATGCGAGCTTTTTTGGTCGAGACGATTGTGGAGTGTGCCATTCGGTGCTCCGCCGTTTTGTTTCTGGGTCGTATTTAAAGATCAAACTTTCATCTCCGGTAATGACATTGTCAAAAAACTGAGGGTTTTCTTCAATGCGTTCCAAAAGATCTTTCGAAACGGCCTCATGGTTTTGCATTTGCTCGTTCGTCAAAACTTTCGGGACGAGTTTGGCGCAAATTTTCCTCATCCCAAGATTCTCGACGATGATTTTGTGAGCAACCATTTTATCGATTCCTAGCTTATCCGCGATAAAACGAATACTTAAACGCCGGTCCGAGTTCAGCAAATCTCATGTTGTTCGTTGTCTCCAGTTCTTGAGGTTGACGGGCGTCCTCTACACTCTCCCTGCCTTCTTTGAACATTTTGTGCCACCTAAAAACTTGAGCTTGTGATAAGCTTTCACTGCCGTACGCTTGCCGAATCATTTCAGCGTTGAGGCACCAGATTTTCCAAGGTGAGCACAAAATTTAATTGCGTAACGCTGTTTAATGCTTTGCTGCATTTTAAGCTTGCACACACTTCTTTGCAGACGTCCGCGCTGCGCGTGATCATGCCTCAACGGAAGCCAGTAAGCGACTGCTGCTTAGAGCGTATTCAAGGTCAAACTCCCCTCTACCGACTTCAACCGGTCCCAACGCCCTCTGCCGTATATTAGCGTCAGGACAAAAATATTGTCATTACTTAAAATACAGACCCTGAATAAGGTACTTTGTAATTTAGTATTGTAAATACTGTCCTGGTAAAGTGTAATAATATCTATCTTATATATCTGTAAGAATTATTTTTGTAATATTGACAACGCTTTAGATGCACTAAATTGCAAAAGTTCTCTTCTTAACACTTGTGAAATGTTTAATTTTTGTTCAGAATTAATGTCAAAAACGCAACTATTCTTCCCAATATTATCAATGGCATTTTGCTGCTACTCTATAAGTTTTCAAATCTGTCCATGCTACCAATATGCCAACTTCTAAACAAATAATTCTTGAATATGTCCCTTCAACTTGATCAAGCGGCTCAATCTGCAACCGCGCAAAAAATGCACCATAGATCGTAACAAACCGCAATTAAAAAGTGCAAGGTCAGGGTTGCGAGATCTCAATTAGATTTAGTTCAGCAGTTTCGTGGTCTTTGTAGTATGATGAGCTGACGCATTGTTTTGTTGAAAAAGAGCTTGTTTAGGGTTAGTTAAAATGCTTTAAGACTTTGTAATATGTCCCATTTTCTTGTTCTGACCTCAAGATTTACAGCTTTTCCATTTGGAAGCAATTAAGTGCACAATAATGTCAACGTTCCACCAAACTACGTCTCTTGTTCACAGTTCCCAGTTACTGAAATAGAGAATTAATACTAGAAATTCAATTTGGTCAACTGCAATTTAGAATTCAAAAATTACGAAATAAAAAGTTAAATTTTTTGTAAGCGTTAAGGAAATTTATTATATATATTTTGCTGATGGATTTGAGGGTATGAAGTTTGTTGGTTAGAATATACTTGTGTTTATGTTAGTTGGGATTTAATGGAGCCAATTATTTCTGTCCTTTATATTTTTTGTATATATTATACCCTTTATAGTTAGCTATGAGTCTTGTATAGCTCTCCTGCAGAAAAATATAGATTGAGGTTTTAAGTAAAGAAACATCTACTTTGATGCAATTAGTAGGAGATTTTGTAGATTTTTACTTGAAGTTTAATTTGCCTATTTTACAAGAGTTTTGAGTCTTCTTCTAAAATTCATAGCGTTTTCAATATTATCTGTCTTATTTCTTTGCATGTTGTCGTCAAATAACTTTAAGTATCTGTTTTTGGTGTTTAATAGAACAGGTTTGGCAGTGATTGCCTTTTTGAAACTAGGTTGCTGCTTTCTTTTTTTATTTGCTCGATCTAATTAGTTTGCTTCTAAATCTTTATAGATGACGTTAACAAAGTTGACTGTGAGTTGGATTATTTATTGGAGCGTTATGTGAATTGATGCATGAAACTGTTTCACTATAATGAGCTCTTATTGCTTCCGTTCTCAAAGTTATGATGATCCGCTTTTTGCTCAGCTACTTTTATAACATTAAAATCATTTGCTGTGATTGAACAAAACTGTAAGCTTACGACTAATATCGTTGCCAAAAATTGTAATCAGCAGAAGTACTGCATGGATATGAACTAGTCGTATCTAGATTAATTTTGCCACTTTTTTATTGGAATCTATTGATTACTTTTTTTATAATGTACGTCACAACAGACGTTTTACACCTCATCACACTCTGCAAGTGCTTCTTTCTGTAATTCAGGATTAACTAGACAAAAAGAAAGGACTAAATTTGAATTGCGTAACTGAAATGTGGTGCAAAATAACCATGGACCCCGTATTTAATATGACTAAAGATTACAACAAAAGCTCAGAATAATATTTACATGTAAGAACAGTTAAATTTATATCAAAACGAAAATAAACTTGGGCAAAAGAGTATGATTCTGGAATATTAAAACTCCAATTAATAATATTGAACATAACATCTAGGGTAACTATTACAACTTGCAGCTGTTATATTTCTGCAGCTCTTGAGTTTTTAACTCTTCCGAAAACGTAGAACATTATGATTTTTTTTTTTTTGAAAAATAAATGGGGTAACTTTCGCATATGTTACGCGTAATTTATAAACAGATATCACTTCAAAAAGAAGAAGATGCGATTTGCTCTTTAATCTTCATTTTTAGATGCTTTCCACCCTTTTGAACGTCAGCTTTTTTATGTGCAACTTTTTGACAGTACTATATTTAGCTCTTTGGTTGGGCTCTTTAGTTGATGTCTCTAACATTATCATGTCATCACGTACCTGTTCTCTATCTACTTATCTATCTATCTTAATTTGGTCATCTTTGGATGAAGATTCCTTAAAAATTTTCCCATTCTTTTCTACCTTGTGCTTTTTTAATCAAATTTGTTCCTACAGTTTTCTTAACAGTGCGTCATGAGTTTCAAGATTCCGCTTAGCATCCCATAGTTTACCACATTTTTGTTTGTCTAAGTAGCCAACCCATTTTCACTTTTTGTCCACTATAGTTGTTGCAAGGCCTTTTATTTTTGTCCTCTTTCTTATCCAGTGATTGGTCTTTCTGCCTGTTGATATAATTTCTAAGATAATTCTTTTCATTTTCTTTAGGGTAATTTGAAGCTTTTCATAATAATGTTAGCGCCAGTTAGCTTCACAGATACAGCTCTTGCCAATTTATTCATTGTCTTTGTCATTTTAGTAATCTGTCCGAGGTATACACATTATTTTACATATTCTATTACTTTCCGTCTATCTTTAATGATTATTAAAATGTTATTATGCATAACGCAGATTACTTAACAGTTTACCATGTACATTCAGATTTTTAGTTTTTTGAATATATCTACCAGCGCGGTAGCGAATAACATTTCCTTGTCTCGCTCCCTCATTCATTTTTACTAGTTTCGTTAAGAATTTAGTTTTACTGCCATTGCAACTTTCTAGTTATTTTTATATGTACAGCATACGTAGTCAATTTGACAAGTATTTAGTGCTTCAATCATTGTCTCTATTTCTAATGACTCAAAAGCGTAGTCTGTGTTGTAGTGTACGAGCCCATGAATATTGGTGATTTAAACTCGTTAATCTTCTCAATCCGGATTGTCTGGAAGTGATCTGCTATACTGAATTTTTCTCTGCAACTTGCCTGTTCGGATGACTGATTAATACTTCTTGGTCAATTTCTTATAAAATACTTTAGTTAGTATTTTATATAGGTCTGTTAATAAACGGTTTATTATATTTGTTATGTATTCATTCAGTACTACTGATATATTATTACGTTCATCGGATATTATTTTCTAAATAATACATTTATTTATCAGCAAGGGAGTGTATCCAATCAATTTGCCATTTCCTTGATTCATTCTGGAATGTCTTAGTGCTTTTTTATTTGTCCTTTCTCTAGCTATCTTAATTTTTTCAGTTATTATCTCCGGTATTCCTTTAAGCTCAACGATTTGATCGTTCTTTTCTTAATTTTTTGCAATTAAAAGTATATCACATATGTTGTCACTATGCATTTAAAATTGGTTAATATGTAAAATGAATTAACAGCATAAATGAAAGGTAAATTAAGAAAGAAGTTTCGAAAAGTTAGTATTTTTTAAAAATGTATGGCATGCTTTTAGACAAAAATAAAAATTTTGAAAATACATAAGGAATTTAAAATATATACATTAGGGAAATATATATTTTTAAGACGGCAATCCATGTTGATGGTATAAAATCAAATATTGTGCCAATTTACTCAGTTTGCTGGCTTTGTCTTTTAATTTGTTTTTTTCTAAATTTCTTTACTTCTAAGCCTTAATCTCAATAATAAAGAATATTATTGAATAATTTTCGATTTTTGTTTCACTGTATAGCAATCTTTATTAATACAATGTGATGTATTGTGGAATCTTAGGGCTCTAGAGAACTCCGGCTAAAAGACGCTTAGTTATACATCTGGTACAATAGGTTTATGGACCATTAATTTTTTCAAATGGGCATTTTTATAGAATTTTTCTAAGCTATTGGTATTTCTCCTGAGCCAAATAGTTGTTAAAAAATTCGTTTAGTTATAAGTTTGTTGATTCATTTCTTTTTTAACATACACGCAATACATTATTTTTTACCGGTTCTGCCCTTTTTTCATCTGCTGTAGTGCACATTTAATATCCCTTTTTATAAGGTGATCCAGATTGAAGTTTAAGATTTGATTGCGCGCCGTTTGCATTCTGTAAAGGTTGGAAGTTTGTATTTGCGCAATTAGTATCTGAACACATAGCAATGTCCACCAAAGACCGCCAGAAACGCCGTACATTTATGAACTAGGTTTTAGAGAATATAAGCACTCTTTGGTGTGCCTTGTGGGCTGGAGGAATCATCCTCCCGTATTTTTGTGCGCTACCAGGAGTTGCTAAATAACTTTTTTAATTAAACCAACAATTTAAACTTGAGTGACTTGTGGTTTCAACAAGATGGAGCTATGCGCAGAAGGGTGACATCGATTGTCCATCGCGTTGTTGTGGTTTAATCATATTTGAATGAAAGAGTTTACCCCAACAAGCCCGCTACGGTTCTAAAACTAACAGACAACATTGGACAGGGTCGCATTTATAGGAAGTCATTGTAACTGAGGAGACTGTACTTTATACGAATAACAGTAAAAATTTGAATTGTTTCAACATTTTGGGTTTTATTCAGGAAACATTTTGAATTGTGGCTGTGCGGTTAAGGCGTATGACTACAGTGCAGGGTTCATTTCTGATGCCTGGCAGGTAGCCTGCTTAGTTACTAAAAAATATTTGAATGTCTGGGTTCGTTTGGAACAACGAATTAAAATAGGATCATTTTGCCACATTGCCCCGTACCGCAAGCCATGCTTCCACGCAGGGCATTTTAGCCTCACAAAAAATATTTCTGGTAGTTGGTTTCAGTACTCATTTAACGTATTTCTTTGTTATTGCTTTATTATTTTTCTGATTGTGATTTTTACAGTTCAGTATCAAATTATTTAATAAAATTAAAATCATCTTTTTAGAAAGAAAAATTTGGAAGTCTGTGCAGGTGTACATTAGTTTACACAAAAAGGCATAAAAGTTATTATGTACGTTTACAAAAAAAATACAATAAAGTTCATTGTACGTGCCATACCAATTATAAAGATTAACAAGGCCACATCTTGATTAATTTTTTGGATATGTCTAAATGAAAAATTATTGACCATTGTTATCACTAATTACGTCATAAATAGCATTACGAAATAGACTTTATGAAGTAATTTCAAAATAATTGAGTTTTATTAAAGTCTATATTAATCTGTCTAAGAATTCGGTTAACGTTATTTCTGTATAAAATGTAACATCGGTCTCTCCTTAATCATATTTTGCATTACCTTCTCACTCATTTCCGAAGTAATATTGTTGGTTTTGTTGCTAATGTTATCTTTAAACTGTCCAATTTCGTCAAGTTTATTGTCATACGCGTTTTTAAATACCTTTAAACATTTGTTTGAGAAGTTCCACTCTAGCACGCATAGTTTCGTCTTGTTGAAACCAAATGTCTTCTAGGCCAGATCCATTCATTTTGGTCGTTAGAAGCTCCGTAGCATGTTTCTATACCGCTCTGCGTCACCATAACGGTATTCTTAGCAGTATCTTTATAAAAATATGGCCCAATGACACACCTGACCCGAACTGTACACCAACCAATTACCATAAGAGATGTGAGGCCAGTCATGAATTACTTAAGCATTTTCGTATCCCCAAATGTAATTCTTTTGTTCGTTAATGAAACTGATTAAGTTAATTAGAAGCTCATTAGAAATTTTCCTCCACTGCAAGCGGCGCAAATGGTTTGCAGTCGCAAATATGGATATAAATGCAAGACATCTTTTTGCAGTTTTTAACCATACTATCACGCACTGCAGCAGTGTTGTCGATTGATCGTGTAGTACTTTATATCTTACTATTAATTTGGTGGCATTAATTATAAATCTTGAATATTTCTATTCTTTGTTCTCATGCCTTTTTAAATTTGTTATATGTTTGATGTACTTAAATTTTAGTATTATAAATTTTTGTAACATCAAATGTGAAACATCACAAAACAATTGTTTGCTATTTTAGTATTTGATCGATTCATTTTTTAAATAATAAAAAAATATAATTACCAATACAAATAAAATGTGTCATTCAAATATTGACATAATGTTGAAATATATATTTCTTTAAATAAACTTAACAGAAAATATCAACAAACGTGAAGACTGTAGCTTGTTACAAAGAGTTTATTTTTCCTTTTTCTTTATCTATGAGTAGGATTTCGTAAGAGATGTGTAGATCAGTAAATTTCTATTTTCTATTATCTCTTCCAAATTGTTTATTCTTTTAGCTACAACTTTATCTTATGTTTATATATTTTTTGGTCTTTTTAGTTTGTCTGGTCTTTTACAGAATAATTTTAAAATATTTATAAAAGTGTGATGTTTTTTGCTTCGTTTTATTCCAAATGCATCGTCATTGTTCTATTTACTTCTTCTTCTATCACTTATTAGTGTCTCATGTTAATTTAATAATACATGTGTAAGACATCTTTTACTTTTCTTAGTTTCTATACTCGTTTCTAGTTTTCTTTAACATTAGGTTAGGATTTGTTTTCTACGACTTTTTTATAGATAAACCACGCAAACTAAAGTATATTTTAAACTTTATAGAAATTGTTCTATCTTTACCTCATTCCTTACTTTTGATCCCATAACATCTTTCTATCGCTTTTTTATAATTATTTTATCTTATTACAACTGTGCTGATCCTTCATATAGTGAATGCAAAAAAATAAATTTCGACTTCTGAAAAGCAGTATAGGAATTCATTTAGATAGAAGATACTTAACGATTGAACTGTTATTACTATTTCTTTAAAAAATGCCTTGAACAAGAAATTTCAAATGTAAGAAATTAAAGTTGTGAATTTATTAAGAATAATAATAGAAATAACGAAATACTATGCTTTTGTTAAAGAATTTGTTTTATAAGAAAATGTAAGTATAAAACTAAAGCACTAATTGATTTCTTTTGTAGATAGAATCAAAAAACTATTAAAGATAAATTCCAGACACCATTGAAAAAAAAGAAAAAAATTGCTTTCCCCTTAGTCTTTCCATCCCAATTATTAGAAGCAAATTTTTTTATATGCGCATATTCTAGAAATTGATCTAATAAACAAGAAAATTTATATACGAGTAAATGGAGAAACAATTTATTTATTCAATTTGAAATAGTCGACGTTGAAGACATATTAGAAGAGAAAGTTTAATTAATTTTCAGTATTTATAGCTCTGGGTGACAAAGAGATTGTAGTCAAATATTCAAAATACCTTTTTCTAACCAATCTATTTTCTAAGATAACCGGAATAGTTTAAGTGTGTAATAGATTTTGTTGAAGATAGTGCAGTAGACTTTTTATATGACCATTTGGTCGGGAGAATTTTAGTACGGCATAAAAGGGTCGACTAGAATAATTATTTGAAAGTGGGTGCTAGGAAACCTTGAGGTTTGCGTATCCGTTTTAAGGATTCCGCTAGTCAATAAGTTTTCAAAAAAAGCTATAATACTATAATAAATCTATAATAACGCTGGGGTACAAAATTTAACTTTTTTTCGAGCACATGAGGAAAATACCTGAATCTAACCGATTTTTTCATACTGAATTTAAATATGTAGGTAGTTTGGCTCCATCATCCCCATTTTTTTGGGGGAAAAGATATGAATATGTATATGTATCCACTATGGAAAATACAACTAATGACTTAGGGGTACTAATAATCCCGGCAGAATTTAAAATTTGCAATGAAGAAATCGGAATATGGAATGTGAAACGCTTTTTGAAGCAGCAAATTTAGTAATGCCATATCAGCATTTGAAATAACAAAATTGTAAATATCAGTGGAGTCCGCAGTGGATTTGGCATATGTAAATCACAAAATACATTTACATACTATTCTGGAAGAAGCGATAATAATCATCAGGAAGGAGTAGCCTTTAATAGGCTTTAATAAAACACGGAAAACTGTATAACAAATCTTTTCGACCGCAACCGAACAGAAATGGATATTAATAATAAAACTGACATGGAAGGACCAGAAATAATGCAGTCTGAGTTGAATATGTATTACCAAAAATCGGACAAGGCCGTTGGACCTGTAGAAATACCCGTTGAGATTATTAAATTGTTTGACAAAAATAATATAAAAATGTTGACTAAACTTTTCAATCAAGTACATGAAAATGTAAAAATGCCTGACATTTGAATAAATCCTCTTCATTCCGATACCAAAAAATAATGTAACATCATGTAATGAAAGGAAGAGATTTTCATGGATGTGTAACATACGTAAATAGACTGGATTGACTGCAACACAATTGTTTCCGATTAGCTGAAAACCGAGAACATTGTAACCAAGTGGTAGCCAACCTCTGAAATAAACAGAGACAGTCTACAAGAAGATATAAAACTATTTAACATACCTAAAATTACCTTTAAGATGTTGCTTTTCTTTGGTGTTTGGCATTTGCAACATTCTCTTCTTCAATGTTCAACATTAGCCAGCTAGCATTCTTGCACTCCATTGTCTCCGATACCTCTTTTTTACGGTAGAAATGTCGTGGTGACAACGCTCTCTCTGTTCGTCGCTGACAGAACTAAGATTTTTAGGTAAGAAATCTAGGTAAGACTCCAAGAAATGTATCTTGAGGGACACATTACAACACATTCTTTGTATGACTATAGCAGTTGACGCACGATCTCATAATAGATTTTTCGATTTCAGTTAATTGCTCTTTGAATTTTGCATTCTTAATCAACGATCGTATTTGGAGATCTACAAATTTCTTTCTTGAGCTCAGGTTCGCTTACACGAGGGAATTTTTCATTTAAATAATGAAATCCAGCACTATTTTTATCTACTGTCTCAACAATGTTTTTGAAAAGTCCTAACTTTACGTAAAGAAGAGGTAGAATAATCTTATCAGAGTTGAGTAATGACGAATATACAACATTTTTCTCTTCAGGTATCAACGATTTACGCTTTGGCCATTGCTTCTTGATATAATGATTTTCCTTTTCTATGCTGTTCCATTTGTGCAAAAAGCAACAAAATTTAATGTAGCTGAGCTGCAAACTCATTAACATAGGCTCAAAAATACTTGTCATCCTGAATGTTTGCTTTTCATATTTTCATAGGTTTTTTTATAGTAGCTGTATGAGCTACCGGCGCAGAAGGGAATTTGTTATCATTGTGAAAAAGTACGACTTTCAAACTAATTTTCGATGCATCTATGAATAGTTTTCATTCTGTTGGTTTATGTTCATGATCTAAATATTGTTACAATAAACTAAATCACTTTCTTTAGAATAGAAATCTTGAAATTCTTCTTGGCGGTTACTAAAGTAACATACTTAGTATCTTTCTGGAGGAGATTCCAGCTTTTCAGCTTATTTTTTGGATAATTTCAAATCTCGAACGAAGGCATTTCAATCGCCTCGGGTTAATAGATGAGGTTCACAGGAAGAGATACTTGTTTCAAAGGTCATCCTGCTCTTCACTTTTAACTTCCATAGCAGCTCATGATGATGAAAGAATATCATACATACGAATTAAAATGAAATTTAACAACCTATCTATGTTCTCGGTACACGCGCCAACAGAAGAGAAAGAAGATAACACAAAGGAGCAATTCTATGCAACACTAGATAGAGAAATGCAGAAAACACCTAGCAATGATATACATATAGTTATTGGAGATCTAAATGCCAAGGTTGGCAAGGAAGAAGTATATTTCCCCACCATAGGCAAACATAGCCTACACGAGGAATCAAATAACAATGGGGAAAGACTTATAGAGTTCGCGACGGCCAAGGGACTGACAATTAAAAGTACAACCTTCCCACATAAACGGATACATAAGGGCACGTGAATATCACCAGACGGAAGGACAGTCAACCAAATTGATCATGTCTTAATATCAAACAGGCATCAATCCAGCTATATAGACATAAGAACAATGAGAGGAGCGATGAGTGAATCTGATCACATGCTAGTTAAGACAGTGTTCAGGGGCAAAATAGATAACGCTCGAGCTATACCCACGCAGAGGAATAAGAAATACAATGTACATAAAATAAGGATGAAAGCTACAGAACGAAATACCAACAGAAAATGGAAGAGAGCATTAAAGAAAAACGAAACCAAGTAAGCGTGGAACTGATAGAGTCAGTAGAAGAAAAATGGAAGCAAATAGAAAATATTATTGTCGCTACGGCGGAAGAGAACATAGGATACATACAAAAGAAACCAAGAACAACATGGTGGGACACAGAATGTGAAAGGCAATAGATAAAAGAAATGAAGCAAAAAAGAAACTGCTACAGAGGCCCACCAGGCGGAAAACCGAAGAATACGGAAAGCTAAGAGGAGAAGTAAAGAAACTGATGAGAAGAAAGAAAAGAGATTTCCTCGATAAACAAATAGATGAAATAGAACAGGCAAGAGAAGCAAAAGAGGTTAAAAGAATGTACAATATCATCAGAAATACCAAACAAGATTTCCACCCCAGACCCTCAATGTGCAAAAACAAAGAATGAAAATATATAACACAAGAAAATGAAGTAATAGAACAATGGAGACAACACTTCGCAGAGCTGTTAACACAAGAGGAACGAAACGATAGAATACCAAAGATAACAAGAGATACCGTACAACCGGAAATTAAAGAGCCCACAATAGAAGAAGTAGCGGCCGCCATACAAAGAATGAAAAATGACAAAGCACCGGGAATCGATGGCATACCAATCGAGTTAATAAAGTACGGGGGAGACGCACTAATCAAAGAAATTCAAGAGCTAATCAACCTCATATGGAATAAAGAAGAAATGCCAGAAAAATGGAACACAGCAATTATCTGTCCGATATACAAGAAGGGAGATAAACACAAGTGTAATAATTACCGAGGTATATCCTTACTGTGTGTTACATACAAAATTTTCACAAATATATTACAACAAAAAATAATGGTATATGGAAATGACATAATTGGAGAATACCAAGCCGGCTTCCGACAGGGCAGATCTACAGTGGACCAAATTTTCACAACAAGACAAATACTGGAAAAAGCATGGGAGTATAACATACCAATATTTCAACTATTCATTGACTTTGAGGAGGCATATGATAGCATAGATCGAAATAGCTTGTACAACATCATGGAAGAATTAGGCATCCCGAATAAATTAATTAGCTTAACAAGAATGACAATGGAAAACTCTAGAGCTGCGGTAAGGATACAGAATAGAATCTCCCCGATGTTTACAACATCTAAAGGGGTAAGACAAGGAGATGGACTTGCACCAATACTGTTTAACCTAGTACTGGAAAAAGTAATTAGAGAAGCTACAGGCAACACTGGCAGCACCATCATTAACAAGTCACACCAAGTGATCGGATACACGGACGATATCAACCTGGTAGCAAGATCGGAAAGAGAAGTTAAGGACATATACAGAAATATAGAAACACAAGCACAAAAGGTGGGACTGAAGATCAACGAACAGAAGACAAAAATGCTAGCAGTAAAACCCCCAAGAAGATTAGGTCAAAACTATACAATAGAGGACAAAAATTTTGAAGTGGTACAGCAGTTCAAATACCTGGGAACCCAAATAAATAGTGAAAACAAGATAACACAATAAATTCAACTACGCGTAACAGAGCAGGGAATAGAACATATTTCTCATTAACATCAATCTTTAAAGCATCATACATAACAAGAGCAACAAAATTAAAGATTTATAAAAGTATGATCAGACCGGTAGTCACATATAGATGTCAGTCATGGACAATGACCAAAGAAGCAGAAGAAACACTATTGCGTTTTGAAAGGCGAATATTAAGAAGAATTTTCGGCCCAGTACAAGAAGATGGCATATGGAGAATAAGTTACAATTTTGAACTGAGACAACTACATAAGGAGGCAAATATAGTAGAATTTGCAAAACTACTAAAACTGAAATGGGCAGGACATGTAGAACGAATGGAAGCACAAAGAATACCAAAGAGAATATTCCAAGCGCGAATTGAAGGCAGAAGAGGTAGGGGCCGTCCAAGACAAAGATGGTCCGATAACATAGAAGAGGATGCACAGCAAATACTTGACATCCAAAACTGGAGGATTAGTGCACAAAACAGGGAAGATTGGAGGCAAAAAATACGGGAGGCCCAGATCCAGATGGGACTGTAGCGCCATGAAGAGAGAGAACAGCCCTGATTCATCTTTTACAACTAGAAATACAAGAGGATGTTGTACAGGTAACTCTTTACCGTGAGGTACAGGTCTCATAGCAGATGGCAAATTTGGGTAATTTACTTTGTGTTGGGATTTACCACTAATGCTTTTACTTTTTGTCTTAGAAAAATAACAGTCTGATGAATGATTTCGTGGTTCGCGCCGCACCATAGGAATTGCAAAGCTCATATATCGAGAGCCATGAGCCCAACCCGACAGGCGGTCAACACAAGATGGATAGCTTATGTGAAGAGCCCAGCTCATATTCTGGTTACATACTTTGCAGACAAAATATAGTTCATAACATTTTTTGACCAAGGGAATCATAATTCGCCGTTGATCTTTAAATGTAACGTTCACACTTTCTTGGCATATTTAATCACTATCTAACACAAATCACTTGCACTCTAGATAAAACACAGTATGACTATAGAATATAACCTTACTGAGAGAATTCCTGAGAAATAATGGCTTGTTTATAATAAATCGCACTATGTGGACGCAATAGACAGATGTCTGGCGGCATGTCGCGACATAATAGTAGCCGAACCATTCGACTATTTTACTATTTATTTTTAGAAACACATAAATTAATGTTTTTATAATTATAAACTGTCTGTGCCTAATTTAAAATATTGTTTTACAAACATGAGCTGTCATTGAAAACAAGACCTGATTCCGAAAACCTAATACTAACAAAAAGTCATTGCCAAAAACTGTGGGGTATTGCATATTTAAATTTAGCGTAAAAATTTACATTAGAAACATAATAAACCTTTTATGAGCCAAAAACCTTGTTCACTAGTGTAATTAACACCGATTCAATGCTTTGAGCAAAAAATTATAGTCGGGATTTAGCTAGTTGGCAAGGATGTTTGCTCTAATATTTAGAAAAATAAAAAAATTAAACACAAGACAATTTAAATGTGAAAGTTGAAACGTTGTATAAATTTTCTTAGTTTAAGTTCTTGGTAGACCTTATACTTGGTTTGGTTTTGATTGGTTAAAAACCACACATAGAGAAGTTTATATTTTTCTCTTTTTTTCGACAATTGTAATTTGATTTATTCTTTTCACGTTTAGTATTGACAATATTATCTCCTAAATTTTTTCCCAAAGGCATATTTTTAAGTCATTTGTTTTTGTCTACCACATATATTTCGATTTAACTTTGCGACATTGTAATTAAAAATAGGGAAATCGGAGACCTCCTCGGCGGAGTTCTGTAATTGCGGAGTTCGTTCCTAATTACGTTCCATCCAGCTAAAGCAGCGGCTTCCTCTGTTTATGCGTTTTTAAATTGCACGGCGTCATTTCTTTGAACGTAATTAACTCCTGGGGATAATTACGCGGACGGCGGATAAAGCGCCTTTCGTCCCGCCGCGGGCTTTGACGGAATTCGCCGAAGTTGTAAGCAGTAAGTAATCTGCATACATTAGGGCCTTATAAAATAAACATTATTTCTGTATAAATTCAGATTAAGTTTCAAGACGTAAACAAACTACATTAACTCCGCACCATGCACTTGGCGTATGGAGTCCCAGTTTACGGGATTCTGCGACCGAATTAGGGCAAAAATATGCCGCGCGGGATCTTGCCATTAATAAACATTAAGGCTCAGCGTTAATTACGAATCATACTGCTGGCTGTTCGTCACCAATTTGACTGGTCGTAGTGAAGCGCGTCAGCCAGCAGTGCTAAGTTGCTTATCTAACGCACCCGTGTGCGAGTTCAATTCCCAACTGCGCCACTAAAAGTTTAGTACATTAAAGAACAAAATTATAAGTGGAGTGCTTGTTAATCCTTTTTTAACTTTTACTTTTATACCTAGATGTCAATTTTACTTTCCCCTTTTGTGCCAGTAATGCTCCAAATTCTCTAAAGAAATATTTATAAACAATTAAAAATTATATTTCCAAACAACTTTACAATAGCAGAGTAATTGAATTACTATAGTGAGAATGTGCGCAATTAAATAGCGAGAGAATACCAAATTAACTGTATAGCATGCAAGACACGTTATAGAAGTAATTATACAAATTCATTAACAAAAGGGATAATTAATGTGGAACTTGGGGTGATATAGCCGTTATGAGAGAGCACGATCTTAAAAAAGCGTTAGACCCTGGATTGCGAATTGCCGTCTAGACAGGTACGCTAAAACAATTAAGTACAATACGTGGCCTGACCCGAAAGTATCAAGCCCTGTAACACAAAAAATCTAAATACATACGAGGGTTATTTTTTTTCAAAGTTCGATTGGTCGCTAAATGAAAATCACAGTCAGAATCAAAATTTTATATGGAACAATGTGATACAACCTTAAGCTATTTTTCGACGTAATCGCCGTTCCGATTCATACATTTTTCGTAGCGTGGTACCAATTTTCCAATAACTTCATCATAGAAAGCAGCCGCCTGTGTTTTCAGACAATTCTGTGCGCTGGTCTGCAGCTCGTTGTCCTTGGCGAAAGTTTGTCCTCTCAGCCAGCGTTTCATGTGGGCAAAGAGATGAAAATCTGAGGGAGCCAAGTCAGGACTGTATGGTGGTTGCAAGTGCAGTGTGCGACCACGCATTATCATGAAGAAGGACAATGCCTGACGACAACATTCCTCTTCTCTTGTTCTGAATTGCCCTTCGAAGACGTTGAAGAGTCTTGCCGTACGAAGCTGCAGTGATGATTGTGCCACGTGGCATGAATTCCACCAAGAGAACACCATTACGGTCCCAAAACACTGTAGCCGTACACTTTTTGATGGAGGGCGTGCGCTTGAACTTCACCGGTTTACGACTCGGAGAGTTGAATACATCCACTGTTTGGATTACTCTTTCGTTTCTTCAGTTTCGTAATGGACCCGTCTCATCTTTTGTGACAATTTTGTGCAAAAACTCATCTCCGTCGTAATGGTAGCGCTGGAGGAAGGTTAGTGCGGCCCCCATTCGCTGAGTTTTGTGATGGTCAGACAGCATCTTAGGAACCTATCTCGCGCAGTGTTTGCGGTACTCGAGTCTTTCACTCACTATGGTATAGAGAGCTGACCGTGAAATTTCCGGAAACAAATCACCCAACCCAGAGATTTTGAACTGACGATTTCCGCGAATCGCCTGACCCACGCGCTGAACAAGATCATCGGTTGACACCGACTTCCTTCCCTGACCGCCTGCATCATGAACATCTGTGCGTCCAGCACCAAAGTTCCTGCACAATTTCCGCACTTTGCTGTCACTCATGAACGTTTCTCCGTACACTTTACTCATTCGTCTATGAATTTCAGCTGCATTGCTTCCTTCAGCATGCAGAAATCGAACGACTGAATGCCATTTGCATTTGGCAGGAGACTCTATTTTTCGAAGCATGTTTATGTGCTCCCTACGTGCTCAGAAATGACAACCGTGAATCGACGCGTTCCCCGGGCCAACTACAGACACAGCCCAAGACGTCTGCACACAGACCTAGCGGATTTTCCCCGAACCTTTCCTTTAGCGACCAATCGGACTTAAAAAAATAGCCCTCGTACATACATACACAATCGAGAATGATTTATATATTTTAATCTTTGTTTTGAAACCACTCTTTATAGCTTTATATAATGCCGCCACACTTCCAATTCAGTTGTTTATTTCCGGTTCTATATTGCCCTTGCTGTTTATTATAAATCCGAAATATTACTTCTCTTTCCTCCATACTTCTATTTCTTTTTGTGGTTTCTATCCGTTACCGAATGTTGGCAATCATCATGGCTATTCTCGTTTTGCTAACCGCGGTTCTAAAGAGTTTCGTTGTTGTCTTGGCATTCCATTGTCTTAGGTTTTTCAACCATGATATACGTCTCCTGTTTGGACCCCTCTTTCCTATTATTTTTTCTTGTAATATCAGTTGTAGAATTTCATATCTTTCGGAATTTCTCATTACATGACCTAGATATTCCAATTTTTGCCTTTTTATTGTGGCGATTACTTCTGTTTCTTTTTTCATTCTTTCTAGACCTTCCTTGTTAGTTACGAGGTCGACCCATAAGACCTTTAACATGCGGCGGTATGTCCACATGTTAAATGCTTCCAATCTTTTGCTTCCCGCCCCTATCAGGGCCAATGACTCAACTCCGTACAAAAGTACAGAGAAGACATAACATCTGGGTAATCTAACCTTCATATTTAGTCCTATGTCATGACTACAGAGAACGTTTTTCATTTTCATAACTGCTGCTCTTTCTTTGGCTATTCTGCACATTATTTCTAGAGAGTGATCCCATTGGGGCATGTATATTTTGTAACTTTTTCTATTCTTCGATTTTCAGCGTTGAATTGTCCAGGAGGTATAGCGCTTTTGCTAACTACCATGTATTTCGTCTAGTGATAGTCCATATTTCTTGCTAGCTTGATTGATCTTATTTAACATCGTTTGCAGATTGGTTAGATTGTTCGCAAAAATTATTGTGTCGTCTGCGTACCTCATATTATTAATGGTTCTACCATTGACTACTATTCCAATGTCATTATTCTTCTGTGTCGCTTCTTTAAATATCTCCTTCGAGTAAAGATTGAATAATACTGGGGACAAAACGCAACTTTGCCTTACTCTCACTGTATTTCTATTGCATTTGTGATTTGATTATCTACTCTGATCTCTGCAGATTGATTCCAGTATAGATTAGTAATTATTCTTATGCCTATTTTTACCATTTTTTGGTGTTGCACTTTACTTGGTCAAAGGCCATGTGGTAATCTATAAAGCAGGCATACACGTCACAATTAACGTCCCCACATCTCTGAAATAGCACTTGTATATAAATTAGTGCTCTCTTGTTCCAACGCCTTTTTGGAATCCGAACTGCGTCGTTCCCAGGTGGTCTTTGCACTTTTTATAAGTTCTACTGCGTATTATTTTTAGTTGTACTTTCAGGGCATGGCTTATTAGACTTATAGTGCCGTATTCACATCACTTTTGCATTTACTTTTTTCGGAAGGGCCACGAAGGTTAATCTCAACCAGTCCTTAGGTATTATCTTCGTGTCGTAGATCTTAGTGTATAGTTTGGTTAATATCTCTATACCATCGTCATTTAATTGCTCAAATAATTCTATTCTTATTTCATCCAGGCCGGCTGCTTTTTCATCTCTTGTTCTTGATGTAGCTACGGTAACTTCTTCTTTTGTTATTGCAGGTCTTATTGTAAGATTGTTCTCTGTTTGTTTGTTTGGTTTTGTATCACTGAATAATTTTTTTATATAAGTGTATATATATATTTTAACTTTTCATTGATGTTAACAACAGCTGGATCTTGGTCATCAACTATATTTCCAGACGTGCTTTTCTTATATAATCCCGCGGCCTCTTTAATCTTCTTATGCATGTTGAAAGAATCATGTTTCCCTTATAATTTTTCTATTTCTGCGCATTCCGCTCTCAACCAATTATTTTAGCTTCTTTAATTTTTCGTCTAATGTCCAAGTCTATTTCTTTGTACATATTTTTACATTTCCTTCTTGGTTCCATTTGTCTCCATACTTTTTTTATATACTCTTCAAGAATTTTCCCGTGGTATCTTTAGTGGCCTCTTTAATTTCTTCCCATATGCTTTCTGTGTCATTGAATCTGATATATTTGATACTTTTGCATTTGTTCTCTAAATCCTTTCTCACTATTCGTAGAACCTCCTGATTTTTAGTCTAGACATGCCTAGTTTTTTGTGGTATGTAACTCTTTTTATTCTTTTTAATTTAATTTTTAGTGTTTCCACTACTGGATTATGATCAGATCCTAGTCCGCCCCGGATATGTTGCTACATATCCTCTTTTGTACAGAATTGAACTAACCTTTCTCCTCTTGGATTTCTTTCTTCCTAAGTATACTCACCTATACCTGTATATTCACCATCTCTGCCCTTTCCAATCTTTGCATTGTAGTCGCCCAAAATAACTGTGAGTTTGTTCTTTTTTATTTGGTTAATTACTTCTGCGATCTCATTACAGAATATTTCAATTTGTGCATCCTCTTTATCGGCAGTTGACGCGTATATTTAAACAATATTGATGTTAGTTCCGCCTTTTTTATATTAGCAGCAGTCTGTCTGATATGGGAATAAAGTTGTACACGTATTTGTTGATTTCTTCTGACACAATGACTCCCACTCTATGTTGGTGTCGGTTGTCTTCTCTGACTGAGTGATATATTGTATGCTGCTTTATTACGCATTTGCCATTTACTGGCGATCTCATTTTGCTTATTATATCTATTTTTATTCTTTGCATTTCTTGGATGGTCTTATGAATTTTTCCTGATCTTTATGAACATTATGACATTCCAATTAGCTACTCTGAGCGTCCTCCTATTCTTCTCTCCCATTTTCACAGCTTTGTTCGATACTGTTTCCCCCGGACATCCGATTAGGAAACTTTTACGTCCGGAATATTTAGTTTTCAACACTGCTATGATGATGATACTAAGGATATCCGTATGGTTCTTTAATGCAGTGGTTTCCTTCTTTTCTTCATCCGCCTTTGAGGCCAACTTCTTGGCCTCAGGACAAAAGAGTGCCCTACCCCCGTTGGTTCATCGTCGGTTATTTGTGCTAGTTTTGGTCCGCCCCGAGTATGTTATTTTTCCGGTATCCGCTATATCTAGCGAGTATTCCTTTATCCGCCACCTGGGGAGGCGCCCAGTTGGGGACTAGCAACCCCGCTGGGCCATACTTCTATACCAGTTTGTAATGTAAATATTTAGTGAAAATTACAGATAGCCTTCGTCTCGTTCAAAATAAATACTCCCACCTTGCAGTCTCACACACATTTCTTCCCTCAATGTCACGTCCACTGGTCTAAACAAATTTATGGTCTCTTTGAGGAACTATGGTTCATTGTTTCAATCAACTGCAGCACAATGTTCTTTTTGCTCCGCTAACAGTAGCCGAAGAACGAATTTTGCAACATATTTTGTGCCAAGATTTTCCGTCGGCATTTCACACACTCATATTCTAATTATTTGAGTATCAGTCGCCGATCCTTACTAATTGTAGCCCACACACGTCCAGCATTTTCAGACATTCTGCTCCTTGCTGGCCTTTTAGAGTGTGGATCACTTTCAAAAACTTTCAGCCATATCTTAATTATTTTGTATCATACTTTTATTCTTGCTATTCTCACTGCATTTTTCTGCTGATAAATGTTTCAACTTTACGCAAAAATTAATGCAGTCATTGCAAATGCGACGATCACACACTACACGTACTCACTTATCGATGTCTAACTCCCAAGTGATCCGGCTAGTGAAGTCGTCCTCATTCACGCATGCGCATTGCAGTCTACTCTAGTCGGTTGCTAGGTTACATTATGTCTGGGTTTTTATTATATTAACATTCACTGAATAGTTTACGATAGACCTGTTGCTCTTTAGAATGAAGAATATAAAAATTACTGTTACTAAAGGTTTAGCACTTATATTATTTAGAATTTGTTTTTTTTTCTTTCTTATTATTATTTATCAGTATTACGAAGGAAATCAATGGTTAATAAAAATTCAAAAAAATTAAAAATGTAAAACATAAAGGCAAAATAAGAAGCGAATGTGGTCAAACATAGAAACATTTAAAAAAAGCATGAAAATGAGTACATCGAACGATAAGAATTAATAATAGAAGAAGAAAGCTAAACAATGTAATTATGATATAGAAAGACAAGTTGGAATAAAAGAAATTCCAGAAGGATTTCATTAAAGAAGAGAATAGAATATTTAAATAATACACATAGCAATAATTCAAAATGAAAAATATTGTGATGCAGGCAAAAAGAAAGTCTTTGGGGAGGAATTTTATTTAAAATATGTAAAAAGAGTACCGCTCAATTAAAAAATTATTTTATGAAGTTTTGAAGAACTTGAAATTAAGTTCACACTTGCAGTAGTAAATTTAGATGATCATCAAGACACTTGTAATATAACTATTGAACTGGAAGAACAACTAACCAACATTAAATGTAACATAATGGAATTAACAAAAATTAAGAGAAGAGAAGAAAACTTTGTGGCATACTTCACGAGGAAGGAGACAAAGATACATTAAATAGAGTTGGATTTCTTATAAATAAAAAAGATAGCTGAAACAATGAAATGCAAAGGCCTTTTTGAAATAGTGGTAGAAATATCACAGGAGACTTAATTGAAGTATATTTACTAACTCCCACCAACCTAGAGATGGAGAACACTTACGAATACATAAGATCGGCTATAGCAAAAAAATTAAATATGTACTTGTACAATTGTTATCAGAGACTTTAAGGGTTTGGAAAATTGTTATTTACTCAAATGCAACATTAAAATCTTAACATTTACGTTCATGTACCTACTAAAATCAATTACTATAAACTAGTGAAAACTCAAGAAGCAATGAAAAGTCGAATATTAAAAGTGCTATGACAAACAACTAAAGTTGCCTTGACAATACGAAGGCAAGAAAAAAGGAAGTCCTCGAACAAGATGATTGCACAAGTTAAAGAGACATGAAGGGACTGGAAAAGAAGGAACGTCTGAAAATAGGGAAAACCAGAAAAAATAAATTGATAGTCATCTTTCTTAACTTCTATTTATTTTTTCATCAAATTCCTTTATATTTTAATTTCAGTCATTTAACTTCTTCTACGTTCACTTTGTTCAGAAAGTTTAACTACTTTTACTTTAACACCCATTTCGAAATGAGGTGACAGATTCAGTTTATATTGACACGCATGAGAGTCCTATATGCATGTAACATCATGGCGATAGAATTTTTATTTTATTTCAATTTGCTTGGAAAATTATAAGAAACTAACGTTTTTGCGCCCGCATACAGATAACTCGAAAACTATTAACCGTCGATAAAAACAGACAGCAGATTCGGAGTCAACGTCCTAAATTCTATGGAGTGGCCCATGAAATGATATCAAATTCAGAGTAACACTTCGCGATCTTCTCTTGTTAATTTTTAGTTAATAGAACTTATCAATGAGTAAAGTTTGTAGACCATCGGAAATAAAATTATTACATTTTTTACAAGTTTGAAAACTAATGACAAAAATCTAAACTGCCATTTTAATACTTTATAAACTCTTTCCAGACTTTAACAAGAAACCGACCGCGGCCAAGGTCGCAGACGACTCAATGGTCACGAAGCTTCCGCCGGGCGTCGCGTCGGGCCAGGCGTCGCCCGAAGACGACGTATTTTTCGACCAGCCGCCAGCCTCCCCGACTTCTATATCCGTCACGGACGGGCGCGACACCAGCCAAATAGACCCGTCGCTGGAGCCCTTGGAGCCCCCGATCAGGTACACGGCCGTGCCAGGCTGGCGGCGAGACCCCCAGAACGTGGTGAGGACGAGAGCCGAGCACCGCAGGGAGGTGGGGGGCACCCGCATATTCTCTTCGTTGCTGGACAGCGTGCTGGACAACTCCGACCGGAGGCAGTACGGGATGGGCTGGGTAGGACGGATCTTTGGGTAAGTGGCCTCTGCCGTCCCGGGGCTGGATTATGACTGGCCTTCCTATAGCCGGTCGATGAAGAGATCCGTGGCTCAGGACCAAGACATCAAGCAGCAGCTGGACGACATGGAGGACCACAGGCCTATGTTCACATACTGGGTTACCACAGTGCAGATTTTAGTTCTCATCATTTCCTTGATATGCTACGGGTTCGGGCCGTTCGGCGTCGACTTACAATCGAGATCAGGGCAGGTGCTCGTCCCGAGCTTGTCCTTGCAACAAGTGGACTATTTAGAACCTGCAAATTTTTGGTTTGTGCTGAAACTACTAGTAAAACAGCAGAAATGTACTTGTTGTGTGTAGGTTTGGACCAAGAGCAGCCGACTTGATTCACTTAGGGGCCAAGTTCGCGCCCTGCATGAGGGTAGACGACAAAATCCAGCAGCAGATCGAAAAGACTAGGACGAAAGAAAGGGAAACGGCGTGCTGCATCAGAAACGACGACTCCGGATGCGTACAGTCCTCTAGGGCGGATTGTTCAGTGAGTCATTTTCTTAGTTTTCACTCTATCAAAACAGCTCTCGTTTAACTTTTTTAATCGTACATAAAGCAGATCATATACATTAACGAGAACACATTAATAATGTTATGTTTGTTTTCCAACCAACTGGTCCGAGGACTGAGGCCATCGGTATGTGTCACGAAATATATTCGCATGGATTTTATGTTTCACTCGCTGCTTATACAAATCAGGCTCGGGGTAGCTGCACAATTTAGAATACTTTGCCAGTTTGTTCAGCTACCTTATCCACATGTTTTGCAGAAGGTTTTGCATATACTTTGCATGCAGAGCATGCTAACGAATTGGCAAATGAAACTGTGGCTGTAGAACTAGATTTGAACGTAGCGACTTGTTTCTCCTGATGTATATTTAATTTTAATTTCAATGCAGAACACAATATCGACCTGGAAGAAATGGACGCCGCGGGACGCGGGACCTGGAGGGAGGATTTCGGGCTCTGTGTGCGGCCTGGATCCAAAGTAAGTTTTTATTCGTTTATAGTGAGTTAGCAAGTTCCCTATCGTGACACATTTTGAAACGTAAACGAATGCTGATTATTTAATTTTTAAATCGTCTAGGGGATACAAAAAGGACATTTAAACTGGATTATATGATAGCTAATTTTGAATTTAACTGAATTTTTTTTAATCATTTCCTATATTTTACCACGAACTAATAAGAGTTATCAAAAATATTTTTATAGTATCTACCATAGTAGTATTTCTTAATAATTATAGCGAACAGCTAAATGAATTAAATTAAATGATTATTACAAGTCAGATAAATAAACTTTTATATGTAGTCGTGTAGTCTATATCAAAACGAAGATATTACGTGTACAGATAAAATGAAAAACATTGACATGACAGGTATAGTTAGTGACTTTCAACCTAAAGTTTGGCATGGATTTCTGTGACACTTTTCCGTTTATTTACCTTGTTTATTTCGATATAATCAGCAAACTTATTTTAATTTATATATATATATATATATATATATATATATATATATATATATATATATATATAATTCTGAAGTACCCAACATCATTACTGTTTATTATCGCATTATTTGTTTTTACAAACTTGTATTTCTAATTTTTATATGTTTTTATATGAACGATTTCAACTTCATGAATGACAAAACTTAACTCTTGAACATAGTGGGTGACTACAAACTTAGAGGAAGGAATCACAGAGATGATCGTCTAAGACGATTCTGCCAAGCCAAAGAGTTCTACTCTTTTAACAGTTAGGAATCAAATAGTCGATGTTATTACACTTCCCAAAAAAGTAATACAAAAAGTATAACAATCTCCTATTAATCAATCTGATGGGTCACACCTTAAAAGTGCTATTAAAAATCATACAGGTCAAATGGATGCTAAGGCTTTCACGACCGGTGTTAGGGTGCATCGTATGGGTGGTTCTCGGGTTATACGGCCGTGGTCGAAGTTCTGCTGCGGACATCTTCAGAAGAAAATCTTCTAAAAAGTAAATGACTGTCCCGTACGTTTTTGATTTTGTAAAGGGTGTTTTTTTTTAGCCCGATAGAACTTGAAAATGTACAAAATAACACAAAAAATTAAATTTTAATTAAAAAAAAATTATTCGAAAGATCAATACATAGCATTAACATATATGGCCACCGTGGCTGTTATTGATGAAGCGCATTCTGGACGTCCAATTTTCGACCACTTTTTCGAGCATTGCTGGCCGTATGTCACGAATAACACGAACAATGTTGGCCTCCAACGCGTCAATTGTTGCTGGTTTATCAGCACAAACCAGTGACTTCACGTGGCCCCACAGGAAATAATCGAGAGGTGTCAAATCGCACGACCTTGGAGGCCAATTGATAGTTCCATTTCTCGAAATCAACTTATCGCCAAATTTTGATTTCAATAAACCTGCAAAGCTTGCAACGCATAGCGAAGTGGCAAAGCAGTCTCCCAAATTTGAGAACCCTCTAGTCTAACTGACCTTTGACCAATCAGTTTCAAAATCAATAACAAGCAAACCTGTCGATTGGTGAAAACAGAATTTGGAAATTCCCAACCGTTCTCGAGTTATTGCTCGGACGGACGGACGGACAGACGGACAGACGGACGGACGGACAGACAGACAACATGAAGTTAGTAAGTGACTCCGCTTCGTTTCGCCACTTAATAAGTCGATGGTTGCGGTCGCCGTAAGCACGTAGCGCCATCCTCTTACAACCACATCTCGCCCGGATCAATATCATCCATATTTTCAAACAAAAAATCATTAATCATGGTGCGGTAACGATCTCCATTGACCATAACGCGAGCTCCGGCTTCATTTTTGAAGAAATAAGGTCCGATGATTCCACCAGCCTGTAAACCACACCAAACGGTGCATTTTTCTGGATTTAATGGAGTCTATAGGGTATGTTGTGGATTGGTTTCACTCCATATGCGGCAATTTTGTTTATTAACAAACCCATTAAGTCAAAAATGAGCCTCATTGCTAAACACAATTTTGAGATAAAACATCGGGTCAGTTTCCAACTGCTCTAGAGCCCAATCGGCGAAAGAACGACGCATATGATGGTCTCGTGACTTTAATTCCTGCACCAGCTGGATCTTATACGGGTGTAGGCTAAGGTCTTTACGCAAAATTTTCCACGTAGTGGACGGACAGAGTCCCAATTCCTGTGACCGACGACGAATCGATAAATTTGAATCTTCATCCACACTTTTGTTTACAGCGGCGATATTCTTTTCAGTACGCATATTCCTTCGACGTGCTGGTGTTATTGCATCATTTAGAGGGTATGTGGTATGCAATCTATCCACATTTCAACGGATGGCTTGCTCAGATGGACGATTATGTGCGCCATAAAAATCACGACAAGCTTTATCCAATTGCAGAAATAACTACCCGAGATTATACAGAGAGGCGATGGAGACATAAATATAAAAATAATTTTAACAGGGACGACGAATTCAATCTACATAAATCTTGGTTTATTCTCTTAAGGGGCAAAAAAAGATCGAGTGACGTCAGAAAATGCCAAAATATTACCTGCAACGACCCGATTGACGTCAGCAGCTAGCCCGATTACGTTTTCTACCATCCCGGTGAGGTCAACAACGACCCTCCAACACAATTTCTATCACACTTGCACGAATACAAAAGCAAAAACGCACGGGACAGTCACTTAATTTTTAGAAGATTTTCTTCCGAAGATGTCCGCCGTAGTTGTGGACAAAACGTCAAGAGTTTCCGAGCTACGATCACGGCCTTGTAACCCGAGAACCAACCATACACAATAAATGTGAATTTACCATTGATGATTTATAGTTCGGGTTTAAATGTGGATTAGGAATGGATTAGGAACAATAGATGCACTATTTAGGATGAATGTCTTGTTATAAAAATGTAAAGAATTTCAAAAGCTGGTATTTGTATATTTTATAGATTTCCCGAAAGCTTTTGATAAGGTTCAACATGAGCAGCTTATGAAAACATTGTAAGAGATACAACTAGACGAAAAAGATACATGACTAATAAAAATCTATATTGAAAATAGACGGAAACAGCAGAATAACTAATTAAAAGAGGCGTAAGACAAGGTTATGCTGCTTTATTGATTCTGTTTAACATATACATCGAATGTATATTTCAAAGGCCATTATGGGAGAGGTAAATAGAGAAAATGAAGAGATGGAAATAAAAATGAATGTGGAGAATAATAAATTAATAAATAAGTAATATAAATAATAATAAATATTAAATAAATAAATAAAAATCGTAAATTTTATGTATGATCAACATTGCTGTACGGTATCTGGGCAAGAAAATAATGAACAAAATTGAAGAAAGATTAGCTTAATTAAGTGATAGCCAGCCTCTGAGAACTGAAAAGTCATCTAAGAGGAAGAAGACCATGCATTTTTTAGCTTATTTTTGGGCTTATAATTCTATACCTTGCGCTATACTGTTCTGTTACACAAAAAATTATAACTATCCAGAGACTCAGACTGAGGGGTTGCTGAATACATATCTCATGCTTTTAACACTTTTCACGTTGCTTTTGAACTATCAAGCAAGCAGCGCACAAATTTCTTTTCTTCATAATGTTAAAGGCTATTTGCTTCTGTAGTGAAAATCATAATGAACCAATAGGTTTTTGTAAAACAAGAACGAGATTGACACGACAAATGAAAGAAATTATAGAACAAAAGTTCAAAAACAAAAAGATAATAGCAGAAGAAGACACGGCAAATACAAACAGAACTTTTAGATGTACAAAGGAATTAGAAAAGGAACACTGCACTAAAAAAATTTAATGAACAAAAAGAAACTAACACTGCTTACCGCTAAGATTGTTATTTGGGTGACAATCTAAGAAAGAACTCAAGTAACAGTCGTCAGACAATTATTATTAATAAGATTAGAGCTTAATTTAACTATTAAACTGTGGTGTTTAAATATCTATCAGATTTCATATGATTATGCAGCCTAGGTTTTTGTGGGCTTCAAAAAGACTTATGGCAACATCTGAGTTTATCTTTATGACATGTCCACTAAAACTTAAACAGTATTTTTTAACAACAAATAGATGTCCAGATCCTTGAAGAAAATCCTTGTGGAAAAGTGGATTTGATAATTGGTTTGGAGCACACAGCAATTAGAATGTGATGATAAGTAAAGGGTCCGCCAAAATAGATACAGGAAATAAGTTACGTTTGACCGCTGAGCTGCGATTTGATACCGTTGGTCTATTATTTGTGGGGAGCCGTCAAAGATAAGTGTTACGCCGACAAACGAGAGACAATTGAGGCTCTGAAGGAACATTCGTGCAGCCAGAGCTGAAATAGAGCTGCATAAATCGAAAATGTACTCAAAAATTGGACCGATCGTATAAGGTACTGCATGGCAAGCCAAGGCAGCCATACGAATGAAGTTATATTCCATTATTAACCGGAAGGATTGTACTTTAAAATTAAAAAAAAGTTGGAAAAATATTCAGAGTTTTTTATTTATAGCATTTAAAAAAAAAGTTATATGGCGGACCCTAAAATGCTGTACCTTTCTGTTACGCAAAAAATTATAACCATCCAGCGATTCATACTGACGGGTTGCTGAATACATGTCTCATACTTTTAACACCTGTTCACGTTGCTTTTGAACTAGCAAGCAAGCTGCGTACAAAATTCTTTTCCTCATAATGTTAAAGGCTATTTGCTTCACCACTTTGCTTCACCACTTCACCACTGTGAAAATCATAATGAACCAATAACTTTTTGAAAAGCAAGAACGAGGTCGATACGACAAATGAAAGAATTTACAGAAGAAAAGTTCAAAAATAAAAAGATAATAACAGAAAACACGGTAAATAAAAACAGAACTTTTAGAGGTACAAAGGAATTAGAAAAAGAACACTGCACTAAAAAATTTTAATGAACAAAAAGAACCTAACTATGCGTACCGCTAAGATTGTTATTTGGGTAACAATCTAAGAAAGAATTCAAGTAACAGTCGTCAGACAATTATTATTATATTAGGGCTTAATGTAACTATTAAATACTGCAGAGTTTAAAATATCGATCAGATTTCATATGATTACGCAGCGAACAAAAAAATAAAGAGTGACTGTCTAGGTTTTTGGGGGCTTGAAAAAGACTTAAGACAACATCTGAGTTTATCTTTATGACATGGCCATTAAAACTTAAACAGTATTTTTTAACAACAAAGAGATGTCCAGATCCTTGAAGAAAATCCTTGTGGAAAAGTGGATTTGATCATTGGTTTGGAAAGAGATTGTATAGAATGTGATGGTAAGTAAAGGGTCCACCAATAGGGACGCAGGAAAGTAAACGTTAAGTTGACACAGACTCCATGTTTCTTTTCTGTCAACACAGCGTGAAGTTTAAGGTTCGTCATTTTTTGCTATAGAATCATATGCGACTGAAAACCGCGTTAAAGTGATTAAAGAACACTACGATGTAAAAATAAAAAATACCTATCGAGCTCTCCACAATTATGTCAGTCGTCTTACCGTCCAAATGAGACCACCATCGGTCGTTTGGTGCGAAAATTCAAAACCATTGGTTTTGCTATTGATATTCTAAAGAGTGGGCAACTCAAAAATGCTCGCATACCCGCAAAGATCTCTGCGGGGTAGAAGGATGTGAAAGAGGGCCCAAAATCTCAATAACTCGTCGATCGCAAGAATTGGGCATTGTGGAGACCAGTTTATACTGTATTTTGCACAAAAATTTGAATTTACACCATTACCCGATCCAATTGACTCAAGAACTTAAGCTAATTGACCATTTCAACCGACGTGTTCTCCGACTGGCTCTTTCAACATCGTGTTATTGATCCGATTTTTTTATTTTATTCCATTTCGCATTGAATGGGCGGTGAACAAGCAGAACTGTCGCATTTGGGTCATCTAGAATCCAAGAGAATAACAAGGACAACCAATGCATTCTCAGAAAATTACTGTTTGCTATGATGTGTGGTCAAAAGCTGTCATTCGACCATTTCTTTTCGAAAATGAAGCTAGAAATACGACTACTGTGAATTCTCAGCGATGTCGCTGTTAGATTAATAATTATTTCTTCCAGAAACTTAATCAAACTGACATAAATGACGTTTATTTTCAACAAAAATTTGCCACACAACACGTGTGAATATCGAGTCGAAGTTCGGTGGAAATGTCTGTCGGTCTCCTCGTTCGTGTGATTTGAAGTCTTGAGCCTTTTTTTGTGGAAATATCTGAAAAGTGAATAAACCAGCCACCATCTAAGACCTCCAAAATAACATAATTGCCGAGATAGAAAATATCATTGAAGATTTTGACCATCGTATCGACGTCTGTAAAGCTAGTCGTGGTGCTATTACTTCTTCTACATAAATGTCATACATAAAAGTTTAAAATAAAATACCCTACTTGATTATACAATCACTACTGTAGTTTCAATAAGCCTTTACTTTTCTACGCCTGAATTCGCGAACTCAATATGTTGAAGGATTATAAGAATTAATGGTCTACTGCAGAGTTTCCTAGTACTCAATCTATTAATAAAGCTAAACTATCTAAACTTTGCACAAAAGATACCTATATTTATAATTAAAGTATAGGCAAATATTAGAAACTATAAGATGGATCACTGAAAAAGGAACCTCAAAAGAGACGAAGATGAAAGACCACTCTCATTTAAAAGGAGAAAATCGAAAAAAAATGGAAACGTTTGTGTTTTTTTGTTACTAAATAATGAGAATTCCATTAAGATTACAGCTTGTACCCGTATACACACGAGATTGGTTTGTTTCTCTGTAGTGGTTCTGACAAACATAGTTTAGAGTTCACTGCTAACAGTAACTCTTTAGTATGCTTCCAATCTCATTTCCATGAAAAGCAACGTATAAAAATCAAAAAGGCACTAACATAATTTCCATAAAAAAGGGTAATAGACGAATAAAGAACCAAATAACATCACATGTTATTGTCTGCCAATTTTTGTAATGATTGTAGCAAATTTATTACTTGGGGGATTTTTGAGTTTTTATTGAATTTACTGGGTCTTTGGTGTTTCAATTAATATAGTCGTTTCTTCAAATCATAAAAACACTTATTACATTTTTCTACTTTCAACCTGTTACAATGTGTGAGTCAATTACTAAGACCATTCAAAACTCTATTGAGATTATTTTTTTTCTGTGCAGAGATCTATTTGAAGACTTGATATAAATTCTATTTCCCCTCCTAGATATTTCAAGGCTTAAAAATACGTTAGAAGTAACTAAACAATAAAAAAATTAAGACATTCTATAGCTTAAAAGTGAATTTCTTAGGATTCAGAATAAATAATGTGGTGTGGTCTTACAACCAACAAGGGATAAAGGTATTTTTGTCATGAGCGAAGAAAAGGAACTTATAAATTAAAAATTCAGTTAATGGGATGAAAGAATTCACGGTTAGGCTGGATTTAATAGTTCTGTAATCAAGTAACTGGCCTAAGAAGTGTAGTAACTTCCCTGCTGTCCCAACTGGAACCTGAGTTAGCGAGAAAAACTAATATGAGTTTTATGAACTATAAAGTGTGTGTACAGAAAATAAATACTTTCACCAAGTCTCTTAATTCACTAGAATATCAAAGTAAAATAAAGTTTAACTGAAAGTTGGTAATCTAATGATGTAAACTAAATTATGTGAATCAGGTAAACTACTTGCAGCAAGTAACATTTTTTATTATCTGTGGACAGTTTAATGTTACTTAAACCATGACGCGCTTACCTGGATGCAAGTATCTGGATGATTTCAGCAGCGGATGTATCACAGACCAAGCTGCCTTGCACCCAGAAATATTTTTTTGGTCATTATTCAATTTAAAAAGAGTGATAAGGATTAGCACTGCCAAAATTACACTCCCAGCCCTAAGAACAAATAAAATGAACAGTGGTAGGAGAAGCACTATTTTTATAGTGTTGCTCAGAAACAATCTTCGCTGTCACCCTTCTAGAAAAAGCATTGACCTGATGATTGTTGGCGATCTGTTAATTTAGTGACACTGGGTGAACTTGGGTATGTAGCCATGTATCCAATTAATTGGGTGATACATTCGTTTACCGCACTATAACATGGGGGAGCTAGCACAATGGTGTGAGTTGCCATTTGATATGGTTGCAGATTACATTCGTAGATCGAATGTCATAAAATGTGCTGAAACGTTAAAGAATAAAAAAGATTTAACCAAGTATTAGTTATAGGTTTTAGTTGAATATTTGTGTAAGCGCTGTATTTCACAGTTGAAATGCAGTAAAAATGTTCTTATTTTTAACATACCAGAAGATAAGCTAATGTCAAAGAATGAATTTGTGATGACAAAGTCAACAATTGAAATTTTACATGAGTAAGGACTCGACTCCCCCAAAATTATAAAAGTTGTCAGCAAGAGAGCGTAGCGTGGTCGAGGCCCATGTCGTTTAATAAACTCAAGTATTAGAAGTTCAACTAAAAGAGTAATACATGGATTTGTTAGTTTCTTAGACGTAAGTCAAATAAACAATGATGCTAATTATTTTGATAAAATTCTAGGCTTAGTTTTTTGTAGTTCACTTGATATGGCTAAAACGTTATACAGTAATTTGTTTATTATCGATAAACATCACAAGCAATTTGTGATTAATTTCAAAATTAACTGAATGGGATTCCGACCCTACCTTATGATAATGTTGGTTATAATTTATTTAAAAGTGATTATTCTAATCTTTCGGATTTTTAAATAAAATAAATTAGTTTAAATTAGAGAACTATTTAATTTAATTTAATAATTTAAATTTAATTTAATACAATTTTGCAATGGAATATGTATATACTGGCTTAACTGAAGATTAATATTATTTATTAACCAAAATAATATACTACCTGCTGTATAAAAGAGAACTGGTTTATATGGAGATAATGGAAACATTTTACTTCTTTATAATACTATGTATATAAGGTACTTCCGTTAAGAGATTGATTTTTTTAATCCAAGTAAAAAGAGTTTTAGAAGTTCCATATTATCTACCATCAATCTAACAATTGGATATCGGCTCAAGTCGAAACCCCTTTCTCTTTAGCCACATTGTCTGAAGTCTGAAATATTGATGCGCGTTGTTCATCCTCGACACCATTGGAAAGGTTAAAAAGTAAAAGAGCTGAGTTGGACCGATTGTCTGACATCCCCTATTATTGATTATTGATTATTATTATAGGGATTAATCGTAGGTTACTATCCCACCTTAGCACTTTGATTCTGCGGCCTTTTGTGCACCCCTTTTCCTAAATTAAGGAGATCTGTGCCTTTAACTAATTTTAGGATGTTCTTTATAAAGTTCTCATGATTGGATAGATTACCATGGAGATTTACCCTGCTGGGCAGTCAAAGATTATGTGTGAGGATGTTTCTTCCTCTTTTTTACATAGTCTACGGAGTGTGTCACCTCTGTTTACTTCTATTCTATGGAGGTGCTTTTCTAGGTAGCAGTGTCCTGTTATAAGTCCTACCATCCGTTTTATCTGAGTACGTCCTAAGTTGAGTACGTCAGCCTACTAGAAGGTTTTCCAATTAGTTCCTTCTCTAGTCTTTACCTTTGTGTGGCATCCTAGCTAGATGAGTGTTGTCCTTGCATCCACTCTCTTATCGCCGATTGTATGCTACATTTGGGTATGCCTAGAACAGGTTCTGGTCCTGTAAAACGAGTGTTAGCACCGCTTTTTGCGAGTGCGTCTGCCCCTTCGTTCCCTTCCATTCCAGAGTGGCTTAGTACTCAGAGCCCGTTGACCTTGTTATCCTCAAATAGGGTGACCAGTTGGGCTAGTCAATTTTTTACGATCTTGGAGTTGATATCAGGCGACTCCAACGCTTTAAGGGCAATTTGGCTGTCAGTTAGGATACTAATGCGTTGTTGTGTGTATCCGCGTCTAGTATTCTCTATTATGCATTGCATTATCGCAAATATTTCAGCTGGAAACACTGTGGCGTACCTGCCTAAGGGTAAGCTAAGGTTTTCCTTTGGTTTTATGCCATGTATATCCCCCCTCTGTTCCTTGTGCAGTACAAAATCCGTCTGTATACCAGACCAGTCCACTTCTGAGTTGTGATGGGTTGCCTTTTGCCCAGTTGTGATCGTAATTCACATTAAAAGTTTTTTAAATGAGTATACCGGTAGGGTGTGGTCAGTACCCATGCTTATAATGGTATTACCTTTGACCACTTCCTGTATCCGTTTGTGCTCACGCTGTTCATTGTGCTTATGCCAGGTACCGGTGGATTTCATTCTATGTGCTGCAATTCAAGCTTCTCTCTTTAGATAAATATCCAAGGGGAGGAGATTTAGGAGTGCTTCCATAGATGCTTATAGGAGTACTGCTTATGACTCCGCAAATACACAAGCTTGCTAGTCTTTGTATCCTAGTTAGCTTAATGTCTGCCGTTTTTTGTTCAAGTTTTGGCCACCATACTAATATGCCAAACAATAACATGGCTCTTACGATTGTGGTGAGCAGCCACATTACCATTTTAGGTTTCAGTCCCCATGTTTTCCCAAACATACGCCTGTCCGCAACAAGTGCTAGTTTGGCTTTGCTGGTTACTTTTTCCAGGTGAGCATTCCAATTTAGTTTTTCATGTGATGCCCATATGTTTGACATGCTGAACCACCTGTATACTTTCACCGAAAATTGTAAGGTTATAAAATTGCCTTACTTCTCTTTTTCTCGTGAAATGTATTAATAAGGTCTTTTTAGGGTTCACCTTGAGGTCTTCTCTTTCACACCGTCTTTACGTTATATCTAATGCTCTTTGCATTATCTCTGCAATGATGTTTGTATTCTTTCCACTGATCAGTATAACAATGTCATCTGCGTAACCTAGAGTATAGAATCTTTTATCGTTGAGTAATACTAGTAGCTCGTTTACCACTGGATTCCACATAAGGGGGGAAAGAACTCCCCCTTGCGAACAGCTTCTTGTGGTATGAACATTGAGAGATTTCTCTCCCAAATTTGCTTGCACCTAACAGCTCTTCTACACGGAGTTTTTCCAACTACTCAAGACGTGGTCAGCTCCTTGTCTTAGGATTGCATTGGTTATTGAGTTAGAAGAGGTATTATCAAAGACCCCTTCTGTGTCTAAGAATGCTGCTAAAGCTATTTATTTGTTATTAAGCGTCACTTCTATCCTGCTAACTAGCTTGTGTAACGCAGAGTCACATGATTTACCCTGTTGGTACATGTTCAATTCGATGTAGGGGATTGTTGTTTAGTGCCCCGTCTCGTAGATATCTGTCTACCACTTTTTCCATAGTCGTCAAGCAAAAAGACAGTAGGTTAATCGGTCTAAGGGCTTTAGGTTGGTTATACGTTTGCCACCTTGGTTTGGGAATGAAGATTACCTTGGTAAGTCTCCATGCTAATGGCAGGTAGTTTCTCGCTAAGCTTAGCCGAAACATTTTGATTAAAAATGGAGTTAATATTTCTATCCCTTGCTGCAAGAGTGCTAGGAATATTTTATCTAGTCCGGGAGATTTATAAGGCTAGAAGGTCTTGATAGCCCGAACTACCTTATTGTAGGTTATTACTTTTCTGGCAATTTTCCAATTATCGCTTGTAGGTTTTCTTGGAAAGTTGTCAGGCGCCAATTGATCAGGCTCGGTTCAGGCTACTATTACTGAGCCCGGAAAATGCGTTTCAAGAAGCATTATCGGTGTTTCCCATTCACTATTAGTATAGTCACCTGTTGGTTTCATCATATTCCCAACAGATGTAACGAGATCTTTAACAATATTTGATGGGGGCGAAATGAGAAAGATTTGTGCTAAATTAGTACCCAAGATTTCGACCGAAAGACTGTTTGGGCCATACGAGAAGTGAGCCCGATTTTACAGAAAAAGTGATAACTGGTGATAAAACGTGGGCTTTTGAGTACGATCTGAAGACGAATCGGCGAGCTCTGGATGCCTCTTGGACCAAAGAAAATGTCCATAAGGAGTTTATACCACTCGGACAGACGGTCAACGCTGCATTTTTTGTAGACGTATTTAAATGCCTGAAGAGATGAATTGCAGGCGTCTACCCGGAGATCGCCAACACGTAGATTCTTCAGCACAAGAAGGTACCGAGACATGTATCGCTACTAGTGAGAGAGAGTGTCCGACAAAATAAACCGTGGCAACGCTGCTCCGACTTCTCTACAGCTCGGACTTGGAGCCGTCCAACGTCTTCTTGATTTCCTGGCCCAAATCCAGCTTGATATCACTTTCGAACCGTTAAAAATGTGCAGATTGCTGTGGTGGGTAACTTAAAGAAGAATCTAATCAAGATTTCGGTGTACCTATTGATGCTCATGGATGTTATTTTAAAGAATAGTAAGTTTATATAAACATATCTTCAATTAAATGAATTTGCTGGAATCAATCTTGCTTTTCGGACGTACCATATGGATACTTTTATAGGTAACTACATCAATTCGATTTAGACATAAAGATTTTGTTTATCATTTGGTTTGAGTAATTAATTTTGTATAATTATTCTTCATACTTAAATTAAGTGTATTGCTTTTAATTTATATCTCCATATTGTTAGTTAACTGTTATTGTAAATATTAAAAATTTTATCTAATATTTACAAATCATTTTATGTAAATTATGAGCGTATTAATGTTATTAAGTAAATAGAAAGAGAAATAAGAAAAAGAATCAAAACACTATCATGGAGCAAGGAAAACCACATCTAATCACCATCGCAATCAACCAAAAGTATAGTCCGCATAAACAAATTAGAAACAAGAAAACTATTCTGGTTGTTTAAATAAAGTTAGTGACAATACAAAGGTAGTTCTAACTTTTCTTCTGAATCATAAGTCTGTAGACTAGTTTTCTGCAGTCTTCCATTCCTTTTTCTTGGCTGCTACTTTTAATTTAGCACAATTCCATGTCTTCAGTTAATTATTATATAGAAAAGTAATGAGACTGACTTTCTTGGCCCAGGCAGAGCGGTCGTCGAGCTTGACGGTTGGTAGGGGGTGTCGGATAAAGTTCGATCAAATCACGTGCGGTTTGCTTGCGAAGTGGATAGCTGCTTGACCGTCGTATGACAACTCAAAACGCAGCTCAGTACCCATCAGCAATAGGTAATAAAATCTTTCGTTAAACTCGAAAAATACGGTATATAGAGGTGCAGAAAGCCTATGAGATGTAATGGAAAGCACAAGTCTCCTGGACTAAAGAAAACTCGAATGACCAAATTAAAGATGAAACAGATGCCTATTGTTTTTCCAAATTATAAAAGTGTTGTCTATAAGGAGTTTGCACCATCCGGACAAACGCTCAACACTTAAACAACTGAAAGCATAAGACACGCGCGTCCGCCTGGACATCGCCAATATTTCGGTTCTTCACCACGATAATGCGCCGAATCTTGCGTCGTTGCTAGTAGTTTTTGGTGAAACGAACGGAAGTTTTGTTTTTTGCAACACTACAGCCTCCTTACAGCCTGGACTTATCTCCGCCAAACACATTTTTGTTTTCCCGGTTCAAACACACAATTTGAGACTGTAAACAATGTTCAGACTGAGGTAGTGAGTGCTCTGAAAGAAATTCTAGACTCTGGAAATGTTTCAAACGAGCTACGTGGCAGAACTGCTGACAATGGTGTATTGACGCTTATTTAGAAGAATATTAAACCAATCTTTTGGAATCAGTCTCATTACTGTTTGGGCATATCTTGTTGGGTTTTTTTACCATTGCGGCCTAATACTCTTCCTTATATAATAGTTTCTAATGTTTATTCGCGGCTCTCGTAGCTGGTCTTTTCCTAATTTGCACCTGTGAAATTTCTTTTTATTTCACCCTCCTCAAGACTTCTACGTTCGTTATTTTTACTGTCCATTTTATCTTGAATCTTTTTTTGTAACATCACATTGCTTCGCTTTTTATAAGTGCATATCGTCTAGCTTTTACAACCATATAAGAGTGTGTTCATTATGTATTATAAGTTTTAATACATTTTATAGATTTTTTAAAGGTGGTTAGCAGGTGTTCTACGTTCTAGAAGAATATTCGCACTTCAGCCACTGCATTTATTTTTTTATATTTATCTTCGTGCTATAGATACATAAAATTTTCTACATAGTATCTGATGCTTCCTCCAACTCTTCCTTGCTCTTCATTAATAAGGCAATGTTATCTCTGCACCTTAGTATTTCAATTCTCTTCTCTTATTTGTTATTTTCTTTGCTCTTCAAGGCTTTCTTATATTCACTGCTTCTTTATATTGCAATAGTTTTTAGTATTTTTGGACAGTATTTTTCAGTTTAAAAGTCAAAAACGTTCTGGATAAGTATAAAAGCAGTAAAAGTAGTTTTATTTCTGCTTGACATCATTGCTATTATTAGTTTTAGGGACAACATTGCTTCTTTTGGTTTAGTTTTTCCAAATTAATATTCACTATTTTTTTCTTTAATTTTCTTCTCTATTCTTCTGCGCATAATTCCTCCAAAGATTTTTGAGACTTTCGATGTTCAACTGATAGTGTTGTAGTTTTTACATGCTTATAAGTTGCTTTCTGTGGAATGACTATTGCGATATTCTTTATAAAATGTTCGTAAATCTTACATGTTAATTAATATGAATCTTAGAGAATACTATCACCTAGACATTTCATTATTTTGCTGCTATTTTATCTACTCTTAGCGTTTTAATTTTTATTATCATGCTTCATGTCTTGTTTCGGCTTGTCAAATTTTGCTCTCAAAATTGGATCTGCTTATGTGTCTTCTTTTTCATCTGTTTCTGTTTCAAATGCGATATCTTCACTATTTTCTTTTTTATACAATTTCTCTATGTACCTCTTTCGTCCGTTAGTTGGATCTTCTTTCATTAATATTTCTCCATTTTTATCTTTTATTACTTGATTTTTTGTCAAATAATCTTTGAAGAAGTTTTTACCTTCTTGCCTGTTCCTTCCATTTTTAAATTTGGCAATGTTTTATTTCTTAATTCTCTTTATTTTGTATTTAAGGCTTTGTTTTGTCATTTCTATTATTTTTTATTTTTTGTTGTTTTCTTCCAAGTAGGTTATTATTTCGTCCTTTGTTATACTTTCTTCTAGCCAGTATGGTCTCGTGGTTGAGGAGCGGGCTGCGACGCGGACGGACCCGGTTACATTTCCGGAGGTCTCTGCTGCTTGGCGGGTGGCCTACTCAGTCACTAAAAATAATTGAGTACTTGTGTTCACTTAGAACAATAATGGTGGTCGTTAAAGGCGTAGTGCTGCAACATCGACCCGCATCAGAACCTTTCAATTTGCAGGCTGTGCTCCATCGCGAGGCGTAGAGCCATGCCATTATATTTTGTTCTGTTCTATTACACACTTATTTTATATTTGTTCCTAAATTTTCTTGTATATTCAATTCTATTAATTCCTTATTATTCCACGCAGTTGTTCATCTTTAATTATTTTTTAATAATTTTTTAATTTTGGTTAAGTTTTTGTAATGGTCAGATTATATAGTTTTTATCTAGTTTTAGATCTTTGTTAATTTTTAAATATAGTCAATTTGCACTTTTTCCTTTCTTTTAGTATTGTCTATTTTCTTGTTGACTATTACTGGTTTGTGTTCTTTCCTAATTCTTAATACTTTTCTGAATTTCTACCTTCTAATCTCATAATACGATCAGATTCTTTTATTATAGCACTTTCTCTGTAGTTTTATTTATTTTCTTATACTTTTATTGATTTCGCCTTATTCATACCTTAAGCTTATGGTGGTTTTTCCGATTTTTTTATTCAGTACTACTCCAGTAACTGTATTTTATTCTAAGGCTGCTGTATATATTATTCTACAATTATTGCTTGTTACAGTTGTTTGATTGTAGCTGTTGATATTTAGTTATCTTATACCTCTTTATCTCCATTTTAAAGTTTCGCATATCCCACTTTCAGAAATGTTCTTAGATTCTAAGTTTCTGTGTTTACAATTTTTATGTTTTTCCCTTTTACAGAAATTTGAATAAAGGAATATTTTGTCTCTGGAGTTTTTAAATCATTACTTTTTTCTGGGATTTTTAATGCGGTGGTTTTCTTTGCTTTCCGCATGAAGTTCATAAGATTCTTATAAACTATAAAACGTCTGAAAAAACATTTCCTCTTTCATTCTTCCAGTGTTTATGAACATCCCTCCATTTCTTTGTTGTTAGAGACTCATTTGTGCAAATAGGATACACCGAAGTAAAGGTGAAGTTGACATTTGAATAGAAGAAGCCCTATATTTACCATCACCACCCTATTCTAATTATCTAACTAAAATAAGTAATTTAATTCTTGATCCTGATATAATGTAATATTAGGACAAAAGAAACTGCAACGACATAAGAAAACCTGCTTCATATGATCTAAAGCAAAATCGATGCACTATAACTAAATTTTAGTAATCCACAAAGATGTAAATTGAAATTTCGTAGCAACGTTGTGCGATTAACTAAGCAGCTGGACGTGCTCCGAAAAATCAATGTAGGCGCATTAATATCTGTCGGGGCGACCCTTAAAGCACTACTTCACATTATGCAAACAAATTTCAGCTACTTGCTAATGGTGCGAGCGCTAACAACATGCGAAGTGTGCTAATTAAAATTAATGTATCGCAAAATTAAATTTCAGTTACAAATTAGAGTTATTATTAAGTCATAATTGGTAATTTAAATGCTGTATACCCAATTATGGGGCATTAATTAAGCACTTGGGATATTTGACGTTTTTGATGTTACTATTCATAAATAATCAGAACGTTAATTAATTACAAATAGCGCTAATTAATTATCACAAGCTCGAATTAATTCACGGGAGTTGACTTGGTTGTCCTGTACTGTCCCAGTAATCCTGGAAATCTTGTAATTTCAATATTATTTATAATATTTGTTGTTAAAATTATATCTACATTAAAATTATTTATGGTAATACAAATATTCTGTTAAATGAATAACAAATTTCGTGTATATTTTTTGTGATAATTTTTGAATATCCTCCTAATTGAATGTTTAACGTTTTGTAATGGTCTGGGGTGCATATTTTTGAGGCTTCTGATTTATCTCTAATTATAAAACCTGGAAATAGTGAATGCTAACCTTCTTTCTCATTTAGTAACTCACCGATTCTATTAGAGGCCTCGCATAAGTAGTACCTTCGGTGGCAATAGATACTCCTATGTAGATGTTTTAGATAGTGAATGAAATATGTGATCTCTACAATACAATGATTTTTATGACTTCTTCAAAAAAGAAAAATTCTAATTAGTTTCTTCCATTGGATTTTTTCTCTTTTCTCTTTAAATTGTAAATAGTAACCCTCTCAGCTCAATTTTACAACTACTGCTTTAAATGTAACTGAAAGAAGACACCTGTACATGTGTGCACAACGCTTAGGTTAAGCTTTTTCCCCCAAGTTAAAAGATTTTGTATTATAAATGAACATGTAGGTTGATACATGTTTCCAGACCAAATATAATGCCGAAACCACCAAAAATGGTGCGTCTTCCTTTTTTATGATTGGTTTGATTGCATTGGCTCCTATATGTTCCTAGCTATATGTTGTAGCCTTGGTTTTCCTCGCACATTTCGTCCATGGACTGCTCCTTCTGCAATAGTATTTATGATTTCCTCTCGTTTTGAGTCATGCGCCAATAGCTTGTCTCTTCTTTTTATGCTATTTATAATTATCCGATTCTGCTGTTCTCTTTTTACTATTTCTGCAATAGTAACATTATTTACCCAGCTCATTCCCAACAAGCGCCTATAACACCAATTCTCATTAGCTTAAAATCTCTTCCTTTCACTTATGGGAGTTGTTTATGTCTAACACCTGTAAAGTGTTTCTACCATCTGTTTTTTCTAGTTCATGAAATTTTACTTGATCGTAATCTTCTCTTCTTTAAAAACATGACTTTACCTTATTGCAGCTTTCGTATGATTTCTGTCTTGCATCTTTCTTTTTTGTTATAATGCTCCATAAGTAGCGGAATCTTCTACTTCCTTGGTTTTATGTTCGTTTGGTCTAATTTGTCTATGCTCTTGTTCGTTCCTACTTAACTATCATCCTTATTTTAGAATTATTTGTATTTTTTCTATACCCTCTTATTAGTATATTGTTCATTTCATTAAGTGCTAATTAAAGGTCCTGTGCACTTTATCCTAATATAGCGATATCATCCGCAGTCTTGTCATCTCTATTTTTTCTCCTATAAATTTATTAATTGTATTCTAATTACAGATTAAAATCCGCATTTTTTATCACTATTTGTTCTTACCGTATTTTGACCACCATATTTACTCTCTCCAATTCCTCTTTCCTTTTTCTCTGCTTCTTTTACGTACATATTAAAAAGCGGTCGGAGTAACGCACATTATTGCAATGTATTCATTTTTTCCTTTCCTCTTATTTTGTCTGGTTAGTCTTAGAGCTAATATCATTACATGAACCTAACCTCATCTTGTAAGTTGATTGTCAGGTAGTTTTTATGTTTTTGTTTTTTATTTTTATGGGTCGGTATTATTATGTTATTGGTAAAGTCCTGTAATGCTATTTCTGTTTTATACAGCTCACATATTATTCCGTATAGTATCTTATGATTATTTTCTGGCATGTTTCATAGTTATAGAAGGTAGCGGGCCTGTCCCCGCGGCTTTATTTATTTTTAAATCGTATTATGCTTTTTCATATTCTATATATTTTATTGTATTTTCTATCAAGTTCTATATTACTTCATATTCTGTTCCTTCTCTTTTCATCGCCTTTTTTCTATTGTTAGATTAAGATTTTTCCTTGTTCGTCCATAAATGCGTTGATATTTCTTCGTTCGTCTGCCTCTCCGGATATTTTTTGCGTGTACTTTTCTTTTGCTTTTCGATTTCCTAATTATTCTATTTCTTAATTCTCTATAGTGTTGTTGCCCTTCTCTTGTTTGATGTTCATGAATTTCTTTTTTTTTTCTTTTATGCATTCTATTACTTAGTTTTTTTAACCACGGTCTTCTTTTCTCTGTCATTTCTTCACAGAGTATTTCATCTATGCTACTATAATACTCCACTTTAGGTTTTCTATGATTGTTCTACTTTGTTCTATTGTAATTTTTTCCTACATCATTTTGGATGATGTTTTGCTCTATATATTTATTTTTAGTTCCAGTTGTCAGGCTTAAATTTTAATTTGGTTGTCATCATGACCAACATGTGTCGGTTCCTGGATAACTTTTCTTTTATTTTTGAATCTTTGTTTTACTAAGATGTAATTTATTTGATATCTTTTATTGTCTTCGGCATTTTTCAATTATGTCTTCTGCGCACGTAATGTTTAAAACGTGTTTTGGCGATGACTAAATTATGCCTTACGTCAAGAATTGCCTCTTTTTTATTTATTTCTTCTTACCCATATTTACCGACAATTTTTCTTCCAGTTTCTTCTCCTACTACCACATTTCAGTCTTTGCTTTATTTGCCATTTTTATTACTATTATTTTTTCGTTAGAATATACCCTTCTCATGACTATTCCGACATCTGCGGTTCCACTGGTTGCTCCTAGTGGGTTAATTATCATTTATTTTTCACTTCAAACATTTCCTTTTTATGACCCCCTTATTTCAATATGCCCAAGTATATTTAATTTATTTTATGTCATTTCATATTTTCTGCTCTTCCGAATTTCAACAGACTTTTTATGTTTCATGTTCTTACCTGTTAACTCCTGTATATTTAATTTACGGAGATTCTATCATAGTGTATTGAAGTCTTGGGAAAAGTGCTATAAAGTGACGGTTTCCCGTTGGATTACGCAGTGTCTTATGCCTAGTCTAAGACTAACATTTGTTTTTAGAAATATTCTCTTTCCCAGATCATCATCCTCCTGTTTTCCTCTAATTTTGAGTGTAACATTTCCGAAATAGTGGCATAGGAAAATACAGCGATGTGAAATGCTTTCTCCACTCACCTGCTAATGGTATTGTACTGATATAGAGTTTTCATTGGGATCCTTGAAGTTTACCTAAAAGCAACGGCTCTCCTTTTTTTACACTTAGGTTATGTCTTCCTTAATGGATCCATGTTTACTGCAGCCTATGGTATATTGTAATTACCCTAATTAAATAAATTCACAACCAATCTGTAATTGATGTCCCCTGAATCAGCAGGTACAGGTCCTTTACAGGGCGTGTCTGTAAATCTTCCGCTTCCAGTATTGGTTTCCCCGAATATATGTTGCCTTTTTCTGCACAGCCCATCGCACTTGCATAGGATGTGTAAGACTGTTTCTGGTTCCTTGCTACAAAGTCTGCATGCAAGGTCACCATTGAATTTACCAATTTTCCAGAGGTGTTTTTTTACAGTCGCATGTCCTGTAAGAAACCCTATGGTTATCTTTAGCTGTGGCCTACTTAGGTTAAGGAGTTCTGCAGCTCTCTTTGGCAAGGTCCCTTATTGAAGATTTTTCTGAAATAATGTCCTGGACGGTTCTTCTAGTACATTCGATGATGAGTGCGTGTCCTCTCCTTAATCAAGCTACGGGCAGCACTTTGTGAAATTCCTAAAGCAGGTTCTGGGCATGTATAAGCCTCACTAGATTCCTGCCTGGCCAATTCATCGGCTTTATCATTGCCATAGATACCGCAATTCCCAGGTGCCCATAACAGTTTCACTGTGTTATGTTCTGCCAGTGCATTGAGTTCGTTGATGCATTCCCATACCAGTCTAGATGATGCTTTTGTGCTTGATAAAGCCTTTAAAGCTGCTTGGCTGTCTGGTGTAATATAGATCCGCTTGCTCCTGTAGGCCCTCTTTCCGTTTTCGCGCACACACTGTAGTATGGGGTATATTTCTGTCTGAAAGACAGAAGCGTACTGACCTAGGGAAAAGCTTAGTTCTACCCTGAGAGCCTCAGCATATATTCCAGCTCCGGTACCCAGCTCGGTTTTAGAACCATCTGAGTACCAGGTTAGACTACCAGGTGCAGTTTCCTGTCTAAAAGTCTCGCTTTTAATCCTGCATGAGCACCACATATTTTTGAGGTCATGTAGTCCGTCCTCATTTCAAGCAGAGGGCCCCCCAGACTGTCAATTATTTTTGTATGACCTGTACCCGTGCGTGTATTGTACAGTGAATGATACAACCTGTAGTAACCCAGTCTTGCCTCCCCCTGAATTACTATGTGCAGAGGTGGGATCTCTAGAAAAGTCTCCATTGCTGCAGTGGGCGTGATTCTCACCGCCCCTTTAATGCCCAAACAAGCAAGTCTTTGTACCTTGCCTAGTTTTAGTTTCGTGATTTCTTGTGTTACTTTGGGCCACCAGACCAAAGCTAAGTATGTAAGAAAGAACGACTCTCCTTACGTGCTGTTTAAATGAAACATACTGAAAGTCAACATATAAATAGTTTCGACACAAGCTAGGATTAAAACTCGTCTACCAATACAGCAACTAAGAATATGAAAATATTGGTATGCAAGGGGGCACCTGCAAGGTTATTTCCAAATAAGTCTAAAACGTAACAGTGCTTTTGTCTCAATTTATAATTCAGAATACATTTGGAACGCCCATTTATTACTTGTTTCTTTTTCCAAAATTTACTGTGATGATGCTTTACTATTTTTTAGGATCTGAAATTCTACTCCCAATACAAAAACGTCTATAACTCAATACATTTATTATTTGATTTTATCTCTCTGTTTGTATGCAGAACAAAACAAAGTATATACTTGTGTCGCAGTGTTTATTATCGTTTTATTTTTCTGGTTGATAATTGTGAAATGAAACATGACTTTATGAAGATTGTTATGTATTGAGTTCGTAAATACCTTAAAAATTTTATTTAGATGAAAAAACTACTTACAACACATCAAAATCCGTGGACGAAAGTATTTAATCATTAAAAGATTAATTTTTGTTGTATATATTATACGTATAGATATAGTTCTACTAAATTCTTGTTCTGGGCTGCCACAGCTCTATTTTTCTGTCCTTTGACATCTCTTTTAATAGGATATTTTTTATTATAGTCGCTTGCATGGTTTGCCAATTTTATTTTTCTTCTTCCTTACATTATGTAAATTGCGGAGAATCGGTGTTTTTGTGGGGTTCTGTAAGCTTAAAGGGCACGATAAACAGTTTGCCTATCGAAATATTTGTTAAAATTATTGAGAAATGTATGTACTAAGTTGGAGGATGTACATATACGCTTTCACTAATTTTTTACATAATGGAATTAATTTTGTGGTTTATTTGTTTTGTCTTTCTCTTTTATTTATATTCTGTTAACTTTATAATTTAATCTTAATTCTATTAACTGATTATATTTGCGTTTTTAGATTTATCATGATATTTCTTTTTAAACGTGGTTTTATATTTTTTTGTAATAAAGTCATTTATATTACAATAAGAACATAAAAACAACAATATGCAAGAAACACTTTGGGTGCTTTTTAAATCTATAACCTACATATCTGAAAGATAGCTAAAACAGTAGGAGGGAGGACGTGGTTGCTAAATAATAATCAAAAGCACGAATTTTGCCGATTACTTTATTAAAAATTAGAACTTAGAACTGCAATCTTCTTTTTACTTTTACCTTAATCTCTTTATTATTTTTTTATTTCAGTTACTTTCAATTTACTTATTTTATATATAATATCTTGCTCATCTTATACCCAAGATTTATTTTTATTTTGTAATCCTCTCTCTAATTATCTAACCCCTAAAATATCTAAGTATTTTTATCTCCTTGTTATTCCTATCTAGTACAGATTATATCACGATTCCATTTATAGATGCTGTAAAAGCTATGAAGTTTATATTTAATAGTCAACAAGATTTACGCTGATTCTACGGAGGCACAATGAAACTGAACTATGCCGTTTTCAATTAAACAGGAAAACCAAATAAAATAAAAAAGGACAATGAAAATAACTGAAACACTTACCTTTTGGGTCCAGTTGATTTTATGAGTTTATTTTGAAATGTTTATTAAGACCGGCTGAATTTCTCGTCAACTTACAAAGGCGAATCTACCAAAAACGAGCAGCGACTACAGATAAGTCAACAAAGAATGTAGGGCACTTGAATAAAAACAGAGTGCTGATTAGCTTTTTAAACGTAGAAAGTGGTAGTAAAAATGCAAACACAGCGGCGTTTTGTATAGCCTCTAGAAACAGAAACCGAACTGCTCACAAAATGGGAAATTGAAAAGTGGTCAAACCCATAGCACTATCTATTAACAGTTTTTTTATTGACTTTATTAGCAATATATTTTAATATAATAGTTAATTAATCTTTCATTTTTTAATAAACCTGTGATCAACTATAATTTCAAATTTTAAACATTTTTTCGTCAATAATCTTTGAAGCTAAAATTAGAAATCATTGAACTAGGCGGTTTTGAATGCGAAGAAAAAATGGGAAAGAAAATGAAGTGGGTGTAACCTACGAGTTGACTGAGATATAAATATACCAGGTTCTTGCCATTTATGCTTGTATTTATTTTTTTTATTACACTTTATTTCAGTTGGATACTGAATTACCTTTTACTAAAATAATTTGAGATTCTTCTTAATAGTGATAATGACTTTTCGAGTTATCGTCCTATCGATCAATCGCCTATTAGTAGTCATTTTAATGTTCTGCTGTGGAGCTTGCTATTCTATTTTATAGGTAACTTTTGTTAGTAGGTAAACTGGTACTAAGCATTTGTTGAACGCAAATCTGGTACTTTGTGTTTACGGTTTGGGAAATATAGACATAGCGTGTACTAAATACCAGGCCAAGTGTCGCAAAAATTAGAAAACCTTGGATAGGAAATCATGTAACATCCTGCGTACTCCCTTCTATAATTGAACCTTTTTCTTACCATTTATTTTGGAGTCTGCAAAATTATTCAACCAAAAACTTGATTTTGGGAAGACATATTATTTAAAACTCAAAATCTTTTTTCACAGAGGTATTTGCAATTTAGTTATCATTTAGATGGATGAGCATTGTAAGAAACGGTACAAATTATATCGTTGACTGAAATTTTAAAAGAAGAAATTCATATTAAGGAACAAAATCTTAATTGATGCTTTTACTCTTCTAGTTCCTTTTTCGGATCCGCTTCCCAGCTGACCTTTTCCAGAGTCCATTTATGAATAAAAGTACAATTACTTACATTTAACAAAAAATGTCGATGAAGCATTTATAAAAGGTGTTTTTTAAAGCCCGATAGAACTACGAAAGGATTAACTGTCAAACGAACTGTCATACTGCGCTCACTTTTTGACATTTATGATCAGTATACTCTGGCAAATCATCATGAATAGATTGACGCTTGAATAACGCTACCAAATTATCCAGATTCACTTTGAAAATCAGTCATCAATACGCGCAACTTATAGACGACTTCGTGATCTTTATGGTGCATATAATCGTCCATCTAAGCAAGCCATCTGTCGAACTGTGGATAGATTTCATACCACATACTCTCTAAATGATGCAATAACACCAACACGTCGAAGGAATGTGCATACAGAAGAGAATATCGCCGCTGTAAACGAAAGTGTGGAAGAAGATCCAAATTTATCGATTCGTCGTCGGTCGCTGAAATTGGGGCTCTGTCCGTCCACTACTTGGAAAATTTTACGCACAGATCTTGGCCTACACCCGTATAAGATCCAGCTGATGCAGGAATTAAACCCACGAGACCATTATATGTGTCGTTCTTTCGCCGATTGGGCTCTAGAGCAGTTGGAAACTGACCCGATGTTTTATCGCAAAATTGTGTTCAGCGATGAGGCTCATTTTTGGCTTAACGGGTTTGTTAATAAACAAAATTGCCGCATATGGAGTGAAACCAATTCACAACAGACCCTACAGACTCCATTACATCCAAAAAAATGCAACGTTTTGTGCGGTTTACATGGTGGTGACATCATCAGACCTTATTTCTTCAAAAATGAAGCCGGAGCTCGCGTTACGGTCAATGGAGATCGTTACCCCACCATGATCAATGATTTTTTGTTTGAAAATATGGATGACATTGATCCGGGCGAGATGTGGTTTTAACAGGATGGCGCTACGTGCCATACGGCGACCGCAACCATCGACTTATTGAAATCAAAATTTGACGATAAGCTGATTTCGAGAAATGGGCCTGTCAACTGACCTCCAAGGTCGTGCGATTTGACACCTCTCGATTATTTCCTGTGGGCCACGTGAAGTCACTGGTTTATGCTGATAAACCAGCAACAATTGACGCCTTGGAGACCAACATTTTTCGTGTTATTCGTGACATACGGCCAGCAATGTTCGAAAAAGTGGCCCAAAATTGGACGTCCAGAATACGCTTCATTAAGAACAGCCGCGGTGGCCAAATGCTCGAAATCATTTTCAAATGTTAATGTCATGTATTGCTCTTTCGAATAAAAAAAATTTTTGATTAAAATTAAATTTTTTATGTTATTTTTTACAATTACAAGTTCTATCGGGCTTAAAAAACACCCTTTAGTTAGGAGAAAGTCAATGTTCGGTTCCTAGTGAATGGACTAAGCGTACAGCGCGGCCCTGCAATAGCTGCCGCGTACATGTGTCGGCGGTTTATTAGAAGTTGGGTTTTAATTCAAAGGTTAGGGGTTGTGAATAATCCAATATGCAAATGGACTGCAGAACGCGCCGTCAAGCTGCAAAACCGATTTAGGTGCAATCCTGCTAAATTATTTGTGGAAGAGCAGCGGATGCATGTGAAAGCTGCTGCCGGCCATGGCTTCGGAGAAGCACGCCGCTTTGTAGCTTTGTAAGCCACTAAGCGCAAATTTGTTTAAGCAGGTTTTGCGGCTTATGATTTATACAGACATTAAAATGTTCGTAACAGCGAACGGGTAGCGTTCTTTTTATTTGTAATCCATCTCGGTGCAAAGGCATGTGCATGTGTATCCTGCATACGATACTACTCAGACAACACATCACTGCCTTACACCATACAGCCTAGTGCCTCCATAAAATATTAAACTCTCGTATTGCATTCAGACGTGCAAAAGTCGCCACGTGCATAAAGCCGGCTGTAAAACGTAATGGTCTCGTTGAAATGATACTTTTATGATATTAACCAGCGCGTTTTGATGGGAATGGACTCATATTTAAACAAAGGTTAATTTCGGTCGTATACAAGCCTGGAGTTTTGCAAACTTAAAACTCATTGCACATGCTGCTCAAATAAACAAATAAAAATAGAAGATAAGTAAGACGTCAAAAGTAACGAGTAGAAATTATTAAACGCTTGGATCCAAAATATCATAAGCCATAAAATTAAGAGGGCTGTCAATAAATATCAAAATATTGTGATAAAATTGTCCCAAGACTAGAATACTTGTATGTTTTCCCTATTCAGCATATTTAAAGAAGTATTAAAATGGAGAAAAACACTATAGAACTTATAGAGGATTAACTTTTAAATGTAAGCAAAGCATTAGCAATATTTAATCGCCACATATCGTATAGGTTTTTATTATTCAATTCAAAATCCTGATAGGTTAATAGACTAACGCAAATTAATATATAGCTTTGCTAAATCTACGAGGGTTCTAAGTAAAGTAGTGGCAACATTGTTAGGAGATAACGGACAGACAGTGGGCGATGTAGTTGCAACCATTGCTGGTGTATGGTTTGGTGAAAATAGTCAGTACAGTAAAATAATAATATGGTATGTATCGCCCAAAACCATATCTATAGAACTGTAGTAGTTCATGTTATCTAGGTTTACTTGGGTAAGGTTCTATGAGTCCAAACTAAAGCGACAATTTAATGAATGGCACCAAAGACTGCCTAAAGGAATTTTGACGGGAATGCAATAGGATAAAGGTTGCACCCGCAATTAAGATGACTTGTTGTACCTCAAAGAGAAAATGTCAAGACAATATACTACTAACAATTTCCCGGCCGTTACTTGCGTCCAATTATGAACTATAAACGTCCAGGCGGACGTCTGAGGACAATTTACTTTTTATTTTGCCTAATAATACTCAATGCAATTGTTACAAAGACAGTAATTGGAGGTCTTGGTACATTTTTAATGAGTTTTTGCTATCACAACTTCTTTTTGGATAAAAGAACTTTCCAGAGGCTTCAAGCAGTTTGATATTGTACTGGTAAACCGTAAAACATAACTTTTCGTCATTGTGATCAAAAGACACCATTGCATTAGGGCATTACATTCCGCAGAAGGTGAAGGTGTTTGTTGAGGATTATAATTAAATGTTGTAAAGGAATTTGGTATTTAACTTAAGTATGTATATTTGAATATGTTGCAACTACTTCATTTGCGAATCTCGCATTTTCAAATGAAGATGTTAAATATGAATCAAATTTTACAACAGATAAATTTAAACGGTAAAGAAATGGAAATATTGGAAAAGCCTAGTAAAAATGATGTCCCTTAAAAAAACTTAAGTCATCGGACGATTTTGTCGTCCACTATCATCGGAAAAGAGATAAAATAATAAATATAAAATGAGAATATCCATAGAACACTAGGAGTTTTGTAGTACACCTTAATTTTTATAATCTTAAAAATAATCCTCACTATGCTGTATCCATTTTAACCAACTCTTCCATATCTGGCCACACTCATCACTACTGCTCGTCGTTCGAAAACTCATTTGGGACTTTAGTGGACAAAAAATAAGCCAGGTTTTGTCAAAATGTTGTTGATATAACAAAATATCTTCTTTTTTAAACTTATTGAACATCTTCCAGCTTCACGAAAGACGTAGGACCATCTGCTCATTGATTAAGTCACGATGTGCCCAAAGGGAACAAATTTTGCTCACTTAAAGGTGCTCAATGAAATAAAATAAATTGCCTCCGCAGAAATGTCCAAACATTCTTCTATCTAACTCGATTATCTTCTTGGTAGTAGCGACATTTTGCCCCATGACAAAATGAAGATGACTAAAATTTTCTTTCTAGAAGTTTCTTTAAACCCTGATTAACACTCAAACTGTGTACAAAGTTGTAAGATTTCCTGCCATTCCATTTTTGATTAAAATAACATTTTGAGCGCTCTTTCTTCTTACAGTTCAGGAGCAACTGATACTCAGAGAGCATCGCTTTGCCCATAGTACGCTTTTGCCTGTCTAAACTCCTTTAAATTTATGACAATGAACTATGAATAATTAAATAATCCAAATTATGGTATGCAGATGGAGCGTATTTATCTTATTGACGACCAAAGAAAACACAATAAGTACAGTGGCCAAAATTGAAAATGAAAGACAAGGAGAAGATATTCGATCTCCGAAAGAGTGCAAATGATTGAATTATGATTCAGAAGTGGAAAAGATCGCAATTGAACCGTCTGATTGTGGAAGAAAGAGACTGACCGTAAGACAATAATAAGGTGAATAACAAATAATTTACAAACTTAAAAAAATCATCAGGTTTAGCATTTTATTTTAAAATACTGGTAATGTTTTTGACGATGATCAAAGTAGAATTGGTCACAAAAGAGATCATCGAAAAGTTGATACATATTTTATCGAAAACCCAAGTTCTTCGGTTAGAAATGTATCGGAAGAATTGTTTATCAGATCAGCACTTTGTATGATATTACGAAAAGATTTGAAATTTAAATCCTACAAAATCCATTTAATTAAATGCAAGTCATTGAGTGATAAAAACCATGTCAAAGACAGATTCGAAATTTTGCTTTACAATCCCAAGTTCAAATGATTGAAATCGGAACCAATTTATCGGATCGCCTTGAAACATGAGTGTCAAACTTTGAGTTTCAAACAATATTAGAAACCAAATGTTTGCTTTCAATGATCAACCAACTCCAACAATTTGTTAGGTTGAATAATTGTGGAGGCACAAAAACCGGAAGTCGTAGTAGTGCGCCTTCTACACCCAAAAAGGATCATTGTTTGATGTGTCATCAATTTCTCTGGCATCGTTGGACCATAATTCTTGAATGAAATGATCACTAGTCAACCCTACAAAGATCAAGTTTTGGATAAGTTTTTCCATCTCATCAATGAATACTCAATGAAAAGAGATTTCTGTTTCAAGCAAGATAGCGTCAGAGTTCACCACACTCAAGAAAACGTGGAAGCGATATTAAGAGCCTTCCACTTCAATATTATTGCGGGACGCAAGGGTAAAACAGGAGGTGGCATTGATTGGTTGACCTGAACCTATGTGATCACACATTATGGGGTTTAATTAGGATATTGTATACCATCCAAGTCGAAGAAATTCGCAGAACTCCAAAGTACTCAAAGTAACAATTTCAGACACGATCTATTCGATTTTCGAAGGATGAAAAATTGTAAAAAAATTTCTGAAACGCTTAGGAGCGAAGAAAGACATTTAGAGAATGCTATGATATAATCCATAGGTCAAATAAGTAATTGTATTTTATTTTACATTAATTGCTATAAAGGTTTTTTTGAATAAATATTTTTGTGTCAGAAACATCTTTCTAGACACGGGGTACAACAAAAAGAAATTATTAGGCAAGTAGGGAGGGTTGAAGCCCAAAACTAATGTAGGATGTTTGTTAATGAACTCACTGCAAACTCTACAACTCATTTTAAGTATTTTGAAACCTTTCCAAGTCCCCATGGATACGCTTGTGAATTTTGTCGATTTTATTTAGTCCTTTAAATTGTCGGTCGCCCAAAATGTGCAGATTCCGATTTAAAAAATTTAATTTTAGAAGAAAATGAGACACCATACAATTTTGAAAAGTAAAAATGTCAAATTGTCTACAGGTTACAATTACTATAAAGGCGAGATATATAGAATACATGACAAAGCAGTTAGATAAAAAAAGAAAATTAAAAATATGCCGCACACAATGGAGATGAATAAAGAACTTTAAAAAGCTATTTAAAAAGCGGTAGATAAAAAAAAATGAAAAAGGAGTACTAATATAGAGTAATTGACAACTAACAAAAATAAAGGTCATTTAGTCATGGTTCAAGAACGCCAAATGAAAAACTGAATCAAAAATCACTGAGAGAAAATAAAAATGAAAGATAAAATACATTGAAGTAATTTAAAACAATATGCATGGAAGAAACATGATAATCAATCGTAATGCGCAATACTAAATATTTTAAGGTACATTCTATAAACATTACAACAGCAAAATACCATACCATTGCAGATTTTTTAGAGAAATACCGCGAAAACTAAACTACGACACGGCCTTCGTGTTTTTTCTTTGAATTATCATTCTAATGCAGAAAACTGCAATGACCAACCAATTTCTGCTTCATCTGACACTCTTAAATTAGAAAATTATTGTTTTTCTTAGAACGTTTTCTTACAGATATGAGTGTTGAATGATGACTTAAACAACACAATGCAGCAGAACATACCCATTGCCATAGTTGGTTTTGGGAAACCAGACTGAATTGCTTAAATTGCCAGTACATTAATTAGTTAGTGGTCATTTGAGTTTGAATTTTGAATAGACAATGAAACTTCAAAACCGAATTTGTTATAACTGGTATTAAAAACGGGATATGTCACTATTTGAAAATCTGAATAATATTTAAATAAATTACCATTGCGCGTGAGATACATTATGCCAATTCATTAAAAATGAAGAATTTAAAAATAGAATTAGAAGTGCAACAGAACAGAACAACGGAGAAGAATAATGTGCTATGAGAAAAACTAAGACAGGCCGTGCTCAACGTAGATGACAATCTATTTGTTTAAAATAGTTTAGGACTTTTAAATGCATTACAAAGCGTGTTAAAAGAAGGACTAAAAAAGCATTACAGAAGTTTGGTAAAGCAAAAGCTATCAAAAAGTTTGCATGAATTGCGAAAAAAAGTGAAAGTAAGCGCAGAACATTCCAGAAGTTTAAAGAAGAATTAAAAGAAAAACCAAACGACATTTTGTGGGTATGAAGGGATTTTACAAAAATTTTACATAAAGGAGCTAGAAGATTCTAAAAGTTCGGGAGAACGATTAAAGGAAAATCTAAAAGAACGGGCTAGAAGTTTGATATAGAGGAATTACAAGAATTATAAAAGAATGTAGACATCTTATTGGTGAAGTTATGTCTAAAAATCATCAGAAATCGTTCACGCTAGAAGGAAAGTTCCGAGAGTTGTGGAAAGGTACGTGGTTAACGACTGGTGGTTACCGTAAGAGTTACGCCAAGATTAAGCGGAAGCAAGTAAAAAAATAGAAAAGAAATCGTTCTTAGGAAAAAGAACGGTCCTCTCGGAAAAAGAAAATACTTATGAAGCAATGTAATGTAAAAAAACCAAATGGGAAAAATGATGGTCAATATTTCTGATTCATTCTTAAAGATCGACAACGTCGATCAAAATACTATGGATTTTTACCATTTCACAGACGCGCGGTGCCCAGTCAAGAAACGTTCATAATCGCTAAAGTATTAGTTTCAAAGAATATTTCACTTTTGGAAATCCAATTAGGTCAAGGACGCTGTTTCACATTAGCACTTCCCTAGAACATGTGAAAACCATTGTAGGAAAAATTAACAAGACCAAACAACTATTTTATTTTTTTACTAGGATAGAGTAGTAGAATAGGGTAAATAAGGGCCGGTTCCTGGCCAGCTTACTTTGATTTTGGAAACATACCAGCTTATATGGTACCTGTTAATGTGATCTATTAGATGTGAAACATATAAGTTCGTAATAAACTAAAATAATGAGAACAAATTTAACAGAGGACTGAACGTATTTTATCTTTTTCGGGTAAGAACGCCATTTCGATGAAAAATTTGTATAGTCCTATAAATAGATAGCTTTGTCAAGAGGGGCGTTTAGTCAATCAGAGATACCATAATTTTTAAAGTTTCTTCTTTCTGAAATCTTATCTGAACATTACTGAAACTGAAACCATTGTATCTACTTGTTCTTAACATATTGCCAACTCGTCGTTTACGAGACTACTAGGCAAACCTTACCGTACATTGCAGGGAAGGTCCTACCCACGCATGATTTCCAATTTGGAAACAAACTATCGAAAGAGCTTGTTCACAAGGCGTTTAAGTGAGCCAATTAGAGATAAAGTTACAAAATCTATAAAACCTAACAATAAAATTAATTTAAGAAGAACCTGAAGTACTTACGAAACATTTAAGCTTCAAGAAACTTGGGATGTCGAAGTTTTGGACCTGTTAGGTCGAAAGGGATGCTGTGGTAGCATTCTTCCTAACAACTTATACATCGTCGATCACAACTTTATCGGCGGAGTGAAGACTTCTACTGTAAGGGAAATATGCCCGATCCCTTTGCAACTCATTCAGCAGGTGCTAGAAACCATTGCGGTTTTTACACGGAACGGTCGTAAATAACGGCCGACTTCAAGAAACCTGACATTTCTAGAATTTTTAAGAGCACCAACTCTTTTTGGTACTCCATTTGTATCCATTTGTATCTTAAATAAACGATGGAACTAAGTTTATTCTAATGCGTGTTTGATAACAAATTTTATTAGAATTAATTAGAAGAATTTATTTGTACTAAACGTTGCTTCTAATGAGAAAAGCTAATTTCTAACGATTACAGTGTTTCAAATAATTTGTATGTGATATTAATGGGCTGCCATTTCTGAGATTCTGTTGCATTGAATTTCTGCCATTCCGAAACCTTGTGTGGCGTTCAAGGACGCAGCTTCTCGATAATGGCTCGTCGCCACATCCTTGCTGTATTATGGTTAATAAAGGTTTTCCTTAGGTTAACGCAGAATAGAAAATATTTGTGTATTACGTTACTTGTGCAGTTTCTATAACTGCGCAAAAACCCAAACAGTCGGTGGACAAGCACAGCCCTCCCATCTAGTGAGTTTACATGGAAACACTTCCAAGGCCATATCTATTCAGAACATCTACCATGTAACTGAAGAAAGAATTAGAAAGGTTGTATTAGCAGTTTTTAAGTACAGGTTCTTCTACATTGTTCTATAGAGTTGCAATTTGATTCTCACACAAAATAATACAAAATTCTTCTTCTTCTTCTTCTTCTATATAGGCAATTTGCCTGTTTTTTTTTTGATTTATGCCTTCTCTACGTAATGTTGTCACTCCATCTTTTGCGCGGTCGGCAAACGCTTCTTCTTCCTAGTGGTGATTTGTCCCTTGCTATCTTCACTATTCTATCGTCTGCCATTCTACTTATGTGATTGTTCCATTCTTTTTTCCTGTTCAGTGTCCATTCATTTATCTCTTGCACGTTGCATCTTCCTCTAATTTCGGTACTTCTTATTCGATCTCTTAGCGTGTTTCCTGTTATTCTTCTCAATATCCTCATTTCGGTTGTTTCCAATAGTCGCTGCGTTTTAGTTGTCCGGTCTCGTTTCTGATGCGAATGTCATTATTGGTCTTACAGTTGCTTTGTATATTCGAGACTTTGTTTATATATTAATGTGTTTATTTCGCCATATTGTATTATTGAGACATCCTGCGATTTTATTAGCTTTTTGTATATGATCTTTAACCTCTTTTTCTACATCTCCATAGCTAGTTATTTTGATACCCAGGTAATTTATTTCCATGACTTGTTCTATGCTTGCACCGTCGATTTCCAATTTGCATCTAATGGGTTCTTTGTTAATTACTATTGTTTTCGTTTTCTGTGCTGAGATGATAATGTTAAATCTTTTTGCTGTTATATTGAATTTGTGGACTAATCTTTGCAGATTGTCTTCGTTTTGGGCTATTAATACTGCGTCGTCGGCGTAACATAATATCTTGATTTCCTTGTTCCCCATTCTATATCCTCTTTCTTCGTTTACTTTCTTAATAATCTCATCCATTATTAGATTGAATAATAAGGGCTTAACGAATCTCCCTGTCTTATTCCATTGCCCATGTTTATTGGTTCCGTAAGTTGTCCATTTATTCTTGCTTTCGTTTTGTTGTCTTTATATATGTTCTCAATTGTTTTGATGATGTCTATGTGTATTCCTCTATTATATAACAGATGGATTACGTCACCTAGTTTGACTCTATCAAAAGCTTTCTTCAGGTCGATCATACATAAAAAGGCTGGTCTATTGTATTCAATTGATTTTTCATTTATCTGCCTTATCACGAATATTGCATCTGTGCATGATCTTCCACTACAGGAATCCTTGCTGTTCATCGTTCAGAGTTGTCGTTTGGTTTATTTGTTGGCATATAATTCTTGTTGTTAATTTTAATGTGGTGTTCAACAGGTTGATCCTCTGTAGTTCTCCGGTTCTTTCTTATCCCTTTCTTGAACAGCAGTATCAATATGCTTGTCCTCCATTCTTCCGGTATTTGGTTGTGTTTTATTATTTTATTAATTAGAGTTGTCAGCTGTTTCGTCATTACTGTTCCGCAGTGCTTTAACAGTTCGTTCGCTATTCCATCTTCTCCCGCAGCTTTCCTGTTTTTCAGCTTCCTTAGTGTTTCTTCTACTTCCTCCGTGCTTATCGTAAATTGTTCGTTTGCTCTAATTTCTGGGTTGTTTCGCTCTGGTTCTCTTTGTGTTGGTTGTTCATCTTCGTATAATTTTTTTAAGTAATCAATCCATGTATTCTTTTCTATATGTTTTGCATCTATTAATTCCTTCACCTCTGTTCGCTGTCCTCTTATAAAACGCCACATTTCTTTTTGCAAGCCGTAAAAGTCGTGTTCCATTTCTTTTGAGAAACGTTCCCAGTGTTCGTTTTTAGTTTTTCTTACTAGTGTGTGTGTTTCATTTCTTATTCTTTTATAATTATCGTATGCTTGCTGCGTTTTGTTAGACATGTATTCCAGGTATGCTTTTTTTTATCTTTACATTTTTCTTTAACTTCCTCACAGAACCAGGGTGTTTTTTGCGTTTGCAAGTTTTTGTTTTTGTTTATGTTTACTTTTCTTTCTCCTAGGGATTCTTTAGCTGCGTCTAAAATGTTTGTTTTTATTTTCATCCAACTGTCTTCTATTCCATCACTTTCTAATATTTGGTTCTTTTCGCTTTTTTGTGTTAATCTTTGTTGGTATAAGTATTTTGTTGAATCATTTTGTAGGCTTTCGATTCTTATCTTTGTGACGTATTCTGCTTCTTCTTTTTTGTTATGTATATATGTTTTCATTCTGATTTTACTCATTATTAACTTATGGTCGCTTCCTATTTCTGCCGATGTTAATGCCCTTACGTCTAGAATTTGTGAAGGGTGTAGTTCCCTATTTGTCAAAATATAGTCAATCGTAGATCTATGTCCTCTAGTGTTCTCAAAGGTGTATTTGTATTGCTCTTTGTGATGGAAGAATGTGTTGTTTATACGTATTTCGTTTGTGCTACAGAAATCCGTTAACAAGTCTCCGTTATCGTTTCTGACGTCCTCGTTGAATCTTTGCTTTATCCCCGGAATGATGTCATTTCCAACCCGTGCATTAAAGTCACCTAAGATAATCATGTATTCGTTTATAGGAATCTCGTTTATTGTATCCTGAGGTTTTCGTAGAAAGTTTCTCTGGTGTTAGCATCCCTATTATTCTCGGGGCATATATTCCTACTACATTTAGGTGCTTGCTTCCTATATTTATTCTTACGCAGACAATTCTCTCTGATTTGTATTTGCATTCTACTATTTGGTTGGTAAGTTTTCTATGTATTAATAAAGCGACTTCTATGTAAAAAACCAAATGGGAAAAATGATGGTCAATATTTCTGATTCATTCTTAAAGATCGGCAACGTCGATCAAAATACTATGGATTTTACCATTTAACAGACGCGCGATGCCCAGTCAAGAAACGTTCATAATCGCTAAAGCATTAGTTTCAAAGAATATTTCACTCTTGGAAATCCAATTAGGTCAAGGACGCTGTTTCACATTAGCACTTCCCTAGAACATGTGAAAACCATTGTAGGAAAAATTAACAAGACCAAACAACTATTTTATTTTTTTACTAGGATAGAGTAGTAGAATAGGGTAAATAAGGGTCGGTTCTTGGCCAGCTTACTTTGATTTTGGAAACATATATATGGTACCTTAAATGTGATCTATTAGATGTGAAACATATAAGTTCGTAATAAACTAAAATAATGAGAACAAATTTAACAGAGGACTAAACGTATTTTATCTTTTTCGAGTAAGAACGCCATTTCGATGAAAAATTTGTATAGTCCTATAAATAGATAGCTTTGCCAAGAGGGGCGTTTAGTCAATCAGAGATACCATAATTTTTAAAGTTTCTTCTTTCTGAAATCTTATCTGAACATTACTGAAACTGAAACCATTGTATCTACTTGTTCTTAACAGATTGCCAACTCGTCGTTTATGAGACTACTAGGCAAACCTTACCGTACATTGCAGGGAAGGTCCTACCCACGCATGATTTCCAATTTGGAAACAAACTATCGAAAGAGCTTGTTCACAAGGCGTTTAAGTGAGCCAATTAGAGATAAAGTTACAAAATCTATAAAACCTAACAATAAAATTAATTTAAGAAGAACCTGAAGTACTTACGAAACATTTAAGCTTCAAGAAACTTGGGATGTCTAAGTTTTGGACCTGTTAGGTCGAAAGGGATGCTGTGGTAGCATTCTTCCTAACAACTTATACATCGTCGATCACAACTTTATCGGCGGGTGAAGACTTCTACTGTAAGGGAAATATGCCCGATCCCTTTGCAACTCATTCAGCAGGTGCTAGAAACCATTGCGGTTTTGACACGGAACGGTCGTAAATAACGGCCGACTTCAAGAAACCTGACATTTCTAGAATTTTTAAGAGCACCAACTCTTTTTGGTACTCCGTTTGTATCCATTTGTATCTTAAATAAACGATGGAACTAAGTCTATTCCAATGCGTTTTTGATAACAAATTTTATTAGAATTAACTAGAAGAACTTATCTTTACTAAACGTTGCTTCCAATGAGAAAGGCTAATTTCTAACGATTACAGTGTTCCAAATAATTTTTTTTATCAACTAAATCAGATTGAGCAAGTTTTACGTATTCTTACAAGTACAAGTTCAACAATATTTTCATAACCATAACGCCAGTAACATTAAATGTATGATGTAGAAAATCACATTGTGAATAGATCATATTTTCGTGTTTTTGACGTAATATTAATTTGCTTCTCACATCTTTTGCTTTTCAAAGTGACAAAAATTGTCTGTGTTCGCTCTTTCTTTGGCACGTTTGTTATATACATTCAAATATAATTTTATATTATTGCATTTTACAGCAATGGTGAACAAACACCAAATATTATAGAAACCTTTTTTTTTTGACTTGTTGAAATTAATTTTGAATAGCGATTGTTAATTAAACTTTTCATGTAGCCATTATCAGAAAAGATTCAGGGCTAGGCTCATAGACATAACGTTTCAGCTTGTTATTGTAAAGTTTTGGTTTTCCGTTTGTTCTTCAGGCAGATATTCATGAACACCAAACGTTTTTGTTTTCGAAGGTTGTGGCTTCCCCTTTTCGATTCTGATAAACCACTATCTCGCCATTGGGCACTTTAGTACTTGATTTGAAAGCATTAATTTTCATCTCCAGCAGTAATGTTTAACACAATTGTGGGGTCAATTCTGACTCTTCCCAACAGTGCAGCAGCAATTGTTCGCCTAGTTTCTTTTTATTCTTCTCTCGGTGTACGAGAATTGTCTTTGCATTGTTCTCATTTCAATCGCATGTCATGCGCACAGTAATTTCTTGCAGAATTTACTTAACACATTCCATATTTGTTGCAGTATGTGATATTAATGGACTGCCATTTCTGAGATTCTGTTGCATTGAATTTCTGCCATTCCGAAACCTTGTGTGCCGTTCAAGGACGCAGCTTCTCGATAATGGCTCGTCACCATATCCTTGCTGTATTATGGTTAATAAATGTTTTCCTTAGGTTAACGCAGAGCAGAAAATATTTGTGTATCACGTTACTTGTGCAGAAAAACCCAAACAGTCAGTGGACAAGCACAGCCCTCCCATCTAGTGAGTTTACATGGAAACACTTCCAAGGCCATATCTATTCAGAACACCTACCATGTGACTGAAGAAAGAATTAGAAAGGTTGTATTAGCATTTTTTAAGTACAGATTCTTCTAACTTGTTCTATAGAGTTGCAATTTGATTCTCACACAAAATAATAAAAAAATTGTAGTATTAAATACTTGGACCTACAATCAAAAATATAAGTTATTCTTTTATGTTTTGAACGATTTTCGTCTTCTCATATGAAAGTTTAATATATTCTTTTGCTATCTACTAAAGCTATAGTTTAAATACTAGGTATCCACAACATCTTATTCGTTATGTACGGTGGAAGCATATTCATAGTTGGTAACCCCTGATTATGTAAAGTTGAATTCTGAATTACTTTATATTGCGATATTTGTTCTTACTTAGAACAATCGTTTTTCGTTGTAATTTTTATTATTATTATTATTCTGTATATACTGCGCCTAATAGAATAAATAAGATTTTTCTGTTGTCATTCCAAATGTAAGAAAAGTGGGCATGTCAAAAACTCGTTGTCATAGGATTTTAATTTAAAAATGCCTTAGGTTACAGAGAAACTTACCTTTAGCAAGCTAAAAAGAATAGTGGGAGATAACTTTCAATCGGTAGAGAAGATTGAAAAAGAATAGTAGGGAAAAGATTTTGAGAATTCAACGTCATATTTTTGTTGTCTCTTTCTTAGTCTTTAATCTTCTCGATTGGTTTGTTACATGGCCGTTTGCTAATTTTGTCTCTATTGTATTGATCTTAATAGGCTTGCAGATATTTGACAGTCAAATTTATTATTATCTTATTTATGTGCTGTAATCTGGATCTCTCTAGTGTTCTTTATTTCTACGTCTACTCATACTCTATTCAGCGCATTTTATATATAAGCATTAACCAGTATTAGTGACAGACCATAGCTTTACTAAACACTTCTTCTAATTTGTTATTTAATTGACCCCTCTCCCTTGGAGAAGGTACATTATTTGTATTTCTTTTTACCCTATTTTTTGGTATCATTGAATAACGTTGCCCACTGAGATTGTTAATGGGTTTTTCCACATCTATAAACGCTATATCAGCCTGTTTTCCTTTCCTGAGTTTTATCTGTATTAGTAAGTGTTGTGCTAATATCGCTTTTCGAGTGCTCGAGTTCCTTTTTAATCCGAATTCATCTTTTGTGAGGTGTCAGTCAATTCTTTTTTCTAAACTTTTCACAAACGATTCCAGTCACGTAAATATTTTCACGGTATGCGATTTTAGGCTGATTGTTCCACAGTCTTGACATTTCTCACTTCTTTCCTTTTTTGGAATTGGTATAATGAAGTTGATTTTTTGGAGTCTTTTAGTATAATTCCTGTTCTGTTCATTGAGAAAATTAGTTCATATAGCACATTGTGGTTTCCCCTTGTAGTGTTCGCATCTTTTTTCTTATTACTGGCTTTACCATTGCCTATATTTTTGCCATTGTATAATTCTCCTACGTAATACCTTAATTATTTTTTGGGTTCTTGTAAAATGTTAGATTCTGTATCTTCGCATCTCTTTTTACGTACCTCTTTGTTTACTTTATTGCGTGTTGCACTTTTGTTGTCCTTATATCGTTATTTGATTATTAAGTAGCCTTATTTCTCTTATTATATCTAGGACTTCTGCAGTTATCATTGGTATAACGTTGTCTTTACTGAGTTTTTATTTTTACGACCGATTGTTCCAATGTATCCTTTAATATTTGCAAGGTATCTTTACTTCTTCTGGTACCATATGTTGTCTGATCCTTGTTTCTAATTTATGTTCAATGGTTTCGACTGGTAATTTCTCCATTTTCAATGTTTTCTTGCTTTTATTTTTTTTATATTCTTAAATCTTAAATTAAACGTCATCATTACTAAATAGCAATTGCTATCTGTGTCTTCTCCTGCGTAGCTACCGCAATTTATCATTCGATTTTTGAAACATTGTTTTATTAAGATGTAAATTATCTGACATTTTCTTTCATCCCCTGGTGCCTTCCATGTGTACCTTATTCGTACATGATGCTGTAATAAATTATTTGATGTTACTAGACCATGTTGTATGCAAAATTTTTGCTTAACATTCTCCCCTATAATTTCTTTTGTCCGATCCGAAATTATCTGCGAAATTGTTCCTAGCTTTCCATACATTAAAATATTTTTATATTCCACGTAACAGCTTTTCTAAATTACAGCGTATTTTGGCCGGAAATTAGAACGAAGAACTCTTTTACTTCCGGATTTTCTAACTTTTAAAGACGTTTTTCATGATAAACTGCGCATTAGCGTTTCTTAAGATAATTATCTATTATTATTTATTGTTTAACGTAGTGTTTTCCCATTTTTTTTACATGATGACCTGGAGTGGTTATCAACCAACCCTATTGCTAAAATCATCCCTATTTCTCGTTCTAGCGTGTGTTACGGTTATACTGCCAATACTCGGTCGCCGCCACATCTTCGTTTGTAAAAATAGGATGTACTGAGGCAAGCTGAAGTTGACATTTGGATGACGGGAATTTATAGTGTTATCTAACAAGTCATATCCAACATGACTCAAAAGAACATCACATTTTTCAACATACAGAGATATTGTACTGTTATGGCAAGCAATAGCTTTTCTTGTTTTAAAATTCGTTGATGATCAGTAAGCGTCCTCTAAAGAATTGAGTGCTTAGTTGTTTTGCATATTCTCCTATTGTCTAAAATTTTACTTACATATTAAACATCTAATGCATTTAAAAATTGGTAAAATTATAACATCAAAATATTTACAATGCATTTTCCTTTATTCTTGTAGATTACATATCTAATTACCCTGCACATTCCTTTATCGTTTAATGAGGTAATATTTCTAAACTACACAACTTAAGACATAATTAATTAGTACCAATTTTTTTATGTATTCTCTTTTCATTATGATAGTACCACACAATATTTGATCGTACTCCTCATCTTCTCAAAAATCCTTAATTGGATTAATACTTAAAACTACAGATAAATGAAGATTTCACTTTTTTATGTATTTTTGTTTCTTTCTGTGGTTATTATCAGGTTTTTCACCTTTACCAAAGGAGCTTCATGTACTTTTTTACTGAAAATTATTTTTTCATAATATATTTAAAAACATAAGATAGGGAAATAGAATTAAAATATTATAATAATTGAAAGTTTTCATAGATGTCCGTTAACTAATTTCAATGCTCTTAATTAGTTAAACTTTTCAATTTTTGCCCTACTCTTTATCTAATTCTAACATTTATTTTAGTATCGGTTACGTTTTCTCTATTGGCGCTTATTCTTAATTGCAGATATTGCGACACTCCAGCAAGCGTACACCCGTACGAGTGGCCCGACGACATCACCAAGTGGCCAATCTGCCGCAAGACCAACATGCAATTCCCCGTGCAGCAAAAGCACCATGGCGCCAGGGACAAGTCCGCGGAGCACATGATCTGCGAGGTAATCGGGCACCCCTGCTGCATCGGCATACACGGGATGTGCAAGATTACGACCAGGGAGTACTGCGACTTCGTCAAGGGGACGTTTCATGAAGAAGCGTCGTTGTGCTCGCAGGTGGGTAAAAATAAAAGAGCGACAAACTGATAAATTTGCTTAAGGGTTTCGTTTGCAAACATATTTTTGCTCTTTTATGAATGTTCTGACATATTTGTGCGGTTGCTGTTATAAGTGGTTTCTTCATGACTTGTGCACTTTATCAAATATAACAAAACCAAGTAACTATCAGCACATTCTACTTGGTACAACTACGAACTATTGCTAATTTTTAATGTCAGGTTTTTAGAGTGTATAGCATGATGGAAAAGCTATCTATCGAACACATGCAGTTTTTTGTGTTCTACTAATCTTTTCATCACACAGAAAGAGCGAAGCTAACCCAGAGCGGTATTAATTGTAACACCTTTATTAGTGATATTTTTGTGGCACTCAATTTAACTGTGATATTCTTTAATCTCAGCTTTTTCATTTTTACTCGCGCTTTTTCTCATGTTTGCCATCATGATAATATATAACGATGTTAATGGAGATTAACAAGAACCATATTATAGAAGTCTGATGTACTCAAACATTAAACACAATTCGAAAGATATTCGGAGTTAAGTTTAAAACTTTAGGATTATTTTTATGTTTCATTAAACCATTATTTATTCAAAATATTTATCTTTAGCTTCTACATAATCCTTAAGATGTTTAGACTAAATGCCTAGAGTGACATGCATCGATCAGTAAATTGCTGACTACGGTTCTTAGGGTGTGTTTTAAAAAATCAAATACTGATATGTTAACCATACCGTCTATACCATACTATCTAAAATCTGTAGAATGAAGATTTAGGCTACCAGAATAGTAATCGTCTACCTTTAAAAAATGAGACATATTGTTGCTGAACCAATTTGGGAAAAACAAAAATTTTTGCTCAAAAATTCTCTACTGTCTTGCTTTAAACTCATGATCTTTCAAAGCGATACAGTTAGTTTCTGCAATGGTAAATCAAATAAGATTAAACAAGTAATACATACTAATGAAAATGAAGTTTATTTAATAGATGACATTGGGAAGAGAAGGAGAGCAACAGGCAATGGAATTTACGATAAGAGACAAAGGCAAATTATTTCTGGTTTTGAAAATGTTGAAGTGCAGAAAGAGCAATTAGAAATATGTGTTTCTTCGTATTTGCTGCCATAATAGTATATAACCATATTTATAACCAATGACAAAACTCTGATGTACCTGATCCAGCAAAAAATACAATCTGGAAGACATTCCTTGTCAAATTATCTAATATACTTAATATTCATATAAATACTATTACAAACTTTTGCATAAGTTGAACGATTATTCATTCAAAATATTTATCTTTGGTTTCTATACCATCCTTGAGACATTATATCCATCACAAAGTTATTCATTACACCTCTTACGGCTCTTTTTAAAGAATAGAAATTTGAGATGTTTTCTTGTTCAAATCATGCCATTTAAAACTACTCGTGATATATATTGAGCTACCAGAATACTAATCATTTACCTTTAACCAAATCTTTATGGGCTCGTGCAGAGTCTGCTGGGAGGCTTAAGGCTGACGTAAAAACACGTGCTTCAAAATTTTTTTAAAACCTAAAGCATTGTTGGTACATGATGGCTAAAGTTGTAAAAAATATTGGAAAAGGCACTCGACTTTTAAATTTGAAGCCGTCAGAAGCTTTTATGCTCTTCTTTTTCTAACTGTATCTGGGAGTTTGTCCCAACGTATCAAAACTGAGCTTAAATTTTGGATAATTAGGGAGATATTTTTGAATATAGTTATAAGTTAGCAAATATGAACGCATTTGTTAGTTATAAGAAACAGAATGATTAGACCAAATTATCGAGTAAAGTTAAACTGCTTATCAGAGCGCAGAATTCAAGCACAAGAGAACAAGGCTGGTAAATAGTCAGCTGTAGTAGAAAAAGCAGATGAGCAATTAGAAAAAGACAAAAATAGTAAGACAAGAACAGGATAAAAACTGTACACTTTAATAGAAATTCTAAAACCCCATATTAGAGACTACTACAACTGCAAGCAACATAGAAGCAATACAACTTTATTGCCCAACTTATACTCATTTCCTTAAAAAGCAATTTAAGAAATTACGCTTAAAAGATAAGCAAGTTGCAGCTGCCGATTACTAACAAATAAGCGCAATACCAACAAATAAAGATGTAGAAGAAAATCACTATTTTAGAATTAGGAAGTCTACGGGAAGCCAAATATGAAAGAATCGAAACGAAATTGTTAAAATTAACTAAAGAAAAATTGTAATGTCTATTTAGGGTAAAGATAATAAGAATTTAAAACAAAAGATAAGATTTTTTTGTTTAAATACTTACTTATACGTCATATGTAGTTGGAAAAATAATCGCACTGTTGAAATTTACAAAAATTGTGGAAACTAAGCAATCTAGGAATGTACGTGAAAATTGAACATACATGAATAAATAACGATAACACTGTAAATGGAAGAGAAAGTAACCGATACGTTAGAATAGGAGCAAAAAACCAAACCAGGAAATATTAAATAATTGGTAAAAAACCTTCGATATAAATTAAAACAAGAAGAATATAATTTCCGAAAATTGGTTTACGAAATCGTACAAGATAATAAAAAAGAATATTGAATTTGATAATCGATAATCAAACAAAAAAGAAACAATAAACAGAAAAAATGTAAGAAAACGTAGGTTCACAGAAAAAAGCAATTATGGGGGATTTACGAACAGCAACGGACACTAAGAAAAATAAACAAGGAAGTAGGAAATAGTTACATATTGTGATACAATCGTATTAATCTGTAAAATAATTTTTAATAGTTAAATTGGAAAAGGGCACACAATTCAGTTAAAGTCAATTTGAATAAGATAAAACGATTAATAATATCCTGCTTGCATATTTTATATAGTAAATGATGAATAAAAGCATAATAGACAAATTAAGAGCGGAAAAGTAATTTTTTTAATAGAGTTTATACTTTACATTGACAGACCATTTGGAAAAGAATTACTGAATGTTGAAGTAACAAAAAAAAACAAATATAATAGTACACTATAGTATAGCAAATAAACTAATTAAAAGGAAACACTTACAAACAAGTGAATTTATAAAAAACATGGAGCAAAGTTAGAAAATCAAGTATATAGAACATGAAGGATCCAGGAATTTAAAAGACGGTAAATAAGGAGAGCAAAATACCTTCAATAGTGGTATCAAAAAATAAAAGATAAAATCAAAATGAACATAATGACAACAATATAAAAATAATAAAGCAAAGTTAGACAGGATAAAATGAAGATAAAATACAACATCTAACAGAAAAAAATACAAACTATAAACAAAAATAAGAAAACGGCGACATATTTTCTATTATAATTTTGATATTTGGAGAAAATAAAATCTACTAGTGTTCAATAAAGCGGGAAGAAATAAAATTAGATTTCTAACTTACCATTTTTCTAAGTGATCAGATTATTTTCTGTGGGGTTAAATCACATGAGACTAACGAGTAATACATGTTAAATGATGGGATTACACCTAAATTAAAATGTGAAAGACAGAAGTTATGGCAAATTACGAAAAAGTTTTCTCCATCCTTCATACCTTTTGTAGCACCAAAAAGATCACGTTCATTCTTAGAAAGGGATGTGTAGCACCAAAGAAGGTGCATCGGAAAGATCCTATCAGTGTTAGTTCAACTGTAATTAGCTAACTACTCATTCCAAATGTTCGAAGGCAATTAGTTTGGGGAAATTCTTAAAACGTAATATACCGAACCAATTCTAACAAAGAAATTTATTTGATAGTATGCATAATCTTTCTGAGACCATAAAAATATTGAAGGTAAAAAGCCTAAATAATACAAAAGATACATAGAAAAATGTATTTCAGCGAAAAGTGATGGTTGCTCCTGAGATAGTCAAGACTTCCTTTATTGCATCGCATTTTCATTTGTAGCTATCGCAACACCAGTTTTGTTGCTGTCAGTTGAGTTATTTGTTCAGGAGAAATTTAAACGGATTTATCATATTCAGTCTGGATCGGAACAATGATAGACTACTATGCATATAAGCTACAGATGCACAGAAACGTGTACTATATGCCTGTGACCTTATTATACGCATATGGTGTTTCTATTTACTTCATCTAAAAGTCTAAAGTAGGACAATCAGACACTTCTTGGAAATCAAAAATCTAATCCATTCCTTTACCTCTCATTTAAGACTCTTACGCATTTTCTATAAGTGAAGCATGTTGACGATGATAGTGACATACCGGATGTTACGAATTATTTTTACACAGGTTGCTACAGAAAACGGTGTGAAAGAGAACTTTATATTAATAGATGAGCTACAGATTGATATTTTGCATGACAAAGAATATTATAACATTTCATCTTGTACACACGAACCCACCTTAATAAGAAATTGATATAATTACTCTGTCATCTTATATTCTATTTAAATATACATTATATTAAAGATATTGAGAAAGGTTAAAGCATTTTTGACGAGAAATATATAATCTTAATGGAAGTCGTTGAACACAGGAAATGAGATGACAAACTTTTATAATTTCGTAAAAAAATATTCTTAAAGCTTCTCATATTACGGAGTTCAATTTTCAAATGGAGTAAGGATATAAAACGTTATAATTTGTAAAATTAGATTCAGGGGATATAAACGAAACCTCACCGAAAATTACATAAAATAATGAAAAGAAAAAAGAATAACATGCGAACAAGTAAAAATAGTTCAAAACTTCTAATATCCTCTAGTGCTTTTCGATAACGTTCTACTGCCAATCGGCTAGTTGGAGCTAATTGAAAATTTAGTAGTCTACCTGATACACTTTATTCATTATTGAAATCACGAAACTACCAAATTAATTTTATATTTTGCAACCACACCAACCAAGGTAAAGCTAGTTGAGCGAAACAAAATTAATAGAGCTAAAACCAAACAACTAATTCTACAACTATTACAAAAAGAAATAGATATGCATATACACAGACAAGTGGACAGGTCTATTAATAAATAGGAAGACGAATACTGTGATTCCACAAACATCACATACTAATCACATATATTTTTTCTTCTTTGATAGCCTTAATTATCTACTCCTGATAAAGAAATATTATTGCAGAGGAAAGGGAAGCTAAGAGCATCGTACATTTTTTAAAAAAATTAGAACCATATCAAAAGCAGAAATGCGGGCTACCAAATAGATTAGGGAAAGCGTAAATAAAAAATAGATATTCGAAAATAAGAAAAACCAGAATTCAGAGAAAAATCTCAACAAGAAAGGATCAGTTTTTAGAGAAGCAAGCAAGGCAATACAGGACTGGGTTTGGGAAGAACGATGGATTTATCTTACAAAAGTGATAACTGAGAATTTAACGAAAGATGTAGGAGAATCGCAATAAATAGGACACAGAAAAGAACAACTTGATGGAATGAAGGTTGAAGAGGAAATAAGGAAAGCAAAGCAGAAAAGCTGGGAAGAATTTGTAATAGAAATGAATCAAGCTTTTGATAAAAAAACAGAAAATTCTGGGATAAAATTGAAGCAATGAGAGGGGAGAAAAGGAAAAGATGACTTCAGAGAAGATGACGACAAACAAGAAATACAAAAATAAGGTAGTAATGTAACTTTGCTCTATACGGTGGCGAATAAAACATACAAAATTAGTGAAAACTACTTATTAAGTGGCGAAGCGAAGCGGAGTCACTTACTAACTTCATGTTGTCCGTCCGTCTGTCCATCTGTCCGCCCGAGCAAAAACTCGAGAACGGCTGGGAATCTCCAAATTCTGTTTTCACCAATCGACAGGTGACCAAAAAGGTTTGTTTGCTAGTGATTTTGAAACTGATTGGTCAAAGGTCAGCGTTAGTTTGGGAGACTGCTTCGCCACTTCGCTATGCGTTGCAGGCTTTGCAGGTTTATTTATTCTACTTACAAGTTATACAGATTAATAACGCTGTTTATATACACAATACATATATCTGCTGATTTAAAGGACTCACTATTATGTCGACACAATTCCCGCACTCGAATTCGCTCGCAAGTATCATTTCGAACTCGGAATGCTCCGGTCGTCCCGCTGTGCGATTTTTATTTTCTATTCGGCGACATTCCAGGGCAGTCACGAACTCTCGTATCTTCTAGAATATTCGAATGGCGATCCCGTGCGCGCTAGTTGGATGACTAAAAGACAGGGTGTGAGCCTCCGAGCGTAATGGAATTTGGATATCTACCAGACATACTAAGGGGGACGTTCGGAAATTCGTTACAGTAATGTGAAGGATAAGAAAAATGGGAAATAGAGAAAGAGATAACATTTAATAAACTGAAAGGAGCCTTGAAACGAATTAGACTAAGGAAAGCATGCAGTAGTGATGATATAAATTCAGAATCGATAAAATTGATAGAAGAAGATGGAAAGGAGTGGCAATTTAACGAGAAGAAGTTCACATGAGCATAATTTAAGGGAGAATATGAAGAATAGCAGAAAAAAATTAGAAAAAGAACATGCAGCGCACAGAAAGGGAAAACAAACATGGGATAATAAATTCATATCAAAGAATTTCATTGAAAAGGAGAATGAAAGATGAGAAGAATTATGTACTATTTTTATTGACATTAGGATAGCTTTCTACAGAGCAAAACAAAGTAAAACGTGGAAAATTAATGGAGGGACTGCAAATAAAGACAAAATAATTAAAGTAGTTAAAAAATGAATGGGAAGATAAGAGGAAGGGTGCCGTTAAAGAGCGAGCGACCCAAAAGCTATAAAACAGCGATAGGGATAATACGGGGAGACAGCTTGAGTCCACTTCTATTTAAACTAATAACGGACAAAATAATAAAAAAAACAAGACACCAGATAAAACACTTACAAACAACAATAGGATATTATTTAAATATCTATTAAAAATATATGCACTTCTGTATACAGCAAAAAATAATTTTAGTAGCAGACGCCCATATATATAGACGGAAGAGATTGAAAAGATGAAAATGGAAGTGAATACAAACAAATGCAAATACATGATAATAAACTAAAAAGCAACAGAAGGAAAAATGTAACAAACATAATGCGCAGAGGGGGATTAATAGAGCAAGTAATTGCTTATGAATACCCTGGCACCATGTTTATACAAGTTGGAAAAATAGATCTAAAAACTGTAAATAGAACAAAAGATATGTTTTGCACTATAGAAAACAATTTACAGAAAGTTGGAAATAGAGAACAGAGTGAAATTGCAGGTATACAACATGATAGTCATAGCAACGATAACATATGCATGTGAGTCATGCATAACACAAAAGAAACAAAGATAGTGGGTAAAATACGATGGGACAGAAGTACGAAAGGAAGTAATTAGGGACTCTTTAAAACAGAAATTCACTATTACATAAAATAAACAAGGTAAAGCTTAGCTGGTTTGAACACATAATTTGAATAAAATAGAATAGACTAGTTAAAAAGGCAATGGAAACAAAACGAGGATATAACAGAAGAAAAGCAAGACCCGGGAAAACATGGTTGGAACAAGTACGAGAGATAGGAAAGGCAAAGGGAATGGGAAAATGAAGGAAACGGCAACAGACCGGATGGCATAGAAGAGTTGAATAAATGAAAAAAAAGATAAAGAAAAAGAGAAAGGAAAACTCCAAGACCCCAAAGGGCAAAAAGAAACAACGACAAGAAGAAGAAGATATTTTTCTCATTTTATTTAAACTGTGCTGAATAAAACTACTCTCTTTTTCTTCCACATTATATATACTTTTAAACAGGTAGTTTTTAATTTTTATTGTAGAAGAGACCAGATCCTCCATATCTAAAACTTCTTTTAAAATACGATTGTCACTCCAAAGTTTTTCATATTTGCTGGTTGATTGAAAATATTTTTCTGTGTTTTTAGGTGTCATGCCTCGATGACGTGTGCGGAATGGTGCCGTTCTACTTTGCAGAAGTGCCAGACCAATTTTACCGGCTGTGGACGTCCCTCTTCCTTCACGCGGGCATCTTGCAACTGGCCATCACGATAATCATCCAATACTTCCTGATGCGTGACTTGGAAAAGCTCACTGGCAGCTTGCGCATCGCCATCGTCTACCTGGGCTCGGGGATGGCCGGCAACCTGGCGAGTTCCATCTTCGTCCCGTACAGAGCAGATGTAAGCTATGCCCATAACGTTTTGTTTTCTGTTGTTCCGTAAGATTTACTAACAACTCCGCGCAGGTTGGACCTTCCGGATCCCACTTCGGGCTGCTGGCGTGCCTCATTGTGGAGGTCCTAAACGCGTGGCCGATGCTGAAGCACCCCAACCAGGCGCTGTGCAAGCTGCTCACCGTCACCTTTTCCCTGTTCTTAGTCGGCTTGGTGCCGTGGGTCGACAACTACGCCCACCTGTTCGGCTTCGTGTTCGGCTTCCTCCTGTCGTACGCACTATTGCCTTTCATTACGTTCGGCCCATACGACCGGCAGAAGAAAGTCGTCCTTATCTGGGTGTGCCTGCTGTCCGCCGCGTTCCTCTTCATCTGCCTAGTCCTCTTGTTCTACATTATCCCCGTGTACGACTGCGAGGTGTGCTCGTACTTCAACTGCCTGCCGCTCACGCGCGACTTCTGTGCCTCGCAGAACATCAACTTCCGAAGAGAGGAGAATGCGGTATGACATATATTTTCACGGTTGCTAACCGTACTGTTCGATCCCCCTTGCGTGTACCCATCGGTCTGTTGTTTTAGCATAAGTTTGCATTGTACTTACGCCATTTTTTTCAGTGTTCAGAGTGTTTGAGGGACTCGTTTGCCTTTTATTACCGACAGAAGTTTCCAGTATTATCTTTTCGTCCATCCACCCTAACGCTAGCCTCTTTTTACAATATAACCCAGGTGTACCCACTAAGCTCTACCTTTCTTACCTTAAATTCTATAATAATCATAACCAATGTCGAGTTTGATGACGTATTAATCTTAAAGCAACATTACATCGTTAATCTAATTATTTAAAATGTAATAATAACAATATTATTGATAATAACATTAATAATAATATTAAAAGGAACATGATTTTGACTACTTAAATGTACGTGCAAACGCATCACACGATACCGCGGAAGTTACAGTGAGAAGAGAAGCGCGACATTCTTGAATCTTAGTTTGTGATAATCTCTCCAAAGACTTTGTGACTATGCCGAGGCGGCAGAGCTAAAGAACGTAGCGTGAGAACTGATAAACCCATGTGATAAGACGATATCTGTATTATGTAAGGACGTTTATTTATATACTGTAAAATATGTGCAATGAATTTGTTTAGTTGGCAACGAAATTTCTGCTATGATACTTGTTTGCTGCTACGCTTGAACGCCCAGCCCTTGGAGGGTGCAACACTTCTTTCGTTTCCCAACCAATGTAACTGCCGGTTTAGGGTTGGCATTTCTGTGTCGTTCCATTTAGGTCCCAAGGCGACAGCTCGAGTGGGGCCATCTAGAACGAATCGTCGTCGGTCGGCTCACTTTGCTGCCTGCCGGCTCGCCGCCACACCGAGCTGCTTCACTTGAGCTGGCAGGTGGCAAATGTATATGTGAATACAGTCATAACCGAAACATTCCAAATTATATTTTAACGTATGTATGAAGCTACTATTACGATATACTTATTTGTATGTGTTTATTGATAAATTTATCAGTAACGTAAATAAATATTTTCATCACTATAGATATAATGTAGGTCTGTATAAAGAATATTGTGTACGAATAATTCATATGATTGTATATATAAATATCGCATACGAACTGACCATGTTTTCTTTGACGTGACGTTGTTAACTCAGATTACAATTCGTACTTATATCCCTCGAAAGTATAAATGACGCTATAGTGCACTCCGATTTTTTGCAGTTCACACCACACAACCTCGATCTGGTTTCCGCAGTTTACGGGATTCTCTCACTTTTTCTATGTAGCATGTCTCGTTGAAGTAAAAGCTTTGTCGCAGCAACTAAGGGAGCAGCTCTGATGTTGATTTTACCTCTGCAAGACCACACCGCGTTGACATCCTCATTTGTAGCCGAAGAGCGGAGCTGCAGAAGTGCGTTCTTTTCGACCCGGCCCTGCATCTCGCCCCCACAGCCCGAACGTAAATCGATTTTGTAAGACGGTAGCTGCGTTTCTTTTGTAAATGTGTAGGCTTTATTTTCGAATTTTTGGACTGATAGGAGTAATGTTAAATATCAGGTACACTGCAATTGTACAAAGGTTGCGGCCGTCGCCGGGCGGCGCTGTGTGTTCGTTTCCCTACTCGCGCTATGTTGTATTAATCCATGTTTGCAGACCTCACAGACCTTCTTTTGTTCGGGAAGAGGTACCTGACTAATGCGAGTAGACTAGCGGCGCGCGCCGGTTTTCTTGAGTTTCGATCGAGCATGGTGTTAATACAATGTTAGTCGGGCGTTCTGTATTGTTGTCTCCTGTACCTTTATTTCAACAATTGTACAGTTACATTGTAATACCACATCAGGTGTTATACTTAAGACCAAGCCTTAACATTATACTGATATAATAAATTACTTCTGCACATAATGGCGTTGATTTGTTTTCAATGTTTTTATTTATAAGCTTTATTAACAATGTAACTAGACTAGGCAATTTAACCGTCTGCAGAAATGACACAATTGGCTCTTTAGAGATCTAGAGTTGGAATGGACTGCCTTCTGTGAGGGCAAATTCTTTGTCTCGCGATTAAGTAGAAAAGAATGGAACAGAGAGAAAAACATTTTTGGTTTTGTTATCCTGCCTAGCTTTTCCTGCTCAACAATCTACATAATGAAGCTTCAGCTCTTTCATCATATACTTAATACCTCTCCTATTTTTTCTTTAACTTCAAAACAAAGAATGTAAATGTATCACTAGTGAGATACTACTTGCATTTCTTCTTTTATTTGAGTCACATTAGTTCATTATTCCTTCGGTAACATTGTTTATCAGGAATTTGGTTAGAATAACTGAAAATATGTGTTTAGACGTCCCTGCATAGAGGATGGTGAATTATAAGCTATCTGTAAATTAAATGAATTATCATAAAAATCCATTCTTTTGTTATACATTTATGGATAGAACTGATGTATTCACCCCATTTTTCTGTCAAGATAAATTTGATTCGGACAAGATTGAAAAAAAGTCTATATACAACAGTGTACAATTAATTAAAAGTAGAAGTGGATTTAGAAATGAAGTTTGAAAGGTGATTACAGCAATTGATGTGTCACTTTTCAGTTAGAGTATGTTCTTCAGGACAACACAAGTCAAGTTTGCAATTAGGACGTGTATTGTCATCGTAGAAGTTTGTTGGTATAAATTTTCACAATAAATATCTCTGTTTAACAGAGACACCTTCATAAACAAATTAAGAGTTTCTATAAGTTGAAATTGACTTTTAAGATGAATCAAAAGTACATCGGCACTCGTGACTCGCTTTAAATCTTAGTAATGCTAAACTTTTACCAGCTAAAGTTTTTTTACAAATCAAGAGCTTGTTATTTTAATCCATATATATTTTCCAGTAGCTATTGTTATCTCAAGTACTAAAATCTGCTTGACGTCTGGTCTGGTATTTTGATTATGATCATTCGTTTTGTCCTTCTTCTTCTTTACAGCTTATGGGGGATTAACTCTTGTCTGGTCCGAAACCTTTCTTTACCAAAAGGTTAATTAAAGGTGTACTGCTAATAATGAACTAGGAACTCCTTTCCCATTAAGAAGTAGGTGATGGTAGCTAAAATTTGTTTTTTAATTGAAAAGGGCCCAAGGAAACTGAGAGGTTAAGACTCTCATATGTCTGCCTTTGCCGCCCGGTCGTCGTGCACCAAGTCTGATGCGGGGCGATTATTAATTACCCTTTGCTCGAGGGAGCTCAAGTACTCAATTATTTTTAGTGACTGAGTAGGCCACCCGCCAAGAATCAGAGAGCTCCGGGAATAGAACCCGGGTCCGTCCGCATCGCAGTCCGCGCCTCCATCGCTTAGACCACTCTGGCGATGTATAATAACTATAGCCATCAAAACAAACGTAAATCGTAAGCTTTAGTACGACTGACATGATAATTCTTGTCCAGTGGAAGTTCCGGATTAAATGCGATACCTCAAGGTTCGGTTCTGCCCCTTGTATTATCTACTTGCTTGTCATGTTGTAGATTATACTGCGGTGCTGTCAACTGTACTGCGGCCTCTCCTGAGAAAACGGCGCGCTCAGAAAGAACTGAACCTTACAGAACAACGATGCGACCTATGAAGAAATAACATGAACATCAGAATATTTTGTTTAGATATACCCAGAGGTGAAGAGACAACTTACACTGGAATAAGTTTGCATCAGGCACTTGTACAGGATCCTCGGATGCAGATATTGGCGAGATAAGCCTGTGGTTCCTCACTCAGCAAAAAAGTTGGCTGGTCATGCACAAACAACTCACAATCTACCAAATGATGATGTACTTGCACTGTATAGTCATGGTGATCTGATTCTCCGAATCATCTTTAACATGTTTTTGTTCGTGAAGTACTCGCAACGCTAACGTGCCAACCATTCAGGAGTATACCTCCAGGGCGCTTTATAAATACATGTCAGCATTTCAATCCACAAAATGCTTCCATTCGTGTATATAACTGTGAGATAGATAAAAGTAGTCGTTATAAATGTCTGGTAAGCGATGTTAAGGCTACTTAAAATGGTCACGCAACGTTCGCTCCAGCTTACCAAAGAAAAAGGGTCAAGACCCTCAGACAGACAGTGAAAATAAAGTGAAAACGTGAGCTTAGTGAGGTTAAACGAGTTTAGTCATTTATCTGCACGATTTTAGGCATATTCTGCAAACTTTGCATAACAATAAGTGATATGGTGATAAAATGACAGAAAACATTATGATCGGGCACAGTGGCGAATGTATGAGAGCCTTAACCTCTCAGTTCGCAGGCCAAGCTTTCTACATGGGACATTACAGCTTTATCATTGTACTGAAAACATTAATACTTTCTAATGTTTAATGATTTCCAACGGTAAAACTTTGTTACGCGAGGTACTTATAGAGTTTGATCATAAGTGAGAAGTGATATAAGGGGTCGTATTATTCAATAAAAAGTGATTGTACTTGCAATTTATAAGCTTAAGACATTTCGTTTAAAATGGTGAAAAGCACGCAAACAATGTATGAAGTGGCAATTTGATGAACTTGTGGAACTGTGTTGTTCTTACTATAAAGTTGAAAATAAAGGTAAATACATGATGCTATGTTTTTAGAGCTTTAATTCGTGAATGGCAAATCCTCTGAAACAATCGTGGGCAATTCAATGTTATTTATGTTGTGTTAACGATTTAGAATTATTATTTTCATTGTTTAATAAATTTAACTTAATAAAACCACACCAGGGTGTTTCTCCTGCTACTGATAAATAAATTTAAAAAAAACTTGATCTATTAGTGTTATAGTTCGATGCAATTCTTTCTTCTTTAAACCTTTATACATTTCTTTTCTCTGCTTTTTGCTCTTAGACCAATTTTCTGATTTGTGAAAATTCTTTTTTAAATGGCGGATCCGTTTTTAATCTGTTGCATGTCAAGTACATCATTTATTCACTACGGTTTGCAATTTTATAATCTACTTTATTCCATCTATAGCAATTGTAACGTTTTTAAGAGCTCTTGCCTACCTTTTTTAATGGTACCATAAATGTATGTTCACGTGTTGGTTCCTTAAACAGATTTATTCAAAAAGGATACCAATTTTGCCCTTAGCATACAAATCGTTATGTTAATTTTTATTTTATTCAACAATTTCTACTGTTATATGATATGTATATTTGTTTATTTTACTTATTTTTCTATGGTCTATTCGTTTCTTCTTCTAGATTGTATTTTTATAGTTTATGGCGACACTTCTAGCTCACGGCTATTGTCTCACTGTATGGGCGATCTTTTACAATATAATCTTTGTATGGTGTCTTTTACTGTTACGTCTAACAACTGCTTCTTCAGTTAATTGTTCCAAAAAGGGATTTTCCATTTTCATCTCTGTATTGCTGAATCGCATTTAATTTTTTGTCAGATTTTGGCAATATCTTCCATAAGATTTACCTATACGTCGGTTTCTCTGTTGTTTCAAGTCATGGTTGCGCTTTAATGGTTGCATAAGCGTCGCCACTATATTTTAGTTTAGATCTAGGGGAACAGTGTAACTTTCAGAAAATGGCCAATTAAATAGATTTTATAATATACAAGTGAAGTTTAAGTATAAATTTAAATTGGTTTTATATTATTTTTAAAAGAAAAATAACAAATAAACTAGGGATGAGACTACGAATAATATTGTATGTTTAAGATCATATGGGAACAATTTAGTTGTTTTGCAATAACTGTGATAGGTTGTATCGCTCTGGGAGAAGTCTTCTATATTCCCTTTGTTCAATTATGTTGCGATAACATATGCTATTTATGGTCAAAATCGTACCCAGCCGTTATTACCTTGTCAACCTCAAATTCCAATCAAAAAGTTATTTGTAATGAATGTATTTACTTTTGAAGTCACTTTAAATTTCACAGTTTTTTCTATTTAGCTGAAAATTCATTTTATCACCGAATGAGACCTTTGTGGAAAAATTCTGGCGTTTTCTTTTGGTTTTCCAATGTCTTAATCATAAATGGACGGTCAACCAGTTGAATTTTTTGTGTTGAACTGTGTAGATATACCTACTTCGTGAGTATTTTCCGCGAGAGATCTCTTTACAGTAATAATTATTGACAACTACTGTAAGTTAAATAGCGCTCGTCTAGAGTGCGCATTAGAGATGATGCGTGACGGCGAACATATGAGAGCTTTAACCTCTCATTTTGCAGGTGGTGTCCCACACGGGGAGTTAAACAGGGATTTGGCAATTAAACATTACGCTTGCCGGGTGGGTTGGCGAGTCGATAGACCGCCAAAGGTGTTTGTATGACTGCCGGATTTCTTTTTATTTTTATTATATACTATAAGTTAATAAGGCAGCTGTACCATTTTTGGTGTTATTTGCGCTCATTCTTCTTGTTTAGTTTCTAAATTATCTAACTTAGATTTGTGCTAGACATCCCCATTGCAGTCCTCCAATTTTCTTTAAGCTGCTTTCACATGTCTGCCTGGTTTATTGTATCTTTCATTTATATCCGACAGTTTTACACCTTTAATTGCCTTTTAGATCTCCGAGTCTTTATTAGTTTGTATATATTCGTCTTGGTAAAGATTTAGGTTTGTAAGCCATATTTTAGAAGCGGTAGAATACGCACATTCATTTTAAGTCTTATTTTTTTCAAAGTTTCTGACAATCTGGCGGTTATTGTGTGTTAAAATTAGGGACGGCAAATATGTCGTCTGCATATCTAAGATGTTTTAATTTTTCTATATGTACGTTTATTCTCACAATAGACCATTTACAGACGACACGGCGGTACTATTAAGTTTTTGACATCCGTTCTTGGTGATCTCGCTGGACTTGCTAAAAGTTTAGTACAGGGTTTGAAGAATAGTGAAACTTAGAATCTTTGATCAAAAGTTATTTCGGAGAAAAAAGAAACGTTAGCTCAAAGCGGCCGTATATGTGAAGCTCACCTGAAAGCTTCACGTGGATCAGGCGGTTGCTAAGGCAAAGATAGTCTGCCAGGTTCTTGGCTTCTTTCTTTATCCTGGGAGCCGACTGACCCTTCGCAAAATTCAAATTTATAAGACCACCATCTGCTCGATCACTTTGTACGCGTACCCTGTCCAGAGGAACAGCTCCAGGTAATCATATTTGGTGTTTTGCGATTCGTCATCCACGGCGAAGCCGACAGGCCAACCATCTAGGGGCATATCTCCTAGTGCACTCAAAAGTTGTTTTCCAACTAAGTACATCATCTACGAGTTGGATCAGGGGGCCTGCAGAAAGCGCCACGCGATAAGGAAGAAGTCATGGAGAGTCGTTCAGCGTCTACGCCATGTCACCAAAGAAGAAGTAGGTTAGAGTTAGTTAAAACCAAAGATTGTAACAAAAGTTAAGATTTTTTTACAAAAATATCTTTATTCCCATTTTAAGGACAGAATTTGGAATTTATTATCGAACACCTTGTTTATTTTCGTACATCAATCGTGCTAGACATAGCCAAAAGGTAATTTGTTATAGCAAAATTCCCTGATCAGTATAGTGGCATGAAAGGGCGTGGTGTACTGAGCAGAGCATCAAGTTTAATATCATTTTTCAGTTAGAATTTCCAGGGAATTGGAACACTGGAGGCTTGAAAAATCTGTTTATGAAATAAGAAGATGAAATACATGCCATATAATTTTAGAACATTGAATGACGTGATGAAGTCGTTTTTCTAGCGCTTTGAATAGATAAAACTCTAGAAGGTTCAAAACAAGACAGGAAAATGGCACTAAACTTCTTTTGATAAAGAAACTTAATTCCCAATTTCTACTTTGTGTTGTTGGACAGCACTTGTCTGTAATCTGTAATAAGGGTAGTTGATGCAAATAATTTAAATGTGGCTTACTTAATAATAAGCTTTTTTTATCTATTTAGAAACAAGCAATTATTTCACTTTCAATATTTATACTTTTTGACACCTAAATGTGATCAAAGATACCTGGGCATCTATCTCGAATTTGTAAACTAACTTTCAGATGTCGCTATGACCGTATCAGCAGATATAAAGTGCTAAATGGTCAGAATGGGAAAGAACTCAGTAACTTCTAGCATGGATTAGTTATCACTTACCAAACGAGAAATGAAAAAATCACCTGAGTTACGCTATTAATCATCTAGCCAGTACCTTACCCGTACGTCGAAAATTGAAACAAATGGGGTTATATGGTCGAGCAGCTCTCGCAAGCTGAAAACTTCTACTAACGTTAAGCCTTCCCTGAGAGAGGGTAAAAAAAACGATGCCACTGTACCTTAAATGTAGGGAAACGTGTGATATGACGTGACATATCACGATATACTATATAATAGTTTTATAGGTGGGTTTGGATGTGACAATTGGTCGTGGAAAATTAATTGACAAAATATGTGGTACCTATCAACAATAACATTTTGAAAATTAGTGTTCCAGTATAGGGGGCGTTTTTGTGAAATAGAATGGGTTATCTTGTATAATTTAATCCAGAAGGACACAAATATATTAAGACTAGTTCTGTCCTATCTATAATAAAATAATAATTCCATAATAATGACAACACTCACAGTCGTAAAGCTAGGAAATCGGTTTGTGGACAATAACATCGCAAAAATGGATTAGCTGCAGCTACTCATACAGGTTTTCAGGAAGAAGGAGCTGCTATTTCTCTGCAAAATAAGAGATGCCATTAAAACACTGTGTAAACCTACGTCATATTAATATCAATTTTTGGAACTTGTGGCATAGGACAAGTCTGATGATAGTTTTAAGGGTTTTTTTGTATTGTGCACTTAAAGGAAGCACAAACCTTCGACATTCGTGCAGAAGTTTTATTTACACTTCGTATTTTTCATAATTATTTTATGAAAAGTTTGGCGATTGTAGCGAAGCTAGTTATGTTGCACCCTGTATATAACTGTGGAGCGCCAGAGTTGAAATAAGAGTAGACTGAGATTTGACACTGTAAATCGACAGCATGCAGTGTCGAAGTCAAAATTTCTAGAAATCGATATTTTTAGCGCGGTGGAAGTTTAAAATTCGCGCCGGCGACCTTGGGAACTGCAGAGAAGCGTTTGTGTCATTCGATGGTGCATCTCGCATCGTTTACGCTGCAGAGAAGGTAATCCACCCGTAAAGTTAGTTTTCAGTGTCCTATTTAACGCTGGCTTAAAATAGTGCCGATCGACCTGACTGTTGCGGGTGGTTATCAATTCGATCAACTTTGAGGTTATGTAAATGTCACTTATTTGGGCCAATTGAAAATTCCCCAACCGGGCTTGCGCAATTCCGAAGGTGAGCTCGGCGGAGCACGGGCGTGTCATCTCCGTCGGAATGCGCGAGCGGGACGGAGATGCACAGAGGCGGCTACGTTGGTGTTTGCATGCGTCAACGGATTTCTACAGATGATTCTAGATTTCGGGCGATCGTTCGCGAATAAGTGTATTTGTGGGTTAAAGTTGATTTGCGGGCGATTAGCGGCTTCCCGGTGCGTTGATGAGCTCAGAGCCGGGGTTGATGTCATTGCCGAAAACGCCGGTAACGCCGACAGCCTGAAGGCCGAATTATGCCGTTTTCACGATCCGCTTTTGTAAGTATCGCAGCGATCGGCGGGTCTATTTTCACTGGGGCCGACATCCCGGAGCATCCGTGCCGGCGGGCCTCGGCGCCTCGGGGCGAACGCGGCCCGGCTGCCGGGCCGCGGGGTGCTGGCGCGTGCTTGGCATTTTCCGCTCGTTTTGGGGGGCCTCGCGGCCACCGGCCAGCCGCCCATCCCCGCCGCAGCCCGATACGGGAATTATTGCAAGTTTAATGCAGAAACGCGTAAAGTCGGTCTTTGGCGCCGCGCCAGGTGTTCAAAAATACTGCCTCGCCGTTGGAAATCCAATGAAACGCCGAAAGCACATTGGGTATGGAAATAGAACGAAAATATTTCCGGTAGGCGCGCGCCCGCAGCTGGAAGAAAGGAAGTGATTTTCGCAACCTTTCAGCCGGCCCAATCGCGTTATGCAAGCGGTGATCGAGCCGATTGTTGTCATAGGGCGCGCGGGAAGCTTATTCCCAATTTTTTGTACTTCCGCGGGGCTTTGTTGCGATTTTTCAGTTTCATTATATAGGGGATGCACAAAGAAATTGCATTCGGTAAGATGGCGTTAAGGTTGCATACGTTGGTCGCACTGAAGCCGCAACAGACGCGATTAGATTTTGTTTTCAGTGTCTGAAAATAACCGGAACGTGATGTGCACACTTTTGAATGTTTTCAAAACTTGTGAAGCTCCGTTTCGTGGAAAGGCGCAATAAAAATGTCAAGCCGTTTTTGTATTATGTTGTTACTTGTCGGGAAAAACCGCAGAAAGAGAACAATCCGAGGTATTAAATTACAATAATTTACCTAATTGGCAGTTGTCAAGGCTTCGCAATTTTCTGCACACCTCGAATGGTGGTTGCGGCCGTTACGGTAATTAGTTATATATTTCGAAGATACAATTGAAATGATTCGTTTATGATTATCTCTGAATTTTTGATTCGATTTGCTTATCAATGTGTCAATAATAGGTATTGGGAACTTTTTAATTGAAACTAGAAGAATTGACAAGGTACGAGTTTTGACTTCTCAATTGTCTTTTCATATTGTCAATATCTGCTCTTTGGTTGTAAGATGGGGCTAACTCTCCAAGAAACAAATCATTAAGTGTGATGTTTTAGAATTTTGTCTAACTCTCGTTTTAGTTGATTCGCATCGATGAGACGAGTCGATTGACTCCCCTCCCAAATTTAGGAAACTTTGAGCCCAAAGTTACGCTGTTTATCTATTGGAAATAATATTACTAATGTATTTTCTATGGCCTTAGAAAATATTGTTTCAGCAAATTTGAGAAAGAAAAGTTTGACAATGCTGCCCATGGTCATAGAAAGTACATTATAAAAACATTTTTTCTGAAAACCTAACCTAACCAAACAACGCTGAACCTAATCTTACATTGCCGTTGGCCACTTAAACCTAACCTAACTTTGTCTAAAGGGAACCCAAAGTAATCTAACCTAACCTAACCTAATCTTGAATGTGCGAGGATTTAACATCGTTTAAAGATTATGGTGGACTACAATACAAGCAAATAGAAAATTAGTATTTATTGATGAAACAATGCTGCCCGTTTAGTCGTTACTTCTAGGAGAACTACGCGGAAGTCAATCAGCTTTTATTCTCCTGGTCCTTCAGTAAATCTTCATTAGGACCACATCCTGAGAAGGGTGATCTGCGCGCCTAGGCGCAACTTAGTTGCCACCTTCTCTGGATGTCATCATAAACAAATGAAAAACGTAGCGTCAACGAAACGCAATGAATGCTCACCGTTGACTGAATACTCCTCCCTCTTTTATACTAGAATGTCACGTGGCGCGCCACGTGATGATACTTGCAGTTATCAGGAGGCTTTAAACCAAGTAAGACTCCTTTACTCTCGATCGTTGTAATAATGATCTAATAAATTTAGTTTAAATTTCTAAGAAGTAACTGTTCTTCAGTAGTCTGTAAGGCCTGTAAAATCAAAGTAGAACATCCCTAAGTCTGCTTAAATTTATATCCTGATTTTGAGTAATTTTTTCCGAAAATTTGAAAAATAAATTTTTTTTCTCTTCTCACCTTATATCATGGAAATTGTTACGTTTGACGACAGTCGAACAAAAGAATGACAATTCTTTTTTGATTTCCTGCTTTATAGTCCCTTTAGATTTCCTCACTGTATACCCATACCATTTGAATTGTTTTTCTATTTATTTTTATCGGATAATTTTATAAGTTACTTTTTTTTATAAGTTCCCTTTCAATTTTGCCACCTAAGGTTACACATGCATTATCTCTTTGTTAGTTTTGTTACTTCTGGTTTTATTTTAAATCGCCCAACTTTCTGTGCCATATCTTCGAGTTAGTAGGTAGACAATTTCATAAATTATTTATTTGTTGTCTTTGTTTTACACGCTAGCGTGATCCCGTGGCTGAGGGCGGGTTGTGGTGCTAACGCATCCGGGTTCTATTCCTAGAGTTTTGTGATGTCTGGCGGGTGGCCTAATCGGTCACTAAAAATAATTGAGTACCTGGGTTCACTCAAACAAGGGGTAATAATGGCGATCGTCTGAGGCGCGATGCTTGCTACATTGCCTGGCATCAGAGATGGTGCGTGACGACCGAGCAGAAAGAGTAAACATAGGAGAGCCTTAACCTTTCACTTCGCAGGCCATGCTCCCACACGTTAGAACCTTACCAGTACAATTTGTTTTATTGTTATTATTGCATGTTTTGTTTGCTATATCATTTATGACGCCGCATTATCATGGTGAAAAATTCATGAATTGTCTGCCCACAAATCCGGCCGTTTACGACGAATTGCTTCACGTAGACGCGTCAAAACGGCTAAGTAGTATTCCCTGTTGACCGTTTGACCCTCTGCAACAAATTTATGATAAACCACACCACGCTAATTGAAGAAAACGATGAGCATCACCTTGATTTTCGCCCGACTTTGGCGTGGTTTTTTCGGTTTCGGCTCATTTTTGGCGCACCACTCGCTAGATTGTTGATTAGAGTAGATGTCATGTTCATGAACCCACGTCTCGATCACCGGTAATGATGCGTTTGATGAATGTAGGGTCATCAGCTACGTTGGCAAGCATCTCTTTTGCGACCTCTACTCAACCTTTTTTGCAAAAATTCAGGTCTTTCGGTACGAGTCTGACAGCGATGCGCTTCATACCCAAAACATCACTGCAAAATGTGTTGAGTCGATCCATAAGAGATGTTGAGAGCCTGTGCTATCTCTCTAATGCCAACCGACGATTTTCGAGCACAATTTCCTTCACTTTTTCGATGTTATGTTATGTTATGTTAACAGAGGCAGATTGACGACTCGTATGAGGCAAGTTTTCTACGACCTCACGACCCTGACTGAATGCTTTATGCCACTCAAATACTTGCGTTCTCGATAGAGTAGGGGAGTCTACTCTTCTGCAACATTTTCAATAATTCCGTAGTCGTAATTCTATTGGAAACCCAAAATTTCAAGCAAACTCGTTGCTCAATTTTTGTTTCCATGGTAAAAATCTCCAGACAAACTTTTCGTGTCGTAAACAAATGGCTGCCAAACACACACTAATTGACGAATCCCGCTCAAACTTCACACGAATGTCAAAGAAGGGTGTACCACCCTAGAAAAAAAATGACCGGTTCAGTTTACGCGCGCGTTTAAATGGACCAGTCCGGGTCAAATTTGATCAGATGGTATATCTGAATATTTTAGAGTATCTTTTTTTTGTTTCTTTTCTGTGACTACTCTCACTACAAGATATAGTCGTTAAATAGATTTTTTTACTTCTACTAGTTTTTTCATAAGTTTGTGCTATGGACGAGAGGCATATTGATTTTACGATAATTTGTGTTGTTTCTTATATTGTACTATACAATAACACTATTAGCCTTTTGTGCTAAGTATTTTGGTATTTTTCTCGTCAACTTTAATATTAGTTTTTCTTTGCATTTGATTGTTTTTACTAATTGCATTTTCAAATCGAATTGGTTTTATGTTTTTTTACTTTTACTATTTCAATATTTTATCATTTGTTGCTTTTATATATATTTAAGTTTATTTTTAGTTTTGTCATTTTTATTGTTTTGTCCATTGTAGTGTTGCCAACCACACTTACTTTATTTGATATATATCTTCTGTATTCTTTTGTTTTGATTTGGATTTTTATAGTTTTCGTTAAACTAGCGGATTATTATTTTTTGTTACTTTTCTTCTTGGGATTGTCTCGCACTTCTTTTCTACTTACATGTTTGATATTTCCTTGTTATCTTTTCCGTGGTTAGGTTTTAAATGCTTTCATTATTTAAAACTTCCTTGTATTGTTAAATTTTTCTTATCAGTGTACCCTTAAATTGATTTTTAAACAAGGTTAAGTTAGGTTTTTGTCGCTTTCGACGATGCAGAGTTTGTTTCAACGTTGTATGGTTGGGTTAGGTTTTCAGCTCCTCGATACGAATCGATTGACTTATTCTCTCACCTGACTTCTTCGCACAGAGCCGACTGGGGACTTTATGATCCTTCTTATGTTAGCTCATCAGCTTTCTTATTGCCAGCAATTCTGCAGTGCCCTGGTGCCCACAACAGAGTTAATTGTTTGTGGTCTGTCAGAGCTTTGAGTTCTTTGGGGCATTTTCATACCAACCTGGATGTTATTTTTGGGTTATTTAATGTTTTCAACGATTCCCGACTGTCCGTAAATATATTGATTCGCCTACTTTGGTAAGCCCTCAAATTATTTTGCCTGGCGCACTGTAGCATAGCAAATATCTCCGCTTGAAAGGCAGATGTATATTTTCCTAGTGAAAAGCTTTACTGTAAGTTTTTCTTTTCACAGTACGTGCCTGTTCCCGTTCTAGACTCGGTTTTCGATTTACCTGCATATCTATTTCCGAGTCTATTCCTGTTGCTTATTTCGTTTGCGCATAATATTAACTTTCGAATTTATGTGTTATATTGTAATTTATCCAAATGCCTTTTCTCAAGGTAGTCATTTAGAAGAATTCTTTTCTCTTTCAAAAATTTTAACAGCATTACCTTTTCAGTGAATTGCGTGGTTTTCATCTCAAGTAGCCTACTGTTTGGATTGCTGTTTCATGTCCGGTGTATACTGGTTTTCGTCAATGGTCGGAAAATGGCTAGTTTTTATATACTTGCAAATAATTTGTATACGAATTTTCTTTCTTTTATTCCGAAATAAGCAATGTGTGAATTGAACTTTGACGATGATTTTTTTTTGTTTTACTAAAATGACTACAATTTGTATTAGATACAACAAGCAAAGTTTATGGTACAATGTATAAAATGGCATGTTTAAACGATGTATGTGTCATCTACTGAAGGACACTTTTTACTGTTCGCGCACTATGACGAAGTTATTGATTAAAGAAAAGGTAAATTAAGTGGTTTAATTCGTTTTAAGCTATGAATTTGTGCACCAGGTTTACTGCGTAGCGTTAGTGTGACACGACAGTGTTTAAGTGTATTTCATTGCAATCGCTTATTTCTAGAATTAAGTCTCTTATTATGTTTGCGTTTCTCACAAAATACGGTGCGTCGCATAATACACGAAGCGCTTTATTTTCGAAACTTTCGATTATTTGTATGGTTGAGTTAGCTGATGTGCTTCATAATTGTAGACCGTAAGACCATATTGGTTTTAGTACTACCTTGTAAACTAGTCACTTGTTAGCCTGAATTTAAAAATTCTGTTTGCACTTTTTCTAGACAAGAGTTTCCTCGTTAATCTCTTGTATAGGTGTATCCCTAGATATTTCACCTCGTTTATTTGTGACAGTGGGATGTTTATTTAGACGGACGGTAGGGCGCATGTGCATTAGTGACTGTAATAGAGGCTGATATTTCTCGTGAATCCTAACTCTCCATTTTTTTGGCCAATTTTTCCACATCATATAAGTTCAGTCGGAAAAATGTGGTAGCTACCGTGAGATCTCTGTGTTTCACTAAAACACCTGTGTTGTCTGCAAACGTTGTCCTAACAGAATGCATGTTTGTGGGGAAATCAGCTGTAAATAGTAGGTACAGCATTGGGCTAAGTATACTCTCTTGTGGCACCCCTGATTTGATTGGGTATAACTCGGAAAGTTCTTGGTGATATTTAATTTGGGAAAACTCGTCTTCTGGGAATGACTTGATTATGATGAAGAAGCTGCGTGGGAATATTTTGTTTTAGTTTGTATAATAGCCCTTTATGATAGATCTGGTTGAAAGCCTGCCTGTCCAGAAATTCCGCAGGGCCCTACGCGTTCTTCTCGAATGTTAAAAATCTGTTGTATTGTTGAGTGGCCCCTTCAAGGCTCGAATTGATGATCAGGTATCAAGTTCAAGTTATCTGTGATCGGTTCTAGTCTCGTAGAAAGCAGTTTTTCAAAGTGTTTGCCCATGGTGGGCAAGAGACTGATAGGTTTGTAGGAGGAGACCTGATTTTGCGGCTTGTAGGGTTTTGATATGAGGACGGCGATGATTTTTGGCGTGCCAGTTGTTTTCTGACCCTCAAGACGTGGTGCGTCTTCGATGATTTTGTTTTGCCGCCTTTAAATCCGTTTACTCAAAAGTCGTACGGTTTGATAGGAAAGATAAGAGTCATCCAATATAGGCAAAAATTTTTTATGGACTTCTTTTGATTTTTTACTTCTGAAAAATAAGAATTAAATCAAACCATCAATTCCGTTTTGTACTATTACTCGAAACCCTTGTGTGTAACTGTAGTATAACTAATTAGCATCAGAATAATTATAAAAATAAAGGAAACTATAACCACAGTTGGTTCAGTTATTGTTACTCTCTGTGAGTGTGCCAATCAAGTTAGGCAAACCATCCATATACCGAGAGAGCAATAAACCTTGACCGTGCCACCTTCTTGAAAAGTGAATATAGTAAAATTTTGCCGCTTCACATCAATTAAGCATGGACTGCGTCTAATTTCGTATCTATTTTAACAATCCGTTTGTCGTGTTGTTAGGTTGTCTGAGGCGAAATTATGGAGGTAAATTATCCCATGAGAATAAACAATAATTTCATTCATTAAGGTTAAATAACGTAGTCAACTAACGTTCATTAATTGACTCAGATGTTTTTGTAGATAGGGTAAATTAAAACATTGATTTTGTGACGCAATTATGCTGTTCCGCCGTTTTTTCTGTACGTTCTAGTCATCTCGGTTAAGTAAATGTCCAATGTGCAACATGCGGGTTATATAATTAACTGCGATTTCTGAAAACTGATAATTGAAACTAAGAAAGTAACATATAAATCACACTGGAGTTTTATTTAATTAGACTTTATGATCCTTACGTAAAGTGATTACGATAGCTCTAAAAATTAATAAAATATATTTATACTCTGGACACATGAGAATGAAAAAAAAAAATTTGGCTCAAACAGGGTAAGGTTAGGGTAGAGGTTGGTTGGTTAGGTTAGATTAGGATAGGTTAGGTTAAGTTAGAGTTAGGTTAGGTTTGGTTTGGGTTGAAATTTTTTTTTATAAAAATTTATTTTTTATGCTGTTCTACATTACTTTCTCATAAATTGTTTTATTTCAACAAAATCAATCATAAAAAACGTTTTCCATGTAAAAATCATAATTATTTTCAATCTCATAAATGACGTTTTGTGTCATTGATGGTCTGCCCCAAAAATTATTTTTATTTTTATTATCCTCTTGAGTTGAGAAATATACATGTATACTTTTTTAAAACTTGGACGCTAAAACCCACTTTTACCTTTATATTAGCAAATATGGTTTGCAGCTATTGGGTGATCGTTCGAACGGCGTTTAATATTGCTTCTTGCAATTCCTGTAACGTATGTAATTTCTATAAAAAAAATTAAATATCCAAACAATGAGTACACCAACGTGACATCGTAATCCATACGCCAATTTTTATGGGATATAACGTGAAAAACGGGTGGATTTTCACTACTCCAGCTGCGATAATTTTGTGAATTTAGATATTCATCTACATAAAACCTGCTTCGTCTGAGATAAACGTTTTATCCGAATACGTTGCTATTCTTAAGACTTTTATTAAATCAACTGAAATATTGAATCCGTTTTCCTATTTCCAGAAGGAGTAATTCTTGGTCAACAGAGACTTTATATGGGCGACACTGCAATTTTTTTTTTTTACAAAAGTACGTGAACCATGCAACAAACCAGTTTGCTGAGGTACCTCATTTAACAACGATTTGAGGAAGCTTTGTTCTAAGTGATTTTGAACATTTGCGACTATTTCTTCGTTGCTCATTTTTGGACGAGCAGGTGATATTTTGTGTACTACGGTTCCAGTTTCGTTGAAGCGTTGAAACATATCATGAATGTGTAGGCATATAACATCGTGATTAACGTCCACGTCAGGCAATGCTTCCATAAATTTTTGAAATATGAACGAATTGGTTTGAACATCTTTACGTCTACTACAAAAACAAGATATCAGTAGGAATTTGTCCTATCCTAGCAAAAACTGCATAATGCTACTGGTAATGTTAGGCTTAATCTAAAAAGCAACAGAAACGTTAAACCTCTTCATATTGGGAAAAATAAGCGTACTTACCTCTGGTAAACACGAATATATTATTAACGTGAGAAAAAAAATGCGAAGCTAATATCAAAGCAAACCGCAAGTAAAGTGGAAGTGAAGATTGGAAAGTATTTTTTTCGGTTACGTTTTATTTAATTGTGGCAATCCAGGGTGTAAAATTTGATTTTATCTTTATAACTGTCCGTAAGTCATGGCTTTAATGAAGAACAGTTTTAGTTTGTAAAACCATAACTCAATAATTGTTTGTAACAGCTTTTGTAGACCTTAATGATTTATTTTGAAATCGTCCGTTTTTTTTGGGATTAATCCCATTTTTTATAAATTACCTTTTTTTAGTGCGATTTTGCCTGTACCCATTTTAACGCATGGAAAATGAGGTGCCCGTAAAAGTTAAATTACCCATTGTTTAAATTAGTGCAAGTGTTGTGACAAAAGAGATTTATTCTGTATATAAAAATAAGTAATTTTAGAAGTTTTATTCGCAAAAACATCGAACGCATAGTGCAGTTTTGACAATGTAGGACTAAAAATAAAGTTAAACTTTTGGTCGTTATTCAGCTCAAGTACGCGTTTTACATTCGAAGAGTATAGAGCGCGGAAGTGTCACTTGATAATGCTTGCTGGTTTCTACGGTTTAATTTTAAGAAACATTTTGCTCTTTTTATTTATATTAAATCGTATTAAACATAAAGAAATATGGCATTTTCGTAAGCTGACCCTTATTATTTCACAAAAACTCTCATTAACGAACAAAATAATATACAAATCAAATAGGAGAATTCTATTCTAATCTAAAGAATCACAATTTTACACATATAAAACGAAACAAGAGAAACCCTTTTAAACTAGTCATAAAACATATACACTACATAGTAGATACCAACGAATTCCAGCAAAATATAGAATCCTTGGAGCATGAAGTAGTGAAAATTTGGAATATCAAGTAAGCAATAATCAAGAAACCACTACTAATATTTATAGTAAAATTAATACCAAAAAAATAATAAAGAAATTTAGAAAATCAATGTTTTAATGAACATCCTAATAGATTCGATAAAAACAATTGAGAACATATTTAAGGACAATAAAAGTAATTTCAAGACTGGATGATAGAATAACTGAACCAATAAAGTACGATACAGAAATTAGGCAAGGAGACTAATTAAGCTCTCTTTTGTTCAACATTATAATGGATCAGATCATAAAAAGAGTAAAAATACAATGAGAATATAAAATTGACAAAAGGGAGCTAAAAATCATATGTTATGCAGATGCCGTTATAATAATGGCGGAAAGCATAGGATGATCTACAGCGATTCATTTTCCATTTTAACGCTACTGCCTTCAATAGAACATGATGATTTCTGTTGAGAAAACAAAAACCATAGTAATAATGAAAGAAGCTATCAGATGCAAATTAGTGACCCAAGAAAAGATAGAGCAGTTGATGGAGGTCGTCGAGTATCTGGGCATACAAATATCAAGTGACCGCAAAATTGAAGATGATGTCAGACAACAATTGCATAAGACAAATAGGCTAACCAGGTGCCTTAATGATACAATATGGAACAACAAATTTTTATCTACTGCAACTAAATAAGCGTATATAAAAGTGTGATATGACCAATCATGACATATACAGCCGAGACGAGACCAGATTCAAGCATAACGCAGACTATTGGAAACATCTGAAATAAAAATACTAAGAAGAATCACAAACAAGAATCTAAAAGAAAGAACACGGAGTGAAGACATAAGACGCGTGTATAAAGTAGATAACATAAATCAGTAGACCAAAAATAGAAAAATAAAATAGAATGATCATATTACGAGAACGGCACAGAATAGGATAGTCAGAATTGTAAGAGATAAGTCGCCAAAAGGTAGGAGATTAATAGTACGCCCAAGAAAAGGCCGGTGTGACAACTTATGTCTGAGGAAACCACAGAAACAGGTAATTTTACCTATTTATAAATTGGAAGGAGAAAAAAGTTTGAATCCACATTAACGTAGTAATTGAAGCCTCATATACAAAAAGAAGAATAGCACAGTGCACAAAATGCCAACGCTACGGGCTTACTAAGAGCACCGCCAAAGAATCCCCAGATGTGCAAAATGTAGAGAAATTAATTTTACAACATAATGTTCAAAAAAACCGAGATTGCATAATCCACAAGCAACTTAAAGCAAAATTATATCCGCTGTTAAGAAACTATCCTCAATTAAAAGTAGTGGCAGGAATAATCTATGCGAAAAAAGTACAATAGAATAAAACATAGAGCTCGAATACAAACTGCACAAATATATCAACAAGTAATGTTGAACATGATGAAAAGTCTCATAACTCAAATGAGGACAAAATTATGAATCTTCTCGCCACGCTAATAAGCAAAATGGCCTATCTACTAAAAATAGCAGCTTGGAACGCCAACGAACTATGCCAACATGCTCATGAAATCAAACTATTTCTAGAAAGTAACCGAATTAACATCCTAGTTATGTCCAAAACTCACTCTCCAGTTAAAAATTATGTCTAATTTTTAAATATACTACACACAAGCGGCGTAGCTCGCGGTGGATCGACAGTAATAGTAAAAACCAACATAAAACACCGTGAATTCGGCAAATATAAAAAAAAACTTTACGAGCTACAACCATATTAATTGAAGATCGGATAGATCTACTGAAAGTTACGACCATCTACTATTCAAGTATATTATTACAAAAGAGGGCTTTTCTAACTTCGTTAAGAACCTGAACAACAGATTCTTAATAGCAGGTGATTTTAATATAAAATATCAACAGTGAGATTTACATGTAACAAGGCTTGGAAGGAAAGTTCTGAATTTGGTCGATATCGGCATTGTAAAGGGAATAAATATCACAGACAATGCAAAATAAAAACTTACGTAGAGTTAATCACGGATCACTAATTTTTAAGAATTACGTTACACACAAATATAGTTCAAATGCAAAAGAAATCAACATTTACCAATAAGAAATTTGACGGGGAATACGTTTGTAACACACTGGAGTGTCTAATAAATTAAATGTTCCTCAAAAAACTAGTTTTGACGTAGAACACTTGGTAATGTCCTTCTCAGAGGACAGCGACTTGATACAGTAATTCAAGATTTACAGAGCGTTTCATAAAACTAAAGATATAATAATAGAAAAATGAATAGTCAGACCATGTTGGCAAATCACTAGATCAGAAGCAAATAAATGCACACTAAATAGAATTACGTAACAATTAAAGAAATTGCTCTTGTATAGTAAAACCAAAGCATACAAGATTATCTTTTACTACTATTGAATAAATTGACTCCTTATAGAAACCTGTAAAAAAATGAAAAGACCCACCATATACATTTCACCTATAGAAAAACCAGACGATAATTGTGTCACAAGTAATGACCAGACAAGAATATTTGCTGAACACTTTAGATTACTATCAGAAGATGAGAAAATAACAGATTTTCTAGAATCTCCACATCAGAAGAGCTTACTAATCAAACAATAATATAGAAGTATCCAAAAATATGGAAAAAGATACGGTATCATCACCTGAATAATCTTCACACAGTAATCCGAAAAGGCCGTTTTAGCAATTTTATAATATTTTTAGAACCATGGTAAATTGCATAGATCATCAAGATACAAAACCAAAAAACCATCTGTAGAAATAACATCGTACAGGCCCGTTAGTTCATTAATAGTTTTATTCAAATTGTTTAGAAAGAATCCAGTCAATAGAGGATCACAAATTAATTCTGCATCACCAAATTGGATTTAGGAATCAACATAAAACAATCGAACATATACAATGAATAACAGACAAGACTTACAGAGACTTAGATGGGAAAAGATAGACATATCACATGCTTTTGATAAGGTGTGTCACTTGAGATTGTCACAAAAAAAAAACTACTGAAATCATACGCGACAAAAGGTATTTTTCTGTGAAATGTAACAAAGAAATTTTGGATTTATACCAATATAACTATACGTTATATCAGGAAACTTACAGGGTAGCACGCGGGAGCCACTTTTTGGTATAAACAGATGACCTTCCAACATCAAGATTAATTACAACTACAACCTTTGCGGACGATACGGCTGTTCTGGGTTTTCATGCAAAGCCCAAAACTGTTATAGTATGGAGAACTTGAGTGAATAAATCCAAAATTTTACATTAACATACACGATGAAACCGATAACTGCCTACTGGTCAATAACTTTAACATGTAACATCAGTAAAATATTTGTGACTACATCTATACTGCCGGTTAACTTACAGAACCTCCGACTTTACTAAACTCAGTAAATTACGCCTAATGATAAAAAAATTCAAACTTTCGATAAGTAATAAATTATTAATATATAAAATTGTGGGGAGGAGCCAGAAACTTTAACGAGAAAATATTTAGACGTTTTTAGAAAGATATGTGAGGGTGAACTTCTAATTTAAGGATGTAACTTTCACTATTTGTTCTTTCACAGTAGGTACTTTGAGATAATTTTAGATGGTGCATTAAAGATGGTCCAACACATTTTAGACAGAAATATTTCTATAATAGCTAAATCAGTGTATGAGGAAGGCCCCAAAATCTGGATTTCGTAGTCATTTTGGTTTAAAGATTATAGATCAGAAGTTTGTCGTGGAGGGAAAGTTGAGAACGTCTGTCCGGCAGCTAGTTAAGATGTACGTTTGGCCTATTTATGGGTCCTTCAGAATCGAGGTGAATACCGAGGTACCTTGCAGTGCTAGATCGTGATACTATAATCCTATTAAGTGTTATGAGTGGACAAGTATCTCTTTGTTTGATAAGCAGGCTCGAATTCATTGATTTTGATTGGCCACATTGGGGTTTGTAATTTTGTGGAGACCTTTGTTGGATTTTTATCAATAACCAATAGCGCAGCGTTGTCTGCAAAGGTTGCGATTGAAACTTTCTCACATGTTGACAGGTCTGCCGTGTATAGTAGGTATATTACTGGTCCTAAAATACTCCCTTGGGGTACTCCAGAGCCTATTTTAATTTGGTTAGTAAGTTCCTTGTATTTTATTTGGAAGAGTCTGTCATACAATAGGCCTTTGTGTCAGACTTTATCAAAAGCTTGACTAACGTCTAGAAAGTCGGCACTGCAATAGTAGCATTAATGCGTTGTACTACTTTGAACTTGTTCGATCATGGAGTGGTTTTTTAAACCCGAATTGATGATTTTGGACAAGGTATTGTTCTTCTATAATATGTATTAGTCCATTGAATAACAGATTTTAAACGACTTTGACGTTATGAGTGTTTATGACTCTGCTGAGTTTTAGGTGGTTTACCAGACTTTTGGATTGTGATGATTTTTGCAACGTTTCATTGTGCTGGGAAGTGAGCAGTTCTTAAGACCGCATTAAATGGAAATGTCAACACTATTCATTCTATGGGTCAGATTTTTTTGTTTGCCCTGTTATTGAGTCGTATTCGAGTGATTTTTTATAGGCGGCTTTTTGATCTTTTACCTCCTTTACTTTAGCGGTGATAGCTGCAATGGGATATCTGAAAGCTTGTTTTGTTTTGTTTTCGTTAATTCCAGATGCTCCAGGTAGTGGCTGAAAACTTTTCTGCTTGTGAGATGTTCAGCAAATACTTGAACTGTTTCGCCATCACCTTTTACCCAAGTTACTATTTCTTTACGGATAGGCGGAACGGGTTTGTGTATTTATCTTAGTCGTTGGTGGCTTGCCATAATGAGTAGAGCAAAAGTTCTATTACTTATTTGACGTTTGCCAACGCTTGCACAATGATCTTAAATACGTTGCGATGTGCCGCGGAATTATAACGTACGATTCCGCACGCCTAGGTGTACAAGTATCAGCAAAACGTGAAACTTTTACGCTGACTTCACGAAATTTGAGCAACCGCGTAATATCGACGTAGTGCTATGGTATTTAGTTACTGTGAATAGAGTTTAAAGACTAATATTTCGGATATTGAAGTGGATCTAGAGAAACAGTTTCAGAATTAATGTTTGGTGTACATTTATGCATATTTAGATTAAAACTATCATCTGGATCTCCTAACTGAACAGGCTGAAAATGATAATCGTGTTCCCATGTTCATAGGATCGATTCTTCTATGTTATTTGCCCTATCTGTTGTCTTCAACATTTTAAAGCACGTAAAATGAACATTTTGGTTATCACAGTTGAAACGTGGAATGTACATTAGGACGATAATACAGTTGCTCAAGATGCTCGTTGAAATTTATGTACACATTAAAAAAAACCTATTACACAATTATATTTTTATATTGGAACAACCAAAAATAATATAATAAACAGCTATTACGATATAACTTTTATTTTTAATTTGGATGTTTTCCATTATTTATGATAGTTTTAACTTTTTGTTCTTCGAGCCAAATTATGAAGAGTGGGACTAATTTTCATCTCTTTTGTTCAAGATAAAGAAAAAACGTAGGAAGTCTACACAATTTATTTTTATAAGGTAAAATTACAGAACTGGTTTCGATGCATCTTTGAAGTCGTATTCGGAAAATCTTCACTACTCCTTCCATGTGTTGGGGAATACGACTGATTTCTTGGTGTATTGCATTTCGTACCGTTTCGGCCAAAAGTGGACTGTATCGTAATTTTAAATTTAAACAAAGGAACTTACATCAAAAGTCAAAGCTGGAAAACTCACCTTTGGGAATCAGACGCTCTGCTGCAGAAATCGGCTCCCTGTGCTGTACCCCTGGGGAATCAAGGAAGAGGAAAAAAGGGCGTGGGTGGAAAAAGGACAAGTTACTCCAATCTTCGCTGCGAGGCCGATCGGAAGCGCCTTTCCTGGTATGGGTCCTCCAGCTTGTGTGTTCACGTTTGCGCCTAGGTTTTTCTTGGTTCCCCTCCAGGTTAGATACAAGGAAACTGAACTGAGTCTTTCCTCTGGCAAAATTTCAACTCCCGAAATGCAATCGGCCAACAAAACGATCTCTGGGAAGAGGGAAATCTGGTCGGCAAAACATCAAATTCCGGAAAAATCAGCCTTCAACAAAACGGCCACCGGGATGTGGAAACTCTTGCCGCCAAACAAAACACGCCGGAGAACTCTCGGTCACGGAAAATTTAAAGCCGGTCGCCGGCTTTCTAAACCATCACAAAATTTAAAAACGAAGCGAGCGAAAGAGCGAAGAGTGCGCGGCCGAAGCCGTCGCGGCTATCTCAAATCAAAACTAAAGCGCATATACAGAGGAGCCATAAGACGGCTGGATCTAATTTAAAATCCAAATAAAAGTAATTGGAGATTGGTGCGAATACGTACTGTTTTAAAGATTCTAGTGTGAAATTCATAAACCTTAAGATATCTCCGTAGAAATAGAGCGAAAATTGGTGAGTGGGCTGGTGAAACGACTTTCCCACGTTCAGAGATAAAGCGAAGCTCTTGCTGTGTTGGTTGTAGCTTTATCCTATTGGACCCAAACGTTCTCGGTTGGAGTACATCAGATTTTGTGCAAAATATTATCGAATCACATATTGATTGGAAGTACAGTAACACATTGGCCTACCCCATCAAAAAAGTAATGGTGAGTGGCTTCAATTCTACTCACTGCACACTAAATAGTGATACTTTTCGTTGTGGAGAGTTCTTATGGATATTGTAAACGAGATTTTTATTTATTAACGCATCCCGACAAGTGGAAATGCGTTTCGTAGGAAAAAAATTTCATGATGTTTTCACATTTTTCCACACGCTTTTGTCAGTCAGGTTCCTGTATGACAACTATATTGTATGAATAAAAACGATGGTTTTCTTGTAAAATTCTCCCTATAGCATGACTAGACAAGTGAAGTGAAGGGCATGTTTTGTGCAGATACCCCCGAAGACTGCAAAATCGAACGTCTTGATGTTTTCCAGCGTTAATCTACTTGAGATCTTTTCTCTCTTCTTCTCATTACAGAACTTCTGAAGTCTCCTATCTACAATTAAAATTTTCCGACTATTTACGTCTAAATTACTAACCTATCCCCACCTACCTTTGACACCCTACGCTTTATAATCTACTTTTGAAATTGGGGAGTATGCTCCATCTTGTATCAAAAAACACTAATTCTCTATTGAATTAAAATTCACATATAATATGTAGTGAAGGATAGGCCAATATTGTATGCTCAATGCACAAAAATATATTAAAGTAACAAGAAATAGTTGGTATGTCGATGCGTAATTGATTTTTACAGCGAATACTAGCCTTTGTTTATATTGTTGTGCATTGTAAAGCCCGCAAATTGTTTCGTAGGAACGATTTGGGGATACTTATTCTAATAACCTACGTCGTCTACAATGTGTTTAAAACCATTCTAACGCCATTTTCCGGTCTGTGAAGCCGCGCATTTGCAGCTTATCTCGACAGACGAACTAAATTGTTGCGTTAAAATATGTTGCAAACTTTGCAACATTAAAGGACTGTAAAGGGAGCTATAAGGGTCGTAGATGAGTTTTATAAGCAAATTAGGAAGTAATGCATAAATTTACAATAAAATCATCACTATAAAAAGTGGTAAGAGGTGTAGGGCTTGTAACTGACAATGAGTTATAAAAGTGGGATGTTTTCCAAATGATAACGAACAATTTTGTACTACATACATTTATATAAAATAACGACTTCAAATGCGTCAAGGTATTAAACAATTATTTCACTTTTAATTTGACAATTTGTAGGTTTGCTCTTGTTTGTTGTCGTAGTTCTTCGTTAGTGATGACGTTGGATCAGATGATTTTAAACATTTTTAAGACATTTGTTAATAAAGATCTGTTGAAGTCTTCTAGGATGGGCTTGAAGATTTTACTTTAATCCTGAAGATTTTGAGAGTTTGATTGATATCTTTGATGCTCTTCATATTCGGTATAACTAGATAAAAATTATGTTGACTTTTTGTACTTCATCTGCTCTGCCTGTTTATGTTGTTGCACCACCACGCGTGTATATTTTCCAACAATTTCTATACCAATATTGTTCATTTGGAAATGTCTTAAGTTTAGCGTTAATTTTTAGTCACTTTCTGCATCTGGTTATAAGTGTATGATAAAAGACGTATGTCATCTCTCAAGTAAAGTTTTCATTTAGCTTTTCTCTCTTTCATTTTGAGGTCATTCGTCTTATCAGTTCATCCAAAACTATTAAAAATTGAACTGGGAACAAAATGCAATTAAATACGCATGCTGTAACCTATATTTTTTCTGGTATTTTATTTTGGTGCATCTGTTTGATGATGTTTTTATCCGTTTTTTTTAATTTTTAATTGCCCGGTATATGGTGAATAAAGATTAGTTACATATTTTGAGATTGTTCATGCCGAGCGTGTTTATGTGGTCGATGCAAGATCTGTTGTGATCTCCGTAGATGTTTCTCGATTTAGTGCCCAATTCTATTCCTAATAATTTTCGAAATAATTTGACTTGCGACTGAGTGTAAAGTTATATTCCGGGTCATAGCTGTAGTAGACTGGTTATGAGGGAATGCTTCTCTGTTCGGGAACCCAGGGAACGAGTCTCGCTAGATACATGTGACGTCGCAGTGTGTAAGTTGAATGCTAGTAGCACCTAGAAGCTGCAGTGTTGATAAGTGCACTTAACAAAAAAAAAGTTATGTCCATCTACTTTTTATATTTAGTTATGTCTCGTTTTTGCTGACTTGACTAACAGACTTTGGTACTTTTATGATTACTGTGATATGAGTTGTTAAAATTAATGTGCTGAGCGTTACAAACATCAACTTTTGTGTTTCAGTAATGAAATCGAGCGCAAGAGGCCTTTAGGGGTAACGAGTCTGGGCCGGTCGTTCTGCTGTACGATCACGCGAAGCCACACCCGACAAAGGCGACTAAAAACATTTGATTTGTTGGGCTAGGAGGATTTGCCACATCTGACGTATTTAGCAATTCATCAGACTTACTTAAAAACGTTCTAAAGATTGAAAAATACTTTACCGTGTACAACAATTCTACTTTGTTGATTGTGGTGTATTCTGTAAAATGAGTCCAATACAAAAGACAATACATTTGAAGCTTTGTTTATTTAACTTTATAAATAGAACAGTTTTAATTTTTATTAGTCCACAATAGTTTAAAATTTCTTCGGAGATTATTAAGTAAATTAAATAGGACTATCAAACGATTTGTGCCTTTACAAATTACCCCTTACCTAACATTTATTTTAATTGCCACTGATGTCTAATTATTAATTTTTAATTACTACTACTTAAATCTGATGTCCAGGTTTGTCACTCTTAAGCCTATATGTATCATTTGCTTAGCCAACAAGTTGGCGCGCTAACTTATTTGGGTGCACTAATAATTTTACATTGCATGTTATACTGAACTCTGCAAGTCTCTTCTATGTATTGCAGTGGTTACAAATCTTGGGGCGTTGATTACACACATGGAATTTGATAGGAATTCTTCTAATACGACTGTGTACAAATATAACCCGGAATTTTTAATTTAAACTGCGCGGGCATTTCGTTGGGCACAAACCTTTTTAGTTTTACGTTGGTAGGACTGCTACTGACATTTGTGTCAAATTTTAGGTTAATATCTTAATTAGTTGAAGAGTGACACTCGTTTTCGTAAACAACCAAAATTAACTTTTTCTATTTTTACCATGTCAGAAAATATTCAACAAAGAAGTTCGATTAAATTTTTTGTTAGAAATGATATTTCTGCTGCGGAAACGCCTTCGGTGAACAATCTATGTCTAAAACACAAGTATACGAATGGCATAAAATGTTCAAAGAAGGTTGTGAAGGCGTTGAAGACGAACCACATCAAAGACGCCCAAGAACATCAACTGACGAACAGCACGTCGCGAAAATTAAGGAATTGGTGCTCCAAAATCGTCGATTAATAACTAGAGAGCTTGGCATTTCAAATGGATCAGTCAACACCATTTTGAAGGAAGTTTTGTGCCTCAAAAAAGTCAAATCTCGTTTGGTTCCAAAACCCCTCAATTTATTCGTGATCATTTCGCTAAAAATTCCACCCATATCGTTCCGCAACCGCCGTATTCGCCTGATTTAGCTCCATGTGACTTCTGGCTATTCAGCAAAATGATAAAACCGCTCCGGGGACACCGTTTTGACACGATAGAAGAGATTCAAGCCGAATCGAAGAAGGTGCTGAAGGCCTATGCAAACAGGACTTTTCAAAGTGTTTTGATGAGTGGAAAATTGCTGGCATAAGTGCATTGCAGCCGAGGAGATTACTTCAAAGGCGATGAAATAGATTTTTAAGAATAAATAAGGATTTCAAAAATTATAACAAAATTCCGGGTTATATTTGTACACAGTAGTATTTCAACAACGGAAGTAACAGCAGATCTCCATGGCTGTTTTAGTATTTATACAATAGCACTTTATCTTATAGTGACTTGCGACTATCTTCCGATTAATTAATGCATCTGTTTTAAGTTTGGTTGTTTTTCAGTTTGTTTCTCTTTTTCTTTAGTGTGTGGCCTCCAGATTAATCTTCTGTCCAGATTTATACTTAAATATTTAACTTTTGTGGTTTGATGTGTAGCTTGTTCGTTTTGTGTAAATGCCACTTTGTTGATCCTAATTATCATTTTAAGTCATTTGCCTGTTGCGTTGAATATAGTATACTGAAAACTAAGATTAATAGTCTACACGCGAAAATGAGCAATATAAAAAAGCTAAATTTATTTTTGGCTTCTCTCTGTGAAGTAATAAAATGACATTCTGTTTAGCCAGTTTAAGACAAACTTCAGAGCTCTAAGTATAATAATACACTGTTTTTAAGTTAACAAATTCTGTACGTACCTTTATTGCATTATCTTTTAACTGTTATGAATAGTTTAAAAATAAATATTTAAATTTCGTTCTGAACAGCACATGAGGTATTTACATGACAAAAATTCATAATCGTGCTTTGGTGATAAGCGTTGTAAAGTGTAACAATCAGTCTATAAATTGAAATGTAGAAAATATAAACTTTGTGGATAATCCCGCAATAAGGGGTAATACAAGGGGATTAGCGCTGTGTTTCACTAGTAACACAGCTAATATATTTTAAGGGCGACTCCATTGCAAAATTAATAGAACACTAAATTTATTGGATCTATTTTACCATATATTTCATAATATTTAAAATTTCAAATTGAAACAGAAGTATTGCTAATCTTTCAAGAAATACGTATTTTAGTTCTTAAAATCGTACATAACAAATTTTAGTTTTCCTTGAAATCACTTAAATATTCAATATTCATATAAACAAAGACTAATTTATACCCATTAAAAGACACTTTTTAGTAAATAGCAAATTTTGTTAGCGCCGCCACTATGATCAGAGTTTCACTGAAAGCTCATAGTGTCTATGACGTTCTAAGTTGCATCCTAATAGTACGATAACTCAGTTCCGGCTGCAATGCGGGTAACAAAACATTGCTTAGATATCATCTAAGCAATTAGGCATTAATCATAATGTCTTCCTATTTGTTAACTTTAATCGTCACAAGTAAGATCAATAAGTGCGTTTGAGCATACCTTATAAAATTATAATGATTTTCAATAGCTGATAAATTGCAAGCTAATTGGATAGCAGTGCGTTATTGCACTCAAAGCTTTTAACAATGGATGCTGCTTGTGTTTTTTTGGGAGGATAACACTAGGTTTAGAACGTTACAAATGTAACTAGCGAGTATTTATAATGCCCCTTAACTGTACTAGAGGTGTTCTTCCTGGAATAAAATGTCAAACAATTTCCAGTTTGGATGGAGGTATATAGGGCTCAACAAAGTCAATTTATTTTTGTTTGTTTTTAAAATTTGCGACGACCATATGTTTTAATGTTGAAATTGTATGTTCTTCCTCCTACCCGACACTATGTTCATGATGTCTAATATATTTGTCTGATTGCGATTCAATTATTTTACTAGCTATGCATTTGCAATTATTTCCTAAATTTAGTAGTGCACTTCTAGATGTTTTTCTTGCGATATACAAAATGTCGAGTTACATAAATAATATTTATATGGTGTAGTATTTTTTGTGCACAGCAATGTATTTCCCTTCGAGAAAATAAGGTAATAAACATTTGAATATATGAGGTGAATACATGACTGGTAAATTTATAGAAATCTAGCATATGTATATTAATTCGAAAACGTTTCTAGTCAATTACTGTTATGTAGACATCTCCAAAAGTAGTATTATTGCAAATCTGAGGTATTGCCTTGTAGAAGGCTGTCTTTATGCTAACTTGTAGGAATAAAGGGTTTTCCAATATGAATGATATGATTTTAAAATGAAATGTCAACTATGCTTAAAATGTTATAACTGCGGCTAGTTGTCATTTGTGTTTAGTACACTTTGACAATTCAAATGCCAGCTTAGATGAGGCACCGGCTACGGTGCGGACGGACTCGGGTTCCAGTTTCGGAACTGTGATGCCTGGCGGGTGGTCTACTCAGCCACTAAAATTAATTGAGTACCCGCGTTCACTCGAAAAAGGGGTAGTAATGGCAGTTGTCTAAGGCGCGGTGCTTTTCACATCGTTCCGCATCAGAGATGGTGCGCGACGACCGGACAAAGAATGCGAACATATGAAAGCCTTAACCTCTCAGTTTGCAGGCCGTGCTCCCACGCGGGGTGTTAAAGTCTTATCATTGTTATACCCATACTCTGACAATTTATCATAGCTAAATACACGTTTCAAGAAAATAGACATTCTTTTATGAACACTCAACGCGCTCTTCGCGAAACCTATGGCCCACATAATCGCATTACTGTGCTTTCTATTCGTCGAATCGTTAAGAATTTGAAAACGGTTTTACTCTTTACGATGCGAAAATACCAACACGACGTCAAAATGCAAGAAATGCAGAGAACATTGCTGCTGTAAGAAATAGCGCTGCAGAGGCTCCAAATTTATCGATTCCTGGTCGTGTTCACGAATTAGGTCTTAGACGAAAGACAATTTGACGTATTTTGCGAAAAGATTTAGGTTTACGAGGCGTGGTAGAAAATTAATGAGAGTAATGATTTTTTATTTACCAAAGTTTTTATTTTTGTCAAACATCAATGTTATCCCCTTCAAAGTAGTTCCCTTAGGCAGCTACACACCGATCGAGACGCTGTTCCCATTGTTGGTAACAGCGCTGGAAGTCTTCAACCGGTATGGTCTTCAGCATGTCCGTTACAATCTTTTGGATGTTTTCTAAAGTCCCAAAATGACAAAAAGAAATCTTGCTCATTAACGATTCTGTCAAGAAGATCAAGACACTTGCTTTTTCGAATGTCCTGCTCATTTGTGAGATTTTTTGGCACCATTTTGGCACAGACATTTCGCATGTGCAAGTGTTTAGTCAAAATTTCAAGTTCCCCATAGGCCTGTTTTAACTTTTTAAACATCACACTTGCCGATTCTCCAAGCCTAACACAAAATTTAATGGCACAACGTTGCTCCAAATTCCGCTGTTCCATTTTGCGTGACGCAAAACCAAAAAACTTCACTAATAGCAGTCACAAAAATCACGTAGTTAACGGAAGAGTTGAAACTCGCACAGAGCTACGGGAGGGTATATTTATACACGTGCTCTATCAAGGGCAACAGCGTAGCGTTGCCAGGTCGCTTGCAGTGTTGCCAGTCTCATTACTTTTCTGCCACACCTCGTACACCTGTGTAAGATTGTGTTGACCCAAGAACTAAAGCCACTGAACCATATTAAGAGCAATGACTGCTGCTTGGGCTTTAGAGCAACTTCAAACGGATCATAATTTTGGGGAAAGGATTATCTTCTCAGATGAAGCTTACTCTGGTTAAGTGGATATATTAACAAACAAAATTGTCGTTTTTGACGTAAAAACAATTCACAAAAGATTCAAAAGAACCCCTTGCATCCCCAAAAGTCTAACTGTACGGTGTGGTTTATGGCATGGTGGTATCATCGGACCATTCTTTTTCCAAAACGGGGTAGGAGATGCAGTTACAGTGACTGATGAGCGGTACCCATTGATGTTAACAGATTTTTTGTGGCTAAATTTAAATAAAATTGATTTAGAGGATATGCGGTTCCAACAAGGCGGTGCCAAATGTCACACTACTAATGAAATAGTTTTTATTTTGTTTCATTTTAAAATGATATTGTTATTAGAAAACCCTTTAGTATTGGAAGTCGAAGTTCATTTTGTCTAACTTGAATCTTATCTGTTTTCACTTTAAGTGTTTGTCTAATGACTCCTTTTCAGTGACTCATAAACAATAAGATTTTTAGTTGTAGCGATTCGTGAAGCGTAATACGTGATGCTTTTTATGTTTTTTCTTGGTGTTTTGTTATTTTTAATAAGTTTTCATAGTGTTCTTTATGTAATCAAAAACTTTTAGTTAACTAGAAGTTTGTATAATTCATTAGTGAAGTTGTTTGTGGTTACACATTTATAAAAATCGGAATGTAGTAGGTATAAAACAACCACATTTGCAAATTATTTTAGAGAAATTAGTGCGTGCTTTCAGTAATGTGTATTGAAATCATTTTTATTAATCATTTCAAAGAATACGAGAACTTAGCAGTATTTATTGTCCAAAGCAACGTTTCATAAATCCCAGCTGTGTGAATCACAACTTGTCCGTGTTAAAATATTCACTTTGTATTTTTCATAAGATTAGTTTTAGTTTTTGTTGGAGTAAGAAGTTATTCCTATTTTTCTGCATGTTATTATAGAAAAGATGATTTCATATATCACCGTAGCGTCTTTTGTATATGCCAGGTGTCCCGTTTCTTTTATTATTGTTTTTTTAGTTATAGGTGACGGTGTTCCACTTTTCCATAATGTGATTTTGGGTAGAATTTAATCTGGCTTTCTTATAATGGTTAAGTAAAGGTGGTTCTATCTGCACATCATTTTTACAACAGCCAAAAGTACAACTACGTACTTAATTGCTCTTTACGATTAGAGTTACGTTTTACGCTACACGAAAGATGTTTTGCCTTTCTTTTTTCTATAGTTACTGTGTTTGCTCCTCTATAGTTTTTACATTATTTCCTATATCCATTATATATATTATTGACTACTCAAGCACTATGTTGAACTTGAGCTGCAGTTTTTCTGTTCAAGTAGAAGCTTCTATTTCTTCTACCGCAATTTTTTATCGTTTCCTATTTCGATCGCTAAGCACCACCGTATGTATTTGTTTAATACGGTGTCGCACTTGAAGTAGTTCTTTTATAGAAATGTTTGTTCTCGCATAGGGAACGCTTTGCACCAAACCATCAGCCATTAGCTTGTCTTCAACATCTGCAGTTTTTGTTACATTTTGAAGTGTGAATGTTTTTGTTATGCTTGTTTATAACACTTGTAAAAGGGAGCTAGAAGAATTTTATGCGCGTTGTAGTCGGAGTGTACAGAATAAATTAATTCAGTTTATTCTAAAGTCATTCAAATATTTATTAAATTAATGCCGAACTCCAAAAAAATCATTAAAATGATTTTGTATTTTGAGCGGTGTTGCACTGTTATAATCAACCTAATTAAAAACGGGGAGGTCAATTAGTTGTCTGGCCTTTATAAAAATATTTGCGATAAGAACATAATTAAATACTAAATTGACACCATAACAAGTTGCATTAATTTTATTTAAATAGACGAAGACCTTCAAAAATTAGAATAATTTGGTGCGATTAATGAGTTTCTCAACTTACTTTTTATTTAGTTTATACATAGTTTCACATATTGCGGTTAGTAGTTTAAAATTTTTAAGTGGTAGGGTGTGGTAATACTTGTTATTTTTTGTGTTCAGAACAGTGTTTTATTTAACTTTTATACTTCTCCAAATTTTGTGTTATATAGTTTATTTTCTGAACTTCATTGTAACGAGCTGGTAGTTTGCTTAATTTAGTACTCATTGTGACCGGATTGGAACCGCAGAGGAATTTAAATTCCAATCGGTGCCACATCCGTGCATGAATTTGCATGACATGTTAACTAAACAAATGTATAACTCACGCAGGCGAGAAGACAGACATATGTAGGACCTTTTCTTATTTATTTAGTAAAAATAACGGCGAATTGGAAATTGAATCCGGATTTGCACTGCTGCTACATCCGCATTTAAAAGTAAACGTCTCCAGACTTTCGGCGAATCCGGATTTCGCATATTGTGTGGAGGGATCAGAGTAGTGTCTAATTAATACAATTTAGACATTTAACTTTCTGTTAAGAAATTTCTCGTATTTTGAGGCCGTTCACTGTTTTTGTTTATTTGCAGCTTGTTTTACTCGCCCTCAAAAGTAGGTGCATCAGTGAGCGGCGACTTCATGACGTCATTTTGATTCGCATTTCTTTTCGCTGAGGCAAAGGAGAAAGCTAATGGAAATTTGCAATGATTTATGCTATTGCAAATTACGGCTTGGAAAAATACTCTCTTATGAACCGGTGTATATCTCAATTAACCTTCTTAAATAGTAAATTGTTATTGCAATATCGAGTTAATGCTTATAGAAAAATGGAAGTACTTGGGAGACGTGCTCCGCTTTTTTATTTACCAAAATTCAATGTTGCCAATATTCTTGGGGTACACAGAATTGTTACGTTAAGCTTATATATTTGCATTTTTTTTTAATTTCAGACGTGGGGTAGATATTTTTGTCTCAGCTTTTTTTCTGATGGATTTTCGAAAATATTCGGATAATTAAGAAGTGAAAGGCGAATTTTAAAATTTTCTGGAGAGTAATTATATCTTCTAGCTCTATGAAATTCGGTACAATTTCGCGTCTTTAAGATTCAATAATTTGGTCTAATGTATGAATACTTTTTATAGTATTTAACAGATTTGAGATAAAGGAATAGTTAAAACAAAGAATAAATACGTTTTCGAAGAGAATTCTGCATACGCGGTAGACCATGGGTAGTTGCATTTACAATTATCAAAAATATGTTTGGTAAATTCAGAATCAATTTGGGCTTTGGCATTTGGTGACGATAGCTCCTTAGAACGGCCGAAACATCCAGTTTTAAATTTGTATATTACTTATGAGCAATACATTATACGGAGGTCATTAAATTATAAACCATATTTCTTTTACGTGCCTTGAGATGAACACAGGGTTCGAGACTTCCGAGTGTTGCCCCATACCACCTTTCACCCTCATAGGGTACCTCTCACTGTAGCTTTTTTGATCAATATTACAATCTTGGAGCGAAAGGTACCGAGATACGTTGCCAAATGGATTGATCTTACGTCAAATGACTTAACACGACTCGAAGTTGTGCGAATGCTTAAGACACAATACGCGTAGCATTAAACTATTTTTAGGGGGACAAGAAGCAGTTTAAAATGGAGATCATGGAGGACCAGCGAGACTGAGGAGAAAATTCGTATTTTTTGTCTCTTTCATAAGGATAAGCAGTTTCTGAAATTGCTTTTGTGATTGAAATAAACTGCGACAGTACTCACTAATTTAAGACTTTATTCTTTACAACTGACTCCGTATAGCTGCTCAATCTTAACAAAAAATCGAGAATTGGTTTGGACTACACTACCCCCCCCCCCTTCAATTCGATTTATCCTTTGTGATTATCATTTGTTTGGCCCACTAAAAGAAGTACTTGGAAGACGGATATTTTACGACTATATTGCTGTTGAAGCGTTTGTTTTATTTATTTTACGATAACTGGATCAAAAAACTACAAATCAATTGCGAAAAATATGTTTCTAATTTAAGAGACTACCTAGAAAATTTTTGATTTACCTATATATTTGGTAGTAACAAATGTTATCGTAAATCCAACTTTAACATTAGAAACTGTCATTCTAGGCTATGAAATAAATACAACCATTATGGGCATCTGTGGTACTCTTTGTACGGTAGAAAAATACTATATATATCGTAATTAAGTAAGGACTAAAGTTTAAACAATTTTGACATAACGTTAATGTAACCATTAGATACGTTAATTTATCTATTTTTGTCATTTCTTCTTGAAGTATTAATTGGACTGGAAGTGTCTCATAAAACCTTCATTAATAAGATTAAACGCGTCGATCTTTTGTTTCTAGAATGGATTTCTGCCTGATTTTTCTAATCGGAACCATTATGAGCCATCTGCATCAAGAACTTGCTTCGAAATAATCTGTGTATGACAAATTGTGCAACACTAACGGCAATTTAACAGTGCAAAGGTCAGTTGAAAAAATTCCGCTCCAAATTGTTCGATAACACTTGTGCCTCATATTTAAAAGTCATGGAGTTAAATCTGGAAAGTATGTCTATTTTTAACCGTTCGACTGCTACGGTCATCATTGGGCACCTCAGTAGCCCAATTTCTTCGATTTTCCCCTTCGAAGAAACCGCTCGTTAAAGTTGGCGCATAAACCGAAGTAAGCATGACCGATTACACAATTGAAATTAATTTTTTCTTTCTTAGTCCTGTGATATCTCTTAAGGTAGCAGTTGGAGGCTGCATTTTGTTTAGTATGGCGATGGTTTTTTTGAACATTCGAAGCTTTCCAAGTTGCTAGTGTATGCATATTGTAGTGTTTTAAGAGTTGAACGCACCATTATCCTTATTACAATTTACACTACGTTAAGTTTTTCGCTGGCACGACACATTGACTTGCTGAACTTCGTTAGTAAGTCTCACGAATATTTCCCTTTTTTTTGTTGTTAACCGATGACCGCCCTGTGCTTTTCTCCTTAAGCTATAATATTGTGAGCATGAGCTGAGTGTTCACCAAATTTGATCAGGAAATGATTGAATAAAACAAAATATGTATGTTCGTTTAATTAATGGAACCATTTCCAGTATTGGCACTTCCAGTAAGTATTTAGAAAATTTTGACCTTTTCAATATTTCAAAATGAAACTTGAAGAGTTGATTTTTTCTTTTATGTATTTATAAAATAAATTTGTTACAACAATCACAGGTATCTTATCTTTTTTTTACAATTTATTTATTTATTTTTTATATTACCTTGCCTATGGGACTTTTCTAGATATATTGACACCACTAACAAGTTTTCCTAAAATTCTACAATTCAAATTACCTTTTGGAAGATTCTAGGACTAATTAGGTCAATGTTGTATAGGTAACATAGAATTTTAATAAGTGGTTTAGTTAAAACATCGGTGGAATCTTTTTTTTTGGCGTTTGTTGTATTCATCATATATTTGAGAGAATTTGCAAGTTGGATAAGGTTTATCACTTCAATATAGGTGAAAGAAAATGTATGACGCATTATCATTGACGACATCAATGAAAGTTAAATATGTCTTATAAAATGGCAAACATGAAACTACCAAGAGATCAAAAAAAGGTAATAGGTATATAAAAATGATTAATAAGGTCAAAAGTAATAGAATGGATTTTTGAAATGTGGCTCGTCTTTTTGTATCATTTGCATCTATTGATCAACTTTTATATTTCTGTTTATAAGGGGTGAATAATAACAAATTCAAACTGTAAGTGATATTCGAATGTCCATCAAATGGGAGTGAGTTGTGGTGTTTAGTCTGGATGTAACCGTTACTTACGCATGTCTAGATTACTGAAGGATATTTACTTGATGTCTCGGATAACAATTTTTTGGTGGAGTGATCTTGAGGATTTGTAATAAGTTAGCAACAAACTTCAACTCTCTTGTGTGCTCGAGTCAAATTATGCAGTTCAATTTTTCTCCTTTCAAGTTCAATGAAATTGCGGTGTATAGATAATAGTGAAGCTCCAACTTCACCTGTTAGTACTTGAACGGCTTGAGATAGAGCTTTCGAATCTACTTTACTAAGTCTTCCTCGGTGAGTCTGGCCTTGAAAATCGTGACCTCTAACAATGCAAATGTTTTCTGCGCTTCTGTCGCTTTGTGGCTGAATTTGATTTCGTTGTAGAACCAGACTAATTTGTTTTTTCTTTAAGACTTCTAGAATCTTTCACATAAATTGCCAAATTATTGTAAGCAAATTAGTGTTCCTTTATTAAAAAAGTTTGGTAGTAAGAAAATTATGACACATTCTTTGTATTGAGACACTATACACAGATGAGGTGAAAAGAATTCCAGTTATATAGCAAATTTAGTTATATTAATTTAAAAAGATGTATTAACATTTTTGGTTAGATGCTTACGTATGAAGTTCGTAAGTAAAAAATGACCCGCGGAACGTCAGAAGTGATTATTGTTTTAAAGAGGTTTTAGAAAAATGTGGAGCCTTCACTTCTCATAAATCAAATTTTGGAACTGCTTGTTTAATTTAGTGCCGTCGTATATCCTGAGCAGTTGTATTTTTCGAGAGTGAAATGTTCGGCAATAAATCTACAAATTGGGATCTGCCCAAAGAGACTATTAATTAGGTTTTATAGCGCGTTCTAAAAATAAAGGGCGGTGTGGTGTTGCCAAGTCGCCTAAAGTTTTGGCAGCGACTATTGATTTCGATGAGAGCGATTTGTTCTCGATAAAATTCGATGTTTTTATTTGCAGCGTTTAAATTGATGTGTTGGCTTGAACATTACAATTTATTTTGAAATGCGGTGCTAAGGCCGTTTTGAATAATAGAAACCTTTTACTAAAAAGGGAATATTTTGATCCCCGTCAAATGTCACCAATTTGTTTCTAACGGCTAAACGTGACCCATAGCCTATTAATTCTTGCGCTTAGTGCTGGTTGCACCCTTCAATTTCTTCAGTTGGTAACAGTATTTCTATGAATTAATAGTTTCACTTTGCGGAGGCAATTGATAAGAAATAAGAGTGTCCTAATCCCACCAAACAAATACAAAATGGTCAGGTGAGGAGCAGTCTCTACGGTTAACTGAGTAATTTCTTAAAAAAAAACTGAAGAGGCAAGTCTTACGTGAAGACACGGTTAATGAAGTTGTTCTTTGTCAATTGATGCAGAATTCACATTTCAGAGCGATCAGCGTAGCTGAAGTTTTGAAATGATTGTGTACCCTTGTTTGGTTAATGTTTATCAGGTCCGTGTATGTAGTGAACAGGCGGCCGCTGCGCTGTTTATCTTCCAGATTAAAATTACCAGCCCCCAATCTCCTAAACCAAGTGCAAACTCTCTGAACATTCACTTCCGTAAACGTAGAAAGCCCGTTTATAGTATAATTGGCACTTTTTTAACAACGCAACATTACATGGTGTACCAAAGGGCTCATACAACTCCTTAATGCGAACGAAGTCGTAAGGTACTGATAACTACGATATTCTAGACGAAAAATGGTTATTATTGTCGTGGTAGGATGGCAAAGTCGAATTTACCAACTATTATCCTTTTAACACAAACATGGAAAGCTCTTTGTATGTTTTTCCAAGCCAAAGTAGTAGTATTTTATTATTTTTTAACGGTGAAAGTTAAAAAAATTGATGTATTTAGAGCTTTGGTAAAATTCTGCTAATATTAAACGTTGATCTATAAAATTTTCAGTGTGAATCAGAGATATTTTTGATCTTCTCTAATAGAATGATTTCTAACAACTTCTAACGCATAGCTGCGTCTAAGGGTTTTATGCCTATTAAGTATTTTGATGTCAACTGATGTGCTTTTAAATAGCACAGCCGAGGAGGGTGCAGTAAAGACGCACTGTAGGCCATATTGAAAACACACATTGCATTTTCATGTATTATGGTGATATAATTTGGTATCGAAGTGATCTTTGGACTTATTCACTTTTCTGTTATTTTATTACCGCATTCCAATCCAATATTCACAAATTATGTTTTTGCTCGTGAACCACTCGACTCGACCAGGTGAAACTTGGCACATGGCGCATTTGTTAGCAAGTAAACACAATCGAAGTGATCAAAATAGCTGGTAGTTTTGATAAAAATCCAAGATCAGTGATTTTTTATCATAATTGAATGGTCATCAGGACATGTTGATGATTTGGCGCAAAAGGGATGCCACCAAGGATATTCTCTATCCGCACCGTGAAGAGACGGGTAACCGGGATGAACAAAGTTCGTGTTGTAATTGAAGAGTCTACGTAACTCCCGATAAAGACCAAATATTGGACCGAAATAAGATCATGCTCAGTTGCCGGGCTAGCCATAAACGTTGATGTTCCTAAAACTTAGTCTTTGGAGGATATGTGTCTGGTCGAAAAATTTGGAAAACTTGTCTTTAACAAGTCAGAATAGCAAAGGGAAGTTCGAATTGATAAATGCCATGATAATATCGTTCGATACAACTGTTAATCTAAGCTACTGAAGCGGACCGTCGCGACCCCTATCTAAAAACAAATTTGCTCAATTGATAAGTGAGGGCGACACTTCTCAACAAGAGCCTACGCAAGAGTTCAGTGAGAGGAGGGGGGTGTTGATTATGGCAGTGGAAGGGTATGAAGTCTCCTATCATTGTTCATGATAATGCCAGACTACATAAAGCAAAGCTCCTTACGGAGTATTTGATGGATTTGATGTGTATTCCTGTGACTTCAACTCTTTTGCGCCTTTGGAAGTTTGCATTTTTGTGATTTGCTATGAAAATTGGGATTAGTCATTGGAGTAATCAATAAGGCGATATTCTTTAAGGGGGTTACCATGCTACCTGAGCGGTTGGAAGCTGTGGTTGCAAGAGGGAGACTAGATTTGATTGTCACCAAAAATCATTGATGTTACGTTTGTAGATAATAGATTAGTAAAATTTTTGTGAGTCTGTAATAATTTGGAATGAGATAATAAAATCGACTTAAATCATTTTACGGGAATGTATGACACAGTTTCAGTGTCATTTCACAATGTTTGCTGGAAAAGCTTACAATTGTATCTTCTTCTTCTACTTCCCGCCGTACCTTTTTATCAGAAGTGTCGTGATCGTCATGGTTTGTTACTCTTATATTTTTGACGACGTTTTTCCATCTTGGTCGGTTCTGGACGTCGTGATTAATTTGTTGTATTGGCTTCCGTATTGCTGTTTTGACTTAATCTAACCATATCTTCGGCGCTCTTCCTTGTGGCTTGGTGCCTGCGATGTGTCCTATATATAAAATTGTATAAGCAATATCAAAATAATGCTGTGCTATTAAAGGCAACATTGCATTTGAGTGTTTTCAGAACTCCTGAAGTATCGGCGGAGATCACAGGTTTAGATATGAATCTTATCAAGCGCCCTTCATATATTCTACACGTGATAGAAGTCGACACGAAGTTAATATTCAGAATTTTGGCGGTACGCTTAGTAAATTGTAGAAGAATGCGTCATGCTGTACCCAAAATACAACACAACACCTTTTATTTACAAACACTTAATAGTATCGCCATGATGTTTACGCAATCTTTATCGATTCCAAATAAGGTATTACGTATTTTTTATTTAGCTTTGAGGTTGTTTTTGTTTTGTGTTAGAAGAATATTTCAAACGAAAAATATGTTATAATTTTTGCTTATTCGAAGGTTATGACTAAAGTTATTTCGTTTTTACAAACTGTGAAAGAAGGAATCTAATTAGTTAATGAAGATATATAAGGTCATATTTGATATTTTATAGAAATGGTTTGTTCATTCATGGAATACATTTCACCCCTCGTAGCCCGTTCGCAAGCCCCTTACCTCTTGTAACAACCCTATGAAGTGAGACTTAATTGATCGTGGGGTAATTTTATACCATTCGCTTTAATTTACTTGCAACACTGGGTTACTATCCTTCAATCAAAATAAACTGCAGCATTCGCAACTCTAAGGGTGTAAAACGGGGACTAGAATGATTTTAAATGCCTTGTAGAAAGGATGCATAGATTATTAAGAGTAAGTACGCTTACTTTAAAATCAAAGAGTTTCGAAAAGGGATGCATGGGTTCCAGACAATGCAAGGTACTAAACAGTTTCGGAAACATATACAATTACCAACATACGTTAAAATACAGACTAAGCATATGAAGGAGACTTAGAAAGTAAATTAGTATTAGAAATATCATATATATTCTATTTTTCTATGAAACAGGGGTTTTCCGTCTCAGAAGTACGATGTAAACGTCGAAGATATTAAGTTGCATATTTTTACAAATGCCTCCAGATGAAACAGCTGTGTGCAGTTCACGACAGAAAATTTGGGGCAACTTTGTTCTAAAAAATGAAAAAATATCTTCTACCTGATATCTGATTTATTAATCCAATATATTCCAAGGTAAAATTTAATTATGCTAAGTATATATATATAGAATGATATATTCTAATTTAAGATCCGGAATCACCAAAATTATCTCTTCGTATTTCCTATGCATAAAGAAGAGATTATAGAAACCTTTGCAACTGATGGAAATTGCAGGTTACTTTTAGTAATGGTTGGTGTGTTGATAGTTCAAATGAAACGATCTACTGCCTGGCCGTATGAACAGGTTTGTCGAGAGGGATGGAGAGAGGGGGTATAATTCTCCAGTTCTGTGGTTTCTAGAGACTCGAGAAACCTCAAATATATTGTTCTGTATATCAATAAAAATTTTTATTTATATAAAATGTTCCATGAGTGCGTAATTTGATTGCGTAAGAATTTAAAAATCTGGATGGTGTTGATATACAATTGCAAAAATTTTTCTTGCATTTGCACCGAAGAAAAAAATGCCTGAAATGACGTTTTCATTAATGTTGTGGGCATTCTACCCTTTCAGGTGATGTAACTGTATTTAACCTACAAAATAATGAGGAGATTATTTTCTGCATTGTGCCTTTTGTTTTACTTCATGCCATTTCATGTTACATTTTTCCGCTGCACTTTCCATTTCTTCTATCCGCGTTCTCCTTGGTCTTCCTCTCTTCTTCTTTTTATAAGGTTTCGCTTCGAACACTTCCCTTTCCTATCCTCATTACGTGTCCGAACCAATTCAATTTTTTGTTCCTCTACTAGCCTCTTTTTCAGAATTTCTCTAAAAGTATTGTTGGTTATTTCAATTTTTCTAGTTTTCTAGTTATGTTCCGTGGGAATCTCATTTCTGAGCTTTGAATTTTGCTTACTTGTCTCGGCTCATAAGTGAGGGTTGGTATTTCTTTATTTGTCATAAAAGTGGTCTTTATTGCGTTGAAGAGTCTTCTTGCTGCTCCCGCTCTTGCATACATTTCTTTGTCTGTAATGACATTTCAGATGAAAACATATACAAGAAATTCTAAGTACAGTTACAAATAATTTATGTAACGAATTTTGTCAAAATACGTTTCATACCAAGATCCTCTGAAAATGTTACACATTTTAAATTTCGGAATTTTCGTCTCATCTTCTAGTTTTTGGACTGTTAATTGTTGACCCTTTACCGATTCTGTTGATCTTTTCGTTACTGGTCTTTCAAGACCAGATCAGATTTTCGCCCATTTCCGAATCTTTTGTACTATGCCTTTGTTCGTACTGCACTCATTGAGTAACTTATCCAAATTGTTCCCATTTACGTATGCGCCTACATCACACCCTCATCTATTGCTAGATTACATAGCTGTTGTACGAATTATTTTTATTATATTAATGTTGGCTTATTATTTACAGGTTAAACGTCGCATGTTGGTCACTTGTGCATTTACATGTACATAGTTTAAGGGGGGAGCCTAATATAGAACACTGTTTTTTCAAGATTTAATTGTAAACAAACTAAAACATTTATTGACTTGCGGTTAAGTACATTATATTATTGACTGTAAAGTAGTAGAATTTTTTTTATTAGTTAAAAAAACAAAATAGCGGCGCTGCAGCTCGAACTTGGCGTCTTCGATTTGCGCCGTGCAACGCCCAGATCGTTGGTGTTGTTCAAAATCAAAATACAAAAAAATTATTAATATAAGCTTTTCCGCTCAGCATATACCTAACAGGCTCTGATGCATCGTGTTTTTGTAGATATATTATGACTATTAAATTTTCTTAGGAAGTACAGGTTACCATCGTTTACCGATCTACTTTTGACAAAAGTTAAATATTTTTCACATTGTTAACATCATAGTCATATGCGAATTTGAGTCTATTGGAAAGTTGTTGATTCCAATTAGCAGGAAGTGACTACAAACTATATAACTACATATTAACGTGTAGTTTTTGCTTTTGTACCTTTTTAAGAGAATGAGCATAGATTAAATAAAATTCCTTCACTTTTTATTGGTTTTAAGCGGGGTAAAGGTTACTTACTTTGGCTTCTTTTTTGTTAAAAGAGGCGATTTCTTTCGTCAATAAATGCGCGCGTTTCTCATGAAATAGGATAATTCTGGGATGTACGAAGAAAAAAACCGTAAAGCAATTGCTTTTGAAACAGCTTTGCAACATTGTGAATGTTATCCGACATTTTCAACCCCAGTTAATCCCTCATTGCTATTCTTTTTTAATATATCTTCTATGTAGTTTTAAAAAATATTCTTACCTTTTTTGAATTTTAATTTAAAAGGGGTATGTAAGAATCGTTTAATCTGTGCCGTTAATTTTTTCGAGTTTATTGTTTTGAGTAAACTATAAAATCAATTTTTTGAAATTTTTAGTGCAAAGTACTTACATTAGTAGATTAGTTACAAAATTTTATTCGTATATATATTATTTTATTCTGTTGTCACACTGGGTCAATTTGACCCGAACCTAAACTTTGCTCATAAATATAGGCATTCTGAAAATTAGCGGCCATAAGACCCTCTAGCGGTAGTTCAGGCTCTCAACTATAGCGTAATATGTTTCCCGCGTACTACATAACATCCAGTGGAAATTGAGCGTCGTTCCAAGTCGGTGTCGAGTCATTTTGACCAATACTGTGACCTCCTTGTCGATTGAATATAAAAAATTGAAATAGTTTTTTTTGATAGTGTAGTGAGTCAAAAATAGCTTAATAGCTATTTTTTAAAATTATTTTGAAGTGCTCCTTCTATTGTGAAAATGGCGTACAATTTAAGGACACGTGTTAAACGCGTCCTCATGCTCAACGAGCATGAGAATTTTGGCGCCGATGCTTCCTCGGATGAGGATTATATCTCCGAGCAATCAGATATAAATATTTCTAGTTCAGATTACAGTGAAGCCGATGATGCTGAAAATGTACCTCTGAACTTACCCAAAAGAGTTTGATGTTCGAGGATGACAGGAAAACGAAAATGCAGTATTCAACTGTTTGCGCCCTATGTGCGATAATCATCGCGCCTACATGTGTAACGATTGTTTATATACGACCCTAATTGTCCAGTAACTTTAAAATAATTGTAAATGACGGAAAGAATAGGAAATTGTTTAAAATGATCTGGTAAGTGTCTGTAATCGGTGAATGGGATATATTTCTTTAAAAACGAAACGGTTAATGAAGCCTGTCTAACTGCCTGATTTTTGAAGTACTTTGATCTAATAGGGATTATTTCATACGGGACATCTCGTATCATCAAATTGTCGTTTTTTCCATTTACATGAGGTTATTTTTAAGTATTAATAAGATTACGGGTTTAGTTACTACCTGGTGGGTGGTTTACACAGTTACTAAAAAATAATTTAATAGCGGCGTTCACTTCGAACAAGAGGTAATAATGGCGGTCGTCTAAGCCGCCATGCTTGTCACAAATGCCCCGCATCAGAGATGGTGCGCGACGACCAGGAAGTAAAGTCGAACATATGAGAATCTTAACCTCTCAGTTCAAAGGGGCATGCCTCTGCGCTGAGTGTTAGAGCTTCACTGTTATCGTTTAATAAGTTTGATTCTGCTGCCATTGCTCCTTACTATGTAATTTTTTTCGCTTTTTATCGACGATGTTTTTCCAAAATTTTTTGGTTTTTTTAATTTATACTAGGGATTCCCAATGCGGTCCATGCGGACTCCTTAGATAGATGGAATTTTGAAAAGGGTCGATATAATTCGAGTGGTTTATTATTTAAGTTTTATTTAATTTTTAATCCAAATAGTACATATTTAATTATTAACGTGATCGAAGTAGAAAAAGGCAAGAATCCCTGATTTATACCATACATTTGTATTGGGAAATGTGCAGTCTTGCTACTTTTATTCGGATAACTTGGAACCACTAAAAATATTTTTAATTAACTTTATTAGAACTTTGTGCAATCTGTCTTTGCTTTTAAATTACTATCACAGATTTTTTCTTTTATTGGCCAGCTATTTTTTTCACAACTGCCTACAAATTCCTGACTGCAAAATTAAATTCAAACTATCTGAAGGGTAACAATAAACGATGATACTTTGCGGTGTAGTCTCTCTGTTTTACGGTTTGTACTAATCAAATCACACATATAATTAACCACTTCAAAACATTTCTGTCCCTAACAATTTGATTCTTCTATCGAGATTTCTAGTTGTTCAATGCTCCAGCAAATACTTAAGGAACGGTTGGGGAGTTATGCAGCACTATTTCATACATCCTATTCGTGCACAGTCATTTTGACGCTGTTCACACGTGCACAAAACTTTATCAAACCATTATTGAAAGAAGGGGTGGGGGGGGGGGGTTAAATTTTCATTACCTTCTGATCTCTTTCATTTACTTGTATGAAGAGAGAGCATAGATTTTAATTATATGATTTTTTGAAGTTAACATTATTAAGAAGTTGTACATTCCTGATTTTCTGAGTTTGGTTTCGTAGAAGATAATAAGAAACTATTAGAGAGCCAAATTATGCACCTACCAGAAAAATGCGACGTCCTTAATGATCATCTTCATTAGAAAAGTTTTAGGACTGATTTTTTAATTCTTTACCGGTGATATTCAAACATAAGAAATGGGTATTATTCAGTCACCTGATATGTATTTTGAATAGAAATTGCCTTGGAAATGTTTCTACGTAAACTCACTAACTGACAGGGCCATGTTTAGCGCATTTAGTTGCAAGTTACATAAATGACGCGCTGAATGCGAATTCCGAGCAGAGTTAACATTAAGTTCTGCGTTAAATTAGGGGAAAACCTCCAAATAAAACATGGAATATGAAAAAATTGCAGCTATCCAACCAAGTGTGGCAAATGTGCTGACAAGTTGATGAAGCGCTCTTTGCTTGTTTTCATGACTTCCAGGTTGGGAGCTATGCATAGGTAGAGGGGACTATTTTAACAGGTTTTAGTACCACTAGTTGGTAAGTTGATGAAATTTTTCTAAGAAAGCTTTTATGTTAGGCGCTGTGATAACTTAAACGGTTGACTGCTGGAGCAATGCCACGTACGTCGTGTCAAATCACTTCCTGAATTGATGGTCGTAGAGTGAAAAGAATTTCAGTTGATATTATTCTTTTTAATCTCTAAAACATGGGATTTTTAATGTAAAATGTCTTAGTAACATTAATGGAACACATATTTATTTGTAAGTATTATTTTGGTTTAATTATATCTTTATTAAAAATTATAATTAATAGGGCGGTTAAGGCATTTTGTAATATTTTTATTTTGATCTTTTATCGTGCTGCTTATTCTCTTTCTTTTTCCTGGGATTCTAGTTGGTACTGTTTTTCATATATTTTCATTAGTGTAAGATAAATTTAATGAATTAAAGCTTCGTATTTCTTTCAAATTTGGATGTTGGCTTTAGTCCCAAGAATCTGTAGACAATAATTCGAATAAAAAATGGTACATCGTGTTTTGGCAACCAAAACAGACACTGGGAAGCACTCCAAAACTGATAGCTATCAAATGTGGTGGAAGAAAAATAATTTATCTAAAAGTAACATAAATCTTTGAACGGCAAAGTATTGTTCTGAAAGAAAAACAACATATTATTGAATATTTCGGATATCTTGCTGTATTTTCTGTATGCTGGACATTACATTAAATTGATTGGTACATGTTTTGAACAAATTTTTCAGGCACATCTTTTATAATTTCGAGAAAATCATAAATTGTCGTTTTTTATGATGTGGTGAGTCTCTGTTTAAATGTATTTATTTATAAGGCATGCTAAAAGTACTTTTTAACATACATTTTATCCTGTCCAAGCATAATGAAATTTGGCACACGGACACCTCACTTCACCGAAACGGATAAAATCATGGTTATAATGAGGTTGCGGTTTTTTTGGAGTTTTTTTTACATTTGATATGTGGTTTTTAGAGCTTTCTAAGAATAATGCCAGTGTTGTTCAAAGTAAATGCTGTAATTAGTTTGTTTTCCTTAAATTTGGTTGGAGTTTGTAGGTAGCATTTTTAGGAAAATCTTATTAGTTACCTTTGGTGAGTCACCAATAATCATAATATTAATTACACGCTCAGCTTTCGACAACCTTGTGCCTGTTCGTTAATATTCATATTATTTGTATGTTTAATGCATTACATCGAGTTGCACGATAAAACACAGCGAGAATGTGGTAGAGCGCGTGTTAATGGATTTTTAATTGCATTAAATTCAATCTCAAATGCTGCTAGCAACGAGAATAAATTTGTAAGCAGATCTGATTTACTCTGCGTACAATCAAGACAGCAAGGGTTTTAATATCATAAAAGTACTTGTTGACCAGCGTTATTAATGGTTAAATTAATTTGGGAAAATTTTCGTTATAAGTAATGATAGATTCGCTTAGTGCGAAAATTCTAAAGTGAAGATAAAAACAAAATAATTTTGATTTCTCTTTCACGTCGGATTTTTACTTTTTTGTTACATATTGTACTCATCGATATTATTTTATAGTATAAAATTAGAGAGCTTTAATGCAGTGTGCAATTTTCCAAAATGTTACTTGATTTTTTTTTAATGAACATACAGCCTACTAGTCTTAAAGCTCTTGAAGTAATGCACACAAGTGAATAGAAAGAAGCTGTATTTTAGTAGCTTGTTTTATAAAAATGAGAAAATATGTAATTACATATGGTAAACGGCGAAGCAATTGTTACGAAGTGTGGCATCACAAGTTCTACAAACAGCCCTTGGTGCTTTTAATTTTATCTCGTGCGCATCTAGCGCATTTTCTCTTTTGTTTAACAATCGGCATATGATCACTAATATTCAACCTTGTTTTTTGACTCTTTGAAGGTCTTCTAAAGGTTTAAACGTCTCTTTACACTTCCCTTTTTTTCCCATGTTCAATCAGGTCTGTTACAGGCATCAAAAATATAATGATGGCACTTTTTTATTATTGGTAGTTTATATCAGTCACCAACAAATATTTTGTAAAAAAACAACCTTTTAATTAATTGGTCTGTTAGATGGACACCTCCCATAAACTTGTTATAAAAAGAAGTGACCTTTAATAGCATGCTTCATGGTTGTCATTGGAAACCATTGTTTCAAACTTGATTTGCTCTTAAATTTGACCATGTTTTTATCTTTCCTGATATGTACGTTTCAAACATTCATAAAGCTTTTTGAAATAACTTTTTCTAATTTTAAATATTGTTACTATTTAGTCTAAGATAATAAGTAACTTAGTTCTAATCTCACTATACTAAACACCTGTAACAAATAGTCGCCCATTGATGTCGCCTTAGCTTATTTTAACAACTGAGTTACTTTTTTCTTGTGTTACTCTGCTCTACACAAGCTAAGTCACACACTAATTCGTGAGATTTGATCCTCTTAAGTCTTCTTATTTGTTTGCAGTTATCGAGGAGCTGGATGGCTTCGATATTTTCGTGTTGTAGAAGTCGTTCTTTATAGCTTCTTGCAAATTTTTGGATTTCTTTCTCAACGCATTCCACTCCCAAGATATGCATGAAAATCTTCGTTTCTAACACCAAAACCACTGGTATTTAAATGTCGTCGCAATAAGTTTACAATTGGTAATTATTTTCTGGACATCTGGAAGGTCATTTCGTTGTAAGAAGGGAGCCTGGTACTCCAGCTGTAACTTCTTAAGGTTGGAGTAGGCATCGTCTTGCTTGATCTTAAAAATCTGCCCAAAATTCTTTTTCTTTATAATACTTTTTCTGTAATATGGCTAATCCTGTGTATTTGCTCTATTGTCCAATGTTTATGTTTAAATCCAAACTGGTAATCTGGAATCAGTTTTTATCTCTGATTGGCTGCAATCTCTTGAGGGGCATTTTCTTAAAATGTTTGGATGTAACCGGTAATAATGATACTGGTCTATGGGAGGAGGTTTTATGTGAAGTTTTTTCTGGTTTTAGAGCCATGACTGTATTTAGGTATAGGTATGTTATTTGGCTGTGAACTACGGTTTCTAAAGTTTAATGAACGATATAAGTCAGCTATGGGAAGAGCGCTTTAAAGTTTCATCTGGTTTTAGTTAAGTCATATTGAACAGGAGTTATATTTTTGAAATCCTTAAGTTATTTGTTATTTAATTTCTTACGATTAACTTTTATCCAATGTTATTCATATTTATAACGCTGTTCATATTTTTTTTTAATTCTGTGTAATAGTTTCTTCTAGTACCTCTTCTTGTAGATTATGGTGTTGAAAAGTATTTTCCAGGTGAGCAGTAAAAAACATTCCGCTTTTTGCTCACTGTTTCTAACCCAATTATTATCTTCTCTTTTATTAATGAAATTTGCGTAATAGATCTTTTTAATCTTTTTTTGATTTTCATATGGAATAATCTATATGACTATCGTTAGTCAAGTAGTCAAATAGGAGGTAACATATTCTTCCTTTAGTTCTCTTTCCTCTTTTTGGTTTTTATGTCAGATTGTTCCATTCAGTTTTGTCTTGACGCGCTCTAGCTTGGAACGAATTTTGTCTTTTCCTTTTTTGTTATTTTTTTCTGTTTTTATTTTATTTTATTATTCTGAATGTCAACAGTCTTTTAGTTGTCTTTTAGCGTCTGACGTGCATTCCCAAGCAGTCATTTGGAAATACGCTGACTTTTTTCCACCTCGACTACTTTTTTAAGGGGTACTTCGGACTACTACTAATTGAAATGCAATTTAGAAATTTCGCATAGAAGCGTGTTTTAATACTGAGAAGTTCAGGCTTGGCAGTATATTATAAGTTATTACTTCATCATCATCATCATTTCAGAATAGTCGGTCAATTTCACTTTCTTTTTCATTTTTCTTCGGTGCATTGGGAAAATGTACAAACTCTTTGGGATTAATTTTCGAAACACTTCCAATTCTGTTGGTTGACAATACAGTTTAGAAATATTTCTGTATATCCAATATCCAGTATACTGGAGTATAGTTCTGCGGAACTCAAGGTTACATTAAATTATATGATGGATTTTAAGCCGTATTTGCGGACCCAAAGCGTATCTTGACTATTATCAACATTATTATCTTATTGCACACAGATTCCAGTTTCCGAACCTAAATTAGTTCAATCTGATTTTTTTTTATTATTGCTTTGATAAGGTTCACTATCGCTTTAAGACAAGTGAAAATTTTCAGTAATTTCTTTGGGATGGGCTCAAATTAAATGTATTTTTTACTCATTCAGGTAAATGATTGTAAAGATCAAGTCTGTTGGTTTCATGTGTTCAGACTGCCAGAAACACTATTACAGAGGTATCTTACTTGATTACACAAATAAACAAGTAACCGGCATGTGGCTCAAGGCTTGTAAAATGAGGTTCCATTTTTCAAAAAAATTAGGAAACATACGACCTAACCATATCTAAACCGTGTGTGAATTTCATATTTGCCTCTTGAGAACACTTTTTACAACCTTGTCTATGTTTAGTAGATTGAGTTATAGCTACCTCGAAAATGGTTTTACAATGTTAAGAAAGCGTGTGCTATATTCTGAGTGACTATAATATTTTGAAATTAATTCGTTTTTTACACATAAGCGGTACAGTCTATTTTGTAACTCTTAACACTAACGCTAAAACTGATCGAAAGTCTCATCTTTTATCGGAACAAATTCTCACAGTTAATCCAATGTCAGATTTTGGATGTTTTAGCTGTTTCATTAAATTGGTACCTTTTCTGGCTGCTACAAATATTGCAAACCTTCTCCGTGGATCTAAGAGCGTTATTTATGCAATTTAAACAAATATTGCATTGGGATTCCTGCTTATCTGCTAGAATGTAGTATGCTGATGGGGCTTCTTGGTCATGGTTTTGATCATTTCCTGATTCTACATCTTAGCTTGTTGTTTGCTGCAATTGGACTAGCTTGCTTTGTGTGCCATGAATATGGATCGGCTTAGCATTTTTTAGGGCTTTTTCCATTGTAACATTGTGTATTGCTTTTAAGGAAATGTTCGAAGTTTTCAAACCAATTTTTGGTTTGCATCTGAACATGGTTAGCTTCATATGGAGACCATATTCCAGAGTGTAGAGAAATATCCTATATCCTTGTATTTTTCTTTTTTTCATTATGCAATTCTTACCTTAATAGAAAAATATATAAATTATTTTTTTTAGAATTATTTAGATCTATTTTTGACTTATTTAGGTTAAAGAAAATCAGAAATTTCTTATGACTACACAAAACAGAAACGTTGTGTACTATTTTATGAAATATTGACAGTCTTCGTATTTTATTTTATTAAAGTGCAATCACAACAGGTTTTCTTAGAACCATATAATTTCATTGACTCATTTTGTATGCTTAAATCACCAGCCAATGTTTACAAGTCGAATTTCTAGAAAATAGTAACTTAATGAAACAGTAAGGGATTATCGCATAGCACGTTTTTATTATTTGATTTTAATTACAAATAATAATAGTGTTCCGCATTTTTTCAAAACTACTACTATTGAAGAATAGCGTCAGTGTGGCCGAGTAGTTTGAGGCGCTTGGGTGCGGGTTCATTTCTAGGGGTCAAATGCTTGCCGGGTGACCTACTTACTCAGTCATAAAAAATAATTAAGTATCCGAGTGCACTTCTAGCATAGTACTTTTTTTTTCAGCAAGCCTCGGATGTTGTTGACTATGTTTTCATGGTTTATAAAGTTCTTGTGCTGTTGTTGGTCAGAATTAAAGGTATGTTACTAATGACGAAGTTATGTGCTATAGAATATCTACTACTACATTTGTCATATTTAGCAAAAAAATACTTCTTATTATTTTGTTGAAACATGCTTTGCAAATTGCTGCAAAACTAAAAATACCACGTGAAACGATCCGATTTAAACAAATGGTCTAAAATGCGATAGTTTCTCTCTTCCACCACCCTGTCTCTTCTTTTTTCTCTTCCCTCTCCTCTCCCACTTTTCACTCTACTCCTCCCCTGCATTAATGTGAAAGATCTACACGTGGATTAATTTTATATAGGGTCTGAAATATATACATACATGGGAGCTTCCGTTCCATAACTAAAAATTAAATTCATCTTGGAATATACTGTCTTGTTAGTCTTGAAAGTGTTAAGGGGTGCTCTTTGCGTAGCGCATTGATTACCTATCCTTCACAAAGTGCATTTTCGAGAAGTTTTCCCCGACCATTTTTTTTTAAATTTGAGAATCGTTGGAGAAAACTTAGATGATTACAATGGATGATGAAGGATTTTGAACGCTCTTTCAATCGGGTTTGCTTGGTATTGGCATTCAATGATTAAGTGCATCGTACGTAGAGAGACTAACACTGTTCTTTCTAAATTTTGAACTTTTTTTTTCAACGGTGTTCGTAGTCTGCCCTAAATTGTTTTCTTTTGGAGTTCCAAAAAATTGACATCAGGAGTTTTTCAGCTAATTGAATAGTCGACACGTATTTTTTGTTTTAAACTTTTGTTGTTTTTTTCAGTTGGTAACGTAATTCAAGTCCCAAAGTATTTTTAAAATGTTCCAATTGCATTAATTTGTTTGTCAGTTGATGTGAATCTTGTTAAAGAGCAAAACTGAAGTGATTATTGTTTTTTACACAAATAAGTTTTACATGTTAACTTATTATTATTTTCTATATGTACACGATTTGGGCGACTTTTTAAGGGTTTTACTTAAATATATCAATTTTTTTTATCAATATTACTGTTTATCATTAAGGTCATCGCCTTTAGTGTATTACTTAATGTTTTTGGTCATAGAATCAATTTTGAGAATTATTTCTTTAGTATTTTGTGTACTATTGAGATGTGGTTCGCCATTTTTAACAGGTTTAATAGTCTTTTGCGCTGCAATAGTTGTAGATATTTGGTTTATTGCACATTTAATTACAGCAAATTGGATTCACTTTTGATAAATTGGTTAGAAATTCTAGTGCAAGAGCTAAACTACTCAATTTATTGTGGAGATCGAGGATGTCTATAGATTTTGATTGGGGATTTAACAAAAGTTTGATTTTACTGTCTCTTTCGCAACGTATAGTATTCCAGTTTGAAACATTCAATTATAATTTTGTTTAGAGGGAAGTATCTGAACGAACGTGCAGTTAGTGGAAGGAAAATCTCTAATATTTCCGAATTTTCCCTTTTTGTTTGATGATCTCATTCTTACCATCTGTAGTCTTATAGTAATGTACTTAAAGCATCATTTATTTTGCTGTTATTTCGGTGACCGATGGACAAGTTAGAGCAGGGCAAAACCTTAACCTTATTCTTTCTTACAGATTTCTTATGCTCGAAACGCATAGACAGGAAGTAGTTAATAGAATTTCTTGAATTTTCTTTTCTGCCCGGTAGCTCTTTCTGATTTCCCAACTATCTATTGAAAGTAGTCTGTTTATTTCTATGCTAAAATATTTTTTAATGGCAAGTTTAAGTCTCGAAGAGTTTTAATCTCTTTTTTGATTTTAAGGTGGCTAACATACAAATTTAAACTTTAGGTTTTTTGTACTTTTTAGATTTTTTAAGTTGTTTTTCATGACGACGTTTTTGCTAACTATAAAGTGATTTTGATGTGATCTTATCGCAATCTAAAAACCAAGTGCTATAAAAATTACACGTTAACAAGATTAATCTCTAATAACAGTGTGCATACAAAAGCATTTTGCTTATATGAACAAGAACAATTATATGAGCAGGGAGTTTTTATAAATATTAATACGCTTCCTATCAACTAATAAACGGTTTAATTTGCAGGTTTTCTACTATTTTTTCTGCATAGAGATGAAGATAGGAAACACTATATTTTCCGAAGACATTGTGACAATTGTTTGGTGGTGATTGCATTGTTTCCTGGAGTTTCATCTTCATAAACTCTTCGAAATTTTTTTTACTGTATGAAATATCGATATAATTTTGTTTTCACTCTTTGCACAAACAGCTTGGGTGTTTAGAGTTGTTGTTTTTGGAGTATCCAGTGGAAGCCTACTCTTGCAAATCATTCATTAGCATTTAAATTTTCAGCAAAGATGATTGAGGACCCCAACCCTGCGGGTTGAAATATCCCCGAGTTTGGGTTGTTCAAGAGTTGTTCAATCGTTTTTGACTGCGTATAGATCAAGGACATTTCACTCGCACTCATGCCCAAAGTTAAGCATTGCCCGAAAAATTACGTTGCTCTAATGACAGTCGATATAAACGTAATTAAGGGGCAACAGGAGTTTGTCCAGCATACTTTTCCAAATGAAGCATGCTTCTTGTAACCGATTAGAACATTTGGACAATCGTTTTGTTCTCTATGGATGTATCAGTTTGCTTTTTCCCTACGATTAAGCAGGTGGTCCATGTTTGTGCTTGCTTTATATATAAAACAAAAACATTATGCTAATAATTTATATACGTGCTTATATATATATATATATATATATATATATATATATATATATATATATATATATATATATATATATCTGTATTCGACATTATTATCTTTGATCATCAGCTACGACAGACATTTTAGACTCTTTAGGGTGTGAGCACAGAAAGCCTACTTTGAAACTTATTTCGTCATTGTTAACCTTCAAGCAAACTGGAAATATTTTTCTATTTGTTACTAACGTACAACCCCACTTTTAAGAACCATAAATCTTTCCATCCTATAGAGGTTATGGGCGACCTGCCCTTTTCAAACTGTATAACTAATTTTGAATAACATTAAAGGAAATTTGGCATTAGCATAATGTTTTTATCTGATACTGTCTATTGTGCAGATTTTTGACGTGTCTTTCATATTGAGGAGCCGGCTTATTAATGCTTTTTAAGTGAGAATTACTCGGAACTGGCCCAGCGAGGTATCTTTCTGTATTCGGGACGTTATTTATCTTTGTAATATGCACTTTATGATCCTTTGATTTTATTGCGGCGTTTTGTGTTAAACCAACGAACACGTCCGTCAGTCTCGGGAAAGCTGCACTGAACGCAATATTAATAAAGTGCACGTTATAAAATCTCTGCGAGCATTTTAATGTTAAATTTAGAAGCATCGAAAGTAGGTGATTACACGAATTTTTGAAGTACTATTTCTAGTGTGTATATTTGCCAAAATGTACTGGTTTTCAAAACAATTTGGATCGTAAACGTTTACAAGTAGCGAGCACACTTCCAGACAAGTTTCGCCAACACTCGAAGTGTTTGCATTCCATCGAGATCATGTCCAGCAGGTCGGGAAGATATGAGCGTCGTGTGGTTTTTGTTAATCTTTTTTTATGTGACCTAGATTCGGCTCTGCTTAAATCAGCACAGCTATCTATAGAAGATGGCCGAGGAAATATATTATTAAGGATGATTATTTTCGCCTACTTTAGAGGTTGATAAGAGAATCTTGTCGAGGAATATTGAACTTTTGGTTTTAGTGCTTCATTGCCATATTTTTTGAAGTTGTGAGGTAACTGTTGCAGTGTGCAGTGGCACGTGTTTTCTGTGTATGTGATCATAGTTCAGTTTTCAGAATTTGAAAGATAAATCGCCGAATTTGAAACAATTAAAAGCGGATAGGAAAAAGAAAAGGCACAACTGTTTCTACAACTTGATCTCGGTTGTAAACATCAGCCTTTTTCTCAAAATAATGAAACCCGGTGAAATTGGCCCATTATCCCACATCAATGCAAACAAGTATGAATGTTTAAATAAGTAATTTTCGCATTTACTACGAGAACAGGGAGAGTAGGTTCTAGCTAGTCAAGAAAAAGGATAACTGACTTTTATTCAATGGCCAGGAGGTTTTCGCAGTTAAAAATGGATGCACGATTTGGTTCACGGATTGAATCGGACCAATTATTGAGAAATTCTGTTTTGATACTATAATTCAAACAGATATTGAATGCTTGCTCCCTTAATGTGCCTACTCCTCAAGAGGACTTGAGTCATAGAAGAAGGTTGTTTGACCTTGAATTTGATACTGAGTTAGGAAAGTTTGTTAGTTTGGAGGGGTTACGTAGCTATTTAGTGGGATAATGGAGGATATCTACATTAAAAACGTTTTCCTATTTTGAATGATTGAGGTAGAAAAAGAGTTTTTAAATTATGAGAAAAAAATAATTTTATTCTCGGTTTCTTTATTATGTTTGGCAAATGTCGTAGGACTGTTGCTCTTCCGTGTGGTCCAGAAATGTTTATATGTGCGGCTTTATACTTGCCTATTTGTTTAACCTTTGATAATCTCCACAAGGTGTTTTATATATTTTTTGAGAATTAACAAAATAAACAAAATTCTGATCTAAGTGAGTTTTGTTGCAAGTTATTGGATTTTGAAGAATTGAAGGATAACATTAAAAAGACTGATATGAAACGTTGTACCTTTCGAAGCCTTTTAAAATATCTAAAATGACGGTTTAGTGATAGAGTTTTTATTTGACTAAAATAATTAAACACATATATAGAAGCTCAGATATAAAAATAAAGTAACAGTTGTGGTCATAGAATGATAATAAAATTATGTCACTGCACAACCAGGTAGCGATCATACCATACATTAAAGCACAGAGAATCGGATGGTTGAGACATGTCGAGAAACTTTCTGAAAACAGGACTACACGAAACTTAATAAAAAGGAAAGTAGGGAGACGACATAAAGACTAAAATCGATAAAAGGCTTGCAGAAAGTACAGGTAGAACATTGGGAGATTAAAGCTAAACAAAGAGATCAGTGGAGAAGAATTGTAAAAGAAGCAATGAATTTGTAAATATGTATTTAGCTTTGGAATTTTATGTCTTGTGTATGCTGAGTAGTAATAATAATATACGATTTACATGTCTTTGTAACTTGCCACTTGGTTACAATTATGTGTGTTATAAAAGGGTGATGTATTTCGTGTAATTGTGATATTTATTGTAAAATTATTGTTAATTTTTGTCAGTTCATTTATAATACCATGTTTCAACATTTTTATTTTAATAATTCTTGTCGATTGTTTTGTGTTTGTGATTTTATGATATATTTTTGACGTATACGAGGTATAACAATAAATCTATTAATACATTTTATTGTCTATCTAGTCCACCCTTCACAACATATTGGAAACTAGAAGTCAGGGGTTGAACCGGGTCCGGTCCCACCGCAGCCAAGCGCTTCGGCTACTCGGTTGCAAACCGGCACACGTGACATTCATAGTTGTAATATGTGCCTAGGTGAATTTGTCTGTTAGCAAAGATGTGTTCTTAATCACATAAATTGCAAACTTCGGAATTATCTTCTTGGCGTGAGTTCTGAAATCTGAATCGTGTTATTAACTTTCTACAGCGGAGCTTATAGTAGAAAGTTAAAGAGATTATCATTCTGTCTGTCTGTCTGTGTGTCTGGAGACACTATAACTTCCGTTCTATTCACCGGATTCACTTCAAACTTGGCATACACATCTTAGGTCAGTACCTTTCATGGGATTGATTTTCAGCTAAATCGGTTAACGGCAACCGGAAGTGACCGTTACGATGTAGAAAGATTACTTTACGGTATTACACCGTTCTTGTTAATTTCCAATAAGTTGTTGCGCTATTTTGCTGTAACTGAGTGCGCATTTACGTCTTGCGATCGAGCAGAATTTTTGCAAAAGGGAAATCATTGTTTGGTGTGGATTTCCCGATCCTCCAAAACCGACAATTTTGTTAGTTTGCATTTTCACCTAGTGAAAAGTGGTTTAATTTCCGAAACAAACTTGTTTGTCATGGATTGAGTCCTGACTGAAAAACTTCAAGTTCAAATTAGACCTTGTCTGCAGAAAGTAGTCAACTGGATATGTTTTAAGGAAATTTCTGATCATGAAAATTTCGCTCAAATTTTTGTTGATCTGTTAGCACACTGTTTGAATTAGGTGAAACATTTCGTAATTAATTTCGAGGGCGCAAATAAAAGTTGCTTCTTATTCGTTTTACTTAATACAAGTGGCCGCAATGATCGTTTTTTATTTGTCGTCGACTCCTTGTTTATTTATGGAACCATTTAGCGAGCAATAAATCTGACTCATTAAGGCGCTTTTCTCGTATTTCGATAAATCTTGCGAGCCCATATAAGTGCATCGCGCAAACCGCATTCAACTGTAAAAGCAGGTTTTCGCCGGTGCCCAAATTGAAATGCAAGTACAGTTACCTAAAATGTACGTTTCAAGAACGTGCACCTTGCAGAACGCGTTTTCTGGAAACAATTCTGCGCAAGAACCTTCTGCACGAAATTGTGCGCTCATTAGTTTAATTGCGGTTCTTTGGCACGGTGTTTTATCTGAGATAATAAACAATTATGCTAATTCATAATCTGGAACGGGAAGGTCCTTCATTAGCTTGCCGAATTCAAATTAAATTCTCAGCGGATTTTCTGGAGTCTAATTAATTAAAAAGGAGGGCTTGCCTGGGATATGTTAATTATAACGTCATTTGCACTCAAGTATTTTAGAATAAGGCAATTAGTTTATTAATTGGTTTAATCGCGAGTTTTTATTTGTTTTTTTTTTTTATTTTCTGGAACGTTAATCGTTGTAGTTTAGATAACTTAAATCGAAGCTCCTCTATCTTGGATATTCTTGTTGTATCAAAGAAATTGCATCAATTTTTTGTTCACTACACCATATCATATAATTTATTCCAATGTATTCGACATATTCTAGCAACATTTTGTAATTTCCAAAACTTCTCGGAGGCTACAGATTGATCGCTTTCTATACTATAGCAGGCAGCTTTCGTTTATCGTCGATCCGTTAGCGCGTAATATCAATTATTTACTTTGGCTGGAATTTTATGTATGCACTTTCAGCTAGTTTGTTAGTCACTGTTCTAAATCTCAACGCTTAACTGTTACAATGACTTTCAATTCCGTTTTTACTCTTCGAAGCCTTTACCTGATTTTATTAATACAGTACGTGTTCTTGTTAATTTTTCATATTACATAGGACGACTAAAAAATTAATATTTTTTCTAACGCTGAAGATACGTTTGTAAGTTAAAGAAAGACAGATGCGAAGCATATCATTTCGTTGTTTATTAAATTGTTCAAGTTACACCTTTTGAAAACTAAGTAAAAGTTGAGAAGAATACGGTTTAATACGTGGTCATGACAAGTTATATAAAACAGGTTATGGGAATAGAAGAATAAGAAAAGTAGGTATATAATTGAGCTAGAAGTATTTTGGAATATATCGAAATGTAGGCGGATTTATTATGAAAACAGTTGGGATGAAATTGGAAGGGGATGCAGAACAAGATGAAATAGCGATATTCTATAAGTAAAGAGAGTACCATAGACGAGCATTAAATTAAATATTTCGACTGGCAGAAATTGTAATTTTGCTGAAGGCAAAGTGAAATTATTAAATGTAGGACTCTATATAAAGGATATTCAAAATTACAGGTGACTCCATAAATGTGCCCGGTCAATATTTCAGACGAATGGGATGCTCTCTGCAAGTTGCAACTTAGCTGCTTTGTTGCAAGTTAACTGTGTACTATTTTTACAAAGAGATATGAACCAGTGATTCTTTGTCACCAATCCGAATGCCCTCAAATAAGCATTGCAGCAGCAGCGCGTTGCATGCTTGTTTTTGACTTAGTGCGAAAGTGGATAAAGCAATGCTAAGAAGCGAAAGCCATGGATCAATCGTCCAATCGAGGAAAGAGGCAAGCAATCTTAGCAAAGGACAATGAAATCCAAACTTAACACTTGCTTATGTTTACCTAAAACTTTCCAAGAAGGGTATTAAAGTCAGTCTCATGACAATTAAACGATGTAATTGTTTAGGATTCACTTTCTTATATAAAAACGTACGACGAAATCGGCGCTTATTGCAAAGTGCATGGAAAAAATGTTCTTGAGCAATGAACATTGAGAGAAGGACCGGTGCAATGTCGGAGATAATCTTTTGGACTTGGTTTTCTTTAAATCAGTATATTTGGGGCCATTTTAGTATGTGGGAACTGCTTTACAAAGATGTTATATCCGGAAAATATACGAGAAATGTCTGCTCAAAAATAATATAGAACCAATAACGTAATAGGTTGCTACAATATGATAACGACCACAAATATTGCAGCCGACTGTGTGTGAAGTGGAAACAAGAGAATGGAACTAATTGATTGGATTGGATTGGCTGTTACTTCTATTAATACCCGATTGAAAAGGTCCGTTTTTGCATTAAGCACAGACTAAGGGGTCAACGGATATTAATTTAACGCCTAATATTTTTTTTTAAATCATCCGAATCGCGTTTAAATGATGCCATGGGTATCTGGGGATTACTGCGATCAATATGGTGCCCTCCCCTTTTTATTTGGTGTGCAAAGAAGTGAACAGCCGATTTAGCAACTGCAGGATATTTTTACAATGTTTAATTTGTTATAAACTTTAGCCGTAAATTTCCCACGAATTTTTTTCAATAGTCCAAACAAATGATATTTCTTGTAGATTTTGTTCAAGCTACTTGCAGATCCTTACACGCGCTTACTTTTGAACATGTACTAGTAGTCAAGGAAATTATTTTGAAGAGACTTTGAAGAAGACAAATTCTTGTGAATGTAAGTCTTAACACTGGTATTTACTTTAGACGTACTAATCCACACAGTTGCTTACCAGTTCTCAATAATGAACTTTTCACTGTAGTATTCTTTGATTAACTTGTAGTCAAAATTCTTTTTTGACGCCAAACTGTTAACAGCGTTCTTAAACCTATGACTATGATATTTACAACACTCTTTTATAAGGAATTTAATTACGCACCTCAGTTACACAGTGACAGGTACATTGTTCGTCACCACAAACGCTACTCACAAGCGAGAAGGATTACGTTATATTCTTCGTAAGTGTTAGAGTGCTACAGTTAGTCTTCGACTTTTTATGCACAACAATCTTTGACTAATGATTTTCAATAAAACTACCTTTGAAATTGTTTGTTCCTTTGCATTATCTCTAAAGTTAAATATGGACAATTTTGTTCCTCTTGGTTATGATTTACTGCTCTCTGTTTAGTACCGCTGAAATTTTGAGTATCGTGTTGTCTTATTATTAGTATTAAATCATATCAGTTTTAACCAGCTCTTTTTGCAGCACTGCTGGTGGAAAAATTAAAATATTACCTCGTTATCTTTTCACCTTTTAATATTTTCGTAATAAAATAACGCGCTTTGAATTTGATTTGAACAATTTTATGGTTGACTATTATACAAGTGCCTCAAAATTGGGATTCAATGAACTCTTGTCGATTGCGATAGTACCTCCTACATCTGCTATTAAATTTTCATTCAATAATGGGCTTCTAGTTATAGAGCTGCGCGGTCGCTGACATCACAACCACCTGCCTTATAGGATGTATTGTGGTAGGAATAATATTAACCTTAATGTTTAGCATTATTTGAGGATATATCCCGTTAGTTTGTGCCCTAATGTTGGTCGTTTCGAATTTACGAGGTGTTATCTGAATTATTCGAAAATTTGTTTACGATAGTGCAGGGTGTGACTCTGCTTGGACTTCTGTTGCTTCAAGAAGGCGTTCTTTTAATCAATGTTTTATTATAGGATAAAGGAAGAAACATGCCCGGCGGGTACGGGTGTTTCTAAGAAATAAAAATTGTTGTAATTCGTCTTCTGTAAAGTTCTGCTATGATGCGCTGGTCTCGTGTTATACACATCGTGCAAAACATATTTATTGTTATTAAAGAATATTTAGAAATTTGTTAACTTTTAAATTAAAGCTGAGATTTTTTCCCAAGCAGTCGCTGTAGTGCAGTAAATTTTAAACCCATTTGCTCGCGTTTGGTAAATATATGGGGTTTTCCAGGTGAGACGCTTGCCTAAGTGCATTCTTACTGCGATAGTTGGATGTTATTTAGCTTTATTTGGAGGCAATTGTCTCTTCTCAGTGTGAATATAACTTACATCAATTTTGTTTCATTGACTGTAATAGCCCATTTCGGTAGTCATTTTTCTGGGAGGTTAAGATGAGCCTATCAATTTCTAGACGAAGTCACAAAATTTTCTTGCGAAGCCGAGATTGCAATATCATCGGCATATGTGCATAGCTATTAACGTATTCCAATAGTACTTTCTTACCTTTATGCTTGCAGTATCTGAAAATATTTTTAGTTATTTTACTTGAAAATATCTGCCTGTTAAATATGGCTTCAAAAGTTTATAATACGCATGTGGAAGTTTCTGCTTAATCTTAAGAGCAATCCTATGCACTAGACACTATCGAAAGCCTGAAAGACATTAAGACATTTTTTTACAACTCTGTATATTTATACAATCGTATAATTATATAATTTTTTTTTGTATCCAAACTAATGATTAGGGATTGCTTGGGATTATTCAAGGAGAGATTTTACTTGCTTAAGTAAAGCTTTTTCGAAAAGTTTAGACAAAATAAGCAACAGACTAATAGGACGGTAGGACAAAGGTTCTTCTGCAGGTATTCTCTCTTTGTGTATTGTATCACCTGTGCCACTTTTTATTTAACTGGAAAATATGACACTCTGAAAACAATCAATTAAGTGACATCTCTTTTAAGACCTCTTGTAGTAAGGTCAAATCCTGAAGCTTTCTGAGACTTCTATTTCACTAATCTTGACTTTTTAAATAGGTATAGACATTTGATCTAGGGCATCTAATTGTTGTTGAATTTCTTGTTTGCAGTAGGCATTAGTTATCGGTGTCCTCTGGAGGAAAAAGGTTTTTGTAAATAGCTTCATTCCTCTCTCTCTCTCTGTGCCTCCCCGTCGCTTTCCTCTCTACTTAATATAAATTTCTATTTATGTTTATATATATTCTTGTCTTCGTTGTCTTTTTATAAATGGCTTTATTTACAAATTTAAGCGTAGGCTCTCGACTAACATTTTGTATAATGCAAATGAAATGTTATACTTATCTAAGCCTTTTTTTATTTTTAGGGGGATGTCTAGGTTAGTTTTTTCGTTAATCAAATCCATGAATAATTTCCAATTTATCGTATGAGCTAGGTGGTCTTTCTTGAATTTAATGAGACTAATATAGGCGTGTGATCAGATGATAGATCAAGAGATTGTTTCACCGAGAAGTAGTTTTGTGCCATCCCCTTAGTGACCCCAAAGTCAAGTAGATTTTGTATTTTACGCTTAAGTAGATTACCCTATAGAGATGTAACCGTAGTTCTGATTCATAAATTTTAACAGTTCTCTCTCTCTCTCTCTCTCTCTCTCTCTCTCTCTCCTCCTCCTCTCACCTCCTCACCCTCCCACCTCCTCCACCTCCCTCCCTCCGTCCTCTCCCTCTCTCGTGACTCTTCTCGAGCCCCAATGGTGGTGTTTTCTATTATAGTTCGATTCTTTAGCGTTCTAAAAAAATAACTGTAATTGTAACTGGATAAAACTAATCTTCAACCATAACACTTATTGCTTGTCTGTGTTTGTGCTGGTATTTGTCTCGGTCTCAATGTCTGATAGAGCTTTTAATTCTCATTAGGATGTTGTATGTTATATAGTATATCTTGGTGTGTATTTATAACTTCTTTTAGTGAAGTGAGTTTCAGAAATCATAACTATATTTAATTCGTATGTATTGATAAATGCTTAAAACTTCTGACTATGAATAATCAAGCCACTGGCGTTCCAATATGTCATCTTGAGAATTTTAGCCATTATTAATGCTCACTGATTATGGGTATTAACGGTTGTAACATCATCTTCATATTTTCAGCTAGTTTAAACATAATTTTCTCTAGTTTGGCAAAATTGAACATTGTATGTTGTACAGGTACAGTTATTAGTGCTGTGTTTGTTATGGATTGTGATGGAGCTGGCCCAATATTAGCTTTTTGCCTGGAATTTATTGTAACACTGGTGGGAATCTATGGTTTCGTATTTATCGGTAGATCTTACACCCCTCACAATTCGCCGAGTCAGCAAAGTTGCAAAGAGCACGTTTGGCTAGAACATTTTTGAATTTGGCACAACTTTTTGTAGAATTAGTACTTCCGCATTTAAGGCACTTTGGTACAATATATTTGACAGTCGATGTACCATGGCACTTCCCTTTTGTGTCGGGGCAGTTTTATGATTACTCTGACATGTTGTAGGTGCTTGAGTTCATATATTAAATTCGCTAGAAGCAAGATCAACAAAGAACATAGATAAAGGTTCTTTAGAAGTTCGATCTTTTACGTTGTCTCTGCTTGTAATTTTAAGACCTTTGTGTAGTGGAAATTTTTGATCACTGCTATTGTCTTCTTTTCTCTACTTTTTTAAATTGATACATATGAAATTGTATTTTTAGGTCTTTTAGTCTAGCTACTATAGTTCGCTAGTTATGTGTACTTTATTTTAACTTGATTTCTTCCCATTATTTTGAGAGTGTAACCGTCTTTAATAGTGTATCTAATTCATCATGTTCGATATTTAAAATATCAGAATTAAAAATTAGTGGTGCTTTGGTTACTTTTGTCATTACAGATTGTTTAGTATTATTAGTATTATTGAATTTTGTTTTTGGTCTTACAAGGCGATCTTCATATTTAGAAATGATTCTACTGCCATTTTTTGATCTTACTGTTGTTTATTCTGTGTTTGCATAATTTGATGTGGATTGCTGGGTAATTGATTGTTGATGCTGATTATTAGGTATGTTATGTTGTATCACGCCTGTATTTTGTCTTACATGTTGATTATAGGGATGACGTATGTACTAAGGTTGCAGCATTTGAGGTTGTTAGAACATGACTTGGAATAAGTTCCACAGTGGCGTTTGATACTGCTTTACGGGTTTAGGTTGCGTATAAGGCATACTTAAAACTTGATTTGTCAGCCATCACTGGCTAATATTTTAAATAATTGAAATCTTACATGCAGCATGAAGTATTTTTGACATGCAAATAAATACTCTGTCGAAGGTAAACAAAAGTTATCACTTTTATGGGAACGCGATAAATGCAGCCGCAGAGCGACCATACTCTGCCAAAGTCGAACGGCGAATCAGTCTCAAAATGTGCTTCAAAGGTTATTGCATAACACGAACAACAATTTAGGTTATTAGAAGAATGAGAAAAAAATCGCTAATATCTATCAAAAGTGCCTAGAACAGACGCTCTGCATGAAATTTTATAAAAATGAAAATATTGAACAATAATCAAAACTTTAAGAAAGTACCCAAAAAATTAGAAAACAATGAAAAGCAATATATTAATTAGAAAACTTATAAGAATAATAGTGTGTGATGTTGTATATGACAATTAGAAAAAATTTCATTTAGCAAGCACTTCCAGCATGGAAAATAAGACGTAGGTTTTTAAATATATTTAAAAAATGTAGAAGTCGACGTTTTTTCTTCAAAAAATCATACAGGTTCCATAATTCTTTGCTTTATCCTAATGCTCGTGCACGAGCACAACTTTTTACGAACATAAATGTATTATTTTTTGTGTGTTTAAATAAAGTTTATATCGGTAATTACTTAAATAAACGTTCAAAATGTTGCGTCATATTCAGACTAAAAAAAATATTTCATACACCAAAGAGAAGCTGTACAGGCATCTATGTGTTTTCAATGCCCGGCATTGTAGTTCCGAGTCCCGCTCTTTAGATATTAGATGCGGCAGCGAATCTGTTTATAATTACTCGTCTATTGAACTAGAGTATCGGTTCGCAGCCTGTTTTAATTATAATTTGCACATGTGGTTGTAGTAGCGAATGTTTACATAGGTTTACGTCAGCCTCATTTTAATTATTTGCATCAAGCAAAACTTGCAATTAATGCAAAATATCTTAGTTCGTTATTTATAGAATTACTAATCGTACAGTAAATTAAAAAAAGCTAATTATTTTTTCTATGTTTTAACGGTAGTTTAAATGTGAATGTAACTTTTTCTAATGCCGTGACAAATGTTTAGCGCACTATTTTTACTGGCTGAAAATACTTTATTGGTTCAAGATATTCAAAAAAAGTCAAAAAGTCAAAATATCGCTGAGGATTGAACCCGTTATGAGGATGATTTTAGATAATTTCGAAAAATTACAGCCAATTGGTTACAAAATTTGTTGATTTTTGATCAAAGATCTACTGACTTTTGGCGAATTTTTGTTTTGTGCGCGACAAGGAGTGATCATTAGACATCAAAAACTAAAAGGACGTACAAGAAATGGTAAATCAAAAAAGTGATAATTTGCAGGCGAGAATTTGCGTACCGCTTTTTTGGAACAATGGAACAGTGATAATGAATTTCTTGGAACGGTTAATCCACAATATTGCAGGGACCTTATACGTACGCAAGTCAAATGCATATAAGTCATAACGAACACAAGATGTTTTGGTTCGAAACACAAATTTCTTCTCAAGCAATACCAAACTACATATAATACAGTTAACGAGGAATATACTTCACAAATTAGACTTGTTGCGTTACCATTTTCATTTGTTTAGTTCTCTCACAGAAGTTTTGAACGATTAGCGGTTTTGGAGACGATAATTCAATGTTAGCATTTGTGCACCATAGGATCACGACACAGCCCAAATATTTCTACAGAATGGACATGCAGACGATTCTAAAAAAATGGAGGAAGTTGTTTCTGCTTAGATAAAAATAAGTTATAATTCTAATTTATTTAGGCTCCGGTAGAGTGATGTCGCTTTTTCGGAACAGCAATAAAAAGAACAACATTTTTGAAGATGATATCGTCCAAATGTTTGCCCGCACAAGCTGGACCATTTCCACTGGTATAGCATTTGTTAATTCTTCAATTGTTCGCGGTATGCGTTGAAAGACTTCAGTCTTTGGGTGTCGTCGCAGAAAATAATCGCGAGGGGCAGATCGAGTGACTTAACGGCCATGTGATGAGATGAGGCGGCCTGGAATCATTTGTCCCTAAAGTTTTCGAGAAATTCTTGCCATGTCTGCGGTTGTAACCACAGTGGTGCATTTCCATGTTCGTTGAGTTTGGACTTCAGAAAATTGCGTAATATTGCAAAATGGTGGGTAGATGTGACCGCAAAAAAAATACGACCCTATGATGTCAAATTCAGTAACAGCATACCAAACAGTTATACGCTGACTGGAGAGGTCGCTTATGGAGTTGTCAAAGATTTTGTGGGGGCAGTACCCAAAATTGTGCTTATAAATGAAAATGAGCTTTGTCACTACTAAGCACAACACCATCAGTTTGGAACATTTGCCAACATGTCCTCGTAAGTAGTCTACCGGGCATTCTTGAAGTTCCTGGACTACCATCAGTTTGTATGGATGGAACACGAGATCGCAGTGTAGAGTTTTCCACATGCATCACTCAGATATTCCCAAGGCGAGAGCATGCTCAGTGACGGAACGTCGTGGTGATGTGACCTCAGCCTGCCCCTCACTGCTACGATATTCTCGGTTGTCCGGACGTTACGAGGTCTACCGGGTGATTTCCGTTTTAAGGCTGAACCAGTCTCTCGTAAATTGTGTACCCACAATATCATGATTTTCTTGGCCGACTCACTCCGAAATGCCTACGAAATAGCCCCAAAGTCACAATCACAGAATCACCATTTTAAAAATAAGTCTCCAATACAAATGCACGGTGTTCACCACTCTACACCATGATGGGCAGTCAAATGGCATACCTTGTACTGCTCAAGGTTGTACGATTCGGGCGCGGTGGCCAATTCAAAAAGAGAAGATAATTCTGTCGGACCCTGTACATAGTCACTATTCTCTTATAAAAATTGTTTTTAATTTGTGGGGTTACCTCAGTTTTGTTCTCAGGCTTTCGTAGTTTTTTTGACATATTTTGTTGGATAATATGTTCATGTCTAAAGACTGCCATGACCATGGTAAAATCCGAATTTGTTGTTTCTATTTCTACGCAATATTTGTACACGTTCGATAACAAGGGGGTGTCGTCCTCCATAAAAGCAACATATATTTATATATTGTTGAAGATAAATAGAAAAGTCTAGTATTCAAAATTGTAATGTGATTGGCCAGTTTTATCATACTAGTGAAAAAAAAACTATGGTCAATTGATGGGATAAACGTTTTCAAAGCTAGATGCAATTACTTCAACTAAATTGACAATATCGACTTTTGTCAGAATAAATGACAGAACGCCTAAAGTTATGCGGTTGATAATGTATCTCTGTTGCCCAGTTCGATTTGTTTTTTTGGTATTTTGTTATCAAGGTTTTTTTTGATGGCGCATTTATATACGCTCCCATTACACAAATAGGCTTTGAATGGTAGACCTACTTTATTCTGATGTCTGCGTCGGTTGAACCACTCTTTATCGGGGGTTTTTTTATCACTGTTGTGTGATGGTGATCGTTTATTCCTTATTACAAAATGAGTAATGGGCTAATTCTCTTTCAAGACTATTTTTAAACAGGCACTTATTTTTCGTTAGCCTGGGACTAAAATAATTATATTTTTGCATGGTATGCTTCAGACAACACTAAACTGTCCACATATGTTTAACAATGTTATGTAGCCGTAGATGATTTACTTTTTTTACAGAATTTATTTATTAACTTATTTGTCCCTTTTTTATTTATATTTATCCTAGTGTATATCTCATAAAATCTAATAAAAATGGAACGCAAGAGAAGTAATTAAACATATAACTTACATAGTAAATATAAAATATGCGAAAAGTCAACTCTATAAAATATTCATGTCGCAGGTATAAGACTATAATTTTATGAATTTTTGTGCTTTAGATATCATGTCAAGTAATTTTACGATTTTTAAGATAATTTAAGTCTTTAACAATATCCATTCTTTATTAATGTAAATGAGCCAGCGTGGTCCCGTGGTTGAGGGACGGGCTGTGATGCTGACGGACCCGGGTTCAATTCCCGGTGCTCTCTGATGCCTGGCGGCTGGCCTACTCAGTCACTAAAAATAATTGAGTACCTGCGTTCATTCGAACTAGGGGGTAATAATGGCGGTCGTCTTAGGCGCGGTGCTTGCCACATCGCCCCGCATCAGAGATGGTGCGCGACGACCGGGCAGAGAGAGCGAACGTATGAGAGCCTTAACCTCTCAGTTTGCAGGCCGTGCTCCCACGCGGGGCGTAGAGCCTTACCATTATTATTATAATTATTATTAATTTAAATAATTTTATTTTGCATTCTAAATGTACATTCTTTGTAGTCAAATGTTAATTTTTTTTTAATTTTGGAGATTTCTATTGCTTTTCATTTCTAAATGTATGTTGTAGTTATGTATGTATTTATTTCCAAATAATTACAATTTAAGACGAAATTACTACGACGTTTTGTATTTTTTTTTGTGTAAAAATCCCAAAAACTTCATTGGGTGTGAATTGCTTGCTTATTTATATTCATTTTCTTATTTTATTTGGATCAGTACGAAAGGTCAGCGAGCAGATGGCACTTCACACACATGTTGTAAATTATGGAGTTCTTGACACCACGTTTACCTGTGGCCAACAGCAAGATACCAATTGCATTCTCGCTCCTGTTTTTCGCACAAAACAGGTGACATTTGTATTGTCACCTTGACATTATTTTTTGTTACCAAGGTTAATCTTAAGGATATTTCCTTGTATTTTTGATGTTTTCATGTAAGAAAATTATAATGAGGTATGTTGCACATTTTGAATATTCAAGTGGTATTTAACGGATCATCAAATATTTAATATTGCACTCAGTAGTCAACAGCATAGTTGGAAATTATGTCACATCGCGCCTCGCTATTTGTATAAACTTAAACTGAAGTTCACAGAAGGTATCGCTATTGAACACAAAAAAAATTGCGCTATTTGATGAAAAATAGTACAAGTAATAAGGAAACATATTTAGTTACTTCATGATAGATGGCGCCAACAACAAAGAAACAAGTTGAGCTACTGAATAACAGATTTTACTACTCATTTGGCGATGCAGTCGTTATTGCATTATGAATGCAGTTGAGTATAGCAAAGTTTGGGAACCATTGCTAAATTAATGTTTCCAATCCTATTTTTCATTACGAACTTGTGAAGCTACAGACCATTTTTTCTAGAATTATAATTATATGCGATTATGTGTGTAGATGATAAATCTTTAATTGTTATGTATTTTTCAGTAACTATCAGTGAAAATTAAAAAATGATATTAGAATACAACTGTGGATAAAGATAGTGATTTTGTGATGACCTTTAAGATTGTCTAAATATAGTTTGATCTGTTCTTTTTTGAGTATTTAGTAAATTGATTAAATTTGTTATCATTCAACTATCTTGCACATTTGTAGTGTATTGGTTAATTTAATAATATATTAAATTTTACTTCTAATATGATGCGATAATTTGGGAAAATGGTTTGGTTAGTCGTCCTCGCCATTAGTGTATTCTTAGTAATATGTTGAGAAAAATAGGTAAGGAATACTGGCCATGATACGGATAAATGACAGAATATAAAAGTATACACTTTAGTGTTATTAAAAAAAGGAAGAGACATTTTCCTCCCCATTTTTATATTCTCTATCTTTATAGGACAGATCTCTGCTGAAAAATGGCCAATTTTTTTTTATTAATTTAATAATCTCATTTGTATATGTAATGTTGGGAAAAGTTTCCACAGTTAAACTTAAATGAACAGTTAGGTTCGCGCTGATTTTTGGGAAATTCCGGATGTTTCAGCATCCATTTTGATGCCATTTTCAAGGGGTTTTAGTTCTTAACTCGGGGTCTCAGTTTGCTTACTAGAATCATTAGAATTAAGTTTTCTTCTGTGACTCATAGTTCTTCTTGGAGAGTAGGCAAATTGAGAGTCAGAGTAAATAACTAACTAACTTGGGGGATTTGTGTAGATCGGCTAGATTTTGGATGCAAGACCAATCCTTTGCACAGCTGAAAAACGTACACTTACTTGTACCCACTGTTTGCATACCAAAAATCTTGATATTCTCAGAAAAAAGTTCTAAAGTTAATAATATCGTTTATTTGCCTCGATATATTCGATAAATTCGTTGTACAGTGACAAATCTGAAACCTTTTCTATGGTGAACTGTAAAACACAAAATGTTTATTTTTATTTTCTGTAGAAACAAGTGCATTAAAAACGATGAACAGTTTTCTGGAAGAAGGAACTTAAGGTAGTGCAAAAGCTTTGAAAAGGGTTTCATGTTTGCACAATAATAACATTTTCATTTCCACTAAAGTCATTTACAGTTTTTGGAATAGGAAACTTTCCAAAACAAAATCATGCGAAATTTTCGGTAGTTCCTGAATTATATATATAAAAAAAATTATGAGTACTGCTGTCACACAGGCAAAGGTCAAAGGTCAAAGTTCAACTCTAACTGGGTATACGTAAATGCGTTGTCATGGCAACGGCGTACGCCAATTATGTCAAACAGAGCTTTTTAATCGTGTTTTATATTTTAAAACTACTATGCGAAGGCTCAAGCATGTCGGAGTTGGACAAGCTCTTCGGGGCCGCTGCCAGACCTCGTTATATATATAAAAAATTATGAGTGCTGCTGTCACACAGGTCAAAGGTCAAATCGTTCGTGCCCTTCCGTGCCGACCCGAGCGCCTCCGAAGGACAAATTTCGGTCCGGCGTCAGGCACGACCGAGGTAATATATTTCGGGAACCGCAAGCGATGGAAAATTTTCGTTTGAGAGCGGGTAATAAAGCACTTATACATAAAAAAAATTATGAGTGCTGTCACACAGGTCAAAGGTCAAAGTTCAACTCTAACTGGGTTTACGTAAATGCGTTGTCATGGCAACGGCGTACGTCAATTATGTCAAACAGAGCTTTTTAATCGTGTTTTTATTTTTAAAAACTACTATGCGAAGGGGCTCAAGGATGTCGGAGTTGGACAAGCTCTCCGGGGGGCCGCTGCCAGACCTCGTTATGATTTAAAAAAATCTAAAAGTCCGAATACCCCATTAATAATTTCTTATTAAAACTGATATATCTGCGTTTCGATTAATGTGGTTCTAGTTCTAGATTATTGGAACAGTTGCTTCATGTATGTAACATAAAAGCAAAAATGGTTTGTAAGAATGGGCGTTCTAAAAACCAACAATTTTACTTTAAGAAAAGATAAATTAGAACGTCAAAACGGAGAACAAGTGCGACGAAACCAGACATTTCGATAAGATCATTAAGTTTCTAATATTATATCACAAAATCAGATCAGATCAGACGGTGACTTTAGTCTTTCTAATTTCTTCATTTTTTAAGACGCGTTTTGAATTTTGTCAAGAATGTCCAGGTGGAACGATAATCAATCCCAGTTTGTTGAATAACCACAGGTTTGCCCTTAAAACAGCTAAAGCACACGAAGAGTTTTCGGAAAACCTTTCAGCAATCTTCTTGATAGATAATCATGTGATGTTGGAAGCGATCACTTTTGAAGGAATCACCACAACATTCTATAGGGATTGAGATGATCTTAAAATGATTGATGAAAAAGATCACGGGTGTTCTCTGTACTGTTAGTATGAGATATGCTTGCGGGATCAAACTTTTTAATTTGAGACAATTTTATTCCAGTAGAAAAATTAGACATTCCCAATCTAAGAAAAGCTACTGTTGTCTATGTAATGAAAGAAGGTAAATTATTGACAATACTAGCTTTCAAAAAAAAATTCCTATCAGGAAAAGTGTGATTTTGTAAAACTATTTAAAAGGCTGGAAATAAAAAAATATCGAAGAGCAAGAATCATCCAAGAAAGTAAAAGAAAAAGTTAAATTTTACCTTCGAAGTCTCTTTGCTTGAATTTAAGGATTTTTTTACTCAAAGAATGTAAATGTGCAAATTTTTTAAATTATGACACCCTAAAGTCGTTTTTGTCTTACCTCACTATTGAGGTAATATGATAAAAGTGCCACTTCGAGGGGAAAATACTGAAGTAATGTAATCGATTAGTTGTAAGTTGTTCTTGAACTAACTAAGAAACTACTGAATTAATAAAGTAATACATAACTATCACTTAACAACCAAGTTAAGTTCGTCGTCATACAATGTTTTCCTCTTAACATTTCACTTATAAAGTTACATAAACGTAAGTAAATTTTTTATGGCAATTGTTATTAATATCGGTAATGAAATATTACATATAAAATTACAAAATGAATTATTTATTTACAAGTTATCTTTAATTTGTATAATAAAAAAAATCAGTACGTGTAGTAACACCATATCACTATTTAAATTAAGTGCATTAACAATTTTGCCGACCAGTGAACCAACATATGATACGTACCACTTCAAATGGTGTTACATGTAGGAGTGAAAGCATAAATGTAAACATCGTAAATTTAACAGTCTGTTACACCTGCTTCACGGGAAATGAATCTGAAAGTACCCAAAAAATATAACGGTTACAGCCTACATAATACAAGTTTCCTAGAGACGAGTGCTGTTCACTTTCTAGGACGTTCTAGACAGGTTATCGCAGATCTGAGTGGCGGATATAATAAAACGGATGGCATACAAGGTCAATTATTTGACCAGCGATGTTAGTAAATACGAGGTATGCTCCAAAATTTCCCGACTATATTTCGGGGGTGATGGGAACAAAACAATAGGGAGATTTTTGAATATGGTCGTCCATTATATCTTAAAATTTAACATTTAAATACCATTGGAAAAATACTCTGAATTTTTGTCTGGAAAATGCTCCAAAATGCTCTTTGTCGTCGTTAAATTTACTGCCTGGAAGGTTTTTCTTGGGTCTTGAAAATAGTAGTCACTGAGGGGCTAGGTCGCGACTGTAGCGTGGGCGAACAAGCTCTGCAAAGGCAAAATCCTTCGCTGCAACCTGAGCAGTTGCGGCCTTATGTACAGGCAGACCGTTCGGCTGAGTATGCCACTTCTCGTTTTCTTGGTAACATCGCGCAATTTATGCAGTAAGCCGGCGTAATACTCTCCATTTACTATTGCATTCCTTTTTAAAATAAATTAACAAAATTTTCTTTGAATCCCAAAAGATCGTTGTCATAACCTTTTCGTTGACTGAATTAACTTTGATTTTCTGCGTCATTCCATTGATTCTCTTTGTACTAGAGGATCATAGTGCAGGATCATGATTTCATCACCTGTACCAAGAAATGGAAGAACTTTTTCTTTGTTGTTGCGACAAAGGCTTAAATTTGTTTACAATAGGTCTTGCGATGCTATTTTTAAACTTCTGACGATAGTCAGGATACTCATCTGGCACTAACCCTAGTCATGGTGTTCATGGACTGTATCGAAAAGCCTAACCCTGTTGATAATTCTTTTATTTTTAAATGCCTTCTTGCAGAACGACCTGCACGTGGTTCGTCTTCGATGCCTTCTCTGCCCAAATGAAATTGTTTTGCCCATTCTTTTACATTAAAATGTAAAGACGAAGATTCACCCGCACACACCATCCAAATACTGTTTAATATCACCGGGACTAAGACCTTTACTCAAAAATGGTGCGGCACTACCAACTAAGTGAATATTGCTCGCCAACTAAGACAAATCAAATGGTGAAATTTTGCAAACGTTCAACCAAAGATGGCGCTATCTGATACTACTGCTATATTGTTTCTATCATTACTGGAGTATAGTCACGGGGCAAACTTTTGGTGCAACCTCGTACTTCTTAAATAATGGCGTAAGGTAAATTAGTAGCTAGCCAGCGAACAACGGTTTCTTTTACTGCAAAACATGGTTGTAAGTGAAAATTTTAAAAGCAGTAGACATGAGCGAAAATTATGTATGTCAATTTTTTTAAGCAAAAATTCAATAATATTTAAAGATTTATTCCCATTTTTCTGTAGTTGAGAGTTGCATACAATCGCAATGACACTTTGCTGTATTAGTAGTGTTTCTAGTAGTGAATTTGAACTAATGGTGTTTTAAAAATAAATAAATTAGCACGCCCACTGTAACGGACGATATGGAGAGAACGTATCGAATCCTCTAGAATATATTGATCACTCGGTTTCAAGGAAAGCAGCCGACAAATTAAACGCGCTCTAACTTAAGCGCTTCAAAGCCGCAATATCAAAGACTGGATTATACTCGGGTGCTTCGTAAAGGGCCATAAAAGGATTATTAGGACTATGTAGCTCATTTGATGGCATATTAGGCCAAAATTGGAAAGCTAGTATTAGATTGTGTTTATAATTGTTTGGTGTTAATTTCCCTTAAATATACATATTACAATAGTTAAAAAGAAATGTTTAAAGTATGTTCGTTAAAAAAAAACTTAAAAATATTGGGTCACCACATACCACGCAACCGAATTTCTGAATCCAACTTGGGTGTTGCCTCTCTTGCATTACATCTTGTTGCAACTCTTGCGCAACAGTCCCTTCCGCTTCCTACTGTGATTGTACCGTTTTTTCGCAGGAACCCTCTTAATCCTTCCGCCCGCTACCCACCTACGGCGCTGCCCGCCAGCTGATGTGAGTATTGACGTTCTCCTTTCATCTCTTTCATTCATCGCACCTCACTTAGCCGTTTCCGTACTGTTCACCTGCTTATTCACCTGGTTCAGGCTCACCATGCTTTTAGCTGTACATAATGCTAATTTGAAATTCACTGTTTTACAAGACCTCATCATAAAGTCGTTTATATTAATATAGAAATTAGTAATTGTATAATTTATGGATCTAGTCTATAGAGAGTTAACCTTCTTGTATAAGTAAAACTAATATAATTAAAATAGTGTTTTAGCTCGCGCTTAAATTCAAGAACTTTGATTATGCGAATAAGAAGAAAATGTTGCTTTGCTTGTGTATTAAAACATGTTTCAGTTGGTACGTCGGTGTTTATAGTATTGCTGATATTTTCTGTTTTAGAAAGAAATTTGGTATGTCGCAAAAAGTAAATTTCGAGCAATTTTAGTGTATTTTTATGTTACAGTGATTTGTATGTTCAAAAAATTGAATTGTAAACACTAAAGTAGTTCAGATTGCTTCGCTGAAAATATTGGTAACGTTCTGGATGATAAGCACGTTCTTGCTTTCTTGAGGGTTTCAACAATTTTTTTTGCCTTGGATTTAAATCTTCAAGGTGTATTTCCTGATTGTGCTTTAGATAAGTGATTTAACAAGTACAGCACTCATAATCTAAAGATGATCGATGTGTTGAAGAATTGAGGTGCTGAATACGCGATATTTTGTTTCATAACTAATGTCATGAAGTAGATTTTATATGGAAATCAAAATACTTACCTAGAATACTTCAATGCAAATATGTGACAATTTGGATAACCGTTGGTAATAAGAAATTATTTTAAATGTAGTTTGGGTAACATGTTAGGTGTTATTGAAAAGTTGTTAGAAGTTGAGTTATATTTGAACTGTATCTTATACACATGCTATATCTATAGAGTAATCCAAATTGGGCTTCAATATGTTATTCCTAAATAAAACACAAAACATTCGAGCAATCCGAATTTTGCTATCAGTGTAAAGTGCAGACTTGGCAGTTACTTATGAAATATTTGTCGGCTAAATGCCCTTCACGACTCCCCTAACCATGCGACCATTCTTTTAACGAAGTTTTTTATAATGTTGTCACTTAAATAAGGCTCTAATCTATTTCAGCAGTTACACGTCTGATGTCCTCTCTTAGTCCTGGAATCGTAAAAGGTTTGTCAACATAAATGCTTTCCTTCAAATCGCCCCAGAGGAAAAGTCTAATGAGGTTAAATCGCAAAAGTGCAATGGCCAATTGATGTCGCTACGTTGCGAGGTAACACGACCAGGAAATTTGGTTTGAAACCACGCCATTTAAATTAAAATAGTTGGTTTCAATAAAATAATCTCCCTATTAGCGTATACCATTGATAGTAATAGCATTGCCAGCTTCGTTCTCAAAAAAAGTACGGACCAATGATTCCCCCAACTCACAATACACTAAAAATTGCATTGGTTTTTCATAATTAGTACTTGAATTTTTATTAGTTCAGATTCGAAAATTTAGGCTATTTAAAAGAAAAGCTTTATCGCACATTCTGTTGCAAAAATCAGCGTTAAATGTTACGTTCTCTAAAACCCAGTTTACAAATGTACGGAGTTTCTGGTGGTCTTTGTCATGTGTTTGGAAATCCTGAAGTTAAATTTGGATTACCCTATATTTACTTTAACAGTTCTGTTATTTTGTTTCTTTGATATGAACCGTGAAATAATAGTGTATCACAATTGCCTTTGATTAAACTGTATCTTAAAAGTAAGGAACATCATAATGAGAATAATTATATGATTATGGGATATGTGAGACGGATTTAGACATTAAGAATTTCTATAATTGAGTTACATCTATCACACTAATTATATTCTCGACGCAAATCATTTTGATCTGGTAGTACAATTTACAGTGGGGCAATTATTGTCTACCTATTCATTTTGAAGCTGTAGTATATATGTCGTTACTATTTTCTAAAAGCTTGGCACGTCGTTGATCTTGTCTGTTTTGTAAATTCGAATTTAAATGGTCGCTTCGTATCTTTTGAGATAGCCAATATTCTTCTTTCTTCAGATGAATGTTTTGCCATTTTTAGTATTGTATATGGTTTTGAACCATTCGTTTAATATTTCATTGCTTTGTCTTTTTATTTTCTTTTGCAGGATTTTATTTACCTAACGTATCCTTTTAATATTTTATCCTTTTTTATATACTATCTTTCCAACAATTTTCCGAACTATTTTCTCAGCTACTTCTAGTTTTCGTTTGATAATAAGTCAGGTCTAGTCTAAACTGTGCAAGTCATTATTTTTGAAATGGTGTTTTCATGTATTTTAACCTTCCCTTTAACGCTCCAATGTTTGTTTTGCCAAATATTGAGGATAAAACAGACTGTTTTTAATAAGCTTTAGTAATTTATCATAAAATTTTATTTTTAATGTTTTCAGTCTGATAATTTCACTCACATCTGAGAAGGTCTTTTACAGTCAGTTAAGAGGGAATCTTTCCCCTTGATACTTTGTCACAAAAGATTCGGTTAGCATTGAATTCTTGCTAAAGAAACGCGTGAAGCACCATGAGTTTCTCTGTACCCACCGAAAGGTCGGAAAATGTCTCATACAACGGTTGCTGAATACATGAACAAGTCGAAAACATTCGTTAGTAAGTGGGTGCAGCGATATAAGGAGGCAAAAACAGTCGATGACTTGTCGAAAAGTGGCTCGATAGGCAAAGTATTCCCTAAAGTCGAAAAACAGAACGTGAACTTTTTGCGGAACACTGGCTTTGTCTCAGGGAGCAGCAAACTTGAAACAGAAAGGTGAAGATATATCATACCTAGCTATTTGTACATATCTCCGTGGACACGATATATCAAATGTCGTAGTTCAGTGAAGAAACCTTTGTTAGGTGAAAATCATGTGACGAAGCGACTCGTTTGGGCAAGAGCAATATCGATTGAGATTGAGGCAATGCAATTTTTACGGACGAAGCTTCTGTTTCGGAATATGTTATCGTCTCACAAGCCTGATCAGCTAACAGGTTGGTACAGCGAATCGTTAAGGACCTAGTAAAAGTGCATCTTTGAGGATGATTTTCAAAAGAGGGTTTCGGAACGTTGCATATGTTTACGTAAAACCTAGATGCTCCGAAAATGTTCGAGATTTATAAGAAATATTTGTTACTGACTACTGAACGTTGGTTCATCAAGAAAAACAACGACTGTATCCTGTAGGAGGCCAACGACTCCAAACACCACAGCAAGCTTTGCATCGAGTGGAAAAATTGTTACACTTGAGTCGCCCGATGCAAATCCGATTGAGAATGTGCGGGCACACATGAAGCACAAGCTTTGCGGAAGTAAAGTTAACACGTGAATTTCGTCGCATGCCTCAAAGATGCCAGACAGTTATCGACTCCGGTAGTGACTGGACACATTATCTTTGTTTCTAATGGACTACAATGCACCCATATATTTGAAAATGTTTTTGAATAATGTTTTCTTTACATTAACCCGAATACGCTTTTACTTAACTGACCTATGTTGTCATATGATCATATATTCTTTTCCAATTCTATTAAAGGTGTTTCTGTAGAAGTTGTGTAAATTTTCGGTGAAAGCCACCATGTCATCTGCATAGCACGGTATCGTTATTTTCTCATTCTTTATGTTTTAACACTACGAACTTTTTTTGATAATTTCATGCATTACAATGTTAAATAGTAGTACAATTACATTATGCAAGTTTCACATTGAGTTTTACGAGAATATTGTGATTTTACCGGGTTAGTTGATATCTCTTGGTTAAAAAGTATTTTTTTTTAGTTTTATTACTGCTAAAGTCTTTTATAAGTTCATAAACCACAAGGAGAGATGTGTTGCATTCAATTTATTTCGTTACAACTTGTATCATTATGAAAACAGCATCGGTACAAAATTTACCTTGACGACATTATTTTTAAACGTTTTTATTGTCGTTTTGCGTCTTATTTTCTAATTAGTGTTATTTTATTTATTACTAAATTTCTAATTTCTCCTCCTTGATATTGTCTTTTCCGTTAAATAAATATGATAGATATTTAATCAACGTATCGTGGCTTACCGCGTTTTTTTTTAATTTGTTGTGGAGCAAAGAGATTTCGATTTTTTAAATATTTTCTAAAATAAAGAACGAATCCTTTAGACAGGATTAGAATTCTTCAATTGCACCAAAGTTGGGACAAAGTGAATTTTCGAAATTTATTTTAATGCGCATTAAAAACTCAGAAGATCGGTGGAAAATTTGCAAGAAAGGAACTTCAGCAGCAGCAGAGGACAGTTGTGGTGTAACTAAAATAATTAATAGAAATGTGAATAGAACAAACTGGGGGATGTAAAGAAAAAAATTAACTTTATGAGAAAATAAAATAAAATAGAAAAAGCATTTGGAAAGCAAAATACTAGAGGGCTACCAAGAATATAAAAACAGAAGAAGTCAGGTTAAAAATATAGTAAGAGAAAAGAATAAAAAACATAGATATACTTTGGAGAAAAAGTGAAAATGAATGAGAGCGACAATCAGGTAAACTAAACAAGGAAAAGCACCCGGACAAGACAAGGTAACTATAGATATGTTGAAAGCACTACTAGAAGCCTAAGATAAATAATGAGTGAAGCCTTGAAAGGAATTGTACCCAGGGAATGAGAATAGGTATTATAACTTCAATATTTCAAAGATAAGACAATAAAAACTGCTAGAGCTATAGAAGAATAACCCTTCCGAGTACTGTAGCCAAAATATACCCTAAAATAATAGAAAAAATGTTGTGGCAAATTACAGAAGACGTACTTAAAAAATATAACTTAAATTTAGACCAAATCGAGGGGGAAATGATAAAATATTCACAACGAGACAACTAGGAGAAAAGACAATTAAAGAAACTAGAAACGTACGTTTGTGGTTCATCGTTGTAGGAGAATAAGACAAGAAAAATTAAATCTATTCGAAACAATATCAGATATAAGGCAAGGGTGCACACTGAGCCCATTATTCTTTTCGTTGATTTTAGACGAGGCACTAAAAGAAGCAAAGCAAGACATTAAACCGTATGAAGTGGGCTACTAGAAGATGAGAAATTAAAATTAGCGAACTGTGCTATGGAGACAATATGACCCTTAACGAGAATTTAAAAGTATACAGAGAAGTACTAAAAAAATTAACAAGGAAAAGTTAAAGACTATGCCAATAAAAAAGATTTACAAAAACAGGCGATGTATTTAGAAGATAAAAAACTAGATCAAGAACAAAAATTTAAATATTTAAGATTGATAATTATCCCTCTATAAACAATAAATATACTACAAAAAATCCCCTAGCTGCCGGTTCCTTAGGGAAAAAACAAACAGGGGCAGCTAAATTTGACGTAGAATCCGAATCCGCGATCAGAAATTCAAGAAAACCAGTGCAAGTGACCTCTTTCACATTTTATGCCAGTGACTATATTTAAGTGGGGGAGAAGGTAGGGCTTGCACTTCTTACAAGGCGCGAAGCCCCTCGACGCACATCGCTCGAAAGCTTTACCTCGTCTCATGCATAGAAGTACACTTTAACACGTTATAATCTAGTAAAAGATGGAAGAATGAATGAGGGAATAAAAGAAGTATCCGCCTACAAATGTCATTCATAAATGATAATAGCACACATCAAACGGGGTGTTTTAAACATCTTGCTTTATCGAACATCTTTCACGTAGAGCTTTACTCATTTTAACAGCAAGGGCACTTTGTGGGTGAAGGCTAATACGTGTGGTAAATTTGTGTCATTGGTATTAGGAAGGCAATTACAGATAATTCTGTAAAATCAACAATGGAGAATTAAAAGCAAATATTAAATAAGTTTTCCAATATATGCAAACATTATGGTTGTAGTGCAAAATATAATTGTACGTAATTACGTACGTTAGCATCAATGAAAAAATAATTTATCTACCAGGTAGTTATTTTAGTCAACGCTGTTTATAAAGCTGTTGCTAACGATTTCAATTAATCAACATACTGCTTTGGCTTTTTAATAAGCTACTGCAGTAAATCTAAAAATTAACAGACTACACAAAAAAGTTGTGTTGCAGACGAGGTCGCTGCTTAATGGAGGTGAATTACTGCGTCACTGCGAAAATGTTGATACATGTATTAAGTGTAAGAGCGGAGCCCGCAGAATATACATATATGGATGGAACATGTTAGTTTTCAACCCTCCTGTACGCTTAATTTAAAAAAGGGTATATTGTTAACAACGCAGTACTGCATACAAGATTTGCTTACAAAATAACAGTACTGATATTTCAAGATATTATCCAATAAATTACTATTATAGAAACATTATTGCTTTTAGTACACTTTTCATGCTATTTTTTGTGGATCTTTCTCTATTGCACGGAATATTGCACTCTTTTCTGGGAACATTTGCTTCCACTGTACTTACATATTTAAGATTACTGAAAATAAAGCAAATGCGTGAGGTGAATATAATAAATAGATTCTGTATTTCATTCTAATACAGGCAATGCTTTATCTGGGTGAAGATTTAAGAGTCGTTCCTCTGCCTTTGTAAACTTCTTCTAATTAAGTGTTTTTATTATCCTTGGATTATCGTTTAGTTTTTGGAAAAAATTAGAGACAGGTTCCTCTGTTTTTAAATTTGTTGAAACACTTGAAAAGTTAAGTGCAACAGACATTCGCCATAAAGCAGGATGGGGAGATTGGCCCCCAAATCGAAAATTTGGGTACCCAGATGAAACCTGTGTCAATCGAAAGACCTAAGTGTTCTGAGCAATATTGTCTAAGGAACCAACCCGGTACGACCTTTTTGAACAAAGATATAGGCCTTAGAACTTAGAAAAAATAGGCCATAGCGCCGGTACGGAGAGTAGGACAAAAATGATCTCTAATGATAGGGGACAGTCTGCTCTAATACGATTTATCGTGGTCACAACCTAAAACTGAATCTGGCCTTAGCTACTGGCCTTAGAACTTGACCTGACATAGTGCGACTACGTGCTGCACGATGACAAATGAGGATTTAAACAAGAGCCTAGAACCTCGCGATAATAAATTCGGTGAGTTTCAGAGGGTACCAATGTTATTTGAACAATTGCTCATTGTTACCGGGGCTTTTTATTCTACTTGGTTCTAACGTTTAGTCTCCTGTTATATTCCAGTTAGAACTGTAAAGTTATTTACGCGGGAGGAGGGCAGCGTCCATAGGGTCTTGCCCATCCTCCTTTCCATTAGCAAATCGTAGATTTTGGCAAAGGGGTTAATATTGTTAAAATTCTTACAGCGAAAGGAAGAGGCTAATACAAATTACTGCTTTATTCTATTTTCTAAGGCACAGGAATTTTTTTAATTAATTAATTCTCTTATTTATTGCCATCTTGTGTTATAAATTTCTAACTTGGAAAATATGTTACTTTTTCTCAATATTTGGTAGATATTGAGTCTTAAAATGGAACGCTGATTTAGGTATATGCATGGGGAAATGTCTAAATACGCCGCAGTTATAGAAAACGCAAGAATTTCGTACATATCCTTAGAAGTGATATTTCAATTCATCTTTAGAGAAAAAGTTCTTTGCAATAAATTGTGTCATTCTTGCAACAAATTATTTTAGACTCTTTAATACATTTCTCAAAGGCTAAAATACCACATAAGCAACAAAAAAGATGTGCTATTTATGGAGAAAGTTCTTTAGTTGAAAGAATTTTGCGAAAGTGCTTTGCTAAGTTTAGAATTGACGATTTCGACCTTAAAGACCAACAAAGTTCGTGTAAACCTGCCACCATTGACGATGAGCAAATCAAGATCGATAAAAACCCGCAATGCACGATACGAGATTTAGTTACGATACTAAAAGTACTGCAAACTACCGTCCAAGAGTGAAGCTTGGTTATGTAAATCGCTACGATGTTTGTATCTCGTACAATTTCACCGAAAAATTAATATATTGCATTTTCATTTGTGATGGGCTGTACAAACGCAAAGAAAATACACCGTTTTTGAAGCAATTAGTGACGGGCGATGAAAAATGGATCATTTATAATAAAGTTGAGCGAAAAAGGTCCTGAGATAAGCGAAATGAACCACCGTTAAAGCTGGTCTCCATCCATTATGAGCTGCTACCAAACGATCTGTCAATAAATTCAAATAAGTACTGTTTTCAACTGGATGAATTAAAAATAACGATTTAGGAAAAACATCCAGAATTAGTTAATAGGACCGTCGTTGTGTTCCATCAGGCTAATCCTAGACCTTACATCTCTTTGACCGCTCGACAAAAAGTGGCGGAGCTTGGCTATGATGTGTTGCCCTATTCGCTATATTGAACAGAAAATGTACGTTTAGATTATAATTTATTTAGATCTTTGCAAAATTCTTTTAATGACAAGAATTTCAACTCTTTGAATGTCTCAAAAAACGACCTTGAAAAGTTTTTCACCCAGAAACCTGAAATGATTGAATCTTCAAGTTGCATGAGAGATGGAGTAAGATTATTGAAAAAAAGGTGAATAAATAAACATTGACACAAAAAAATTTGCCTCTGAATTTTGCTTAATAATCGACACGAACTTTCCGCATGACGCAATATTTTTGTTTTTATTCATTTCACCTCTCGAACGCCCTTCCGCAATGAAACAAAACGGGTATTTGAATTTTATATCGGCAAACGACTTTCTCCTTCAAAATAGCTTCTGAACTCTTAAATTCACAGTTCAAAGCCGTGCCCTAAGCACAGCAATAACTTCAAGTGTATGGCTATAATAGATAAGTGACGTTCTGAAACATTTGCGGGCGACTGGACCGGTGCCAGAGACATTTAGAATGGAACAGATACGTTATTAGACATCTCATTAAAAATACCCGAAGCAAGCGCATCGAATAATTAGTTTTTGAATCAACCGGCTAATAATAATTTTAGTTCAAATTAGTGGGAGTTGGAAACGCAGAACGAAGAAGTAACTGTTGTTGTGTTGGCGTCGTCTTCTAGTTTGGCATGTATACTTGTGTTTGTTGTGGAGTTTGTTTTATTTGGTTTAATTGCAATCAGAAAAAGAGAACTTTTATGAGGCTTATAAATAATTTGAAGGTCATTAGTTACAACTTTTTCTCAAAAATCGATTTTCTCAAATATACCGTTCCTTGTCACAGTTTTCTGAAATTCGAGTTCGCGATCTGCTACCGTTATTTTGGTCATTTAATGGCGCCCTAGATATGGCTTGTTAAGGTCTAACCTTTGCCATCTTTTTTTATTGATTGTGGAAATGGCGCGTTTATGTCACGGTAATTTATAATTTTGATGTTATTTTTTAAATGCGAAGTGTTTGTGTATGCTCTATCTGACCTTTTATAGAATGAATTTGTTGTTGGCCTTCCATAAAGTATCATCCTCTATCCATGGTTCACCTCATGAAAGCATGCAGATGTACGTTATAGAGGTCGTCGGGTTATTTCTAACACGTTCGGTTATCTGTGTCTTGCGTTTTTTAATTTAGCTATGCGAATTGATAATATTATTGTATAATTTTAAATTCTTATCTAATGATTTATGTTCTAATAGAAAAATGTGTTTCTATATGATAACTGCATCAGAAAAGGCTTTTCGAAAAATTTGTCTCTATGTACGAGATATGTTATCTGAATACTATCTCATGACATTTTGAAAAATAGATATTAAATTTGCGTATGATTGTTTTTCAAAGGTCACAAAGGCAAGAATTACAGAAAAAGGCATTGAATTTTTTAAAGAAACTAATGATTTACGATTCAGCAACTACCAAAAGGTTAAATTTTTTACGAGAAAATTATTAAGCAAGTGTTCGACCTACTCATGTACTTTAAATGGTTATTGTGCAATGGAGAACAATTATTTTTGAATTTTTTAAAAACTTTAGTAGTATCAGGCACTGCAGCCTCAAGGGCTTATTGTGCCCAGTAACATGCACTTAAATGCTAGGACATTCACAAACACCCATGGGTTGAGCGAAACTCGAACTCGCGCGCGCTGGCTAGAGGACAGAGGCAACTTAGTAGTACCTTGTAGATTAGATTAATTTTAATCAATTTCAGAATTCTTGAAATGTTCTGGAACATTCTAGAAACTAAGGCACAAGTTTTAGTATAATACTTTATTTAAGGGTGATATGCTATTCATAAAGTTACTTTTCTTCCTAATATTCCCATAAATACTGTTACAAAATCAAACCTATTCTTGCTTCACATTGCATTGATATGTGTGACATTAATATACGGTTGCAATTATCAATATTTAAAGTTGAAGTTGCATTGTGTTTCTTAATTAGGAATGGAGTGGGGTGACAAAGAAAACCGTATTGCTGTAATAGCAAGTGTGGAACTGAAAAGTGCAACCTTTAAGACCCTGCATCCTCTCGGTATTAGCCGTATGCTTGTATACCGGGCTGTAAAATTGTTTAATGAGACTGGAGGTGTCGAGATTCGTCCAAGATCTGGAAGACCACGTTCAGTTCGGACTATTCAGGCGGTCAAAGCCGTAAGTGCCCTAATTAAACGAAGTCCTCTTCGTAAGCAGAAGATTATGTCTAAGGCGGTGCAAATTTTTAAAACTTCTATGTCTCTTATTATTAAACAAGACTTAGAATATACGGGACATTTTCTGAGACATGCTTTAAAGAAAAGTATGAGATAAAAACAAAAAACAAAATGACAGGATATACGCTAGATCTTGAAAGAAGCATCTTAGCTAGTGCCAAGGGTTCATCCAACAGCTTTAATAGTTTGGCGGGGAGTGTGTTATGACGGGAGTAATTGATATTCGTTTTTTAGGAAGGGAGTCAAAAAGACGACCTGTGTGTATCAACAGAATGTCTTGGAAGGTGTAGCGAAATCTCTGAATTGCACTTTTGTTGAGCTTTGGATTTTTCAGCAAAACTCCCCATCCGCCCACGAAGCACGGTCAACTTAAACTTAGCTGACCAACAGTGGGTCTCATTTTCTAACAGTAGAGGAATGGTTTTCTGCTAGCAGATCTCATTAGATTACAAATTATGGTCAGTTTTAGAGGGCATAGTTTGTTCAAAAATACGCCTTAATGTTGATTCTTTGAAACGAGCCCTAACCACTGAAGCTGCCATAGACGAATGGTTTAGACATCTTAAAGCTTATGTAGAGGCTAAGGGTGGCTGTTTTAAATGAATACCTTGTAATTATACATACCAATAACCATTTTACTATATTGTGCAAAGCCAGTTGATTGTTTTATTTTGTCGTTCTAATCAGTATGTAACAGTACTTATGGGCATACTTTATGCATACGTTTTTGAATGTCACTTTAGTAAAAGGGCATAGATTGGCCCAAGAAAACATTTGTGTACGATTTCATCAACCTGAATATTGCTTTCATGTAGCTGCTTTCGTAAGACTTTCTTGGGAAGCTATAAGGAGAGTGGTGTACTGTCATCCAGTGGATTTGCCGCATTGTCTTGAATAGGAACTGCACTTCTGGTTGGAACGTCACTTCTTTTTGAGTTGAATATTTATTACGTGTCGTTCGGTTAAGATATCAGTAAAAATTGCATCTTTATGATCCCAAAACACACTTGCAAAAATCTTTCCTGCAGGCAGCGTCGTTTTATCTTTAGTATATACACGTTCATCTTTCGTTTGCCACTCCCCATTTGCTTGTTTGAATTAAAAGGTGTAATGATAGGCCGGTATCCGATGCAAGAATATGTCTTCCTCCTCTTCGTAACAAGCGAAGAGTTGAGACATATAAAGTCGCGTAGTCTTCTGTCCAACCTTGATGAGACGGAGGATTTATCTTGCGGACATTTTTAAAAATTTGACTGATATCCAATTTGGCGCGTATTTTATCAATTATTAGATGTCTATTTTTTCAATAATTGGTATTAACACGACGCGTGTGTTAATGTTTTGACAACATTTTATATTATTATATATGTCGATGACGTTAATTGCTGTAGTTTGGACATAATATCAGTTGTTTTACACTTTCCTTTATTAGAACGCTTGTATAATGATATTCTACTGGTTGCTTAGCCATCGCTGAGGATACTACATGAAAGGGCGATCATCCATATCATATACACGTTACGCAACATCCATCCATTTATAATTGTCAACCAAAGCGACAACAAAACAAAAATTCAAATACGTATAAAACGTTTGTTACTTTATTACTTTTAGACCCACCCACCACCGGTATAGGTATATTATCTAATTGCCCATATGTATGTTAAAAGTATATATCTATTCCAACGTCAAATTCATTAATAGATAAAATTGCTATGAAGTATATATCTATTCCAACGTCAAATTCATTAATAGATAAAATTGCTAGAAAATTTTTGAAATAAATACACCCCCCTCTTTCCAAAAATATCCGGCATGACTAAAAAAAAAACAAAAGAAATATTTACGAAAGAAATTTTATTTATTCGAAATATTCTCTATCGGTAGAAATACGAAGTGCTTCAAATGACTTATTATCATGTCACTGATTAGGATGGCGTTCAGATTGCTTGTCGTCGCTGAATATTTTCTTTCATCACCAAATGCAGCTTGGAGAATAGCAGATAGTTGCAGAGAGCAATATAGAATACAGAGGATGCTGAAGCAAAAAATAATGTCTGCAATGCCCAATTCGGTCAATTTTTGGTCATATGTTAATCGATGTGGAATGGACTTCGTAAATTAGTTTCCGCAGATCAAGTGCTTTGGTTAAAATGCGATGAAGTATTGTCTTAAGTATTTAAAATTATATCTTCATGAATCTCACTGAACATTTTTTCGAAATCTTCACGAAATTGCGTACTTTTTCGACATCTTCTCCGGTTGTCGTTTTAGTTGGGCATCCTAGGCGTTTATTATCATCCACATCCTTTCTGCCTTCTCTGAGTCGTCGATGCCGTTCAAAAGATTGTGTTTATAATAAAAATAATTTCTTTCCTAAATGGTTTTAAGTCATTGGGGCGGTTACGTAACATTTTTAGCGTTTTTGGCAGAGAACCTAAGGTTGATTTTTGTTATATATTTTTCAACTGTTGTATACAAAGAAGACTGAATGGTTTCTAGTGAAGGAAATGTCATGAAATTGTTACAGATTATTAAGGAAGAAACTCCTACTAATAGATAGTGCCACTAATTTCTTTAAATTTGGGCAATCTGATTATTTTTAGGATAGAGTAGGTATATGAAAAACTAGAAATGTTTTTGTCGTGATACTTTACAGAACATTTTTATTAAAACATGTTTATCAGATATATGGTATGTAACATATTCCTTAGGCTGAGATTGTATACTGTGTAAGATTTTGTGCATGCTTTTTTATAGTGTGTGTTTCAACACATCTTGCAACTATTATGCTGGAGATGTTTTTCCCGTTGGGTTGCACTTATCGGCAATGCAGCTTCAAGGGCTTGTTGCGCCTACTAACATGCACTTAGAGTCAGTTAAGTAAGAGCGTGTTCGGGTTAATGTGGAGAAAAAGTTATTTTAAAAACATTTTCAAATACATGGGTACGTTGTACTCCGTTAGAACAAAGATGCTATTGTGTCAATAATGTGTCCAGTTGCCACCGGCGTCTTCAAGACATGCTTTAGACCAAATTGATGGCGTATTCATCCGGCAAAGATCTCCAAATACGACGAATTTCTCATGTTAACTATTTCACAGTGAACACTTTGCTTCCACGAAGCTTATGCTTGATGTATGCCCACACATTCTCAATTGGATTTGCATCGGGCGACTGTGAAGACCTCAAGTGTATCGATGTCAGACTGCTCTTTCCATTCGATGCAGTTTTTCTTGGTGAACCAACGTTCGGCAGTCGGTAACAAATATTTTTTATAAATCTTGAGCATTTTTAGAGTATTTAGTTTGTACGCAAACAGATACAATGTTCCGAAACCCAGTTTTGAGAAGCAGCCCCGAAGATGCACTTTTACTGGATGTTTAACAGTCCGCTGTACCAACCTGTTAGTTAAGGTTCCTTACATTCCTCTAATCTCAGTTGATATTGTTCTTTGCCCAAGCGAGTCACATGATTTTCACCTAACAAAGATTTGTTCATTGAACTACGGCATTTGATATCATGTGCACGGAGATGGGTTCGGATAACTACGTACAATATATCTACTCCTTTCTGTTTCAATTTTGATGTCCTTTGACGCAATGTTAAACCCAGGTTCCGCGAAAGTAAGTTTACGATCTGTTTTCGACTTAAAAGACACTGTCTATTGGGCCACATTCCGGCAAGTCATCGACCGTTTTTCTCTCCTTATATCGCTGTACCCACTTGCTGGCGAATATTGTTGACTGGTTCATGTACTTAGCAACCGTTGCATGAGACATTTTCGGGCCTTTCGGGTGGGTACAGAGGAACGTACAGCCTCTTAGCGCGACGTGTACGCAGCACTCATGGTGCTTTACGCTTTTCTCTAGCAAGAATTCAATGCCAACTGAATCTTTTGTGACAAAGCATCAACGACAATGGTTTTCTCTATCGACTCACGAAAGAATTAGGGCGACACCTTTTATTAATTGATAATTATGCTAAATACGCTCTTACTTAACTGACTGTAAATGAACTACCTTAATACTAGGATGTGACATATATCCATAGGTTGAGTGGGACTCGAACTGTTGATCACAGAGGTACGGCGGCGGCCCTCTCGGAGATGTTACTTAAAAATTGTTAGAGCCTATTCAAATCTTTTCAAAAACGCACTCTCATTTATTGCGTTTCGGCAAGATTGATGCCGAGTTTAATATCCTGCTTAATACTTTTAAGCTAAAGCTGGCACACTGATTCACTGGTATTTATCTCTGTTTTTAGGCAATTTGCAGTATTTACCGATGTACACGTACCCTTAGAAGTCTCTCTTTGCAGAATCAAATTTCCGTGTCCTATTCTTATTTTGAAAAATAAATAAAATATCAGGAGAATGTAAGTCAGAAGAGAAGTAGGCTAAAATAGACTGTCATGTTTTTATTGTTAAATAATTAGCAGAAGGAATAGAAAAAATTGCCGCGATTGTAAATTTTTTGCCCACTATTATCGGTATTAGTAGTTGAAGTTTTTTTTAACTGTAATGCATTTTGCAATTTTTAAAACTGTTGAACCATTTGTAGGGCTGCGTGTAATGCAGGATTTGTTTCTACCACGAGTCGCGAGTTTGAAATAAGATTGTAATAAGTTCTTATTTCTTCTAGTTTGTCAAACCGAGAATCTTGAAGCACTACAAACATAATTACAACTTTCTACAACTGTAAACGTTCGGCTGATTTGGTAGTTATAGGAGGGGAGACATCTTGTCGCACAAAACGATGGTGTTAGTATTTTGAAGTACGAAAGACCTGGAAATATTTGCTGTTCCAAATTAAATTATGCATGGAGTTACAAATATTGGAAATAGTTGATGATCCCTCGTATACGCTACTAAACGATGCCTTCTACTAAAACTTCTTGTTTTCTCTTAGAAAAGAACTTCTAAATTAAAAGGCGTTAATTACTTTTTGTATTTTCGCCGCCGTTTGCGTATCGTCGTGTTAATGCAGTTTGTGTAATGAGACATTTGAGACAGCAACGGTACTTCTGAAGCATAATGAGCTTGTCGACTGCTACCCCGGCTCGCAGCTTTCCAGTTTAAAGTGTTACTTCCAAGAACGTAAGGTATACTTGTGGGAATTAAGCAGCCAAGTGTCTAAAGTAGTTGTTTGGTGTATACAATGGCAGTTTGTAATGATATGGTTGAAGGTAGAAGTTTATTGATTAAAAAAGCAACATAATTTTGCAATTACTAAAAGTGTGAGCAATTTACATGAATGAACTGTTATGTTCGAATTAAAAAATTGTACATGAAAACTTATTAGTGAAACACACATTTTGTTTAACTGTAGGGAGGCTCCATTTTCGTTAGACATCCGCTTATTTCTAAATTCAAAAATGCCTTGATGACTGTTAGACGTATCGAACATACTTTTATTATTAGACTGCGAAATTTTTTAGATAGAATGGTTTTTAGAAAATGGACATGACAGTGTCCGTAACATACTTTAATTTAATTTTTTATTTGGTTATATAAACGAATATAAGTATGCTATCTGTTTTCATGCCCTCTACGCTCTTTTAATTATTAGCTTTAAAAGGATATTGGACAGCATGGCCCAAACCGACACAATCATTCATAATCCAAATGTTAATGGGGAAAAGGTAACGAACATTCCTAGTATAACTCTAACAGAGAATCGATGCATGTGCCAAGCATATTTTACTTTTAATTCCTCTAGATCATGCCCCACCTAAACATCTCTAAAATCTTGGTTCTTGCTCTGTAACATATAATTCTTATTCAAAAAGTAAACTTTTATTCATGTGTAGGTGACCTAAAAGGCCTAATGTTTTTAGTTACTTTTAAATTTGCTATAGTTATATTGAAATTTAATTAATAAAAAAGCTATTATTATATCACTATTTCAAATTGAAAATACACAGTCTCTTTCGATTTGCTTTCTACAATCCATGATATCATCTTATAGGGTCAGAAAAAATCCATCAGTGAACTATACAAAATAAAAGGGATAGAAGGTGCCTATACAAATAATGCGCGGATAAACTGAGAAGGGGCAATAAATTCATGAACTGTCAAGCTGTTAAGGGACATATTAAAACCAAATTGAACGAGACGAGAAAAGCACAAAAATGTATTTTGGCGTGCTCTCTGCTGTCATGGGCTACTGGGAAGCCCACAGAGCTGAGGTTTGATGTTTTTAAAGTTTACATTTGGTATTTAAGAAAAACTCGAGAAAAAACTTAGTGTGTAATATGAAGGTGACAAAACACTGTACTGTGAAACTTTACCCATTGAATCAAGAAAATTAAGTAAAACTGTATTTTGTACTTGACTTGAAGAATGCCATTATGAAAGCTCACATTTATTTTGCATTTATATTGCAGAGCAGTCGAACTCGCTTCGCGGGGAAAGCTACTGAGGGATTAACTGAGCGTCACAACAAAATGACACATTCTTATAATATTCGGGTTATCGCTATTGCGGACGTTTGCAAGAACTTATGGATAGTGAGTTTAGTCTTCGTGTCAATAAATAAATAGATCAAATTGATAATTATTCCTGTAGAGTTGCTAGTTCGTAACATTTCAAAAGTTCTATATATTTTCCTCATCATTATTTCTATCATCAATAGGTTGTTTCAAATGTATCTGTTGAATATAGAGTGCTTTTATTTCTCAACAAGTGAACAAGTGGATTGGTGAAACAGTCCACTTGTAAAGTCTTCCGTACAGGCCATATAGTGGAATTCTAGCGTAATGTTTGATAAATAATAACATAAAATAAGCGACTAAATTTCAGTAATAATAAGAAAAAAATAGTGGTAGTGATAGAATCATCTTTGGTTGAACGTTTATAAATTTCAGCAGTTAGTTTGGTTCAGTCGTGCAGCAACAGTCACGTGACCGCATTATTTTGCACAATTTTGAAAATTTTTTATCAAACAAAGTCTTAGTTCTGAATGATATTAAACAAAGTTTGGATAGTGTGTACGGCGACTCTTTGTGTTTATATTTCATTGCCAAGGAATGACCAAAACAATTTAGTTTGGGCCAAAAAGCATCAAAAATGAACCACGTGCAGGTCGGTCCAGTTGAAGTTGCCCTCGTCGAACATAAAGTAAAAAATTATCACCAAGATTGGGCTTTCCGATATAGTCATGTGATTCATTCTCTATGAGCATCTTTATTTTAATAAAGTGAGTGCCAAATGGGTAGCCCGATTTTTATCAGCGGTTCAACATTTCCGCAGATCTGTTGTGAACAATTTTTAAACTTCTGTCTCGGCAACAAAGAAAACGTTCTTCAACGCATTGTCACAGGGGATGAAACCATAATCCTGTATTATAGTCTCATAACAATAGAATCAATAGAATGGCGCAGACCGGGCTAAAAACAACCAAACCGTTGAAAAAGATTATAGCAATGGTCTTTTGGGATGTAAAGGGAATTGATTTTAACGAAAGAAACACAATGATAAACGGTAGAAGTATTGCACCAACTTACTGTATAAGTTACGCGACCTTATCAAGAAAAAGAGGAGTAGACTTCTCTGGCGAATTGCTTGCCTTGTGCACGATAACGCCCCTGTCCATAATATGGCAATTGCCTAGGTTGATATGAAGCACCCTTCCTACAACTCAAACCGACACCTCCCCAGTGACTACTGTTTATTTTCAAGACTAAATAAAAATCTCTAAGATAGAAAATTTAATAATGCTGCAACTCTTTGCAGGATTTGAAGCTTTTTGGAGATAAAACTGCAAACTGTTCTTCCAAGTGCATTGAAATGCTAATTTCGATATATAATAAGCGTGTTAAATAACTTGTTTTGCTTTTTCTTTGCCCAGTTATACCTTTAGATGTTGGGCTTTTTTTGGTCTTCACTAATTTGAATTTTCCACTTTCGATAGTTTCTACATCTTGCCGTTCTCTGTACCCTCACAATTGTTTTCCCTCTTTTCCAAGTCACCTTTTATGTGTTTGTCCCGTAATTTTCTTGGTTTTCAGCGTGATCTTATTTCTTCGGTGCTTAAATTCATCATCTTTTTAGAGACTTTTGTGTTGTCCATTCTTGTTAGGTGGACATGCAATTTTAATTGTTTTCTTTAGATTTCACTCACTAGGAGGTCTAATTCTAGCTTTGCTTTGACACTTTTTCAGATTCTATCTCTTCTCGTCTTATCCATCATTCTTCTCAGGTATTTCCATTCCTGCTGATGTTATCAACGTTGTCCACGATTCAGTTGCATAAGTTGGAATTGATGTGCATATGGTTTTGTCTAGGTGAAGAATTTTGACTTTCTTCCTTAATTCCTGCTATTTCTGTTTATATTGCAATATATCATATTACTTATTTCTTGGTTTATTTTTCCATTGTTGATGATGACAGTTATTGATATTCATAAATGTCGACCACTTCTAGTAATTGGTCGTTTATCGCTATTTCTATATTTTTGTTCTCTTCCTTTTTTATAACGTGCCTGATGTTACTTTATTTTTGATTTAACTTTATTCCCTTTTTCTGCAAGTTTCCATCAAAATATTTATATTTCTTTGTTGCCTCTTTTTGTTTACCGATATTAATACGATGTCATCTGCATATACTAAATTGCCTGTATATACTAGATTTAAAAGGTCATTTTCGAGTCTAGTGGCGCTTGTATTTTTCTTGCAATTCTTTATTATTTGGTTCGAAGAACAATCTTCCTGTTTGACTTTATTTTTCATCCTAAACTCTTCAAAGATCTCTCCATTTAATTTGACAGCTCCTCACACATTTGTGTACAGGCTTTTTATAACTTTATGTAATTGTGGATGTATATTCAGGTTTTCTAATGGTTTCCATATTTCTTTTTGGATACGTCATCGAAAGTTGCTAGGAGGTCTTAGAAAGTCATATCTATATTTTCCTCTGTTTAGGAGTAACTATATGATTGTTCGCCTTCCGGGTCTTAATGCTTCCTACTCCTTCAGATGCGGTTCTGCATCTTATTCTAGTATTTTTGCACATATTTTGATCACGTAGATAGTTTGGTAATTACATTTTTTTTGTGCACATTTTTTGAATGGGTATTATTGTTTCCAGTATTTTGGTATCCTGTATGTATCCCATGCTTTCTGAAATATATTCTGTAGCCGTTTGTGTAGTGTTCCTCAGTTCTTTATGAGTTTTGTGGTACTATTTTATCCCTTCCGATTGCTTACCGTATCTCAACTTTCTCATGGCTATGCTCACTTTCTCTTCACTTATTTTATCTTCTTCTTCGGCTAATTGATGCCGATTATCTTTTGCTGCTTTTAGTTCTTGGAGTTTATTCATCTTCTTTCTTCTTTAATTTTCTATTAATAATGTTCTTTCTAAATTTTAAAGCACCTCTTTTGTGTTTGTCTCTAATCTACCTTCTTTGTTTCTTATCGATTTTTCTTTTGTACCTCTAAGTTTTTTAACAATGTTCTGAAGTTGTTGATATAAATTTAGAACCAAACAAAAAATACAATAATCCAGATATATGCACCTACGGAAGATACAGATGCGAGAAAGAAAGAAAACCTGCAGCTAGAAAAAATAAAATAGAAAAATAGGTACATACATAGGGTCTATGGGAAAATATGGAGGAGAACAAGTCATAAATAATAACGGGGATAGGATAACAGATTTCTGCATTAATAACCAATTATTAATAGAAGGCACAAGTACGACAATCTTTTACTTACCTGTTATCTCGACCCACTTTTGAAAAATCAAAATTTTGCTGAAGTTATTTAATGAATCGATTCAAAGGTTACAGCTAAAATTCTGCCCCGATGCTTTTTGTTGCGTCATTTAGTCGAATCCCACACGCGCTCACAGTCAGTTTTCAGATCCACAAAATTATAGCGGTTAACTTATACATCAAATTACATATGAAGCAGAAGAATGAGCATAAATTGTATAATAAACTATATAACATACACAAGACGCTATTATATGCAATACAATATTTTAAAATTATAAATGAAGAATTGAATACAGACTCTAGATTAGTAGTAATAGATACAAAAATAGAAAAACCGACAAGAAGAATACATAAAAAGCATGATAAGATCAAAATAGAAGTGTTGAAATACATGGAGACTATTGAAAAAATAATATTTCGTTTTATTTTTATCACATCTGGAGTTTAGCCGGGCTCGAAAATTTTGGCACATACCTCGTACACGTGGAAGAAATGAGCATCCTATATACGTACATGAATTTTATTCTGAATTCAGCGCTATACACACGACCAGCTTGTCTCCTTCTAAATTTCATTCGGTAAACAAGCCAAATTCAAAGCTTGAAAGCTTCAAGCCACTTCAAAGCCTTGACCCATGGAAGTCACTGTAAACCTAAATTCGTTTGTTGCATTTGCTTACCACAGACTTTTGTTTGGTTTATATTTTAAAAAATTACTTTCATGTTGTCAACAAGTTTTGTATAAAAATATAATAAAACTAAGTCTTCAATGAAATCGATTGACAAGGTCAAAACATACTTAAAAATGTTAGTTGCAATTATTGGTAATATACGTTCTTGTATCTGGACAGAGATAAAAACGAAATCTGAAAAATAGATCTGTAAATATTCGATGACTTTTTCTCGAGGCACAAACTCAGCACTAAATAAAGCATTGGAATTTTTTTAACTCAAAACCTCTGCCAATTTAATTCAAGTTATTTGCGGTTACGGTTTTGCCCGGATTAATTGATTTGGAGGTTGCGTTATTACTTCATCACGGCCAGCAACAGTAAAATCTATTATTTGTGCATTGCGGCGATGCAGTTGAATGTCAAACGCCATGTTGATATCCATTTATAACTTTATGCGCTCTTTCATGCCTGGAAATTATTAACGGCCCGATTGTGGGCTTGATTGTTCGGGGAACTATTTATGGCCGAATTTAAATTGGCGATCGTGTGTTTGATTTTTTAGTTTTGAGTATGTTTTGTGAAGAGCGGCAGTTGGTAACTTCACGGTGTAATTAGTAAGTATTCAATTTTAATTCCTGTTTGCACCAACATGTAAGGTCATTTCATTAGGAACGATTAATTGCTCCGTACAATACTCTGTTCAAAAATCAAAGCAACTTTTGAATAAAATTTTTATTCATACAAATTTATTTTATCTCTTTTAAAGTAATCCTCTCTTGTTGCGATGCACATTTTTCAACGTTTTCATTCTTGAAAACGCTTTTCATATTTACTTTTTGGAATTTCCATCAGCATCTCCTTCGATTTTTGTTCCATCGATTCAACTGAGTCAAATCAGTGTGTTTTGATTAATCAACTGAATGGGAAAAAGTCGCGTAGGAATATATATGGAGAATACGGTGCTTGTGGAGCAACATTTGTTGAATCTTTGGCGAAAAATTCACGAATAATTATTGCCGAGTTCTGCTGACAAACGTTTAAAGCCAAAATTGTGTCTTTTGAATCTATCGATAAGCTAACATCTTCAGCAAGCTCACTTACAATCAAATGACGATTTTTCTTTACTTTGTTCTATTACTTGAGAGCAAAACAATCGACTCAGCAACATGCTCGAGTTTTGAGATAGCATTTCAAGTAAATAAAAGTCCAGCGTGCTGTTTGAAAGCTTAAAAACTGTGGTTTCAAATGATACCACTTTGATTGGAATCGGACCTGTTCTGACAAAGTTATGGGCCTAAGAATATGTGTAACACAAAAGAGTTGAAAAGGAAAAGGTGATTATGAAAAGAAAAAAATGAAATCCTCAGTTGAAATTAATTTAATGATGTTTTCAATACATTGTGTTGTCACATCTGTTTCTAATTGCACTTTACACGCGATTATGCATTGATCGGATAACTTTTCGTATGCTGTCTCAAGGGATTGCTTCCCATTCTTCAATCAACACTCTCCGCTTAAGCTTATTCCAAACATGCTGAATTGGATGCAAGTCTGAGCTACACGGAGGCCACCATTTTCGGTATACCGACGTTAGGCTGGTAGGTAGTGGTCACTCGCACGGTGTGGCATCGCGCATTGTTGTGCATTAGCATGAAGTCCTCACCAACAAATCCTGTAAACGGAACATGTTTCTCCAGAATGTTCCTGATGTGGTGGTCCGCTAACCTCCTTCGCGTCTTCCATTAGACATAGAAACCAACTCAGTTATTCCGTGCATGGAAATGTCCGCTTAGAACATGCAAGAGCCGCCCCCATATGCGACAATTTCTTGAATACAGCAATAAGCAAATCACTCCCCTGGTCTCCTATTGTTGCCATATAGGCACTTCCTGGGCTAGCCGGTGAATAATATTGGTCCAAATCGAGATTTGCTTTTGGACTGCAGTCAGCTTAGGATTCCTAGCTGCCTTTTTTGGAGTCATACTGGCTGCCTTCAGTTTTCTTCTCACAAGCGCTGGCAACCACACCTCTGACTGCACCTAGCTCTTGCTTGAGGTCAACGTTAGTTTGGGGGATATTAAGACGAGAAATCCATCGTCTCTCTCCGTTGTCACGCGCCAACGGCTGACTTCTTGTCGGCGGACGTAGCCACCGATTTCCCGGTACCGACGCCACACTCTTGACACAGTTGATTGACTCAGATTTAGTCGATTTGCTACGGCCCTCTAACTAGGGTCTTCTCTCAACAATGCAACTACCTGTGGTATCCATTTTATTGCGACTCACTCTAGCACTTACCACAATTACCTCACTTACTTACGTATATCGACTTCGGATAAGTGACTGAGATGAATTACCCGATTGCAAGCCTACTGTAGCCCAATCACAGTCGTTGCGCACGTGCGTTCCAATTAGCAAAATTTGCAAAACCCAGTTCGTGATGTAGTTTTTTAAAGCTCAATAATAAGATGTTCTTTGCACGTTCATGTTTTTATTTTCATTTTCCTTAGACTGAAAGAGGAGACGAAAATGCGCATGCAACTAGTGAGTTGCTTTCAGGTGTAATTTATCCCATATTTTCTGTGGTTATTGATGTTGATGGACGACCGAAATGAGGATTTACTACTTTCTCAGAACAGTTTATGTCACTGGAATACAGTTCTTCTCGATAAAGAATGAACAATATTAGACATTTTGAAAATCAACAAAAGGCAAAAAGTTTATTTAAATAAACTGCTGTAATTTATGAATTATTTGACTGATTAAACTGAAATTAGAAGTTAATGTCAGCGAAGTTCGTGCCAATTTAAGAAAAAAGGATTTGAAATAAGTCACCTTATTTTTTGAACAGAATAATATAATTGTAGTAGCATACTCACTTAGTTCGGCTATAAGTTGCTTTATATAAAAATAAGTATCATGGTCATATTTCATACTGACTTAGTAAATGTGTTTTCCGTTCCAAATCTTTCTTTGGTATTTACAGGTAACGCTTGATGTTATTCTTAGTTGTCATTATGTTTATTGATCTTGTTTCTATGAATTCATCTCAACACATTTCAAAATTACTTTGTAACAGCGATATCCTGTGCCCAATTCAGAGAAAGCGATTTCGCCATTGGGTAATTCCGCCTGCATATTTGTTTGATATTCTCCACCGCGAAATGTACGGAGCAAACAGAAATGATGTCAGTCATTTTACCAATTACTCAGTTGCTTTCATCCCAGAATCTATTTCTGAGCTAATCTACCTCGTACTGCCTATGCTTCGGCTGAGTCATTGTAATTCAGTTATGGTAACACCCATGAATTTTTCGGAGCCGGCACTGTTGCCAATAGTGGGATATTGACTTCGGATTACCTCCTAGCACAGTTTCTTGTGTTTGGCTTATTAATGGCGCGCTGACTAATCCCGCCGCTTCGCACAGGTAGATTGTGGAACCTTTGGAGTAGATCCAAGCGACGCACGTCGCATAGAAAACACCCAGTTATTCACTGACAGGTTCATGGGAAATAGTTCGTTAATTGTTATGGATGTCGACACAAACTATTAATAACAAATGGACTAGAAGTAATTTGAGAATTTTAAGATACGTTTAAAATTAGTTGGGGGGACTAAATTTGTCAAAACAACGTTTATCCTGGCACTACGCTTGTTATTATTTGGTTTGTTTACTAGTAGTTACTGGTACCTATAAATTTATAAGAGAGCAATGTAATGCAAAATTATTTTAAATTCTGTGAAATATAAAAATAAATGAATTGGTAATTAAAGTATAATTAATCAATAAATTTAAAGGTTTAGTATCTTGATGCATCATTTTGTAGAAATGGTTATGTTACGAAAATGTTTATAACTCGAGGTATGCATTTCACCCCTCGTAACTCGGTCACAATCCCATCATCTTCTATTACAATTCTTGAAGTGGCACTTCAAGATATTTTTGTACACTAGCGATGATACTAAAGCAAATTTGCGCCTTGAAAATGCTCATATACGACTCTTTTCTCGAAGTCAGCCAGGCATTTGGTAAGGTTTGGTGTGTGAGTCTATTATCTAAGGATTCACTGATCCTCCCACATCTTTCCTACCGTATCTTGTGGAACGGCATACAAAGATTCAATTTCACAAATTTGCCCCATGAAATCTGGAGTCCCCCGAGGAAATGTTTTTAGACCAGACCTGTATGTCTTATATACAACTGACATATCCACGAACCCTAACGCAACTATTGCAACATATGCTGATGATACGCATCATGGTCCTATCGTAGCCGCACACACTTTGCAATAAAAACGTTTGCGATCGGTTCAAAAATAGCGCTTCAAACTCAGTAGTTCCAAATATGTGCACATTACGTTTATTAAACTCAGAGGTACCACATCGGAAGTTAGCATGGATTGCTCTGCTCTTCTCCAAACGGACTGTGTTAAGTACTTTGGCATCCACCTTGATAAAGGATAGAGAACCAATATTTGGACAAACTCAAACTGAAAAATTATTGGTTACTTGTCCACAACTCTAAAATTTCACTTACCAACCAACTAGTTGTTTACATACAGATATTGGACAAAATAATGGAAATATTTGTCAAAAGTGGAACATATTTTCATTGTGTCTGGTGTGGAGAGGTGAGTGATCAGTATTTCCGACTTGACGGAGTTTTAAAGAGGTCTTTGGTGCTCGTCTAGCTGGAGCATCTGTGAACAAAACATTATGCGGTGTAACACAAGGCACGGTCTCGAAAGTCATGATCGCATACATAGTGCACGGTAAAACAGGGTCGGCGATGCATAATAGTGATCGAAGCTGCAGGATAGGAACCTCCGGGTGACGCCACAGAAAAAAACAACGGCCGAGAAAGTGACCACAGAACTTAATCAGCACTGAAACACCCCGGTGTCATCCAAAACAATGTGGCGGGAACTGCATAAAATGGGTATCCATGGGCGTATTGCTATTACGAAGCTTCTAATGACAGACACGAATACTCAAAGACGACATGCATGGTGCAATGCCCACAAAAACTGGATCTTGGAGGACTGGCATCATATGTCGGTTGGTCGGACGAGTCACCATCTTGTCTGTCGAACACCCTCTGAAACATACGATGTGGACTGTCTCCGCCCGCCTTTCAAACATGGTGGCGGCTGTATTATGGTCTAGGGCGCTATATCATGGTATTTGGAATCCCCCTTTGTCACATTACACGTTCGGGTCACAGCAGCAATGTATAGAGAACTCTTGGGTAAGCAGGTCCACTCAATGGTGGAAATGTTATCCCCAAACGGGAATGTCATATTCCAAGATGATAATACCTCCATTCACATCGCTGGCCCTGTTCAAGAGTGGTTTCGAGAACATGCTGATGACGTTCAACATCTTTCCTGGGCCGTCCAGTCTCCAGACTTGAATACCATCGAACATCTGTGGGCTGTTTTGGAAAACAGGGTTCAGAGTAGATTTCCACCCCTTTGTCTCTATCTGTGTTACATGAAGAATGATTTCGAATTCCGCTCACCACTATTCAGGACTTTTATCGGTCTATTCCGTCCAGAGTGCAAGTTGTATTGCGTGCTAAAGGTGGATCAACACCGTACTAATACAAGATGTTCCGACTTCCACAAATGTTTCCATTATTTTGACAAATACCTGTAAGTGTGCTAAAACCAATTTGGAGCAATGGCATCCAGTTATGTGGTACGGCATTGCACTCAAATATAGAAATACTGGAACTTTTCCACCACAAGAATCTGCATATTGTTATAAATACACCCTACTGTGTTCCTAATAAAGCACAAGACCTGAAGTGCTCACAGTGAAAGAAGAGATAGTTAAGTGTAGTTCGAACTGTCTCCAATGTTTTAGAAACTCGACCAAATACATTAGAGTCGAAGTGCGTAGACTGAAACTTGATAAACCGCTGAACCCACCTATTCGCTACTACTTAATTTATTTAGTTATTTATTGTAATTTATTTTCTGAGTACATTCAAAATCAGGGACATCATTGGTCGTTTTTTATTTCGTCTTCTTATTAGTACAATGTTAAATATTCTGTAATTATATGATTTGCTTATTGCTACTGTTGTAAATCGCAAATAAATGTCTGAATTACTAAAAAATATGACTCTTTTATCTTCCTTTCTAGTCTTTTGATGTTGGACTTCTTGCAACTTATTTTAAGACGATAATCTGGTTAGAGGTTTGAAAACACGATTGGGCGTTAGGTGGCGCGCGCCACGAAGTCGCCCGCTCGCGCAATGCAGCCGCCTGCTAAATTGTCATCTGTTAAAATAAGCTATAAAATGCGGTGTACAAAAAGGGAAGGGTTTAAACGTGCTGTAGACGAGATATATAAGCTATTAAAATAAGTAGAAGTTTCTCTTCACAAAGAAACAAGTGTTTTGCCACCGTTAAATATATATGCAATAGAATAAAATTGTAATCTTAAATGCAGTAGACGCCAATAATTTCTTCCCCACAATTTCAACAGACATTCTTGGAATAATGCGGCAATTATCCCGAATAAGGAAACCGACGCAAATGGCGCGAATAACGGCGCAATTTTCCCCGCTTCCTGGATACGTTGCTCCACATCCAAGACAAAGACGCGAGCCCGACCCTGGCTGCGGCACAACAATCCGCGGCCGGCGTAAACACGACACGCTCACCTAGTTGTTGCCTTTTATGGAGCAATTCGTTCGAATTTGTAGACGGCTCCCACATTCACCGGCCGGTGACGGCTTAATAGCCGCAGCAATTGCCATGCTCAATCGCCTTGTTCCTCGCTGCCGCACGTCACGTTCCGCAGTAGGCCTTCCGTGACGGATTCGTCATTGAGACTTCCAGCAGCCGCGGACCATCTCGGCCGATCTCATTTTTACGTTCGCTGGTGGTCATGCACCAAGCCACGTAAATACACAACGAGAATAGCATGCAAGTGAGACTAAACGTTTTCTCTCGGACATATTCAGGAAGCGTGGCGAAATAACAAATAAGATGTCTCGCAGAATTTATGCTCACATACTTGCAATAGTTGCGGGGTTTGTTCTAACGAATATTTAAAGTGGTGCAATAAAATGTCAAATGGCAAGCATCTTTTGTTTACAAGAAACAATAGATGGAGATATAAAACTGAGTACACATAGCAAGGTATAGGGTGATCCAAATTGGATTTCAGGATGTTTTTCCGAAATCTTTATCTTCTTATGGTTATCTCCTTTTGTTCTTTGTGGTGTTCGAGTTTATTTTTTATCTTTAACTATCCACTCAACTCTTACAGGTTTTCCGGTCCTTGCTATTTCCTTCATTTACTTCATCGTCCTTTGCTTCATTTTCTTTCCTTTTTCTGTTTTCTGGGTCATTCTTTCTTCTTATTATTATTGTTTATTATTTTCTTATTATAATTGTTTTGCGTCAATTGTCTTTTCTATTAGTCTGTTTTGTTCCATTGTATTTGTATTTGTTTATGTTCACTTCAATTTCCATTTTTCAATCTCTTTCGTCCATATGTCTATTAATTCCTGTAATTTTGAATTGGCTTCTGCTGCTAGAACTATATCGTCTGCATACAGGACTTTATTTTACTATGTCGAAAGCTGCTCTGAGGCCAATAAAATAATACCTATATAAATCTTCTCCTCTTTCATTCTTCTTTTCAATTAAATTCCTTAATATGAATATATTATCTGATATTTGTTTTCCCTTTCTGTATGCTGCCTGTTCTTTTAATTTGCTTTCCACCATTCTTTTTGTTCTTCCTTCAGTTATGTTTGCATAAACCTTAAAAACTACTGAAGCTAGGCAGATCGCTTTGTAATTGTTATATTCCCTTTCTTTGCCTTTAATATATATTGGGATCATTAAATTGTCTTCCCAAACCCTTGAAATTTTGTTTGTTTTCTTTCTTAGCCCTTCAGTACATTCCCAATATTTACTCTTTTTCATCTTTATCACTTCCGGGTTTATATAATCATACCGCCTGTTTTCCTTAGTCTAATTCTTTTTAACCCAATCTCGCTCTGTTATAATCTATTCTGCCTTGATACAATTTTGATTGAATAAAATATTTTCCACGATTTCTTCTTTTTCTCATCTTTTTTTATTTCCTCATTCCATCAACTTGTTTTTTTTGTGAACTCTCTTTGTTGTGGATCTCCCATATATTTCTTCTGTCTTCTCAGATATCAATTCTTTAAGATACATAAATCCATAGTGTTTTCAAGCTCCCGTTCTGTTTGTCTTTCTTGCTGTTCTAAAAACTTCATTTAAATATCTTACCCTTGTTTTTTCTGAATAAAACACAAAATGTTGGAACAATCCGAATTGAACTGTTATCAGTGTAAAGTACAGACTTAACAGTTATGTATGGAATATGGCATCAGCCAAATGTCTTTCATGGCTCTGCTGATATGTAACCATTGTTTTAGTAAAGTTTTTTCCATAAATGTGGCTGTATTTCAACAATGACACGACTGATGTTCTCTTTTAGTCCTGGCTTCATATCAGGTTTATGGGATTAGATCGCAAGACCACGGTGGCCAATTGATGTTATCCATCTGCGAGATAATACGACCAGACAATTTGGTTTGAAGTAAAGTGCTGTGTGGCATGAGGCTCCATGTTGTTGAAACCACATGTCATTCAAGTTCAAATTCTTGATTTCATTGATTATCTTCCAATAACGTTGAGATTAACAGTAACAACGTTGCCAACTTCGTTTCAAAAAAGTACGAGCTAATAATTTTTTTTTACAAATACAGCATCAAGTTCTTTAAAACCCAGTTCACAATTGTCACGTGTTTAGGTACTAACTGTACAAATGCAAACTTAAAGTTCAATTTAGATCACCCAATAAAATAAAACTTCATAATAGTAGGGTTGGCATAGAACAACTTTTTGTTAAAAATTGGAATGAAATGAACTGTAGAATAAAGAAATTATGAGATTAGCATTAGTTGATATAGAGTTTGGATAAATTAAGTGATTTTATCAAATAACCAAATAAGAATTGTTTTTTTTTAACTTGAAGCGTATATACATATGCTTGAGCTGCAGCAATTATCTGATGTGTTTTATCTTACAAAATAACAAAGACGTTGATTGAGTTGGACTTGTACATATGAGAGATGAAACAATCATTGTAAACTTTGATGTACTTAGTCCGAAACCAGATTTTCTTTTATGATAGAAACTAAAACAAAATATCAGAACGGATATTTAGCTGGAAATGCAAGTGATCATTGACCATGAAAGGACTACTAACTTTAATTAATTCTGTTTAAACTATAACTTGGAAAAAGCAAACGGGGGAAATAGACTATTGAATGGTGAAGTTATGTGCATTTGTACTAAGCTAGATGGGGAGAAGTTCAGAATAAATGTTTTTCATTACTGAGAGGAATTAGAATACTATTTATGTAATAAACATGCTTATACGTAGCATGTTGCCGTAGAATTGGTCTTAAACTCACTACAAGCTGAGTTACCATAACAGAGAAGTGGTCGCTCGCGAAAGACAAACTAAGGTCAAATATTATAAGATGATGTATAACGTCTGTTACGTAATAAGTAAACATTCGTATAAGGATCTCTTAATTAAAATTATTTAAAGGTTAAGATAAACGTAAGTTAAAACATACGGTTTGTTTAAAAATAACAGAATAGTATTTTTTGAAATACATAGAATTTTAAAAGGAATAAATCGATAAACCGCTACAAATTGTTAAAGAATATTTTACAGAAAAAGTGGAAAAGAAAAATTCAATTCTATTGTACATTTGAAATAAAAATGTTTACATTTTCCACAAGAATGCGCGCTACATTTCACAGATCAAAAAGAAGAAAAGGTTCTATACAGACTACGCATTCGTAACATAAAAATATTTAGTTAGTCTTTGAAAAACTGATCATTTTTCAATATGACTAATAATCAGTAAGAATATCTTTAAAAAAAGGAACTCTTTATTAATTAATAAATCTACATATTGCGAAATTTTTAAGCTTTCTTTAAACGAAACAAAATCTAATAATGCATTTAAGACGCGAGGAACAGTTAAATGAAGAAGTTGAAAAACATGGAAGCAGCATTTTACATACGGTAGGGCATCAGATTAGAGTTTTGAATAATCTTAGTCAGCAGTAAGAAGAGAAATCAAAGCACTGAAAGAAGAATCTACACAAGCCTCCTATTCCAGAAAATGAGCACTGATTATTCTCTTTGGAAGGCAGATATCCCTCATTAGAAAAGGAGATCGGCCTAACTTGATGAGCAAAAAGTGAAAGAATTGCTAAATATTTACAAAATGTATTTTAGGCGTGAGACACAAAAATGAAGTAATATTTGTAGAAACTATCCAAAAAAGCGAAGAGATTATTTTCACTACGCCAAGAGATTAGCCTAGAAAAGTTCAAAATAAATTCTATATCAGAAAACCATAGTCAAACTCACTAATTTTACAAATGCTCTATTTAGACTAAAATATGTGCCCAGACTGTGGAAAATGTTGCAGGTAATTATGATACCAAAACTTGAAAAACCCGGGCTGCTTGAAAGGCGTAATTTCAAATCACTAGTTTAGACTTTGAAGCAAATATTCGACAATTGATGAAGCCCATAAGATAACTAGTATTACTGAAAAAACACTAGAGGGAAAAAGTCTCGTAGTCTAAATATTTGATCACATTTGACATGAAGGGTTCAACTTCAAGTTAATTCAAGTTCTTTAGACTAAATCAAATTCTCAAATTAAATAAATTAAAGTCGATTTGCCCCAAGGGAGTGTTTTAGGGCCGATCCTGCATATATAGGGTGTCGCAAACAATATCTGGTAACTGTTGAATTTTTTTATTTTAGATTGGATTGTAGAGAAACCTGGCTACATTTTGAACAAAGCAAGTTTCAAATGCTACTAGAAATACCTACTAAAACGCAGTAGAAATGCAAAGATGATTTATGAGTCAATTTGAAGTTGACCCGCTTACTAGACAACATCAGATGCAACTGTTTAAAAAGTCCACAATGTTACAGAAGACTAAGAACATCGATGACTCTATCAGGGATATTTGAAACGTATCGTCAAAATTTAAGAACATCTCTGATCTGCAGGCTTCTTGTGGACTAGGCTTATCAGACGATAGTGTCTATCGCACTGTGCACCGCTTCCGGTGAAAAATTTACCAAAATTAGTACCATTAGAAGATGATCTAGATAGGGGAACAGAATTTTGTGAATGGTACTTGGCGAAATGTAAAGAAGAGCGGCAGTTTCCATGTTCAAATGAAATGGTACAATTAAATTTTTTTGGGGAGATTTCTCAAGAGTAAAGTTTATGCTGAAGCCACTGATAAATTACGATTAGTCATTCCAAACACGAAACAAAACGATTGTCATAACTATAAATAACCAGATTGTAGCGCATGCTAATGGAGCCTAATATCTTCACCTGATCCTCGATACTGAGCTCAAATAGAAAACTCACGACAAACAAAAAAGTCAAGAATTGGGTCTAAGATATAGTAAAGTGTATTGGCTAATTGGAAGACTCTCATTTACCAATATATAATAACTTTTATTTTATATACAAATTTTGAAACCTGTCTGGACATACATCAGTCAAATTTTTGGGTTCGTACCAATGTAATGTAGATATAATATAATTTAAAAATAAATATTAGGAATATCATTGATGCCCCTTGGTGCAGCGGTCTTCACAGGGTTGTTCAAGTAGAAGTTTCGTATAAAGCACGAGAGACTACAAAATAACAACGTGGAAGCTATCCAACTCCTAGACAATACAATAGAATCCTAGCGTTGAAACTTAAGAGGAGAACACTTTTTAAATAGTGTACATGTGTTGGTGTAAGTGCACAAAAAATGTTTTATTTAATGTATCAAAAGCTAAGGAACACCAATAGATGAAGTCTTAGATTAAATTTTTAATTAATCTTTTACGTTAGGTTAAGATTAATCGTTAGTCTTTCTGACTAGATCGTAGTTGTATGAAGTACTATTATAAAGGAAAATGTCGAATAGAAACTAAAATTTAAATACTAAAACTAACGTATTATGCTAATTGATAAAATTAGCATATGAAAACTCGAAAACACCAAGGATTTTTTTTATTATTAAGCGCACATGAGGAAACCAATGACAAACAGAAGTTCAATTGGGAAAAATGTTGAAGAAAAATGGCCTAGAGCAATTTGCTGGGTTCAGAGAACTTACTCATACATTGTTAATCATGTCACTGTTTTGAATTGCCTCGAGTGATTACAAGAAAAAGTATTTTGGGTAAAACAAATCGGAGACGATGTTGGGCATGGAGACTAAGCGAAACAAAGCCTGATCGATGAAGATTTCAAAGTAAAGACGAAACAAAAAATTATTGGGAGAATTTTTTTTATTAGACTGAAGGACATCTCAATTTCAAGTAGCACCGATTGTGCCTAATTACTGGTTTAAGATCGACACACACCTCTTGTGCATAGTCGTCTGTGATTAGTTTGCTTTCAGAAAGTTTAGAAAAAAATTGTGTTAATTGAAATTTTATCTTTCATCGAAGAAAGCGTATTGTACAGTAATTTGTACTACATTAATTATTTTACTCACAGATTTTAGATACCAAAAAGAGATTGACAGAAATGACAAAAATTATTGATGAAAAAATATAAATTAAATTAAAAAAAAACAACTAAATCAGGCATTTTTGTACTACTCGAACTTTTTAGCAGTACCTGGTAGATATCTTGAATAATCGTATTACGTGATTTAAATCGTTTTGTTTCCTTTTACGTAACTGTCCTTGAGCTAACCGTCTACTTTGCTCCGAACGATTTATTGTTTGCAGCGATTTCTGTACAAATACGTGCACGTTTAGCATGCGCATCCAGCACTAGATTACAAAGTAGCAATATTTAATATTTTATTGCAAATGTGTCACGTCACACTTGGCGCGTAAGCCGGATATTAGTTCTTCCTACATCAAAAAACGCACGCATAAGTGAGAATGAATAGAATAAACATTAGAAGTTTACTTTAATTATGCAGTCCAAATTTTAAGTTTCCTGTACATTGTAAGGTCGGATGGGAATATTTGCTTTTAGTCATGTTCCTTTACTATTTTTAGTACGTCTCAAATTTGATTGATGATATTTGGAAAGACGATTGTTAAAATGAATTAAAACGCCAGTTACTATGCTGTTATTAAACTTTCGTTCACGCAGATTAGACTTCAGTTCTGAAAACAAATATCAGTCGCTAGAATCTAGGATGGCGCCCAATTTATTTTTGTATTTTCTAGAAATACCGCGTTAGTAGAGCGTCCTTGATACCCAACATATTCAGTCGTCTCTCATCTCAAGTCGAATTGTTTTTTCCGAGGGAAGGATTTTAAGCAATTTATAATAGTATAGGTTGGCCTAAGAATTTTGGACTTGACTACTTACAGGGGACGTGCGGAAAGTAATGAGAAGGATGTGCAACTTTTTAGGTTGCACAGAGCGTTAAGAGAACGTCATCAACGTCTCACACTTCAGACAATATGACTAAAGCAAAAGCGATTTTGAATTCTGACCGACGTCTGGATGTTAGGTTGGTAGCAGATTAAGTAAGACTTCAAAATCCATTGTGTATGAATACCTCACGACAGAAGTACAGGAAATTTTGTGCTACATTGATTCCCAAAGTTTTGAGCAACGAACAGAAGAAAATCGTGTGTCGATTTTTCGCGAGCTTTTGGACCATATGAAAAGTGAGCCTGCTCTTTTGAAGAAAGTGATAACTGATGATAAGTGGTAGGTTTGAGGACGATCTCAAGGCAGCTTTGAGTGGCACACTAGCGAGTCTCTTCGATTAAAAGAAGCTTCGAATGAGCAAATCAAAGATGAAAGCGATAGTCCTTGTCTTCTTTGACTCTAAAAGTATTCGTACCATCAGGTCAGACACCCAACGCTACATTTTATGTAGAAGTGCTTAAACGACTGAAGAAGAGAGTTGCGTCCGTGCTCCAGGATATCCCAAACCATGCGTTGCTCCTAGTGAAAGAGTTTATGGAAAAATAAACTGCGGAAACATTACCTCAACTTCCTTACAATCCGGATCTGGTCCCTCTTGACATTTTTTGTTTCCCGGGATCAAATCCAGCTTGAAATGACACCATTTTGGAACTGTTCAAATGCATAGGCTATCGTGATGAGTGCTTTGAAGGAGATTCTAGGTCAAGGCTTCCTGGTGATCTATTATGCATAGCAGAACCGCTGGCAATGGTATATTGATGCTCAAGGATTTTAGTTGGATTAAGTGTATAACATGTCCTCAATTAAACGAATTTTCTGAAATCATTCTCGTTTTTTTGTAGTCATCTATTCCTAATAAGGGGAAAAATCGAATACCCAACATGGTTGTAGGCTTTTTCGATATAAATAAAACATTAAGAAATATCTATAATGTAAAATACCGCCGATTTGTAATATCTAATAAACGCTTCCAGAACATAGTGGAATAGATGTTTCAGATTTTTTCATAATATACGGGAACAGTTCTCGATGAATAATATTTGAAGTGTTCCAAATGTATACGCTTAACTATTGGAATTAGTAATTTTTGGATTTTCCGATAACTACGTATACGCCTTTAGAAACTATCTGACATGTTGGATTGCTCTGAACATACATTGGATGTTTCTAAAGTTATAGGAATTATATTTTACTAATTTGTTTTATGATATTTAGTAGTTTTTTTTCAATTTGTGAAACGTGAAAGTTGCTGGGTGCTAATCAGATGAATAAAATGGACGTAGAAGTACTCCTTAGGCATGGTTTATTAGTTGTTAATATTTATTGTCAAAATATATTTCCATAAAGATCTAACAGCTCTTGAAGGTAAGAGTGCCCGATCTGTTTAGGTTTTTTCTTTTCTAAATTTAAATTATTTTATCTTGCACTAATACTTTCATGTATATTAAATTTGCATGTCTATTAGACTGTCGTTCTTTAGCAAATTCTCCATAGTAATGACATTACCATCATTGGCAGGAGGGAGATTATTTGCTAGAGATATTCCATGGTGTAATCTTTTTATAAGAAAAAATGGTAGTTCTCTTAGAATGCACCAAAAACACTTAAAAGGAAGTTTGTCTTCGTTAAGTAACTTAATCATTGAGAAAATCCATCGTGATTTGTTCGTAACTGGAAGCGTTTTAATTATTATTAGCTTTGTATTACTCAACTTGATTATAATTCTCAGAGTTATGCAAATATGCCTAGTACATTCATATGACCTTGTACTGTTGCTAGTATTGTACTTCAAGTGACTATGAGAAACTTGAAGGTAAAAGATACTTGAAATAATGAAATCTAAATAGACATATGTACTAATAAATTAATACTAATAAATAAATTATTCCCTTTTTATTCATCATTACACTCACGTAATTATACGAGGGTGATTTTTTTTTCAAAGTCCGATTGGTCGCTAAATGAAAATCACAGTCAAAATCAAGAAAATTTTATACGGAACAATGTGATACAACATTAAACTACTTTTCGACGTAATTGCTGTTCCGATTTATACATTTGTCGCAGCGTGGTACCAATTTTCCAATACCTTCATCATAGAAAGCAGCCGCCTGTGTTTTCAGCCAATTCTTTACGCTGGTCTGCAGCTCGTTGTCTGTGGCGAAAGTTTGTCCTCCTAGCCAGCGTTTCATGTGGGGAAAGAGATGAAAATCTGAGGGAGCCAATTCAGAACTGTATGGTGTGTGATCAAAAACTTCCCATCCAAAACGCTGCAGGAGGATCGTTGTTGCAATTGAAGTGTGCGGCCGCGCATTGTCATGAAGAAGGACAATGCCTGACGACAACATTCCTCTTCTCTTGTTCTGAATTGTCCTTCGAGTCTTGCTGTTGTGGTTGGGCCACGTGGCATGAATTCCACCAAGAGACCACCTTTATTGTCCCAAAACACTATAGTCATACACTTTTTGGTGGAGAACGTGTGCTTGAACTTCACTGGTTTACGACTCGGGGAATGTGAATGCATCCACTGTTTGGATTGCTCTTTCGTTTCTTCGTAATGGACCCATGTCTCATCTTCTGTGACAATTTTGTCCAAAAACTCATCTCCGTCGTAATGGTAGCTCTGGAGGAAGGTTAATGCGGCCTCCATTTGCTGAGTTTTGTGATGGTCAGACAGCAGCTTAAGAACCCATCTCGCGCAGAGTTTGCGATACTCGAGTCTTTCACTCACAATGGTATAGAGAGCTGGCCGTGAAATTTCCGGAAACAAATCACTCAACCCAGACATTGTGAACCGACGATTTCCGCGAATCGCCTGATCCACGCGCTGAACAAGATCATCGGTTGATACTGGCTTCCTTCCCTGGCCGCCTGCATCATGAATATCTGTGCGTCCAGCATCAAAGTTCCTGCACCATTTGCTGTCACTCATGAACATTTCTCCGTACACTTTACTCATTCGTCTATGAATTTCAGCTGCATTGCTTCTGTCAGCATGCAGAAATCGAATGACTGAACCCAATTCACATTTGGCGGGAGACTCTATTTTTCGAAGCATGTTTATGTGCTCCCTACGTGCTCAGAAATGACAACCGCGAATCGACGCGTTCTCCGGGCCAACTACCGACACAGCGCAAGACGTCTGCGCACAGACCTAGCGGATTTCCCCGAAGCTTTCCTTTAGCTACTAATCGGACCTTGAAAAAAAAAATAGCCCTCGTAGGTTAGCTCAATTAGTAATTGTATTTTTCCCGAATAAGTTTCAGCAGCAGTGAAGGTTTTATTAAGAGCAAAATAAATGATAGTTCGATTATGTTGTTGATGTGTTGAACGTGGTAAAATATTCCATTCAAACAATTCTTAGCTAGTTACCAACTTGTATGTGTTATTTAATGACGACCAAGAAAGCAACTCGAAATACATAACACCTTTGAATTATTACTAAAAAGTGGTAAATATTTGATTCTTAAATGTTTAGAGCTCGCGCCACTATCTTTTTTGTTCATCGTTGTTGACGGCGGGGTATTTTTAAAAACGGGTTGCTTTCTTTCGTTTTAAGCGAGAATTGCAAATGCTAATGGGGATTTAGTCAGATGTTTATCCATATATCGAGCTGTTAACGTATCCAAGTTGTTTTAAATGATTTCAATACTCAGTTCCAATATTTGTTGAATTGTTGAATGGATTAGATTCAAAAAATGTCTTTATTTTGTTCTTATCAACTTTAGCCGGCCTTCGGGAGCGCGGTGCATATTTAAGATTAAAATTTTCGAAATTTCTAATCGCGTAAAATTTTAGGAATTCTATGCTACGTTTTTAGCCAACTTTAATGAGTGTAAGCTATTGAAATTCCTCCACAATGGTGCGTCGCACCTGTAGAAGTCAAACGGTTAAAGAGGACAAAAAGTTTAGATTTGAACTCGGCGACCTTCGTCCATGGATTGCCGGTTGTTTTAGCTAACATCTGGTGTAGTTTGTTCAACTTTTTCCGAACGTTTTTTTGTCCCGATGGAGGAAAGGGGGCCAAAACTGAGACGACTCAAAAGTGGTGCCAATCAACATATCTGGCGTTCTGAACGTTCTTATATTCGACAGAAAATGAAAATAGGGAAAAACTAAGAAGTTTTCAATCATAAATTTGATTGTTACGTGAGGGTTGCCACAAACTTGCAAGCACAGAAACGTTTGGTTGATTTTCAGAAAGATTTCCATTTGAGAAATAAAACGAAATACAATTCATGAAACATTACTTTCCCGGTTTGGTGAGATGTCCAGTTCGTATTATTAATCAGACCGCATGACGATTTCGCATATAGGCGTTGACAGCATAAGCGCGAAGTAGGCTCATCTCTCTCTAACTCGCTTAGATAATTTTTTCTTACTCTGCGTCTGATGTAAGACCAGACATTCCCGATTAGATTGGTATCGGAACATTGTTTCGGCCAATTGACTATATCCATTTTATTTCCTTTCCAATCGGCTGTAAGGTGTCGTTATCTTCTTATAATAATCGCACTTCATTATCGGCTCTATACCATTTTCGAGCAGATCATAGAAAATACTTCTTATACATTTGAACTATATTTATGTATTTAAAGATGTCTGCATATAAATATATACTTGTCGAGACAATCCAGAACAAGCTTAACGGGGTGTTTAATAAAGTTCTCCACATAAACACTAAGACTACTTCGTAGAAGACCGAGACCAAAAAGGCATCTCGTCAGTAAATATAATATTACTCCAGACACTTTTTAAAATTTTCATTGCTTTTCGGCAAACAACGGTTTATTGTGTGTGTTGTAGGCTTCTTAACATTGTTTTATTTTTATGAGCCCTACTGTAACACTATTTTTGGCAAGTTTTAGGCGAACTTGACGGTGTGTAAAATTTGGATATCTTTAAAATAGTCGAGTTATCGCTTGATAGCCGTTTTCGGAGTTTGCGCTTGTCTTATTCTTTGATTGTGCAATTTTTGATAGAGTTTGTTGTCTGGTATAATTTTATCCACTTCCGCACAAATAAAAGACTTGTGTAGGTAACGCGCTGACACTGCAATACTTGTTTATGGGTCTTAGATGTGGTGCCATTTAAATATCTGTAGAAATAGTACACATTTAAAACGATATTACTTTATCTGCATCAGAGCAACTAAGTTGCAACTTGTAAAGTGTAACTTCTAAAACATCGATCATTTAAGGGAATATCTGGCTTATTAGATCTAGTTCTTTTTTAATAATAATTCAGAAATTCCTGAATATTTCTAGTTTAAGAGTTATAAATAATATAATGATTTTAAAGAAAATTAGATATGTTATTGCTCAAACATCAAAACCATTTCACAGCTTTTGCACCCAAAACTTTTTCCAGAAAACTGCTCATGGTTTTTAATGCGCTTTTCTCTACAGAAAATAGCATAATTAGTGAACATTTTGGTTTTTATTTAAGTTGCAGTTCTCATGAAGGGTTCAAGACATGATCGTTTAGCAAGTTTTAAGATTTTTCTTCTTGCTTTCATTACTAGGATTTTTAAGAAAAACAGGATTTTGATTATATATGAGAATTATAAATAAAAATTTTCAAGACCATTGGGTAGATAGTTTTCTTGAAAAAAGAACATTTATTTGAAAAAACATAATTTTTCAGAAGAGCTGATTTTTTGTCTATTGTGAATTCGATCCAGTTTCGTTGTCTTCGGGTGTATGCGTATTAGTGTTTAATTTTTTCGAGTTTTTAAAAGCCGCGTACAAAAACGACTTAAAAGACGTCGTCCTGGCCCTGGAAGAGAAAAAAATATACATAGAAGGGGTAGGCATGTTATCAAAGCTTTCTACAGGATCGCCTCCCAGGACTCCCGTAACGTCCGTTTAGAGTAATAGATCAGGAAGCTCATCCAGGCGTTCCTTCATTTCTTCCTCTCATTCGAAAAGTCTTGATTATTTTAACTCCATAATAAATGGAATTCGGTAAGATGAAATCAATGAAAATGTATAACTACACTTTTGTTTCTTAAACTTCACAACTACGTAAGAAAAGTTTTAGTTGTAACTAAGATTCAAGCAGTTACGGCTAATGCACGACCACCGAGAACATTGGAACATAAACATAGAAATTAAAGCTATAAAGAGGTTTAAGAGAGGAAAATTGCCTGAATAAGAAATTACAGGAGAAATGCTGAGGAAAACGAGTGAAAATGTGTTGAACTAGTAACAGATTCGTGGTTCGTTACGAAAGTATTGAGCCATGCGCAGTCTGAAAAGTTTGAATCTAACAGTCTGCTTTTCAGTCTATACATTTTTTAGCGATACTTCAACCTCTTTAACCCGTCCAAATAGTAGTTGCTCTGCAAAATAGGCGTTTGCGGTTGCGATGACTTCTTTGTTCGATGAAAATCTCTGTCCTCTGAGCCAAACTTTGAGCTTAAAACAGAATATATTCGCTGGGGGATATGGTGAATATGCTGGATGTTCAATCAATTCAAATTGCAGTTTGTGAATTTTGGTGACCATCGAAGTGAGAGCAATTTGTTGTGTTCAGCAATTGCTGCCTTCAAATGGTCCAATAACGATGTTTTTCCTTTTTTTAAGTAGTCGATGAACAGACTTCCCTGACTATCCCAAAAAACAATCTCCATTATCTTCTCGTTCGATGAAACCATTCTCGCCTTTTTTGGACAGGTTCGCCCTCTGTAGTTCACTGTTTTGACTGTTTCTTCGTCTCAAGAGTGTAATGGTGGACCCAAGTTTCATCGACAGTGATAAATCGACGCGAAAAATCCAACTCGTTTCTCTGAAACCACTTAAACAGGGCTTTGGAAATGTTCATTCGAATGAATTTTTGGTTCATAGTGAGCAAGCGCGGAACCCAACGCGCGGACAGTGTTCTCACGCCTAATTCTTCAGTCAATATATGACAAACACGTTCTTTCGATATGGCCACAGCCTCTGTTATCTCTCTAACCTTGATTCGACGATCTTCCAGTATCACTTAATGAACTTTTGATATTATCGGTGGAGGGGTTGGCCGTCCCGAACGATCATTATCGCCCAAACTGGTAGGGCCACGTTTAAATTCAGCTGCCCATCTTTTCACGGTGGCAAATGATGGGACAAAGTCCCCGTAAACGGCGTCTAACGCAGCTTTAATTTGCGTACGCGTATCAAAAATGTCTTTATTTTGTTCTTATCAACTTTAGCCGGCCTTCGGGAGCGCGGTGCATATTTAAGATTAAAATTTTAATTTCTAATCGCGTAAAATTTTAGGAATTCTATGCTACGTTTTAGCCAACTTTAATGAGTGTAAGCTATTGAAATTCCTCCACAATGGTGCGTCGCACCTGTAGAAGTCAAACGGTTAAAGAGGACAAAAGTTTAGATTTGAACTCGGCGACCTTCGTCCATGGATTGCCGGTTGTTTTAGCTAACATCTGGTGTAGTTTGTTCAACTTTTCCGAACGTTTTTGTCCCGATGGAGGAAAGGGGCCAAAACTGAGACGACTCAAAAGTGGTGCCAATCAACATATCTGGCGTTCTGAACGTTCTTATATTCGACAGAAAATGAAAATAGGGAAAAAACTAAGAAGTTTTCAATCATAAATTTGATGATTACGTTAGGGTTGCCACAAACTTGCAAGCACAGAAACGTTTGGTTGATTTTCAGAAAGATTTCCATTTGAGAAATAAAACGAAATACAATTCATGAAACATTACTTTCCCGGTTTGGTGAGATGTCCAGTTCGTATTATTAATCAGGCCGCATGACGATTTCGCATATAGGCGTTGACAGCATAAGCGCGAAGTAGGCTCATCTCTCTCTAACTCGCTTAGATAATTTTTTCTTACTCTGCGTCTGATGTAAGACCAGACATTCCCGATTAGATTGGTATCGGAACATTGTTTCGGCCAATTGACTATATCCATTTTATTTCCTTTCCAATCGGCTGTAAGGTGTCGTTATCTTCTTATAATAATCGCACTTCATTATCGGCTCTATACCATTTTCGAGCAGATCATAGAAAATACTTCTTATACATTTGAACTATATTTATGTATTTAAAGATGTCTGCATATAAATATATACTTGTCGAGACAATCCAGAACAAGCTTAACGGGGTGTTTAATAAAGTTCTCCACATAAACACTAAGACTACTTCGTAGAAGACCGAGACCAAAAAGGCATCTCGTCAGTAAATATAATATTACTCCAGACACTTTTTAAAATTTTCATTGCTTTTCGGCAAACAACGGTTTATTGTGTGTGTTGTAGGCTTCTTAACATTGTTTTATTTTTATGAGCCCTACTGTAACACTATTTTTGGCAAGTTTTAGGCGAACTTGACGGTGTGTAAAATTTGGATATCTTTAAAATAGTCGAGTTATCGCTTGATAGCCGTTTTCGGAGTTTGCGCTTGTCTTATTCTTTGATTGTGCAATTTTTGATAGAGTTTGTTGTCTGGTATAATTTTATCCACTTCCGCACAAATAAAAGACTTGTGTAGGTAACGCGCTGACACTGCAATACTTGTTTATGGGTCTTAGATGTGGTGCCATTTAAATATCTGTAGAAATAGTACACATTTTAAAACGATACCACTTACTTTATCTGCATCAGAGCAACTAAGTTGCAACTTGTAAAGTGTATAGCTTCTAAAACATCGATCATTTAAGGGAATATCTGGCTGCCGTATTAGATCTAGTTCTTTTTTTTAATAATAATTCAGAAATTCCTGAATATTTCTAGTTTAAGAGTTATAAATAATATAATGATTTTAAGAGAAAATTAGATATGTTATTGCTCAAACATCAAAACCATTTCACAGCTTTTGCACCACTTTAAATTACTTTTTTTCCAGAAAACTGCTCATGGTTTTTTAATGCGCTTTTTCTCTACAGAAAATAGCATAATTAGTGAACATTTTGGTTTTTATTTAAGTTGCAGTTCTCATGAAGGGTTCAAGACATGATCGTTTAGCAAGTTTTAAGATTTTTCTTCTTGCTTTCATTACTAGGATTTTTAAGAAAAACAGGATTTTGATTATATATGAGAATTATAAATAAAAATTTTCAAGACCATTGGGTAGATAGTTTTCTTGAAAAAGAACATTTATTGAAAAAAAATTTTTCAGAAGAGCTGATTTTTGTCTATTGTGAATTCGATCCAGTTTCGTTGTCTTCGGTATGCGTATTAGTGTTTAATTTTTCGAGTTTTAAAGCCGCGTACAAAACGACAAAGACGTCGTCCTGGCCCTGGAAGAGAAAAAATATACATAGAAGGGTAGGCATGTTATCAAAGCTTTCTACAGGATCGCCTCCCAGGACTCCCGTAACGTCCGTTTAGAGTAATAGATCAGGAAGCTCATCCAGGCGTTCCTTCATTTCTTCCTCTCATTCGAAAAGTCTTGATTATTTTAACTCCATAATAAATGGAATTCGGTAAGATGAAATCAATGAAAATGTATAACTACACTTTTGTTTCTTAAACTTCACAACTACGTAAGAAAAGTTTTAGTTGTAACTAAGATTCAAGCAGCAGTTACGGCTAATGCACGACCACCGAGAACATTGGAACATAAACATAGAAATTAAAGCTATAAAGAGGTTTAAGAGAGGAAAATTGCCTGAATAAGAAATTACAGGAGAAATGCTGAGGAAAACGAGTGAAAAATGTGTTGAACTAGTAACAGATTCGTGGTTCGTTACGAAAGTATTGAGCCATGCGTGGGCAGTCTGAAAAGTTTGAATCTAACAGTCTGCTTTTCAGTCTATACACTTTTTTTAGCGATACTTCAACCTCTTTAACCCGTCCAAATAGTAGTTGCTCTGCAAAATAGGCGTTTGCGGTTGCGATGACTTCTTTGTTCGATGAAAATCTCTGTCCTCTGAGCCAAACTTTGAGCTTAAAAACAGAATATATTCGCTGGGGGCCAGATATGGTGAATATGCTGGATGTTCAATCAATTCAAATTGCAGTTTGTGAATTTTGGTGACCATCGAAGTGAGAGCAATTTGTTGTGTTCAGCAATTGCTGCCTTCAAATGGTCCAATAACGATGTTTTTCCTTTTTTTAAGTAGTCGATGAACAGACTTCCCTGACTATCCCAAAAAACAATCTCCATTATCTTCTCGTTCGATGAAACCATTCTCGCCTTTTTTGGACAGGTTCGCCCTCTGTAGTTCACTGTTTTGACTGTTTCTTCGTCTCAAGAGTGTAATGGTGGACCCAAGTTTCATCGACAGTGATAAATCGACGCGAAAAATCCAACTCGTTTCTCTGAAACCACTTAAACAGGGCTTTGGAAATGTTCATTCGAATGAATTTTTGGTTCATAGTGAGCAAGCGCGGAACCCAACGCGCGGACAGTGTTCTCACGCCTAATTCTTCAGTCAATATATGACAAACACGTTCTTTCGATATGGCCACAGCCTCTGTTATCTCTCTAACCTTGATTCGACGATCTTCCAGTATCACTTAATGAACTTTTTTGATATTATCGGTGGAGGTTGCAGTTGTTAGCCGTCCCGAACGATCATTATCGCCCAAACTGGTAGGGCCACGTTTAAATTCAGCTGCCCATCTTTTCACGGTGGCAAATGATGGGACAAAGTCCCCGTAAACGGCGTCTAACGCAGCTTTAATTTGCGTACGCGTATTGCCTTTCAACTGCAAGTACTTAACTACGGCACATTATTGGATTTTTTCCATTTTTACAAAAGCACCGACATCGAGTGACAAACGACTGTCAAGCAACTAAGCGACCAAAATGGCTGAAATTTTTACAGGTGTCTTTCAAAGCGTGTACGATTATAGTATCATAATGGTTTTGACGAGTAGGGCTATTTTCATGTTGAGGCTCAAAACTTTTCGGACTGCCCACGTGTAATAGAAAAAATTACAATTATAACTACAAAATAATTATACATTTAGTAAAAATGGTACGAGGTACGAGAAACATTACATATAATCCTAACTTCCTTCAAAGTAAACATTTTGGGATTTTGCATAGTTCTGTAATGGAATCGCGAATAATTGCGGCGTGCATTGACTTAAATCTGTTTGACAGTCTAAAATATTTTCACATTCAACGGCAAAGCAGTTATTGCAAATGCGTCGATCACACGCTAGACGTGTTTACTCATTGGCGTCTAACTTTCAACTGATCCAGACAGTTAATCCGTCTCCATTCACGCATGCGCATTACAGTTCACTTTCATGCGGCCGCGCAAACTGCTTCCATTGGACATCGGGTATTTTTGAAATATACCACGTACATCTAATAAGGCACAGATGAAAAGAAAAATACCGAACAACTAGCAAAGAAAGAATCATTCTATCTATTTCTTAAAAATGAAATGATTTCTAATCCAACAATGATTGCGGAATAACTCTTTCAACTGCCAATCGAAATTAATTTATTCTCAATTAGAAAATAAAGATAAAGTAGATTTAGGAAAGGCAAAATTTTACAGAACTACGTTTTTACAATTAGATAATTAATAGAAAAAAATGCAACACAACATTCACAATGTATACTTAGCATTTGTTGATACAGAAAAGGATTTAACAAATTTATAACACTAGAAACCGTATTAGAACCAATAATACAGAATTAAACAAGTTTTTAACGTACCAAGGAAGAAATTCGTTATTATTATCATCGTAGTTATGGTTGACTAATAATAGCTGCTGAAAGAGAAACAACCAAACCATATGTATGGCAAACTCACCGGTTGGTCTAAAAATAGGACTTGTTTTTATTTTTTTTGTTCGTGTGAAAAATCTGTTCGACCAAGGCCGGGAATTGAACCCGCGTCAACGGGTGTGTTAACTTGGCGAGCAGGCCTTCACGCCATCTAAGCCGACTTGATACATAATCATGACCTACTTATTCAAGTCCTTTCATTTATGTTCCGCTAATTGCACTAGGACTTTTAAAAAGCCGTACGTTAGTATACGTTTTAACTCCTATATATACTTGAAAGAAATCTAAGCTGAGTAATTTGTCGAAGTTAATGTTCGATCAAACTTTTCTTCGAAGTTACCTAAGCGATTTCCTCAAATTTTATTGCAGTCGAATTTTAATTTTATAAATTCGGCTTAAGGCTGTTCTTTATTGTTTAATTATTTTCTTTTTTCAAAAAAACATCGCCCTTGCCGCAAAAATCATAGCGCCATAAAATTACTTCTCGATTACTGTACAAAGGTTAAGACATAATAGGCAGCATCAAAACAATAAGCCATTTTTGGCTGCAATTTGTTACAGCTGAAGTGCTTTAATTGGAGCCGGAATTTTTCAAGCTAAAAGAATGGCGTCGTAAGAACAAAATATTTGTTAAAATTTTCTAATTTCGATTTAAATGTTACATCTTTGAAGAAATCGGTCCAAATTTAAAATATTTTACATGTAACAGAATAAGAAAAGCGAGATCGCAGTAAATCTGGCAGTATTTGGCACACATATTTGAACTGCGCTTCAAATCGAAAGCTCCGTTTATATCAACTTTTTCGCAGCGAACTAATTGGTACGAAGTTTGTTGGACATAACACTTCTATAGTCTCGTCAAGCCTCATTGAAAGCAATCTGAACAAAATTTTACTACGTTACAAATTTTATTTAGTTGCGTTTGTCATATTAGATTAATTTTGCATGATCTGTGCTATTAACTTTTTATTTGAAATAACCTTTTAATATGTTTATTTATGAGTTGTTTTGGGTTTTTAAAAACCAATATCTCGTGCAATTACGTTTCGTATTCAAATTTACCAGATTGTGTATTTTGGTAAAAGAGTTTATAGGTTGTCCCAAAATTATCTGTAAAAGTTGGACTAGGAGCCTCAACGTGGCCAAGCGGTTTAGTTGTTTGACTGTGGTTCAATCCCAGGCCCAACCTTGGCGAGTGACCCACTCAGTCAGTCACTAAAAATAATTGAGTAATAAAGGGTAATAATTTGGTCGTCTAAGGTGCGGTGCTTGTTATATCAGAGATGAGCGTGAAGTCTTAACCTCTTAGTTCGCGGGCTATGCTTCCACACGAGGTGTTAGAACCTCACCAAGTTGGACTCCGTCATCAAACAGCGCGACGTATTTTAAAAGATAAATTCCACATAACTTCACAAAATGGCTCCGATTCACAGTGGCTAGTTTCAATCTAAACGAATAACATAACATAGGAGAGGCGTTTCTGCAGTACATTGTCGCTAGTAAGAAGTAATGAACTTGAAGCTACGATTCTAAAGTCTCACTTGAATGATTGGCGCTATTAGTGATTGACGTGTTCAAATAAATTTCGACAGGAGCACTATAAAGTGAAAATGAAAGCTGTCATCACTAGTCTCGAGTACCTGCATTCCACAATGCGGCGCAAACGTCCACATTTCCTGAGGGGAAATCCACAAATTGTCACATCCAAAGATCTTGGAACGCGATCGGTATATTCTTTAACATGAGCTGTGATTACTTGTTTTCGTGATTGAAGAACATATTAGTGAACCATGCAGTAGGGGGCTGCTGCATCACTGCAATCAACAGAAACCACCTTGCAACTCTGCGCATATTTGTGTTAAAATTACAAAATGACTTTGGTTTGCTGATCTTTATCTGGATAAATAGATATCACAGCGTATTGTAACCATTGGCCAGATCGAGACACAAGCTTACAAGCCTGAACTGAAGTATCAATTGAATAAATAGCACTTATCATGGATTGCCTTGTCCAAAAGAATCTACCCTACATACCAGCACTTTTTGGAAAGCAAGATCAATGAGCAACTTGTGTCAAAGGTGTCACAAAGGTGAGATGTTTTAGAACATCTTTCAATATTCTTTGATATGAGCCTTTATGAATGCAACTTACTGCCACGATTGACACTAAGAGGTAGCAGGTTTTTTTTGACATTTCACTAGTGCTTCACTCAGTGAGGGCTTCATCACTGTGACCAATGACATCATTCGACGGCTCGTACAGATTTGATAAAAGGTGCAGTCTCTTTCATTAGTCGAAGTTTGTAAATACACTAAAAGGGTATATCTATATATATATATATATATATATATATCTAGAAAAATATTTGCTCTACATAATGGAATTTAGAAAAGTATGCCACACATATCTCATGCAATGAAAATGCACATAAATCGCTTGGAACCTGTACTGGACAACATCATAATGTTATGGAAGTGTAAACAAAATTAAAGGAGTCTTAGAATCTACTTTAACTCAAAGGATACATTAAAATGACTACTTGTGGCAAAAAATATCAGTTAATTCGACAGTCATATAAAAGTAGCGACTGTTATATCAAAATATACAATTTTATTCAAAAAAAGTAATTTAAATATATGAATGTTCTAACGTATACTTCACAAAATACAAAGGAGTCTGGAAAGTAATGAGACAGGTTTTCTTGGTCCAATCAGAAGAGTTGGGGGCGGAATCTTCAAGCCTGACGATTGGTGGGGAATGTTAGGTAAATGGTCCGATCCAGCTCATTTACCTTTGAGCCATTACAGATTAAATCCCTTACAATGTGGACAGCTGTTTGAGCGATAACATTTTGTGCCCAACTCGAAAACGCTTGATATGATACACAATTCATACGGCAAGGACGCTGTATCGGAAGTACAAGTGTTTAGGTGGCATAAAGCATTCAGAAAAAAAGGGAGGACATCTCACACCTCTCATAATGTAGCTAAGGTAAAAGTGGGTTTGTACTCTGACGAATGTCTGAGTATCAGATTGATAGTAGATGAAGTGGGACTTCCAAAATCGATTATACATGAAATCATCACGACGGAATTGCAGATGCAGAAAATTTGTGTTATAATGGTTTCTAAAGTTTTGCCTGACGAAAAAAAAAAAAAACCTAGTATCGATTTGAGAAGTCTGATTTTTGGAGAAAGTGGTAAGTGATGATGAAATGTGAATTTTTGAGTTCGATCCGCAGACGAAAAGATGACACTCTGGGTGCCACAGTACTGAGTGTTCTCGACCAACAAGGTTCGAACGAGCAAATTTTTGACTCTAAAAGTATTTGTTCATAAGAAGTTTGTACCATCAGGACAGATAATCAAAGCTACGTTTTACATGGAAGAGCTGAAATAACGGAAGCAGAGAGAGTTTCTGGTAAAAAAAATCGTGACAACGCTTCCCCAACCTCCCTACAGCCTGAATCTGGCCCTACCTGAATTTTTTTATTCCTCAGCTCCAATTCAGTGTGAAGACGCCATTTTGGGATTGTTAAAAATGTCAGATTGTTGCGACGAGTGCTCTGAAAGAGATTCCAGCTTAAGACTTCCAGGCGACCCATGGTAGAATCGCTGGCAGAGGTCCGTTAATGCTCAAGGACTTTGTTTTGAAGAATCTTTAGTGTATATAAACATATCAAATTAAACGAATTATCTGAGATGTTCCTTACTATCCGGACGTTTGTATAACAAAACAATTTTAGGTAATAAATGTTTTCTTGTGCATATTTGACCTTTATGACGATCTCGACTTATCTTTCATAAAAGACGATAGACTCAAATTTTATGGTTTTTAAACAACTCTACAATCTGCTATTAGTAAATAAGATGACCAGTTGTAGGTATTGTAATTTGATTTAATGATCTAAATATAAATATAAGTAGCTGGTTTTAATTTTGTTTCGATATTTTTCGAGTTTTCTAAATAATTTAATATCTATAGGACGTCCAGGACATCTGTTCAATTGGAAACAAGGCTCTTACGATCTTTATGTTTTTTTACAGGCATAAGTTATGTGCTCTTCATCAAAAAACTAAATTAATAATTACATAATATGTAGAGCGATGTCCCAATAAAGAGAGTTGTCTTCCTCTTCTTGTAATAGTGTAGTTGCTGGTTGGTTTAGATGTACTGTTGATATATCTTTGTTCTTGGTGCTAATTTATTCAATTTCTTTGGCATGTAGTCTCTCATTTGTTGTTATTTACCATTGAGCATTTACTATCACTCGAAGAATTTTATTCTGAAAACGCTGTACTCCAGAAGGGTAATACCATGCGTCCAGGTGGGCTTTAAAATGGCTTTGTAAATTAGCAGTTTATTTTCCATTGTCAGCTTCTATTATCTTCCAAGCATCTAGTACATTTGTTTGAATTTTAATCTTAGCTGTAGTCTTTTTGTAAAGATATGAGTACGCCAGCTTAATCTTCTATCCAGATGAAGACCTATCCGCTTAAGGTATATGATTTCTGTTCAGTGTATTGAGTGAAGTTAACATACGTCGGTTTTGTTTTATGGGTTTGGGGTAGGTCTGCTGTATAGAGTGCGTACAGTATAAGCTCTATGATACTTCCTTGGCGAACTCCGGATTGAACAGAGTAGAGTTCAATGTAAGCATCTCGGTATTTAGCTGGAAAGTTAGAAAGGTAAGATTTCAGAAGGGAGTAGAGGGATGTGGGCCTAAATGTTTGGGTTTGTATAGTAATCTTAGGTGCCATATTTTATCAAATGCTTTGCTTAAATAAATCAACGAAGGCAGTTGAACAGTATCGCTTCTCTTCAATATCGTTGCTGATTTTTTTACAATTCGATGAGTTTGTTCGGTGGTTTCGTGTTTTTTTTATAAATTCAAATTGAAGGGTAATTCATACACTTTCATCTATGAGTTCAATTAGTCGTTTGACTATAAGCGTAGTTCTAATGAAAGAGCATTCCAAGCGACAATTTTTTCTTATTTCTTCAGTGCAGTCACGAAATGCATCAATTATTAATGCTGTTTAATATTGAACAGTAATCGCGCAGTCATGTTTGCACATAATCATTAAAATCCCTTTAGAACTCCAAAATTGCTAGGCGATGGCGATCAGGGATGAAATTTCGGGATAGAAGAGGTAAATTTGTTTTGCCTACTATACGTGATGTATACATTTTGGGTTGTTTTCTAAAGAAGCTCAACGTTTCCATCAACAAGTAAAAACGGTCTTCATTATTATTCCAGTTATATAGCTTGAAGTACCTGTTATCTCTGCTAAAGACTTCGTAATTAGCCGGCAACTTTCTTGTCAAGTCACATATGCGATTAGCATCTTCCTGGGTGCACGTAGTTTAGATTGCGGCTAACCAGAGAATCTACTGCATATTTACAAATTGTGCTTCCAAATCTAAATTCACGGTGCCGTTTGTTTATTTGATTTGAAGGTTCATCGTCCTAAGGATGTTTTCTTGCGAATTACTTTTAGTGATAAGATCTTGTGTGCATATTCAGTAACAATATGTTTTTGGAATATTCAAACCCATTTTATTTTCGATTACTGAAACTGGAATGATGAAGTTTTGCACTTTGGTAGGTAAGCAATAAAAATTGCGTAACTCGTATGAATTGTTTCAGTGTTGGTTCAAAGCAAATATCAATTGCACTTAAAGTTAACCTTGCAAATTTGGCAACTCGCAAAAAGAGGAAAGATAATTAGTTAGCTGTTTATCATTGTATGTTAACAATATGAGTAAGCATACTTCTAAGTGAACCAGGTTCGCTAGAGGCAGGATAATTGAATTGGCTTTTTCATAAAAGAAAAATAGAATTATAAGCATTTAACAAAGTATTAGTTGAACAAGGAAACTATGCTTTGTATTGTTAATAGAGTTTTAAACAGAAACAAATATATATCTCATTTCAATAGTACAAGGTTCAACAGGGAGGTGTTATGTTTTTCAAAACACCTAACAGTTATTTAAGAACAAATTTTAAAATTTCAAATTTCCAAAGATTACGTATTTAATGCCATGTAAGAAACATACAGCACCAACAAAAACAATCTAATTCAAGTGTGAAAAATGACGCCATCCTAGTGAAGGCCATTCTTGTCCAGGCATTGTTGCAGGCAGATGGAAAAACTGTTCATACACCTTTAAAGCATAGCTCGAAAATCTCGTATTATGGCTTCTGAAAGAGCTTCAAGAGCCCGTGGCTTTTCAAAGTAAATCTGAGCTTTCAGATAGCACCATAAAATATAATTACACGGTGGAAGATCCTGTGATCGAGGGGGCCACTCCACATCCCCGCGTATAAAACGAGGCGCTCTGGAAAATGTTCTCTTAAAAAAGCCATGGATTCTCTTGAGGTATGACAACTAGCCCCATCGTGTTGAAACCAAACCCTATTGAGGACAATCCGATGTCTTCTCAATTGAGACATCAAAAATTCTTGCTATATCCCCCGTTTTTCGGAAAAAGTAAGGTCGAATTATTTCAAACCGGGCTATCTCGCACCATACAGTTACTGTCTCAATTTAAGGGCCTTTGATGACCTTCCTGTGGATTATTTTCCGACCAGTACCGGCAATATTGTTTGTTTACAGCATCCGATAAGTAAAAATGAACTTTATCACTCGTTGCAGTCATTTTCTATCACTTCCAGCATCGTTTCTGTAAACGTAAATAGCCGTACAGTCATTTTCTTTCAGTTCTTAAACCACCATCATTTTGTGAGGATGAAAATGCAGGTCAAAGTGCAAAATTTGGCGCAAGCGTGTCGTACCGCTGAACGGCTTCCATGGCCTGTCGAACTTTTTCGGTGTTTTTTATTGATCAGCTTCCCGAACTGTTCCAGGTCTCACAGTTCCCCTCGTTCTGAAGTTGTTAAACCATTTCAGTATTGTTGGACGAGATGGAGCGGCACCGCATCGACCAACATTGAAGCGAATTCGAAGTTTGCTGTTTCTGCAGGTGCCGTAAACAAAGACGCGCTGTTCAGTCGTCCACGGCTTCATGGGTACTGAAATGACAGCGCTAGTTCCACTACAATCAATTTTATACCCGCCTCAAAAACTTGACCTGTTCCTGCCGGATCCTATATTCCGCTTGGCTATTTTTTTTAAAATCTGGTCTCGTCTTAGTTATTTTTCAATAGGGATGCCCTTTATTTGATATAATATTTTGTATAATCGAAAGTTAGCAATCATGTTGGCTCTAATCACTTTCGTACAGCTACTTGAAAAAGTACAGCTGTTGTTAATCCAAACCATTCTTTTTTATCTTTCATTTACGATGATCTTCTTTCTGAGTTTCTATTTCTGTCAATTTTTCCTTGCATAATAAAATGTAACATAGCATACTCTTGCAAAGTATTGTAATTTGTGAATTTTAAGTTATTTTTCATGTTTATGTTTAAATCATACATGACTACATGCTTCTGTAACACAGTTTAATATAAACCGTAAAGTAACTAAGCTGCTGGATAAACGCACTATATTATATTCATATTTCAGATAGTTTACTATAATTCTTTATGCCATGCTCTAATGTTTTCGTAGTATATATTGAACAGTATTGGTGACAGAATACAGCCCTGTGTTACTCCTTTCACTATATTACTTTCGTTCGTAGTTTCCCCCTTCACTCTAACGAGTGCAGTCTGATTCTAGTACAAATTATGTATAATACCTATATATTTTTTGATCGACTCCTGTTGTTTTAAGGATCTTTCTACTAGCACTTGTATGCATCGAGTTTCTAAGCCATATATAAATCTGAACTGACTTTCTCCTATATGCTTTTTAACTTTGTTGGACGTTCTTCTATGTATTACCCGCAAGATTTTGACATGTGACTAATCAAACTAATTGTTCAGTAATTTCTATATGCCTTTGCGCCCGCTTTTTTCATTGTCATTATAAATATAAATTTTAATCAGTCTGAGACTATGATTGCGGTCTTGTATGAAAGTCAATATTTTTATTCTATTTTTTTAGCAATTTTAGAATTTTACTAGGTGTCTCGTTGGGGCCTGTAATGTTCCTGTTATTCCATTGTTTGATTGCATACTGAACATCTTGTGTTGTTATTGGTGGCTATATTAATTCTTCTTATATGTTGTTTTGTTCAGTTCTAATATCGGAAAGAACTCAGATATGTATTATTTTCATCGAGGTAGTTTTTGTTTAGACTCGCATATGACATTACTTACTTTATCCCGTTATTTAGGAATCGTTTTATTTTTTCGTCTCCTGTTGTTCTTCACCCTTTTATGTAAATTAAGTCTTCCTGTCTCTACACTCTTTGTATTAGCCCAGTATAGCCCATTGAGTTTTTGTTTTTATAATTCAATATTTTTCCGTTAATTGCTAAGTTTATTTTGCCATTTATTTTTTCTTTGTTTATTTTGTGTTTGGTTCTATATCGTTTTTCCAATTGATCAATTATATTTTTAAAATTCTTCCATGCAAGCTCCACTTATGGTTTTCGTTAACTAATGATTGAGTTAGTTTTTCTTACTCTTTGATTGTTTAGTCTTTTGTATTTATGCTAGTAGTAATGGTTAAACGGGACATCTGCACTAGGGCACGTTTCAACAGATATTTCATGAACTGTAATACAGTCTGTTTAATTGCGTACTGTTGAGGTGTATGGGTAGACGCTGTCCAAGTGTACAGTCGTTGTTTTAGCAGCTTTAAGTAGGTATTTATGATTATTAGTTTACTTTCTGCTCAAAATCAAAATCATTCTTGTTGCCCAAACCATGTATACCAACTATTGCCTCTTCTTCTTTTGATCCCACTTTGGCATTCAAATCGCCTATCAAAATAGTTGTCTCTCTTCGTTCTATTGGCTTAGTCATTTTGATGTTGTTCTACCACTTTGTCATCATACTTTTATAATATTTATATTAATAGGACTAACTTGTATTTTTAACAATATCCTATCAGATAATGGTATAAAATTTATTAATACAGCATCGAATTGTTTTTTTCTCTTATTATTAGACTCAATCCATTTCAGTGTGGTGTATTGTCGTATCCTGAATAATAAACACTATAAATACACATTATTAAATCGCCAAGGAAAAATACACGCTGTGAATCGAAGAAGCAACCGATTTTAATGGTTTGAGAGATTTTTAGATTCGTCTTGAAGAAACGGGATGCGAGTTACAGTTTTGAATGCGATCTGAATGGTCAGATAATAATAGAACAAGGGTGATCTTTTGACCGAAAATAGTATTACGAGGGAAGCGCGCGCAAAAGCGCTAAGCGCAAGTTAATAAATTTTTGACTTTCAATAGTAGGATGTTCCTTGTCATCTATAATACATTTATCGACATTTGGCCATCTTATTTCACTTACGGTCATTACAGGTATTTCTAGTAGTGCCGTTTTGCAATTGGTGTTATAAATCGTTCCTGCTTCAAACATTTTACTAGCATTCTAGGTTCCGTTTTAAAACTTTCTTTGCACTCCTACTCTATCTAAAGAGCACCCATACCAGTGGTTCTCTTTTATTCTCCACGCAAGTGTGTAAACGTTGTTTAAGTGATTTTACTGCACAGTTTGGTCTTTAAATGGTAACCAGCCGATCTCTTTGTCTTCTGGTTACGAATTTTACAAATTATGCGCCTGATGCTCTTTAGATTTAGAGTTTAGGAAGATTTAACATAGCTCTATAAAAGGCAACCTAATTCTGATGACTAGTTGACACGACCACTTCGCAAAATAAAACTTTCGAATTTCTTTTTCAATAAGCCAATTGCTTCGTGTGCAGCAGGCACGATGCGCCATCTAGTTGAAACTATACGTTTCTAAATTTTTTAAGAAAACTGATAATTCAGAATTTTCTTTTAGGATTCGCAGCAAGATTTCGATTAAAAAAAGTAATGTTTGTAGGCAAGATGATTAGAGGTGTATGATGAATTAAATCATGAATTTTTTGTCGGCGTTGTTGCAATTTTGTTTGATTTTGGAGAACTCTTTGGAATTCAGACATACATCTTCGAAGGTCACCAAACTACAAGGAACCTTTCTTCCAATTTCACGCATTTCATGCTTCAGTCATGAGGAAAGGAAATTCAAAGATATTCTGTCACTGCTTTGATTGTTGAAATTCATTTGACAGTCACATTTAAATGATATAGACTTCTAGTCAAAAAACTTATATTTTGTTTCCTAGGACAGGACTATTAAATTATCTTTGGTTATTTTTTCTTTTCAGAATAATGGTAAATTAATGTTGTATTTACTTACTAAAACGTCTCTATAGTCTACATACCCGATATAAACTTTAAAAGCACTTATGACAGAAGACACATATAAGAATTTGAAAATACCTGTAAAGCGTTTGAATAAATAGAAAAACTATGTAATAGAGGCTTGATTTAATTGTACTTCTAAATTTGTCCTTTCTTTATTGATGCTTTTTTATTGTTAACTGCTATATCTTACTGAATTTCTTGGAGAATCTAGATATGTAATATTTGGAAGATGCTGAGCAAACTGTAATATTATCTCATCATTCACATTATATATAACAGGAAAAGTATAAGGATATCAATTCACATTACAAAAAACCTAATTGAAGTTGTAGCAAACGATTCCCTAAAGAAACGGGACAAGTGTACTATATTATACGATGTAATGTGGTATGTACGTATATCAAAGTATACATTCCCGCAAAGGTTGCAACTGTTCCCAGAGAATTTATTAATCTATATATTGTGGTGGATTAGCCCGCTTCTTCCTTTCTATTTCTTCTTTTACAGATCTTGATGGGTTTTTTGTTTCATTGTTTATTCTCTCCACTCTTCTATTTTCTGTTTTCAGTTTATTACCTTCATTCGTTTCAAGTTACTTTCTACTTGATCTCTCCATATCTTGTTTAGGTTTTCCTCTGGATTAAACTTTTATGAATAACATCTAATATAGAAGAAGAGTGGAGGCAAATGTAATGTGATAAATAGCAAGAAAAGCTTTCGTTTGTCTGACTACAGTTCATCACATTTACGTTTAAACGATCTTCATCAAACCCGATGGCCTTCTTAAACATAGAAAGTCACTTAGGTCATAGTCATCGGTCTTGCCTACTACAACTCAAAGACGACATATCGTCTTTAAGAAAACGACAGAAACATGATTTAAAAAATGTGGCTTTTGTTATCTACCTCAAGAATTTAAATTGATGTAGAGCTTTTTAAAATATTTTCTTGTATTATAGAAATAGTGATTGGTAATGTTCAGAAATATTCTGAACTTTCTAAAAAAAATTGATGTTTTTTAATGGTTCAAAATGTTCTTGAATATTGCATAAAATTGTTATGGTTTGGATTATACATGTATTTAAAAATTCAATTATTATTTTGATTCGTCGGTTACTCTTTGATATTAATCTCAAAATTATTACATATCGGAAAGAGACAGCCATCAATTCGCGTTTGACTACTGAATTCATTTTAGAACCACCGTAAGTTTTAACTGCAACTGGTACACTAATGTTAGGCGGTGTTTATGCAACTCCATAAATCAAAATTTAAGGTTAATGATGTCACGTCGTTGATAATGATAAATGAAGCAGCAGAATAGTAAATAGTTTTGTATAATAACGTCATTTTCATTCAAATTATCTTTCCTCACATAAGTCTACGTGTTAAAGTTGCTCTTCATTTATGTAGACCTTGGCTATTCGAAATTTATTGTGACTTGGCCCTTCATTTAATATTATTGAACCCATTTGGGGATATAGTCTGCAGAACTTTTCAATAGATATTTTCAACCACCTTCTATTTGACATCACACAAATTCGTTACTGCTCTTTGTACTCGTTTATCGTTAGCTTTTTTATCTGGCCAGTGAGTGAATTACGCAATTTCACCCAAAAGAAAAAAATATTTGATGACTTCCGCTTAGTAATTAGATCAAATTGTCATGATAAGTTTTGCTGTAGAACATCTGGATTTTCGAACTCTACGTTTTGTCTGTAGCAGGCATCTTCAAAATGGGAACTTAGCCGTGCTGTACTCTAACCAGTTCTTTAATTAAAGTCGGCCAAAAAGTTATCTTGATTTTAAACATTCAGGGACATTTTCTCTTCTTACTTACCCAGTTTCAGAAAATCATGGAGTTTACTCCTAGTCGATCTTTTTCTTTGATGAAAATCCATCATTAGTCTTGGTGAGTAATCTCGACCAGTACTTTTTTGTGCTTTGTTTTTACGATTAAATTAAGTAATGATGTTTACGTTACAAATAGATAACTAACTCAAAGAAGTATTTGTGATCGTCGTTTTTTTATTATTATTTTATACGACTCAAACCACTTTTGGTGGATCTCAGCTTCTGATGAGTTTTATTTTGATAGTAATTCTAAATGGCGATTTTAAACGGTTCTTTATCTTTTTCTTGCATTGTTTTAAGACCATACAAACCTAACTTAAAAACATAACGTCACTTGTTTAAATACGCGCCCTTTTGCACCATATTGCCAGTATGCGCTTTTAAGCAAGGAATAAATCAGACACTAGCATAATTGGAATTAAAAAACGTAAACAGCGGCCATTTGTATGACTGATGACGTCAATGTGCGTTTTTTGTTTGTTGGGAAATATTAAGCATTGAATATTTTCTCTGTCGTGGCATAGAAACATCTGACTGTGTTAATACGTCTTTAAAGCGATTATAGATTACATAATCGCGCGTGTTTGTGATTACTATTGTGCAAGATTCTCCATTTCCTTTCTTGGTTATGAGTCAGGCGAAATTATGCTCGGCTGCCTTCTGCCGCTCGCGCGCGCGCTAAAAGCCCGGCTAATTTACGTCACTTTGTTTAAAATCGCGGTCATTTATCGTATTTATTTAGAGAGCGGCGCGTCTGGTGGCGGTCATGGGCGAAATCCGCAACAAAACAGAGACAAATCTGTCTCGATTTGCCCGCTTAATGTCCCGTGCGGAGCGCGATGGGCAGGCGGACCCCAGGCCGTCTGCCAGGCTCGAACCTCGCTCCCATGAGGAGTTCGAGGCCTGCCGGCCTCGAACTCCGCGGCTCTTCTAGAACGACGTATTTTTAGGCGCCGTCGCCCACCCCGAGCGCCAGCCTCCACGCGTTTCTAGAAAGCCGCGGTGGAAGCGTCTAGAACGTACTGGAAGGAATCCCCTCCGCCGGTGGCCGCCCTCATATACCCGGTGGCTCGGCGGAGCACAGCATTTCGCATGTGAAAGTGTTGGTGACGTGAGTCCCCTGTAACATTCCATTAAGATATTTGCGCGTGATCCGAGTGATTGAAGACTTGCTGTACCATAAGGACTTCGAACCCGAAGTGGTTTCCGGTTATTTTTAGCTGTGATCGATTCATTCTATCGCTTTCGTATAGTGCGGTTCGCTAATGATGCAGGCGCCGGTTATGGTAGAGACCGTCGCGGTTCCTTTAGGGGTAGAAAAAGTTCGGCCGACTCTGTCGGAGAATAACAATGATGAGAATAATGTGAGTGGAGGAAAATTAAGTTCTTCATTTAATTATGAAGTTTAAGACGTGATTTTTATTTTTTATTGTCTGTTGCAGACGGGCTTCCCTTTTGACGACTCCGACTTCGGAGATAGAGACCGATCATTCCGCTCGCACATCGACGACATCGTCAAACGGCATCCAGAACTAGCCGAGCATCTAAACTTCGATAAACACTTTGATAGTTTTCCGTTTCGGTCTAACACCTGGGGCCATAAACGACGCGGTTCCTCTTCTAGCAGCGACGAAGCGAGGCCGTCCAGTTCCGCAGAACACCCCGAAGGCAGACGCTTTCGTCGTCCGTTCGGGTCGAGGTTTGAAGAAGCTTTTGGATTTCCCTTTAGCAAAACATTTGACGGAGAGCCTGAGCACCGCCAACAGCAATCATCCCCACCTCCCAAACCTCAACAGCAACCAGAAACTCCGCAGGAAAGCAAGCTAGAAGATAAAGTAGCGGAAAAGCCACCTCAGGTCCCTGCTAGCGAACGGAGCAGAAGGCCGAACCCGCATATCCCACAGAGCAGCACTGTCGATTTAGGGCAGAAGCAGGATCCAGTGTCAGATAGTCGTGGGCAGAGATCCATGTCGGCTCCTCCAGAAAACCGCCAACAGCGGTTTGTTTCCAGCATCAACATACCCATACAGAGTGGAGGAGGAGGAGATGCTGCAGCGCAGCAACCAAATCCTCCACAGCAGAGACAGCAACCGCAGCAACCCCAGCCTCAGCCTAGCCAAACGAATAAAATGAACGAGCGGGTAATTCCCATACACGTAGAAGGCCGTGATGAGCCAGTGATACCAAAGCGTGCAAACCAAACGTTTAGTCAGCCCCAACCTCAGCCAGAGAGGGTGTTTTCTTCACCCCAACCAGAGAGGGTGTTTACATCGCCTCAGCCAGAAAAAGTATTTGGTCAAAGACCTGCTGGGTTTGGGCACTGGGATAGATCACAGTCACCATATTATTCAGGGGAGTTTTTCCCCAGCGACATTGGCGACCAATATTTTGAAGGAGCACCACAGTTTTTCATGAACAGAGGAGAGCCTCATCAGCGACGGCCTAATCCAGAAGAATACTTTGCTGTAAGTTTTTTGATTTAATTAAAACGAAAACAAACGATAATATTTTTGTTGCGTAGGGACCATTTAGGCAACAACAGACTCACCAAAGACAACCGCAACAAAAACCGCAGCAACCTCCTCAAATGCCACAACAGTAACCACAACCACAGCAGCAACATCAACAATATCAACATCAGCAGCAACAGCAACAGCCACCTCAACAACAACAAACTGCTCCACCACAGCCCCCACCCCAGCCTAAAGGCCCGATCGAACAAATACACTGCATTCAAAAAGATGTATTGCAGTTGATGGATCCAGTTGAGAAATTTAATGGAAAGCCAAAGGATAAGCAGTATTTATATCTTGATGAAATGTTGACTAGGAATCTTTTAAAATTGGATGATGTTGAAACTGAGGGGAAAGAAAACATACGGCAGGCCCGTAAGGAGGCTATTAAGTGCATTCAGAAGTGCATTAGCATCTTGGAAGCAAAGGCAGCAGCTAACGAACAACTCCGAAATGAACTGATGGAAGTGGACACAAAATTGGAAAACCCCATCTCTGCCGAACCTCAACCAGAACCCGAAGCTGAAGCTGTAGCTGCACCTGAAACCGAAGCAGCTGCTGCTCCAACTACAGAACCGATTCCTCTTACTTCTTTGGAAGTGTCGGGCGTTGATAGACCAGGTATGCAAGTTGCTGCTGACGAGCAAGATACTGAAGATCAACAGCAAGCAGATAAGGCTGAGGAGGTTACTCCGATGGAGGTTTCCCCACCCGATGCTTCATCGGGAAATGCTGCAGTTGCAGCTGAGGCTCAGGAATTAGAACAAGAAAAGAAAAATGCTACTGAGGAGTCTGTAATAACACCAACAGGAGATAAAACAAAGGAGGTGGAGTCTGCAGCGCCATCAAACGAGGAGAAAGGTGAAAATGCAGCTCAACAAAGCGAAGCTGCTGAAAGTGCTAGTCAACCTGCTGAGACTGTGAAAGAGGAAGCGAAAGATAAGAAAGAAAAAAAGAAGGTGAAGAAGAAGGCGACAACCGATAAACCAGAAGCAGTAGCTTAGTTTTTGAATTGTAACGTAACAGAATGTATTTTAACCCCAGATTATTGTTGTTTTTATTAGTTTTGTTATCACTTAATTGTATTTGGTTTTTACGATTGCAAAATTTTTAGTGTGACTGTGAACCTTAACTTCCTTTGTTTTCACCGTCCACCCTAATTTATTCGACTTAGTTATGAATGTCGTGCCATCATTGTGTTGTACAAAGTTGGAGTTACTCTTACCAAACGCATAGCAACTGTAGGCTTGCAGCGCCGCACACTCACGCCTGTGCACCTAACAGTCTCGAGGTAGTTCTGCATTTGCTGTGCACTTTAATAATTTTGATATTAAGGAGTATTATTCTGAGGTAATGAGATTAATATTAAGACTTGTCTGTTGCCGAGGCATTATCGAGTTTATATTGTTACACCCCTAGGTGCTCTAAGCTTGTAAATATTCGTCATATTCAAGTGTGTCGTTATGTATGCGTAGATTTGCATATCACTCCGATATAAAATTGTTATTGTTTGTGTTTGACAATAAATAATTTTATACGGATGTGCATTTTAGTTATCAATTGATTTTTTAATGGACCACAAACACAGCAAACAAAAGAGGTGTGCTTGGATAGTATGTCATAAGACTTCCGAAAAATCGGAAACGGGCAGTAATGTGTACAAAATAGTTTTTAGTCATTTTTATATTTGAATAACGAAAATGAGTCTACTGCAGTCATGGCGCAGTTTGGCTCCATATAATAAAAACGATACAACCAACTATGAAGACGTTAAAATATTGTTCTAAATCGAATCCAAATTAATTTACAAATCAAATATGAAGCGTGAGTTAATTTGTTACTAAATTCATCATTAATGAATTGCTGAAGTGAATTTCCAAGTCATTTATTTAATCCATTATTTATTGTTTATATTTTGTCGAAAATGTGTTTATTAATGGTATTGGTAAAAGATTTAACATGTAAGTCATTGATGCGTAGTGGACATTTATTGGTTTCCAATTAGCAACTACAAGATAGTCTATTTCATTAAATTCAGTGATAGGCTAATTTGCTGGTTTTATAGAACCAAGTGAGCAAATTAAGTTGCTAATGAATAGAGTTGAAGACCAAGATCTTTTACGTGCTGCTCACTGGTATTGTTATTTCTTGTTCTAGTAGGTTGAACCATGCATTTTATACGCTTCAACCGATATGAAACTAAAAATTTGTAGCTAAATCATGCAAAAAATAAAGATATGAATAAGTGAGTTAACTTGCTGAAAATAAAATGTAAATTTTGGTTATCATTCCAATGAGATATTTTACCTATACATCTTTCCTTATTGTATACTTTTTAGAGGTTGGTTATACTGTAAATTTTTTAAAACAATTTTCAAACTTGAGCTTTCCCGCCGCCTTTTCAAACTTGTGCGGACCTTGCCCCCTAGTTTTATCTGTATATCATAACCTGTTCAATGGCGTGCATGCAGCGGTGCAACAGGTTGCCGCACCGGTGCAAGCTGTTGCTGCAGTGCAGGTCGTTTGCTCAGGTAGTTACTGCAGCAGAGCAGCAGCATGTAACCCTCCACAGGCTAGACGGCGCCGACGAGGGCGTTACAGTCCTAAACTTGAACAGGCCAAAGCAAAAGAATGCGCTCAGCGTCGGTTTGGCCCGCAGCCTTGGCGAAGCTGTCGACAGCTTGAGTGCCTCGGACGCAAGGGTGGTGATAATCAAAAGCAGTGTACCCGGAGTGTTTTGTGCAGGTAAGCATAAGTGATGTTAAGCAAGTTACTAGATTTATTTGTACACAGGTGCTGACCTGAAGGAGCGCTTGAACATGTCTCACAAGGAAGCAGCATGGTTTTCGACTAGTTTGCGTTCGTTGATGACTCGAATCAGCAACTTGCCGATGCCTACAATAGCAGCCATAGACGGCCTTGCTCTGGGTAAACAACGTATTTTTGTTGAGTTTCCTAATAATTGCACAATTTGCAGGCGGCGGATTAGAACTCGCTTTGGCATGTGATATGCGGATGGCTTCAGCTACAGCAAAACTGGGCTTGGTAGAAACAAGGCTTGCTATTATGCCTGGAGCAGGTGGCACTGTGCGGTTGCCGCGTCTGATCAACCCGGCTCTTGCCAAAGAAATGATATTTACTGCCAAAGTAATCGACGGTAGCCAAGCTGAATATTTGGGTGGGTAATGGAGAGGTTTGCTAGGCACGACTTTATGCATCAAACTTTTAGGCTTAGTTAATCATGCCGTGAAGGACAATGAGCCTGGTGATGGGGCTTATCAGAAATCATTGGAGATAGCAAGGGAAATCTTGCCGAATGGGCCTATTGGCATTAAAGCGGCCAAATTTTCTGTCAGTAAAGGCTTTGAGGTGGACATAGGCTCTGCGTTGGCTATAGAAGAAGCGTGCTATGCTCAAACAATTCAAACAAAAGATCGAGTGGAGGGGCTGAAGGCTTTTGCTGAAAAGAGGCCACCAAAGTATATTGGGCAATGATCTGATCTTGCTTTAAATGGAAAATCCATTTTTATCACTGTAAATAAATGTTTTACTGATTGATGGCCAATTTTGACCTTTTAACTGTTCCTGTATGATCCCATGGATGTAATCTAACCTCCTCCATTTTTTTTTGAAATACTTGCATGGAATAGTACTCTAAAATAACAAATTGTAAACTTCAAAAACTATTTCTGTATGCAACAGGGCCGGATTTACGCACTGGCTACTTAGGGTGTGGCTTAGAGCCTCGCACCACAAATTGACAAATTTTATTTTGAGTAGACAAGTAAAAAACGGTTTGAGATAAAATACGTTATGTATTCCATACCCCCCCTCCACCTCATTAGCGCCCGCACCGGTGGTTCAGCTTAGGGGTCTACAGATCCTAAATCTGGCCTTGGTGTGCAACACGTTTATAGTAGTGTTTGTTATTTAAAATGCCCCTCTTTTATTACAACTCTGACAGGAATATATGTGATATTATAGAATTACTACATAGTAAATAGTACATATGTTGTTACAAATTGAATTGTCTCTGTCTCTGTGCTACATTACTCCTTTTGTTCACTACTTTTGAAATTTACAAATTTATTTTTTTCAACTATAATTAGCATTGTATGCTATAACTTTGTGTGTGTCTTTATCGCCTTAACTATTTCTAATTTTTTGTTTTTTACTTTCTTCTTTCATTCGTGATTTTAAATTAATTTATAGCTTTTATTCAGCCATCTCAGTTTAGGTCTTACTTTTCTTCTATCTTCCATTTATTTCCTATATTCCAGTAATTTCTTTATTATATAGTCTTATTTCTTTCTGATAGTGTTCTAGTAATTTTGTCCTGACTTTTACATATAATTATATTCTTATTGTTCATTTCCTTAACTATATCATGATTAATTCTATTCATTTTCATTGATTTTAATTTGCTTTCAAAATAGAATTTTTTCTCAACACTCATTGTTTCTTCCTTTTCTTGTCTTTTAGTGTGTTTCTTCAACTTATGTCATCATTGGTGTTATTAGTATCTTATATATTTAAGATTTTGTCTTTTTGTTTATTTTATTACTTTGAAGTCAAGTTTTATTTACATAAATTATAATGTGTGCGCATGTTCTCTCAATTAATTCTTTGGTTTATTACTTGTGTCTCTCTTTAACAACATAGTTAATTTACAAGTTTTAATTTGGCCTAAAATGACTTCTATAGTTCTTAGAGTATTTTGTTTTTGTCTTCATTTACTCCTGCTGCTATTTTTCTTGCTTCTTTATGAAGGTTTTTAAATATTTACTTTGGTTTTTTAGATATTTTAGTCAAATCAGATATATCATCTAATTTTTTTTATAATACCGTTTAGCTCTAAATTGAATAGTCTAAATTGAGTGTCTTTGTCTCATAACTTTATTAAAGTTGGAAGTCTTTGTATCTTCTGATATTCTTACCATAGCAGATGTGTATGTTAATGTTGTCATTATTAGTCTTACTGGCTTTTGTAGTATTTCACCTTCTTTCAACACTTGTATGATTTTTTTTACCAGTGCTGTCAAACGTTTTCTTGAAATCTAGAAAAACATTATGTAATATGTTTTTGTATTCATTACTTTTTTCATTATTGCAGGTTGTTCTTTTACGTAGCCAAATTCGTTTTTCCTTTGAAGCATTGTGGAAGAAAGTTTTATTTTCTGTAGTTACTACATATTTTCTTGTACTGTCATAATAATACCACCATTTCAATAAATTAATATCCTTTCTATAATAAAAAAATATTTTATATGATCTTTGTATGCCTTTGTGACCATTCATTATCATTTTTCTATATATTTGATCTTTTCTTAAAGCTATTTTATTTTTATCTTATTCTTATCCTCAACTTTCTCATGTCGATTCTAATGCTTGATTTTCGTGTCTGTTTTCTGGATTGTTTTTTGTTGATTTTGACTCGTGTCGTTATTGTGTGTTGTACATAGTAGATTTTGCCTTTATCGTGTCTCTTTTGCGTTTTTATATTTTACACGTCTGGTTTTTTTGTTTTGTTTCCATTTTTTGGTTATTATTTTCTTATAAAGTTCATGTTATTTTTCTTATTTTCTCTATTATTTCTTCTTTTCACACTTGTTTAATTTACATGTTTATTACTTTATCTTTTGGTTAATCGCACTTTCATAATCATCAAACCATTTATCTTCTTTTGTAATTCTTGTGACCCGACGCTTTAGGGCATAAGGGAGAAGGAAAAGAAGAAGTAATTCTTGTATTTAATGAAGTTCTGTGGCGCCCTGTCAAAATTGTTTTTATTTTATTTTATTTATTACCTGTATCATTCATTTCTATTTCGTTTTAGTACTTCTCTATATTTTCTTTTTATTTTCTTTTACTTTCTTCAATTGCCTAGTTTGCCATTATTTACTTTTTACCCTTTGTTTTTCTTAAATGTTACTATTACCAGAAAGTGATTGAAGTGATATTATGTATCTATGATCACACATCTGTTATTGATGTTATTAACACATTCTACCTGATTTCCTTCTGTGTTATTTTTCCTGGTATGATCCATGTTTCACATAATTCATTATAATTCATAGTAAGTTTTTTTTCTAGTCAACGCAAAAAATTCTGTTTTGCCTTCAGCGTTGAATGCTAATACTACGTCATATCTTGATGTTACTTTAACTAACTTTTTTATTTTTTATAGCACTTTCCCTTGTTCTTATTTTGGTCACCTTTTGAAGTTTACCTTGAAGAACTTTTGAATTCCAATTTTATGTTTTAAATACTTTTTCCTTTTCTCTTAGATTATATTTGTCTTCATCTTTTCTCTTTTCAGATTCTTGCTGCTCATCTTTCTATTTGTTTCTTTAGTGCCCATGATTTATTTATTTTTCATTTATTTCATTCAATTCTATTTTTCATTTTGTTTAGTTGCTGATTAATACCATTTTGATCTAATATATTAGGAGTACTATTTAATCCTCCAGATATGCTGCCTTTCCATAATATTTTGTACTGTGTTGTTAGTTTTGCTGTAATTTAGGGGCGTTGTTTATTGACTCTGTATACTTATTTTTTAGTTCTTTATGCGACTTTAACATTAACTTATGTCACTTAATTTATGTTACTATTTTTCAGCTGTAGGTGAGATCTAATCTCTTCATCTTTATATATTATTCTGCGTTTTTTCTCTAAATGTAATCAATTTAAATACATCTATTACTTTGAACAACATTTAAAATTCAAAATCACTCGCGTCTTATATGTATAATTTTCAGATAGGTTTCTGCACTCAAAGATAAATGAACATTTAGATGCATGACTTTTGGAAAACTCGACGTTTTGGCATGTCATTTTCAAGGGATTAGCGTTTACTCTTGGTCTTAATATGCACATTACCCAAGGAGAATAATGAGTCAAAGAAAAAGAAGGGCCTTTTGCCTGCTTTATTTCCCTGTTCATTGAGTCCTAAGTGAAAGTTTGGCTGGGAATATACTGATTGGTTTAAACCAGTTATATAAATGATGACTTAGGATGATTAATAGTTTTCACACCATAGATAAACGTTGACTACTGTCTGGAGTATTGAAACATTAAGGATGTTTTTCTGTTTGTGAGATGGCAGCAAGTGTTTTTTAATTAAAATAATTATAAAAATTCCGCCAAACTTCACTTTGGAGTCTGATGGATCTGCTGATGATGAGATTTGGTATCTAGGTAATGGTATGGGTAGGTTTTCTATCGAAAGTGTAACGAATTTTTTATAAGAGTGTCTAGAAAGGAGACGGAATTATTTTGTTCAGTTTCTATGGTAAATTTGATGTTGGTGTGGTTAGGTGTAGGTGGGATAGGGACTCAGAACAGATCTTGTTCATGAAGGTAGATAAAACTATCATCACATATATCCAATAGGTAGGTTCAAAGTGAAGGGGTGTGATGATTGTTTGATATGATAGGTGAAAGTAGAAAATCCATAGGGGCACCATTCATTTGGCAATCTAATTATTTTATAAGGTAAAGTAGGCATCGTTAGCTTTTAAGACTTAACATTTTATTTTAGTAATACAGTTGTACATTTGGATAATTTTATTTGTCACGTTTTCAGGAGAGTAAATGTAGAATTCTATTTAGAATACAATTTGTTTGAGGGGTGCACGATTTGGGCTAACAGGAAAATTAAAACCTTTTGCGAGATTCCAAACAGCCGAGTCGCTTACAGAGTAATTGGAAAGGTTATGTACAATGGTGTTGATAGTTGTGGCTGACTAATGGGTAGTTTGAGATTTCTTTGGGTTGAATGAATAAAATGCAGATAGTTTTAGCTTCTTAAGGATATGAATGGTAAATGTTTTTGACCACGTCTTAGTTGCAATTCAAGAGGGATAACTTTTTAAGAAAGCAACGTGTCGTAAAAGTTTGGTTTTTCTTAAAGTAAGCTTTGAATATAGGTTAGTTAGGGTGAAAGTTTCCTTTTGTAGAGGCGTATTTAATAAATAAAGCTTTACACTTTTACGAGACGTATTGGTGTCTGCAACTCAAGTCTTCTTTGTACAATCCTATTTTGTTAAGATGTTGATTGTTCTGTTGGAAAATAATGCCTCATGAGACCTTACTATAGGTCTTCAGGACATCAGTTTGCTTGTCTACAATTTCGCAGTGTCTTGGGTACCTACAACAAAGTTACTATGTGGTGGTCTGCTAAAGTTCTGAGTTTTTCGCGGTATTCCCATATTAGCCTTGATGTTACCTTCGGGTTCTTTAATGCCTCCAGGGATGCCCGATTGTCCATGAATATATTGATTTATTTATTTCGTTAAGCCCTCAAATTATTTTGTTTGGGGCACTGCAGTATAGCAAATGTCTCCCTTTGAAAAATAGATATATATTTTCTTAGTGAAAGCTCAACTACAAGTTCCCATTTCACAGCATTTGCCTGTTACCGTTTCAGAATCAGTCTTTGATCTGTATGTATGCTAGATAATTTTTCTGCCTGTTCCTGTTGCCCTCTTTTTTTGTGTGTGCAATCATTTTGATCCCATAATATTAACCTCCAAATTTATGTTTATGAATTTTGGCGTCGTATTGTCTGTTCTCGTATCCAACATACCTCCACCCATAAGTCCAATTTTCAGATGTCTTACTTTTTCTTCGAATGGGTGCGTTGTACATACTTTTGCCATAATTTCAAATTGCTGCTGTTGGTGTTGTTTTTATAGTCTTTGCATTTTATTTAATATGGTCATAGAGGTTCATTGTATCATCTTTGTCTACCATACCAAAGCTGTATATGTTATAGATTTGACCACCGTGGTGTATGTCCAATCCATCAATCACTTCAGGAATATTTTAACTCACTTGATAACTTTATTTGTACGCCTAGGGGCCTAATAGGTCCCAATCTCTTTAAATTTCCTCTTTTTGTAAATGCTTTTTGGTAAATTTACAGGGACCTATATTTCTTCTTCTTCTTCTTCTTCTTCTTTAGTATCCTTATACCTCTTGGGTGTCGGATATTTATTCTCTTAACTACTCTATCTATTTTTTCCATTCTTTCCAGTCCAGTGCTAATTTTTTCATCTCCTCCTTCGTATTTCCCCTTCTTCCGCCCACTTACTCTATATTCTGTAACCAGCTTTTCCTAGGTCTTCCCTTTTCTCTTTCCAATCCTACCTGCTTCCACAGTTTTCTTCACTAGTCTACTGTGGCCCATCCTCAATATGTGGCCATACCAGTATAGTTGTTTCTTTTCTATCTTCTTTGTAACCGGTTCTTGATCTATCATATGTCTTATATGTTCGTTTCTCTCTCTCTGTCAAACTTGTGCTTTCGCGGCAATTATTTTACTTTCATGTTTTTCTTGCATAACCCATGATTCACATGCATATGTCATTGCAGGTAAGACTATCGTGTTATAGACCCGTAGCTTCGTTTTTCTATCTATTTCCCGTTTTCCGAAGATAGTTTTATTTCATGCAGAGTAGATCTTTCTGCTTGTATTAGTTCTTTTGGTTCTCCAGGTCTATTTTGCCGTCGTCTGATATTATACTGCCTAAGTAATCATATGCCGTTACTTTTTCTACTCCTTTTCCTTTAATTTCTGTTCTTCTTTCTGCTTCCCGTGCCTTCTAGTTAGTTATCATCATTTTACATTTATCCGTGTTAACCTCCATTCCCAGTTTATCTATCTCTTCAAACCATATTTTCGTTAGTTCTCTCATTTTTTTGTAGGTGTCTGATATTAGAATTATGTCATCCGCGTACATGAGACAATTGACTCTTACTGTTGCTAATCTGTTATATCCTATCATTTTTTGTTGTTGTGTGGATTTCACTCGGATGTTTCTTAATAACCTGTCCATCACGACTATGAACAGCAGGGGACTAAGGCTGTCTCATTGTTTTATTTCTAGTTCCATTTTAAATCTTGTTGATTTCTCCCCATTTATCTTGATCACTCCCTTTACGTCATTATATATACTCTTCATTACTCGTATCAACTTCTAACTGTTCGAGGCAGCTCCATATTATCTTTCTGTGTATTGTATCAAAAGCTGATTTTATGTCTATGAAAATTACAAACAGTTCTCCTTTTTCTTCTTTCTTTCTTTCTCTTGTCATTAATCTCTCTTCCCGTCCTGCAAGCCGCTTGTTCATCTGCTTTGTATCAATTATTTTCCTTAATCTTCTTTCTATTACTTTTGTATATAATTTAAAAAAGATGGAGGATAGGCAGATGGCCCTGTGTGAAGTGTGAAGTCGCCCTTCTTGTGCATCGGGATTATAATATTTTCTTGCCAATTCTCTGGGATATCTTCTGTCTGCCATGCCTCATTGATTATTTTTAGAATCCATTCCTTTCCTTTGTCCCCCAAATACTTTATCATCTTTGGTTCAATGCCATCCTGTCCACACGCCTGTCCTGTTCTGAAGTTTTTCATTGCTTCTTCCAGTTCTTCTATTTCTATTTCCTTCAGCGATTCTTTCCCTTCTTCTTCATCTGTTCTTTCATTGCTATCTGATTCGTTCTGTCTTTTTGCTTTATTCACATTATTCTTATCTTTAAATTTGTTTGTGTAGTAGTCTGCCCAGATTTCTAATATATATCATGTACTTCAGATTTAAATTCGTTATCGTTATTTCTTATGCCCCTTATCTTTTTATTTTTATTTCCTGTCAGCATTTTTATTGCATTCCAAAAATTTTTATTGTTTGTATTGTATGTTTGGTTTAGTTCCCCGCCAAAGTCCTTCCAAGTTTTTCTTTTTGCCTCTCTCGCAACTTATTTCGCTATATTTCTTTTGTTTATATATTCTTTGTCCTGTTGGTTTCGCGTTTCTCTGAATCTTTTCTGTGCCATTTTTTATTCGTAACTGCTTCTCTTACATTCTTATTCCACCATTTAGTTTTCTTCAGTTGGTTTTTGTTATATTTCCTAGTTTTGCATGTCTTTTTTGCTATTTTATAACCTATATTTAGTAGTGTTAAATTTTCCCTGGGTCAGTACGGCTTAAGATCCTACATATCCTAGTACTCTTTTTTAATAGTTTTTACAGCTTGTTTTATCGAGTCATTTATTCCTCAACGATTGAATCTAGGGATGTATTATCCGTTTTTTTAATATCCAAAAAGGCAGCTAAAGTACCCTTTTATTTTCACGGCATTCTCCATTCTGGTAACAAGTAGATGTAATGTTGCTGTAGATACTTCTGCTTTGTATACATGTCTTTATGTAGAGGTTGAGTCACTAAGAGATCATTCCTGATATGTTTGTCAACTATTTTTTCTAGGGTTTTTTAATACAAAAGACATTAAACTAATTGGTCTTAGAGCCTTAGCATCATCATGTCTATTTTCCCAGGTTTTTATGTAAAGGTAACTCCAGAATTTTGGTATAGGCCCTAGAGCAAGACTTACCCTAACTATATCGCACATTCTGTGATATAAGTAGGTCACTTCTCTTCTGTAACAAAATAGGATATGTGCTGTTGGGCTTGGGGATTTATAAAATTGGAATGAGTTGATTGTTCTCTTTATTTTGTCTACATTTATCACTTTTATTGCATCGTGCCAATTATCCTTAGACGCTTACTTTGGGTGTTTCAGTTCTGAATTTTGCCAATCACTTGGTGATATATGTCACTGGCAGGCTTCTTAGTTTATCTTTCGAAGGTCACGATAGGTTTTTTATATAAGGCTAATACCCTTTATTTCAAAGTTGATGTGCCTATGTTCAAAACATATTTAACTCTTCAGACATACCAATTTCCGACAAAGCTACTAGCTAACATAGTGTCTATTGTTATAATATATATAATAACCTTCTTTGTTCATGTATTAATAAATGTAGGTTTATCAGTAATCAGATGCAGTAAAGACACCTTATTCATTGATATTAGGACTTCCCCAGGTTATGTGGGATTATGAGGGACGTATGCCTATCTGAGCATTAATTTCCTCGGCCCATCCTCATTCTCCGTCCGTATTCATACCACCGTTGTCTTTGTAACCCAAAGAATTTGAGGGCAGTATTTTAAAATCTTTTTTATAATAATGCAGGTCCTGAATTGTAGGTCAGTTCTTCTATTCCCCCTTGACCACTAATTTTGCCCCCAGGGTTCTTAAATGAGGGTCATTTCAAATATTCTCTAAGTAGTAGTAGGGACCGCAGTTTTATTATGTTGTAGGTTTACCTGAAGCACTTAGATCGACATCTTTTCCACAAAGACGCTTTAGGACCTGAAGGTAACCCCACCTAGCTTATAGCTTTAAACTGGGATGTTTCCAAAGCCCCTTATTTTTTTACTTTTCTACTTAGGGAAGTTAGCTTTCTATTTTTAATTTAGGGTCTGATCCTCTTGCAGCTTCTGGTCCGGGCAAAACCAACACCCTGGATCTTTTCGGAAGGTCCTCGGATTGAACCACAGTCAAATCCGTGCCCTCCCAGAATCGACCCAAGTTACCAATCGTTCTCATGAACCACTTTTTGGTGTCCGCGCAGGTTATCCACAAGACTCTTCTATTAAACGTTGTCCTGTTCAATAACAACGGAATGCTGCTCCCGGTAGGAGTATTGTCCATTACCATCTGGGTGTTTCTGCTTTTTTTTTGTTTTTTGTGGTGGGCTTTTCACTCTTTCTCCTTCTCTACTTGCTTTGGCATCTTTCTTTTGCGGCTTCTCATCGGTCCATGTTCTGCCTCAATATTTGTAGTTTATTAAGCTTATCTATGTAAACCCCTTATTAGCTCACGGCATCGATTACACAACACATCTAAACTGACAATTTTTTTTAGATAAGTGCATCTGCTGCCAAACTCCCAATCCAGTAAAAAGTGAAGCAGGACACGTACAAGATTAGTTCTATTCAAAGGTTTATAGTTTTCCGTGGGGTAAATATGTGGTCTTTACTAGATCGTAGTTTTCGGTATTCTTCTGGCATGGTATCCGTATTCTTTATTGTAGTGGCCAATATTTGGTATATTGTATTCAATAGGACAATCTCTTTATAATTAGCAATAGTTCACTTCGTATTCCTTCTTATAAATAGGTATGAGTACAGCATCTTTCTATTTTTTGGGTATTTTCTCGACTTCTGATAATATTCATAATGTTTTGTTGTATCATTTTCGCTTGATGTCTTTTTCTATTCTTCTGTATTGGTTTTGTATTAGTTCTAAAATTTCTTAGTGTATGGGTTTATCCACTTCTTCACCAAGTTGAACAAAGTTGGTGTTCTCTATTATTTCGTCTTCATACCCGAGTCTTCGTCATTTAAAAATTGTTTAAAGTATTCCTGTCATCTTTCAGGTAGTTTACTATCACCTATTAAATTTCTAGTTTTGTCTTTAAAATACCATTGTTCTGGCATTGTATCCCTTCTTTGTTTTTTTTTAACTTCATACTAAACATTTCTAATCTTTTTCTTTATATATTTCTGTTCTGTCTTTGAAATTTATTTTTGCATTGTCTCAGTACATATTTGGTTATTCTCTTCGTCATCCTATAATCTTCTGCATCTTATTTTCCAGTTTTTAGCTTTTTCTCTTTATTTTTTGTTTTGGGAACTTCTTCTGCAGTTTTTATTGTAGAATTTTTTAGTTGTCACTATATTTCTTCCACCTCCATCTCCCCATTAGGGGTACAATAATTTTTGTTGACATGTATTTGGAAATTATGTTGTACTTGACTGTTAACTCGACTATTCGTCGTTTGGGAGACAAATTTGAATCAACTGGTTCAGTAAACAATTAAACACCCATACGCCGCCTTAACGTGAGGTCTGCAGTGAACGAGAGTGTGCAGGATAACCCGAGGCAATCAATTCTTCGTCGCGCGCAAGATCTTAGCCTTTCGCAGACCTCAACTTGACGAATTTTGCATCGGGACTTGGACCTGCACACGTACACAATTCAATTAGTCCAGGAACTGAAGGTAAACGACTGTAGGCAGCGTCGAGCATTCGCTGATTGGGCTCTGGAGCGGTTGGAAGAGAACTCCGATTTCGGATGGAAAATCATCTTCAGCGACGAGGCCCATTTTTGGATGAATGGCTATGTCAACAAGCAAAATTGTCGCATTTGGAGAGATAACAATTCACATGACACCCATTATTTGAAAATGCGTTTAAAAAAGTCACTGTTTTGGATTTTCGTTCAGCGAGGTCATTGGCCCGTACTTCTTCCAAAATAAAGCTGATACCGCCATAACTGTCACCGGCGAGAGTGCAGGTCGATGATAACCAATATTTTTGGCTTAAATTGGAAGATATGAATCTCAACAACATGTGGTTGCAACAAGACGGCGCTACGTGCCACACACTACGTGCACTACAAATTTGACGGTATGGTTATCTCGCGTTTCGGCGATGTCAACTGGCCTACCGAGATCGTGTGATTTAACGCCATTGGACTTTTTCTTGTGGTACTACGTCAAAGCACAGGTCTATGCGAATAAGCCGCAGCCGATTGATGCTTTAAAAGTCAACATAACCAATGCCATCAATGATATCGAGCCCCATTTATGCGGCCGAGTCATCGAAAATTCGACCCTCGAATACGTGCCGTTCAGCGAAGCCGCGGTGGCCATTTGCTCGATATCATATTCCATATATAATTAATCGAATACTCTTTCAAAAAAAAAAATAACTCATACACAACTTGTTTTATTTAAATTTAAAGTTCGAACGCCCTTAATGTAAAATCTTTAATTCATTAACGCGTCTACTGGTATTTATTTCTCTTATGACTATTTTTCATTTTTGAAGAAGTTATTCCAATTTTCAATTTTTATTCGTAAAATAAATTTGCTTTTGCACTCCTCTGAGTTCTCACGTGTGCAATCCGCTTAGTACTTTGATCTTCGATTAAAACGTCGTTTTGTTCTGATTTGTAGTTTTTCCATTCGATAAATTAAGTATAAATAATAAAAAGCAACAGTAAAATAGCAGACAGAATCATTAATAAATAAATGAGAATGTAAGATATTTATTTTAATAAAGTAGTATAATAAAAATAATTGTTAAAGGGAATAATAATGATAATAATATTTTTATTATCATAATAATAATAATAATAATATAATGATGATGATGATGATGAATAGTAATAGTAATGGTGAAGTTCAAACGCCTGTGAAATGAGAAGTTAACGCTCTCAGCTCTATCAGTCGTAATTTTCAAAATTTTGCTATGCTGTACTTGAGGACGTTAAGCTCTTTTCCATTATGTTTTTCATAATGTTTGTAGGTTAAAGGTATCCGCAACTTTGACTATTCAATAACGACTTTTTTGACAGTAATTACTTACATTGGTCTTAAACATTTAAGTGCGAAACCGATCTAGTAAATCTGTTACATTTTGCAATAAGTGTGCAGTTAAAATATTGTCGATATATCTCATCCAGTGCTACCTGTGGGAGGGGGGGGGGGGGGGTAATTTACTAAAATGTTGCTGATTGATATGCTGCATTCAGTAGTGCGATCGGGATATCGTATGGGCATAGCATATCCGTGCGGATTGTATTGTGAATGACATTTTTTATCGTTATGAGCTTTACCATATTGTGTATGTAATTTGTGTGAGCAATCCAAAACAATTTAAAGTTTCACAAAGCTAAGTGTATTATATGTGCTCAAAAGAGATAATCGCGTTCCTTGCGTACGTAAAACTTTCTAAAAAGAATACTAATGAATATATGATCAAACTCAAACGGTGGTAACGTTTTGAAGTTATCGTAAACTAGACTGACGAAGTCAGTTTCTTATTTTTCGTCCCCCCAGGGGGATATTGTTTCGATTTTCGTAACAATGTCTACGGGAATTGGCGCTCCCGGGGTCCCGAAATGTCATCTTAGCCAATTTGCACTCTGAATCACTATGATAGACTACACACCTTACTTCGCTAAGATAGGGTCAAGTCTGTTAGGGTCATAGGAGAACTATTTTCTACATTATTTTGTTAGCTCTACCAGATCGAGACCAGGCGAGGCAATTATTCGCTGTCTTTTTATATGTCCCCATCAGTCTCAAAGTAAACCTACGAAATGCCGCTGGTGGCCAGTGTGCACTTGAGCACAATTGAGCGAAACTTCTAGTGCGATAGAGGTGGACCAACACATTGGGTTTCGGCCATGGAGTAATGCACTATACTTATGTACCGAAACGGCTTTATGGCGTACCTTGAGGAACCGGATATGAATAATGAACAAGGGCCTTCTGCACAGTATCAGCAACGATCGCACCGGTTTGCGGTGTGGACATTCCTTTATGAGGCTTCGTGGACGGTAGTGAGCTGTTAGGTTTTTATAGTAAAATTATATATGGATATAAACAATCCCTTTTTTTATGGGAGTTAAACGGTCTCGGGCCGACACTCAAGATTTGTTTTACGCAAAATACAATAAAAGGCACTGAAAAGTATATAACAGTCAGACGAAAGGACAGCGTAACTTTCAGACAAGTATTACCGTTCTTTATCATAAGGGCATAGAAATGATTGATGGTAATGTAAACAGTATGAAGATCGAGATCGTACATTGTTGATTAAGACCTCCAGCAAATATCAATTAAACGAATTTCCCAAACCTACACAACTGGTGAATGTAGCAATCGAAGTAGAACTTCGTAACTTGTCTAAAGGTGTTCGATTTGCTAAACTGTGAAATAGAAGAGATCAGAAAAGAATTAGCTTCATAGGGTGTAATCGATGTACGTAAGATCACTAGAAAAAGGACTGAGAATATTGAAAATACCCCTTCTCCTATACTAACCTTCGATACTCGCGTTGTACCCTCGAGTATACAGACAGCATTGCACTCCCTTAAAGTAAGACCTTACATTTCGAGTCCATTACGGTGATTTAACTGTCAACGTTTGGCCATACGTCTCAGAACTGCGGTGATCCACAAATTGCGCGTCCTGTGGTAGCTAAACTCATGCTCAGTAGGACATTGACTGTCATCTTTTATTGAACTGTGTCAATTGTCAATGAGAACACAGTCGCACATCCGAACATTGCCTTACTTTCAAGATGAAAACTGAAAACAAAAAGCTCAAAATTTCTCGAACAACTTTCTTATAGCGAAGCTCGTATGAAATATCAAACACTTGCTCGATCAGCATTTAGTATATCCTACGCTGCAAAAGTTGTGCCTCTCAAGCAGATGTCATCTGTTGCTATTTAATTTAGTTGCCAAACGGATTTTGCCTAAGAAAGCAGTACATCAACATCAATACTAAATAAAGACACAAATAATAAGGTCGTGAAAAAATCACTCTCGCAACCAAAAATCCCAATTAACTTTACGGCAGACCGATAAGCAAAAGAAACCAAATAAGTCTCATTAAAGAGACACGCTGTTTCTCCTTCTATGAAATCCAAACCAATGTCAAAAGGGGGATCAACCAGCTTTATCGGGTCGCCGAAATTAAAAGTTTCAAAGGCTCCAAAATCCAATAAGTCACGAAGCCATACTGGATGACATGGTGCTGGACAAAATGGTCGACGCACAACCTGAAGAAATCCTTAGACTTGAAGTTAGCAAAACTCGCTCTAATCGATAATGATGAATAATTTTCCTCAATGGAACTGCAAGAGTTACTTTGCCCATATACCTAAAATGCGCATTCTAATTAAAAGATATGAATTAACTGTTACTGTCCTACAAGAACATTTTAAGAATACTTACACACAATCTTTACGGAATGATAAAAGAGGCTTACAAGGAAGAATGCTTGAGAAATGCGATAATTTTCCGTTGCCATAAGGTCTCCAGTGAAAGAAGGCAATCAACAGCATTAATCCCGCACGGTGGACAAAGAATTCTAGTTGAATAGGTCGAAAAGATGCGTTGATGAGTAGCTAGCAACGGAAAATATTTTGAAAAGGGCCCAGACATTAGTGATGATGGCTATTTGTAAGCGTACAGTTGACAAAAATATATGTTTTGTAAAAATGGTACGGTATTATAGGTGCTGGGTAGTCGCTTACAATTATTGAGTGTCAACTCCCGCTTGCTATTGATAACATTGTTGCATGGTCGCTAAAAACGGTTTCCGTCTATGCACTACCAAAATCAAGTGCAATGGTTTTTCACGAAAACGTGGCATATATTCGTATCCACGATTGTTTCTGAACGAAGAACCCGTGCAACCAACGTGTTGCTTCCAGGGGTATGATCTTTGAGAGGAAACTCGCCTGGATCTCTCATTTCAAAGGCGTGAGAAAGCATTGTTTTGCAATTTTAAGCCGATGGAATAACAATGCTTCGTGTCCATCAAGCTCTTCTTCTACCGAAGTTGGAATATGGTGACATCATATATGTATCGGCAACTTTTTCTAGCTTACGCTGTTTAAACACTATTTATCATATGGGAATCAGACTAGCTACGGGAACCTTTTGTACTAGTCCTATAGACAGTCTCTATTCAGATTCGGGCATATATAGTCTAGAGACCAGGCGTCAACGTGCTTTAGTTTCTTACATATCAAAACTTTCTGCATTACCAAAACACCCATGCTTTCGTATCTTCTGCATGCCATCATACGTAGCGCTATACCGAGTGCACACACGAGCGCCACGTCCTATCAGTATCTGGTTTACGGAACTCATGAATGATCTAAATATATCGTTACCTTGGTTGTATAATGTAGTTTTTGTACCGTGCCTTCTTGGTTTACTTCTCGTATCAAAGTAAATACGACGCTTACATATTTTGACAAACATGGAATTCTACCAGTCATTATCAGAATGGAATTCTTTAAGCTAATATGACACGGTCTACCCTAATGGTTTCAAAAAAGGTCTTCACATTGGTGCTGCTGTCACTGGCGAGAGATTAGAAGAATTGTATAACTTAATTTAATCAGCATTTTTACCGCCAAGCTTCTTGCTATTATGAAAGCTCTAACTTCATTTTATAGGCTCCAAAGGGACGTCGTGATATTTTTGACTCGTTTAGTATCCTGAAGAAATTTAATATACGTTTTGTTTTCATCCGCTTGTTATAAATATCCACCAACTAATACATAATTTTTATCGTCGAAAATTACGAGTCCAATTGGTCTGAGTCCAAGCCGCATAGAAATCAGAAACAACGCACAAGCGGACGCTGCAGCGAAGCGTGCTGTTCAAAACGGAAATGACCTGGATGTCATAACAGCTGACGGTGTGAAATCCTACCTCAAAAGCAGAATACTGGAAAAGCTTAAACCATCAAAGAAGATATTGTAGCATGGAGTTTTTCTAGACGTAAATCTCGCAGACAAAAAGTGGTTTTGACTCGAATTCACATTGGTCATTGCCGAATGACACATAGATATCTATTTTTTGTAGAGGACCAACGGACTACTGACAGTAGTAGTTACTTTTCGATTGTGTGCAATTTAGGGAGGAAGGTCTAGAAGTCGGCTTGGCTTGCAATATCTCATTGATTTTGAGGGATAGCTCAGATGAGATGGGGTTGACGATCTATTTCGCTTCTTGGATAGGACCAACCTTACTCGTTTTATCTAGTCATAATTTTATATATTGTAGAAAATGTGTTTTTGTCCGCATCTATTTATTTAATAGTTTATTTATAGTTTTGATAATTCTAAAAAACCCGTACTTAGTCGATCATTTTTGTCTTTCTGGCGCTAATAGTCATAACGGTTGAAGCTTTATTAATCAAATCTAAATTCTTTCTCTTTATGTTTCATCAAGTTTAAATTTAGGTTTAAGGAATTGTACTCTGAAGCCACCTCTTCGTTACCTAGGCGCTAGCATGGGTATTGCCTGAAAGAGTTCTGTCATATTGTCGCAGTTATTGGTTATCCAGAAGATGCTCAAGCTCTCTCTTAGTAACGCATCATTGTCTTTAACAATTTTTTTTCGGAAATTGTGTGTTTGTATGGCTTCCAACAAGACAGAAACCCTATCTAGTATACACGAGTTTCTTTTAATTCGGAGGATAATTTACCGTTGGTCAAAGGTGAAAGCGAAGGTTGAACGCCATCTCCAAGGTTCTTTTGTGCAAATACTTCCCACCCATAAAAGTGAAAAGTGGAAATATAAAAGTAAGCCCTGAATCAGAAGCAATCTAAGCACTCCGGTTATCATTTTGTGGAACATGCACTAGTGTCCTAAATGTCTAGTGAAGTTTATATATGTATTAGTTGCTAATTACTGAAAGACTATATGATAAATGGAAACGCATACCACGTAAGTTATCTATACTTATCTACACATATAGAAGAAGCTTGTCCAAATAATGCGATGAGAAATACTGGTAATTTGGTTGATTCGGGAATATTGGTAATTTTCATGACCAGGACTCTTTATGTTTTTGGAGATGAGGTGAACTAGTAAAATGTGTTCTATCTGTTATATGTTTTACAGGTTTTCATCATTATGTAACATGGAAAGCAAAAATTTGGAGTCATCTCCATTATCCGTTTTGATAACTTGATAAAGACGCTGCGCACTTTATTACTAATCCTGTAAACCTTGGAAAAGGAAGAGATCTTTTGCCTTCTAAGTTAATACAATGATCTTTGCACTATATCATGAACAAAAGTATAAAAGATTGTTTGCCAAAATTGGCACTGCAGTCGAAAATGCTTGTCATGACTGGTAATGCTATTTGAAGACTAATCAGGGCTTTAACAAACCAGCTTTTTTGATTACACTTATCTACGAAGAAAATAGCGTTATTCATACCACCACAGACTCGTACTTTTTACTTATAATTTAATATTATATCTATAATACTTTGTGAAATATATATTTTTAAAACTCTACGGTTCTTTTGTAGTAACATGTATATTAGTGAATGGTGTCTGTTTAAATCCGGTAGGAACATGTTACGCTTTTGAGATGGGTGTAGCTTGGTGGTAGGGGAAGTAGCGCATGCGATTGATATGTACTCATTATTAGTTGCTATTTCAGTAGCCATAGAGCCGTGGACGATTGTATAATGCGTCTTTGTTTACGACACCTTTGTTGCGACCGGTTATTCGGTGGTGCACACATAGCGAAGATTTAAATGTTGATCGACACGTTTCATCTCGCTCAACAACACTGAAATGGTTTAACAACTTCAGAAAGAAAAGAACTGTGAGACCTGGAGCAGCCCGAGGAGGTGATTAGAGCGTTAGTGCACTAGAAAACATCGAAAGAGTTCGACAGACTGTGGAGGCTAGCACTTGTCGTTGAACGGTACACAATGCTCGCGCTATGCACATGCCACACATATTAATTTACCCAATTTTACACTTTGATCTCCATTTTCATCTTTACAGTCATGACTGTTCAAGAACTGAAAGAAAATGACTATGTACAGCGGTTTATGTTTGTAGAAACGATGCTGGAACCTTTAGAAAATGATTGTATTCTAATAACAGTGAGTGAACAGTCTCATTTTCACTTATCAGGTGCTGTAAACAAAGAAAATTGCCAGTATCGATTGGAAAATAATCCACAAAAAGGTTTATCAAGGATCCCAAGATAATGACAGAGTAACTGTATGGTGCAGAATAGCTCAATTCGACATAATTGGACATTTTCCGAGAAAACGGGCGCATTGTGACTGTCAACTTATAACGTTGCCTGAATTGAGAAGACATTGGGTTGTCCTTGATAGTGCTTGGTTTCAACAGGATGGGGGTGCTTGCCATACCTCAAGAGAACAAGCCTTTTCTTGGACACCTCATTTAATTATGTGGGGATGTGGAGTGGCCTCCTCGATCACCGGATCTTTCACCATGATTATTTCTTATGGGGCTACCCGAAAGCTCATGTTTATATTGAAAGACCGTGGACTCTTGAAGCTCTTTCAGAAGCCATAACTCAAGAAATTCGAACAATTCCACGTGCTATGCTTGAAAGATGTACGGACATTTTTCTACCCATCTGCAGCAATACCTGGACAAGAATACTCGAATTACGTTATTTTTGTTTGTGATCTACGTTCTTTTAATGGCATTTAAATTTGTTCTAAATACATCTGTTAGTGTTTTGAAAAACGTAACACCTCTCTGTGAGAATCTATAGTTACAATCTGCCATGTTGAATGTGAGCAAATAATTTAAGTATTAGTGGCGATAGATATAGAAATACTTCTTCTTCATCCTTCAATCCGCATATTGGTTGGTAGCCTTCCATCTAATGTTTAATTTTTTTTAATTTAATTTGCTGCTTTGAGAGGTAATGTGGTGGATTCTCCTGCCCTTCCACATCGCAGTGCGACAGCCTTCAAGATGCTCTCCATCTCCGTCTGTCTGTTTCAGAACTATAGCTGTACCGATATACAAAATCTCCACCTATAGTTCTCCAAGCGCTGCTTCTCACTTGAAGGAAGTCATTTATTTTTGGTCCACGCCGGGTATTTTATTTTCCCCGTACTCACCATATCTGGCGAGCATTTCCCTATCCGCCACCTAGGGAGACGTTCAGTAAGGGATCTAGCAATCCCTCTAGAGAATACTATTTTTTAATAAAAACAAACATACCAAAGTTGTTGAGGTCTTTCGCTCTTGAACCGTCTGTGTTTCGAGGCGGGCGTTTTGCTGTCGCACACTAAAAACGGCAGATGGGCTTTTTTCGCTCGGCCTGCGAGCCTGCATACGCCGTCGGCGGCACCTTTTGAAACGCATGCCGACAAGTGCGGTCGCATAAAATTTTCCCACAAATAATCTACCGCTAAGCCAGGCGCGAAGCCAACGGCGACACTTTCGAAACGCAATTCGGCAAGTGCGGTCGTATTATAATTTTCCCGCAGATAATTTCCCGCAAAGCCAGGCGCGAAGACAACATCACATACGGTGGCCACCAGGAAGTCAACGCAGTAAAGCAGTCCGAAGCCAATTGCAGGTGAGCGATTTGCAATTTACTCGTGGGTTTGATGTCGGTAGCCGCCCCCATTCGCTTTCGCGCCGGCTGTTTAAGGACGATTTGGGCCCCAGCGTCTTTTCACGAGACGAGCCGTAATTTGTTCGCCACACCGCTTTACGAGGGCAAGGCTATTTATACTCCTGTCTCTCCAAAAGTAGAAAAAAATAAAGAATTAAAGAATACACTAAGGATTTAAAAATATATAAAATGCTAATTTCACCAGTTCGATTAGTTAGATGTGACACCCTGTATATGAACTATTTCTATAAATTTCTATAAATATTACATTTGTAAATTAAATTGAAGGCGCGATAAGCATTCGACTTCCCGACATCTACTGATAAGAGGAGAGTTTCGAAACCTCCACAGATATTTGTGCCACAAACAATCTAAACCGCAGCAGATTATGCTTGAAATATATCCCACTCGGCAAGTTTTTTTTTTGTTTTTTGTGACCATATAAAAAAGGGTGCAGTTGTTCGCTTGCTATTTACTGCTTGTTGGGAGCAAGGTGAGCATTTGATAATACAAAATCAATTCCTTTAACTTCTTCATTTCCTGCTATTTGCAGCTGAAAGTTCTATTTTTGACCTAAAAGTAAACAAAGTTCAAGCGCAATTTATTACATAGCAGCACAAATCTGAGATAAATTGCGTAAGACGCAGATTAAAGAGCAAACAAAGGGGAAATAATCATTATTCATTTGTAGGAGCAATTTGTTCAAATAATTATTGCACAGAATTTACCAAAATGACTGACGTTAAGTACACAGTCAAGAAAATTAATTAAACATTTCAACAAAATCTGTTTTGTGCCTCCAATTAGGATGAATACAAATTAAAAAGATATAAATATGAAACATTTGTGAATTTATTGAATACAGAATTTTAGGTTTATTAGATGAGGTGGCCGAATTGAATGCTACATAAAATTTGCCGCCTTTTTTTGTTTTGCAGTCGGAAAATTTCTGATACTTCTACATTTCTCAAGATTATTTCGATTAATAAATACATAAGAATAGCGAGTAATTATTTGTAATGTAAGTTCGGTGAAAATTTTGGGAGTGGTACGAAAACTCCGTGGAATTTATATTCAAAATTGTACTCCAAATGAATTTACTATCTAAAGATTTATTACAAAAATTAATGAAATTGGCTCAGTAGTGGATTACCGTAAAGTCCTGTGAGAATATTGCCATAGCTAATCAGTGTTGCTACAAATTTGAAAATACCGACTCAACATCGTGCACAATAATTGGACATTTCAAGGAGCCATCTTTGTGCGTAGAAAGTTTAACTGACGCAAGAACTTAAGCTTGCTAACAATTTTCACCGTCGATAATTCGTCAATTGGTTTTTAGAGCATCATGAAGTGAATTTAATCGAAAAATCATCTTTAGCATGATAAGGCGCATTTTCAGCTCGATAGGTTCGTAAACAAACAAAATTGTCGCATTTGGGCTTCGCTAAATTCTCGCATAACTCATGAAAAACAGATGAAACTCTAAGGGGCACTGTTTGGTGTGGATTTTGAGCAAATAGCGCGATAGGCCCATACTTCTTCGAAGATGATGCTAGAGATACTGTAATTATGAATGGCAAATTGTTATAATATAATATATATATATATATATATAATGTAATATAATTATTCACCACAAATGTGGTTCCATCAGGACAGAGTCACCTGTCATATAGCTCAAGCGCTAGTCGACTTACTGCATCAACAATTTGCTAGTCGCGTAATTTTACGAAATATCGACTGGCGAACAAGATCTTGTGATTTAAAGCTGTGCGACTTTGTGTTTTGAAGTTATTTGAAATTTGAGCTCTATGCCAGCAATCCTCAGACAACTGACGACTTCAAGGATGAAACTCGACATGTTATCAATGAAGTTGTTCAGAATATGTGTGAAAATGTAATCGAAAATTTTGTGAAAAGAATTTTTTACATTCAGTCGGAGGTTGCGTACTTTAATATATAATAAAAATAATCCCAACTCAAATGTTTTATTTATTACCTAACTAACTTGGGCCACTCTATATATTGACGGACGTTCAATGGTCTGCGGCTTTAAGTAATGATAACTTTTTTTAATAACATTGCTGTCAGCTCAGCACAAAGTACTTTACACGACAGAGATAATTATTATAATTCTTAACGTTATGTACTAGCCACTAATTATGTTATATGACTATAAGTTCTATCATTATATGTGTGTCCAGTTTACTCGAGGTGTCAAACATGGATAATTATAGTTTGTACTAAATGTTACTCGCTGTTGCTGTTGAGGAGGTCTATCGGCAGTTTACGTTTAACTCTAGTGTGAAGCGATTGTTTATCAAATGGTTTTGACACTTTTTTGAAGTATTAATCAATAGTGGGAATGTTCAGTTCCCTATGTAACTGGGAATTTTTACATCCATTTCAGCGTTGGCAACAATGCGTAGCACTTTATTTTGAAAAATTTGTGACTTGTTCCTGTTGGTTATGGAAGTTGCACTCTAGACACTGCAATCGTAGGTGAAGTGAGCCTTAAATAGTCGTGTATATAAGGGTCCCGCATTTAAGTTTCAGAGAAGATTTTCTACTGATGATAGGGTAAAGTATTCCTAACCTTGGGCATTCAGATAACTTTTTATTTATATGTGACTGCCAGGTTAATCTGTCTAGATATCTTACGGCACTGTCTTTTAGGTTTCATGATATCGTGCTATCATTTAGAACTGTACAAGTTGGCCCATTGGTCTATGGAGTGTACAATTTTTAGTTTCCCATTTGTCAGCACTGACTTTTTTGACCATTTTGTAAACCGCGGATTAATTTGATTAACACTATCTTCTAGTTTTTTAGCAGCTATACTAATATCACATCATACATTGAAAGATCTGCTTCAGCTGCTGTAGGAATGCCGTGCATAAATGTGTTAAATAAAATAGGGCCTAATATGGAGCCTTGAAGTATGCCTGCTTGTATTTGGCCAGTTGAAGAGATAATGTAGTTTATTCGTACTCGAAAGGTTCTGTTGGGTAGGAAGTGTGTTCAGCAGGTATGGAGATATGTTCAACTTTATCATTTCGTGTAAAAGGCCTTTGACTCACAGTAATTGGATGGTAGTTGACTGGATTATCACGTTGTTAGCTAGGTTTAGGAATCGCCACTATTGTGGCTTGTTTTTATGTATCAGGAAAATATTCGGTTCGTAGACAAGTATTATACACTGCTGTTAGAAAGTGGATGGATTTTTTGGTAGATTTTTCAAAAGCTGATTTGGGATCGTGTCCAGTCCGCGAGCTTTCTTAGCTTTTAATTTTTTAATGTAATTTTGAATTTAAATTGGTTCTGAGTGTATAGATTTATTGGTGTTGTGGTTAGTTGGTAAACTTGCTGTTTGCTGAGAGTGATTTGCATCTAGTAGATATGGAGGTGTGGAGAATATGTGCTCAAGGAGTTCTGCAAATAATTCACATTTATCTTTGCTTGGGGGATTTTATACTGTACACGAAGAATATTAATGAGTTCTGGTTGCTTGAGTATCCTTTTGGTGGTTCTCCATATGTTTGGTTCTCCGGGATTGAGTGATTATATGTAGTTGTTGTATGACGTAGTTGATCCAGTTTTGTTCCCACTAATTTGATTAGCCCGTTTGAGCTTTGTTTTCAGGAGTTCGGCTATTTGGTCAACGACAACGAATCTTATGTTTTTCTCGTATATGTTGGAATATGTGTGCGGGAGTGTTTTAGTTCGTAGGATGGTGGTGGGTATGAGTGGTTTTAGAGGTTTGTTGTATGGACGTGGTTGTAAACATCTCCACTGCAGCACTGATTTTGTCTAAAGTTGTTAAGTTACAAGGATATATTAGTTCTTTGTCCATTATGGTTTGAATTTTTTACTGGGCCATTAATTGATCTTCGGAGGCGAAAATAATCGTAAGAAGAGTGAATATAACAAGTAGCTGGTTTGAATTAAGTTCGGAAAGTACTATGTATATTTTTGGGTAATGTAATGTCTAGGATGTTTGGTAATTTATCGTATCTATAGAGAAAGTATGTGTGTTCAGATGGCACTGATATTTGTACTCCTAATTGAGAGGTTACGTTCTCAAATTTTACTCCCTTTGGAGTTGGTTTTTCTGCATCTTTAATTTTTATGTTTAAAATTTGAATTATGGGTCATTATCGTGTGGTGTTGAGTACCAAATATTTTTTGAAATTTATCCTGGAGTAGCGTATTGGTCGGTGATTTACATGTAGAGATTACTCTGAGAATGGTATTTATTGTTTTCCAAAGGAAGACTGTTTGCTACTGTTTTTAGTTGGTGAATGTTTAGAAAGTCTATAGGGGTTGTTATAAGGTTGCGTTTTATTATGATACTGTACTTTTTTATAAATGCGTTTCTGCGACACATGCTACACCAAATGCATATCTAACCATGAAGGAAATAAATATTGCTCTTTTATGTTTTAAGGTTAACTTATATATAAGGTGTGAACCGTGCCGCGGTGATTTCACGAGTGCGGGCGTTTTATCGGCTAGCAGCTGTTGTGAACGATAACGTGACCGCGGGGTCAGCTTAATATTTTCGTGCTCAATAAACTACTTATTATCAGTGTATAATAAATATTAAAACTTTTTAAACTCTAAATATTCACTACAGACTGCAAGTAAGCAGGTATGTAATTAATTCATTATTATAATGTTGCCGTTTGGTCATGGGATTGACCCATGCAACATAAATAATAATCAGAAAATGTATACACAATCGCATACGACAGCCATGCAGTGGCAACCATCGACGAATAATCAAGTACATACATATCAATATCCGTTACAACAACAAACTCCATATCAACAAATGCCATTCAATTATTTATCTCATAACACACAATTACCCAAAACAACAAACAGCGCGCCTGGTCAAATCTTTAGTCATAAACAAATTCAGCGAATGACATTCACTAACGAAGAAGAAGAACAAGCAGAAGAAGATAGCAACAAAAATAAATGGCAAACTAGAAGCGTGAAAAGGAAGAAATTTAAAACTACACAAAACAATCGTCCTAACGAAACAGTAGCAACAAATAATAGATTTATTGCTCTAGAAAATGTTACAGAAAATAACATAAGCGAAGGAAGTACTAACACCACAAAAACCCCAAAACCTCCTCCAATCTTTGTGGATGGAGTAATAAACTATCCACAAATGATAACACAATTAAATAACATACTAGAAGCTGAACAGTATTACACAAAAGGCCTTGCAAATAATGTTGTTAAAATTTATTGTGGATCGGCATGCTCATATCGCAAGTTAATAAGGCACTTTCAAGAAACAAATGTGTATCATCATACTTACCAAATAAAGGAGGAACGGGCCTACAGAGTAATCATAAGATACCTACACCACTCAACCCCAGTAGCAGACATAAAACAAGAGATAGAACAAATGGGACACAAGGTTCGAAACATAATTAATGCGCAACATAGGGCCACCAAAGAACCATTAAACCTATTCTTCGTTGACTTAGAGCCGACAGAAAATAATAAAGAAGTCTATAAAATAAGAGGACTACAAAATAAAATAATACAAATAGAACCTCCCAGAAATATGAGAAACAGTATTATACAGTGCATGAGATGTCAACAGTTTGGACACACAAAAACGTACTGTAACAAACCATATTTATGTGTAAAGTGTGGAGGGCACCACAACACTACCGAATGCACTAAAAATAGAGATACGCCAGCCAAATGTGCTCTATGTGGAGGAAACCACCCAGAAAATTACAGCAAAAATCCGAGGCAACAATTAGTGAAACAACCCATAACTGCTTCACCAATATATGCGAACAACATCCAGCTCTCCAACACCTATAAACCCTCAAAAAGTTATGCAGAAGTAGCAAAATCCAACCCGGAACCAACGGATAACATTACTATAACGTTATCCAAATTCTTAGACGAATTCAAAAACTTATTTAATCAGTTACTGCAGCAAAACAGCCTAGTTCTCAACATGATCACACAACTCATCAACAAAATTAAGTAAAACGGCTAACTATCTACGCATAGCTCAGTGGAATGCCAATGGCCTTCCACGCCATAAAGACGAAGTTAAGTTATTCCTAAAACAAAATTTCATTGATATTCTTCTAACCAGTGAAACACACTTTACCAGTAGAACTTATTTTGAGGTACCAAATTATAAATGCTACTATACAAACCATCCTGACGAGACAGCTCATTGAGGAACAGTCATACTCATCAAAAATTCGATAGTACATTATGAACTACTAAAATATGCAGAATATCATATACAAGCTACTTCAGTACGAGTTAAGAGCCTTCCATATGAAGTTACCCTCACAGCCGTTTATTGTCCGCCTCGACATAATTTAAAAAAGGAACACTACAAAAAATTCCTTGAGAGACTTGGTCCAAAATTTATAGCCGGAGGAGACTATAACAGCAAAAATATTTTATGGGGTTCGCGCCTTATCACTACCAAAGGCAGAGAAATGGCCCAGGTATTGCATGATAATAACTATTCTGTCATCTCAACCGGCTCCCCAACTTACTGGCCTACTGATGTTAACAAGGTTTCAGATCTTCTGGACTTTTTTGTAACGAATGGTATCTCTCCAAATTATATAGACATAACATCAAATTATGATTTATCCTCTGACCATAGCTCAATTATTGCGACAATAAGCACCACAGTAATCTCTAAAAAGTTAACACCCAGACTCCACAACAAGCACACAGACTGGGAAATTTTTCGTCAAACACTCCAAAATACAATCAACCTTTCAGTAAAATTACGGGAACCAAACGACATTGAAGAGGCTTGCGGTTACCTAATCGACACTCTCCAACATGCTGCAAAAACTGCTACGCCAACAACTGTCCAAAAACTTAAAACAAACAATATACCTCTTGAAATAAAGCAGTTGGTGGCAAAGAAAAGAAGAGCCAGGTCGATTTGGCAGCGTACACGTAATACAGATAATAGAAGAGAATACAATAGAATTAGCAACATCTTGAAATTAAAATTCCAAGACATCAGAAACTCCTCTGTGGAAAATTATCTTACCAATCTTTTAAGATACTACAACTCTATCTGGAAGCCAATAAAAGTAAAAAGAAAACCAAAAGACACTTCCTCTCCTATTCGGAAAAATTCAGCACCTCCAGGCCCGTGGGCAAAAAGTGACAAGTAAAAAGCGAATTTATTTGCGAAACATCTTACGGAAGTATTCACTCCTCACAACATTGATCGAGTACAAGAAGTGGATGATGAACTTTCCAAGACCGAGTAAAACTGTTCACTCCAAAAGAAATATAAGAGGCAATTAAGAAACTGAATCCAAAGAAAGCCCCAGGGATAGACAGGATAACTGGCAAAATGCTACATGAACTTCCCAGAAAAGGAATACTCAAGATTTTATATATCTTTAATGCAATTCATAGGCTTAATTATTGGCCAAAATCTCCTAAAATTGCACAAATCATTATGATACCCAAACCTGAGAAAAATTTGACTGAGGTCTCATCTTATCAACCAATAAGTCTTCTGCCAACAATATCTAAGCTCCTCGAAAGACTCCTCCTCAATCGAGTTAATCAAGAGCTAAATCAGCAGGCATGGATCCCCGATCACCAATTTGGTTTCCGCCAAGCTCATTCGACTACACAACAATGTCACCGCTTAGCAAACATCATTAACAAATCAATGGAAAACCGAGATTATTGTACTGCTGCCTTTTTGGACGTGAAAAAGGCATTCGATAAGGTGTGGCATCCTGGACTTTTGTTCAAAATCAAAAGAACACTACCACTACGATATTTCACCATATTGAAATTCTATCTGGAGGATCGTTACTTTGAAACTAGAGTTAACGAAGAAATATCCAACCGTCATCCCATACTTTCTGGAGTCCCGCAGGGGATCATTTTGGGCCTAACATTATATGTGCTATACACAGCCGATCTTCCAATGACAGACGAAACAGCTATTGCTGACGATACGACGGTTTTTGCGACACATGATAACCTTGTTACAGCTTCATCCAATCTCCAAGCACATATAAATCTTATTGAAACATGGCTAAATAAGTGGGAGATCAAAGTTAATGAAGCTAAATCTACACATATAACCTTCACACTCAGAAAAGGTCAATGCCCACCAATAACGATGAATCAAATAGCGCTACCCCAAAGTGAAGCTGTCAAGTATCTAGGCTTACACCTAGACAGTAAACTTAATTGGAAAATACACGAATCAAAAAAACGTGAACAACTAGATCTGAAAGTACGAGAACTTAATTGTCTCTTTGGACGTCAATCAAAACTATCGCTTGAAAATAAAATACTAATCTACAAAGCAGTAATACGACCAATCTGGACATACGGGATAGAGTTATGGGGTTGCGCTGACAAATCAAATACAGCTATAATACAAAGAGCCCAATCCAAAATTCTAAGAAACATTGTGAACGCACCATGGTACGTCTCAAACCACACCATCCATGTGGACCTAAAAATCCCCTACGTGAGTGTAGTTATCCAGGAGAGCAGTGCTAAATACCACAATAGACTCAACTACCATCCCAATCCACTCATACCACCACTGCTAGAACTTTCTGATAACAAAAGACTCAAACACCAATGGCCGCTCGACTTGTCTATCCGAGGTGACATCGCTGGATGTTTACTTCTTCACGTTATTTTGTGTACATATAGGTTAAGTATTGTACAATATATCACATTAGCTTATAGTTTGTGTATCTTACTGATTGCTAATAAACAATTTATAAATATACATATATATATATATATATATATATATATATATATATATATATATATAAGGTGTAGTTAGATTTGTTCTGATAAGACTTACCACAGAATGAACATAGCCGCGACACGAAATTTGTTAAAACTCTATAGACTCAAGTTTTTGGAATATTCAGCTCTTTCATTTTTTGGATTTTTAGTCGCCGATTCTTGTTGATTGCAGTCTATACATGTTTTACTATTTTTTATGCCTTTTGACTCGTCCAAACAGTTTCAGCTTTGCACAAAATTTAACGTATATTTGCTGTTCCATTTGTTCATGTACATGTACTCATTCATCGGCGTCTAACTCTAAACTGATTTGTTTATTCATACGCATTACAGTTCACTTTCATTAACTGATAGAGTACAATAGAGTCGCAAAAATGGTTTTTATTGTATTAATATTGACTCGATATTCACTGACTGCACTTTGTATTAAATGTTATGGTTTATTTACATCGCTACTATACTGCGCCTTTCTTTATTTATGGTAATTATAAAAAGGGAATGAAGGAAAAATTTGATAAAAGTGAGAATCTGAAAAACAGGCTATAAATTTCCCCAATAAAGAGGATATGAGACAAAAAATAATATAAAAGGATTATACAAGAGCCAATCCTTGTATATAAAACTGGTGATAGTAGTTAAAAATAATTATTAGTAGCAACATAAATCATTTTGAATGTTAAATTAGATATTGAAATGCGTAAAAAAGTAAATATTTGAGTAAAGATAACGTAGACTAACAAAGCATTTTAAAAAATGAAACATTAGGTAATTTATAGCTAAAGATTTTTTAAGATAAATTGGTGTTATCAATAAAGCTATCGAGAAGGAATAGAGGGAATGCATTACGCACATGAATCTGAAAATTTCAGATATAACAGAAACAGTGATACATTTTCTATAAAAAAGAAGAAAATACAGACAAAGGGAGATATGTAGTTTGTAGCAGAAGAAGAAGTACTCTATTGTTCTCTTTAAAACACGAAAACCAGAATAGATTAGCTGCAGCAAGAACGCTTCTCTGCAGTAGTATAATCTGTTTCTATTTTTATCTGTAATAGATAGATAAATAACGTTTTCAGTATTCAATAAAGGACCATAAGTCAACTCCAGATTTCAAAAATCAGTCCGATCGGAAAATCTCGAGGCCGGAAGTGGCTGCAAATTTTTGTTTATTTATAGAAGCCCCGACATCTGTAGAATCGGAGTTCTAGGTCCGTACTTGTTTATTAATTTGAAAATCTACTCTATTTGATTCTTTCACTAGACTATTTAGTTTAAATTGCATATTATCTACCTTATTTTGAAAACGTTTCTTCTCTTGTTCATTGTCTCAATTGGTATATTTATTTCGTCCATCTCGCTTCCAGTAATTTCTCTCTCTTTTATGTTGTCTACTAAGTTTCCGATTTTTTTTACTGCCTCAGCTACTTCTGTTTTGCGTGGAGAATGTACTGCTTTTCAGCTTTGTTTGAAAGCCAAAACCTGGTTTTTACACCTTTCAAATTCTTCCGCTGATTCTTCTACTCTTATTTGTAGCATATACAGGCCATATAGGCCTTGAGCTATTCCTTTACAGTTTACTTACACATAAAATACATTTTCTATCTTAGCTTTGAACTTAATCCGTTTACATAACATATAATTAATAATTGACATCAGATAACCAAACATAAAAGTATTCTTAACAAGATATAATATCTTTCCATTTCCTTCGATCCGTTGCTAGGGTCCTCCAATTTCTGATCCTTTTTTCTGCAAGGTTATTTTCCACCGCCTGATTCTATCTTATTCTCGGCCTACCTTTCCCTCTTATCCCCTCTGGTGCTCTCCAGGCCACATTCTTTACATTTCTGTCATCCTTCATTCTTACCAAATCCCCTAGCCATTGTAGTCTTCTATTCTTCACAAAGCCTCCTACTGATTTTTCCCCGTACATATCATATAGTTCCATATTCGTTCTTCTTTCCCAGCCCATTATTGTCTTTTTCCCGCCCAGTATCCTTCTTAGGATTTTTCTCTCCCAGGTTTCTATTTTTCGCTGGATCCTCTGGTTCATGGCGCATGTTTCGCATCCACAGCTTAGCGTTGGCCTTAATATTGACTTATAAATCCTAAATTTTGTGATTCTGGGTAACCCCTTTGCTCTTAATATTTTATACAGCCCTCCTGCGCATTTGTTTCCTTTGGCTATTCTTAGAACCACTTCCTTTTCTTCTTCAATTTTATTGGACACCAATACACCTAGATACATGTAGTGCTCTACTTCTTCAAAAGCTACAACTCCCACATTTCTCTTTGTTTTTGAGATGCATAGATTTTTTGTATCTTTGTGACTTTTTTTGAACTTACGCTCCATATATTTTGTCTTGTCCTTATTAAATTGGAGCCCCATTGTTTCAGCAGAATCCATCAGTTGTTCTAGTTCTTTTGTACTTCTAGCCAGTAGTACCACGTCATCAGCGTAAGCAAGACGCTGATGGCTTTTGTAAAACAGTGTCCCTTTTCTATTTATTCCGCTCTTTCTAATTACTGCTTCTAGTGCTAGGTTAAACAGCACGCATAATAGAGGGTCGCCTTGTCTTAATCCTTTTTCTATTTTGAATTCTGGGCTAAGGTTTGTACCACTCTTGACTACTGCGACTGTCTTTTAGAGTCATCCTTATTAATCTGATTAATTTAGCCGGTATTTATAGTTCTTCTAGCGCTTTCATTAACTGCTTCCTGTTTATATTATCATATGGGCCCTTGAAATCAATGAATAGCATATGTGTTTCAACGTTATATTCGTAGCAGCCGTTCAGGATTTGCTTTAGCATAAAGATTTGGTCTGTTGTGGATCTGTTTTGTCTAAAACCCCCTTGGTACTCCCCTAGCTCGGCTTCCGCGTATTCTTCTAATCTTCTCTTTATTATTGTGGCCAATACCTTATACGTGACATCTAAGAGTGTTATTCCCCTGTAATTCTCGCAAACCCTCTTGTCACCGTTTTTGTAAATTGGCAGGATTATCGCCTTGACATTTTTCTGCTTGCCATATCTTTATTATCATATCAACAATCTGTTCCGACAACATATCACCTCCGTACTTCAGGTTTTCCGCCGCTAATCCATTTTCACCCGGTGATTTATTATTTTTCATTTTCCCGAGTATTTCTTTTACTTATCCATCCTAGGATTTTTTACCGCTACTCCATCATTATCAATCTCATATTGCTCTTGGTTTTCCCTCGTACCTACATTTAAGGTTTCCTCAAAGTACCTCCTCCATCTTTCTAATATGTTTTCCTCGTCACCCAGTAGATTTCCGTCCTCATCCTTAATGTATGGAGTTCTGCTTTGGTCCCCTGAGCGTATGTCTTTTACGTCCTTGTAGAAATTTCTAATTTCTTTAGCTTGGTATTTGTTTTCTATTTCTTTTACTTGGTCTTCCATATACCGTCTTTGTTTTTGCCTTAACAACCCTTTCACTTTACTTCTCTAGCATATCTTTGGTAATTTTCCTCAGATGGTGTGCGTAACATTTTTTGTCTAAACTTTTTCTTTATCTTCAGCTCCTGCTCACATTCCCCATCGAACCATTTTTTTTTCTTTTTTGGGTTTTGCTTTGTGATATTTCTTTGTGTTGCGTACCTTATTGTATTTTCTAAGATTTTCCACTTCTCCTCTACCCCCTCTCCGTCTGCTACCTTTTTTCCTAACATGTATTCTATGTCTTTCTTATACTTTTTTGCCACCTCCTCGTCCTGCAGCATCCTTATTTCAGATTTACCCCTTATCCTTACTTTCCTTTTTGTTGCCTCTATTTTTTTCGACTCTATGCATATAATTTGTACTCCAACCAGGAAATGGTTAATGATCTCACTTTCTTTATCATTTTTTCATGTTTCGCTTGCACCAGGACGTGATCTATTTGGTTGGTCTCCTTGCTTCTCGGTATAATCCATGTCCCTTTGTGTATGTCCTTTCGTTGGAAATGTGTGCTCATTATTTTCAGATTTTTCTCTATTGCCAGCGACATCAGCCTTAGCCCATTATCATTAGTAGTAGCGTGCTTACTTTCCCCTCCTGTTATCTTCCTGTAGATGTCTTCTTTTCCAATCTTAGCATTTGCATCCCCCATTATCAATATTATGTTATCCTTTGGAATCCTGTCTATTACTTCCTCCAATATCTCGTAGTACGTATCCTTTATCTGTTCCTCTTTTTCGTTCGTGGGGACATGTATATTTATTATAGAGATAAACTTCTTCCCTTGCCTTATGGTTAGGATGCACAGTTTGTCCGATATCTCTTCAAAACTCTTTACATCCTGCTTTCTATTTGGGCTTACCAGGAAACCCACACCAGTGTGTTTCTTGTAATGCAACCACTTCCATTTCATATGTTTTAATTTCCCTTACTAAATTTTTCAATGCTCCCTCACCCTGGATACCCGTAAGGTTCCACGTCCCCATTTTTATTTTCTTTGATCCTATACTATTTTTATTATCCAATTTCTCTGCATTTATTTTGCTAGTTCTTGCCTTTGCGTTGTAACCCTGTCCATTGCCAAGTCCGTCATTCATTACCATACGGCGACCTTTCATCCACAGTTCTTTTGTTATTTCCTGAGGGAATTCCTTGCTCCTTGTATTTTCTTTGCCCCTTGCTGTTGGATTCCTTAGTTAACTCATTCCGTACATTTTTTACAACTAGCTTATTGTATCTTATCCACGCTCTATTTCCTTTTTCCCTTTCAGCTTTCATTTGTGGTATTAACAGCTTCCGTTCCTCACGTATTTTTTGTGGGTAGTCTTCATCAATCCATATATCAGATCCTTTTAAACTTTTTGATTTCCTCATAATCTCGGTTTTTTTTGGCGTCCTTAGTTTTAGTAATATCATGCGCGATCTTCCCAATTTATATTCCCCTATTTTGATTGCTTCACTTATATCAATTTCTGCCTTAACTGTGACTCCTAGGTTTTCCATTATTTCTACTATTTTTTTCTCTGTATCAGATCCTTCTTCATTTTCTTGATCAGCTACCCCTCTCAACACTAGGTTCTTTCTTCTAACCTCTTTCTCCAGCTGGTCAATTCTACTTTCTTGCATTGTGACTTGCACCTTCAGATTGTTATTTTCTTGCTTTATTGCTGCCATTTCCGACACAAGCTGGTCCAATTTGGAATCCATTTGTTGCATGTTGAGGTTTGGTTGTTGGAACATCTTCTCTATTTTTTCCATTTCTGCCTTTATTCCTTTTAGATGAGGTAGCGCTTCTTACTGCAAGGGCTAGTCCGCCGTCTTCTCTTTTATACACAAGCGGTAAGTGTTAACCCCAGTTCGACACCTCGGAGAGCCAGCACTTCTTTTGTGGTTTGGTTTCTTAGCGCCAGTCTCCGATGGGTGCTATAGTCAATTCCTGCGCATATGATGTGTTGCCTATCCTTAAAACATTTTTGAGAGCGGAGCCTTGGAATTATTTTATTTCCTTAACACTTATCTCGTGCATGCAAAACTCGACTTTATTTGTCTTCTACTTAACCTCAAACTAGTCTAATTATTATGTTTATTCACTCAATATTTCTTAGGATCCAGCTGTGCCACGATCGTATTCGAAATACTAGGCCTTATTTTCCACCTCCTGTAGGTTTCCGTATGTTTTTAGTCCCCAGTACGGTCCAAAATAGGCTTGAATACTGGAGCACCTAAAACACACCTACAGTTCAGTGACCTGAGTATGTAATTCTTCTACTGTTTTTCTTTTGTAAAATCAGTTAACATCGCTATGCTCTGTGATCTTCGTCTTGGTTCTTCTTTTTGTGATAAATTAATTAATTTAATTACTGGTGTTTATACGTTGATTGATCCACGCGCTTTCCTGGTTTACTCGCGTCACACCTGCACCTCTATATTTTAATCTTATTGACGGCTGCCCTTCAACCTGCAATTTTGCAAGTTCATTTTTATAAATTAAATATGTTTACGTCAAAACTATGCGTATTTTATTTTTTATAATTATGAATCGTGGTCAATGTAATCTGTCAACACACATTTGTTTTTAAAAATACCAATTTTCACCGTTGCTATCGCCGTGAAGCAAGGCCGTATTATACGACAATCGCGTGCAAAAAGGGTATGAAAATAGATGTGTGAAAAAGTTGACAAATGTTTATAAGCTAAAATATACAAGAAATTTAAAAAGAAACACTGAACTGCAGCTGAGTTTTAAAGGGTTTGAATATTTTTTCTTAGAAAAGAGAAATGTGTAATCCTTAATTGCAGTTTTTTTTCCTTTTTATTCTATGTGTTTCCTTACCCTTATTATGTTTTTTATTGTTTTGTTTCGAATTCCAGATAATCTTCAAATTCTTACTAATCACCTTTAGTACTGTATTTTCAATGTTTTAATTCTCTTTCTGATAATTTTCATGACTCCGTCTGATATGTTCTTATACTTTTCAGGAAAAAAGTAACTAGGGATGATAATTAAGATAAAAATAAGGAATATAATATATAAGCCAAGCTAAATAATTAATTTCAAGTATGTAACTGTAGTTTGACATTATTAACCGTTTTAGTATACACTAAGAGATATGAAAATAAACTCAGACAAACGAGAAGGGGACCTTTGGTGAATAGTTCTGTGCGGTCTAATTAATGCAATAAGTAGTCTATTGAAATATGCGATAAAAACATGGGTTAATGAAGAAACATGAGAGGATTTAGAAAAATCCTCGGAAGCATGTCATGATATAAATTCCACGTGATGCTATTATAAGATTAAAAGGAGATATGGCAGGACAATCAAAAAAATTAAAAAATTCTTCCTGGATACTACAGTGTGTGAAGATTTCCGGACATTCGTTTTGGAAACTAATTTGCGTTATGTTCGTTATTATGCGGTGGATACTACAATCAAGTTTTATTAATCTACAAACTGAGTGCTTTCATGAAACTTACTTGATTGAAATTTTATAGCAAATGAAAAATCATCGTACTGGTGTGCACAAAATGCATGATAAAGAATCTTTGAAATAACGGTTAGGCGTTCAGAGATAAGTTATATATAGAGTTGCTCAAAGAGAGTTAACTTGCTTTTATTGAGAGAAAGAAGAAGCAACTAGAGGTGAAGCAGATGTAAATGAAAAATAATAAAGCTATGAGTTATAAAAAAGGCAAAAAAAGGATAGAAGGTGAAGGTAAAAAGACACTAAAAAAATTCTTAATAAGGACTTGCATCTACGACCAGAGCTGACGTACATATATGATTCCGTTGATTTTGTTGCAAAAAGATTATTTGGGAATAATTAAATAAGTTTTCCACTGTTAGCTTCAACTCTTTCCCAATTTTTTGGTAACTTATGAATTTTATAGAAAATAAAACTTTCTAGTTTTGATACCATACAAGTCAATTTTCAACTTCTTCAAAAATTTAAGCGCTGCTTTGAAACAAATGACAACTCGAAGGAGCAAACTATAGTAACGGGGGTGGTTTGGTTAAGATTTTCTAGTCAAATGCTTTTAGCGTTTTTTTTTTCACTAGTTCTGCAATATGTGGTCTAGCGTTATCAGGTAATAAAATTACTTTAACTTGTTTATTGACTCATTTTGGTCGTTTGTCTTTTAATACATCATTCAAATGAATTTTTGGTACCGATCAAAAGTAGCTGTAAAGGTTTAAATAGCTTATAATACATCATACCCGTTTGATCTCATCTAATACGCAACACAACCCTTTTTTATATGAATATTCAATTTTGCACTTAATGTTGCCGTTTAGTCTAGATTGACCCCCCTTTAGGATTATTAAAATAAGATTACTTTTCATCATTAATTTTCAGCGACAATCAGATGCAAAACTGATTTTCTTTTTAATCATATAAATAAAAATTTTCCAGGAGAGTTTTGGTCTTTCGATATCTTTTTATTTCAATTCACATAGCACTAACTTTCGTTTCTTATTGCTTGCAAACCACCATAAATTCGTTTTTGTGCAACATTTAAGGCTCCAGCAAGTTATTTTTGCATTTGAGTGTAATATTATCCAAGAGTGCCTGCAATTCTTCATCAGCAAGTTTTTCGTGTTTTTCCATATTAAAATTGTAACCATTTTCTGCGCACTATTTTAGATTTTCAATTACAATAATACTAGGGTTGCCTATCAAAAGGTATTATTGGCGTCGTAGACTGACAATTTTTCACTCGCTTTCCCTCAAACTTTTGCAAGGTGGAACGTGGAACGTATAAATTTTTAACTAGATCGGATTTTTTTCGGGATCGTGGAACAATTTAACTTAGTGTCCGTTCATAATGAACCTAGGCATTAGCCGCCAATAAGAAATACGTAATACTTAAAGTTGAATCAATGCAAAGCTTATACGTAAGAAATACGTAAGTTGAAATCCATCCAACTTTACGTATTTCTTACATTAATTTGCATTAATTTTTAATTTTTCCCTAGATTAATGTTGGCACCAGTAACAGAATGTTACTGAAATTGCACAACTTTACTATTCTCAGCTTTTTGACTTTATTTTTACAACATATAGGGAACTATTAATTAAGTTAGTACATATGCATTTGTTCCTACACCATAAAAAGGATAAGGTACAAAAGAAACACAATCAGGCAAAATGCCTGGAAGGACATTGCTGCCGCTACTTTGATTAAGCATGCGTAACTTTCAAATGTTTACATAAGGGTTATGTCCATTAAACGCATTTTTTAAGGGGCGATGTATGCTTATGTCCATTATGAATTGGCGCTTACCTTCGCGAACCTCCGCTCGGCGGAAGCAAATCAGATAGTCTTGGCAGATGCGCTTTTTGTATTCGGAAATGCAGCGGCCCAATGGCAGCCGCGGCCGCCGGGCCATTCGTGCGTGAACGGACACACGACCTCTTCGTGTAAATCAAGCATTCAGAGCGCGGTACGTTAAATTTAATGTCAGCCGTCTTTATTTACTTCCCGTTCAAATTTATAGACTCTCTTTGTTTACTACGCACGGACCTCCTCGTGTAAATCAAGGGCCTAGGGCACGCTACATTTCCTTGTTTATTTTCCGTTCAAATGTATAGGTAGATATAATATAGTAAAGCAAAATTTTTCGTATATAGAGCAAATCGCGTCAACTGCCCCAGCGCTACCGCAGACGACCGCGCGAGCGCAAACACGACGTTTTCATCTCGTCGTTTCGGCCTCAAAACATTAATAAAAAATGATTTAAGAACACAATCTTACGTATTTTTTTCTCAGCTTTCCAATGTTACCATTATTTTTAGCGAGTGTTTACTCTATAACCTTAAAAAATACGAAAGTTTGAAAAACGTTATATATCCTTTTATCTTCGATAAAATCGATCGAAAGATCAGACATTTTTACATAAATATAGTTAATAAAAAAATAGTTTTTTTCCAGTATTTAAACGACGAACACGAAGACGCGAGTCGCCGCGCGCCGCGAACGCGAGGCACTTCGACTGTATTCACTGATCAATGAAATTATTTAATAAATAAATTATTGCTATCACATATCTATGACTTATCGACCCTATTTTTTATTAACTATATTTATGTAAAAATGTCTGATCTTTTGATTTAGATGGTCTAAAAAACTCAAAAAATTGAAGATAAAAAGATATAAGGTAGGCATGAAAAATTATATATTAAAAACAATTCAGTTTATCACTCTGTTATTCTTGAGGTACCTGGGTTCCAGCCCTGAATATCATCTCTAACTTTTGGAGGACCTTTTTTCGAATGTTAGTACAGGCCATATAAGCTTTTCTCGTTGCAATCTACGGAAAATTACAGTTTTAGGGCGTTTGTGGCGAGAACATTCGTCTACATCGTAACTTCCAAGGCTCCTGATTGTTGGATTGGGATGATCTTGAATGATTCCGTATAGGTTCGTCGCTTGATCACTTCTTGATGGTGGGAAGTACCACGGTACGCTAAAATATACTTTAGGTTTCGGCTAGGGATCAACTGGAGCTTGCATGTTGAAGACTTTTGACAACACTTCATTAAACAACAGTTAATTTTTCATCTAGCATACATCTATCGCCATATATTTGTGAACGGCGGTATCATACTTGTAAGCCTGGCATAAAGAGATATGAATAATTTAGAAAATATACTATTTGATATGGAACCAAATCAGAAGTAGAGAAGACAGAGAAAATATGTTGTATGGTTTTATTATAATTTCCTGTGAAGAACACCTAACATTGAGTTGTAGAATAAACACCGGAAATATATAAAAACATTTAATAAACTCTATGAAAAAAATTGCAAAATTATTGAGCTACTTATCTACCAACAAAAAGAGTATTAGAAGATGAATGAATTAGAAAATAAATGAATTCTTTCTTCTTCTTTTTTCTCATAGTTTCTGTCGTCGATCTTTGGACATAGATCCACTTCACAAATATTTTGAATCCACTGTAAGCTTGTTGGTCTCTTTATATTGACAATTTATTTTAGATATGGCCTTCCTCGGTTTTTTTCCATCCTGCGATCAATTTTGTGGTCGATTTTTTTTGAATCATCTTCGGAACACATTCTAGGTTTATTTTCACTTTTGCTCTATTACCTTTACAATGTCTTATTCTGAATTTTTGTGTTAATCTATGTGTTTTTCTTTAGAGTTTATTAGAAATACGAGAGTGTATCAAATAAAAAACAGAATTTTTCTTCTACACACCGCGAGATGAATAGAGAGAGGCACAGCTTTTTAGTGTTGCAGGTAGGGATGTCTGAAGGGGATTTTTCTCGCAGGAATCTTGCTCTATTGATTATTACGATGTCAGAAACGGACTATTATCAAATTTCTTACAGTACTGGGCATAACACTGACCAAAATTTTGAGAAGACTTAAGGCGCAGTTTGGGAACAAACCATTTAAGAAGACTTTTGGGAGTACAAGAAGCAATTGAAAATGAAAATCACAAACGTCGCCTAACCGAGGAGAGTATTCGTATTCTTCATTGCTTTCTTGAGAATGACTGATTACTAAAGTTAGTTCTAAGTTTGTAGGAAGCTATGGCAGTGTTTAAGCAATTATTACTGACGATTTTGGGCTTCGAAAAATATTCTTGGCAAATGACTATTGATACGCTATCAGGCTGAAGAGGAGATTTTTGCACCGGATCCTTACCTGGCATAAAATCTGGAACGCAATCAAGCTAGTATGGAGTGGTGAAAGAAGGAAAAATCTGCACCCGTCAAAGTCAAAACTCGGCTGTCAACTTGAAAGATTCTTTCAACTGTATTTTTATTTTTTTTAAGAGGTTTGATTTTTTTCCACGGATATCGTAGTTTGAACATCGCGTAGTGCTGTTGGATTTCGGATGAAATAAAACTCGTATATTATTGGAATTCACTTTTCGAAATCAAGGCGTGATCCAGATTTACGACAGCTTCTCAAACTCGACGAAACATTGAGAATCTGTTTTGGACTAAACTGGAAACTGTCTCTACAATCTAGACTTATCGTCCTGTAAATATTGCTTATTTGGTCCACTAAAGGAAATACTTGGAGGACAGAAATTTGGCGATGTTGCTGTCGAAGTGTGCAATTGGCTGTCATTACAGCTATCTTCATTCTACAATAGTGGAGTTAAAAACCTACCGATATTTGTAAATCAGGGGGGTATGTAGAAGCATTTATTCCATTGCCCTTTGTGCATTTTTTATGTTGCTTATATATTTTTTATTTCCGTATTGTAGATTATAATCGAAAGACTTAGGATTAGATTATGATTTGTTTTAGTAGAATGTGTAGGTGAATTTTTATCAGAACTCCCAGAGAAGACTATCGAAATTTTCTTCAATAGCAAATAAACAAGCGGTGTATTTACCTGACATAGCCTTGCAACAAACATCTTATATACTCTTTGCAATGTGGGAAGTTGGGAATACTCGAAAATATGAGTATGTAAGGCATACAAGCAAAAGGAAGAATAAAAGCAGACATATCTGTATCTCCTATTTAAGACTAAATAAGATCTAAAATTAATTGCTTGATAATTATAGTAGCAAACAATAAAGAAGTGATAAAATGAATATATCATTAAAATTTATAAACAATTAAAAATACAGTAACAATATTTGGAATAACAATGTTATAGAATTGGCAATAAAAGACAAGAAGCAAAACAGAAAATATCTCAGGAAAATTAAAAACATCATCAGTAAAGAGAAAACTTGCTACAAACGGACTGAACTTTAAGGGGTGTGCAAAAATAATTAGCCGCAGTTATTTTTCCCTCTCTAATCTTTCATTTTTTAGAGCTATTTCATGTCTATGCTATTACTGTAAATCTATTGCAAAATAATTTTTTAGTGTAGCACGGCACAACCTATGGACAGCCGACTGAAGTTCGTCTTTATCAAGTCGGGGACTTGCTGGATAAAGTATTGCTTACCAAACAAACCCCCTTTTCTGTGCTCTTTCTCAGTACAGTGCTTGCTGCATTTCAACATGGAGATTCAGCAAACCACTTCTACAACTCAGTGTTACAAATCTGGACATGGCTATTAACCTCGTATGGGTGTTCAAACCAGTCACACTCTTCTTTCCTCCAAAGCAACCATGTCGTCCATCACTACCCTTGGTTTTCCATTTTTGTCCACTACTGCACACTCTTTTGTCTCTGCGTTTCAGCAATGTCGTCTGGTGGCATCACGTGACACTATAGTTGATTTTCACACAGCACTGAAGCACTGAAATCTGTGACGCAAGTGGAGTAAATCTAAGTTACAGAAATTAAAAATAATATATGAAAACTACTATTTTAACAAGATCAGACTAACATTTGGAAATTCTTGTTTTTTAAATTTGTTTGTACATGTAACAAAATTTGTGAATATTTCAATAATTTAATAAGCCAGTTTACTAAGAACTGGGGAAAAATTTATGAAACTACACTAGCAAATTGAGTGCATAAAAGTTTATATTATATAAAATACACAAATGTCATAGAGGGCCAAATTTTGATTAGCTGTGCTTTATGTGCTGTTTATATATCACTTATTTTGATGTTGCAATTTTTTGTGCATATAAGAATTGGTTCGTTTGTTGATAAAAAGTTGAATGTACCCCTTTTCTGTTTGGCAGGTGTCAAGAATGGCAGATCAAGCTCAAACGTGCAACGTAAATGGGTCGTTCAGCTCAAACGTAATGGTTGTTATGGGGGCGCAGTGGGGAGATGAGGGAAAAGGAAAGGTGGTGGACTTGCTGGCCGCAGACGCGGACGTAGTCTGCAGGTGTCAAGGTGGAAACAACGCCGGCCATACTGTGGTGGCTAACGGGGTAGAATACCATTTCCACCTCCTGCCCTGCGCCATAATAAATCCAAAATGCACTTCCATAATCGGCAATGGTGTAGTAATCCACCTGCCAAGCCTCTTCGACGAACTGCATAAACTCGTCGATAAGGGATTAACGGACTGGGAACGGCGCTTTATAATTTCAGATAAAGCTCACTTAGTCTTCGACTTCCATCAGCAGATTGACGGGCTACAAGAGTTGGAGAAGAGCCGGAAAGGGCAGACACTAGGTACTACTAAGAAAGGAATTGGACCGACTTATTCCTCTAAAGCTACCAGGAATGGAATTAGGGTATGCGATTTGCTTGGTGATTTTGCCCATTTTGGTGAAAGGTTTTGTTCCATGATTACTACGTATAAGAAGATGTTTCCTGATCTTACGGTGGATGTAGACGAAGAACTGAAGAGGTACAAACTGTACGCGGACCAAGTTCGACCGTTTGTTAAGGAAAGCGTTTGTTATTTAAATAAGTATATTCAGCAAGGCAAAAAGATATTAGTGGAAGGAGCTAATGCGACGATGTTAGATATAGACTTTGGTACCTACCCGTACGTAACATCTTCAAACTGTAGCGCTGGCGGCGTCTGCACGGGATTAGGGATCCCTCCAAGTAAAATAACCGAAATTGTTGGCGTGGTTAAAGCCTACACCACAAGAGTGGGAGACGGACCTTTTCCAACGGAATTGTTTGGCGAGGTTGGAGATCAGCTGCAGCAAAAAGGGGATGAAGTTGGCGTGACCACGAAAAGAAAACGGAGATGCGGTTGGCTAGACTTGGTGCTTTTGCAGTACAGCAGCATGGTGAATGGGTATACGTCGTTATGCGTTACCAAGCTTGACATTTTGGATACGTTGCCGGAAATTAAGCTAGGGGTTGCCTACGTATTGAGAGGTCAAAGGATTAATTATTTTCCGTCGAATGCTTCCGACTTGTCTGCTGTAAAGGTTGAATACATGACTATCCCAGGTTGGAAAAGCAGCACGGCGAATATAAGGGAGTTTAAGAATTTACCAAAGAACGCCCAAGAGTATCTGAAAAAAATTGAGGATGTTCTGGATGTGCCGATAAGATGGATTGGAGTTGGAAAGGAACGAGAGTCTGTTATCACGGTGTATTAAATGTGTATTAATATCCTCTTTTAGGTACCTGTTTTAAGCTACTACTATGAGCTATATCAATGTATTTTAAATAAATTGTTGTAATATGGCATTTTATTATTTCATGTACGAACGAGCTGGCTCCTTTGATTGGTTGTTGGATTTTTTGCTTTCAAATTAAAGGTGCTATATATAGTTAGTATTAAAAATAAATTTTATTGCACAATGATCAAAATTGTTTTGAAAGCCTAACCAATCAGCAATCACTAGAAAGTATTGGTTTGTAGCAAAAACGAGGGGTGATCCGCAAAAAGGTATTTTTAGTGTCCTAGGTTGACAATTTTTTACCTGCCTTTCCTCAAATTTTTGACAGGTGGGAACGTGGAATAATCTACGATACATCTGAACAGAAAGTAAACAAAGACAGCTAATATGAAATGCGGCGTGGCTGAGCTTTGAGCGTACGTTTGGTTGTCTATCTTCAGGACCGTTTTGCATATCGTACTTTTGTAAGGTTGCCGCACTGACTTATCCCACTGTTATCATCTATAAATTGTTTCACTTTCCTACCTTGCAAAAATTTGAGGGAAGACGGGTGAAAATTGTCAGCGTAGGGTGCCAAAAATACGTTTTTGCGGGCAACCTCTTGATGGCGCAATTTGGATTCAGTAGTTCCGTCAATGGTGATTATGACCCCAATCTGGACGATATTTGACCGTTAATAGGGATCAGCTGTAAGAGCTGGTCGGAGCAAATTTGTATTTCATTGAGCGGAGTATTTCAGCCGGGTTTATCACAGTGAATATCTATCGATTGACGACCACCGCTGTCGTTTATTAGTCTTTACTGCTAAGATATAGTGGTTATAAATCCTAGTTCAATTTTATTATGACATGACATGACAATTGGTGCCTTTACACCATTATGAGGCGTAAGTCACATACAAAAAAGGCAGGTGGCCCAGGTAGAACGAGAACTGCTCTTGCAGAAGATTATGCTTCGCGTCTGTGAAATTTTTCGGGTATTATCTATTTAGAGCTTCGTTGAAAGAATTGCAAAAACTTCTCCTTAAATGTATAAAGTTAGTTTTTCTAGGACACTGCGCGACCACATATTCCCCGGCAAAAATTTTTCGAACTTGTCTGAAACCTGTGACCTTTTGTCACCTGATTACTATTTTTTTGCATCAAGCAACGCTCTGCAGGAATAAGAATTTAAAAATGAAGCTGATGGATAAACGGTTCTTTCGCAAGAAAGCCGGGGACGTTCTCCAAAGCCGAGATTGAAGTTACCTGAATGTTAATATTTTGAAGTTTGGCATTGTGAAAAAATAAAGAATAAAAAATCTACTCAAATTTTAATTTTGATATGATTTCAATTTTGTTCTTCCTATTCTCCCTTATATTTTATATTGTCGGAATTTGATGGTAAATTTTTTATGTTGTTTTGTCTCTTGTTAGTAACTTGGTTTGTTTTAAATTCCTTCCTCTCTTCATGGCTGTATCGCTACTGTTGCCTTCCTAGGTGTTTCTGGATCTATCTCGGGATCTTTTCCTGCATAACTCATACCATATATTTGTTTGGGATATCTGATACGGATTATTATATTTAGGTGTCCGTACCATTGGAACTCTTATTCAAACTGTTCCTAGTAGTGGTTTTAAATCTAGCTATTTCCGAATACTTCTATTTCTGACTATGTTTCTTCTGGTTTTACCAACCACCCTCTTAATATATCTTATTCTGATTTGATGTATGACTGTCCAGTATTGTCATATATAATATCGTTGGTATATATATATAGTTTTATACATTCTTGCTTTGGTGCTTAGTTTTTTTTTCTATCATTGTGTTATATATTTGGTAATGTGTTCTATTCGCTTTGTATTTTTTCGTGTATCCTTACTTATATTATGAGTCCTAACTTGAGCGCTTAATAGTTGCTTTCCATCTATTTGTATCGATATTTACTTGTCTCTTGTTACTTTCATTATTTGCTATTTTTTATATTTATCTTTATATTTTCTCCTTCTGATTTTTTTCCATATTATTAACTTTCCTTGTAGCTGTCTTTCACTTGTTTCTATAAGTAAGATATAATTGGCGTACAGTAAGTCTTGCGGTTAAGACTAGAATTAGATTTAGATGGCCAAAACCTGGCATAGGAGAGGGCTTAAGCCCTTTTCTGTACGAAACTCTTCCGATATTTCACTATTTAATCTTCTGTATCATTTGCAGTTATGTTCTTAATTTTGCAAACAACACTCGTAACTTGTCTGATCCTTCCCCTATATGTCTCAGTGGTACTTTATTAAAGATCACTTTCAGATTAATACATGCTAGATATAAATCTTTATGCTTATTCAGTTTTACTTTAGTTAGTACTCTTATAGGTAGTGTGTGGCCTTGCGCTTGTGTTCTCCATCTATATACTGTTTGTTCTTCTTCTAATTTCTGCTCAATTTCCGATCTTAATTTTCTCTCTATGATTCTTGAGAATATTTTGAATTCCTTTCCATTTCTTGTTTTCTTCAAGGGACCCAGCAGCCAGTGGTATAGTTGAGAGATTTCATCGATAACTCAAGGCACCTATTAAGTGCTGTGCCAACTCGCAGTAGACTGAAGTACTGGCTACGATGATGCTCGGAATCCGTGTGGTGTAGAAGCATGACCTTCAAGCAGAGTAGCAGACATAGCGACAAAGCAAGCTCTATCTTGAAACATTTTGCATCGATTAACTGCGTATTCATTCAAAACAATGGACCAAAGAGACTACTGCAACAACCATGCAAGGGCTAATTTAGAATAATTATTAAGTTATATCAAGAGAGTCAACTTATTTTTGTGCTACTGGCAGGGGATACCGCGATAGTTATTACCACTTAAAAAAATTTGTATCTAATTTTATATTAAAAAATTGGTTGTACATATTTTAGCTGCAAATATTTTATGTTTAATGCTCGATGGCACTCATTAATGGTTCATTATCATAACTTATTTCTATATTTCGGTTTTCCTAATAAACATTCTTCGTATTAATTTCCTTTAACTTCTACTCTGTTCAACCAACAGCATCTTCTACGACTTTCCATCCCATAACACTGGACACAAGGGATTTCCAAGATATCAACATGGACATTCAGGTCAAGAGTCGATCCCAAGACCAGCCATACGCCAGTTCGCATCTCTCATACGCAATAAACAATAAGATTGTCAGTATCGCGTTTATTTTTAGAATTTCTCAATCCACACAAAACGCCAAAACATTGATTGAATTGAGGAACTAGAAATGTAGCTGGAATAATGATTAAAAGGATGAACCTAATACAGAGTTTTTTAAGATAATGGGAAGGCAAAAATATGAATATCACGTTCACATACCATGGAGACTTCATATGTATTTCAATTCATTGAATAAAAAAAAATAATAGAGAGAAATTAAGTACGAAATAAGGCTTCATAGTTATAATATTGTTATGACAGTGTAAATCTAAACGAGTTAAGTGTTTCATGCCGTACAGGAGTGAAACGTTTTAAGAAAATTGTTGAGCGATCAGTGATATCTAGTGATAAGAGAATATATGTACTTATCTTTGGCAGTTTAGGTTGTTTTTTTTTAATAACCATAGGATTTTACATCTTCATGCTATCAATATGATCTGTAAATTTGTGTAAACGAACGGGTTCGAATCCTTTTTATTTTGTTCAAAGAGCAGGTCAGCTCTGTTAAAACGTACCACTAATCGTTTCACAATTTGGCGTCTCTAAGCATTTAGATGACAATGTGTGCAATTTTATGAGCGTTTTTACTTTACGCATTTAAACTTGGAACTAATACTAGAAAAGCTGCAATAAAATTACATAAACAATGGCTCAGATATGGTTTAAAAAATTTCTGCAGGGGATGAATTTTAAGATCGCGAGATCAGATCAAACAAATGAATTACAGAAAGTGATTGAAACAAATTCTACTTTAATGCGTCAGTAGCTTGCAGAATTGTGCAAAGTGACGAATAATATGAAAGCATTTACACAAAATAGAAAAGAGGTAGAAATTATGTAAATGAGTACCACACAAACTGCCTCCCAATAACACATTGTAGCGTCTTACAACCTCCCTTATTTTATGACCAACATCTGATAACTTCTTGGATCAACCTCCCAGGTCGTGTTTCGAGACTTGGCAATAAGGGTACTCGGTACTGCACCCGGCACCTACAGGATGTGGCAGACTCTCCTGTTGCGATTGTAACTATGACTCTCTTAAAGTCAGAGAATGCCGTTAGCAGTAACGATATGTGGTAGAGGTCTGCGTGAGCGGCCTCGGCGGCTGCTCGTCCAACGGGGTGGAAGACTCGTACAGGTGCTTCTAGCTACCTAATTTCACAAGAGTGTGGGTAACAGACGTAAAAAGCATCAAATGATGTGGAGTAGTGAAGGAAACACCGACACGAGTCGGTGGAATTACCACTTACACATCTGTGGGCAACGGATACCGCCAGTCAGTAACAGATGGGAAGAGGTATCACGCAAGTGACCTCGACGACTACTCGTTAAACGTGGTAAGGGCAACTTTAGTTACGACTGCAATAGGGGGTCTGGGGGGTTGAGTCTCCCCAGTACACCCATATCCTGCTGGTACCAGATGCGGTACCGAGTACTCTTATTGTAGAGTCTCAAACATTAACCGGGAGGTTCTATTTTCCTTAAAGTACGACCAGTTTAAGGTTGGGAAACTTAGATACTGAACTAGACATTTATAGTTGGAATACATAATAAATTTTTCATCAGTGGTTAAAATTTGATCCAAGATGTTATCAGACTTTGGTTGTGAAATAAGGGATTTATAGAGATTGTAAGACTATCGGATATATAATAAATGGATTCTGTGCCTTGAGGAAAATTAATACCACAAAAGCTTCTTTTCTGTGTTTGACGCACTTCAAAAGAAATGATTCACCATGGATATTTACGAGTTGGTGAAACTTCACTGAATAACTTTAACGAGTGCACGATACATTGCAACTAAAGCAGCCAGCACTGGTGAATCATAAAAAGTTTTATTTTTGCAAGATAACGCCTGCTTACGCATTGCAGTAGAGATCAGAGAAAAAAATAATGAGTTAAGGTGGGAGATCCCCCTTTATAGCCTGTATTCTCTAAATATATTTTCATTGAATACATATGTAGACAAGTCTATGCGTGGCAAGCAATTTAATAATGAAGCATAATTAAAAATAGAGGTGTCTACATTTTTTGAAAATAAAAATAATCGATTTTATAAAAATGGAATTTGTAAATTATCTTGTTAGGAAAGGGTTGTTCAATGCGAAGCTAGAGATTTTGATAAATAAAGTTATTTTATGTAAAAATATACAAGTTTTTCCCAATTTCAAAAACGACAGAACTGTTTTGATTGCTTAATATATCAGCGAGTTAAACAAAAGGGAACAACATTCATGTGACTAATTTATCCGTAAGCAAAAGTTCTTCAGCTATTGTAACAAAGTTAAAATTAAAAGACTTGTGTACTTAAATAATCAATAAATTATTTGTGCGTTTTAAGAGCCAGTGACGTATTTAGGGCATATAAATTATTTATGTAGATAATGTAATCGTTTAATTGCTGTAAAAACGAAAATAATAGACAAATAATGTCTATTGCGTAGGTATATAACGGATGCAACTTTTATAAAGAAGTAATTTAGGTATTTCAAGATAACTTTAGAATAATTTTTTCTTCAAAATTACATTAAAAACGTTTTTATTGACTGAAATAAAAATAAACAAATGTTAAGTTTAGCATTAGGTGAAACATTTAATATTTCTTTATGTACATTAGGTTTATAAACTATTACATCCAGTAAATTATATAGCAAGATTTTTTTGTCATGCAGGATATATTTCCAATAAATTTCTTCTTTCCTAAAATAACTAAATTTAACAGTTACTATAAATTATAAATACCGAATAAAATTATAGAAACAGATTGTGCGGAGAATTGGTAACTGTAGGCAATAAAATATAAAGGTCGAAAGACTCGGGCTAAAACGAAAACATATATATAACACGTGCAAAGCCGGGATATTAACTTGTTGCATATAATGATCAAAGGATGAACTTTGGAAGAAAGATTGTTTAAACAAATAGGTCGTAATATGAAATAAATAAATTGAAAACTGGATGCATTAACTTAGGAATTAAAAATTAAAAGGAAAGTTAAGAGAAAAAAACAGAAGAAAAGAATGGAAAAACTGAAAAGAGAGGCTAGGAAAGGAATCTATTAGTGGAAGGAAAATAAAAGTAACAAAGAAAAAAAAAATATTAGTAAATTTAGATTATAAAGTTGATAGAAGAAGTAAGAAGAAGTGCTAGATATAAGAAGGAAAGAAAACGATTTTTGACAAAACTGACAGGAAGAAAACATTAAATTGAAAGATTTAAAAGATACGGAAATATGGACAGATGAGGATTTAAGAGGAGCCGAAAATATTAGAACTGAAAGTACCAAGAGGGAAAGATACAATTACTATAAATAGTAAATAATAAAGTATATTAGGCGATATATAATAAATCATCAATGATACAGACAAGTACTTATGTTACAAAGAAATGGAAAGTACCAGTTATAAAAGAACAGTAAACGAAAAATTGCAAAGAAAAATTTCCATAGAAGAGCAACCCATAAAATCACTAGAATAGAAGAGAAAACTGAATACAATCCACGAGGAAAGGAATAACAGGAAATTTGACCAGTCTACAGAAAAGGAAATGAATGTGAAAATTGATAAAATAATAGAAGTATAAAATACACAAAGGACAAAAAAAAAAAATGGTGATGTTGAGACAAATAGTAAGATGGAAAATGTAACTAAAAAATCTGAAAACCAACAAAGAATTTTAAACAAAATATCAAAGAACTAAAGATAGGTACTTCGAATGTGAGAAGCACATAATGGATAGAAAAAGTAGTAGAAATAGAAAAAAATATGTTCTTTAAGAGTGGAGGGGAGCATAGATATTTTGATGTTATTTTCATGGTAAACGAGAAAACTAAAAGAACGGTGAGACTTTAAAGCAATGTCAGATAGAATATGTTTCTTAAGGATGCGAAGTAAATATAAAAAGATAATTATATTGAATGAACATGCCGCCATAGCAGATAAAGCCCTAGAAACAAAAAACCATTTTTATAAAAATATAAATAAACTGCCAAGGGACATATCAAAACATGACATTAAAATGATAATAGTGAATTTAAACTTAAGGGGAGGTTCTCATTTGGAGGCCCCAAAACAACGTCATTTTCTGGAATTTTTTTCTAATAGAGGGAAATAAATTAGACACTCACATTTTTTGTCACTTGTTTAGTATGTTATAAAGTACAAAAAAAATTTTTTTATTACAAAATATTGGGACAGTAATTTTTGAAACGCCTTGTAACGTGACCGTCTCAAAAAAAGGTACCTTACTGTTGGCCACTCTAGCACCTACAAAATTATCAAAAATCAATAATCGTAAATTTTTATAAACTATATGAGTGTAGTTGGAGCTCCTACTAGAATCATCCATGAAAATTTACCAAAATGGCGGACGTTTGATTTTTTACATACAGTTTTTCACGATTTCTTCGCTCTTTAAAGTACTGTAAAAAAATTAGGCATATATCATCTTAATTGTAGTAGCAGCTCCAATGACTCAAATCTACTTCAAAATAAAAAAAGAAAAAAGGCCACCCGTCAAGTAGCTTTTGAGAAATCTTGGCCAACAGTTTGAAAAACACGATTTTTCAGGAAACGCGATTAAAGATTTTATCAACGATTTTTCTGTGTTAACATTAAAATAATATACCTTGCGGCTAATCAGCGATTCCAGGGCCATACATCAGTCCTTCCTCAAGTTGATATTGCTCCTGAAGGGTCCTTAACGCAGTAACGCATTTCGTATCAGTTAAGTGGGCAAAACTATTGGCTTCAAGCCCAACTGTAATTCCCAAGACATCCATAATTTTTAACAGTGCTGTATATCCTTCATTAAATAAACTAGTAGCGATGTAAGCGGCAATTTCTACAGTCTTTGCACCGCAGTGAAGGTGCTTCGGAGCGAGCTTCCAGACGAAGGTTCACGATCGTTCGAGTTTGTGTCGTGCAAGTATCATCCGATGACAGACTCACTGACTCTTGAACGTTGTCTGCAAGAGGTGGTTTGTGCTGAAGTAACTCAAGAGTACCGTTGGCTTCTGCTACCCACCATTTACACCAGCTATCCTTTCCAGTCGGACAGTATTGGTGCTGCGGATTTTTATCGGTTTAACCTTCATTGCCTCTGCCGAATCTTGATTCCGTCGAATCGCCAATTCATAATATGTTGTTAAGTCACAAATTATTTTATCAATCAATTTACCTGTACATTTACCTCTGTTTTACCTTTGGTTTCTTTTTTAAAGCCCTGAGACGAGTTCCTATTCGTTTCTGGACATGGCCCACACACCAACGTATGAGTCATACTTTATACCGAGTAATTCTTGAGAACGAGAGAACATTTCTGTGACTGCGTCCACTTCTATTTTTCCGGAACTGCTATGATGGTTCCTTCTTTGCCTTTTTTATTGGCACAAGCTTGACAGAAGGAAGATTTCACGCAAACATCAAGAACCTTGCTGGTATTTTTTCCGATAAGCGTGGCAAAACCAAGCAACGAAGAAAACCTATTTTTTCCATGACCCATCGCCTGATACAGTTGCGTGAAGAGGTTCTTTGTTAATTGCGACGTTTTTTTCGCTTTCTTCTTTAACTGCTTTCCTTTGGAAATGCTGGAAAACCGCGTTATTCAAAAATATTGATGTAAAATACGCTCCGTTCGAACTACAGCTCGATTTCAATTTTTGACTAAAAAGGTGGGACTCGTTTTGTTCCATAAATTAAAAAAAAATGTATATTCGAACAAACGGTTTTGGGAATATATTCTACATATAATTTACTACACAAAATTTAAAAAAACAAAAATTCGATTTTTTGGTCGGTCGTGATAAGAACCTCCCCTTAAAAGAATATAATATATAATATATATAATAAAATATAATATATAAGGATATAACAGGAGGGAGAAGCCTACATAGCGAAACTAACGAAAACAACAAAAGTTCAAATGAAAGTTGTAAGCGTATGTTTCAATCACAAAAACGTACTAACCATATTCTTATCATTGCTAAAATCAGTGAGGAAGTACCGGTAAAAGAGAAGTTAGGAAGAAAAAACAGCGATATAATATAAACGAACAACAGGGGTGAAGGTGCGACGGAAACAGTAAAACAAAAAACCTTTGTTTAGGGAACATAAAATATCGAAAGCAAAATGACATGAAAACATAAACAAGACGGAACTGGAAATGAATAAAAATAGAAGAAGAAAGAATATTAAAATATTAACAAAAAGGAAAATTGGTAAGAAACAACAGACACAAACGAGAACGCACTTGGAAAATCCATTAAATATAATAGAAGACCATTTTACAAACAAAGAAGTTAAGTCAAAATCCTCACTCCAGGAAAGAAGAGCTGCTTCTAGGCGGAACAAAAGGAATATTGGTAAGATGGGAGCAGCATTTTGAAAATTTACTTAGTGAGTAGAGTGAACATATATAATTGTCATCAGAATACGTACCGCTAGATCCATTAGAAAATAATGAACAAGAGGAAATAAAAAGAATTACAGAACAAGAAATAAGGGAATTAAAAAACAAAAAAAATGCGGGAGAGGATGAAACCTCAGTAAAGATTTTGAAATTATGAGGTCAAAAATTGCCCAAAAAATACTCTGGCCTAATATTGAGATCATTGAAGGAGGAGAAAATCCCATAACGTTGGAATAGGCTGCTCATATGTCCAACATCTAAAAAGAGGGATAAAACGGTATTCACAAATTATAGAGGCATTGTCTTTTTAGACGTAGCCTATAAAATATTATACGTAGCATTTTATATATAATTGAGAATAAGTTAATTGGAAAATATCAAGGTGGGTTTAGGTCAACAATAGATTAGATATTTACATTAAAAATTGCTCAAAGCAATAGTTATGAGGAAAATTTACGATTACAAATGTTATGTAGGAGGGTTGCCCGCAAAAAAAGTATTTTTGGCGTTCTAGGATGACAATTTTTCACCCGCTTACCCTCAAATTTTTGCACGGTGGGAACGTGGAACAATTTGTTTACAAATGATAACAATGGGTTAAGTCGGTGCTCTGACTTTACGAAAGTAAGATATGCAACACGATCCTGCAGATAGGCAACCAAACGTACGCTCAGAGCTCAGTCACGCCATATTTTACATCAGCTGTCTTTGCTACCCTCTGTTAAAGTGTATAGTATCTTTGTGATAGAGAGAAAGGGGAGAGTAAGGGAAAAAGAGAGAGAGAAAATGAAGGAGAGCGAAAGGAATTTTTTTCAGTAATTTCAGACATTTGGTAGTAATTAGAACGTAGTTAGTTTTATTTAATTTTAAACTATTGATATCTAAATCAGTCTCTTTAACCATAACGACGACTTAATAATTTGTGTTATTTTCACTTTTCTCTCAACAAATTCTTGGATTTTGTGTCGTTTTGTGGAGTTTAGATCTTAGGAAATAATTGAAATATTTTTATTAGACTAGTTTTGATTGCTAAGACTTTTCTAATAATAATAGTTCCCCGTAATAGGCCTCGAAGGCCCTTTGGGGTCGTAACAGGATAGATTTGCTACAATCTAGAGCCTACGGTACACAAGGGTAGTAACGTGGCCAGCGCTACGTACCGACCGCGTATTATTACCCCAGAGTTTGACCTCCAGGTACTCATTTATTGCAGCCTGAGTCGAGCTGGGCCGTAAAAATGCCAGCGATCGAATTGGCGAGAGCGGGATTCTAACCCGCAACTCTTGGTTTCGTAGTCTAGCGATCTATCCACTAAGCTACCACGGCTCTAAGATAAGACTAAGATAAAATAAAATAAAATAAGACTCTAAGGCTTTTCTATTTTCCTAATTATCGTGCTATTTTAATAGGCGGAGTTGTTGTGCTTGTTTCAATGCCTTTTTGTAATTAGTAATTGGTGTCATATGTAGTAAAAGTCCAAGTTACTATCTTTGTATTGCCATTGAGAAGACGTTTGACACTTTATCTGTAAGCTGTTCTTGCATGGCTATTGTCGGATTCTCTGATGAGAATGCTGCTAACGACTTTTCTTTGTTGAGATCATCATTTATTTTTTCTGTTTCTTGCTCTTTGTCAGTTTTTCAAGCTTTGCTTTTCTTGACAAGTCTTGCAGTCTCTTATGTGGTGAGGGATGTTAGAGACTTTAGGAGTGTTATTTTTAGGGATAGGTGTGGCTTTACAAATAGCTTCCAGATAGTTAAGTGTTGAGCAGCAGTATCGAGATCTTAACTTTCTTTAATTCAAATGATTAGGCAGAGGTTTTTATCCAAACAGTTTTTAACTGATCCTAATCTTTATGTTTATTACAAAGTCTAATGCGCAGCTTTTTTATAATTAGGCTATGATAATGGCGATGAGGACTGAAGAATGATCGGTGGATAAGTCTTGGTTTGATTTTGCTTTAGTATAGGTACTGGTTATGCTGTTAGTGACTGCGCACTTCAGTAAGTCTGGTAATTTGTTTGGTTTATTGGGCCAATAAGTACATTTTCTAGTTGAGAGATAGCCGAAGTTGTTTCTTTGTATCGGTCTTCTTAGGTTGTTTACTTTTGCATTTCAACAATCTTCTGCTATGAATTTAGTATCTAGGGTCCTGACAAGCTGTACAAGTGTCTTTGTTATATAATATGGTACGTCTCCATAGAATATAAATTGCTGGACTTATAAGTGAGTTTAAAAAAGTTTGAACTTGTGTGTTTTATATTTTTCTGTTTAATAATGTTGTAATTCGTGACGGACATTTTTATTTTTGACTATTGTAGCTAAGCCCCCGCAGGCTGTTCTATCTATGAACATTAGAAAACACATTTAGGATCATATTATTATATAGGAATTGAGAAAACATTTCTTTTTAATTTGATAAGAAGTTTGATATTCGCGAGATCTGAATGTTCATCTGTTGATTATGAGTTAATGGATTTTTTTCTTTTTGCCCATGTTCAAAGGTAATTAAGTGCATTTTCTTGGGAGTCCTTGCTGTTAGTTATTGGGGTTATTAATTTAACACTGACCACGACAGTTATTTAAATTGGACAAGTTTATTTTTATTCTCTCTTTGAAGGTTCTGACAAAATGTGCAATCTTTAACATTGGCAGGGTGACTTTTCCAACATAAAGAACACTTAGCTGGAGTGTAAAAGTTTGCTAGTTTTCGATTGTTCTTGGTTTTGACATATTAGGTATTAGGGAATAATATTTCTCTTCCTGGAGGATTCAGTTGAAGCAGTTGCTACTAATGTATTTTACGGCGAATATATTTTTTAATTATTTTTGTTTGGCTTGTGGTATGTTTAGTTACTCCGTGTTAAATGTTTATGATGCTACGGATTCTATGACCTTGTTCTGTTTGATGATATTCAATGGAGTGGAATGATATAAGTTTCAGATGGCCACTTTACATATGTCTTTGTTTTTTAAACCGATATGTGTGGTGAATGATATTTTCATCATTAAGATATTGCGTTAATTTTCTGTAGACCTCTGCATTACAAATACCGATTTTGATATAATAAGATGTTCCTGATGTACAGTGCTGCTTTTTTAATTTGAGTGAAATGTTCTATCATTTTCTAATGCGAGAAGATTCTAACTGCTGAGATTTTGTATTTGTTGGATGTGTTTAGTTGGTTTAGTTGTGTTGTGATGAAATTTAACTGGTGTGTTTTTTTAATTATTAACCGTTTGTCACACTTGATTGCTATCATTGTCCATGTTATATGAATGTGCATCAGTTTAGCAATTCTCTGTATTCAAAGGATATCGGTGTGTGCTCTTGGAAGGTTTTGTTGACTTAAATTTGACTGCATTGTCTATGGGCGTGGAACTGTGTTGGGATATAGTACTAAAGGGAGTGACATTATTGTTTGATTATGAGGTATAGCTAGAAATTGGGGGTTTGGTTGACTTGAAGAAAATGATACCTTTGGACATGTATATTGAACACGAAGCCGTAATTTTGTGGAGCAATTTAATTGCAGTTGATATATCTGCTGTTGACTGCCTTTTTACATTACTTCAAATTATATTTACATATAGTCATAGTCCTTATTTGTTAACGATTTTAGTTTTTTAAATTTTACAAATTAAACCCGACAGAAAGCAAATTAGTTGTTTATTTACAAATTAATTCTAAGTAGTTGTGATAAATAAAAAATTACGCTCAACCGCTTCTAAGAGACCTAATGGCCGAGCTAATAAGCCGCCGATTAAAAATTGCTTAACAACTAATTTGTTTGGCTGGTGAAATATAAATTCGACCGGCGTGGCTGAGATTCTACAATTAGTGCAGCTCGCCTTGCGTTACCAGGATGTCCGAAACGTTCTCTCTCGATTCAAAATCCCCAAGCGGCTACTTTAGCATTGAGTTGAAGCTGTTAAGGGCAACTGGCATTTCCACCACCGGCAATGAGGCTTAAGCTACAGAATTTACTCTCTTATCATGGTTTTCTTGATATACACGCCGTACCCCTTCTTGGCTTGCAGCGATTTGTTTAAGCACGACTTTGATGTGGTGGCTGACAGTGCTGTCTACGTTAGTGGTACATTGGTCGGTAGGTGCTTCAATAAATGTTTGATTGTATTGCTTGTACAAGGCGCATATATTAATGTTTAAGAAATTGCAACTGTATTTGTGCTGCTGCGTAATCGGATGCATTTGGGGAGACTCTTCGAAAAACTGGAAAAGGAGCCGTTTCTCGCAAATCTTGATAGAGGAGGACCAGAGGAACAGCGTCTCATTTCAATTATCTTATATCTTGTAAAAGATGGGTATGAAATAATTGTTTAATTTAATTTTTTTTTATTTACAAGTTATTGCCAGACCAACAAAGGAAATTGTTATACATGACATTTGTAATAACAATTACAATAAATGTCTTGGCAAGACTGTTTATAACGTCTTGTTTACAATAATTACAATAATAAATGTTGCAATTAATAGTTGATTACGTATGAGAAATTAACAATAATTGAAGACCTAGAGAAATTATTGCGTTAATTACTATTTTTGTCGGAGGCTATTAGACCCTGTGGTAGTCTTCGTTTTAATCTACCATGTATGTTCAACTGGCACAAGTTGTAGTGAAGTACATGTTCTCGCGTTTTGTAAAAACTTTTTAGTGATTTGACGAATGAACTCGTTCACATGAGATACACCTAGCTCGTAGTGCAACTGGTTGCTACGAATATACCACGGCTGTTCACTGCTATTCGTAAAACTTTGTTTTGGAATCGTTATAGTTTATTGATGTTCGTTTGGGATGTAGTACACCAGACTGGACAGGCATAGAGAATTAATGGGCGTAGTGGCGTTTTGTATATTAAGATAGTGCATTCGGGGTTCAATGCTGACTTGCGATTAATCAATGGATAAAGTTTCCTTAACCTATTGTTGCCCTGTAATAGCTTGTAATTGAGATGAAAGCTCCAGGTTAGGCGCGTATCCAAGTATACTCCGAGATATTTGACTGTCGAGTCCGTTGGATTCCATTGTATGGGATTGCCGTCAATGATGACATTGGATAGGTTAGCTATTTTCCTTAAAGTAAAGATTTTAGTCTGACATTTCGTGGGGTTAATTTGAATATTCCAACTTTTAAACCAGTTAGTGATCTTGTCTGCGGACTTCTTGTAGATCGGCATTTTGAGTGATGATTGCTGTGTCGTCTGCAAATGCGGCTATGGATGCTGTAGTTACCGGGAGATCGGATGTGTAATGCTAAACAGTAGAGGTCCTAGTATGCTGCCTTGTGGGACTCCAGCATGCACTTGTTTAGTCTCAGATATACAAGAGTTGATCTTTACCGCAAACGTTTTATCTTCTAGAAATGAGAAGATAATTGCTAACAAATAGTTGCGAGCATTTATGTTAAGGAGCTTTTTCTTTAGGCCTTCGATCCACACCTTATCGAAGGCCTGAGCAATATCCAAAAAGAGGATTGTAGTATAGTATTTGTTGTAGTACCCTTTTTCTATTATTTCAGTAATTCGCTGGAACTGATGATAAGTTGAGTGTCCTCTCTTGAAGCCAAATTGAAATGGTGGTACTATGTTTGGGGGTTTCGACAAATTCTAGTAATCTAATGTAAAAATGAATATAAGTATGTGTGCGTTTAACATGCATTTAACATTGAGGCTAGATGTGCCAGATATATTTTGGTCAGGTGTTTTAAGATCGTGTTGGATATAAGATCATGGTCAGGTGATTTTCGCCTGTGTAGGATTACAGATAGATAACGGCGTGAAGACATGTTCTAGGTGTGTAGCAAATGCTTCTGATTTTTCATTGTCTGTGTAGTACGCGTCATTGCCATTAGTTGTAGTGGGCATTTCTTCATGTTGCTTTAATATTCTTTTTGTGGTTTTCCACATAATTGGGTAACCAGGGCCGATACTTGCTCTATGTATTTGATATGATTCCAGTTTATATTCGTCGAGTTCCTTTTTGAGATGATGAGTTAAACTGTTTAATAGCCTTTTCATTTCTGGATTCCTGGTTCTTTGCCAATTGGCGTCTGATTTGGCTTCTTGTTTTAATGAGCTGCAGTATATGATTGGGAGGATGGTTATTATTTGTGAATATAGGTTTAGTAGAGGTTATAACTGATGATTTTACGGCAGTCACAATTGATATGGTGATATTGGTTACAGCGATATCTATGTCTTTTTGATTCTCGCAGGTGTTCGGTTCTCGTAGGTTGTGATCTAAGTTTTCTTGGAAAGTATTCCAGGCAATTGGTCCATTAGTAAGGCTTTGGGGTGGTGGTCTTGTGGCGCGCTGAGGAAGGATGCTAGTACCGGTAGATGATCGGAATTAAGTTCCATTATTCCTTCGATTGATCTGCTTAGAAAACTTTTTCTGTAGGACGATATGTAGTATGTCTGGTAGGCGGTCTGTGCGGTAAGGGAAGTAAGTATATTCATCTTGAAGAAAAATTTGAAAGGCATAGACAGTTGAATAATGATTGAGTTTGTGCCTTCAGGATTGGTAGCTCGACAACCCCAGATGATATGTTTACAATTAATATCTCCGACTACTAGTATCTGATCAGTTGTATTGAATAGAATTTTTATGTCATTTTCATTTAGTTTTTTATTTGGCTGCCTGTATACGCTGTAGATAGTTAGGATACTTTGATTACTTAGTTTAATTTTAGCTCCAACAGAGCGTAATGTTTGGGATTTCAGGAATACATGAGTGTTCAAATTTTTTTTGATAATGATAGCTACTCCTCCGGAAGCAATTCTGGAATTTCTATCTTTACCATATACGCTGTATCCTGGTATTTTAAATTTGTCATTTTCGGATAAGTGAGTTTCGGTGAGGCATGCTATGTCGATGTTGTACCTAGCCAAGAAAGCTACGAATACTGATTTTTGGTTAGTGATTCCGTTTGAATTCCAGTTGAGAATTGTGAAATTTTCTATTGCTTGCTGGGTCCTAGGTCCATTGAACAGTAGAGGTAATATGGTGGTTGTAAAGAATGATTTTATTTGTGGAAGATAAGGTGTTATTAATTCTAAGATAATTTTGATAATGTTTGTGGGTTCAGTTGATTGAGTTGGTGTTGACGTTGGCGAGGTAGGGCTGTTGTTTAGGGTGTTTTTAACCTTGTCAGCATATGAATATATTGGGTTAACACGTGAGCTATTGGTGTTTATTTTTAACAAGTTTCTGCTGGAGTTCAATGTGGTGAATACAACCGCGATAACTTGCCGGGTGGTCACCGCCGCAATTTGCACACGTCGGCTTAGTATTGGCCTGCTTAGTACACTCATTATGTTTGATTTCCTGCGCATTTCACGCATCTTGGGGAAAGACTGCAGTAATTTTTAGTGTGACCATATCGCTGGCATTGATGGCATTGCGGTATGTTAGTTGATTTTTTTTTTCATTTCTACGGTCACTATCGAATGATAGATTGATTTTAAAGTAAATATCCTTTTTCCCTTATCATTATTCGTTAAATCAACGGCGCACACTGAAAGTGGTTTTTTATCTTTGGTTAGTAGTCTAGTTACATTGATGACAGGCAAAATTCTTAATTCTTCTTTTATTTCGGCAGTAGTGATTGATAGCGGTACATTTTTAATTACCACCGACAACGGTTTTTGATTTGTGTTTTGGAATGTGTGAAACTGAATTCCATTTTTGGTGTAATATTCTGTTAAAGTCCGGTAATCGTCTTCGTTTGATAAATTAATTCGAAGCGTGTTTGTGTTGCACATTGTAGTAAACGGGCCGGTTGCCTTTTGTTCGATATCAGCAACTAGATTTTTGTGGTTTATTGCATTGTGCAAATATATTGGTGGAATTTTAGGTTTATTAATATTAGTAACAGGTTCGATGGTTTGTCTATTTGCTTCTTTAGTGTTAGTGTCGCTGTCATTTTCTGAAGGTAAGTAATATTTATTTTGCGTGATTAGTTCTTCGGTGGTCCACATATATCGTTTTTGTACTTCGTTTAACGGTGCGCTTTTGCGCTTATTTCGCTCTTGCTGCTCCATTTTAAAATCATTGGTTGATATTTTATAAAGTTAGATAATATCATAAAAATGTACTCGCAATGCAAGCTATGAAATAGCTTTAAAATCAGTGCAACGCACTGATAGCGGAGCGTACACGTAGTCCCGCACCGTTTCACTGATCACACGCGAATTTAATTTTAATAATAATGAATTTTGGTATAGAAGTTATTGAAAAAATTCAAAAAGACTAGAACGTTTAGCAAATAACAGCAAATAGTAAAAAGTAAAAAATTGGACTCAAGTTTGTAAACCTATAATTTAAAATAAGGACTGTTGACAGATATGATGTAAATAACATTTGGTTGTACTCACATTAAAGTTTACAAATGTCCAATGTACTCCTCTGGGGTTACATGGATAACATTTAGATGGTAGTAGAATTTATTCTACATACGATGAACAATATCTTGCGTCACTGAGTCCATCACAGCTGTGGTGCGGTTTCTTAGGTTATCCAAAGTTGTTGATAGAGGCGGTACATAAATTGCTTCTTTTACGAAGTCTTGAGGTGTGACATAAAGAGATTTTGGGGACCACAACGTAAGTGCCAAGTTTTTATTTTCTATGCGACCTATCCGTCGTTAAGGTAGGGATTTCTTCAAAAAATGTCAAACACCCCGGTATCAATTGGGTCGAGCTTCTTCCTATTGGAAAATGAAGATTTGTGAATCTTCATTAATTTGAGTAAGAAGCAACATTGCGAAATATATAACCACAGTAACCGTGTTGCCATAGAAAATGGCTCATAAACCTTTGTACTCAATATGGTACAGAATAACTCTATTTTTGGGGAGCTTTTCTCGTGTTGTAGTGTTGCATAAGAATCTTGTAGTCCTCGTATTTAAACATTGTGTCAGTTTACTTTTCCACTTATGTGGAACGTTGTCTCATCGCTAAAAATGAAACTAGGCAAAAAAGTTTACATATTTCAGCTTGTCGTTTGCACAAAGAGCTTGTACCCGTTGTGGGGGGCTATGATTTAAATATTAAACGGCGCCTTAACACACTACAGATAGTTATTTGTGGCAGCCCAAGCGCCTGTTGACTCTACGGGTTGACTTCATTGAGTTACGCTTTAAACTCTCTAGAATTCGTCTCATATTCTCTTCAGATCAATGCGGTCATCTAGTGCTTTTGCTTTTACACAAATTCTTCCTAGTTGGAGATTTGGTGTTTAAATTGTAACAATATTCTTAGTCTCCTCTATACCCGAGTTTCCCCAATAAATCGACGGAGTATGGCTTGATATTTTCTGTATGTTTATAATTCTAACTACGTGCAAGTACAGGGTGGATCTAAAATCGTACGTAAAGTAGTATTGTATAGAAATTGTTTTATTTTTGTTCAAAAACAATAACTAAGAATTGTTTCAAGAGGAATATGCAATATCAGTACACTTTCTATGTTGTACATAAATAACTTTCAAATAACATTTTTATAAATATGTATCTTTTGAGGGAGTAGCTTATTTTCAACAAATATTGAAAGACGAAACAGTTTTAGATTTAAAGAATTTCTCTGATAGTGAGGATGAAATTTAAATTGCTGAAGGAGTAAAAGGAAATTAATATTCTGACAATGAATAGAAGGATGAAGATTAAGTAAATGCGAAGTTGAACTAAATGAAAATGAAGAAGAAGAAGAAAATATACAACACACTACTGAGGAATCGTCAACGTCTTTGAAGCTAACAATTTAAATATAGGCCATGCCTTTGAATTATGAAAGAAAACAGTTAAATTCATTGTATTTGAACAAGAGTAAAATTAAATATATTTTGTAACATACGAATATTTCTTTAGTTTAACGATGCTAAAACAAGCGAACAGCGTTTGGAAGAGAGTAAAGTTGTTCCGATAAATGAAGCATATTGAGGTGTATTGACGTGTATTGAGGTGTACTTCTGATGAGCATGTACAGATTTAAAGAAAATCTAATGATTGGTGAGCATACTCTTGGAATTTGACCATTTTTAGAACATTAAAAGAAATAAAAATGTATTTTTTCATAAACGTCAGAGACAAAGTCTCAAGCTATTGATCCATTATTATTGGGATTTTAGGACAACGTGATAATATGTACCAAACAAAAAAGAAAATTGTAGTACTGCTATAGTCAATGCATCGAGACGAGAATATTATTCACTTCTACAATAAAACTAAATATGGTGTAGACATATGGACAAACTGCTAGGAAAATACAGTATGAGAAGGTGGAAAAGCAGAGACTTGACAGCATCATCAATATTGCAGCAATCGCAGCATATCTCATTTATTATTAATATAACGACATACTGAAAAGGAAACTAAGAAAACAGCACAATCAGTAAGAGAACTCTCTATGTTCTTTGTTTATTGAAAATCAGCAAATTGTAAGAAATTTATTCATGAGACCATGTTGAATAAATTTACTATTGCTGCCCTTCGCTACTGCATTATCAAAACGCGTCGTGAGCGAACTAAAAATTGTTGCCGTTTTGTAATTCATTTGTCAGCTCTTCCCTTGACCTCATAAGGGAAAAAATCTATAACGCGTTAACTAAAAGTCTATTTGTTGAATGTCTGTCGATAACCACATGACAAATGACGTGTTTGTGTTAGTTTATGTATTGTACTTATTTTATTCTTGTATGGTGATAATAGAATACTTGAACTTATTTTAAGTTTGTTAAATTAATTTTTTGTTTTCCACTGGAAATAGTCTTCTAAATGATTTTAAGAATGAAGATTATGGGCCTCGACCTCTTCCAGAACCTGCCTTCACTTCTCTCTATCTTCAGTAAAGTTTTTCCATTTCAATTTTTCCAGTTTTTTTAGGTTGTCTATAATTTTCTAATTTATCTTCCCCGAAGTCTTCTTCCTTCCGGTGTCCCATTTATTGCCTTATTTAAATATTTGTCTTCGCCACATATGTTCGAACCATCTCAAAATTTGTACTTTTTTTATTTCTTTGTCTAAGTTTCTTAATATTCTATTGCTTTTTTCTGTCTCTTTCAGTTTCTTAGATTCCAGAAATTTTTTCTCACGTTTTGTTCCGATTAAGAAGTGATCGGGGACTATATCCGCTCCTCTTAAACTCCTAATATTCAACCGACTTGTAGCGGGTCTCTTATCTATTAGGGCGTGATCGATTTGGTTTTCTGTGTTTTCGTCTGGCGAGATCTATGTAGTCTTATAGATGCTTTTATATGGGATTATTTTCATATCGTTTAAAAATGCGAAAACTGTTATTCTGCATTATTAAATTGCATTGGTTTGAAGCACTGCTTTCTTCCTACCTTTGCGTTTATGTCTCCAAATACCATTTGCAAATCGTGTATGCTACATTTATGGAAGATTATTTCTAGTTCTGTATGAAAATCTTTCTTAATATCATCAGCTTTATTTTCTGTCGGTAGATGGGCGCATCGTAATGTTTTATTGGAGAAACGTCCTATTATTCTAACTGCATAGTCGGTTGTTAATCGCTTCAAAGTCCATTATTATAGGCAACACTCTTTTACTAACTACGAATATAGTTTCTACTTCAGGATTTTCTTGTTAGAATTCGCTGTAGAACAAGGTATGTGTTCTTCTTTGTATTATATCCCTACTACGCCACCAGATTCTTTTTACACAGTTATGCCTGAATTGCATTTTGTTATTTCTTCTAACAAGTTCTGTAAAGGGCGGTAAAGGCTTAATACTAATATCCGTGTCTCTTTGCTTTGTTCATCAATTCCGAGGCTGGTGTGTTGCCTTCGTAATAGCGTTTTTTACGGAAGAGGTTACTAGCCTTAACTAACTGCCTTTTTGGAGGACCATGTTTCTCGCTCTTATCAGTCCTGGTTCCACCAGTCACTTGGGTTGGTTACCAGATCTTTGACGAGGTTGTTGGGTTCCCGAGCTTCGCCAGCTTGGAGGTGCGAGTTAAAATTTAGTATGAGAGGCTAAGCGATGTTAGCTGGATGCTACGTAATGTATTGCGCTTCACTGGCCCATAGAATCCTATAAAAACGAACATCTGGTTGAACAAAAGAAAGTTTATCTGGGTAAACAAGGAGTAGTATAAGGGTTAATACTAATGCTATACATTAGAATATATACCAAATCTTTTAGAACGGTGGCTAGATGATACTTATAAGTTTTATTTACTCAATTATATTAAATCCCAAAGGTTCTCGATTGTCTGAATGAAGCGCAAAATTTCTTTTGTGTTACTTTTTCATAACTTTTGATAGGGTTCAGGTAAAAGAATGGTTATAATAGAATTTTAGTAAGAGAAAACTAATATAAAACGAATATTGGCCGAGTTGTTTTACAGCGTGGTCCAAACTACTTTATTTCTTTTCAGGTCGAATAAACAAACCGATATTTTTGTAAGGCAAATTGATGGAACTAGAAACTTTACTTCAATGTGTTTTTTCAATGCTTTGTTGAAGTCTCATCCAAAAGTTTTAGTTCCTTAATGTTTTGCATTTTGTAGGCCTTGGAAAGTTTTAAATCTTCAGTCTTGAGATAACCCCATAAAAAGATGACACACGGGGTGAGGTCTGGTGAGTAGGCAGTCTAAGCAACGTTACCACTTAGTGCTGGCCTCATAACACTGAAAGCGGCCGCTAATTGTGAATTAGTCGGGGTGTCAACGGTTTGCTGTGGACATTAATTTGCACTCTATGATGTCTCATGATGTAAATTTATGTATTGATGGTTGATTATCGAAAGTGAAAACAAGCTCGCTTTATAATTAAGCAGAGTGTAGGGGTTCTTCGTTTATATTTGATGCTTGGTTTGTAGCGCTATAGTATTCTTATTGAACTCTATTTTTGTTTTCTTAGTTAAAACTACTAATTCTCTCAAAATCCTAGGTCTCTGATATAGGTTTTAGATTTGGAAGACCTTACAATTCTCAAATCAAAGCGTTTACAATTGTAGCCTAAAATTAACCAAAGCAGATAAAGAGAGGATGATACCAAGTTATGAAGTGACTTGTTACGGTTCTTATCAATATTACTGAAAAGATATTAAAAAGAGAGTATTATATTAGTAATTAGTATTATATTAGTAACAATTACGGAGACGAAGAGACAGGAACTAAGGACAATATCTGGTCAAACAAAATTTAAGCTTCCAGTCTTAGATTGCTCCCCAAGGACTCAAGTATTATATGCTCACATAATCCACCAACAAAGTCACCGATGACTTTAGGTGGCAGATTTGACATAAAAGACAAATATTCGTACCAGAAGATTTGGTGTGCTACCAGAGACAACTTTTCAATATGTCTTTCAACTCAACAACACTTGAAACGTTGAGAAGTAGAAGTAGTGTTACATTGAATCATATCGAATCTCAAAAGGTCTTCGATGTTAGAATAACAGAATCGATAAAAGACGATTACAACGTTTTTACTAGGATAGAACACCGACAATTTAACTATAGTCATGAACCGTTACCGTTATAAAAGATTTAAATAACAGGTCAACAAGACAAGTGTTGACAACCTATTTAACTAAACTAAAAATTGCAATGTCAAACAAAGAACTCTTTAAAGTCAACATTGATTATATAAATCGGATCGTTCATTCCGCAAAATTCGATTTGGACAGCAATTTGATGAAATGGAGCTTTTTTTTAGATGTAGAAGTTTGTTTGCAAACTATACGAACTCAGTGATGACGACTATTGCTTCATTTAGAAGAAATCATGAATGACATCACCACAAGGAACGAAAGGCATTTCGCTCACATCTAAACATATTTATCGTAGACAGAAGGTTTAGAGACATTAATAAACTTGAAGAAAACGTTACAATGAAACACTCGGAATCGTGAATAAATAACTGTCGTTCAAGCAAACAATACACTATTTGAAGTAACACCTGGCCAACTCAAACAACGAAAACTTTTTAGTATTGTGAGGTCTAATTTGACTCTCAACAGTGCTATGACTGATTTATATATAATGACAGCATTATATAATAAATTCTTTAAATTTGTCGAGCCAGATAGAAGTTCAATTAAGCTAAAAATGTTAGGTAAACACACCGAAGAATACTTTCATAAGTTTTGAAAAGAAGTAGAGAGAGACCACAGAAGGGCGTGCGGGAAGTTTAAAAGAGAAATTAACAAAATCAAAAATAGAAGCAGATGTCTCCTTGGTAGAGTCGTACCAAAAGACCTATAGCAATTAATTATAACCAGAAGGGGGGGGGAGAAGTAGGGGGAGAAAAATCTGTATGTTGCGGAGAAGTATTTCTGTCTGACGATCTATTGTTGCCACAGGATGTACAAAGAGAGCAGAAGTATTACTCAGAATAACGAGTGATACTGAAATAGAAGAGCCAAAGTATGAAACCACAATGAAAAGAAATCAGCACATTAAACTTAGTTATAAAGACAATGAGATTCCTAGAGCGGTCTTTTACAGAAAAACTTTAGAAAACAATAAAGGCTCTGAATCCAGGTCGCGATTATTTTTGCTGAAATATTAGAAGTCATCTGTATGATAAAGCATCATCAAAAGAACACTTCGAAGTTAAGAAGAGCGGTTTTATTAAATAGCTTACGTCCATAAATATCCTTTTGAAAACACAATTTAATGGGCATCCCCATGTAGAAAGTTCAAAGAAAAGGTGGATAATTGACATTTTTGGTCTATGTTCAGAAGCAAATAAAAATACCCTCATTATTGTAGAGTATTTTAACGATGGGTTTGAAGTGTACGTGATACCAAATCAAAAGTTATCTACGCCTCACTGCTACTTCTACCATCAACACACCTACAATTCCAGGCTAGTATAATGAATGTCCTAGAGTCTTTTCTAAAAGTGTCGTAGGTTATCAAACTCTTAAAACAGAATTGTTTTAAAAAGGGAACAGTGTAATGGCCAACATCCGGAATCCAGGCCTTTCCGGAAAGGGTACGGCTAGCCACGGTAGCGAAGCAGTGTGTAGACATCTATAGAGATCTAGACGCGTCGAGAAGGAAATTTTTAGCAATCTACTCGGCGGAATTACGATTATTCCGGAATAAGGTAGTTGCTTTGTGTTGAGGTACAATTCTTGTAGTGAATGGTCAATCTACTCTAACCCTAAACAGTGCCTGTATGATTGTTATCTGAAATAAATAATTGAATCCGTAAACCAGGTTCTTTACACTGTAAATATCATCAAGCTGCATTTGTGTAAGATTTAGTACTTTTATTGTTAGTAAAAGGAAAAATTGGACGGTCGTAAAAGCTAGATAAAGAATTATAAATTACTCAGAGAAGTGAGTACACGTACTTTATTAGGTAACAGTTACAGTATCGGTCAAAAATATATCAATATTTGGCATTTTTGTTTCTTTTTTGTTTCTTCGCTGAAATTCTCAGGGAATCTTTTCCGAGGTATTTTACATGGCTCTTCAACCGATTTTCTAAAGAGAAACGAAACAACTCAACTGCAAAAATGATCAAAAGACAGCAACGAAACAAACATCAAATAAATAATTAAAGGTAAACAACAACAGTTTAATACTTAATAACGTAACCATTCACATTAACGACGGCCTGGCACCTGCGAGGCATGAAGTCCATAAGAGTATAGATAAAGGATAGAGGAATGTTCTTTCCTTGTTCCTTGAGTTGGGCATACTTCTCATCTACATTCTTGGCATCTATGCCAACCAGACATCGCTATAGCTCTGCCCAGAGTCCCTTGATGATATTCAGGTCGGGGGATTTACTAGAGCAGTCCAGGAGGGCCTCGCGACGACGAGAAAACCAGTTTTGGACGATGGGATCATTGTCTTGTTGAAAAATAAAGCCTCTGCTAATGTTCTGTGTGTCATGTGGATTTATAATGCCTTGAATTTTCTTGAGGGAATCCGTGCCAAGGCCGAAGTCACAATCTCAGACTATGACACTTTCTTCTCCGAGTTTCATCGTGGGAATCTCAGACTTGGCTTTGAAACGAGTGTGTTGGGGACGATGAATTAATTCATTGAATCCCGTCCATTCCGAACAACATGTACTTGCCTTCGTCACTCCAGAGCACATTTTCTCACTCTTTCCTTGTCTAGTTCATGTGTATCTTCGCTCATTCCACGCTCACCTATCTGTTCTTTTCCGAAATCATCGGCTTCTTGACAGGACGACATCCATTACGTCCAGCTTGCTGCGGCGACGTTTGATAGTACGAATAAGTGGTTTCAAGTCCAGAGAGTCACACAACTGGCAAGAAGTATCGGCTGTTTCTGTAGAAGAGTCTCGAGGTAGTTTGAGACGACCGGTTTTGGACTTTTTCACAACACCACCTTGGATCTTTCAGCGTTTCAAGAAATGGGAAATGGTGCTCTTGTGAAGGTTGAACTATGCTGCAAGCTCATGTAGAGTTCGACCGTGGATACAACAGCCTTCTGGATATCTGGAGATACGTTGCTTACTCATACCTACCACGATGATTATTATTTAATGCATACAAAAAATTCAAGAAAAACCAATGAGAACGATGCGAAATACGAGTTCTTCAAAAGTCAATAAAACAGTGATTTTCACTTATTGCAGTGATTTGCATGCCATTATCTGCAAACGTTCAAAAAGATCAAATTTTTTTTCGCACAATTGCGAAACGGGTCTCAAAACATTGTTCGGAAATTTGAGAAAATTTATTAGCACATAAAAAAGTTATGGGGAAATACCAAAAGTTGACATATTTTTGACCGGCACTGCAAATACTTAGGCCCAACTAAAAGTTTAGATTTGGCTAGCTTTAAAAAAATTAACTACTCATTTTGTAATGTATTCTACAATTCCTAAGAATTAAGGCGTTTGATCTAGACTAGAGTTTGGCAAGGAGAACACAAGAATAGTAATGGAAATTTGCTAAAAATGAAATAGCAAAATTATAGATGAGGCGCTCACTTAATTTTTGTAGCGTTAAAAAATCTTAAAAAAGACACATTTTACTTTAAACAAAAACAGAAAAATAACTGTTAAACATGTTTCGATTAGGAGGCTTAAACATAATATAAACAAATAAAATTGCTAGAAAATAAGAAATAAGCAATAGAAACAATAGAATACAAAATGAAACAACAAAACAAAACAGAGCAAAAAATAAAATGTACACAGATATAAAAAAGAACGAGTAGCTTTAGTTTCAAAATACTGATTTTTGTAACAAACTGTGTGTTTAATTTCAGCGCGTGCTACTGTATTCATCAACAGCAGGCAACTTTGCCTCCGGTTTCCTCGCCACTCTTCTTAAACGACTGCGAAGCAGCGATCCTAACGACTGGGAGTTTCCCTACGGACCTCTGACATTCATCAACATAACCTACAGTCCCAATTTTGAGATCTTGTGGACCTACCAGAATGTTTCCACAACGCTGCTAGGTTTTATCATGACGGCAACCATACTGATATTTTCTGGAGTACTAGGGCACGCTTGCCTCCAGTTTAGGATCCTGCAAAACAATTTTAAGCATATTGTAAGAAATAGCTACAAGGAGATGGTACAGGACAGTACTAGAGTAAGTAGATATCTTTTTAGTAAAAAACAAGAAAATTCTTTACAAATACATAATTCTTACTTAGTGCAAGTTCTAGATAAATATTTTATACTCCTGTATGTCTGCCTTTGTTCGACAGATTAGGTTCAACATGATAACTAGGTAACAAAATTCCTACACTTGTCAAATTCTTAGGCTTAACTTTTGTTTTTGTTCTTAACTACATTTATTATGTTTTTTATACCATGTCAGATAATTCCGTGTTATTCTACTTACTGTTCTGTCGTCTTTTTAAGAAAGCGTGCAAAACAGATATTGAAATATATAAATTTAATATGTAATTTTTTTTGCGCCTGTTTTACTTTTATTGTGTTATTCAAGTATTTATTATGTAGCATTTTTGCACAAAACAAAGATTTCTTTTTCTTCTTCTTCTTCTTTATGGTATTCAAGCTTTCTAATTCTTTCGACCTCTGGCACATACTTCCATTTCGTTTTGGGTTTTTCTTTTAAGTTGTCCCATCTTGGTAATTTGATCTATACAAGTTTGCCGAGGTCTTCCTCTCTTCCGTAATTTTCCTTGGTCGTCTTTCACTAGCCATTCTATAGAGATGGCCGTACCATTTAAGTTTCCTTGAAAATTGACTCCTGTATAGCGTATCTCTGCTGTCTTCATTCGTTATGCAATTTAGTTTTGTTTTATTTGCTATCTACTTCAGGATTTTTATTTTAGTGACTGTCAGTTTTGATTTGTGTTTGTTTTTGATAGTCTATGTTTCATTAGTTGGAGATAGGATGGCGTTATATATTATTAGTTTGTTCTTCTACTAATTTCTTTTTCCCGAAAATGGCTAATCCTATCATCTTATTTCCGTTTTTCAGTGAGTAGTGCGCCTTGTTTGTCTTTTTTATATTATTAGCTTTTTATGTCTATTTTATTATTTTTGGAATTCATGTATACACTGTATAGTGTAGTTAGAAACAGGCTAATAGCCTATATAAGAGTAGAAGAAGAAGAAGAAGAATGTATACACTGTTCGCCATTTTTATTAGCTTTTTTGGCGTCTCCATTTTTCCAAACATTCGTTTAAGACTGATCTTTCTAATATCCCAAAGACTGTCTGTAAGTCTATAAAGGCTAAAATTATATCTTCACCTGTTGGGATCTTCTTCGCTATTCGGTTTTTTATAATCTAGATGTTGCATCTGTTTGCCTGCCTGTTCTAAAGGCTGCTTGTTCTTCTACCAGTTTGCATTTTATAAGTCTCCTAATTTTTGTTGTGTGATTCTAGTATATGTTGTGTATATCACTGAGGATGAGCATATTTCTCTGTAATTTTCTCAGTTTGTTTTATCCCTTTTCTTATGTATAGGAAGTATTAAATTGTTATCCCAATCCACAGGTATTTTATTTGTCTTATGTGCTTCCATGTATAATTTTCAGATCCAATCTATTCCAGTACCTCATAGCCACTAATCGTTTCTATTTAATTGTATGCCTAAGCCTTTCCTGTTTTGATTTTCGTTGTTGCTTCTGTTACTTCTTTCCTAATTATATTGTGTTCAACTATCTCATCTTCAGGTGGTTCTTCTTCTATCATTTCTCTTTTGTAGTCTCCATGCCGTTCATCATTATCGAAATTTTTAGCGAATAATTCTCTCTAACTTTCTAACATCTCCGAAACCTTTGTTAGAAGTTTATTGTTTCTGTCTTTTATTTCACTTAATTCCTTTTTTTTTCTCTAAGACCCTTGATCTTATTCAAGTTTTTGTTACTACTCTTAAATCTTTTATTTAATTCTTTCCCGAACTCTTTCTATGTTTTCTTTTTAGGCTTCTTCACTAATTCTTTCACTTGTTTATGTAGTCTATTCTAGTTTATTTTCTCTTAATTTCTATTTGATTGTTGGTATCTTTTACATGATAATTTCTTCTGTTTAACCACAAATTACACTTTTTTATTCCACCATCTAGTTCGTTTACTTCCTTTCTTTATTTTTTTTATTCCACACATTTCACTTGATGATCTCTTTCTAGATTAATGCTTTTATTAGTATGTTCTTGGGTTTGTAGTAGATTGCCTACTTTTCTTACATATTCCGTCTTTAGTTCTACCTTCTTAAGGCGATTTATATTATTCTCATAAATTCGTTAAATACTTCTTCCACCTCTATAGGTCAATGCATTTTAGCTATAACTAGTATGTGGTTTGCGCCGAGTTCAGCCCCCTTTTGTGCTATAATTTCGTCAATGTTATTTTCTATTTCTTGGCTGTATATGATATAATCTATTATAGTTTTCGCTCTTATTTCTTCTGCAATGAAAGTGTACAGGTCTTCAATAGGTTAGTGCCAAAAGGAATTTTCTACTTTAAAATTATTTGCGATACAGAATCCTATCATCTTATATCCATTTCTATTAATTTATTTTGCTCCGTATCTTTCTAAGCATTCCATCCCTTTATCGGATATTTTTCTTGCTTCCTCTGTGGTATTTTGTAATGCTTCATAGAATTTTTCTATTGTAGCTTTGCCTGAACCCTCTACTAAAGATTTTCCCTATGATACTGTATTGTATTTTAGAATTATTTTATTCATCTCTTTCGGAATTATTATATCTGCTCAAACGTCCAGCGTCTGAGTAATGTAATGTATTTCGTATTTTTTTTATTTCTTGACCTATTATTTTTGTTTCCCTTAATTCTAATAGTGTTATATTGAATTTTTTATTTCTTCTATTATTTCTATATCTTTTTCTCTTAGAGTAGTATAATCCATGTTGTATCATGCCAATTATTGATGATATGTTTTAATTGGTATTTTTTTATCATCCTTGTTCGTTAGCAGGGTTATATATCCTGTGTGTATCTTAGCATGGTATTGTGTTTTTCACTTGCTGTTCTTGCTTTTTCTTTAGATTTGAGGGTATAAGTTTGTCTCATTTTGTCCACACCTTGTTCTTGGGTTTTCGATTTTCTGCATCTTCTATTATATACACTATTTCCCCATACAATAAGCTTATTATATATAATCATTACTTTATTGCCCTGGCATTTTGCTTCTTTCATGTATTTCAAGGATCAGCCTTGACACTAATACATTTTTATTTACGCAAATTTTACAAGAAATTACTTGACAGAATTTAAATTTGTATAATGAGACTACAATGAGAATATTATTGGGAAAGCAAAGAATGTTTAGCCATAAGAATATTCATTATAATCTTAAAGAAATTTAATATAAAAGTTTGGCTCTTTATTTTACTTAATTCTCTATATAGTCGCCATGCAAATTTGCACACCCGTTTAAGTAGTCTCCTATCATAAAACCTGTTAATTCAATCAGTTTATCATTATTATATAAAAAAACTCGAGAAATTACGAGCATTTAAAAATTTTTGTAAGACAAAAATGTAACGGGGTATTTATTTCAAAATTACTCGATAACACTAAAAATTGCACAATTTTAAATTTTGACGAACATAAGGAATATACTGTTGAGTGAACTTTATGACGTACCCATCTCATCAGTTTTTGTCTTGCGAATTTCTCAGAGTTCTAGCAGTTTTTCTTAATAGGTCAATGTTTTCGTGATAATTGGCGAGTTAAATTTCTTAAATACATAGTTTAAGTTATCAAGGTACTATTAAAGAATGTTGTTTAAACAATAGCTGAAATAGTAGATTTGTGTCATGTTTCTTCAAGAATAGCGTTTTCATGCTTTATTCTTTCGATTAATAGTACGGATTACTTGTAAGATAAAGATTTTTTGTGGAAATTTGCTTTAATTCAGGTTTTTACTTTTTTGAAATATTTTGATGATTTGGTACTGTATAAAAGTCCTGACCACCAATACAATTAAAAGTTTTGAAGCACTATGTTTTATCATCAATAGCGATGAATGTACATCATGCCTTATTTGCCTAAGGTTTCCTGTAGAATTTTACTGTTACACTAAGGTCTTAACGTAAAATAGAGATATTAAAATTTTTTAATACAATATTCACTCAAATACATAACTCTGAGAATGATATCGATTAAATCGTCTCTTGTTCCTTGGGGCCATTCTACGGTCATCGTTGAAATTAGTTTGACCTTGCTACTAAGTTTTCTCGTGGTTATTTAATTATGTTTTTTGTTGGATAATGTGCTACAGGTTTTAAACTGGGTTTATGTCAAAAGACTGTCTCAGTTGTGGCAGAAGTAAAATTTGTTGATTTTTTCCATGCGGTGTTGTACATACTCAATGATAAAATACCCAATTGTCCTTAACGAGAGTATTATTGAAGACGCGTAGAAATCTATCACTTTGCATATGCAATCACACAAAATTAAATAAGATCTTTCCCTATGTTACATGGCACTCCACGTTAGTAAATTAATTATATAAACACCTCCATACTCTGCTGCCACTAAATTGGCAGTATCACTGTATTTTTATTTTTTTTAACTTTATTTATATTTACATCTGCTCTGATGAGCAATAAGTAAATCAGGTAAATTTACAGAAAGAGCACATGTTGGATGCCGTCCCAGTGGAAGGCTCCTCCTTAGAATTACTTATGAACTATTATATACAGGATAATATTTAACACACAAAACAACTAGTGTAGATCTGGAAGATCCAGGAGAGTGAGTCTTTTTACCCTATAAACTGAATTGCTGTTATCCAGCAAATTCACAGCAAGATAGTTGGTGTGATATTCTAGTCGTAAAATATACGCACTTCACTTCGTCTTTCACTAGTTTCACTCGGAGGTCCCGATGAATGACTTCATTTCTAACGTACCACGGTGCATCTGCTATTACCCTTAGGGTTTTAGATTGGAATCTCTGCAATATCTCCAAAATGGAGTTGCTTGTAGTTCCCCATAGTTGCAGCCGGTATGTCCAAATTGGTTTTAGTATACATTTATAGAGCAGTACCTTGTTGTATAAAGTTAACTTGGATTTTCTACCTAATAACCAGTATAACGTGGAGAGGTTTAGGCCCAGTTGTTTTCGTTTAGTAAGTATATGTTTTTTCCAAGTTAGTCTGCGATCAAGGTGCATACCAAGGTATCGGACGTCTTCGGCTTGCTGAAGTGGTGTATTATTAAGGGTAACTTGTGGACATGTTTTCCTTCTGAGTGTAAGGGTGACTTGGGTGGACTTGTTTTCGTTTGCTTTTACACGCCAGAGTCGAAGCCAATTTTGCACTTGGTTACGAGAGGTTTGCAGGTTTCTTGATGCTATAATAAGATCTTCGTGAGTTGCAAGAATTGCAGTATCATCTGCAAATGTAGCCGTGGTCGTAAGATTGGTGGTAGGTATATCTGCCGTGTATAGTAGGTAAAGCACAGGTCCTAGTACGCTTCCCTGCGGTACAGCGGAGTTAATAGGATGTAGTTTTGTTAGTTTATCCTGAAACTTTACCTGGAAGTACCTATTGCTCAGATAGGATTTGGTCAGTTGAAAATAAGTGTGTGGCAGGTTTTTCTTGATCTTATACAAAAGTCCCGCATGCCAGACCTTATCGAACGCTTGAGTTATATCGAGAAAAGCGGTGGAGCAATATTTTTTCTTTTCGAAGGCCTGGTTGATTTCGTTTACTACCCTGTGAATTTGCTCAATAGTGGCGTGGTCTTTCCTAAAACCGAATTGGTGTACTGGTAGCAAATCGATTTTCTAGGATTGGTTCGAGTCTTCTGAGTAACAGTTTTTCAAGGATTTTAGATATTACAGGTAGCAAACTGATCGGACAATGAGATGACAGTTCTTCAGGAGGCTTTCCTGGCTTAGGTATAAGTATTATTTGGGCCACCTTCCATTGGGCTGGGAAATAGCTTAATCTTAGAATAGCATTATAAATGGCTGTTATTTGTCTGTATCCTTTCTCCGGAAATTGTTTCAGGACTTCTCCTAATTAACGACCTTACTTCTGTTACCGTAATATTTTTTATTGGTAGACTTAGTTGATCTGGTGTCTCCAAATATTGTTGTATTTCGGCTTCTTCTTCTGGAGTTAGTGTAGAAGCAAAGGTCTGAAAAACATGTGTTAGATGTACTGCAAAAGTATCGGCTTTTTCTTACTCACTCCTAGCCCAACTTCCATCAGGTTTCCGAATTAGAGGGATTGCTTGCTGTGGTTGTTTTAGTTTCTTCGTGGATTTCCATAAGGAATAATCTGTTGTTTCGGTAGTAGAGAGAGTTAATAGATAATACTGTAGAGCCTGATATTTTTGATTTTGAAGCATTGCCTTCAAATTTCGTGTAGCATTGTTGAGCCTGTTTTTATCATTCGGTGACCTAGTGTTCTGCCAAATTCTGTGAAGCCTTTCTTTCTCGGCTATTGTCCTTTTTATTACCATAGGTAGAGTATTGCGCGCATCGCTCACTTTCGAAAAGGGTGTTGAATCCCATGCCGCACCCTGTATAGTACGGTTCAGGTGCTCTACTGCATCATCGATCTCATCCGTGGTCTTGAGGGGTGTGCCTAGGTCTATTTTTTCGTTGACTATCATTCTAAAGAAGTCCCAGTCGGTATTCTTGTTGGTGAGTCTAATTGGTCTAGGCCTGTGAAGTATTTGGGTACTTAGTGTGATTATGATTGGGGAATGATCTGATGTCATATCAAGGCATGATTTGATTGTTAGGTAATTTTGTGCTATGTTTTTGGTAACACAAAAGTCAAGTAGATCCGGGATTTTAGCCCTGTCCGTAGGCCAGTATGTGGGTTGCCTGGTGGTGAGATAGTTGAGATTATTGTTGACGAGCGATTTTAGCAATTCCCTGCCTTTAGTGGTGGTTACTCTAGCACCCCATTCCTGGTGTTTAGGATTGTGGTCACCGCCGACAATGAAACGTGGACCAAGTGTGTTAAAGAATTGAGTGTAATGCTCTTTTTATGTTATGTCTCGGGGGACTATACAAAGCGGTAATTGTAATTGGTCCTGTCCAATCTTCTACGATCACGCTGGTAGCTTGAATGTGCTCATGAATGTACTTATCTGTTTGGTAATGCTTGATGGAACTTTTTATAAGTACTGCAGATTCTCCGTGTGCAGCTCCGATAGGGTGTTGTGTGTCATACATAATATAGTTGGGTATTGTAAAGCAACTTCTGTCTGTAAAATGGGTTTCGGATATTAAAACTATATATAAATCGTGATTAGTAATAAACGCCCGTAACTCTATGGTGTGGTTTGACAAGCCATTGGCATTCCATTCTGCAATCTCGAGTGTTTGAGCCATTATTGCAGTTTGGAGACGATGACTGTGAGGAGATTTAGCATTGTTTTTAGATTGTCAGCAAGTTCTATCATCATTTTTTCCAATTTCTTAATGTGAGACGTTGGTGACACGCTTAAGTAGTGAGAGGATTGTTGTCCATTTGACACAACTTGAGCGAATGTTCCTTCATTTTTGTTTGGCATTTGTATGGGTGTGGTAGTTGGTTGCGGTGCAAACCCTCTAGGACGTGGTGGTGGAAATTTTCTCTGCTTCAGTTTCTGGTAAACTTGGCATCCTTTGTAGTTCACAGGATGTGAACCGTTACATAAAACGCACTTTGACTGGGTTTCCTTTGATTTACTACACTTGCTGGTTAGGTGGTTTGCGCCACATTTTACACACCTATGTTGTTGCGTGCAGAATCTCTTCGTATGACCATATCTTTGGCAAGTGGCGCATTGTGGGATTTGTCTTTTGTGATGATGTGGTTTTATTGTAATTTTTGTATGTAATAAATATTTAATGTCATATATCTTTTTGTTAGATTTGTTGGGAGCTAGATCGATAAAGAACATTGACAGTGGCTGTTTAGTTGTTCTGTGCTTCACATTGTATATATTCAGAACTTTATGTCCTTGAGTTTCTATCTCAGCTTTTAATTCATTAATATCGATAGAGTAGTGTATGTTCTTGATTACGACGCAAAAACTGCGCTCTTCTTTCATCTGATATGTATGGAACTGTACTTTTAGTTCTATTAGTCTAGCTACTAATTTCCTGTAAATATCTGTGGTTTCCGCCATTATTTTGACTTGGTTTCTTCCTATAACTTTTAAAGTGTACTTTTTGTCAGTTGTAGTGTTCAGTTCTACGGTCAGTGGGTTGATATTTAGCACGTCCGAAATAAATATTGGTGGTGTTTTTACTGTTTTTGTAACTGCGGGTGTGTCTGCTTCCATTGTATTATCTGATACTGGGAGCGCTTGAAATTTATTTGTTAAGTTAAGCCGCGATGAGTCTTCTGAGACCTTTTGCTTCACTATACGTTTATTTTTTCTCGGGGTAACAGTGGTCTATTCTGAATTTTGCTGATGTGACGTAGATGGTTGATGATGAGGTTGTTGCCATAGTGTAATAGGTGCCGCGTAGTGTGATGCTACATTTTGACCTACCTGTTGATTGAGTGCAGGTTGCATATATTGAGGTTGTGTTACTTGGAACTGGGGTTGCACCACTTTGCCCGGAAGCTGAGGATATTGTGTTTGATACTGCATCATTGGAGGTTGTGCGTAAGGCATGGAGTATGGTTGATTAGTGCCAGCCATGACGGCTGACACTAAAACTGAATGACTCACTTCTGATCACTAATATAAATTGTTTGCAACTCGTGACTATTATTAAGCATAAATATAAATAAATATGCTTAAAATTGGATTAAAATGAAATTATTAAAATTAAATTTATCACGGAACCGTTATCACTTGGCCCGTCGCGCGCGGAGATTAGCACTTCCTTGCGCTACGAATGCCAAATGCGAACTGTGTATCACTGTATGTCAGAAGAAAATGACGGAATACCAAAAGATACCAATTCCAGAATACATTTCTGTTGCCAATTCCGCCGATTCTTTTTTTGTAAAAGTGTCAATAAAGGTTTCTTCTTGACGATGCTGTTTTTCACTTTCACATTATGCAAATACCACTGAATGATACTTCTGTTTTTTCTTGAGACCTGGGCTGATTCGAATGATACTTTTCGGGAGTTCTTAGCAGCTTCTTTTTGTTCTTTGTTCGTTCCGATAGCATCTTGGCAAATTGGATTTTGGCGGTGATGATGCTTATGATAAGTCTGTGGCTGAAATTATCTAGGTAAATATAATATGGTTCACAGAACACTAACTTTCCACAAATGTTTAATAATATTATTTAGCTTTAGGGAGTTATATTACCAAATTAGAGTCGAACTAACTTTGGCATCCTATTTTTTATTTTGTTTTAGTTTTGATGTTTTGCTCAAATGCTTAAACTTTTTTATTTTTACAACAGTTCATATAAAAACACTTTTGAATTTTTTGTATGTGCTTCGAGAAAATTTTCGGCCATTTTGTAATCCAGTAGTGCCTAACAGTCTTTCTTTCAATAATCAAACGATGTTTAAAATTTTTGATAAAATTTCCGACTGTGATTTTAAAAAACATTAATTTTTAGCAATTGCGGAATATTAGAGTTTTCATTTCGTAGATGCTTGTGCAAAATTAATTTTATTTAGAAATTTAACAATTTAAGAAAACTTTTATTAACTGCTTCTGTTTTTGCATTTCTGGGAGAGATGAATATAAATTATTAGTTATCTAACATGAAACTTACTTAGATACCAATAGTTACAATTAATTGTGTTTGAATTTTCTAGGTTTCCCTTTTGATTCGTCTGTTTCAATTTATGTGATTGCTTATCCCCCCCCCTCAAAAACAAAAAGAAAAATTAAGAAAATTGAAGTCTAGACTGTAAGAGAATGTTAAAAAACTAAAGCAATTTTTTTGACCTCCCGATAGTAGCTTAATTAATATCTTACATAAATAAACATCATTGGGTCTGGCGTTTCCAAATTAATAAAATGAATAAGTTAAACTTCATAGTCAACTAGCAAGTTCATTTTCAACGATTGCTGTATTCCATTAACTAATATGTGCATGCCAATATATGCACTAGGGAAATGTTCATACAACACTGAACATAACTAACGCGGAAGTGGCTGCATCGAAACGGCTGTACACAAACGTGCTTTACCCCACGGATTATCTTTGTATTTCAGATGCTATCAGCGTGAATTAGTTACGCCACGAACAATTCTTATTTGCTTTATACATCGAAGTTTCTTTTGTACAAATAAATATTTAAAATTATTTTAATATAATGGACGGTAATTAGAAATGAGAGGTGGTGTTGTGCAGAAAGTGGAAATTTAGTTTTCAAATACAAGAACTTGCTCATTCACTTCGAAAAACTTCTATTTTCATACTATTAGCAGGCAATAACGTATAAATGTATCTTATTAAGCTACATTGGCGAAAAAAAGGTATAAAGCGAGCCTGTAGCATAATTTTTGGATAATTTAAATTAAATGAATGCTTTACTTTGGAAAAATTATAACATAAAAAAACAATTTTAAATTTGCTCTTTTATGCTACTTAGAAAAGTTTTTTTTTATTGTCAGATCAACAAATATTCTTGTTATACATAGCATTGATGTTACATAATATGCTTAATTGGGACTAAATAACATAAAGAGACTTTTAGCTGTCATGATGAACTTTTCAATAACAGTTTTAGTGATTCTCGCAATTAGTTAATAGAATGTCCTGAGGTAGTTGACGTTTGAGTCTTGTGTTCGAAAAAGATTATAATGAACCGCACTACTACGCACACTTGAGTTAGTTATAAGCTTTTTTGTACTTTTTTGAATGTGGACTTGAATGGACATAATTCCTAGATCATAATGCAGTTGTGTATTTCGAAAATACCAGGGCGCGTTGACTGCGACACTTTTTTTGGAAGCTCTATAGTTTTCATATGTTGGTTTGAGATATAAATATTACACTATATCGGTGATCCATTAAATTTTTAAGGAAGATTTGCGGTTAATTAGTGAGTACAACTGTTTGAGTCTGGTATAATCTTGGAGTAATTTCTGGTTAATATGAAAGTCCCAACTCAGCCGTGTCGAGGTAGATGCCACGGTATTTGACTGCTAAGTCATTTGGTTTTTATGGTATTGGTTTATTATTAATGTGTACGGAGTTGGGATACGTGAATCTTCTAGACATGAAGATTTTGGCTTGGCATTTTTCTGGGTTTATTTGAGTATTCCATTGTTGGAACCACCTAGAAAGTTGGTGCTAGCGCACTGCTTCATCCAATTGCGTTGCCTGGGTGAAGATAGCTGTGTCAGCCACAAAGGTAGCAAGAGTTGCACTGGTTTTGGGCACGTCGAATGTGTAAATGCAGAATAGGGTCGGACCCCGAATGCTGCTTTACGGGACGTCAGTGTGGATATTCTTGGTTTCTGATAGTGTTGAGTTCACTTGGACAGCAAAGGTTCTATCTTCAATAAATTAAATTAAGATGGCTTTTAGATAGAGAGGTAAGTTAATATCCAGAACTTTCTTTTTCAAACCTTCAAGCCAAACTCTGTCCAAGGCCTGTGAGATATCAAGAAATAAGGCCGTGTTGTGTAGTTTATTTTAGAAGCCGTGCTCAATATGTGAGGTTAGCAATTGTCAATATCCCGCTTGCTTTGAATATTTGTGAGATATTTTATTATCTAATATTTTTTCTACTAGTTTCCAGTTCATTTTTCCATTTATAAGCTTGGGTATTGGTTATTTCGGTGCTAAGTTATTTATAAAGGACACTAGAACAAGGATGTGGTCTGAGTTAAGTTCGGTTATGACGTGTTGGTATAATGGCTTGTTGAAATTCTTCAGCAGAACAATGTTAAGTATGTCAGGCTTATGGTCTCTTCGATAAGGGTAATAAGTACACTTCTCCAGTGCTAGGATCCGGAAGGAATTTATTTCCCTCGGGGTTAGACGTTCTGCAGCTCCGTGAAGTATGTTTAGAGTTTTTATCACCAATGACTAATAGTTGCTGGGTTGTATCGAATATTGTTTTGATGTCAGGTATTAGCTTTTTAATTTTTTTTATTATAATCGCTACCCCTCCTGACGCAATTGGGGAGATTCGGTTCTTGCGATAGACGTGGCAACCAGGAATTTTGAGGTTGATTGTTTCAGTAATACAAGCGACGTCAACTTTGTGTCTACCTAAGAAGGCAATGGGTAAGGAGCGTTGATTTAGAAGCCCGTTAGCATTCCAGTTGAAGATTGTTAAGCACTGAATTGTCTTTTTTTATTATGGTCCATCGAAGAGCATGGGTAGCAGAGTGTTGGTAATGAACGATTTAATTTAGTCGAGGTGAGGTGTGGGAAGTTCGAGGAGGAACTGAATAATATTGTTGGAAAGTTCTGGGCTGTTGGCTGGGATTGATATCTTTTCGTTGAGATTGGCTCCGTTTTTAATTTTGTCTGCATAAGTCTGTTCACTGTTAACGTACAAGGTTAGGATGTAGTTGGTTTTGTACGTTGCTGTAGTAGCTTAATATGATGGAGACAACCACGATAACTCACACTGTGGTCTGCTTCATAGTTTGTGCATTTTGGCGGACCATGGAGCTTTTTTTGCATTTAGTCTGTAGATGATCGTCTGCGCAATAACGCATGCGAATTTTTGGCTGCAGTAATTCTTAGTGTGACCTTTACTGTTGACATCTATAGCATTGGGGTATGATCTTGGATTTTCTTTTTACTTCAACGGTTATTATGGAATGAAATGATGCTTTTAATGTGAATATGCGTTCTTCTTCTTCGTTTTTGGTATATAATCACGTTACCTTAAGAACTGGAACCTTATCTATGAGTTCATTTTTAATTTCCTGATTTGTTAAGGAAAGTAATTCATTTTTGATGACTACAACTAAGGGTTTGTCGTTAGAATTTTGATATTTGTGATATTCGATTTGGTTTTCATTGTAGACTTTAATTAAGTTACAAAAATCTTTGTCTTTTGTTAGATTTATTCGTGGCGTGGATGTGTTATAGGTCGTTGTGAATGTACCGGTTGCATAATTTACTGCATTGTGCAAATAAATGGGTGGAATTTTAATTTTTGTCCTACCTTACTGATTGTTTTGCGTATCTTCATTGGGAGATCATTTAGTGAAGTTTCCAAATGTGGCGGAAGATAGTATTTATTGCTTTTGATGAGATTTAGAGCGGTCCGTGCGTACCGTTTTTGAACTTCGTTTATTGGTGGTAATAATTGTCAGATTTGCGCTTATGATGCACTTCTATACGAGGGTTATTTTTTTCAAGGTTCGATTGGTCGCTAAATGAAAATCACAGTCAGAATCAAGAAAATTTTATATGCAACAATGTGATACAACATTAAGCTACTATTCGACGTAATCGCCGTTTCGATTCATACATTTGTCGTAGGTAGCGTGGTACCAATTTTCCAATACCTTCATCATAGAAAGCAGCCGCCTGTGTTTTCAGCCAATTCTGTGCGCTGGTCTGCAGCTCGTTGTCTGTGGCGAAAGTTTGTCCTCCTAGCCAGCGTTTCATGTGGGCAAATAGATGAATTTCCGCGAATCGCCTGATCCACGCGCTGAACAAGATCATCGGGTGACACTGGCTTCTTTCCCTTACTTTCGTAAGATGAATTTGCAGATTATGTGATGGCAATATAGGATCTTGATGGATTGGAAAAATAACTGTATCGTACGCAAATGTCGCTATTGTCGTTAATCCTTTTATAGGGAAGTCGGTGGTATAGATTAAGCAGAGTAGGGGACCCAGGACACTGCTTTAATAGGGAATAAGGTAATAGTCTCACTTTGTATCTTGATCAATAAATGCCGGTTAGACAAGTACGACCTGAGTACTTGTTAAAAATCGATTGGGAGGGTCGTTTTTAATTTGTATAGTAATAAAGTAACAAAATGCTGCAGATCAGTAGTTTTTAGTTTCTAAGGCTTTATTTATTTGGTTTACAATTTGTTCTATTGTAGAATGTTGTTCCAGAAAACCAAAGTGATAGCGCGGGACTAGGTTGTTGGTTGCAATTATTAGATTAAGTTTTAACAGAATCAGTTTTTCGAATGCTTTCGAAATAAGGGGAAGAAGGCTTATGGCCCGGTAAGAATTCACTTGTTCAGCTGATTTTTTAGGTTTCTGAATAAGAATTACACTATCATAGTCTATTTGAGAAGTAATGAGGATGATTATTTATTAATAATACCATTTACCCCCACGTTTTGCTGACTTTCTTCAATATATTTTTCTTGAAAGTGAATACAATTTTCTTAACTTTCTTTATACTTTTTTTTAAAATAATTTGCAACATTGTTTAAAGCCGTTATTTTAGGTTATTGAACAGCGAGAATAATAACGCGAAGCACGAAACAACCTATTGCTGACATATAAATTCAATTAATCGGTACACCGCTCGTAATGAGCCGAAACGTTTGAAGTAAGCGCCAAATAATTCTGGTCTGACTATATTTTCGTAATAATAGAAACAAAACAGTGGTAGTGTCATACAGCATCTTCTTTTGTTGAATCTTTGTAAAAACGTCAGCAGCCGATTTGCCTCCTTCGCGTACTAACAGTCACTTGAGGTGATAGTGCCGCGCCATTTTGCATGGTGTTGAAGATTGCGTACCGAGCCGTAATTAAGTTTCTCACTAAAGAAGGCCTTAGCACTAGTGATATCAAACAAAAGCTTGGATGGTGTGTATGGTGAATCTTTGCCTTTATATTCTACTGCAAAGGAATTTCATTTGGTCTGAGAAACATCAAAACAGTAAGCATCGAATCACATTTAGGTGGACCAATTGAAGTGGTACTATGCTAGATTACTACATAAATTTCCAACATTGTCAAGAAAAAAAAGATGCACGCTGGGTCGAATTGTCCACCTTGTGCACGATAACGTTCCTGGCCACACGTCTGCAATTGCTTTGCGAAGCTCCTCCACCCACTCTGCAATCCAGAGCTAATCCTCAGTGACTACTCTCTAAATCCAAAACTGAAAAAAGCTCTTTGAAGTAGAAAATCCGTAGAAATAGCACTGTATAGCGGCATTGATGTTTGTTTTCTGGCCGCATATGTTTATGCTGTACACCGAAAAATAGGTGAAAGCATCATGAGTCATTGTCGCAGTAGAACTCTTACGATAAATTGATTTGTGCAAGATTTTTTAAATGCCGAAACAAAAATTATATTTGCATTGTTGCATCTGTGGAATTATTTGAACTAATCTGTTGCTCACAACGATATTAAGTGGTACAATAAATGTCGAAATAGACAATCGACTTAACTTTGGACAGCTTTCAGCGTTCATAATTACGTTGTGTTTGCTTCTGTGGAACTACTACAACTGAAAACATTGATAAAAATTTTGACTATGCATCTGCGTTTGGCCATTTATATATTTCAAACTCGATGCGTAGGTTCCACATTTTTTGACGGGCTACAATTAGTCGAACCATTTTAACAGATGCTAAAAAGTGGATCTTGTATGAAAACGTGCAATAGCAAAGAAGCTGTAAACAAATAGCCAAAAGTGTAAAACCTGTGACTAAATATGTGTTATATCCAATAAATGTATTTTTATCTGTTTTGTGGAATTGTAAGGGTATTTCTTTCTTCAAAGTTTTCCCATATTCCCAAACTAAGTATCAAAAGTTACGAAAAAGTTCTGGGTTATCTTCTATCATAATAACTCCAGAGCGTTAAAAAACTGAAGAAGTCAAATTGGGAGATTCTACAATACCCACTGTATTTGTTCCTTTGGATTTCTTTCTATCGTGTACTCTACAGAAAGTTTGGCAAGAAGTTTGGTTGTATGTAATATGAAATTGTTTGTAATTATTTATGGATTAATTCTTTTTTGCGTTATTTGTGCACAAATTTTTAAGTGCTCGACATCTGTATACCTAAACAATATTCTACTTTAACAAATATCGACCATGGATAAAAATTCGATATACAGTTACTTCGGCGTTTTCCTGTCATACTTGGAAACAGCGAGATCTTAGATCTTAAAATGAAATTTGGAAATTCGTGGATTTATAAATTGGGATGGGTGGAAGACACCAATCCGCGTTTGTGATCGGTTAAAAGAATCACCTGTTGGTTAGAGGCCACGTGTTCGTTGTTCGCTTCGAATATACGATGTTGGCGGTTTTATTTCCTAGATCGCTGTAGCTCGGTAGCTTGAGCGGTGTATAGCTGGTTTCTATTCAAATCCGACTTTATAACAACCCTCTATTCTCTCTAGAAGGCTCACTCCAATAAAACAGAGATTATAAGAGGCAGAGATATGTATCTCAGCATTATTCCCATAAGGCTAAGAGGAATCTATCCTTGACTTATTTTATTTTTCTTTTTCTTTGCTTGTTTTCTTAGTTTCTACCCGAACACCGACGGACAAAACGAAGTAATCGAGAGGTGAAAACAGCCGCAATACCTTGAATACGGTAGGGTTTCATTTGAGATATTTGATTTGTTGATGTGTTGGTGTCTGAATAATAGATTTTAATTTTTTTAGCATAAATAAACATAACTAAGGTGTAGATTTGAGCTGCAGATATAGTACAGTAATCTTGAAATAATATATGAACTCAAAAATTATTATACTAAGAGAATACTGTGGTAACGTGAATTACTATGGTGTAGCAAAAGTTTAAGCAATTGATAATACTTTAAAATACTACAAGAAGGCTTGAATCACTTAAGCATCTTTATCGTGACGGAATAATACTTATAGGAGTACATGCGGTGCGTTATCCATACTCTCTTTTAAACTGACCTCACCGCAACAGTATCTTGATGGTAGTCTGTGCTTTTTAAACATTCTACTTTCCAGTAGCTAACGATCACATATCTTAAATTGTTGAGCTAATATGCAGCTTTAATAAATCTAATATGTCCATTAGATAACAACGCGTATATCAAATTTGAAGTAAGAGAATAAAATTTAGATTGCCCTACTTAAACAACTGGAACTAATAATAGTTTGTTAATCCTTTTTGCAACAAAATTGCTTGTGTACGCAACATTGCTACAAGTTTTTTGTTGCTACAACCAATCTCATATTTTCAACATTTCTTTAGATTTTTATTATTTAGGTTTGTAATACTTCATCTTATTAGTAAAATTTTCTCCACAATTACCCCTTAAGTTGTAATACCTGAGAAGCAGTGTAAAAGAAGACATAATAAAAAGCATATTTTGCAGTTTTTTTGTGTCTAATTAAATCTAATCATAATATTGATGATTTGTAGCGTACCGAAGATTTTTCAAAAACAGCAATTGCAAGCCCAACATACGATGTTGCGGAAATACCATGGAAGTATTTGCACATACATCTCAGAAAGGCAGTTATGTACCACTTTAACATTATAGAAGTGGTAAATGAAGTGAACGACGTGTTCAACATGATAATTTTGTCTATATACATGGCTACGTTGTTTGTGATGTGCATCGATGTTTATCAACTTTCTACGGTATGTATGCTGCGATATATTTTTTGCTAGTTTTGTTAGTGTTTATTGTGACAAATTAGTCATGTAATGAAATGCACATTATATATATTAACCTATTTGGTTTAGATAAGTCGACAATATTTTCATAGTTGGTATGTAAAGGATTGCTTTGGATCTACTATTTATCTTCTGTTACTAAATACTCTATGTAATATATAATTTTGTTATCTAGTAGCCACAAGGATCGTCATTTACTATTACCGTTTCTCCCTATCTTTGATTCTTCTGGCGACTTTGTGATGCTTAACTATTATTCAGCTCAATATACATTAGCAGTGATTTTTATTTAGCCTACTTTGATCTCTTTTATACTACCATTTAGACTAAAAGAATCCACAAAAAGCCTTTTACCATGATATTTGTTCTCTCGTCTATACTACCATTGAGGCGTTCACAAACTATCTCGTCAATCGCTCGCTGAAAAACTGACAAGTAGGCAAAGTCGAAGACGATTTGCATTAATTAGTGGACATCGTCAACCATGGAACTAGCATTTCTTTGCCCTGAGACTCAACATCAAGTCAAGCACCTAAGCACCAGTAATTGAAGTTGATGGTGATTACATTCCACATTAATTATTATAACATTTCTTATATTTTAATAAACATTTTCTTTAAAAGACACCAGATAATTAGAATAAACAGTTAGACTGACGATTAAGATTGTGTTTTTCCGATCTTCGATTAAATAGTCAGTGTTCGATTTACAAATTCATAAGCGACAACGTGTGAAAAGGTTAGAGACGTTTCAGAAAACGCTTACTGAGGTGTTATTATCACAAAAAAATTAAGTAGAACTTAACAAGTAGTATTAAACAAGTTAAAATAAACAAGCATTATATAATGCTTGGTTAGTTTAAAGAAATATCTAGAGGAAAGCTGGGAAATAATATTTTACAATTATTATTTGAAGGAGTTGCAAAACAACTTACACGAAAAGAGAAGAAAAGGAACAACAAAAGTAAATAAGGAAAAATACAAAGAAGAATTGAGTAGAGAAATCGAACCAATCGGAGTTAAAAGCACAAAAAAGGCGAGCACTTCTCCTCAAGAAGTTGAACGATCTAAAAGTAAAAGTGGTAAAATGGTTGCTCAACCAAATTATACGCCGCCACCAGTTTTAACTCATAAGTTGCAGAACTATAACGCCTTATCCGAAATTCTTAGAGAAAATGAAAAGTTATAAGGCAACTATGGTTTCAGAAGGTAATGTAAAACTCAATGTATGAGATGAAACCGGATATAGGAATCTCATTCAATTTTGTAATAGTATGAAACGAGACCAATTAAAGTCGTTGGAAAAAACCAAATCAGACATGTAAAAGTGAACAAACTTTAGTGATCTGAAAACTACGGATTTTAAATATTAGAAGTGGACAGTTGTTCAAATGAAAGGATGATTGCTAAAATGAAAAAAAATACCAAAACTGTAGACGTACTCAAAACAATTACGGTGGAGAGCTAAGGTACGTTAAATGCACAGGAAAACACAACACACTATCAAAAAATAAAAACACGAAATCTAAGTACATTAATTGTGAAAATATATTAAGGTAGTTCCCAAGCCTGTAGCACAGCAACAGCTCTTCAAAATCTAAGAAAATCCTAGCAAGACAACAGGTCAGCACAGAAAGTGCTGTAAATAGGCCTACAGAATAAAGATAGTTAGATAAGAATGTGATCTATCCTCGAATAATGAAACAAAATGATTTCTACATCAATAGTATTAATTCGGTAGATTATAAGGCAGATGGGATAATAAGAAATAAGTATTTAACAAATAGACTTGAAAACTCAACACAAAAAGCTAAACATTACTCATGGCTAACGATCTTGGGATTCTCAAATGGAACTCTACGGATTTTTGCATCCTCACCAAGATTTTAGCCTAATTTTGGAATTACACTTTACCAATAAAACACACAATAAACCAAGAGTATATCAAGTGTCTGACACCTTACATTTACAGAACATCTAGAGGAAGGGCAACTATTACAGTTAAAAACAGTATAAAACCTTCACGAGGAAAAAAAATACGAAACGACAATACAGTAAATTGGTATATACATCAAAACTCAAAAGCATATTTTCCGCCAAGACATCTGATAAAAGAAGATTATGTAAACCTTAGGTGAGGAATTTATTACAAGAGAATATTTCAATACAAAAAACAACATCGAGGGGCAAGACTAACGACAGCTAAGGGTAGAAACCTTTATCATGTAATCATAGAATTAGTGACCTATATATTGACCAATGAATAGCGAAAAAATCCACGACTTCCTGGATTTCTTTGTTTCAAGATTTTAAGAACCTTGTGACGCTAATAGTTTACAGATTAGGAGGGCTTCAAACTAGAGTTCAGCAAAAATATTATGTCAAATATACGAATCTAAACAGAAGATCGGTTAGAATATGAGGTAAAGAAAGAGATGGATGGTTAGGAACAAGTTCCCTAAAGAACTAAAGCTATAAAAACGTACCAGAAAAGAGAAACAAAAATAAATTGAATGGTTTTACATTAAATTAAGAATGAAACGCTTAATACATATTTTAAAGAAATAAGGGAAGATGAAAGTACTGAGCACTCAGTATAGAAGATTATAAAGATAATTAATAGATAAGGGTAAACTTGGACAAAGACAAACAACTAAAAAGCAGATACCTCCGCTACTTATGTAGGCGATACGAGGTGCATTTACGTTATAACACCTCCGCATTTTTTTCTCAAGACTTGGAGCAAATAGAAACATGCGGTTTATTTCAAAATACGCACGCTCTCTTTGTAAATGGGTAACAGAGATGACAGCACTGCACGGCATACAAGACTCTAGCGACAGAAGCGAAAGTGAGGACTGTTTTTGATACTTAAAATGGCGGCGTTTTCATTACAAGATCAGTGTGTAATCATTTATTTTCTCCGTTTGCGTAGTGTGGCACCGATTGAAATTTATCGACAGTTGAGTGGGACATGTGGTGATGGTGTTATAGATGCGTTTAATGTGCGCTTGTGGGTCCGACAGTTCCAAGAAGGCAGAACGTCGTGTGGCAACAAACCAAGACAATCTCGGTCTCGCACCAATCGATCTGACGACATGATCAAGCGAGTGGTGAAACTTGTTTTGGAGGATTCCCGAATGAGTGTGGAACACATCGCCTCCAAAGTTTGCATTTCCGTGGGATCTGTGCACAATTCTGCATGAAGACCTGAATATGCGAAAAGTGTCCTCCAGGTGGATGCCATGAACTCTGACAACTTTGAAGTGATTTCTCATGCTCCTACTCACCTGACCTGGCTCCTAGCGATTTTTGGATCATGTCGCTATTGCATCAACAATATTCTATTAGGCAAAACGTACCCCTAAGGAAGCGTTCGCAGCGACCATGAAATCATTGCGTCACCGTTGTGAAAAATGTGTACGACTGCAAGGACATTATGTCGAGAAGCGACACAAGTTTCACAGTTTTCGTGTGATTAGTTTGTAAGAATAATAATCGGAGGTGTTATAACTTGAATGCACTTCGTATATTCCAACCACATGCAAAACACATAAAAGTATAAATGGCAAATATAGCATTAACTACTCGTAAGAAAGTATCCGGGGAGGTAAAAGAAAATTACGATTCGATCTGTTCAGAGGAAAACAGCTACCAAAGAAATTTTTAATAAATACAGCGTTCCAGTCATGTGGAAAATAGCTGAAATCATCATGTCACCTAAACCGGGAAAATCTGTTAACAGTGTAATCTTGTATTGGTCAATATCATTGTTACCCAAGCTGAAAAGAATAATTGAAAGAAGGCGACTCGTTCTTTTACATCAATTTTATTTATTATAGATGTGATATAAAAATTCATCGAGGAGAAGAAAATATTTTCGGCGATTTTTTATATATAGACAAATCCATTGACAAAGTTCTGCTAATGAAACAAAAGATATACTTACCAATCCAATACGTTCAACTCTTGGACTCATACGTAACAGATTGAACCATCAAAATTAACAAGAGAGTGGATATTCTCAGCTCAAGATAATAAAAGCAGATGTTTTCCAGGAAAGTGTTCTTGGGCCATGTGACATTCCTATAAAAGAAAAGATCAAAATAGTTCCTTTTACGAATGATCCCGCAGTACCAGTTATAGAAAATAATGTAGAAGAAACAACGGAAGATTTCCAAAACGGAATTTTATAGAATATGAGAAATGTTTCTTGGTAAGGTTAAAATAAAGATTTGCATTGGGAAATCTAAGTGAAGGTGGTCGAGGACGTGATTAGGAAGTTACAAGGACAGCCTCCATAGATATCTAAATTTAGTAACTCCCAACCAAGATAAAATGAACGAAACTCTTCGAGTCTGTATAGCGTGAAATATAATACAGTAGTGAAAAGCAGAATATAGTGCAGTTGGATGGGTACATCCAGACTAATAAATATCTTAGTAGTTTAGGTCAGTTGTTTTGAAACTTGAATTAAAGAGTGATGCTCTTATACAGCCAAAAATTCTATAAATTTAATTATTAGATCTCGTATTGATTTTATTTTGATTTAATTTTTTTTAAATAACTAATGACACAAATTTCAGGCATCTGTGACCGATCCTCGCGCCTTGGGGATAGTCGCGCAGTTATGTACAGTCCTGTTTATGGCCACCATAACGTGCTACTGGGGCGAGCAAGTCACGTTCGAGAGCAAGCAAGTGGCGCGGGCTGTGTACGAAACGGAGTTCGTTGGTTCGGACTTGCGATTTCAAAGAAGCTTGCTGCTCATTCTCAGTAATACCCAGGATGGAATCAAGCTCAAAGCGGGTGGTATAATGGAATCTTCAATGACAACATATATTTGGGTAAAAAGCGTAATATTCTTAACAAGTTGAAATGGCACACCTATTTTTTGCTAGAGTAACTTCTGGTAAATGAAGCGTATTAAACGTAGTAAATGACCTTTTTGTAAAGAAATGTGCAATTTGTATGTATGGGTCTGTCTAAGTAAGTCAAATTTAAATATATTTTTGTTTTAATAAATTATTAAAGCCAAATATAAAAATGTGACATAGAAGATATACTCTTTCTTACATTTAGACACATTTTATCTTAAATTACTCTTGAGTGTTACTTTAAATCACTACTCTTTTAAGGTATCTTCTTTTAAGTCTTCTTCCTTACTAGAAGGCTGATTTTTAACGGCTCTTTAACTAGATCTAAGATTAGGTGCTGCCTTTCCATCTCTTGCATGGTTTGCGCTGCTTTCCTTGCCATGCGGAGATTTATCATATACTACTTTCACATGTCTGTCTTCATTCGTTCTTGAGTTATTCGTTTCTTCTGTGATTGACTCATTTTGTCATTGGTTTTATGTTGCACCTTTGTTTTCTTTTCTTTTCCATGTTCTGCCCAATGTGGCTTTGTTAATTATTCTTCTTTTTTCTGCGCTTTAAGGATTACTCTACCTACCCAGTTTTTTACATTTCTGGACGAATTATAGCCCCAGGACACCAAAAAAGTTGGTTTAGGCCCTTGGTTCGTGTGTGTGTGTGTGTGTAAAAGTTGGTAAAATAGGAACTCGAAAAAAGAAATTGAAGTCCAGGATTTTTGCCAGAATTCCCCAAATAATAGGTTAAGGAAAGTCGTGTGATGTTCACACCAGATTTTTTATTGTTGTTAACAGTATTCGTTCTTTTGCTATTCTAAATAAGTATTCACAACGTGTTACCTTATTCTCACAGTCAGTGGTGTTTTTCTTTAAGGTTATAGGTGTTTAGCCCGGTTCTAATGTCTTCATTCCCTTACATGCTTAGTCTTATGCATTCTTTTGTTGCTCTTAAAAACCCCGCTATATTGTATTTTAACTTCTTCTCATTTAGTTAATGCCATAGATTTACTGCAGACTAATGTAGGTGCCGCTATTGTTTTATAGAATGGAATTTTGATATCGGGTTTTGTTTTGTGCTTGAAATTTCTATGTATTTTTCTACATATATTGCTAAACCTATTTATTTTGTCGTAGTTTGTACTTAATATGTTGAGTTGGAATACTGCTTTTTGTAGATTGTTTTTACTTTCTTGGATTATTACTATATTGCCTGCATATACCATATGATTTACTTTTACTTTGACTTGTTATTTGGACATTAAGTATTTTATCGTCATCACCTATTTTTCATATTATTTAAAATCAGTTTATATTTAATGGCATCTATTGTTATTAGTGTTGTTTTAATTTTTTCGGTAAAGATAATAATATTATATTTCTCATATAATCTGCCAATAATTCCACTAGAAGCGTTTATAAATCATTTTTAGTTTTAGTTCAGTGTAGCACACTATCTGTAACTGAGCGTTTCCTATTCTGTATTCTTTTTGATTGCCTAGCACTTTGATTATTTTGATCATTATAACATTGAATAGTAATGAACCTTGTCGTACACCTTTTTAAAGCGGAACCGAGTCACTTAGTACACTTTATTCTTCCTGTATACATTTTGACGCTCGTATAGGACGTTAATTATATAATTTAACTTTTGCAGAGTTAGAGAGCGTAGGAAAGCAGGTGCATTGAACTCTAATGTTTTTTCTACTATTTGTTTTATTATAAATATTACATCTGTGTAAAATTTCATATTTTCAAATCTTTGTTGTTTATCAACTAGAGTAATACCGTAAACTGGAGTGCGATTGTCCCAAACCTGGAGGCTTTGGCCTTGCTTACGGTGGTACTATTTAGCAGTCTTGGTGGCAAACGCTAGGTGGCAGCAGTATTTTCAACTGATCGGTATTTAGTTTAGTTCGTATTTCAACTGCGGCCTACAGCGCCACTTAAGCAAACATTTGTTTTTGACCCTACCAACTTTCATGTACACAGATGACCCTGAATTTTTCTAATTCACGGTAAGTGAATTTTTCTATACTTACATGTCTATAGAACATGTAAATAATGTGAAAAGTTGAAATTCTTTCACCTTGTTTGATTTGCCGGAAGTTTTATGAGTTAGTATGACTTTGGCCAACGATTTGTGGTGACATTGGTGCAACCTCACTTTCTTTGTTTTCTTTAGTAACAATGCTCGTCGCGTTTTCAAATGCTCTTCTTTCAATTCTAGTAAAAGTTTGTGTGCAGTCATGTTACGGAGTCACCAAAAAAAGTTAGGCTCGCGTTGCTACAAGAACTACAATCCGCAGGTGTTGCAAGAATGCCTGGAAAGTATTAGGTCTAGTCAACTAACTCAACGAGCTGCTGAAATAAAACACAAAATTGCTTGGATGGCTCTCGCGTATTTAGTGACAAAGAAGAAACTGCGTTTGTTCAACATCTGATCAAATTGTCGGACTATAAATTTCCAGTTGTCGCTTCAGATTTTCGAATGATAGTTCAGCAGTATCTTGACAAAAGTAGAGCTACACTTTCCAAGTTTAAGAATAATTATCCTGGTTACAAGTGGTCACAGGGTTTCTTCAAACGGGATTCGGAAAATGCGTGCTAATGTTGGTGAAGCTCTACTTAACGAATAGGTGGACAATGTGTCATTCTAAAGGATGTTCTACCTTTCTGTATTTGGAACTATGATAAAACCAATTTTAGCGATGACCCTGGCAATTAGAAGGAATTTTTTTCATTAAATTGCACTAAATGGTTCTATACAATAACTTTTGAAGACTGGTTTGAAATGCTTGTGCAGTGGTATTGGTTGGGGACAATTTATCATTACATATTAATATCCAAGTTTTAGAACTATCTGAGCAGTATAACATCAGGTTTGTGTGTTTACCATCTAATACTAAATATCTTATACAATCTTTGGATATGGCTTTTTCCCCCATGAAGAGAATATGGCGCGGAATCCTGACAAAGTAGGAGGAGTCTTAAAGAATGGTTCAAAATTCGTACGCCGTTAAAGAAATTAATGAAGCAGTTGGAACCAAACATGGCACAAAATTTAAAATATGGTTTTAATAACTGTGGAATTTATCCGATTAATAGAACGTTTGTCTAAAAATCTAAATGAGTCGGATAAAAGTTTGACCGTAGAAGCATTTTGGAGCAGTTGGAAAAAGGGACAGGAAGTGCTACGAAGAGGATGAAGAAATTGCAGGTAGCAGCTGGTAAAAGTATTAATTATTAGGATGTCAAAGTTCCGTAAGACACTGTTGGTCCTTCAAAACGCCAATCCCCGTCAAAAAGAAGAAGGCTTCCATCTCTTTCCTAAACGAATAGTCTAACAAAGAAGATGTTGTTGTGCCATTAGAATCTGTGCAGGAAGGTGAAATTTTTCTAATTTAGAAGAAAGTGCTGAAACTACACCCCCATTATACGATCACAACTGCCACAAGAACTGCAAGCTCTTGATTATGTGGTCGATTTTGTCGTTATGTTCAATGGTAGGAAGTATCCAGAAAGAATTATCAGGATCTGGTAAAGAAGACTTACTGTTGATTTCATGGAAAGAGGTCTTGAATTTTGGAGATGGTCTAAAAGGAAGACACTCGATTCCTTATAATTGGAATAAAGTATTGTGCAAGATAAATCTTACCAAATTACTTAAACGGAATTGATTTTCTGTGCATGAGATCAACAATTCTGTATAAAATATTTCTTTTTGTAAGATTGTGAACAAAAGAATATTGCTTATCGCATTTGTACTTTACTGGTATTCTAATCTTAAAACACTGACATTATAGCAAATTTACTAATTTTGAAGGAAGTTCTATTTGTTTTTAATTTCCCAGTACATATTTTGGCGTGTTATTGGATCAAGACAGGTTTTACAAGTGTAATTTAGGGAGAAAATCGGGTGTGGGCCAAAGTCACCTCAACGCCATATAACGGTGTCCCTAATTTTTAAAAATTTGTATATGGGATTTGGATAGTCAAGAAAAAAATCACTCATACTGTTTATCCATTCATGCACTATGCACAAAAAAATACTAGACGTACTTATACATAATAGTCTCGATAAAATTAAACTAAATAGGTGAAAAACCGTGGAATTTTGGTCCAATGTATCCCCAGTATAATTAATTAATCAATGAATTATATTATTTTTTTATATTTTGTATTAGGCCAACTGATTTTCTTGTAGCTTTTAGCTTTCTTCTATCCTTCCCTTCTTAATGTTTCAATTCTTTTCATATGTTTATTTTACAGTTACTGATATTTTTTCTTATTTAAATATTTTTTGTAACAATTTTGATTAGTACTTGGCCTGTGAATCTTATTAACCCATATCATATTATATCTTTACCTGCACCTTCTGTTTTTTAATTTTTTTGCTTATTTCTTCTGCTTTCTGTTTCCGTGTTTCTATTTTTCTGTAATATATTATATTTGGTCGATATTTTGATAGATTTGTTGTCAATTTTCAATAGTCTAGTAAAGTATCGTATCTATTATTCTGTTAGTTCACTTAATTGATTCCTGATTGGTCTCCACATACCGGCATAACATAAAAATCATGAATCACACTTTTGGAAAAACCTTTTAGTAGTCTCTTTTTATCTTTATTATTATGTCGCTTGCTTCATTCTTTTGATTTTATATTCACCATAAGATTTTAGAGTTTGTTATAATCTTTACTGCAGATATGATTTGTTTCAATTATCTATTCTTTAACTTCATTGCAAAAGCACAGTGTTATATCTAATTTCTGTTTCAATTTACTTAATTGTGACCAACATTTCAGCAGCTGCTTCTGTTTTTTTTTCTTATTTTTGTTTAGCTTATGTTTTGTTGTCTCTCCTGAAGTTTCATTGTTTATAATTTCTTGAGTTAATCTGTTCATCTTATATTACGTTAATATTCATGTGCAGCTCTCCTCTTAATTATTGATTTCTTTACTTTTAATCTTAATTTACTCAACAATAAACTATTATCACGTTCTATATCTAGTGTATTATATGGGTGTATTTTTCTGTTTGAGGCGATATGGTCTATTGTTGACTTTTGTTTTCTTGTGTTTACAAAGTATATTTATGTTGATCTTCGTGGTCGAAAGGTATTATTTATTCGAAGTTAGAATTGTGTCATTTGTTTTCCATTATCATTCTTAGCAGCTTTGTTGAATCTTTGTTTTACTCCCGCTACAATGTCATTTTCTAGTCGTATATTAGTCACCCATAACCAAAAGTCTTCGTTCTGCGGTATTGAATATATAACTTTTTGCAATTCTATATAGAACAACTTATCTATTGCTGGCTTTTTGTTTTCCTGGGTATGCACCAATAGTGTGTTCAATTCTTGGTGGAAGTTCTTCAGTTCTATGCTTAATATTGTTTATGTAGTTGTAGTTTTCTATGCTGTTTCTTTATTTTCTATGAAATATCTTGTTCCCTCTTCAGCTCCTGTATTTTTTCGAACCCACTATATGTTAGGTTTCAATTACAGCAAGTCGTTCCTTTTCTTTTCTTCTTTGTTTTGGATAGCATGCAAGTATCTATGTTTCTGTATTTAAATTCTGATAATATATTTTGACCCCATCCATTTCATAATTTTGTTTCGAGTTCCATTTCAGACGATAATATTTTTCTTTTACGTTTGCCGTTTTTATTGTCTCGCGCTGATAGTTACCATTAAATCAATCGTTATCTGATGCTCACTTCTGGTGCTACGGGCACCATAGGTAAGATGCTAGCCTACATCATGAAACCTCCTCTTTTTGGGTTTGAGAAACAGTGGCTACTCGTGAGCTATTCAATCGATTTGTCATCAAAGGGGGAGTTTTAAGGTATCCTGGAGGGGCTTCAACAAGTGTTAGATGTAAGGATTGAAGTTGACATTGTGAATTTATTACGATTGTAATAACCTTTCTCGCAAACAGCTTTATGGGAGCACCTTTGTTCTTTATTTGCTACTCTGTACATGTTTGTTTGGATGGCGTTGGGAGAGGGAAGGCGTAGTGGTAGACTAAGTGTTATGCAAAAATCTGTTTCTCTCTACATTTCAAAGAGCTTTATTAAGAAGGCGAGAGATCCAAATGTCATCATTTTTAAAAGGCTTTGTTATTGAGCATTTTCGATGCGAGAGATGCAAGTGCATTACATTTTCAACTACGCATCACCCTTAATAAATATTGTTAGTAACAACGCTTTGGCAAATTTTTTACTTAATTTAGTCAAAATATTACAACGTAATGTGTAATGTCATTAAATGTGATCTGTTCAGTCGCAAATGCTATTGAAGAAATGTGGAAAGATGACCAACCGTATCAGACTAGCCTCTACATGTACGTTAATAACTTCCATTTGATTGTAGTGTTCCAGTGAGACAAAAAGTCTTGAGTGGACATACTCAGATTAGCTTCCCACTCAATTATGGTTAATTTTGGTTATTCAAATATAACGATGGTAATAATTATAAAAAGTGCGCTATAGTGGAGTGTTAATAAAATAGAAGAATATAAATATATAGATGTTACCGCTTATTAAAAATAAACTAACGTTTGTAATTATATTAAATTAATTATCTGATAATGAATACTTCACAGATAAATTTAGGTTAGGTATGTAAGTTAACTTATAATAGTTCTTTGTTTTTACAGATTCTTCGTTCTGCATACTCATCTTTTATGGTACTTAGGCATATGCTTAACACAGAAGAATAAAACTTTACACTTGAACTGATCACAAAGTTGTATATTCAAGCACATACATTGCTAACGCTGACATAGTACTGCACATTTTCCTATTTATGTAAAATGCATTAAAGAAGCTTACAAAATAAAATGTACTAATTATATTTAACCTTAGATCGCTAATTACACTGTTCAAGAAATGAAAATATCCGTCCTTTCGGGTCGCAGAACACGAAAATTATACTCAAAATTGCCCCTGGCTTAGGTTTCTGAGTAATTTCACTGTTTACATTTACATATAACGCTATACAGTAGTATGACTAACAGTTAAACAAACTTTTCTTTTTATACACGATATCTTTTGGCTTGTCTAAATTGTCTCTGGATCATCCAACAGAAATTTGCTAACATTGAAACTTACCACTTTCCTTTGTAATACTGTTCTGTTGCAGAAATGTTTTGATGGAACCGCTCTTCTTTATTGTGACTGAAAGCATCACAATTTGCTGGGAAGACATCAATATGTGAATTCAGGGAGTGCATTTTAATGACATGTTGCATCCAATTTTCTCGTAGGCAAATATAAGTTTTTCCACTAGGTCTTTGTAATTTTCAGCACAAAGGTTGCCCTACAATTCTGTACTAACATTCCGGAAACTATGCCTGGCATGTAGCTCATCAGGATTGAAATTGGATTCAAACTATTTCTTTGGAAAAGCTTGCCTACATGGGGAGCTATAAATACTCCGTTTTATCTTTTCCGTACTTAGACGTAAAAACCTTTGGCATAAGTATTCAAATGCACATTCATTTTTGGTAACTACTTTTGCAAATGTCTTTATACGTTTCAGTTTTATATGCAACGCTGGTAGGACAATGCTATTACGGTTCACTAGAGGTTCGTATGAAACGATTTTAGTACTAGGCATCAAAGCTGTTCGTATTTCTATTATTTTGAAATCACCACATACTAACCACTTACCTTGATTGCAATTTATAAGATCCAGAAGGCATTGATACATGGGATAACTTTATTTATCTAAGACTGCATAAGCAACTGGGATTGATTATGATATTCCATTACTATTATGCGATAGCACAGCCTTCAGGTTCTAATCGTCAGCTTTGTACAGAATGTTCAGTTTTAGCATCAAACCTTTATCATTGCAAAATATTAAGTCGTCGTTACTGTTGAAAAATGTTGACAGTTTTTTTTTTGATCGTGAAGAGTAGATATTCTTACTGTATCCGCCAGGAGGTTCCACTGCTGAAATCTGAATGCTAAGAGTTCAGTTTTATTCTCTGGCAGTTCTAAATCTCTAATAAGCACATGAAGTTTACATTGTGTGATTCTGTGTACTTTATAGGAGGTAACGTTGGATTTGCATCACTGCTGTTTGGAACACTATCAAACACAGCAAGTCCACTTCTATCATTCTCTTTATAACTGTTTGTCAGAATGTTAGTGGGGGATCGAGGACTGGCAATCCATCTCCATGGGCCACTGGGCGAATGATAGATGGTATCACAGAGTATTCAATCTTCCTCTTCTTCTTCGTATTAACTTTTTTCTTCAAGCACGTTACTATGTAGAAATAGCAATCGGTGGCATGGTTTGTTGGTTCGGGCCAAACGGCAGGCACATGAAAACGCATGAAAACTTTTCCCTCAATCATTTAAGCATTCATAGTAGATGAGAAAGTCGCACAACAAACGCAAGGAGCCCACGATTTATCCTGGTCTCCGACACCCAAAGTTTAGTCTTTTTCATTGCAGAAGTCAATGGGAGCTTGCTGGAATCACAAATGACGTCAGCCCATATATATCAAAAGTTGTCCGGCGAATTTATACAAGCCTTTGCTCACAAAATTTATGTAAAATGTACAAAGACACTAATTCAGTAAGTTACTACTTAAACAAATCAGTAAAAAAAATCAGAAACACGCAGTGCAGTATGAACTCTACATGCTATACGTAGCATAGACTGAGGCCGTTGGATGGAACCGGTTTTATCCGCTCGATCACGTCATCCATGAGACAAAGGCCAGAAACAACGACGCCGAGTCGATAGCAGTTTTAACAAAAACGACAGTGCCTATTTTTTACGTTTTTTTGCATGGCGCTATATATATGTAAAATGTAAACAAAACTCTGAGCCAGGAATGTTAAGAGCGATTTTCGTGTTCAGCGATCCAAAATTTACAAAAGGTGGCTATTTTCAGTTTTGTAAAAAACAAAAAATGAAAAGTTGTTGTACAATGTTATTTTTACACTAGATAAACCTTTTTCAAGACTTTTTTTTTGCAACTGTTTGTTGCCCTTGCTTTATATATGCACTTAAATAATTGTTTTGGAAATTTTACGAACTGTATATATCAAATTTACCTTGAAAACTACAAGATCTGTCCCTTTGAGAAAGACAGTGACTAGATATTCATTAGAAAATGTTGCCCATCTCGCTACTAAGACACTCTTCACTTATTGCTCTATAATAGTTAATGAGTTTAAAGAAAATTTGAAAAAAAATATAAACTAAAATAAAAGTAAATTAAGTTATGGTTTACTTAACTGCCTTTTCCAGTAATTAAACAAATATTACATTTGTCGTATTAGCTCAACTGTAATTATTGATGGAATTGCATAAGAGGCTTTTGAACGATAACGCAGATACAGGAAAACTGTTGAACGGAAATGTATCCAATGTATGCACTGGCTATTAAAGTCTCCCGTTATCAATTTGATAAAATATGTGTGATATTATTCACGGTTGCCATATACAAACTCTTCAGGTCTCCATCAGATATTCAAGATTGTTTTGTTAGTACTTTGTCATTGATCTACAAACATAGCACACTGCAGATGTATAAAGGACTGTCCCAAGTCTTCGCCAAATATGTATGCTGTTTTAGTACTTCTACTATGCACGATACAACAAAAAAGATAAGGAAACAAGAAGTTAGGAAAGATATGGCACATTGCCCTAAGGCTGCAATGGCACAAATTCTGCTTAGCAAATTATAGCGTTTGATTGTATTTGGTACACAAATAGCGAGATTGAATTAGTATTTTTTAAATTTTACTGAGTGGTGGAGCTACAATAACTAGAACTGAGATAAAATTTTTTTAATATTTTCAAGTTAAGTAAGATTTTTATCTCATTGATTTTAAGTTTTTACATGTTATGAAAATACCAGGTGTGTATTTATATTTTTGTGTGTTAAAATGGCGTATTTTTTCCAACCTATGAGTGTAGTGGCATGGCACAAGGTCCTAATGTATCTTTTTATTTATTTTGTTTACGAAGCATGAAAAGGAAAGCGTCTAGAATTAGTGAAACAATGTATTTGGTCTGCTGTTGTAGAAAAAAACTATGAATGGATTTAAAAGTAGTTGAATTATTAAATACCAAGAGCCTTTCTAAAGTTTCCACATTGGCTCTAAGAATATGTTTCGGTGAAGATACATTTATTGCAACCTTATAACGATTAAGATAAATAAAAGAAATTTAAAAAGTATTTAAACGAGTTGACAAACTTTGGCTTGCAGATGGCCCAAAAAAAGCCGAAAGTTATAACTTCAGCCCAAACCATTGGGTTTTAAAAAACTACTCTTCATGACTTCTATGAATATTGGATGGTGTGATACCTTGGCAGAACATTGGTAACTTATAATTCATTTAAAGTGTTTTCTCTAAAAAAGATTAAATATGAACTGGTGTAGTGATTACGACTTTGTGGGCCAGTGATTGAGTCTGCAGATTTACATGAATCCTTTGAAGCACTAGTAAGACTACCGGCATCTGCACAGTTTTACCTAAGATTGTCTGATTCAAAACCATCCATATCTTTTATTCAAAATAATTTAGGCTTATAATATAAATTGTCATCCCTAAGGATTTTTCCCAGTCCCTGAAATAAAGAAAAGTAAAGAGCAAACTACAAAAAAAATGAAGAAAAATATTAATATATATTGAAGACTGTTAAGATATTAAAAAAAATTAAAACTAGTGTTAGCGCTTTAAAGACCCTAAAACAGAGAAGCAGTAAATATAGCTTAAAAAAATAAATGTAGGTATATTTATAGTAATTGTAAAAAGAGTAATACAATTTTTGACTTATTCTTAATTCGTAAAAATGATGACTACAGTAATTGCGTTGACTGTTCTTCCGGTAACAAAAATTACACAAAACAACTCTATTATCCCAATAACTATGTTGTAAAATCTTCAGTAATATTAAAATAGATTTTATATTGTGCCTTGTTAAGGCTGAAAATTGGAAAAGCAGAAAGGAATGATTATATGACGAGTTTTAATAAATTAACCCAAAGACTCGCTAATTTTTTAAATTGACGACCTAACAATTGTTTCCAATGATAATAGAAAATTACTGAAAAAAATTATATGCAGTTTCAGGAGATTTTAAAATTTACTGCAGTTAACAGATATGGTTAATTTTAACTGTTTTTGAAGAATTCTTGATTTTTATATTTATGTTAAGAAAACCACTAATTTTCATTAAATATGTTGAATTAAATTCATACATAAAAAATTTTAATTTGATTTTTAGCACATTAATCTAAAAGTTATTTTCTTGCTTAAATCATATTCTCATAATACTTCACTGTAACCTTATGGGTGACTGCTAAAATGGCACCTTTCAGATCACATCACACGACAGAATAAATTTTATTAAGAATTTTTAATAATGATAAATTAAGATTAATGTAAACTTGTTGAATTGCTACATTGAGGAACATTAATAATACAAGTACAAAAGAAAATAAAAAACTCTGATTGAATCTAAACAGAACATTAATTGAGCTGACACTACATTGGAAAGTATGACAGGGGATTTACTTGTTTTTCTTCAGAATGGATAGCGACTATTCGTTACATATCACTCTTAACAAGATACAAGTATTCTTCTTCCTCTAGAAACTACTGAAGGTTAAGGCTCTAGGTTAATTCTCTTTATAACTACATACAACATTCCCATGCTTGCACTAAATGTTTATGGCTTAAACAATTTGGATACTGTAGGATCTTCGAACGCAAGACACAAAGCTAGTTGTTTATTCAATCTTTAAAAAAACAGCGATATAAGGTAACGGCACCTATAGTGGACACTATAAGGATTTTTTTTTTACTTTTTCTACTCATACAGTTTTTAAACAAACAACAAAGATAGATGTTTACTTACGATCTTTGTGTCTTCCTCTAACAGATTAAGATTCCTTTTTATCCTTAACTTAAGCGTAGGATTTGTTTTTTAATTTTATATCGGATATGGTTTTGGCACCTGAAGTGGACAGTGAAAACTATGATGGTACCTAAAGATGACATTTTTGGTACCTAAAGATGACAGCCCACTTTTTGAACTTTTTCTAACTGTTATAGGGCTAGAAATCCCTTAATTCCCTCCTCAGTTATTTCCGAACACTTATTTGGGTACAAACATTTTATCTACAGGTACTTAGTTAACTGAACTGTATTAAAAATTAAACAAAAAAAGTACAATTCGAAATTAATTACTTCAAATCAAACTTGTACCTTGTACTTACTTAAGTAATTGGAAAAATTCAGTACATAAATGTCATTTACTTAGTCTAATTAAGTTCTTTTAACTCCGGCACTGAAAAAATTTTCCTTCGGCTACTAAATTTGGAAGGCGGCGAAGTGTGACCTAAAATATCGTCCGCCCAGCTATAAAATAAAATGTCGTCCCTCTCTGGTCATTTCCACAACCGCCCATTTTTTTTTCATTGCCTTCACCTTAGCACCATTTTGGAGAACTTCTATCACTACTCCAGGGAAGATGTTCTCGTCGTAGCACACCGCTACAAATTCACCTTTCTCTTTTTTAGCAGGAAGCAACGACAGTCCAGTGTTTTCAGCGCCTGAAATACCGCCTGAAGATGAATTTAGGCTTATCAGCGAATCATGCTCTGAATCTGTGTCGAGGGAGTCAAGCGATTTTCTTGCACGTTTTTTTTGGAGGGAACAGTTTCCTATTGACATTTTTTAATTGTGCAGCTTTAGCTTTGACTTGTCTCTTTTGTAGGCGAGCTACCAAACGTGCTTTCTTTTCTTTCTCCTTCTTTTCCTTCTCAGCAGACTTTTTTGTGTATACAACGTCCACTCTGCTGACGTGATTACACTAGGCATTTTTTCTCTTGGCTTCCTACCACCGCGTTGCTTTTCTTCAGCTTTAGGATAAAAAAGACTCCTTTTGAACAGTGATGGCACGAGTGTGTTTGAACTTGTGAACCACCAAGGTTCCTCAACTGGATCTTCAATACCCACATGTTGATGTAGAGGACAGAACTTTATTTGCAGTGTACCGGATTTTTCGGTTTTAGGTCTTTGTGTGCAAGTGATCTTCCACACTGCAAATAGACTTCTATCCTCTAGATCAACAATCCCTTAGTAAAATAGCTTCACTTTTTCGGAACCCACGACTGACTCCAGCCAGTCCAGAAGATCATTTTTCCGTACTCGCAAGCTGTCTATCACAGGAACACTCGGGTTTCGATCGATTTGTACTGCCTTTGGACACCATGGAACAAGTCCACACTTTATAAATCCATTCTGCAGAATTGAAGGCTGATTTAATTTTTTCTTCAATTAACTCTTTTAATAAGGACGCAAACCTAGTTTTCGTGACGTTTTCGTCGTTGTACATACGATAATTTCGAACTTTCTCTTGCTAATTCATTTTCAAGGTTCGAAACACCGCCAGGTCCATGGGCTGTAGTAAATGTGTGGCATTTGACAGAAGAGCCACAAGCACAATGCCCTTCTTTTTGCAAAATTGACTCAATTACATTAATAAATGAGAAACGTGCCCATTAAGAAAAAACACTACTGGCCTCTCAATTTCATTTTTCAGCAACCATGGGAAAAATATGTTTGCCATGTATTCCACCCTTTTTCTGATTTTCCTACATCCCAGTCTTTTGGGGCAGTGTCGTATATCAATGAGGGCACCCTCGAGTAACGATACACAATCATGGGAGGTGCAAGTTCACCAGCGGCATTTTTTTTTCGTCGTTCTCAGCATATTTAAATATTGCTTTATCACCTTTAGGGGTCAAAACTTTCCCACCCTTCGGATTCAAGAAAAAAGTAGTCTTATCGGCGTTAAAAACAAGCTGGGTTCCACATTCCTCAAGGATCTCTCCAAAATAGAAGAAACTTCTTCTTGCCATGCACGACTCGTAGTCAAATTCTGACAAATTCTTTCTGCAATAACAGGGTGCCTGGCCATAAAACAATGGTACCATTTTTTGGAAGGTGGCTTTTCAACAAATGTTTCCTTCTTTAGTTCCTTGGCCAGATTGCTCACACTGTACAGAAGTTGTGATCTTGATAGAGGAAATCCTCTCTTGGCGGCCTCCAACACCCACTCCTTAAGTCGTAATTCTTCTTCCGCGCTAGAAACTGTTGCAGCACCCATCTTCCTCGAAATTGGGGTTATTCCTTTGAACTTTGAGCGACGTGTTGAACGCGGAATCCTCCACTTTTTTGCAATCCTTCCAACAGGTTGTCCTTTAGCGCAGTCTTTCAGTGCAGAACGCATAGCATCCTCGTCATGCTGCAATATTTTAACCGGAGGCATCTGAAATTAAAATAGTCCATTAGGATGACACATTGGAACCTAAAGATAACACTGGCTGTCAACTTAAGGTTCCCGTCATAATTACACATTTGTTTTCAAATATATTTCAGAAGAATCTACAGCACTGTTGTTTAAGCATTCAATTTTAATACGAGTAAAATAACCTATAGTGGACAGATCTGTCAACTTTAGGGGAGACTTGCGGTTTATGGAACCTGAAGATGACAATGTCCTGAAAGAGTACACCAAATTACGACATTGAGTGAAACGTTCCGTAAACCTATTCTTCTATATCTGTTTTTGTCGGATATGCTACCAAAACAAACAAAAAAAAATTCGTGTTTACATTAAACCTTAATTACCGGAAGCACTTACCTTAATTTTTCCGCAAGGATTATTCAGAATTCAAGCTATTTTGCAAGTTGTCCTAAAAAAAATTTTTTACACAAAAAAAATAGTTGGCTTTGTTTGTACTGCTCATTTGCTATCGTCAATAACAAGGTGCCATCCTAGCAAATAAAAAAGCGCCAAATTTAAAATATATTTCTTATTTTTTCAAGTTTTACCACGAAGTGTCATCTATTGGTGCCGTGTCCGCTATAGGTGCCCTTACCTTAATCTCTGAAATAGAGAAAACGATAACCAATCATTTGAAGCCGTGGTGCCTTGGTAAATCTAACTTCTGGTTCCTATATTTTCTCAAAGAGTAGAGTGTGGAAAGAGTTGAGCGGTCAAAATATTTATCTAGAAATTAAGTGGTTGTTAATCGAAATTTCGGTTCTTTTTTATTCGTCTGGATACACCAATAATTTTTTAAGTTGAAGTTTTTTTTTATTATAATTATTATCCAATTGAAATCTGTATAAAAAGATACAATAAGCGAAAGAGATAAATGATTAAAGTGTCATGAATAGATATGAGAATTAGGATTTACCAATTCTAACACAGAGATTTCTTACATATATAATTTGACGATTATTTTGCAGTAATTATTAATTAAACATTTAAAATTGTATAAATCTATGGGGCAAGTCAAGTGGCTTAATTTTATCCAGTCTTTGAATGTTTACACTGTTTTCTAGAACATTTATAGTGTGATAGGGTAGAATTCCAATTTAATTACTAGGTGCGCAACTAAGTTTCCGGATTTTTTCGATCACTGAAAAATGGAAAATTTCAAGAGAAATACAAGAAATAGTTTATTTAAAGTATCGTCCCTCGCTAGCTACACATTTTTGCCATCTCTGTGGCAATACAGCACCAATTAAGAAATACACAGAAGTGTGAATGTTAAATTTAATAACTGTTAATTTGAAATTAAACCAATATTAAAAGAGTCCAAATTCTGGTTTTATTGCAAGTAATTCGCCAATCCGACATAATAGATTTAGCTTGGTCAATACAAATGCCAACTTAGGTGAGCATAGTAGTGCAAAGCTAAGGAGATTTATTGGCGGGGTTGTTAAGGCAGAAGTAATGCAAGAAGAGAAGATTAAAAGCAGGCATAACGGCGTATTTTTGCTACTAAGTGTTTGCTATGGTGGCGGAAATGCTCTTTTTGGCACACAGCTACAAAGTAAGCACGTAAACTACACATAACGGTTGCAAAATTACACATCTACAAATCTCACAACTTATTCAGAGGTCGCTAAAAACTTAATGTGCAATAAAATTACTGTAATTGCAGAGTATAAACTACTCTTACTATCATACTTTGATTCTAAAATAGTAGTTTTTGGAGCAAACGTAATGGAATATTGGAAATGTTTTCAAGAAGGACAAAGTCTTAAAAAAGGTGTGCAGTTTAAAGGCCATAAAAGAGCAGTAATACAAGCTGCCTTTAATAATAATTCATGGCGGTAATGTTAATTAAACTTGTGAATTGCAACACTAAAAGGCACCAATAATGTAGTAAAAATATATATTTGGCGTAAATACTATATTGTAGTAAATATACCTTTTTGTTACATAATGAAGGTGTATATTTTGTTATTATTATTTGTTTATTTATTATATAAGGGGTTAGTGACTAGGTTGCGAGCCTGATTCAGCATTTTGACTCTATTTTTTGTGCTCTCCTTAATCCCTTAAGGAAGTTTGGTTCTTTCTATTAAATGTATAAATAAGTTCTCAGCTTTTTTCTGCAAAATTAAAGTTTTATTTAAAAAGAAACAAAAAAAGCTTAAGTATCAAAGTATTCTCCGTTGGCGTCGATGACCTTTTGCCATCTTTCGGGTAGCTTGCGAATTCCCTGGTGATAGAAGCTCACCGGCTTCGAGACGATAAAGTTATCGATGCATTTTCGGACTTCTTCTTCTGTTTTGAAGTGCATATCAGCCAAGTGATGCTGTAACGACCGGAATGAATGATAATCGGAAGGGGCCATGTCTGTGCTATACGCCGCATGTGGGAGAAGTTCCTAGCCTAACTCGAAGATGTGTTCTTGCGTCGCCTTCGCAACATGTGGTCGGGCATTATCATGGAGCAGGATAACTTTGCGACTTCCTTGTCCAGTAAATGGCCTCTTTTCTTCGATTGCGTCGCTCAAATTGATAAGTTACTGTTGGTAGCGATCTGCCGTAACTGTTTCACTTGGTTTCAAGAGTTCATAGTACAGCACACCTTTCCAATCCCACCAGATACAGAGCAAATTGTTTTTGGCGTGGATATTGGACTTTGGATGTCGAAGGTTTGCCAGCGTCTACCCATAATTTTTTGCGCTTGGGATTGTCGTACAAGATCCATTTTTCATCGCACATAATAATTTGATGGAGAAAATCCTTTTTTCGGTTCCTTGAAAGCAAACGGAGTGCGGTGTTACGCCGTCGATTTTTGTTGTCTTCGGACAGTTTATGCGGAACCTATCTGCCTTCCTTTTGTATCTTACCCATTGCATGCAAACGAATGGAAATGGCTGGCTGAGTGACGCCAAGCTGTTCTGCAAGCTCTTTTTCGGTTTGCGCATTGTTTTGATCCAGTAATGTCTGCAGCTCATCCGTGTCAAATGTTTGAGGACGTCCAGCGCGTGGTTGATGTTCAAGACTAAACTCTCCTCCGCGAAATCTTCGGTACCACTTTTTGCACGTTGCATGACTTACAGCATTCTCACCATATGCAGCACAAATCATTTCGGTGGCTTCAGCAGCGTTTTTCTTAAGATGAAACGCGAAGTGGATAGAAAATCGAATATGCGCTTTTGTGATTGCCATCGTGAACACAGCTGATTATTGAGGTTATGTGCATCAAACGCCAAATCGCATGATATTTCAAAAGACCAAATGTCATTGCTTTAAAACCGCAAGAGGGCGGACTAATACGTTACATGTAAACGGTGATTTGCGTCCTGTGAAATCTAAAGCTGAGAACTTATTTATACACTTAATAAAAGTCGTAATATAGTGCTGTACAGTCCCAGATTATGTGTGAAGCTGTTTTCTTGACTTTATTACATGACGTATACAGTGTAACACCTTTGTATGTACCCATTCTGTGTCGATGTTTTCTCAGATGGCAATAACTTGTTACAAGTCCTACTATCTGTCTTTGCTATACACGTGCAAAGTGATCGATGTACGAGATTAGCCTGTTAGAAGGTTTCCTAAGTAGTTCCTTTCCCAGTCTCTGACTGGCAGTCTAACTAGAAGCATGTAGTTTTTTTCGTCCACGCCACTAATGTTGCTTTTGGGTATACCAAATTGGTCCTGTAAGTAGATGAGATGCTCTCGTTTTAGCAAGTAAATCTGTCTTTTTGTTACCCTCCACACCGGTATGGCTTGGAAGTTACATGAGTTGAATCCTGCTCTTCTCAGATGGGATACTTGTATCCTTTCATGCCAGTTCTCATTACAAGGTATTTTCCTATCACTTATGCTCTTCTGGATGTTGTCCAAACTACTAAATGGTGCTCTTTCAGATACTTTTTAGCCGAACCAATAAAAATAAATCAAAAAAGGTAGACCCGACAGGCGAAGAAAAGGAAATAGGCTATAAAATTACAGCAACTCTTTTTTCTGGCAAAAATTTATTAGCGCCCACTATCTTATGTTCAAATACTGTATTAAAAATCTAATAGCAGGCGAATTAGTTCAAATATAAGTCAGTACTGATTATTCTCAACGTCAATCGACAATTTGGTATTACAAATATTCAGTCTTTCCACATTGTTGTTTGTTTTGAGATGTTGGATAGAAAATGTTCTTCATAAGTCTTTTATCTACTTATATTTAGTAGCATAAAATCTTCAAACTTTTGCCGGTCCATTTTTGTAATTTTGTAAATTCATTTCACATTGTAACAAATTTAAACTCCCATTTAAAGGGGGATGCAGCAGCATTGTTGGTTTGTACACAGTGTTCTCAGTTTTATTATTTTTCTGTCAAACCCAGTACATTACAATAGAATTGGCGGACCTTAAACTTAGCGCATGTAGTAGATAAAACTGGGGCATAGCTCCCCTATTGTTGTTAGTTGCAACGTACAACAGATCGTCAAATGAAAACAAGAAAACCTAATCTTGCATTAGTCAATAGTTTCTACTAGTCAGATTATTTATGTTTAATTGATGCAATGATGATTGATGGGTGTATGGAGGAACTTATCGACAAAATTATGAAACGCCTAGCGTTTTTATGATAAATAACCGTTAGTTTCTGCTTCATTTTTAAAACTAATCACAAAAGCGTATGTTAAAACAATTTCAACAACACCCATATCTACGTTCAGAACAGTAAAACCTATCGTCGACAAAAAAAAAGACTAAAGTAGTTTCCTGAGGACTCGAGCGCAGTGTTTGGTCATTTTTGCACTGCTGTTTTCTGTGCATCTCTATAAAGCTGAGAACGACGCGACAGTTGGCCGACTAGTTTGTTGTCCATGTATGTTAGATCTTAAAAAGACTAACTTTATCCCGCCAATCAAGATTAGCAGAAAAATCTGTATAATAAACAGAGTAAGCGTACTAGAAAAATATTCTAAAGCAAAAAAACATGGAAAGTTACTAAGCGTGTTAAATAACTGTGATACACCACTCTCCAGTGATTAAGAGAGAGAATTATAAGAAAGTCATTGGCAAATTACTTCAGTATTTATAAGCCTGTTCCTGTTGAATTTAAAGGAAAGTAATGCAATTATTATATTAGGTTAATTGGCCAACTACTAATTTTCAGCTTAATAAATCAAACCGATTGCCGCTAGCTTACTTAATACTTTTTAACGAGTCTAATTAGCTTTGCAAAACTGCGCAAATTTACAGCAAAGCTAACTTCGCTTCTATTAGTCCGAATAAAAAGCCTTCTGTTTGTTAATTGCGCAGCTTGAATGGTGTTAAAAGTTGGGCAAAACCTGTTTCTTAACAACTAAATCGTGTCGTCAATGAGGTCGTGTTATAAAGTAAAAAGCTTGCAACAGAAGCACCAATAGGCAGGAAAGTGAAAAGATGCAGAAGGGAAAACCACTTTCAACTCCGTTTTTAATGTTTCTAGTAAAATTAAAAATAAGTTCTGCGATTTAAAGAGTTAATTTGAAATTTGCAAAATAAATAACGGAAAGATTCTTCAGTGGTATCTTTTCTAAGATTTATTTAGAAGTGATTTCAGAATAGTAGAAAACATTTGGGGAGTGTGAGGGGAATACAAAGACTCTATCCAAATGTTAACCTCACTCTTCTTCGGTATAACTTATTTTTACAGAGGATATAGCGGTCGAGCATTTAGAGGCGACTTCAGGGAGAGGATTTTGACAACAGCTGCAGACTGGCACGTAGAAGAAGAATGAGAAAACACTAGAAGCAACAAATAAGAATTCCAATAAATGCAAATGCACTAATCACCCTCTATGAAAAGCCCCTACATAGTGAGAGAGTAACTGAGTTGTGCGAAATAGCCTAATTTAGCACAGTGTTACATTAGGATGTTGAGAGAATTTTTAATGCCTTAATTGATAAAATACCTGATTACTTCCGATAGGGTTTGGTTTCAACAAGATGAGGCTGCTTGACATACCTTAAGAGAATCAATTGCTTTTTAAGGGAAGTTTTTTCGGATGCTTTATTTTATTGCGCGGGGATGTGGGATGGCCTCCTTCGATCATCGTATATTTTTACGTGGTTATTTTTTACGGGGCTTCCTGAAAGCTCAGGTTTACATCGATAAGCAGGAACTTTTGAAACTCGAGAATTTCGAATCATTTCACGCGCTATGCTTAAAAGGCATATTATATAGCTGTTATGGAGATAATGATAAATAAAAAATGAAGAAATATGCTAAAGGACTATTTGTACATTAACGAAATAATAATGTTATCAAGGTTCTAAACCAAAAGGAGGATCTTAGTGATTGAGAAAACTGTCGTCTGCGGATGACACGCACTAACACATTACTTTGGCCTCTGCTTTGTGCTAATGGGCGGCCTGAGGTTAACCAACCCCAGATAAATCGGCTAGCTGCTAGAGACTACAGCACTATTGTAGCTATTCTAACTATGAGCAGGATGCATTGATTACGCTTTATACGGACAATTATATCATCCGGAAAATCTTGGTCCCCTAGTAAGGCTCTATAAAGAGCTGACAAATTTTACTTTTTATGTCTTTAAATCTTTTAAACCTAACCACTGCGAGGGTGGCAGAACTCTCGTTCTTAGCAATGAAGAGATTAGACTAAAGAAATTTCAACTATGTAAGCTCTTTTGCTATATTAAGAGGTATATACAATGTTATAGGTAATGTTCAATACATCAAAAAAGCAAAATACGTCCGTCTCATAAAAACTGTCTCTAATGACGAATCGAATAGTCTTCGTACTCTTACAAAGCTTGTGTTTTATCCAGTTGAGATGAAGACTCGTGAAACTCTAAATACTTGCAAAGGAATTATTACTGTCCAGATCTCCTCCAATCCTCTCTAGACAAGATTATAATGGACTGAAAATTCAAGGTGTTAATATCGTTTACCTAAAAACCAAAAAAGATTTTAGTTGATACAGACTCGCACATACTGAAATTTAATTCATCTTTTCTTTTTACAAAAATAACGGCAGTTTCCTGTCAGTAAAACTATACATACCACCTCCCACTCGATGTTAATGACAAAAATTTTGACACATTTTAAATGTAGAAAACCTCGCTATGGAGGCTCACCATGTGTACGACTCTTTCACTGCGCTAACTGCCTCGAAGATCACCCATTCACTTTTCGCAAATATACAGGGTATATAAAAGAATTTAAATCAAGATTACAAAAAAACCTTCCCATGCGAAAGCTGAAAAAAAGTTACGGCAACAGTGCCTAAAATTTTTTATTCGCTGATGATCATCCGACGAAGAGCACCACCTCTCTGCTAATTTTAGAACTTGAGTTCATGCTGCAGAAAATCTTCCATGATTTACTTTTATCAGTTTACCATCAAGGTCAACACTCAACATCGGAACGGCATCTATCTGACACTATGTTTCTATTCTATGCCACTTCGATAACCACAAGATCTTCTCATTGTATTGTCGAAGAGAAAATTCTCGACCAAATAGAATGAGATTTCCAGTGGCGCGAATTTTCCGAATCAAATTTACAACCTGTAACAGGCCCGACAAAAATGGGACGGTAAAAAGAAAACCTCTCTCTATTATCTTCTATAATACTTAATTTTTATAAATGAATTACGAATTTTTTAATGCAATGAAATGTAAATAGTTGAAGCATTCACTAGCTTGACTTTAAAATGATTATACAGGAAGGTTTGGCACTTTTTATATGCCTTCAGAAATTTTCGACTAAATAAAAAATTTAATCTACGAGAGTACACGAGCCATACGGTTGATAACCACCTTAACTATAAAGCCAAAGGCCAAAGCACATATCTTAACAATCGATCACGAACCTTCTTCGCTACAGATCTAAAATTATGCACACCAAACCTTGTCCCACATTTTACATAGTATCGCATGGATGATCACATCCAGCTTCAAATTGACTTTTTAACCCGTTGACCTGATTTTTCCCAAAGAGCACCAAAGAGTCCTTTCAAAAGTCGACCGAATGATATTAGCGGAAACGATCAAGTTACCAGAAGTGAACCCAATTATCGAAGACAGTTTCTTCAGTTTCACAGAAACTATAATCTCTTGTTCGGACAGAAAAGCCCCGTAGTAAGGAACAACTACATTGCATCTACAATGAAAAACAAAAATAAAAAATAAGACTTTGAATAAATCATTGGACAATCGACTTTATTTTAGATGGTAAAGGACGACTAATAACTGCACTAAAACCAATATGCTCTTGTACGATATTATCAATTTGTCAGCAATTTCCACAGCTATGACGGACACTTTTTAATAATTAACAATCAAGCGAAGCAAATACCCTCGGACCTCATGAAAGTTGGCCGCTCCAGGATAGGTACAAAAGCAAGATAAGAACAGCAGAAGTGAGATACCTTAGAAGAATAGTAGGGAGAACCTAAAGAGACAGAGTATGAAATGTAACAAGAGATGAACTAGAAACAGAGCCACTATATATAACTGAGATGATATGGACACGTGGTGAGAATGGGAGAAGAGCGGTTATCAAGAAAAGTTATGAAAGTAAGAACAAGGCAGAGAGAAAGGGAAAATTATATAAGAAACAAGAAGGTTAACGAGAAACAGGAAGCAATTCCTGAAGTGGACAGAGGATCTGACACCTTAAAGTTCAAGGGAAAGGAAAAGAAGAATAACAACTTGCTTTGTCAAATTTCTTGCTTAATTTCATTTCTTTTCTGTTTATGGTTTGTATATTCCAGACTCCCGTTTTGTTCATTCTTCCATCTTTACTTGTCCTTTTATTTGTCACTTTGTTTTATTCTTTTTTTTTGCTATTTTGTTATTTTTTCTTTTGCAATAAGTTTTTGGCTTCTTATTGTTTTTTTCAAATGTTTCTTTAACTTTATTCTTTATTATTTACTATTAATTTTTGGAAATATACTTTTACTATGCCTCCCTTCTTTTTAATTTTCTCTGTCTTTCTTATATTTCCTTGGATTTATTTTTTTTGTCATGTTGTCATTGAGGTACACTTTTATTCCTTCTTTACTTTTTATTTTGTATTTGTTTTCCATCTCTTTCGCTCGAATGTTCAAACTATTCTTGTCGCTGTTATATCTACATCTATTCCCAGTTACTTTTGCATGAAACTTTTCATTGTTCCTTTCAGAATGTTTTGTTCTTTCGTATGTATATTTAGTCCTTGGGGTACTACATTATTATACATTATTATTTGCCTTTTTTGTCTTTCGGCTACGTTTATATTTTTGATTAGCTTCATTTCTACTTTACATTCTGCGTTTTTCTTTCTGATGTTTTTATTTTCCACTTTAATTAGTTTCTCTTAAAACTTTTTAAGTCTTTTCTTATTATTTGACTTTTCGTGTTAGTTTTTATAACATAGTATTTCCTCAAGCTTATCTTTATATTTTCTTGTTGATCTATCTAGGGTTTTCTTGGGCTTCTTGGTTTTTCGAAGCTATCATCGTACACGTTCTTCTTCCTCTTTCTACCTCTCTAAATACTCTATTATTCAGTTCTCACGGCTCTTATTTATAACAACGCTATAAATTTTGAATTTATTATGGACCTGATCGCCTGATTTCTTTATTGCAGCATGATAAGAGCTTCGCTGGGCTTGACGCGTCGGCTACTCTCTTCTCACTGCCGATAGCTACTTGTATGTCCATCTAATCTACTTTTACCTTGCAAAGTTCTTGCACCTGTATGCTGCTAATTGTGATAAGGTTCTAAATGCACTTTCACTTATAATTGTGGCGCTCGATGTTCCTCATATTTGAGTTACTAAATCAAAGCTACTGGCAAACATCTGATCGCTTTAAACACAGAACCGGACTCATGTCGACAATTTAATGATAATGGTAGTAGACGTCATGCCGTCTGAGTCATGAGCACGATAAACAAACTATCACTATTAAACATACTTCAATAATGTAAAAGGTTTTTTAATAGGGGCGCTCGAACCTTGACAGTGTATAGTGGCCATGTTGATGAAGCTACATTTGTCAAATTTGGAAGTTGTAGTAATTATCGTTGGAGAAATTATCATGGAAGATTACAGTGTTGAGCAACGTGTGCAAATAATTAAACTTTACTATCAAAATGAGTGCTTAGTTCGAGCTATGTTCCGTGGGCTGGGTGATTTTTTAGCGCACATAGTCGTTCTGTTGAGTCGTTTGGTAGACAAATTTGAATCAACTGATTCAGGAAACAATCAGGCAACATCCGTACGTCGTCGAAACGCGAGGTCTGCAGAAAACATTGTTGCAGTGAACGAGAGTGTGCCCGAGGCAGTCAATTCCTCGTCGCGCCCAAGAACTTGGCCTTTCGCAGCGTCACTGAATGGGCTCTGAAGCAGTTGGAAGTGGACCCCGATTTCTGACAGAAAATCATTTTCAAGCCCAATTTTGGATAAATGAGTATGTCAAAAAGCAAAATTGTCGCATTTGGGGAGATAACAATCCACATGAGGCTCATCAGTTGCAAATGTATCCAGAAAAAGTCACTGTTTGGTGTGGATTTTGGTCCGGCGTGCTTGTTGGCCCGTATTTCTTCCAAAATGAAGCTGACATCGCCATAACTGTCACCGGCAAGAGAAACAGGTCGATGATAACCAACTTTTTTGGTCTAAATTGGAAGGTATGGATCTCAAAGACACGTGGTTCCAACAAGATGCGTCACACAGCGTATGCAACGATGGATCTTCTGCGCGACAAGTTCAACGTTATGGTTATTTCACGTTTCGGCGACGTCAACTGGCCACCGAGATCGTGTGATTTAATCTCATTGAATTTTTCTTGTAGGGCTACGTTAAATAACGGGTCTATGCGAATAAGCCACAGACGATTGATGCCTTAAAAGTCAACATAATCAATGCCATCTATGATATCGAGCCCTATTTATTATTATTATTAATAGAAAAATCACATCATAAACGACGTACTTTCATTATGTAAGTTAACAAAGTATCTTAGAGATTTGGTCGCACACACTTACTTCGCTTATACAGCAGTATAGTGTTATTAAAAATAGACTATGAATGCGCCATTATGGTTCGGCTCGAAAAACATATCTTTCTCCCCTGGACCCTATTTACAACTCCGGCATACATACTGCGACCGGAGCACAGGGAACTAGTGCCATTGACTCTCTTCTCTTTGAGGGTAAGTCGCCCCTTTTGGATCTCCGTATATGTTGCGATATGTTTTAATTCAAATTATCAATTGTTCTGCGATCAAGGTATTGCTGACATTTCCAGGAACAGGCCCATTATTACAAGACCATTGGTCATACGATATACTGAATTAAAAAGGATGTACGACTTTGATGACCTCCTGTCATAATATCTACTCCTTTTTAAGATCTCCTTTGGCACGATGATTCGGTGTCACTTAGACTGTGTTGGGACTAAAAAGTCTGACTATGAGACCACCCCCCAGTTGTTTTACGAACGATCTTTTCACAAATGAAGCTCTGGCAAGCTGTTACGCTTATTTTCACAAACGGTTCTAAAACCCAAGAGGAAGCCGGCAGTGTTATCTATGTTCGGATAGGATAGAAACGACATCAAAGATAACCTTAATGTCACCTTTGCGTATAGGGAAGGTTTTCAGTATTTCTAGGAAATGATAGGAGTTTCGGACGTAGGATGATGCCTGCTCTGTGAGAGGTTGGAGAGTCTTGGCAAGGTATTTGGCTAGGTTGTTGGTGGGAGACGCACTAACTATAGGGCGTAAAGGAATGTTCTCTTTGTGAATTTTTGGGAGACCATACAATTTGGGAATTCTGGACGATTTTTCTCGGGGTATGAGGAGTTTTTTGGTATCGGATGATAGGTTGGAGTTAGTAATAAGGGGTTTGGTTTTCTTTTCGAGGTAGGTAGTGGGATTATTAGGTACATGGCGATAATCAGAGGATTTAAGTAGATTATGCATCTTACCGATGTAGGATCACTGTAGCGTTGCCCTTATCTGCCTGTAAAGTTGTAATATTATTATTTTCTTTTAGAGCTTTTAAGCCACATAATTCGGAGGCTTTGATATTTGGTTTTGGTAATTCGACTGTACGTAGCACTTTGGCTACATCTTGCCTGGTTTTATTGGCCACATTTTCGGGAAGGGTGGAAATGGAGGATTCTATTTGGGATATAATTTGTTCAGTGGGAACGCGGTTTTGTGTTACAGCAAAGTTAAAACCTTTTTCCAGAACCTGCATAGCTAGGTTGCTTACAGGGTAGTCAGAAAGGTTATGTACCGTCGTGTTGGTCAGGGATGGTTGGGTATTGGGAATTTTACTTTGGCATAACTTGGAAAGTTTGCGTTTCTGGGTGGCGGTTTTCTTTTCGGATATGCACAATGCTTTGTCTTGTATAATCCTAGAGAAAGCATCCCAGATAATAGGATGAATTTGGAACTTTTTGTTTTTCAGAATGTAGCTAAGCTTTCCAAATGTAGACCAGCTTATTCGCATTCTTCTTCTTATTTCTGGGACAACATTCGTGAAGTGGGCCACTCAAAAATCAATGGTCGGAATAACTTAAAATAATTCACATATCTTGTTGGCACTTTAAAAACTAAGAGACGTATTTTTCTTTTTTCTTGAAATTTCGATTTCCTTAAAAGTTATTAAAAATAACATTTTTACGACATTTCACAAAACAATTGTTTTCTTCTGGTTGAGTTTTGGTATGTACATTGATAAATAACAGTACTTTGTAAATATAGTTTCAGAATTCATCTAAAATGTAATTTGTTTAAACAAATCGATAATTCTTATAAACAAATAAAAATTGTTAATACTTCTCAATTAGTTATAACAATCAGCGTCACAAATTTCGATTCTATGCTTAATTTAGAATACATAAGAGAAAGAAAAAGTTGGGAACTTGCATTTGGTGAAGAACTATGTTGTTTTGTTTACATCGTTTTTTGACGCACAGCGGCGTTTTTTATAAAAAAACAAACTCGCCAAATTTTAATAAATCCTAACAACAAAATTTTAAATGCTACAATGCATCAATATCCTAATATATTATTTAAATTTTAACATTTTAATATTTAATTTTGCTTGTTGTGTACTAATGATTAAATTCTAGTTGGTGAAACTTAATATAATTATATTACAACAGAAAATTTCAGACTAGTTAGTATTAAAGGACATCAAGACCCAAGGTTGCAGTTATAGGAATCTTAGAAGAAAAAGAATATAACATTTGGTTTACCTAATTTATCGACTCCATGCATGTTTTTGCTGATTTGGTGCTTTTCAATTCTTTGGCAGTCTTAATTGGGTGTTCTTTTCATTTTATTTTTGCTAGTAACCACTTTGAATATTTTTTTTATTATAAAGTTCCACTTTCTTTGCAAACTGTAAGAATACATTTAGCAAATTAATTACTAATTACAGCTATGACATGCAAAAGAGTGCTCAGTAGCACTCTTCCAAATATAAACCTTTTTTAGACCTGGTGTGACTAATGGGAAAATAACTAGCTAAACTTACATCTAAACTAAAACTAACTTACTTAAATGCAATTAAAACCTATTTGGTAAATCATTGGGCGTAAACCTTCTAAGCCATAATGGCTGATTCATAAGATTTGTTACCAAATCGTTTGGGTGCAACACTTTGAATGGAACAACCTATCACAGCGAGCTCATTAAAAATTTGAAAGTCCGCTGACAGTCCTCGGCGGCTCCTTTACGGAAAATTGCTGAGCCGGGCTGCAATAAAGCCGGCAGCCAGAGCATGCAAATCCGAGCCATAAATTTCCGGCGCACTTCATTTAGCACCGTTACTCTTCTGCCATTACCCGTTCGACATAATCAGTCAGCTAGCGACTAATTAACAGCGCATCAATGCCGCTCGCGAGCGCGCTGAATGCCGATTTTTGCGAAACGCCGACCGGGAGCTCTCGAGGAGGCCGGCCGTTCCAATCTACCGTAACCCGCTGGAATTCCATTTATTAGCATAATCGCGTGCATAATCACAGAATCGTTCGTGCAACTATTTTTACTTTGGAAACGGCTGGGTTGCGTGGCCAGGCGGTTGCAGACAATACGCTAATTGAGGCGTTTTGCAAGACCGATTCGGTTCGTGCGAATGATTGTAGAAAACTCCGGTTTTCTACGTCTATTTGTTTTGGCTTCCTTAATAACAGTAAAACCGCAGAGTGGCTTTTTTGATATCATTTGTTACAGTCGAAGTGACTCAATGGAAGTCGATACTTCCTAATTGAGGAGAAAGTGACGCAGTTTGCTACGATACTGCTGAAACTTATAGTTTGCTCAATAATTATTTGTTTCATATATCTCGTCGTTATAATAATTAGAACATTATTTTAATATGGAGAATTTTTTTAAATTTTAGTTTCTGAACAAGAAACAAAAATATTCATATAAAAATACATCTGGGTTTCATGATAAATGACTATGCTGTTCTTTATGACGTTAAGCCCCTGTAAAGAACACTAATCTTGCAATCACTCATCTTGTCTTTATATATTACTTTTTATTTTCAGATTTGTTTATAAGTGGACGTATGTTGGTGAAGTACTGCTAAAATATTCCGTTGTACATATCAGGAACAAGATGTGATTTACACATATGGATAAGCAAATTGTAGAGACCGCACGGATTTACTACCAACAAAATTAAACTTTCTGATGATGAAAGTGATCGCAAAGAGCGTATCCTTGAGTTGTGTTCTACAAGAGGGAAAATCCAATAAAAGTTTTAGGCAAGTGGTGCGCCGCTTAATGCATGCAAAGCAATTGTGTTGAATATCATACATAAGAAGGGCTGGTAGCTCTATCACCTGCGACTTATGCAGAAGCTATCAAAGGAGGAAAACTCTCGGGTTGTTAGTGACGACGTAGTAAGATTAGTTGTTCTTTTACGATGTCTCGATGACTTACTGTAGCTGCAATTCCCGGGGAACGCTTTGTTTTTGTTTCATGAATATTTGCAAATAGTGGTTTGACAGTTCACTTGGTTTACTAATATCAAAATGGAAAAACGAAAATTTGTATCTAGTACATCTGAAGATAACCCACAATTGCGAGAGTTAAGCTCACTGTAAGTATTATACAGAATTTATATTAAAAATGATAGACATCAAGATGGAAGGTGGAATAAAAAAAATTAAAATAAACCTAAAACGGGAAAAAGTGCGCGCCGACCAAAAGCAAGATGGTCGGACTGGGAAAACATGGTTGAGACAAAACTTTTAGGGATAATTGGAAATGTAAGGAGGAGACTTTTGTACAAAATTAAAAATGGATGGAATATAGCCGTGAGAAGATTTCAATAGCAGATGGTCATGATGCATGCCGTCACTGGACTTAAACTTGCAAAACTTTTATTTGTGGAGCCATTTAAAAAGTATGTAACTAAATCAGTTTTTGATGTGCAGACATTTGAACAACGTCCCATTGTAGCCTGCGAGACTATTTCAATACAACGCATTCGCGCTTGAAAAACGCTCTGTAAAGTCAGAAATAAATGGAATAGTACCCTGCAGTGTAATTAGTTCTAAAAACTAGAGCGTTGCAAACTCACAGTGCATTTTTGGACCACTTTTTAAAGTTTGTTCCTATAGTTAAAACTCACCTTGTATAATAACCGTAATTTAATTGATTTCAATTTAAGTTAAGTAAGATAGTATTCGGGTTAATGTGCAAAAAAATATATAAAAACCTTTTGAAATACATGAGTACATTGTAGTCTATCAGAACAAAGATGCTATTGTATCAATAATGTGTCCCGTGAGGGGTTGCGAGATACCCCATCGGGCGCCTCCCCAGGCGGTGGATAGGGGAAAGCCTGCCAGATATGGCGGGTACCTAGGAAATCAAATACTAGGGGCGAACCAAAACTAGCTTGGTAGTGGGCAGCTGCACTATCAGTGGAGGTCGTGTGGACTGGAACAGCTATGGTTCGAGATATGTTGGCGAGGATAATGGGTATCGGTACGGTAACATAACAGCGGGTGGAAGGTAACCGAAAAGCACCGTCTATTTTTTTAGTCCCAGGTAAAAAATCATCAATGGCTGAAAACTCAAAGGAAATGGCCCTCAGTCCCTGGCAGCCCTTAAAGGGGGAGAAGGTGCTAAGAATCTTCGGGTCAGCCCAGAAGAAGACTGCAACTTGAACGTTAGAAGTTTTTGCGAAGCAGGGAAACTTAGAGATTTAAGCGAAGAAATGGAAAGATTAAAACTAGATATTATTAGTATAAGTGAAGTAAGATGGAAGGGAAAAGGAGAGTGTTCTATACAAAATGGTAGAATGTATTACTCTGGCAACGAAACTCCACACCAGTACGGAGTGGCGATACTGGTTAACCAACAAATACAGAAGTTTGTTATCAACTTTATCCCATTGTCAAATAGAGTCATGATGCTAGAAGTAGCAGCAGCACATCCGGTTAATATTAATGTGATTAAAGTGTATGCCCCAACTGGAGATAAGGACAATGACATAATAGATGATTTTTATGAACAATTAAAATCAGTGGTAAAAGGTACAAAGGAGCATTAACTGACAATAGTGATGGGGGATATAAACGCAAAGATAGGTAGAGGCAAATATGAAGACATAGGGGACCATGGCTTAGGAACAAGAAACGAACGCGGCGATAGACTCTTACAATTCTGCCAAGAGGAACAGTTTGTAATTAGTAATACTTATTTTAATTAACCTCCTCTGAGAATCTACACGTGGACCCCAAATAATATAATTAGGAATCAAATCGATTACCTACTTGTAAACAAATTATTTAGAAACAGTATACACGCCGTAAAAACATACCCCGGAGCTGATGTTGGTTCAGACCACAACCCGGTGGTTGTAAAGTTTAAAACAAGATTAAAAACTATTAAAAAGAAAACTAACCGTATTCAAGTTGGCAGAAGAAAGCTGCAAGATCAGAATATAAAAAGAGAGATAAAACAAAGACTAGAAAATGACATTCGAGATGAAATGAAGGATCTAAACCAGAGGCTCCCAAACTTTTTTTTCTCATAGACCACTGAAAGTTTTGCTGGTTCCGGTGGACCCCCTGCAGCTACATTTCTACCATATTCCCAAAACTCGAAAAAAATGTGAAGATTAGATCTAACTATGGAAATTTGCGTTGCGGCTGAGTTATTGGTTAATTAATTAATTGATTGCACTGTGCGTGGATGTCAAAAAAGTAAAGTTAGCCGATCAAAAAAGTCATTCCATCCAACTTTACTTCTTTGACATCTACCCACAACACAAGAAAGCAATCAATTCTCACATATTTTATTTAGAAAACTCCCCATTCGGAGTGTTAAAAATAAAAAGAAAAATAGTATATTTCCTTGTGTTGTATTTATTCAAATATTTAATTACTACACTATTAATTATTATTGTTATCATATTTCATTGTAATATGATAACATTCGTAATATAATTAAAATAAAATATTAATAACGTAACGTAACTTCTACAATGACAATCACAAAATAGTCATAATTTTAGTGGGAGGGATGTACTTGATGGATTGACAGCAAATTATCAATATTTGGCTTCAGTTTTGTTAAGAATAACCGCAAATCTCCCCGTTCTGTGATATTCAATCTGCTCCTTTTTTTTGTTAAAAGGTTTGTAACGACACTAAAACTTTTCTCGACAAGATATGACGAGGGAAACGCTATCAAAAGCTTTCTCGCAATTCCCCACAGTTCAGGATATTTTTCGGGTATTTCTGCCTGCAACCAAAATGTTTGATATCCTCTTTTAAATTCACCTTCAGTTCCCCATTAGTGCTAAGCTCGAGTAGTTCCTGTTGTAATATTACATTTTCCACTTCCGTTTCATCAAGTGGATTTATGATCCATAGTGGTATTTCCATCGTCAGAATATCTTCAAATCTGATTTTAAAGTCATCATGCAGGGCAATTAAATGTTGAACGTATGTGTGAACATCCTCATCAAGGCATTTTACCTGTGACAAGTTTGAAAACTGGGAAAATTCGCGCCGACTAATATTTTGCTTCATAAATTTCAATTTTTCAAGAAAAGCTGAAATTACACGCTTTGTTTTTATTAAATTGAGACTGTCCCCTTGTAATTACAAGTTAATGTCATTAAATTTTTTGAACAAATCTGTCAAATACGCGACGTCTGCTTTCAAATTGATCAGGTTTTCTTTTAAATCTGGATCTTTACTTTCCAGAAACTCTAAAACTGTTTCAAAAAGTGAGAAAAATCTTGTTAAACATGCACCTTTCGACGACCAGCGTACTTCAGTATGTAAGAGCAATCGTTGGAAGTCTTCATCATTTTCAATGCACAATTGTGCAAATAATCGCGTATTTAATGCATTGCTTCTTATTTTGTTAACTGCATTAATCACAAATTGAAACGATTGGTGCAATTTAGCACTCAAATTTTTCGCTACTAGATGTTGTTGGTGGATGACACAGTGAATTGCAGTTACCTCTGGTATAATTCTTTTAAGATGGCTTATAAACCCACGACATCGCCCGGCCATGGCAGGAGCTCCATCTATTGCCACCGAAATAACGTTTGTGAATGGAATCGATTTTTCCTGAAAAAAATTTCTTCAAATATTATCTGCCTACATTGATAGGTGAACTCGAGCCAACATTTTAGTTCTTCACCATCGAAACCAAATAAATTTTCGTGGACCCCCCTTACGAATTGTGAACCCCCATTTTTTGTCATGCCAACGTAGACCCCCGTCAGGTCTCCCGTGGACCCCTGGGGGTCCACCTGGACTACTTTGGGAATCAATGATCTAAACGGTAACGACGTAAATAAAATTTGCAATGCCCTGAAGAAACCAATCAAATATATAACAATAGAAAAACTAAAAGCAGAAAATAAGAATAAGAAGAAAGACTGGATAACCAATGAGATTTTAAAACTCATGTAAGATCTCAGAAAAATGCAAAATGTGAACATAGAAAAAATAAACAGATACAGAGGACAATTAGGAGAAAAATACGAGAAGCTAAGGACAAGTGGTTAAGTAAGAGATGTGTGAAATTGAAGAACTTGACAAGAAATACGATACATTCAATCTACATAAGAAAATTAGAGAAGTGACAGGGAAGAACAGACCACGAAATTTTAACATTAATAAATAACGAAGGAAAAATACTACTAAGCGAAGAAGAAAAGATGGAAACATGGAAAATACATACACAGCAGTTATTTAACCACAGAAATTCACATAATAATTATACAGAAGCAAGTTCTGGACTACATATAACAACGAAGGAGATTATATATGCAATTGAAAAATCAAAAAGTGGCAAGGCTACATGGCCAGATGAAATAAACGCTGAAATGATAAAATTGCTTGACGACACAGGAATAAAGGTTATAACGAAGTTATTTAACATAATATATGACACAGGGGATATACCAAATGAATGGTTAACGTCGACTTTTGTAGCAATTCTAAAAACAGCAAATGCTAAAATATGTAATGATTATCAAACCATAAGCTTACTTAGTAACACTTTAAAAATATTCTTAAAAGTAAGCTACAACAGGATATACAAAAAATGTGAAACAATTCATAGCGGATTTCAGTTTGGATTTAGGCATCAGGGAAACGCTCTTTAGCTTACAGACTCTAGTCGAACGATGTAAAGATATGAATGTCGACGTGTTTGCCTGTTTTGTCGATTATGAAAAGGCACTCGACCGTGTACAATATGAAAAACTCCTGGAAATTCTAGGACATACGCATAATCACGAATCTCTATTGGAACCAAACAGCGGCCGTAAGATATAAGGCAGAACAACCGGAGCAGGTTAAAATAATGCGAAGGGTGCGGCAGGGCTGCATTCTGTCGCCGTTATTATTTAATATGTATTCTGAAATGATATTTACAGGGGCATTAGAAACATTACATTAACATAAATGGAATGAGACTGAACAACCTGCGATATGCAGATGATACCATTTTACTAGCAGAAAACTAGACCATTTTACAAACTCTCATTAGTAATATACATAACTCTAGTAATCGCTTTGGTTTCAGCATAAATAAACAGAAAACTAAAATCATGGTAATAAGCAAGACGAACAATGTGCCAACTAATATTTTAATCGACGGAAAACGGCTGGAACAAATATCAAATTATATATACCTGGGATGAAGTGTCAATGAGAAGTGGGATCACAACGTAGAAATCAAGAATCGAACAGAATAAGCCAGAGCAGCATTCTTAAAACTAATGAAACCCCTATGCTGTCGCGATATAAATTTACAACTTCGCCCGAGAATGGTCCGATGTTATGTTATACCTGCTCTGCTCTATAGAGTTGAAACATGGACGCTCATTCAAGCATCGATTAAGAAGATAGAATCGTTTGAAATGTGAATATACCGCCGCATGCTTAAAGTATCTTATGTTTACAGAATACGAAATGAATCAGTTTTACAAAGAATGAGAAAGGACAGAGAAATTCTAAATATAGTAAAGAAAAGAAAAATTGAATATCTAGGACACATAAAGCAAAATCAAAAGTACCAGTTGCTGCAACTAATAATCTAAGGAAAAATTGAAGGTAGAAGAAGCGCTGGTAGAAGACGAATATCCTGGCTTTAGAATTTGCGAACTTGGTTTGGAAGGAGTGCGAAATTCTTGTTTCGGGCTGCGGCATCAAAAGTGCAAATAGCACTGATGGTGGCCAACCTTCGTTAAGAAGACGGCACTCCAAGAAGAAGAAGAAGAATATGTCCAGCGACCAACGACGTCGATAATTTCCTGGCATCTTTGAGGCATACTTTCGGCCAAATTGATGGCGTAGTCATCTGCCAAGGACCTCCAAATGCGAGACGAATTTCTCGTGTTAACTACTCTAAAGAGAACACTTGTCTTCACGAAGTTTGTGCTTGATATATTCCCACACATTCTCAATCAGATTTGTGATTTGCGACGGCCAATCAAGTATAACGATGCCAGACTGCTCGTTTCACTCAATGCAAAACGTGTTGCGCTGTTTGGGGCTGTTGTCTTCCTGAAGGACCCAATCCTCATTTTTCTTGATGAAAAAACGTTGGGCATTTTCGGAGCGTTTAGGTTGTACGTAAACAGATGCAATGTTTCGAAACCCAATTTTGAGAAGCAGCCCCAAAGATGCCCTTTTACTGGGTGTTTAACGGTCTGCTATACCAACCTGTTAGTAGAGGTTGACTAGGCTCGTGCGACGATATCCACAAACAGAGGCTTCGTTCATAAAAATTACATTGCTCCAATCTCGGTGGATATTGTTCTTTACCCAAGCGAGTGACTTCGTCACATGATTTTTACCTAATAAAGGTTTCTTCACTGAACTACGATATTTGATATCATCTTTCAATTTTGCTTCTTCTTGACGCAGTGTTAAGCCTAGGTTCCGCGAAAACAAGTTCACAGTCTGTTTTTCGACTTTAGGGGACACTTCGTCCCGGCAAGTCATCGACTGTTTATATCGCTGCACCAACTTGCTGAAGAATTTTTTCGACTTGTTTATGTACTTAGCAACCTTTGTATGACATTTTCGAACCTCTCGGGTGGGTACAGAAGAACACAGCCCCATAGCGCGACGCTTACGTAGCACTCATGGTACTTTACGCGTTTTTCTAGAAATAATTCAATGCCAACTGAACCTTTTGTAACAACGCATTGAGGACAAAGGTTTCTTTATCGACTCACGAAAGAATTAGAGCGAGACCTTTTACCATTTGCTAATTATGCCGAACACGTCTTTACTTAACTGATATTGATTGGGTTGACAATAACCTTCTTATTTCTGAATGAGCTTCAAAAATGCAACTCCAAGCGAATCGTCAGCTACTAAGCCTAGAAAAACCTGAAAAATCCGATTATATCAAGACTTCCATACTCGCAAGACATTTTTGGTGTGTCGATTTGATTTCTTCCTAACGTAGAAACGGTAGATATTCTATTAATGTAGTTGTGGAGGCTACTTAAGAGTCGAATGTAGATTATTTTTTATTAAAAAATGAAAACAAGTTTTTTTGTGTACTTACATAAGAAGAAAACCTAAAAGGGTAGCTGTAGGATATTGCAAAACATGGTAAAAATTTCAAACGACAATTGAAACTAAGCAAAAAGTAACATAGCAGTAGATAATCATAAATTTAAACGACAAGCGTTTCTAGTTTTGTTATTTGCAAATATGCCACTTTTAAGTAAAAGTTAACAACACTTAAAACTAGGTGAAATAGCAACGATTTTGCACTAATAATTAACGTAAAATAGAATATTCATGTAATAAAGCATTAAAAGTATCAACTTTTACAAAAACAAAAAGTTTAGTAGCACAAACTATTGCCTTTAATTAACAATAATCTCTTTTGTTTATCTGTAATTAACAGCAAGTTTGTAGTACGCTGACAATCAGTACACCATATCAGTTATTGCTATTCCACAAAGTGATAGATACCCTGAATTAAAAATATGTAGGCCGCATTAGCATGTTTTTACTTTTACTAATGTAGTTTAACGGCAGTGGCTGTTACTTTTTCGTTTTTAGGAAAAAAGTTAATACCGTTCCACCAAATAAAGCACTCGCTATTGCTACCTGTAAATGAAATGTCTTTAAGAGTTTCGAAATTTACACTTTTTGCATGCAACGTAAAATGCGGTTAAGTGTGGTATTAAGTCAAAAACTAAAAGTTTAAACTAAAAATGGTTCTTATAAACAATTTATTCATTTATTAGTTGGAAAAGTTGTGACATTGTTAAAGGTAAACAGGTCCAGTAAAACTAAAACTAAAAAATATGCAATATTACGAAGAAACAAAATTAGAGAAACAGGAAACAAACAAATACACAAAAACAAGATATTTAAATTTTCCATGAATTGAAGGCTCAACTTAGATAATAATGCAAAATATAAGAAAATTGATAAACGAGGAAGTAAAGTGTGTTTTTTATAGAGATACAGAACTTTGAAATGGAATAAAACAAAGATGAATTTTTTAAATTGACATGAAATTTACTTTATTCGACAGATAATCTTCTGGCATTATAATTTAAATATGACTTCTGGCATATGACCGTCACGGCTGGCTCGGACGTAGTCTAATCTGGAGGTCCAATTTTCGATGACTTTTTCCAACATTTGTGGCCGTATATCGGCAATAAGGTGGCGAATGTTGTCCTCCAAGTGGTCAATCGTTTCGGGATTATCGGCGTAGACTAGCGACTTCACATATCCCCACAGAAAATAGTCTAGCGGCGTTAAATCGCACGATATTGGAGACCAATTCACGGGTTCGAAACGTGAAACTATGCGGTTACCAAACGTTTCCTTCAATAAATCAATTGTGGCACGAGCTGTGTGACATGTTGCGCCGTCTTGTTGAAACCACAGTTCCTGCACATCATGGTTGTTCAATTGATGAACGAAAAAGTCAGTAATCATGGCTCTATAGCGGTCACCATCGACTGTAACGTTCTGACCAGCATCGTTTTTAAAGAAGTACGGACCAATGATTCCACCAGCCCATAAAGCACACCAAACAGTCAGTTTTTCTGGATATAACGGTGTCTCAACATACACTTGAGGATTACCATCACTCCAAATATGGCAGTTTTGTTTATGGACGTATCCATTCAAACAAAAGTGAGCTTCATCGCTAAACAAAATTCGCTTATGAAAATCGGGATCAACGGCAATCTTGTTTTGGGCCCATTCACCGAATCTACGCCTTGCTAGGTGATCGTGTGGCTTCAATTCTTGCACGAGTTGGATTTTGTAAGCATGCAAACCAAGATCTTTCCGCAAAATCTTCCATAAAGTGGATGGACACATATCCAATTCCTGTGCACGATGGCGGATAGACTCATTCGGGTCTTCCTCTACGCTACGCTCTACAGCAGCAGTGACTGCTTCTGTACGCACTGTACGACGTCTCTGTGCATGCGTATTATCATTTAGAGTAAACGTGGTGCGAAAACGTTCCATAGTTAATCGAATTAATTGCTCTGATGGACGATTATGTTGACCGTAAAATGGACGTAATGCGCGATACGTATTTCGGACAGAACCACGATTTTCAAAATAAATTTGCATAATTTGGAAGCATTGTTAAGGCGTCAGTCTATTCATGTTGAAATACCAAACCAAACTAAACATAAATCACTTGATAGCTGACAAAATGGCCGCCAGTTAAAAAAGTGTTGCCAACTTAAAGTTTTATACCTCTATAAAAAACACCCGTCATTAAAATAAGTGAAAATAATTAAAATAAAAATGAGAAACTCGGAAAACTAAATAAAAAATTATTTATAAAGGAAAATGATAAAAATGCATTACTAGAAAATACGTAGTGGTGTTAATATCGGAACATGTTGGAAACTGAAATCTCAAAGAAAACACTAAAATATGGAATACTGCAGTACCAAAAACAGGATAAAAAGAAGACGCGATATAATTTTTTATGAGATAACAATACTACAAAGAAAAATATGCATAAAAGGGATAATAAGAGCGTAACTTATAATATTTACAAAAAAGTAACTACAAAGTAAGGAAAACATTTTACTGAAATACAGAAGTAAACACCTAAAATGCAAAAGGAAATGCTAATACCCGAAAAATACAAGAAACTGACACAGAGATGAATAAGGATATTCTATTAAGAGAAAATAACTAAATTAAAAAATAGCAAGGTAGCAGAGATAGATTGAATTGAGCCACACAAAACTTCCTTAGAATATATAAATCCTAACGAGGGAAAACCGTTAAGAATCGGTGTGGTCTCCAATATTCGGACTTAAAAATAAATGCTAAATGCTAAACTGCAAAGCTGATAATGAGAAACATATTCTGGCCCACTAATTAAACGAAGCTTTCTACAGGTTACTTGGATAAACTTAGTTTAAAGTTTATCTAAGGCTTTTCTGCGAGACTTAAATTACTTTGAAATGGAATGTTTGTAGGATAACCTTGAATGCTCTATATAAACAAATAAAGGGTTATGAAATTGTCCTTATTTAAAAATTTTAGTAAGTGAAGTAAAATATAGGATTTTGGGGTAGTATGTATATAGAAGTGATTTAATAATAAACCTAAGAATCGTTAAAATATTATCACTAACAGACTTAATTTTGCGGATTTGTTGGCAAATAAAACTTACTTCAAAAAGGAAACGGTGTTCCTCCTGTGTGACTCTCACCAAAGAAATTATAAAATGTTTGAGGCAGAATTGTCGAAACACTGAATCATAACTAATCATCCGATGTGGTACTAATGTTTAGCAGGTGGTCTTAGGAAGCGCCGACACCAAATACAAAGACGACTCTTTAATTTAAAAATATTGAATAAAGGTAATACGCACACTATCATGATAGGGCGAAAGGGGAAAATAATTGATTTAATAATAGGCACTCCATACGTAAGTAATTTTGTTAAAATATTGAAAAAGTTGAAATGGACAACAACTTAATCTAGAACTAGTAGGATAAGATTTGAGAGACACTATTTGCTGTGGCGGCCTTTTCGCCCTTGAACCGCCTGTGCATCGTGGCGGTATGCTGGTGGCTTTGATATCTGCCGCCACGTTTTGCTATCGCACACAAAACGGCATATGGGCTTTTGCTCAGCCGGCGAGTCTGCATACGCCGTTAGCGGCTCCCTTTGAGACGCAAAGTGCTGTCGAATTAAGATTTCCCGCAAATGATCTACCGCTAAGCCAGGCGCGAAGCCCGGTGATATATTCGACCCGAAAAGCGGCCAATTCGGTCGTGTTTAACCAACCCGCAAGATATTCGATCCGCAAACCGGCCAGTGCGGTCGTGTTCATTTTACCCACATTTAACCACCCCGTAAGACTTTTGCATCGCATCTCGGCCAGTGCGGTCGTGTTCCAGGCACGAAGACATCGCAACCAGGTGGCCACCATGAAACCAACGCCGCCGAAGCCGAAGCCGATTACAGGTGAGCGATTTGGCAATTACTCATCGGTTGATATCGGTAGCCGCCCCCATCCGCTTTCGCACCGGCCGTTTAAGGGACGATTTGGGCCTCAGCGTTTTACTTTTCAAAACGGGCCGTACTTAGTTCCCCATACCGCACCACGAGGGCACGGCTATTTACACGCCTGCCTCTCCACTATTATTTTATTTTATAATACTAACTCTCAGTCAGTTGTAAGGGAGTCTAATAGAAACGTTTCTTGATAGAGCAAAAAACTCACATAGATGGGTTAAAACTGTTTAATAAAGCAAAAGTTGCAGAAAACTAGAAGTAATATGTCAAAGCATTGGGAAGGTCTTGGAGACACAGAGAAGATAATGTAAGGATATATACTAGACGGCAAAAGTTATTCACTATAGATTAGATATGTTTAATAATTATTTTATACTAAACCTATAATCGCCAGACTGGTCCAAGCGGTTGAGGCGCAGGCTGCGATGCGGACGGACCCGGGTTCCATTCCCGGCGCTCTCTGATGTCTGGCGCGTGGTGTACTCAGTCACTAAAAATAATTGAGTACCTGCGTTCACTCGAACAAGCGGTCATATGAGAGCCTTAACCTTTCAGTTTGCAGGCCGTGCTCCCACGCGGGACGTTAGAACTTTACTACATACTAAACCTATAACTCTAACTTTTCTACTGCTGTGACTAGCACTGTAAAGCACACCTAAGCAAGATATATGTAACGACCAAACAATTTCGGGTACTTTTCTGAATCAAACATTATGGAAAATTCATTCTTTGATCGGGATACAGAGGTAACTCAAAGAACTTTCAATAAGTAAATTCATATGAGCATTTAAATTACCGGAAGTGGATAAGATACTACCAGATAAGCAGAAGAGATTGAACCTTGTATTTAAAAGACTTTATTTAGTTTTAACTACTTACTGAGAGCAAGGAGGTTAACTAGAGTGGTGTTTATACCAAATTTAAGTAAGTCAAACTATTTTCAAGCAAGAAGTTCTAGACTTGTCGGTCTTGTGTCATTTATATCTAAAGCGATAGAGAAGCTACTCAACAAGTTTGTCAGGAATAAGCCTTTGGTCATTAGTCTTCTACATTAAAACTAGTATGATTATAGAGTAGAGTTATTCATTGAAATGACGCTATACTACCTTACTTGGAGAAACTGGTAGATGATAAAGAGATATAAAAGAGGACTTTTATTTCAGCTATTGGAAGATCGAGAAGAAGAATATTTGCCGCAGATAAATTGACTACATGTTAAAAGAAACTGTGGTAAATATATCGTTAAGGATAAGACACATTGAAATACATCAGGATATCATAACAAGGGTAACAGAGCTGCCATCCTTGATTTGTACTTTTTAGTACAAGAAGCAAAAATTACAAATTGGGTTTGATTATTTATCTAGGTAGCAGGAGCCTGTCCCCTGGGAGGGGTTCTTTTTATCTCTTCCGTAGTACGTTGTTATGGACGCTAGGATACACGAACTACGTGTTAAGTTTGTAGAAGCAAAGTTTATTAATACGGTGAGCAAGCATATGCAGAGAGCCCTGAACGTGGTATCTAAGTGAACTGAAGGAGAGGGTCTTGCGGTCATTGTTTGATAATTTAGCGCAGTTAAGTGACTCGATAAGCAAAACTGGAAATAAAACAAAACGGAGCTGCGTAAAATATATATTGGGCAAACTAAAATTAACCACAAAGTAACAATTAAGCAAACAACGAAACTGAGAAAAAAAACGAACAATACAACTATACTTGAATAACTGCAAATATGGTGGGCGGCAGGTCAGTTGTGCGCTCTCCCGATGCAAGTAATGGTCTCTGCTAACATGGACGGCAGATTTCGGCGTGCTCTTCGTTGGCGGCTTCAATCCTGGGGCACCACGGACGGGGCGGAACGTACAATAGGCAACGACAGCGTGCCAGCACAACGCAGTAGAGCACCTGGGTCGGCTGGCCGGCGGCTTCAATTTTGGGGCACCACGGACGGGGCGGAACGTTCAATAGGAAGCGACAGCGTGCAAGCACAGCGCACTAGAGCACCTGGTCGGCTGGCTCTGCTCCATCGCTCACGAGGGCTCAAATCGGAATGCCGGGCGGCGGTAAAAATCCCGTTTTGTTGCGACGTGGGTAGGTTGGCGGGCAGTAAAGGTTATCGTAGAGATGGGACACGGGTTTAGAGATGAGCACCAAACAGTCGTATACTGAGAGATTTACGCAATGGAAGAATGCAACGAGTTTATCGGATTATTATATCTTGTCGGAAAAGAAATATATTTGTTAAGTGAGATAAAGCATTTGGGAGTTATCTTAGACGTAATACTTACTTGAAACTAACGTATAGACAAAAACATAAAAAATCAGATATTACTCTAACAATAGTTAAACGAACTTATGGGATTTAAGGCCAAGTACGATACACTAGGTGTACACTAGGATGGTCAAATAAACTTCAACATATCCAGCTCTTGTATGGTGATCCAAGGTTAAACAAGAGAGCATTAAACTAAAACTATGAGGGAAGGATACATTTACAAGGTTAAGGCAAACAGACGAATCCAAAGGGAAAAAATAATTTAAAAGTACGTCTCTATATATGTCAATAGAAACATTAAATTTTAAATAAGATGTAAATAGAAGTAGAAGTTTCGGAATAAAAATTAAATTGCCTAAAGGAAATTTAGCTTTATGTCAAAACTGGAGACCCGTAACCTTACCGCGGGTAGCTAGTACAATTTTGACAAAAGTGGTAATAGAAAAATAAGAGTTACTATCAACAAAGTATTGAAAGATAATAAAACTGGATTTTGATCAAACATGAATCATATATGTGCTTTAAGAATTATATTGAAATAATAGTCTAAACATAAAAAAAATAGTTGTCTACAATTCGATTCAGTTAATCTTAAGGGGATGTGGAAAATTTTAATCCAGTCATATAGCAATAAAAATTGAAAGAGGGGTCGCCAGATCTGTAGCTTTATAATCATCAGTGGACAAAAACAGAGTAGAATTTTTAACTGATGTCTGAGATTAGCAGCTTTGCCATATAAACGACATTGTGACTACCATTTTCTTGTCGACAAATTATAGATCGAACAAGGAAAAGAATTTCAAAGAGAATCCTAAAAGACAGGAGATGGAATAATAAATCCAAATTTAAATTAGGGAATGAAGAAAGACTATATGGGATAGGATAAAAATAAAAACGCTAAAGCAAAAGAGCGTAAACTATAGATTACAACAGATAAATTAATTTGGGTTATTATATTTGATATTGATATAAATAAGAGTAGCAATAAAAAAAGTAATACTCAAATAGAAAAATCTAAAGCACAGTAATAGATAAAAAGTACAATTTAATTAAAAAAAGTATTTTAACTAGATACGAAATAGTTCATAAAGTAAAGAACGTTAAAATGGATTTTAGAAATAATTTTTAACTGCAAAATAACATACGTTATTAAAAACAATTTGTAATAAAAAACAGTATAAACAAAATAAACCTTTAAATATCAGTTGACATTATAGCAATACTAGGAAACTAACAAAGAAAATTGAAAGCAGGCATTCTCTGATGATAAAGAAAAAACATGGTGTAAGTTGCAAGAAATAAGACATGTAAATGTTAAAGCTAGGTAGAGCTGCCGCCCTAACATTATGGTTAAGAGACTTACTCTGCTGTCCGCGAACCCAGTTTAAGCGAGTTTTAGTCTCTTTGGCAACTCATGGGAGTATATAACGTTCTAGTTTATGAGCCATATAAATGCATGCTAGTAGGCACAATAAGCCCTTAAGGCTGCAGTGCCACTAGGTGTGCTCAAACGAAGAACAGCTAGCTAATTATGTCTGTAAAACTCAACGCAAAAGAACAAAAACAACAACGAGTAGATAGAAACAAATACAAGTATAACATATTACTAAAAATCCAACAAAGTGATACTATAAGAAATGCAGTAACGTTAAATAATAGTAGAGAATTTCTAAAAAAAATTAATGCGAAATAAAAAGTTAAAAATATTTATATAAAAGAAAAAGAAATTGAAAATTATAGCACGTGTTTGAGCGTAAAAAAATAATTAAAAAACAAATAAAGATTTTGATGATTGAAAACTAACACTTAGGATTGAAGAAAAATAAACATTAAATTTTAAAAACGCAAATATGGGTAAACCGCAAGTACATCGAGATAAATTAATTTGAATATTCCCAAATGAGGTAGTCTACCAAATCGACAATAATTTAAGTGACAGCAAATACTAGGTTGAAAATTGAAGAAAACACTAGAAATTTATGATTTAATTGTAATTAAAAATAAAAAAAATAAAATTGAATAATTTGACGTACTTGAATCAGTTATTCCATGAAAATGGTATAATACAAAATGTTTTCTGACATTTAGAGACATTTCACTTTCTGTAGCCCGCCTGCAACTCTTGCACCCGTTATTACAACCTTTGAAGTTCGCCTTTTTTAATGCTTTTATTAAGCTCGTGAATTGTTTCATAGGCGAAGCTTTTCTTTTGTACTCTAGTAATCTCTAAAACTAAAACCTTTACGGTGCTCTTTCTGCACTTTTAAACCGCATTTTGCTTCTTATGCTGACAGACAACAATGTAGCTGGCAACTGAGGATGCTGTTAAATACCAATCGCTTACCAAATTGATCTTGCAAAACGTGCAAACCAAAGGGGTGCAAAAGGACGTAGATAGCAAATAGATAGGCAAATCAGGACACAATGCACAAATTTATCGCTATAAAATAACTCACTAGCGTACAACAACATCCAACAAAATCGCACTTTAAAGGATGGTAATAAGGGGTGCAGGAGTTGCAGACGAGCTACGTAAAGTGAAATCCGTTCTCAGAGTGAACATCCTTAACGAGCAAAAATAGTTGAATACTTGCTGTGTAATAAGAATAGGTAAAAGAGAAATTACAGGGTTTGTATAAAAAGAAAAGATTCAGAAAAATAGATTTATTTGAGATATTGCTACAATACCTCAAAAGTTTTCAAAGTACATCCCTTGAGCGTCGACACACTTTTGCCAGCGGCTTTTTCACGACTCGACGGCTCCCTGGTAGGCGGATTTCGGAACGTTCTTAAGGGTACGCGTGCAAGCTTCTTTGTCGGCACTTAGAAGAGAGAATCGTCGCGATGCCGAGGTCTTCTTCAACACATTGTGAAAAGTATTTGCAAGTAGACACACGTCTTTGCTTTTGGATGTGCGTCAAGACCTTCGGGACACATTTTCAGTGATAATGGTCTGTATTCAGCACTTCACGCACACGTTTCATGTTGTCGTCGGTTCTTGAGGTCGACGGTCGTCCAGCGCGGGGCTCGTCCTCCGCACTTTCTCGGCCATCTTTGAAGAGCTTGTGCCACTTAAAAGCTGCAGTTTATGACATGCTTTCATTCTTGAACACTTGGTGCATTATGCCCAACGTCTCCGTACCCAATTTCCCCAGTTTAACACAAAATTTGATGGCGTACTTCTGTTCAATCATTTGCTGCATTTTGCGTTTGCGCCGAGTCACTCAACAGGAGTCCACTAAAAATAGGATCTAGCCTGAAAGAACGCTCGCAAGCGACTGACGCTTAGTGCGTCTTGAAACTAACATTCCCCATCACCGAGCATGCGCTGTACGAGCACGCTCCGACGTACAGTCACGTCAGGAAAAATTGTTTCCGATACTTTCTATACAAACCTTGTATATTAAGAAATGAAAATGATACGGAAACACACGATTTATATAATAAAAAATAAAACCAAATACAAGATACCAGGAACATTAATAAATATAAGCATATAATAGAATACACATAGAAAGAAATCAAAATAAATTACAGTGACAATCATGAACATAGATAAAGAGACCAAATTTAAAAAATAAGTGAAATGATTTATATAGTAATTTGAGAAAAGAAGAAAACAACCAAAAAATTAATGTTACAAAGTGAAAAGTGAAGTAAAAAGAAATTAAGAGAAAACAAAGTAAATAACATAACTTTGTACGCCTAATTTTGATACCAATTTTTTATAAACATTGAAATGTGCTTGAAATTGCAAACACGATGTATATAAAGATTATAAATTAAGAAGATAAAGAAGTACGAAAATTCTTAAAGTTTAGACAGATAGAACGATTATCTTGGGAATAAATTAGAAATAACTGAAACACAAGAAATGTAAATTAAACTTTGGAATTTAAATTGAACGTTTGCGTTCTGTGAACGTTAGAAGTTTGGTAAAGTCATCATGGTGCCGTACACTGTGTAATAACGGATTACGAGAAGAAAACTTCGACCATTATTTGTAAATTGTAGCCTAATGCAAAAGTTTTGAAACAAGTGGTATGCTTATTGATGCGAAGGCTTTCATGGTCGGTGTTATGGTGCATCGTGTGGTTGGTTCTCGGGTTATAAGGGCGTGGTCAGAGTTCAGAAACTCTTGACGTTTCGTCCACAACTGCGGCAGACATCTTCAGAAGAAAATCTTCTAAAAATTAAATGACTGTCCCGTGCGTTTTCCAGTTACTATCCAGCCTTGCTTTCTTACTGCGTTGTCCAGATCAAAAGGTAGTGCCGAAGCATTTACAGGTCAAACACCACCTGTGCACTCCTCAAGCCCAACGAATTTATCGAAAAACGGAAGCCGTCTTAGTCAGAGAACAAGTGCACGCTACTAGAAAAACCCTCCCTCTGTGTTCACTAGAACTGATGCAAGTCCATGTCAGCTTGGCCAGCAGAATCCATGAAGATGACTGGGATACTGTAGACCGTATCACTTTCCATTCTGCGGAGAAGCACGGAGTGGCCGCCACCGTTACACAATCTTCTAAGTTTCAGCGTTTACAGAACAAAAGCGCTCCCACACAACTGGATTATAAGCAAACTGTTATAAACCTTTCCAAACACGAGCTTAGTCAGGAAGACATCAGTGCTCTTAGCAAAGGTGAAAAGTTTGCCGTAACACCCAAATCCATTTCGGTAGAGGGCATTATAGCTAACGTAGAAGCAGCCATACAGAACTTTCCAACAGACGAAGCAGAGGAAGTACGAGTCGAGACTTCACGCATCCTGCGCCGTGCTAAGCTACCTAAGAAGAACTTATCCAGGGCGGAATTAAAGGTTCTACGTGAACTCAAGAATGATGACACCATAATTATCTTACCAGCCGGTAAAGGTAACGCCACTGTTGTATTAGCACAGGAGGGCTACACAAAGAAGATGACCAAACTGCTCGACACAAACACTTACACCGTGCTCAAACGTGATCCCACATCGCGGATACTACGTGACACGAGCAAACTGATAAAGAGTTCCTCTATAGGTGACACTACCAAAAAGAGATTAATAACATCAGAGGCGCTGCCCCCAAGAATATACGGGCTTCCCAAAATACACAAAGACGATGTACCGCTGCGACCCATTATCAGTATTATCGGGGGTCCTACCTACAAGTTGGTCAAATACTTATCTAGTCTGTTACAACCGTACATTGGACATACCAGTAGTTACATCAAGGACTCCGCACATTTTGTCAACCAGCTTCAAAACATTCAGCTACAGGGAGGAGATCTAATGATTAACTTTGATGTAACTTCCCTATTTACCAAAGTACCGATTTGAGATGCCCTGGATCACTTAAAAAAATTTTTTTCTAACGATATGTATTTCAGCAGTGCCTTACGCCCAGTTACTTTGTTTGGAAGGGCGTATATTACGAACAAAAAGACGGAGTAGCAATGGGCAGCCCACTTAGCCCTGTAATCGCTAATTACTACATGGAGAAATTTGAAGAGATTGCCATCAATCGATATGGCTAAGATACGTCGATGACACCTTTGTAATATGGAGACACAGAAAGGAACCCCTACCACAATTTCTTATGCACCTGAATCATACAGTTTACCATAGAACTGGAATCGGAAGACAGGATTGCTTTCTTAGACGTACAGGTGTTGAGATCGGAGAATGGACGTTTACAACACACAGTGTACAGAAAACGCTCGAATACGGATAGATACGTTCATAAGCAGTGAATCACCACCCAAGTCAAAAACGAACGGTTGTGAAAACATTGCTAGATCGAGTACGACGTATATGCCAACCACAGTTTTTGGATAAAGAACTCAAACATTTGGAACAAGCCTTACAAGGGAATGGCTACCCGAGGACGGAGATAAACAGAGCAATCAAACCTAACAAATGTGCAGGAATAATGCAACCAAGATCGGCTACGGTAGACAAAGCTTTTTTACCTTACATCAACAGGGTTACGGACCGGATAGGAAAAATCCTCAACAAACACAAGGTGGAAACCATCTATACTACCACCACCAAAATACGGGATTTGCTTAGACCAGCCAAAGATAAAAGAAACCCATAGGATACACCAGGGGTACACTGCATACCCTGCTCATGTAAACAAGTTTACATTGGGACCACGGGCCGAACGATTACTACCAGGATAAAGGAACACAAACATCATCTACGTTTTAATCAACCTGATAAGTCAGCAGTTGCTGAACATGCTTTGGAAAATCCTAACCACGAGAATTTGGGCAATCACAAGTTTTATCCAACTGTAGGAATTACTACCCCAGATTATACAGAGAGGCGGTGGAAATTTATGAATATAAAAATGATTTTAATAGGGGCGACGGATTTAATCTACCTAGGTCTTGGTTTGTCGCTCTCAAGGGGCAAAAAACAGACCGCGATATGGCGAAAGAGCGAGTGACGTCAGAAATACTACCTGCAACGTCCCGATTGACGTCAGCAGCTAGCCAGATCACGTCATCTACCATTTAATTTTTAGAAGATTTTTTTCTGAAGATGTCTGCCGCAGTTGTGGACGAAACGTCATGAGTTTGTGAACTCCGACCACGGTCTTATAACTCGAGAACCAACACACGATGGTATGCTTATTGACAAAGCAAAGAATTCGATATTAATACCATGGTCATTCAAGCGACAATATTGCTCTAGTAAGTACGACACTACGTAACGTATTTTAACAAAGGATCTGAAAAATTTAAAGAAACAAACGGTTGACGATAGTCTTTGCAAAAAGTTTATACTGAGTGCTGAAGCTTATTTTCATTTAAATGTCAAAATTGCTGCATCTGAAGCAATGAAAATCCAAGTGATGTTTAGGAAACACTAATGTATTCCTATTCACTATTTGCTGAGCTGGGGGAATCATTGGTCTGTACTTTTATAAGAACGAAGCTAGCAACGCTGTTGTTGTCAGTGCTGCAACTATCGGGAGATGTTGATCAACTCTTTTCAATAAAACTAACGATTTGAACTTCAATGTCATGTGGTTTCAACAAGATGGAGCCACATATCACACAATATGTAAAACACTCACTTTACTTTAAACCAAATATCCTGGCGTGTTATCTTACAGAGCTGCGATGTAGACTGATCATTGCACTTTTGCGATTTAACCCCATTAGACTTTTCCTCTGGGCCTAGTTAAAGGAAAAGGTTTATGTCAACAAATCTGCTACGATTCGAGAACTAAAAGAGAATATCAGATATGTAATTGCAGAATTAGAGTCCTATTTATGGAAAACTTTACTAAAAAAATGATTGTGTGACATCATATTTCATACGTAACTGTTAAGTTTGTACTTTCGACTGATAGTAATAAAATTTAGATTGTTCCGGTATTTTGTGTTTTATTTAAGAAAAAACCCATAAAGTTCAATTTGGATTAACCTTTATAATTTCATTAGAGCGACATAATGTGTCTAAAAGTGGTGCTTTAATGAATAAAGAGGGTAAGGTAACGGCACTAAATTCAGCACTATTAGAATTTTTCCTGTTACTGAAACTAAAGTGGCATTAATTATAAAAGTTTCATTTTTCTTTGAAGAACATCAAAAACGTGATAATTACTGTATTTAATATTATGCCTAGCACAATACACTATACATTACCTGTTCGTGACTTTCATGTATTCATTAATAAGTGTATGAAGTTATATTCTCACATGCATACGAGGTGCGCTCGTAATATACTTAAATATTTTATATGTAAGTTTGCGGCATTCTGTTTATTGCTTTATGTTGTGGAATCCATAGAGTATTAGAAAAATCAGTAATTGTTAAAATAAATGATAAATTTAAACAACACACATTAGTGCTTAAAAAGATTTTACCGATGCGTTTTCTGTCGTAACTTTTTACAAACTCAAGCAATTTTTTTTAATTTGGAAAACATATTTTTGAGGGCATTTTATCACGATGTAAAGGTTATCAGTTTAAGATGTTCAAAAAGTTCAACAAAATTAGTGTATTTATCGAAATCAACAAAACCATGTAAATGACAGACCATAACAAAACGAATCATAGCATTACAACATCCTGGTAAAATGATCAAACATCAACTATGATAATTCAACATGCCTAATAACGAGTAGCAAGCCTTTCAAACCAATAACATCTTGGAAACGACGGGGCATGGAGCCGAGAAGGGTGCTGATGACTGATTGCGGAATTTTTAATTGTTCAAACTTCTTAGCCGAATTCTTCGTTTTTTTCTTTAGCAGTCTTTTTCTCAGTTTCTCTTATAATTTTTCGATGGGGTTCAAGTTCAGGGCCTGGCTTGGCCATTGCAATGATCCACTACCTGCTGAATCAATTCTTGACGCTTTTGGAGGCATGCTTCGGATCATTCTCTTGTTTGGTTAGATATGGGGGCATGTTATTTTTAAGAATATCAAAATAGATTCTCCTGTCCATTATCCCGCCTATCTTGTGTAAGGGACCAACTCCCCACACCATCACTGATCCGCCACCATGCTTGACAATCGGAATTTGGGAACGAGGATGAAATCTTTTTCCTTTTGGGCCACTGATATATTTATGCTATCGCTACCTAACAACATGATCTGGTTTTAACCAGATCAGAGTACGTCGTTCTACTCCTGACGAGTCCAGTACAGATGACTGCTGGTGAACTCGAGGTCCGTCTTCTGGTTCTTCTCACTAATGAGTGGTTTGAAGATGAGACGGTATCCAAGTAGTCTACCATCGCTCAGACGGCGTCTTACACTCTAAGCAGAAATATCGGAGATATTGAACTCATTTAGCTCGCGAGCTATGTTGACTGCAGTACGGTGAGGTTTTCATGGGACAACATTAGGATTTTCCTATCGACAGCGCGAGGGGTTTTCTTGGATCGTTCCAACAGAATTTCCTTCAATAGTTTAATAACAGTAAACTTTTCAACAACAAACTGATCTGTGTTGGTCAGATTCCTTGTAGATGGGCTTTCTCTTTTCATCAATCAGCCAACAATGCTTACGAGCGTCAGTCATTACCCTGAAATGTATAGTAATTACTAAAAAACCCGCAGGTAAACGATAAAGATAGCAGAAAATAAGTTAAAAGTACATTGAATAAAAATGAGTATTTGTATTAATTTTCAAAAATCGGTCAGATGTATTTGTTCCGTTAACCGGAATTTAGCAAACATGTAGTGGTTATGGGGGGCTGGAACGCCAGGGTAGGTAGAGTCCCATAAAGTACTGGGAAAATATTGCAGTGATAGGATTATAAATGGAAATAGAAATTATAATTGGAAATAATTACTTCAACCATAAAGAAATATATAAAATTATATTCATAGTAGATAACAGAGGCGCGGAAAAACAGAGTATATAATCTACACCAAAGGAGAAGGTTATAAGTTGCAGGCGCAAGATTCTACAGAAGAAAATAAGCACCATCAAAGAAATACAAAGAAATGGAAGTCGATGGATTAAGAATGCCACAAAAAAATATTGAATACCAAAAAAACATTGGAGAAAAAAACTAGAATCCTATGACAGGGAAGAGCAACAACAGGACCACAGGTGGAATATATAGGAAAGATGGCAGATACCAAAAACATCAGTTATTGAAACAGCAAAGGAAGTATGCGAAACGAAAAAGTAGGTCCCAATCAAAAACGAACAAAATGGTGGAGTAGCATCGTAAAAGAGAGAATCAGAAAAAGAGGGTGGCTTGGAAAGGATATCTAAATACAGCCAAAGAAGAAGACAGAAATTAGAAAAAGAAATGAAGCAAAAGAAGTGGTAAAAGGGCAAAAATAGATTTATGGGACGAAGGAAACAAGAAAAAGTTCTGGACAGTAATTAAAAATCTGAGAGGAAAACACGGTAAACAAACTTGGTATATAAAAAACGCAAAAGGAAACATAATAACGGGGGAAGATAAAATAGTTGATACATGGAGGACGTATTATAACAGGACGCTTCGAAAAGTATAAACTAAACCAGAAAGTATGATAAATATGAATAACTCAAAAAAAGAATAGGAAGATAGAGCAGAATAGATAGAGGCAATAAGTAAAACGGTTGTATAAGAAGCAATGCAAAAAATAAAACTAAGGAACTTAAGAGATAAAGTATGAGGGAACAAGATTAGAAAGTTGGGTCAGGAAAGTATGGCAACAAACTTGGGAAGGAGGAGATATACCCGAAGACTGAAAAGAAAAGATAATAATGCCGCTCCATAAGAAGGAAAAACCAAGGAATGCGATAACTAGCGAGCTATAAGTCTCTCGGTATACATACAAAATATTTACCTTAGAATAATAGAAAGAAGAATCAAGCGCCACATATAAGATCAATTACAAGAGGAACAGGCAGTATAAAGAGAAAACAGACAGACTGAGGATCACACATATAAATTGAGAACAACAATGGAAAGAAAAATAGAAGGAAAACCACTATACGTCGCATTCGTAGATGTACAAGTAGCCTTCGATACAGTTTCAAAATCTACACTATGGGGAGCTACGGAAGAAGCAGGAATTTCAAAAAACTTCTAGAGGCGACAAAGAAACTATATTTGAGGACAAAAGGAGTAGTAAGGATAAAAAGCCAAGAATCTAATAGTTTTAACATAGAAAGAGGCGTTAAACAAGAAAACTTGCTGAGCCCACTGCTCTTTATAATAGTTATGGACCGAATCATTAAAGAAAATATGTTAATTTAGTATTTGCTAACGATATTGTGCTCATAGCAGATAATGGAAGAAAACTACAATAAGGTGTTAGCAGGTGGAGTATCAAAATAATGTGCATAAATAAACAAGATCCAGTTAGAAATGTAAGGGGAAAATCCTAGAGGAAGTGAACTATAATGGAGATCTAGAAGTAATTATAAGTCAAGATGGAACAATTAAGCAAGAAATTTTCAATCACTTATCCAAAGAAACAAGAGAGAGTTCAAATTACACGTGTACAAAACAATCGGTGCACCCACTTTAACATATGGTGTAGAAATTTGGCCGCTCTAGGATAAGTATAAAAGCAGAATAATGACATCAGAAATGAGTTACCCCAGAAGAATAGTAGGAAGAACCCAGAGGCCGAGTAAGAAATGTTGCAACAAGAGGAGAGCTAGAAACAGAGCCACTAGTAGGAACAATATAGAAAAAACAACTAAGATGGTATGGACATGTGAGAATGGGAGAAGAGTGGTTACCAAGAAAAGTAATGGAAGTAATAGGAAAAGGGAAGAGAAGACGGGGAAGGCCCAGGGTAACATGAATCGACACAATCGAGAACATGGCAAAGAAAAGACGGATAAATATAAAAGAAGCAAAAAGGTTGGCGAGGAACAGGAGGGAATTCCTGAAGTGGACACCTTAGGCTACAAGAAAAACGAACAGAAGAAGAAGACCAGAATTTGGGAAATCTTGTTTTGATAATAGTAGGATCCACCCCAAAATACATGGAAATAGGATAGGTTGGGAATGTAAAAAGTTATTACGAAAAAACACACCAGTGAAGTCTTTTTAAGCGCTACTATACTAAGATGCTAAAAGCTGTCGAACTATTACTACGAAGTTTTTATATACGTTGAGAGTCTAACCTATATATGACTAACAAACACCGATGATGCTGAATGCTCTGGTCGCCCAAATTCGGCAGTTGTTCCAAAAAACGTAAAAAAGTGAACAAAACAGTTTTGGTCGATCGTAAATTGAAGTTGGGTGAGATAGCTGACACATTAAAGATATCAAAAGGCCATTCATCATTTTGTATGAACATTTGTCCATGAGAAAGTTCTATTTGATGGGGGTACCGCGTTTGCTCACAGTCGATCAAAAACAACAACGCGCCAACGATTTAGAGCGCTGTTTGGAGCTGTTTCAGCGCAATAAAAAGGATTTTGTCATACGGTATGTGACAGCAAAGGGCAAAAGCTGCCCAAAGTGACCAAAAACGCAAATGTCAGCTGGTAAGGTTTTGGCCTCCGTCTTTTGGGATGTGTACGGTATTTTATTCATCGATTACCTTGAGAAAGGAAGAACCATCAGTAGCGAATATTATATGGCGTTTTTGGTGCGTTTGAAGGAAAAATTGTGAAAAAACGATTCCAAATGAAGAAGAAAAAAGTGCTCTTTTACCAAGCCAACGCGCCGTGTCACAAGTCGATCGCAACAACGGCAAAATTACACTTTGAATTGCTTTCCCATCCACCGTATTCTCCGGATCTGGCTCCCAACGACTACTGCCTGTTTGCAAACCTAAAAAGAATTCTCCAGGGAAAGATATTTGTTTCCAATGAAGAAGTGATTGCAGAAACTGAGCCTACTTTGAGGCCAAAGATAAATCGTTCTACAAAAAAGGTATCGAAATGTTAGAGAAGCGTTGGAATGAATGTATCCCTCTTGAAGGAGACCGTCTTAATGAATGAAGTCGAATGTGCAAAACAGTTGTTGTTTTAATAGTCATCCTACGAACTTATTGAGTGATGTGTTAATTCGAGCTCTCCACATTAAAGCTCCATTTTTTAAGCTGAATTAAAGCATTTGGAAGATAATGTCGGCTGTAATAAATAATTTTCTCCCCAAACATTTTTGAACCACCTCGTATAGAGCGATCCGGAAGTTACGCAGCACACTTTTTATTTAAATTAAATACAGAAACACATGCTTTGCTAACTAGGTAATTATTGTACCACGACAGGGTAATTGTAATTGAGCCGCCGCTTTCTAAAGTCCCTAACAATTGCAGTCGCCGCGGTTCCCGACCGGCCCAATGGTCGCGTTGTGGGAAAGCGCCGCCAAACTCTTCGGCTGCCGCATTTCGGCCTTGTTGCGGCTCGTAATCCGTTCGATCGCGAATTAGCGGGACGTGCGCCGTCGGTTTGCGAGCTGCTCGGTTAAGAGTTCACGGGAGCGGCCTAACAGTCGCGACGGCCTCCTGGTGCCCGCCTAGACCGGCGTCTGAGGACGGTCTCGGCGCTAATTGCGCTGTTACGCATTGATCGGTACCGGCTGCTCCGGCTGTGCGCCGCATGACTCTTCATGCGTTTACTCCAGAATACTCCGGTCGGTCGGCGTACTCGAGCGGATCAGTCGCGGCGTGGTAATCGGCAATTACGGCGGGCCGTGCTGGGCCCGAGCGCGAAGACGGCAGTGTGTAGTGTCCGGTCGTGATCAGTGCCCCTTGGCTTGGATTGCTGCGGCGCGGGACGAGTTGCAAAGTAAGGCAAATGCGCGCGATAACGAGCCGAATGCAGGCGACTCTTATCTTCTGCAGCCCACGCCTGCAAATCAAATTCGCCGCAGCTGAAAGCGTTGTTGCAAGTGTGGCCAAAATAATTATAAATGCTAAAAGCTGTTTCCCGCCATGCTTACAAGCCAAATGTTAAAAAACGTTGCTAGAAAATAATTGAAAAATTATTTAAAACTAATTCTATTTAATTAGCCATATGCTGCTTCTATTATTTATATTCTATAGTTGCATAATTGACAACTCGTCATTTCTACACAAAAATTTGCAACAATTGTACTTGTTTTGCTCTGAAAACTTTTGCAGGAATAAAAGTAAAAGACCAATCTGGCGACATACTGTCTGAGAGCACTATATAGTCCAGTTTGTCTAGTCCTTGTCTGATCTTTGATGCATTGCTTATTATCCGTTAAGATATGTCGTGTTTCTTGGGGCTTGCAATTAATTATGCAACGCACTTTCAGTAATATTTTAATATTTTTTGCTTCCGGTGAATCAATTAATGCATATTTACAATCTGCTCTTTTAGAGCAACAAGAAAATTGGTTTTATATTCCATGGCTTCCCACAACTCCAAAGTTGGAACACCAGATGTCCAAATTGGCATTTATTATACATTTGCACAACAGTTTGTTACATGTGGTAAGTTTGTCTTTGCCTCCAATTAGTCAGTTAATTTGATTTCACTTGAGGTTGATTTGACTTTTTTGCTACTATTGCGTTGTCGGAAAAGTCGACATATTTTTGGGTAATTTTCAAGACATTTATTAATAACATAACAAAGTTCAATCAATAATGTATTGGCTACTCTGATTGATGACCTTTTGCCATCTTTCTGGGAGTTGCATGATTTCGCGCTCGTAGAAGGCTGCTCTTTACCAGCGAAGAACTGGGTAAGATGCTCTTTGGTGGCCTCATTAGAATCGAAAGACCTACCATCTAATCTGATGGGGCAAGGTCCGGTGAGTAAGGAGGATGGGCCAAAACTTCCCTTACAAACTGCAGCAACTTCTGGCGAGTCACCAAACTTGTGTGCGGTCTCGTATTGCCAGGATGCAACATCATGACTTTGTGATTGACAAGTTGTGGTCATTTCTCCGTAAGAGATGTATTCAAATCCTCCAGTTGACGACAGTACACAACAGAATCGATTGTTTGATTTCGCGGTAGAAGCTTTAAAAATAGCACACTTTGTAGTTCCACCATATTGAGAGCATAACTTTTATTTTGGAGAAGATCGAGTTTGGATGTTGTTTTCGCTCGCTTTTTCCTCTGCACCGCGATCATTGACATTGAATATTGTTGTAGACAATGCACTTTTTATCGCCGGCCACGAGGCGCTTCAAGAACGGGTCGATTTTGTTGCGATTGAAATCAGTATCGACGATATTGATGCGGTTGGTGAGATGGATTCTTTAAGTTTATGCGGAACCTATATATTGAGCTTGCTGATGAATTCCAACTTCCTGAGGTGGTTGTGGACGGTTGAATGATGAAGGCTCAGTGTCTCCGCGATGTCACGAGTGGTCAAACGTGGGTTTGGTTCAATCAGTGCCTTTATTTGATCGTCATCAACTTCAACGGGTCTTCCGCTATGAGGACCATCGTTGACGTTAAAATCACCACCACGAAATTTAGTCTCTGACACTGCTGCTCTTATAGGGTATTGTCCCGTAAACTTTATGCAATTTTTCACAAGCCTGCGTGAAAATTAAAATCAAAATATGTCGAAAATGCACAGTCTGGTCTTCTATTTTCAACTTAATGTAAGAACTGAAGGACGTGACCAAATCAAATACTTATTTGTTTTAAATGAAGCTTAAACATATGTGCCGATTGTGATGACGTTTCTGACCTAAAAATACGTGTCCCGCCATTTATTGCAAAATCCGTCATAAATTTTCCGGCAAGTCTATATTATGAGGTTCCCCGTCAATTTTTTATCCAGCGTTATTCCCAAATATTTTATTTCATTCTTAACAGGTATCCATGTCCCGTTTATTGAGACTTTAGGGCAATTTAATTGTCGGGTTGTAAAAGTGATTTGAACTGGCTTTTCCTCATTTACTTTTATTTTACAATTATCAAACCAGCCTTAAAGAATATTGAGGTGATTTTGAAGATTCTCGGAGGCCTCTTAAGGGTTTTCACTTAAGGGAATTTCAGCAGTATTGTCTGCAAAGGTAGCAAGCGTTGTATTGTTTGCAGTTGGGATATCGGTGGTAAACAGCAGGTATAAAAAAGAACCTAATATGCTACCTTGAAGGATGCTCGAGTTAATCGGATAGTAGTTGGACGTCTCGATATTACATTTGGCTTGGAAATATCTGTCAGTAAGATAAGGTTTTAGAAGACGGAAATAAGGAGTAGGTAGGGAAAGTTTTAGCTTGTATAATAAACCAGGATGCCAAAGATGATCAAAAGTCTGTTTAATATCTAGAAAATCAACTGTGTTTTTTTTTTCTAAACTTTGACCATTTTATTTACTATCCTATGGCTTTGTTGAACAGTCGAGTGACTTCATGAAATTGGAATTGGTATATTGGTATTTTCTCATCTAAATTAATTTCCTTTATATTTTTTTAACAGCAATTTTTGTCATGATGGGCAGTAGACCTATTGGCCGATATTAAAAAGTAACATTTATTGGTTTTCCGGGTTTATAGACCCTGATCACTTGGGCATATTTCCAAACTGCTGGGTAATAAGGTGATATATAGTATTTATTTTTTTATTAGAAGTTTAACCAGCTCAACAATTAATTGTTATACATGGTACAGTTCATAATTGGAGTAACAGAATAACAGACAGGTAAATATTACCTATTTTGAATCGATTCCATTCGATTTAGTCGATTCCATAAAAATTAATTCAAATTAGGTAATCAGTCACTCTTCATTACTACTAGTTTCGGTTAGACCGTTTTAATCTTGTGTGGATTTCTTTCCGCCGTAGTTCATAAAAGGTTACTCCCGCCCTATTATTAAGATTTAGATGGAAATTCTTGATGAATTTCTTAAGGTGCTCTTGAAAGGTTGCCATACCAAGTTCATAATGCAGTTTTTTGTTCGTAATTTACCAGAGGCAAGTAACTGCCCACCTGAGTATCTTTATTTTGTAGTGCCTAATTGAATTCTATTTAGATTTTATTTTGAAGAGTTCCCCAAAGTGTGCACCCATATAAGACTAATAGCCGTATTAAGGATTTACAAAATATTATTGCATATTTCGCTTGCAAGGATGATTTTTGGTTGATCAACGGGTAGAGTTGTATGAGTCTAGTGTGACTCTCATTAAGCTTTTTATTGATGTGGTACTTCCACATGAGCGGGTGTCTAATGCCTAAATATTTAACTGGTTCTGCAGTAGTATTCCGTGATATATCATAATTATTAATGCCTAATAACGATAGGCTGCTAATCCATTTAAGAGCAAAGAACGTTATAGCGCTCTTTGATGATTAATTGTCCAAAGTTTCAATCATCTTGCTATAGTATTCACGTCGTTTTGAAGTTATACTATAACCTCTGACAGGTTAAAATCTTTAGCCAATAGCACATTGTCGTCACCAAAAAATGCAAAGTCTGCATTGGTGTTAGAAAAGAAGATATTAAATAAGACAGGTTCTAGTTAGACGTCATTTACGAGGATTCTACTCCATCATTTGCCACCGTGAAAAGATAGACAGCTGAATTTAAACGTGGTCGTACCAGCTTGGCTGACGATGAGCGTTCGGGATGACCAACAACTGCGACCTTCACCGATAACATCGAGTTTACCAAATGCTACTGGACTACTGTCGAATGAAGGTTAGAGAAATAGCAGATGCTGTGGGAATATAGAAGGAACGCTTTGTCATGTATTGACTGAAGAATTGGGCATGAGAAAGCTATCCGCACGTTGGATCCCGCGTTTGTTTACTTTTAACCAAAAATTCATTCGAATGAAAATTTTCAAGGACCTGTTTAAGCGGTTTCAGTAGAACGAGTCGGACTTTTTTGGTTGATTTATCACTGTCAATGAAACTTGGGTCTACCATGACACACCTGAGATGAAGGAACAGTGAGAATAGTAAACTGCGAAGGCCGAATTTGTTCCAAAAAGGGCGAAGACGATTTCGTTGGCCGGAGAGGTGATGGAGACTGTTTTTTTTTGTTTGTCAACTATTTAAAAAAAGGGAAAGCAATAACGAGGTCGTACTACGCATAGATACTGGACTAATTTAAGGCAGTAATTGCTGAGAAACGGTCCCATTTGTCCATCAAGACAACGCACCGACTCACACTTCTGGGGTCGCCATGGCTAAAATTTACGAATTGCAGTTTGAATTAATTTACCAGCTAGCATATTCACCAGATCTGCCTCTAGTGGCCATTTTCTGTGTCCTAAACTCAAGGTTGGGCTCGGAGGACAAATTTTTATCAAACGAGGAGGTCATCGCAACCGCAGACCCTTATTTTGCAGAGCAAGACGCCAACTACTATTTGGACGAGTTAAAGAGGTTGAAGTATCACTGGAAAAAGTGTATCAATTTAAAAGGAGACTATGTTGAAAAATAAAATTGAATTTGACAGAAAGTTTCTAAGTTAGGCTCAAAACTTTTTAGACTGCCCAAGTAAGCTTCATCTCATAATCCTCTAGCTGGTGAACGATGAAGTGTCCATTTCAAATCTTAATTAAAATGCTCTAGTCTAGTCGTTTCCCAAAGGCCTGGTTCGCCAGGTTCATAGATGCTGATGTATTTTTGATACGATTTTATTTGATACCTCTCTAGCCCCTTTTTGATACGATGACCCAAGTTATTGACTAGGTTTTGTTTATGGTACGTTGTCATTCTCTGCAAAATTGACTTTTCTGTTTTTTTAGGTCAATAATATATAGAGTAGTGTTTTGGATTAGCATGTCTAGGGGTTTTTTGATAGTTGTAGCAGCTTGTACACTTTCGGTTATGTACGTTTTAACAGGAGCTACCATTTCATCTAAGTCTTCTGGGGTTCTTAAGTCATTAGGATATTTCATCTTTGCATCAAGTTTTTCGCAAAATAGTTCCATTATCTAACTTGGTTTCAGGGCATCGTAGGATAGAAAAAGTTCTAAACGAAATTAGGATCGGCAGATGATCGGAGTCAAGTTCTGCCTACACTTTTTGCCAAATCTGCATTTGGACATGCTTTGTACAACTATACCCACTACGTCGGATTCATGATTCGTTAAGTATGAGAAATAGGCCTGTTCTTCCGGCGCTAGGGTTTGAAAAGTATATATTTCTGAATAGGCATGAAATTTTAATCCTGCATCTCTAAATTTTATTTTTAGAATTTAGATCTCCAATCAGTAGCGTCGGATCTTTTGAGTTAAAGATTATATAGATGTCGATTTCTAGAAGATTTTTATTAGGTTTGCGATATAGACTTATTATTTTAATATAATTTTCTTCTTGTGTATTAATATTGAATGCAATAGTTTCGAGGTTTGTAGTATTAAATTGCTGTAACTCGTGATAGTCAATTTTGCACTAAAGAAGGATGGCTACACCTTCTGAGGCGTAGATTGCATTTCTATCTGTGTGGTATCAGTGATAGCCCGAAATTTTAAGCGGTCGTGTATTGTTAGATGTATCTTTGTGACACATGCTACATCAACATTATGTCTTGCGAAAAAACTGAAAATATTGCTCGCTGGGCTTTAATGCCATTTGCAGTTTTGGTATGCTTATGATCCATTAAGGCGTATACTATTATATATCATTTTCCCCAATGTAGATTAGGAAATAGTTCTAATCTGTTTTTGGTGTCATCAATTCAAGAATTTCAGGTCTATTGATATGTGGGTTCTAAAGGTAGTAATAATGGGAGTGTGGCCTGTAGAGAAATCCTAGTTTGATCCTAGTTTTTACTCACATGGCTCTTAGTAATTTTCTGCCTTTATTAGTAATTAGTCTTGATCTTCAATCTGTGTGATTTGCAGTCTCTGCCAATAACGAATCTGTCGGATAATTGATGAAACAGTGCTTCATATTTATCGATTTTTATTGCATGTCTTGTAGGGATATATATGGCTGAAATGTTGAAGATTAAGGTTTGCATTGATATGAATTATTGCGGATTGTATTTTATTAGTTAGATGTTCCGGCAATTCGTGTTGAGATATGGTCTTACAAATAATTATTGCTATTCCACCATGCGCCGTACTGTCGGGATGCATTGTATGATACACGATGTAATTAGGTATTCAGAATACTGATCTTTTCGTAAAGCGGGTTTCTGAAATCAATAGCGCATTAAATTTATTGCTTTGCAGAAAAATGATTAATTCAGTTTGATGGTTTCTTAGACCATTTTGTTCCACAAAATACGGAGTGATAAAAGATTCATAATTGTGTTATCTTATTTATTACTATAGACAGGATGTCTAATGCCATGCTACTTTGCCTTATAAGTTGCTGAAACATAATTTTAAATTCATTGGGAAAAGCGCCTAACTGTGTTCCTAAGTTTTCTTGTTGATTTTCCGTAGTGGTTGTTCTTACAGCACCTGTATCTGATAAGTTGTCTCTAATACCACATTGAGTATTTACTTTACTGTTAGTTTGAGTATGTTGAAGTTGGACATTGCTTTAATTATGTGTGTTCAACTCGGTTAGTTTTCCCCATTTACATTTTGCAAAATTTAATTGAATTTTCGTATCTTCCATGCTTGACATACTTGTATAGTCTTGTGCAATATGATGTAGTGTGGCTGTATAACTGAGACCTGGATGATGCCATCCTTTTATCAGGGCGTTCAACGTTTATTTTCATGTTACACGGGAATTGTTATAGATTTCCTTGTGGTTTAAGGTCAACAAAAAACAGCACGAATGGCTCTTTGGTAACTCTGTGCTTAATATTTGTAATGTTACGGACAGTACGCCATTTTTTTAAATTTTGTTTAATTTCTGCGACCGGTGTCCAGTAATGTAGGTTCTAAATGATCACCCTATACTCTCTATCTTCCTTCATCTGATAAGTGTGGTAAATTATCTTTTAGTTGCTTAGATGTTTTATGAGTTGTCTGTATTTGTCGGGTGAGATTGCGTTTATTTTTATTATCATTTGGTAATAATTTTTTAATGTCTACTACCCCATAAACGAAAATGGGAGGCAGTTTTCCTATGTTTAGTGTTATTGTTTATAGTCTCATCTATTAAAATATAAAATCTGTTTTGTGTTATTACGATTTTTCAGTCCAATTTTTACCTTTTCTTTTTGTTATTAACTATCTACCATGTTTATTGTCATAAGATTTGTTGTCATAGCTGGTTATTATTTTTGTGTTAAGTCGATTTGATGATTTCTGGGTGTTACTTGGAGTTTGGAAAGTTAATGGTAGGGAGTTCATTTAGAGTTACTAGGCAACTGTGAATTAGTTGAAAATTGCGTATTACTTGAGTGAAAATTTATGGAAATTTGCGGAATTCAGTTAACTGTTTCAGATCACTGAATTTTTTGTTGGTATAAGGAAAATTGCGGAAATGTTGCTTGCTATAATTGGCCGTTATACTTATTAATAAATATCGAATTTGAGTTGTAATGAAAATTCATTTTGTATTAATAGGCTGGGAGCCTTAAAATACCTGTGATATCAAAATTATTGATTGGTCAACTTACACTTCGCCGTTAGGTCGCACTATCTGCACTTTATCATTTGGCCTTCCGGTCTCTTAATCGTGCGCTTTAAGTTCACCAGAAGCGGAACGTCCTTACTCGTTAAAAACCAAACGCGATCTCCCGGTGAATTTTGAATCACAAGAACAAGCATGCACTAGTGTTAATTGCACCAAGAAAAATTGCAAATTTATTAAACAGTATGAGACAAATAATTGATTAAATGTACTAAATATTTGTTCATAAATATTTGCATTTATTCAATAGTGTATAGCCGCAACTCAGGCTTTTTTGACTGCTTCCAATTTTTTTTCTATAGAGTTAAACAATGAACGAATGGTACCTCGAGGAACCGCACTCAATTCATTATTGACACGCACCCATAATTCAGTCAACTGTTTTCGATCGGTCACAGGGTCGAGTGATCGGATCAACTATGAGAGAGTTTCTACCCTGCTTTATTGCAGAAAGTTTAATATGCTAGGTGGTACTTGTAGCTAAACGTGAAAGGAAGGAAATATAATGAGCTGTACGTGGGCTGCATATCTACTGCGAAAAACTAACAAAAAAGTGTTTTTTGAAATATTCTCTTTGACGCTCAATAGATTTTCAAACCAATTTTACATCATTTTTTTCATATAGAATCAAGTATCTTTAAAACATGGGTTTTGAACGCACCAACCGCCCCTTCCGGCGTCAAAAATCGTTATCATCGCAGTTTATTCTTCACGTGTGGGAACAAAAAGAAATCGTTAGGGACCAAATCAGGACTGTACGACGGATAATCTATCAAATCGGCGTTTTAAGTAATCAGAAAGCCAGTTGTTTGCATCGAGGTGTGTGAGTTCGCATTGCCATGGTGGAGAATGATTCAGCGTTACGCGTTGGATTTTTTGTTTCTTCGAAGACTTCCGGCAAGCAAATGGTTGTGTGCCATTTAAAATTGACCGTGTTACGACCCTCTAGAACCACTATTTTTCTAAAAGAAGGCCATCATTTGCTTTGAAGTGCCTTGAGTGCGAATGACTTTTATTAGCTTTAGCTCATCTTAAGAGACCCATACAGTTGACTACTGTTTACTTTTGAACATATACGCATAAATCTAAGATTCGTCACTTGTGACGATGTTGTGAACGTTTTTTTAACCAATTGATACAATTTTTTTAAGCTATGTTTAAATCCTTATGCAATATCGAATGTGTGCTAGTCATACTAATGCCTAAGAATGCCTGTATTTCATGATAAGTAAGATAAGCCAATTTTGGACGCTTTTCTTTAAATTTATCTACCAAAGATCTAGGGCCACGATTAAATTTATTGAACCAACGATATACAGTGGCTCTATATGGGGCTTTATCACCAAAATCTGAAGTGAATTGATCGATGCACTGTTGTTGAGATAATCTACGTCGAAAGTCGTAAAAAATCATCGCACGAAAATGTTTAAAAGTTGATTCCATTTTTTTTTTTTTGGGCGAGAGAGAATTCCCAACTTAATGAATGACAGAACGTTCTGAATACGTATGCCTTTAAACATGTCAAACTGGTAATATGCATGTCATCACTTTGGGCTTGAAGACCCATGGCTGATATTCTTATCTTTAACTCCTCCTTGTTGAGTGCCAATGTTTTACAATTTGTTATTCTATAATTATGCAAATCTTCGACAATTTCTCTCCAAGTTTTCTTTGCCGGCACTTCTATTTCAACCTCTCAATTGCAGCTTACCCATCTTTTTTTTTAATTTCATAGCTGTGTCATAGATCCAATCACCGTAATCTATTTTGTTGAACTGCTTTTTTATTCTCCTCCTATTGTGAATTTGTTCCTTTTTTCCCATTTGTCCCCCTCTTTGACTTCCTTAAATATCATATACAGTATTATCATTTTCCAACCTCCAGTTTATTTACCTTAACACTTGTGTTAACACCTAAACTGTGCAAGTATGTTACTACCTGTCTTATAATACGTTTACAGATTTTTACGTCGCAATGTTTAGATAATTTTCCTAAAGTAAATTTCCAACACATTTTAATCCTGCTGCAGGTTGCGTATCTATTTTACTATGTTATTTCTATCACTATCAATTTCGACGGCTAAATACACCAAATTTTATAATCATATCATTCTTCTGTATATATTTTTGTTTTCGTTTTCCCTATACTAAATGTTTTTGTTTCCCACAGATTATCCCAATAAGCTAAACAATAATACTAATGGTGCAGTATATTATTGTCTAACTATATTCTGCTTTTTCTCAGGATCATATCAAGTATAATGTTAAATAGGCACATTGATATCGAATTGCTCTGTTTTACTCCTACATTACTACTAAATTCATTCAAATATGACCGGGACTGATTTTTTTTTACAAAAAAACAAATTACCAAACACTTACTTGTACATGTTTTCAATGTATTCTTCGGAGTAAACACATTTTTTCCAGTGATGCCCTTTTCGAAAAATGTTTTTAGTTGGAGGCGTATCCACTCCCGAACAGTCTGAATGCGGCGTCGCTGTTCGCAAACCGCATGTCTTGTAAATCTGATTTGAGCCTTTCGAACAGGTAGAAATCACTTGAAGACAAATTGTGACTGTACGGCGGATGCGGACGTTGCGGTTTCCGTTGTTATTTTGGCAGTATGGAGGCGTGTATTGTCTTAAGGAAAGGCTAGCCTCTTTCCATTTATCTTCCGCTTGGATCAGACATTTTTCTTTACGCCTGTTGCCAGAAGGTCTGAGTAATAAGCTACATTGACTCTTCTAGCACCCGTCAGAAAGTCTACATGGATAACCCCCTGCCAGTCCCAGAAGAACGTTTCCTAACGGCTCCTCCACACTCTCTTGGGTGTAGGAGAACTGATATTCCGCCACTATCGTGATAGAACTCTGGAATGAAGTAGTGCATCCAGGTCTCATCGCTGGTCACTATAGACTTTAAAAATGCATTGAATTCGTCTTTAAACTGCTGTAAAAGACGACTGGCAGCTTGCATGCATACTATTTTGTTCACGTCCATTAAAGTGTGTGGCACCCACCCTGCATTCATCTTATGATAGTGCAGGTGGTTTTTTACGATGTCTTCTACATTACCAACACTGATGAACAGCATTTCTCTAAGTTGCTTGATAGTGGTATGCCTAGTTTCACGAATAAGCGCATCTGCACAGTCAGTGTTTGGCTCGGTGGCGGATGTTCGCAGCCGACGATCATTTTGTTTATTCTTCACGCGCTTCTCTGCTCTCTCTGAAGCACTTACACTACTCAAACACACGGGTCCGCGAGAAAAACTCTTCTCCGTACTGTTCTTGGAGTCTGTGGTAAATTTCAGCGGGCGGGACGTTTTCTCCAAGGAGGAATTTGATCACTATTCTACGCCGTGCCTTCTGTACGCTCATAACTCTAGCAACTCCCAAACAGGACTGAACAGATCCTAACTCTAGTAGGAGGGACGGTAGGGGTTATGACTCTACTCTCTTAAGGTCGCACAGCTGCTATGCAGTGCAACTTGTTTACGCTCAAATCAGACTCGGTCACATTTGAACCATCTTGTATTAACTGTATGTTCTAACAGCATTCTTTTGGCATCTCATTGCTTTGAATATTGCCACTCTATTCAATTTCTCGTATACCTGTTTCAAGTACGGTAGAAGACACATTTTCCTGGTATTTGTTTTATAACGAATATGTGTTCAACTACTAATTTTTTTCATTTAAATCCAGCCTGACATTGCTTTTTTGTTCACTTTATTTTTGCAATTTCACTTTAATTGAATTTACCAAAACTTTGTGAATTGCATTTAGTAATGATATTGATCTGTAATTTTCTATTACATGTTGGGTCTTTTTCCTTCTTTTCTCATATTCCTGTGATTAGTGAATATAATTTTTTAATCATTTCTGCTTTAACTACTTTAAACAATTCTATAGACGGGGCGTCAGAACTAGGACTCTTGTTAGCTCTTATATTTTGACTTATTGTATTTCTTGTATCATAGGTTCCTTCAGTTGCTTTCTATCCCTTTCACACCATTATTGTACATTTTAATCGGAATTCTAACTTGTAAGGGTTTCTGTACATTCCTAAAATACATTTGTGAATGTTGATGTCTTTGTTTTCCTTGTTTAACAATTCTATATAACTTTTTTGTTTTCTTCCCGTAATAATTTTTATTTGTAATTTTTCTGTTTTGCTTCAGCATTCTTCTTTTATTGTTTTTCCACAGTTTGTATTTACTTTTATTTTTAATTTTCTATATGTACAATTTGTCTGTTTTTTTAACATTATATGTTTAATCTTTTGTCTCTCTACTATCATCTTTTTACATTCATAGTAAAATCAAATATATTTTTTCTTTGTCTTATATATCTAAATTTATTATATTTTTCTTTAAGCTTAATATATTATTCGTCATGTCATAGCTATACATGTATTGTTATTCATATCATCTTGACCCCTTTTTATTATCTCGGGTATATTATCCCCTTATGTCTTCATCTTTCAGAGCCTCTATATTTTATTTTCTTTGTGTTTGTTTTCTATATGTAATTAGGTTTTGAATTTATTATTTGACTTTTACTAGTACTAGCAGATAATCTGAATTTATCTTCGCTGCTATATCATTTTTGACTAGGCTAGAATGGACCCTCTTTACCAATTTACCAATTGTACTATTTGGTCTTATCCAAGATGCTTTGTTAATATCTTTCTGTTTTAACATTACAGTTTTAACTATTAAGTTATTTGTCGCAAAATTAATCATATGTTGACCATTTTGGATTGTAACTTTATGTATGCTTTCTTTACCCAATATTTTTGTATTTCTCTCTTCCTTACGCATCTTCCCGTTCATGTCACTAATTATCATTTTTAAGTCAAATCATGGAATGTTAGAATATAGTTCTTGAAGATCCTCTTAAATTTCATATTAACGTCTTTTGTTTCTTTAGTTGGAGCACGAATATTAATCACGTAAAGCTTCTTTCAATTTTGGATAATTTAATATCCCATTTACAAATTTCTAATTTAAGCTAGCGTCTTTTATTGGTTTTTTAAATTAAGAAACCAGTTTCTAGTCTATTTATTGATTTACCCCATTAAAAATATATAATTTATACCTTACTGGATTTAACTTTCTTCATGTTAGTTTCTTGGATAGCAAATAAATCCACTTTGTATTTATATGCAGTTTGCATCAATTGTTTCAAAGCACCTTCTTTATTTAGTTTTTGTACATTTTCTGATCCTACTGTCATTACATTATTGCGTTTTTTATTTTTCTTTACTTTATATTTTTCTAAAGATATGTTTGTCATCGTAATTGCCAGTTACCTGCCTTCCTTTAGTTTTTTGTGCGCGTATTCTGTGGGCGTAAATTTTCTTTTAATTTTTGTGGGTTATTATTCCAAGCCTATTCCTTACAATTTATTTATAGTTGCGATATTCTACGTTGATCTTCATTTCCTTACTCCTCTAATTACTGGCTTTTTTCTTTGTATATTCCTGAATTACTCTCTCCTTATTTGTTAAACTGTTATTAATGTAAATCTTATCTTTTTGCGTATTTTTCAGTTTATTTTTATTTTTAATTAAATGGGCCTTATATACTATTTTATCCATTTCGATTAACCATATTTTTGGCTAGTTTTATAAGCATCTTTAATCCGTAAATCAACTTTTAAGTATTTTAATATGTATTTTTTTATTGTGTACTTTGTTTCACTTCTGTTTATTTTTAATCCCAAATCTGTGATTACTATACTGCCTTTTCCCTTTCTTCCATCCATATCTTCAACACGTTGAATTCATTCTTTAATTTCCTTTTTTAAATCCGCATTTTTCTGATTTATTGACTATTTCTTTTCGTAATTTTTAAATCTTTTTTATTAAATGTTTGCTGATTTTTTCTTATTTTGCTTGACTTTAGTTATAATATCTTTTAGCATTACCATCATTTTATCCATTCTTCTTTATTTAGTCTTTCTGTGGTCTTAGTGGGTATTTTAAATATTATTTTTACTTCTTTTAAAAGTTTCATCTTCCTCGTGTGGCTCTCCCATAATTATTTGAATATTCTCCTGAATCCTTATTTATAGTTGTTTATTTACTTCTCTGTAATCTCTTTATTTGATTTTTACGTAGTTATTTTTTTTACCTTATAGTACTTTATGTTGCTTGGTGGATGTTTTAGCTCAATTTTACAATTTATTTGTGCGGCTAAAATATTAATTTCTAAAATTCTAGACCCGTGATATCCCCTACTACGTCTTTATTGTCGTCGGACAGTTACGTCTGTTTATATTTAGTTTCCGCCATCTCCGTAATTTTCACTAAAGGCCTTAATTAAATATTTTTATTTTTCATTCGTTATTTAGTTTAATTATAGAACTTACACCATTAAACTTTATTTACAGTCTTCAGAAATTCACATGAGAACTTCGCGTGAGGTGGAACCGTGTTTACGATTATCGTGCTGCCACTTATTTTCTTTGACTCTGGCTGGTAATATTGCTTCTAATTTTGATCTGAAGTCATCAGTTATCATAATTGGTAGTTTCCCGTACTACAGTACTCTAAGTTGGTGTTATGCGTCATTTCTCCGCAATTCACAGGGCCTTCATTATGTAATGCTAATTTTGTTATAATGATGAATAAATAGAGTTCAGTCGATTATGTTTTAAAAATAACTTCCTTAGCTAGAGATGGCCATTTCAACCCTTTTCTCGATATCTCAATTACGGCTTTTCTGATGTCCACGGAAATGCTTAGAACCTCTTCTGTGATCCGATTCTTGAGTTCTTCGATGAACTGGGGTTAGTTCCGATAACCCCTATCCTTAAGATAATTCCATAAGAGAAATCACATAAGTTTAAATCGGGGGAGTTTGGGGGCCACTCGATGCCACCTTGTATCTTACAGGAGGCGTCCAGGCTTATGATCCTCTTTCTAAAAACTTATGTAAGGATGTCAAAGATGCCCTAAACCCTATGGGTGGTGACTCCATCTTGCTGAACCAATGTTGGTTGACTTGTCTTTGCCTCCGACAATTGGATTGAATTTCTTGAGAATTTCTGTGCGTTAAACTTCTTGATTCACATATTATGTGAGAAACAGCGGGCCGATAATTCCATAGTGGGAAATTGCACACCATACACTAACTTTTTCTGAGTGCAATCGAGAAACTTCGGTCAAATGTGGGTTTTCGGTACCCCAATGTCGGTAATTTTGTTTATTGACATAGCCATCTAGTTAAAAATAGACGTCATCCATGAAATACACGTGCTTTATGTCCAACTTTTTGGTCTGAACCGTTTCCGTGATCACTTTTGCAAAAGTGAATCTTTTGTAAATTGCAATTAAATCTTACATGGAAATAGATTCAATTTCTTAGTGAGGATAGTGGGTATACAGCCGACGCTCACACCTAGTTCAGTTGCACCTTTAGAAACCGAAGTTTTGGAAGCTTATTCATAAAGCTCCCGTGCTTGTTCTACGGTCTCGGGAGTAGTTATTTAATTATAAAGCACATTTTATCACGGTATTTCTTACTTTGCTGTTGTAGAAACAGACAAGGTAGTGTGCTTGTCAAACTTGGTCTTGAAGGCACTTTGGTCTCTTTCGTAATGGACGGCTACAATGAAGTCTCTTTCCTTCGATTGAATAACTGGCCTTAGCTGACTCCATATTTAGTGTTTGTCTAGAGTATAAACAAAATTTCAAACGCAGGCTTAGATATAATTAACGTTAAACATAAAGTTAGCTGATAAGTTTGATCATGGTAATAAAAATACTTTTTTGCGTGACATAATGTATTTTTATCCGATCATTGTTTTGATTTAAATAAAATCTAGATTTATCAGAAAAGATGATTGTATGCTACTCGTTTGTCCATAGACGGCTTTTCGTTGAACAGAGGAGCTAGGTGATCTATAAGCTGTAAAGGTTTACCATTGATGCCCTGGGACATGCTACTACCTGTAATCGTAATTCTCTAAAAATGAAGATCCGTTCGATTACTCGTCTTTCGTACTACTTCAGACTTCCGTCTTCACGAATGAATACTATCTGCGAAACACTGATCCACACTCTCTCCCTCCTCCCAGAATTCATGTCTATATAGGCCAATAATATGTCACTTTTCAAACTCGCTAACTTGTTGGTAATGTACTCTTTATCGAAGACGAGGTATTATTACAGAGTGTAATTTACATGTGCCAAATCTGAATGATTAAGAACACATATGTGTCTATTTTTCACGTGATATCGCTACTTTTCCAAACCTCATATCTAAGAAACGTTATAACCAAATCTCAAACTTTAATCGTTTTCGGTTGTAAGATGCTTAATTTGATATAAAAGTTGTAATGAAATATAATTTGTTTCGAATGGTGCTGCAGTTTCAACAACTGGCAGTGTAATTTTTTAAAATTGAATTATTAGATGTAGTTTATTTTACTGGAATTTTTAAATTGCCGTTCTAATAGCAAGCGGCAGATGGTAGCGCAATTAGGCGTGTTGATTTTATTAAGCTTGGGTGAAAGTTTTTAAATTTCGCGACCTTGGTAGTTTTTAAAAATAATCTTTTAAGGCATCTTAATTAAAGTTGTTGTGCCTGTGTGTTTTATTATAAAGATTTATACAAATGTTCGTATACGTAGTCTGTGTTGTTTTGGAAATTAAGTACACACTATCACAAAAAGCGTGCTGTATCTTTTTATATTTTTTAGTCTAAACTAAAAACAATCGAGTATAGTTTTGCGGAGGCAAAAATTTAGTTATATGATTTAATGTGTGACATACAGTTAAAACCAAAAACATATATCCAATAGTACCACATTTAATTAGCGCAATATTAACATTGATGAAATAACTGTTTATCTTTAATGCTAGCTATATTATTGTGTACAAATTAAATTACTTTTTATTATTACTGCAATGGGTTTATACTTTACTTTAGGTCTTTGTAAATGATTACTATTGTTGCAACATTGCACCACATCCTTTATGGACATGCCAAAACATAAACTAGTAAGGAGTTTTTGGATAACATTTTATTTATTTATGAACCAAAATAACATGTTGTATATTAAATAGATTGATTAGGAGAAGTTTGTTGTTCAAAGACAAATAAATTAACAATATGCAGCCAGAGGCAGCGAATTATTAAATAGAGACAAAAGAGTAATATGATCCACACAATATTTTATGCTAGTAATGACTATCAAAAAATAAGATAGAAAGAAAAGAGGCGATAGATAGAGTAAAAGCAATAATTATCATGGTAGTATAAAAACTTGAAGAGAAAAAGTTAAAAGCAGCAAGACTTAAAAACCATCAAGATTTAAAATAAATCTTTCATAACTTTTATCATAAGATATTTGTCTGTAGATGGCCTGATGTTGAAGTGATGTATTGGTGAATATATGACATGAATTTTATAAATATATGCCTTTAAATATCTTGGTTTAATCAAAAGGCTAATAGAGGAAAACAAGATAAGAATACAAGGCGATGAAGTGGAAGTTCGATATAGTACGTATATCAGATAACCAAGCGGAGAAGAAACTGTTAAAAATAGGAGCTTGAAGTGTAAGATATGTGAGACAATCTACAAGGACGTAGAATAAAAATTTGATAGTGCTAGATAGTGATAGTGCTAACCAAGAAAGACCTTAATTGGAATACGGTCAAAAGTGTTGTCTGAAAAGAGCAAAATAAATTCATACAAGAGAGAAAACTAAACATTGTATTTCGCCAAAACTAAGGGTTAACGAGGAGAAATGAAATAAGTATATAAGCAACAAACTGTGTCACATTATTCAAAAGATCAGAACAATTCATATTGTAAGATTTTTTCTGTTTGTGATTCATTCATTTTGGAAATATTTAGATCCCTTGAATTTTTTAAGTATTTTGGCGATTGAAATTTAGTAAATGCATAATTAAGCTTTACATATATACAAATAATTTTGAAATAGTATAAGTGCCAATAAATTGCAAAGAGTTAAATTAAATTATTCACCCAGGAAGATAAAACATTATTTACATAGTAAACTTTGCACTTTACTTATCATGTCTTTATTATATGAGTGTACAAGGCAAGCAAAATCTACTACCCTTCCGCATATTTAGACAGCTACCAAAGGTCACTTTCTATCAAATGAAGAAGTGCTTTTTTACATTAATTTTATATACCAAGTCACTTCAAAAAGTTACCCATAAAATTTTACACCTTTTCCAATTATATAGGGAATGGTTGGCACCAAAATCGTGCAATGCTGTGCTTACAGATGTAAGTAAAGTGGAAGATCATGGAAGCAGACATTCATGGGCAGTTTTGTTTTTTAAAAGAGGGATTTGAAGATGACAAGGGTCTATGTACAGTCCATTTGTTGTACTATTACTGCTTAATAGAACAATGTAAAAGTATGTCAACAGTTGCTGTAGTTGTACAGTGTGGATGTGAAAACGTGCTTCAAGTGTTTGATTGCAGCACAAGACATTGGCAAAAATATTCTACTCTATAGAACAGCAACACACTGGTAAATTATTGTTCATTTCAAAACAAATGGCGATTGTCTTTTGGATCGGGGGAAATTCTTCTCATGGATTGGTTGGTCTCTAACGAGAACTTTACCAGTGAGCAGTACTGCGAGTTAGTGAAGCATCTCCGCCTACGTATTTAGGAATGTCCCCCTGAGAAGCGAAGATGCGGCGAATTTCTTTAACATGACAATGCGTGATCACATGTTAGTCGTTGCATTGTTGCTACCCTGCAGGTTCTTGGATATACCGTGCTACTATATCGTACTACATATAAAACATGATTTGCAGCAGCTTTACGGCGACTCCATGTGCGATCGATCGGAACCAGTGATAATCGGAAGGGGCAATGTCTGGTGAATACGGCGGGTGGGGTAGGACTTTCCAATTGAGTGTTCCAAGTAGGTTTTGACCGGCGCCGCAACATGTGGACGACCATTATCATGAGGAGAATAATTTTGTCGTGTCTGGAGTAGTAGTGGGCGCGTTTTTCTTTGAGTGCTCGGCTCACTCTCATCAATTGTGTTCGGTAGAGAGCCCCAGTAATGGTTTCGTTTGGTTTGAGCAACTCATAGTACACGATACTAAGCTGATCTCACCAAATACACAACATGAGTTTTTTTCCATGAATATTCGGCCTGGGTGTCGATGTTGAAGAATGGCCACGTGGTTCCTATGATTTCCTCTTCTTCGGGTTATCGAAGTGGATCCATTTTTCATCACTATACGATCCAAAAAACCCTTTCCTTTAAGCTTGGCAAGCAGCATTTCACATGTACAAAATCGGCGATTTACGTTTCTCTGCTTCAGTTCATATGAAATCCAATTTCCTTGCTTTTGAATCATTCCCAACGATTTTAAACGATGTGAAGTTGCTTGTTGAGTCACTCCTAATGTAATTGCAAGTAATTCTTGCGTTTGGCAGGAATTTTCCTCCAATAAACTGCAAAGATTGCAACGCATAGCGAAGTAGCGAAGCAGTCTCGTGTCACTAACGCTGACCTTTGACCAATCAGTTTCAAAATCACTAGCAAACAAGCCTTTTTGGACCTACCGATTGGTGAAAACAGAATTTGAAAATTCCCAGGCGTTCTCGAGTTTTGCTCGGACGGACGGACGGACAACATGAAGTTAGTAAGTGACTTCGCTTCGCCACTTAATAATGCTTCCAATTCCGCGTCTTCGTACACTTTCGGCCTTCCGCTACGTTCTTTGTCTTCGACGTCAAACTCACTGTTCTTAAACTTATGAAACCACTCACAACAACTTCTCTCACTTAAAGCGACTTAAAGCTTCTACAAGTAATCGATGCGCCTCAGCTGCTTATTTCTTAAAAGTTCCCACAAATGATGCTTATTCGGCTCAAAACTCCACATTTTTGGACGAAAAAATTTTACATCTAACAATTTCAACCATAACTTACTGCTATCTTATTTGAAACGGCGGAGACTTATTTGTACTCCCTTTATATATTTTAATAATTGAAAATGTAAACCATCTGTTGTTTATTACAAAATCTTTCACTAGGCAGAATTGAATTAGTCTACGTTCCTTTGGGTTCTTTTTGCCTTTCTGTATTTTCCTGTATTTTTAACCTCCTCCTGGTCAACTCTTGCTTTAAAACTGCAAATATAATATTTATAACATGATTTTTGTTGGACGTAATATCTCTCTAAATGGAGGGTAAAAATTTTCAATCTTCCTTTCAATTGCAGAATGACCATATCAGAATAAGGTATAAAGGTTTGTTTTGATTGATTATTTATAAGTATTTCTACACCATTTAGATAATCTTCTCCTTGATTGACTGAGTAATGTGAATTTTTTTTCATCAGACCTGATTCAGAATTCTCTGGTTTTCTAAAATTTGTATATTAATTCTGTTTATCTCTCGTACGACGTTTATTAATTTGTTTTGTTGCATATAAACTCTGAACTTGCTATTCGTCTATTTTAAATTTATAATTATTATTTTACACTCGAGGATTAGATAGTGTTGCTAATTAAAGCGCTTATCGTTGCTGCTAACAAGATACAGGTGTAGAGTTATTGAAATATCATTGATTGTGAACTAGTATTCAAAAGATTTGTTGCTTTTTTACGAAAATTTAAGAGCTAGTAAATTTAATATTTATAAGTTGCCTCCTGTATCCACTCTATCTAGGATCGTTCCCTTATTAGCCACCTGGAGAAGCAACTCCATTAGGGTCATCAATATTGGTTACACAATTTTCGTTTCAACTTTCTTTGGTTTGTAATTATAAACATGAGTCTATGTTAAAGAGGTGCAGTGGGTCTTCATATAAATACATTTATGAAATAAAAAGTTGTAGACTACACCATTTCAGTGAGCGGTATAAATATTTAATTTTGTTATGTTCAAAATATTTTTATTTAACTAGGTAATTTAACAGAATTGTTAGCTAAATAAAATTTACATTTGATCACACACCAACTACGAAGACGTATTTATTATTTTTGTTTAATTTAGTTAAATTATTATATTAAACATTTGGTCAAAGTATACTTAAAAGCATAGCACGGAATTACATTTTCTTTCAATGGAGGCAACGCTGATTTTATTAGGAAATTGGTATTTGACTGGTTCAACTAAATAAATCTCCCAGACGCGCTTGGAATTTTCCCCGTTTGCCCCGATTCATGGTTTCCAGTTGCGGTTGCACAACTTTGCTGTGTTTATTTATGGTAGTGCTAAGTCGTTAGCCATTTTCACACCGTAAAGTACTAGATTTTTAATTTATTTTGCTTGTATAACAGACTTGCGTTTGCCTTTCTTGCGATTTGAGAAAAAATGTTAGCGTTAGGCTAAATTTTTAGTTTACCTAATGAGTTTATGAAACAAACCTTTTTTTCTGTATTGCAACTGTTATAAGACAATTGAATTGTAGTGTTCTTTCTACAAGATTATTTCTTTCTGTACCAGATATGTTTATTTAACTTGCAAATTCACATCTTAGTGCAAGTTTTCTAAGAACAGAAAATAAAGGTGGTGTAATTTTTGACAGGTTTTGACAAAAAAATCTGGTTCTTTTATATTTACTATGAACACTAGCTCAAATGAAGCATAAAAATTAGTGAGACATAAGGAACAAATACTGATGAGTAAAATAATAGCGTTGCTGCTCGAAATAGTCTTTACCAGCTTTTATGCAAATGCTGGGGTCAGGTGTTAATCATCATAGTACGAATCACAACTATATCTAATGAATAATGTTGTTTTGGTTTACTCAATTTTATCACCTAATTAAAAATTTTTCTCTCTCTTTCAGCCGGTTTCACGGGTCATAACTGTCCCTTCCGGTCCCCAAAAGATTTCTCTACTGTGCTCGGTTCTGACATTCTCCTTCTTGAATAATTCTTCTCTCCATTGCCGTTCTTATTCCTTTCTTTCAGCTTTTTTGGCCTTCCCCTTTTTTTCCGGAGATATCCATGCCATAGCCATTTTTGGTAGTCGTCCCTCGGTCATTCTTTGAACATGTCCGTACCAAATCAGTTGCCCCCTTTCTGTTTCTTCTACTATGTCACTGTTGATTCCCATAATTTTTCTTATCCTTTCGTTTCTCACTCTGCTCATTCTTGATATCCCTGCTGCCCTTCTCAGGGAGCCTATTTCTAACACTTTCAGTTTACTTTTGTTCTGTTCTGTGATTTCTCATATCTCCGCTCCATATGATGCTACGCTTTTTATTATTATATTATTAGTTTGTATTTTTGTTTGTCTGGTAGATTATTATCCCATAATAAGGTGTTTATTTCTTCAATTGCCTTTTTACTCTTTTTTATTTTTTTATTTTTTTTTGCTTTCATTCCTACTTTCTTCTCTGTCTTTGTTCTTAAGTATCTGATTTGTTCACATTTTTCTATTGTTTCTTCTAGATCTAAATGTAGCCCTTCTGACTGTACTCCTAGGAATAAATATTTTGCCTTGTTTATGTTTAATCTTACGTCCCATTTTTCGTATTTCTGCCTTAGTTTCCTAATCCGCATCGTCTTTTTCTTGAGCAATAACTTCTTGGTCGCCCGCGAGTTGTAATGTATATACTTTCTTTTTCATTCTCGTAATGCTTCCTCTACGTACACTTTGAATACAGTTGGTGACGGCGGGCGTCCATGTTTATCTCTTCGTCTCATCATTTAGGTTTCTTTCTAATTTCTACCCCATTTTCTGTATTGGTACGCTAGCACGCTTTTGCCAGGTCAATTATTACTAGGTGCAATTCTCTTCTTGTGGCTTGTTTATTTTGTATGATTTGTAACAACTCGAATAGACTGTCTAGGCAGGATCTATCCGCTCCGAACCCACTCTGTTCTTCGGATTCCCTATCTTTATATTGTCCGACTAATTTTCTTATTATTTTGCTGTATAATTTACTAAAACTATTTAGGACCGCAATTCCTCTATAGTTGTTATACGAGTCTCTTCTTTCTTTTTTGTGCATGGGGGACATGCATGCTGTTTTTTATTTCAATGGAATTTCGTCTCCATTTATGCATTTATTTATTAATCTCATCACTATTTTAAACATCTTTTCTGTTCCACATTTTATCAGTTTATTTATGATTTTCCTTGGCCCTGGTACCTTATTGTTTCTTAATATTTTTACAGTTTTTTCTATTATTAGGTCAGTAGAAGTAAAATGCTATTATCATTTGCTGATTGCTTGCGCATTCTGGTTGTCTTTGGACTGTCACGATCTCTATTTGTACTTTCTGCGTTTTTTTATTATTATAAGACCTATGATAAATTCTAGATTATTTAGTGAGTTCTTATGTTGAAACAATGGGTTGGTAATCATATATTAATTATCTGCAACCATAAATGATTTCCATGGTTTCTATTATCGTTAGTTGTCTTTGCTTCAAAACATTCCACCGCGTTAGTATCATTTCTCCCTATTTTGCTACTTAGGTCGCTTATTATGATTACTTCCTCATGGTTTGGTATACCTTCTACAATATGCCATACAAAATGCCAGTCTCTCAAAGGACGTACCCTTTTTTTTGTTTTTAGTATTGTGATTTGTTGCATGTATTCCTATAATAGTTGTTGGTTGTCCATAAATCTCTATGTCGATTCTAATTATTCCTTCGTTGTACTGTTCGAATGCGGTGACATTTTCTCCCATGTTTTTCTTATAAGTATGGATACTATGCTTTTGGCAAGCTGATGTTTAGATACTCTACTCTAAATATAGTAATAGTTATCAAATTTTTCTTTGCCCATAACTTTCTTTTTGCTATTGCTGGGTATTACTACGTTTAACTTTAATTTTTAGGTTTATGATACAATTTCTTTCTTTTGGTGCCCATATATTCCAAGTTTTCTCCGTCACTATATCCTTCGTTTGTCTGATTTTATATTGGTTTGTTACATGAGAATCTTTGCTTACACTACCCCTCCTCCCAGAAACCTTGAAGTATGAGATTCCTAGTTGTCTGCCCTACTCGTCTGGAGTAATCTTTTTACAATTTATAGATATATTGTAAGGAATTAGCTAGGGTTTTAGCTTTAGCTTTAGCCACAACCCTTTCACTTTTTCCAAGTTTGGGACCGGCAAGGAAACCTATTAAGTTAGATTTCATAGACAGAGTTAAATCATATTCTGAAGTAAGTATTTAAATTTTAATGTAGTAAAATTGCAATATAAATTTAGTTTGGAGGGAGCTTTTAGTATAGCTTTTAGAGTTTTGATTGAAGTTTATATAATTATAAAATCATACAGATGTCCATACAGATGTTAAGGTGTTTTTGTACAGTAGAATCTTCTTCATTGTTAATGTAGATTTACGTCCTAGCAGCCAGTTTAATTTTTATTATAAAGCATTGCTTTCAAATTACATGTTGGCTTGTTGTTCTGCTCTTATTATTGGAGGATTTAATATTTTAATTGTTTTAGCTGTTTCTTATTTTATTTTGATTAGTTTATGTTTGCAAATTGTTTATAAGTTTAATATGGCTATTATCACAAAGTGCACTAATGTTAGAGAGCTAATTATTATGCGCTATGTTCCTTGTGACAAAAAACACCGGATAGATCTAAACTTTTTCCTATCCATAAGCTAACATATTGATGGTAGTGACTGATTATGTTCTCAACTAACTCTATAATTGTCTCTTATGTTTTTTTTAATCTGAGACATTTGCGTAAGTAAATAAAAAACATTTATAATATATTTTAGTTTAGGTTAATCTAATTTCCTTGGATATTGTCTGGGTTACTATTAAGTATACTGTTTTTATGATATGGTAATTGAAATTTTTTCTGTTTGGTTTTAATAGATTGTCATTATTTATTTTAGTTGGACGTGTAGTTTAGCTAAGTATTCCCACATTAGTAACTTTGATATGCGCAAAATAATGGGACAATAGTCTATTGTAGGGTTTCTTTCTTCTACTAAGGTGATTTTTTGTTGTACATTTCCTCGCAAAATAAATATTTGGTATTGTATATTTTTTGTATAGATCGCTAAAGTCAGGTCAATGAAAAACATAGAAAACTGTTACTTGGTTACCCTGTGCTTGGCGTTGTACATGTTTATGAGTTTAGCTTTTAAGTTTATCTTTTAATTAATTATCATCAAAGAGTGCTAAAAGTTGTTAATTACAACACGGAACTTGCATTCTTTCTTTATGTGGGAGCTCTATTAACTGGTCACTAACACTAAGATTCTGGAAATTGTTTATTCCATTTTTATCTAATTTTTATTAGTGGATTATAATTTAACATGTTTGTAATAATAATTGTTTTTGTAGCAGCAAGATTCTCTTCTTCATCATTTATTTAGTTCTGGAAGTTGCTGGTAGCGATTTATGGCGCAAATTCTTTGCATTAAATGTACTTTGCTCTCTAGAGCGATAAAATTTTCTATATCGGGGTGACTGCACACTATTAGCTATTTGGTGTAATAAATGTAACACACTGTAATTCTATATTTTGACGAACATGTTTTTTAAATATTCAGACTGTATTTACTGGATCATTAAGTGAAGCAATGTTGTTTTTATTTAATTTAATAATTTTTATTATCTTATTCATTTATGCTGTAAGCTGTCCCGTGCCTTCGCTGCAGCCGCGTCTTCGAGTGACTGAGCTGATAGCAGTAAATCGTACAAACCGTAAATATAAAATGTTTTTCTGAAAATGTGTAAATAAACTAAGTAACAAATTCGAGCAACTAAAATGCTGCCGGCCGGTTTCGGCCAAAATGGATTATACTACACGCAGTAATTTCTAAATGGAATTCCTCTAATGCAGATGCCTAATCAATCCCAACCTTTAAATACCTTTAAAAATTTTGCACAACAAAATAATGGCATTCAAAATCAAACACGGCCCCAATCTAATATCACGTCACAAATCCCTAGTGGTCAGTATCATGCGTTATGAACTCCAACACTAGATTTCCGAACAAATGTAGATCAAATCCCCACAACGTTGTCGATTCAGCCCGAAAAAAGTGAGAGCGACATGGATCAATCAGATGAAGATGATGAGAACTCTATCCATAAATGGCAAAAAGTCAAAGGTGGTAAACGTAAAAGAGGAACTAAATATAATGATCAGCTGTCACATAATAACAAACAAACAAAATATACATCAGCAAATAAATATGTAATACTTAGTAATACAGAAGATAAATCGAATAAAATAGATAAGGAAACAAAAACTCCAGTTATACCTAAACCGCCACCTATATTTGTGCATGGTGTAATAAATTACGACATGATAATAAAAAAGTTATTAGACGTAGCGGAAGTAGAGCAGACAATGTAATTAAAATAAACGCACTAAACCCTGATGTATACAGAAAATTAATAAAATGTATGCAAGAAAACGGCATTATTCATCATACATTTCAAATGAAACAAGACCGGCCCTACAAGGTAGTTATGAAACATATGGATCACACAACACCTATTGTAGAAATTAAAAACGCTCTTAAAGAAAAAGGTCACATCGTAAAAAATATACTAAACATTAAAAGCAAATGTAATAATGAACCGCTGCCAATATTCTTTATTGACCTTGAACCATCAGAAAACAATAAAGATATTCATAATGTCAGAGCCATAGACAATAAACACGTACTTTGAACCTCCACGAAAAAATTCTGACATAGTGCAATGAACAAGGTGCCAAAATTATGGTATACAAGAGCATACTGTAATCGACCGTACGCTTGCGTGAAATGCGCCGGACATCATGACACGAAAACTTGCACCAAACAAAGAAGTACACCCGCTTCATGTATACTGTGTGGAAAATCTCACCCAGCAAATTACAAGAGTTGCAATGTATACCAAGAATTGCAGAAAAAATACAATCCAAACAACCACCTGCCAACCACTAAGCCCTTCCAAATAACAGAACACAATTTTCCAATGCTAGCAAATCAACAAGCTAATCAACACCTACCCATCCAATCTTCTCCCTCCCAAAGACCATCCTATGCGCACAACCTAAAACAACAGCCCGTCCAAAATTAAGACCCTAGTCTCCAGCAATTTGTTCAACCAATTATTGCAACAAAACAGTATGATCCTAAACATGTTGACTACTGTTATTAACAAACTAATCCAATAATGGCCAACCTCCTACGGATAGCAGAATGGAACGTCAACGGTTTAATACATAGAAAACTAGAAATAGAAGTGTTTCTAAAACTCCATAACATAGACATCTTTCTTGTGTCAGAATCGTATTACACTGACAGATTATATATTAAAATTCCACACTACAATATGTACTACTGTGTACAAATATAACCTGGAATTTCTAATTTAAACTGCGCGGGCATTTCGTTGGGCACAAACCTTTTTAGTTTTAAGTTGGTAGGACTGCTACTGACATTTGTGTCAAATTTTAGGTTAATATCTTAATTAGTTGAAGAGTGACGCTCGTTTTCGTAAACAACCAAAATTAACTTTTTCGGTTTTTACCATGTCAGAAAATATTCAACAAAGAAGTTCGATTAAATTTTGTGTTAAAAATGATATTTCTAATGCGGAAACGCTCAGAATGTTACAAAAAGCCTTCGATGAACAGGCTATGTCTAAAACACAAGTATACGAATGGCATAAAATGTTCAAAGAGGGTCGTGAAGGCGTTGAAGACGAACCACGTCAAAGACGTCCAAGAACATCAACTGACGAACAGCACGTCGCGAAAATTAAGGAATTGGTGCTCCAAAATCGTCGATTGACAACTAGAGAGCTTGCTGACATCGTTGGCATTTCAAATGGATCAGTCAACACCATTTTGAAGAATGTTTTGTGCCTCAAAAGAGTCAAATCTCGTTTGGTTCCAAAAACCCTCAATTTATTCGTGACCATTTCGCTAAAAATTCCACCCATATCGTTCCGCAACCGCCGTATTCGCCTGATTTAGCTCCATGTGACTTCTGGCTATTCAGCAAAATGAAAAGACCGCTCCGGGGACACCGTTTTGACACGATAGAAGAGATTCAAGCCGAATCGAAGAAGGTGCTGAAGGCCATAGCGAAACAGGACTTTTCAAAGTGTTTTGATGAGTGGAAAATTCGCTGGCATAAGTGCATTGCAGCCGAGGGGGATTACTTTGAAGGAGATGAAATAGATTTGTAAGCATAAATAAGGATTTCAAAAATTATAACAAAATTCCGGGTTATATTTGTACACAGTAGTATCTTACCCAACACCGCGATGGTACTGCTCGCGGTGGATCAACAATAATTATTCGAAATTCAATTGTACACTATGAACTACCTTCATGCCAATCTGACTTTTTGCAAGCTACGATAATTCACTTCAAAAAGCTTCCAACTCCAATCAATGTGGCAGCTATCTACTGTCCACCTACGCACAACTTTACAAAACAGATGTTGCAGCCATTTTTCGACTCTCTAGGCCAGAAATTCATAATTGGCGGAGATTTTAAAGCCAAACATGTACATTAGAGCTCACGACTAACAACATTAAAAGGTAGGGAGCTCTATAGCTTATTAATAGATAATAACTATAAGTTCCTATCCACGAGAAATCCAACTTACTGGCCAACTGACCAGAACAAAATCCCGGACTTCCTGGACCCATTTATTACAATAGGACTTGGAACTAATTATATTAATATCACATCCAATTATGACATAATGTCCGATCACTCGCCAATAATCGCGACCATAAGCTCAACAATTATCTACAAAGAACCACCAGTCACACTCAGCAACAAAAAAAAAAACTAATCGGGATTTACTTCAACATCTCATTGAACAGCATCTAGACCTAAATATAAGTTTAAAAACTACTGATGAAATCGAACAAGCTACAAACCATTTTATATCTACTCTACAAACAGCAGGATGGAATGATACACCACAAATTACCAACGTAAAAATAAATAGCCCCAATATTCCACAAGAGATAATGGAGACAGTTAAGGAAAAAAGAAGGGCAAGGACAAGATGGCAGCGTACACACAATATAGAAGACAAGCATAAATTTAACCACAATTGAACAACAAGCTCAGAAATAAGTTACGACAAATTCGTAATGCATCTTTCCAAGAATACACAGAAACATTATCTTCTTATGATATATCTATCTGGAAAGCTACAAAAGGAACCAAACGACTTAAGGCTCACATAGCACTACTAAGAGATCAGAGCGGAAACTGGTTAAGGTCTAATAAAGAGAAAGCTGATGCATTCGCACATCATCTGGCTGAAGTATTCAAACCAAACTCCAATTTAATAAACCAAGAAATAGAAGACGAGCTACAAACCCCTTTCCAAAGTCCACTGCCAATACGAAAGTTTACCATCTCAGAAATAGAAAATGAAATAAAAATGCTAAACAACAAAAAATTTCCATGACAAGCCTCCTTTCAGTCATATCAAAGCTGCTGGAAAAGTTACTTCTAAGGCGAATAAAAGAAAACTCGCTGCAAGAGGATTGGTTACTCAACCACCAGTTCGGATTTAGACATAGTCATTCGACGATCCAATAATGCCATCGGATAACGAATACAATACAAACTTCACTTCAAAATAAACTATTCTGTTCTGCAGTAATGTTGGACGTGAGACAGGCATTCGGTCGCGTCTCGCATAGGGGGCTGCTATATAAAATAAAGAAAACTATGCCACACGAATACTACTGCATATTTTATTCGTACCTCACTAATCGAAGTGTTCGAACTAAGATTGGCAACGATGTATCTCAGATAGAGCAAATAAACAAAGGTGTACGACAGGGTAGTGTCCTGGATCCAATGCTGTAGCTACTCTTCACCTCTGACCTGCCAACATCTAATAATACCATGATAAGTACTTTCGCTGATGATACCGCGATCATAGCATGCAACGAAGATCCGAACACAGCCTCAGCGATGCTTTAAAATCACCAAAATCAAATTGAAGCATGGTTGGATAAATGGAAAATAAAAGTTAACCAAAACAAGTCAGCGCACATCACTTTTACAACAAAACGTTCAACATGTCCACCTGTCACTCTCAACAACATAACCATACCACAATCACAAGAAGTTAAGTACCTGGGACTCCATCTTAATAGGCGTTTAACTTAAACGCAAATAAGGAAAAAGCGTAAAAAATGGATATTAAGTTAAAAAGTTTATACTGGCTTTTAGGAAGAAAATCTCCATTAACGTTGGAGAATAAAGTCCTACTACATAAAGTTGTAACCCGCCCAATATGGACATATGGATGTCAGTTATGGGGATGCGCCAGAAATTCCAATCTTTACATCATACAGCGCTTCCAGCCAAAGACCCTACAAAACATGTCAAATGCACCATGGCATGTGTCAAATCGCACCATACACACTGATCTAAATATCCCTTTTGTGAGAGAAATTATCAAACAATTTGCTGTTAAACACCAAATTACACTTGAAAATCATCCAAATGAAATTATGGAGCCACTGCCAGCAGATCCTCTCAATAGACGACTTCAGATGAAGTGGTCGAAGGATCTGACTAACTAAATATGGAAGGACGCCGATAGGAGTCTCAACCAATAAAGTCCTAAGTTCAAATACTTAATTACATAATATTAGCTCATAGAATGTATATATTCTGATTATTAATAAAGTTAATATAACAAAAAAAAATTATACTGTATTTTTCCACTTCTCTACTACATTTTTTCGTTTGCAGATTTTGAAAACGAAAACTATGGCTTTACGTTGTTTATTATATTTACAAAATTTCAAAGTCCTATAGATACTCTTGACCGATTACTTTTTAAAAATGAAGTTGTCTGTCTAAACCGGTGTACAATTTAATCTATCAAAACATTTTTCTTTACATAATCACATGAATAGTTGCACTTATACAACACTGAGCAAATCGCTCACTAGATCGCTAGTACTCTGGATTTACTATCGCTGTTTCAAAGTACCTAAATCATAGATTTTCGAGCTTTTAAACTGTGAGCTATGAAGTAACCGTGGGCTTCTGTAATGTTAAATCTTTTTGTATAGCGTTTATGGCAGCTGACCAACATTGAAATAAAGGTTGCGCAATGAAGTATTTACAATGAAGCGGCTGTCATGGTCTATACATGCGATAAACAGATTATCCTCTGCTAGTTCTAAATAAAAACTTTCAGCTATGTCACTTCGTCCAAGTTTTAAATAATACTATGGTATGGGCGGTGGAGAGGCAGGCGTGTAAATAGCCGCTCTCGTGGTGCGGTGTGGAATCGTAGTACGGCCCGTAGTGGAAGGTCAGCCGATAAGGCCAAATCGTCCCTTAAACGGCCGTCGCGTTGCGGATGGGGCGGCTACCGATATCAACCAGTGAATTGCCAAATCGCTCACCTGAATCGGCTTCGGCTTCGGCTTCGTCGGCGATTCCAAGGTGGCCACCTCTGCGTTGCGGATCTGGTATCTGCGGGATGTTGAGACACGACCAAATTGGCCGAGCTGCGATGCGTGAATATTTGCGGGGATGCGAAATGCGAATTTATGCGGACTGAGACACGACCGTAGTGGCCGCGCTGCGGGGCATGAATGCCTCGGATGTGCAAAAGCCCATGCCGTTTGTGTGCGACGGCAAAACGTAGCTGATATCAAAGGCTCGCATGCCGCCGCGATATAAAGCGGTTCAAGGGCGAAAAGGCCGCCACACCAGGCGGTTTTCTCCGATGTGGTATGTGTTATATTTTAATTTTTAATACCGTAAAAGTTCACAAAGTCACTAATCGAATGTCAATAAACAAATAATGTGCAACGTTGGTTCTATAGTAACGGTGACGTAGATAAGCGTTTTTTTTATACTAGCACTACAAGCCGTGAAAACTCAAATACTCTTTGGTGACTTTCTTCTACTTCTTTCTATCTGTTGCTGTGTGTTACCAGTTTGTTATCGTCTTCTACATCTTTTATATTCTTATGGTCTTCCTCATCACCTTTCTTCCTAGATACTGGACGGTATTTTCTTTACCACACATTAACTTTTGTTGCTCACCTTTCTTCGCAGTCTGTTTCGCTTGCATAAATTACACCCTTTTAGCTTTACTTTCCCCGATACTTTTAAATGTCAGTGGTTTTTGCAAACTTGAAACCATTATGTTTTCAGTAATTATTTGTGCTTTGATTTCTTTCTTTCTACCACCATCACTATCAAAGATAAATCTGAGATACAGTACGCATTGTGCACTGTAGCATTTATAGTTTTCACCTGTTCTGTTTTTTATTGCTAATTGGTCTTGCTTTTGACTTTTTCTCTCAAATACAATGGTGTATCGATTTTTTGCACGTTTACTGTTAAATTAATTCTTTATGCAGCCCCTTGCAGTTACTACACCTTCACTGAGCTTTCTTTTATTCCGGCAGTAATGGTGACATGGTCTGCGTAAGCAACTTATAAAAAATGGTTTCTGTTCTATTCTTCTGTTAATTTCTAATAATGTTTATAACAAGACATTAAACAATGCAGTTGACAGGGGCAAGCACCTTGCTTTGACCACCTAAAAACAATTAGATAAGATTCTCTGTACTTTTACGTGGTACTTGATATTCTTTAATATTATTTTTCCAAGTTTGTCAGCTGCTAGTATATCCAGTTCAATCACTGATTTGTATACTTGTTTTCTTAATATACTACCATCTAAAATCTAAACACATTAAATAGGTCAGTGTTATGTACCTAGAATTTTCTTGTATTTGCTTCAGTTAGTTACTAATTTATTCTTTTAAACCCAACTTGACAAATTTGATTTGAAATAATCTTTACCAAAACGAAACTTAGTAGCCCTTTAATTGCCCTTTAATTTGAACAATGGCGTTTATCCTTCTTTTGTAGATAGGATAAGTTATTGCTTTGGATTAATCTTATGTTATTTGCTTTCTTAGCCATATTTTCTTTATCTGTAATTGTATCTTTTTATGTAGCTGCTTTTCTCCATTTGCGATCAATTTTTCTTTTATTTTATCATTTTCTAGGCTTTTATTGTTGCTTAACGTTTATATAACTTTTTGTACTTCTTTTTTCTAGTGGATGTTTACATCCTGTCATACTTTTTCTTTTTGTAATTTATCTCCGATTTTCAGCTTTTCCCTAAAATATTATTTACATCTTTCTGTTACTTTTTTTCCACAATTAGTTTTCCTTGCTTATACTCACAAAATACGGTGCTTCCACAGTAGTCTTCCTTAGTTCTTCTTTTTCTTATTGTTGTAACTTCTCTCTAATTTCTTCATTTTTCTTGAATAGTTTCTCTTTGTTTCGTTCTTTGTTGTTTATATTTTTCTTTATTTTTGCGGATCCCTTGATTTAATAAAAACTAGCCTTGATTTACATTGTATACAAATCTTCCTCTTTAATAAAATTCACGTTCAGTTTATGAATAAAACTTTCTTTTATATGCTCTCGTTGTAAAGCACCTATCGTTTACTCTTTTTTTTCTTTTGTACACCTTAGTTTTTTCTTGGTTGAACTTTACGTTTATCGGAAAAAAGCAGAATCAGTATCCGCTTCTCTGTAGCTATTTATAACCAAAATTTGTAATGTTTGGGTTGTCTATATTAATACATGGTCGATTTGGTTTACTGTTATATTGTTTTGCTCTTTTAAAGTCTATTGGTGATTCTTGTGATTAAAAACTTTCTTGTAGTAGCAAACTTTAGTAGTTCTTGTCCATTTTCGCTATTTATAGTATGTAAACTCTGTGTATATATCAGTAACATGCATCTTTCTCCTATTTTTTCATTGTTTGAACCACCGCCTGCTGTTGTTGCAAAAACTTGTAAAATTTGTTTTTTTCTTCTTTTTATTCGTGCTTTAGATCTTATTCGTGCCTGCATTATTATTTGCATTTTCTTTATAACTGTTTTTCCTCCCGCTCAATATCTATAATATATCTTATATATTTTTGGTGGTTTGTCATTATTCATTCTTTACAGTTCCATTTATATCTATATTCTTAGATTTTTTTATTTGCGATGTTTCGGCGTTTACCTTTCTTAAAAATTATTCAGCATTTACTACCCTATGTAAAACTTGGAACAGGTGTTTTCGCAAATTTCATTGATGTTTCTGAGCGGATTTATATATGGTGCTCTCTATAGCACTGATTCTGAACTGGCTATAAGATTATTTACAAAGGGAAATGCACATATCGTTATTTATTTAATGTGTATATGCGGAATTATTTGTTATCTACTCTCCGATAACTTCGTCTATGTAAAGGTAAATAAGAATTGGTAATATACTGAATCCTCGTCTTGGTATTTCCAATTCTGTTGAAGTTGTCATGTATGGATATTTTTGCATATGTTTTGGATATGTATATGTAATATGCAACGGTATTCTTTTTTGTACAATATATATAACAGCTTATTAATGTAAATTTTATCAAAAGCTTTAGAATTATGTCTCTGTTTTAAAAATTTGATTTAGCTTACAATCTTTTATTGGTTGGGTATCGTGTAGGTTTTTCAGTAATTTGTTTATTAGTCTTCGAAATCGCATTTTTACATCTTCCAGTAGGTATTTTATTAATTCGCTGTTTTACGATTTCTAGTGTTTTAGAGCAGAAGTTATTTTTTTACTTTGATGGGATCTATATCAAAGTTTTTGATTATTTTTTTATGATATTCTCCCACAATTTGTTTTGTATATCCGTTAGTCTATTATATTCTCCTTTATTATCTTCAATTATTGGTTAGTTTTGATATGACACCTTTTTTCTTTTACTGTCCGTGCTTATTTCTTCCGACTAAGAAATGATTTTATATAGTTCCATTGTTGAAATTTCTAATGGATCCACTTTTTATTTGTACTCAGTGTTTTTTTTTTATTTTTAACAATTTTGCAAGTTAGGTAATGGTCAAAGTTTATATCTGTTCCTCTGTAAACTCTCGCACTATTAAAAAATTTAACCGTTTTTTCGTTTGCTAACAACCAATAAATTATTTGGTCTTTGGACTCTTGTACAATATGAAAAAATGTATGCTGATTTGTGTTTATTAATGCATTTTATTATTAGCATGTCATTATAGCTTGCAGTCTTGGAGTATTTTTCCATTTTGATTTAAAATAACTTATCTGTTTATACCTATTACTTTTTATTTCCCAGTATTTCGACACTCTCTACAGTTTTAATGTCTTTCTTAGACCACTGTCAAATAAAATGTGTTTTTCTAGATATTAGGTGCCTCATAGTTTTTCTTTGTTTTGGTTGTGCAGGTTATATCTACTGTTTTCTGTTTTTTGCAAATCCTATGGTTTGTTCTATAGAACGCATACATTTCATTCTCTAAACGTTTATTCTCAATATTTTATCCTTTTGTCGTTTGCAGTTGTTGGAAATTGTATCCATTTTATCCGATGCTATATATTTATTTTGTGTGGATTATTAAAAGTATATAATTTATCCTTGACGAGACGAGGTTTTCTGATTATCAGTCTTAAAATACCTTTATCTCGCTATGTTGGTAGTTGTAAAGTGAGTTAGTGTTCTCCTGTGTAGGTGACTGGTCTTCTCAGGTCTCCTGCTCTCATCGGTGTCAGACTTTGTTTTCCACTAAGGTTGGTTATCCAATCTTTCACAAGGTCACTTGGGGTTCCAGGACCTACCGCTTGCTGCGGAGAGGATATTTGGGTATAAGAGGTTAAGTCGTAGTATTTATTTCTTCTTCTTTTTTATGATCTGAGAGTATATGCGTTTATTGTCCTCAATTTCCTGTACCTTAAAACTTATAGCACACATTCTGGCGTTTATTAATAATTTTTTAGTACAAAGTATGTTTCCTATATTTTGTTCTCTTCTACACAGTTAATGAAAGAGTAACCTTTAATATCTATAATCTTTTTTCCTCTCTGTTTAGTTTTTTGAGAGGCTATTAAATCTAGTTTATATATTTTTACATTTCTTACTAAATTGTTGATAGCATCCTCTGTAAAAGTTTCTTTTACATTTCATGCATCTATTAGGAGGTTTAGTTTAGCTGGTTCTTCATAACAATTTTCATTATTAATAATCTAAACGTTCAAGCTAAAAACAACTTGAAATAGACTAAGTACCTTCTATGAGTAACGGAGCTAAAATTAGTAAGTGTTAATGTAAAAGAGGTGAAACTACTCGGTCATTCGGAAGTTTAAAATGGAAAATTTCTTGAATCATTTATTAATTTAACTTAATTAATTATGCAGTTCCTGAAATATTGAAGTAACAAAATAAACAAGACATGTAAAACATGAAAGAATATCCAAGGCTGTTTTGTGTAACACAAATTTTGTTTCTAGAAAGTTGTTGAGAAATATAAAAAATAATTTTTGGGGAAATTTGTAAGCCTTATACTTATTGCAGATTAAATATAATTTAGCACTGAACGTTACACAATAGTATGAAATTAGCTTACTTAAGTAATCGTTTCCCAAATTGTTAAAACCTCGTATACTCCATTTGAATACATTGGCATATCAGCTGAACTGATAAGATTAGCGAATCTTGAGCTACTTAGCAAGGAGAAGGTTCTTCCTGCTTAAAAGCCGGATGCTATTAACATGCCAAATATTAATTCGAGAAAGCTTGCAGTTCTAGATGCGACTTTGAAAACCGCTTATGCAACATGCAAGTGGAAAGTTTTAAATGCGTCCATTGTAAGGCATCCACTGATTATTATTTACTATAATTTCCGGCTGAGATGTTTTAGAGCTCTAAGTGCTTAAAATGCATAATCCGACTATTTTAGAGGTGCTGTAAAAATATAAAATTTAACAATTTACCTTTCAATATTATTGTTAGGAACAAAAAATTTTTTCTTTATATCATTTGGCTAAGAAGTTAAAATGTGAAAGATTTTGATACACTTACTACTTGGTTTTACAATAAAATCAGCATGACAGTCGCTTCAAAATTAACGACTGCTAATGATTTATACAAAAATATCAACAGATGTATAGAGCGCAATAACATTAATTGATTATTACAGAGTTGTAGAAACCTTTTGATATGCATGGATTTTATTTTTTTATTTATTAACAATTAGATAGATATTCTATCTATAAGCTAATTTGATAAGCTGTACAGGGTCCGGCAGAATAATCCCTCTCTTTCAAAATAACAATAAAAAGCGCAACATAGATTCTAATAAATTTTTACTATCATTACACAGAAAGACGATGTCGTCCAAATGTCTTAAAGTTCCGCTTTGCTTGTCTAGTCACCTCATAGCATCCTTTGGTCCCTGAACAGTCGTTCAAGTCTGATGACCTAGCCGATTTTAGGATGTCATCATGTAATAGATGAGGCGACCTAAAAACATTTGTCCCAGATTAATTCTCGCCGTATGTGCGGTAGCGCCATCTTGTTAGAACTGCAGTGGAGAATTTTTATGTTTGTTGAGTCTGGGCTCTAGAATATTGTGTAATATTCACCGCATGTACGCCATTCTTAAAAAAGTACAGCCCTGTGATGCCAAATTCCGTAAAGGTACACCAAATAGTTAAACGCTAACTGTGGAGAGGTCACTCATGGAGTTGTTGTGTGTATGTGACAATAGCCTACATCACTGATGCAATATTCTCAGGTGTCTGTCGGAAATTGTGTACCCATAACATTATGGGTTTCTTGGTCGGAACTCTTCCATGATGACCCGCTCTAAAATGCTTACAAAATAGTCCCAATTACAGAATCACCATTTTTAAAATAAGCCTCTAAAACAGACGTACGATGTTCACCAGTTCACGCCATATTGGGCACTAAGAGGGCATGCTGGTCATGTATGCACAACTCGAGCGCACGATGGTTAATTAAAAAAGGGGAGATTATTCTGCCGGACCAATTGTATTTTCAAAGTAACGTACTATTTATTAATTATATGTTAAGGAGTTTGTTTAGTGACGCCTCCTCGAAGTTTTAGAGGTTTATAAGCTACAGTTTTCTTAGCCTTTTGATGTTTGTAAGCTCCAGTAGAGATTGTAAAGTGGATTGGGGTGATTGTTACGGTGTTTATTGACTCTTTCTTGGATGGTTTTGCTTACGTATGGTGCTTTGAGATCCCTGTTGAGTGTATCGCGTAAAATATACCAGATATTGCTTGCTATGGTTATATTTCTGTAGTTTGGATATGTTTAAGTAGATGCCACATTCTCACATTTTGATGCTTATTAATTTATTTAATTACTGCTTTGGATATAAGTAATTTGTTATTTGATGGTAGATATGATTTTTTACTAACCCACCCGTTTGTTTCTTTTTTATGTGATGCTTCCAGTTTATTGTTGAATTTAAGTGAAGGCCTAGATATTTAGATTATGCTATGGCAAGGTTATCTGGTTGAAGATAACAGTCAAACATGCGGCTTTGCGAAAGGAAAAAGTGATGTGTGTATTTCGTTTTATTTGGCTTGATTTTCCACGTTTTCTGCCAACTTTCTGTTTGATTGAAATGCTCTTGAAGGTTGGACGAGGCTAAGTTAATAACTGCATCATCTAGAAAGTTGCAATTTCTGTGTGCGTAATGATTGGTATGTCGGCTGTGTAGAGTAGATATAGAAGTGGACTAAGAATGCTTTCTTGTGGTACCCCCAAGTGGATAAGATAGCGACTGAATGTTTCTGCGTTAACTGTTGTTTCGAATTCACATTTACCTGAGTGTTCTTTTAATTTTTTATGATAAACTCGGATATCATACTTTATCAAGTAAGTAAGTTTCATAGAATTGTTTATTTTTGAATGCTTCACTAATTATTTTGGTTATATGATGACACTGTTTAAAGCCGAATTGGTGTTTTGGTATAACTGTCATGTGGTGTAATACCTTCTTTGATTCATTCTAGGAGTTTTGATATTGTCGGCAATAAGCCTATCGCTCAGTAACGTGAAAGGTTCATGTGATTTTTATCGGAATTTAAGAACGTGAGTACTGCGTTAAATACGTTAATTAAAATTTATGTAAACTTTTCTTGACGGTTATTTTAGCATTTTTCTGATGCTTTCTTTAAGTTTAGTGATTTAATTTTATTAATTATTTTTTAGTGCGTATTTTGATGTGCTTTTAGGCTTGGATGAGTACAGATAGGACTAGTTCCACTTCGTGATCACGAAAGATATCGGGTTGTGTTTGGTGTGTTATGAATACTTCAAAAAGATATTATGTGAGCAAGCCAACTTTTTCCTTAGCGCTCTTTATCAAGGGGACTGTAGGAATTGTTTATCTACCTATTGATGGGGCTGCTGCTTTTGATTTTTTATTATTTTTAATCGGTTTCAAAATATAATCGTTTGGTCTATTTGGATTGGAGCTGTATGGTTTCTCTTTTCAGCTCTCACTTTTTTGATTTCGAGTGGAATATTTTGAGACGCTTTTTGGGATTTTGCATAAAGTGGCATGGATAGTTACCCGCTGAAATAAGCTGAGTTGTGCTTTGGTAATTATTGTAGAGCTGCGATTTGATGTAAGTCGTAGTTGAAGGAGATGCCAGTGCAAGACAAAGAGATGCTGTTGATGACAAAGAGATTTAACAAATCTATTGTTCTATTTGGGTCGGTGAACTTATCGATATGTGGGAGTAATTCTTTTCTTACGTGGTTTTATTAGTTCCCTGTCTTTCGTAGTTATTATTCGTAACCCTCATCGAGCACATTTGCTATTTACTATATTTAAAAAAAGAAACGCTTTGAAGTCTCCCGTTTTTAAGTTAAGTTCTGACAAGCAGCAGATAGTATGGAAGGATTTTGACTTTTATTGATGTAGTTTGGTTGTGATTTTTCTTATTTTAGTAGTTCGTGATGTGTTAATTCTTATATTAGCATTGTAATTTTTCCCGACTGGATATGACAGAGTTTTTATTGTGGAGCTCTAAGGTAACTTTTGCTTGTAAAGTGCATTTTACTAATAATTAGTACGTTGATTGAGGTGTATTTTAGAAATATTTAATTTATTTTGTTCATTAGCATTGCAAGCATATTGAGAACCACGAGCTTTGTATTATTAGGATGTTTGATCAGTGAATGTAGTTGATATTCCTTTTGAATGGGTTATAGAGATGTTCGCGGGCTTTATAATTAGCAGCAAGGTGGCTTCCTCTGCGTAAAGCACATTTTCAAGTGTTTCCTTTGTATTTTTGCCGTCCTTCGTTCTGATGTACCTCACGATTTTATTATTATTTGTTACGCCTTGTACAAATATTGGGGGATGCTGTCATTTTCTGTTGCTGAATTTTCTAGTTCAATGTAGCGAAACGGCTCTCATTTGTTGATTTTTCTTTTTGTGCTTCGGTTTGGTACAACTTTTTTTAAATTTGTTAAATACCTTACCTTGCTATTTGAGTAGTTGTTTGGTAGTGAAGATTTTTGTAGAGGTGTAATTGCTTGCTGCAGAAATGCTGGTTGCTGGGGTGTAGATAATATGAAACGAAAAGGCATTTGTTGGACTGGAGTATTTGCGTTTGGTTTGAATAATTGGGTTATTCATTATAGGTTGATGTTGCATGCTAGATTGTTGGTATGGTTGCTGGTTTTCATTGCATTATTTGGTCTGGAGCAATGATGGAAAGGAAACATTGGTGAATTAGAAGTTCAGAAGGTATTTATATATACTTTTCTTACATATGCTTCTTATTTATAATTTCTTTGTACTGTGCATATAAAAGTATTTATAAAAAATAAATGAAAGCTCTAGATAAGGGCTTTACGTTTCTCATGTGCGATAGTATAACCCTTGAACTTGAACTTTCAAGTCATTAGAGCGAAGACTATTATTTATATTTTAAATTATGTTTGCTTTAATATTACTCTAAAAAAACTATCCATCAGTAAATATGATCTGCAGCTGCTATGTGACGTTGTTGGTGACAATCCATTTAACAGATTGAAGTTAGAGAGTGCCAACTATAAATTATGCATTAAGATGTGTAGTATTTGTGTGGTCTTTTAACTAGTAGACATTGACGTGTTTTAATATAAGTTGTGTTTTTCTATTTCACCTCATCTTAAAAGTTTGAGCTTCTAGGACGTTATGGCCTAACATATTAAAAGAGAGGAAATTAGTGCTGCTCTTATAAAAAATAAAATAACGTGATTAGAGAATACGAAATTATAAAGAAAAAATGTTATATTTTCTCCTGTATCAGCAATTTTTGGAGAAACCGCAACTCTAGCTCCATAATTCATGCACACGAAAGGCAGAACATCTGCACCGTGTGCTAAAGTAGACTAATAGAATGCGCGGCGAGCTGCTAATTAAATTTTTTCCGGGACCTTGTGTTATAGCTGCCTGTCGTAAATCAAGTGCAGTTACATCAGTTTTACGCACATTTATCTCCCCAGCGCACATACACGCCCGGAAGCTGCAGCTACATCCTCGAAAATAAGTTACGGTTGTTCGCGGAATAAAAAAGCTTTTAGCCGAGCGGTTTTCAACGGAGACCGCGGCATTAAGCAAATCCATTAACTCGCTATTTTGTAAGGGAACATCATGACATGGAATTGCCATTACCTCCGGCTAGCTTGGCGAATTTGGCAAGACGGAAAGTAAAAGGCGGTTTGGTGGAGACTTCAACGCTGGGCGCAACGGGCAACGGAGATGGGCCTCACTGTTCGCATTTTTATGCATCGTAAATAACAACAAATTGCCAATTAGTAGAAAATTAAACTATCGGTGGGAAAAACTCCGTTTGTTGGCATTTATGGTATATTACAAATTGTAGTAGTAATGACTATGAAGAAGCATCTAGGATATGGTTTATTAAAAATAGCGCTACAAATTAAATTTTTGTTTTAATTTACTTTACTAATTTTTTAAAAATATTTACGTAAAGTTTTGTAAAATGAGGGCATTTAAAAATCATTATCTTATATTTTATCAATAATATGAATGTTTGTGTTGACCACTGGTCTTCATATATTCAAATCAAATATAATCAACTATTTTCTACGCAAGAAAATTATTTGAGAGGATTTCAGTTAAATTCATCAAGTATTTAGTTAATTAACCTTTATCATTTAATTTATTTAGTGAATGTGGTTTGATCGGACTTCCTTTTCTTAATAGTAAGTATTTACTGTTGGGTCTTTTCGTTTTAGTAATTCGACCTCATTGTCAACAATATTAGTAATTTTTTACACACTTAGAAGCTTCTATATCTGTGTGTATTTTTTTGTTGAATGTTTCTTTTTAAATGTAAATTAGTAATATAAGATCAATATTAGTTCTACTACTGACAAGGTAAGCGCCGAAGAATTCCGGTTTGAACAAAACAATAAGGTTATTTTTCAATATAGTCTTCATGTATTTCAATACATTTATTACATTTCCAACTAGAATTTCAATATCTTTGGAAAATAACTCTGAAGATTGATCTTCAAATGATCTAATTCTTTATCACTGTTTTTTGTTTTAGCTCAAAGATTTCTTCAATTTTGAAAATAGATAGTAGTCATTAGGGGCTGGGTCTGAGCTGTGGGGGAAGGAGCAGTACCTTTGCAGCAACTTGGGCAATTTCAGCCTTGTGGACAGGAGCGCCATCGTGCAGAATACGGATAGTTTGACTCAAATTTTCTTTGATAACATCACTGTGTTTTTTTAAATCATTTAGCAAAATTGTCTTTGAATTCCAAAAGATCGTAACCATGATCTTTACCTTCTTTGGTCTGCGCCATTTCAATTCTCTTTTACTACGGGATCAATGGATTCATGGTTTCACCCTACCCCCAAACAATGGATTTGAAAAGTTGTTGTTTGTTATTGCGACATTTGAGAAATTTAATCACAGCTAGGTACTCGATTCTCAACGTTGTGCAAATGACGCAGCCCTATCAACTCAAGTGATTGTTGCTATGAGTGAAGCAAAGCGTCAACAAAATTATGTTTTTATTTTTACTGGATTGGAATCTTTTGAAGTCTACCTCGCATTATTATCCCGTTTGTTTTTTGCGGGCCCGTTTTGTAGTTCGTAGAATTTTGGTGTCAATTTTGGGCTGAAAAATAACTTAGTAGCAATTACTTTATTGCAGATTACCTTTTAGCATCACTGTTTCTCTACGATAATACTTAAATTTTTTTTGAGATATAGATAAAAGTTGAAATAAATATTAGGAGCAATTTTATCTAGGTATTTCAGTTATTTGTTATAATGTATAATCTAAAACTAAAAAAGCATCCGCACCTTTTGTATATTATTGAAAAATATTGTATTTTAATTTTGTTATTATTTTTTAAAGTTAGTAAAACTTGATTACATCCTGTGTAGTTTCCATTATTATCATTTTATAAGTTGGTTAGCAATAAGACAACCTTTGTTGTCTGCTGATCGTTGGTCTACGGTAAACTTAATGAAATCAGACTTTAATTCGTTATATGTTGACTATTAGTAAATCCTACTGAAGTATTTAGGAATTTTGTATTATTCATTAAAACTACAAGTGAAATGTTTGATTTTATATAGATAGGTGATATTAGTCCTTACGTAAGACATTCTGTGTTTACAATTACATTAAAACAAATTGTTATTAAAGAATTTTAGTTCAATTAACGGACTAGATGAATGCCGTCGAAATGGTTTTTATGCTCAACCTAAGTTTAAATAGTTTTTAATGCTTTTTTTGCAACTTAGTATGTTCTACTGTAAAATAGTAATGACGTTACTATACATTTAGCAGTAGAAACTATGGAAAGTTATTTATTGATAAATATATATCCCCAGTTTCAAGCTATCAAAAACAGAAACCAGAAACGTTTATAAATCTTTATTTGAATTGTCAAAAAATCTGGATTTGAAGTTGTACAAAGCAAATAATGAAACCTAGAGTTTTAAGCTATTTTGTCCCCAACCAAAAATGAATAAACAATAAAAATAATATTAAAATAAAAGAAATATTAAATTTAGCGCAATTAAAGTAAATAGTGTTAAGAATGTAGTCCACATGGGCGGCTACGATCTTCTTGAGTCGGGACATAACTCTGCTGCAGGCCAACATAATTATCTTCTTGTCATATGTATTATTACCTTCATGGTGGGGGCCCCTAAGCTATTCTTGATGTTATGATGCTTCTCATTGACATTCGCCTCGACCACACTCCACACGTAGTAGTTAAGGGGATTGCGGTCGGGGCTGGAGGGTGGCTACAAGTCGGCGGACCAGTGGTAAAATTATTGTATAGCCATACCCGAGTCTTATTTGCGTCATGGGTTTGAGTGAAGTCTAGCTGAAACACACATTCAACAGCCGCCTTCTCTAACAGCACATTGATATAGCTGTCGGTGGTCACATTCAGGCCTTCCTCAAATAAGTGGGGCGCCGCGATATTCCCTTCGCTGCTCACAAGCCTCAAAACCATCACAGAGGTGGTAAACTTTTTATACAAGACAGTAGGTACTTTAGGGTATCGTGACATATCTAACTGTTACTTTGTCGAGTCATATTTCTGTCTTGAGTAAAATTCAGTGCTGCCGTTCTTCGTGCCGTACAATAGTACTTGGGTCTTTAACTTTCTGTTTCGTTTTTCTCAGTTAATAGTTGGTAGTTGTTCAGGACGGAAGACTTGTAGTGTAAGTCCTGGTATTCTGCTAGACTATCCGTTGATCTTGCCACGCCCATTACCTATACCCATACCTAGCGTCTTAAAGGATCTTCTTTGCGATCAGATCACTTAGTGTGGGTTGCCCTGTCAGTAATGACTACGTTGTAAAATTGAGTATTTTTGTAGCCAAACCATGCAATAACGTTGTCGATGATTTTCCAGTGCGGAGGGCTTCGAGTATAGCAGCTCTACGACCGTATTCTCGGTTTATTTTGTTGGCTATGGTAAGTTGTTGATAATGTGAAGCTAACTTGTTGTGTTAGCAAATAGGAAATTGCAAATGTGCATACGTCGGTCTTTCGTCTTTTCCACAATACAACATAAAAGAATTCTGGATTTACCTCGACGACCCTGTATATGAGCAACCAGATGAATCTGTAATTCCTAGTTGGAAGTGTGATTTGCCTTGGTAATTTACGTTATTATAAAAGCAGGTTCTTTCATCATTATACATCATGTAGTTCATGAAGGCTTTACTTGTTCCCAGATAATTTACGTTCTGGTGTCTATTTATCTTCTGAAACACAAATTAACTCTTAGCTTAGAACATAGTTGGTGTAGATACGTAACCTTTAACTTTTTTTAATGATTTTATTGTCTAAGCTGTTGAAGAGGCAGGCGTGTAAATAGCCGCTCTCGTGGATGCGGTGTGGGATACGATACCGATGCGGCTCGTAAGGACTAAAAAATGGAGAGGCAGGCGTGTAAATAGCCGCTCTCGTGGTGCGGTGTGGAAACGTAGTACGGCCCGTAGTGGAAGGTCAGCCGATAAGGCCAAATCGTCCCTTAAACGGCCGTCGCGTTAGCGTATGGGGGAGGCTACCGATATCAACCAATGAATTGCCAAATCGCTCATCTGAATCGGCTTCGGCTTCGGCTTCGTCGGCGATTCCAAGGTGGCCACCTCTGCGTTGCGGATCTGGTATCTGCGGGATGTTGAGACACGACCAAATTGGCCGAGCTGCGATGCGTGAATATTTGCGGGGATGCGAAATGCGAATTTATGCGGACTGAGACACGACCGTAGTGGCCGCGCTGCGGGGCATGAATGCTTGCGGGGCAAAAGCCCATGCCGTTTGTGTGCGACGGCAAAACGTAGCTGATATCAAAGGCTCGCATGCCGCCGCGGTATAAAGCGGTTCAAGGGCGAAAAGGCCGCCACACCAGCTGTTATAACAAGAACACCTAATGCATTTAATGCAGCAACAGCAAGGGATATTGCAAACATTTCTTTAAACATGCGACCATATGATTACTTCTTATTGTTTTCCACTAAGAAAATGTAGTGAAAGCGTTTGCTTAGATGTTTAATAGCAGATTTTAAGACAAATTATATCATTCTGTAGATTAGTCTTCAAGGCTTTTGGTCTAAAATGATAAAGTGAGGTTATTTTGGATATAATTTTAATTAGACGTAATTTGTAGTTGTCTTTATGATATTTTTATGTTGCTTATAAATAAAGTCTTTAATTTTAATACACAAAAAGTTATGCAATGGAAATTTCACATAATCTAATACTTTTATTTAGATTTTGGTTGTTCACATACAGGTTTCTGAATTATGTTAATAAAAACAAAAATTGGTAACCGAATTGTGATTCTTGAAAAGCATGGCTCTGTTTTATAGTGGTTTTAAGAAATAGGTCGTTGAAAAAGTTCCCCGCCTTTCAAAGTTTTAGATCGAAATTTTTCGCTTTTCAACTATTTTTTATGTTTTTGGTTCCGTTAGAGTGCCTGTTTTTTCCCGATTATTTTGATATATAATTTGCCTATACTTGTTTTAAGATGGAGCTTACTAGAGAGCAAAAACTCTTGCTACTGTACTTCCAATGGAAATGGGGCTATAACGCAGAAGAGCATTGAAGCTGGAACCCGTTTGCTTGACTGATTCAACAACAATGAACTGGACTTGGACAACATTGTGACGTGCGATGAGAAATGGATCTCCTACGACAATCCGCACCGGCAAAATTAATGTAGATCGCCAGGTCAGATGACGTCCTCAACTCCTGTCAAGTACTTCCGAAAGGACAAGCGAATGGTGATTGTTTTTTGGAATCATTCCAATATCATTCACTACGAGCTGCTCGATAAGGTTCAGGCAATGAATTCCGCCCTTTACTGTAGCATTTTGCGCCTAGTTCATCGTCGTTTGGATAATCGCCGGTCAATCTTGTTTCTTCAAAATAATGCACGCCCACACACGGCAAAGATCACAAAAAAGACTTTTGACGAGCTTGGTTGGGAGATTCTTGAGCATCCGTCGTATTCACCGGATTTAGCCGAGCGATTTCTATCTCTTCCGTTCTTTAGAGCATCACTTGCGTAACAAGAAGTTCCGAGACTCGAACAAAATGGAAAATTCGCTCATTTTTTTCTTCAAATCCAAAAACTCTGAGTTCTACCATCTTTGTTTGCATTGTTTGTCTGAATAGTATATAAATCATTAAATTAGAACACTAGAGTATTGACTTTTTTTTATAGAGTGTTATATTTGCTTTATTTGTATTTTTTCCTTAACTATGGTAAAAGATTAGTTTGCCTTTCATTTCAATTATCATGTTTAAATTTAAATTTAAAAAATTATTTTAAATAGACCAAAATTTTGCTACTCAGTATTATCGTTCATATACATATATTGGCAGTGTCCAAGTTTTTTTAAGTCTTTTTGGTGTTTCAGGCTATATTAAGGATTGAATGTAGTTCTTCACTGTCTCTTAAGTATTTTAACGTCTGAAATGAAAGATTAATTTTTGTCAATATTTTTTTAACCGATCTTTATGTATTTTTTGTTCAATTAGCGCCAGTGTACATGGGCTAGGTTTTAATCCTGGGCTTAGGTGCCTGGTGGGTGGCCTACTCAATCACTAAAAATAATTTACGGTCCCTGTTCACTTTCAATAAAAGTAATAATGCGATTATCTAAGACTTGGTACTTGCCGTGTGACGAGAGACGGTGCGCGATGAGAGAGCGTACATATGAGAACCTTAACGTTTTATTCAGTAACCTTTACCCTACGTGAAGCGTAGAGCCTCACCATTATTTTATTATTATTATTATTGTTTTGTAATTACTTATTTTATCACTATTAAGATTAATTTTATCATAAGTTAACCGCTCTTCAAAATATTCAACTGGCTAATATATATATTCAACTAATGTGTGACCTTTTTGTCTTTTATTCGTTTTAGTTTTATAACTTTCTCTTTCTTAAACGATTTTAGTGTCCAGTTTTAGTTATAGTTTCCATCCAATACATCGCCGAATTGTATTTACATTTTCTTTTTAGTCCAAGTTATAGTTTTCTTTGTGTTCATTTTTTGGCCTTATATACTTATAAGGCTTTTCATTCTTCTTCAGTAGATATAATACTATCACTTTACCGTGTTCACGTTTTGTGTTTCTCTTTATTTTAGTTGCCCCACATATATTTTTTTGTTGTTTGGGTTAATATTACTTTAAACCTGTCTCATCCTTTTTAATATTTTTATGGTCAAATTTAGAGAATTTATCAGTGTCTTTTCTCTATACTGTTTTTTAATTGGTAGATCCTTAAAGTTTCTTTATTGTAATCTATTATTTGGATATTGTTTCTATCTTTTTTTTTTATTTTAAGTGTGGTTTCTGCTAAGTAGTGATCCGTCCTTAATTTAAATACTCTCTGTTCTCCTACATCAGTTTTCTTCATATTGTACTGTTATACTAATGAATATTTTTCTCTAATTATTTTGTAGTAATAACAAAGCTCTTGTCTGTGTAGAATTATAATAATCTTTTGATTTTATCGTTAATCGTATTCTCGTGATATTGTCCTAACACCTCTTTCCATATTACGTATTCATTGGCAGTTCTAGTCGGTCAATAGTGTATGAGATCACCCAACGAAGAAGAATAAAACGGTCTTGCAACTTTTTGAAGGAAAGCCAGGCCTTTCTCTTCTCCATGCCTAAGTAAAACTCGACAAGAAAGAAATCCAGGTCTCTCTAAATACGAATCTAAGTCTCCTGAGTAAAAACTGTTTTTTAAGAAACTTTTAGTACCAGAAAACTACATGGATAAACAACTATCGTGGGCAAAGGAAAATTTGGATCGTGATTGGGACAATGCTGTCTTCACGGACGAATCTTATTTCTGGCTTCCTTATCGAAAGCGTGCTCAACGAAGAATAATAGGATCCTCGGTGCACAGAAGTATATGTTTGAAGATGCTTCTGTAAATGCGGGTTTGGTTGCCTCTTTCTGTTTACAGAGGATTTAAACGCATAAAAAATTTACATCTTCTCTCGGATATGCTTGGCGAAGTTTGCTGAAAAGCTTATTTCCAATAGAACAATTAGGCGCGGCAATAAGACATTATCTTAAATAAGGCAGTAAACTGTGTAGCACGTGAAAACAGCAAAATAATATCACTACGATGGAACGGACGGCAATGTTCTTAGATGTTAGTTTCATTGAAAATAAAGCTCGAAGGAAAGTCGGTGTACAAGCTTAAGCCGTTGAGATTTCGATTTAAGAATATATGGGGACTTGATGGAACTGACATTAAATAATTCCACAATAGCTCATATTTTATACGCCAATAGAAGAAAAATATCATTTATATTTCTATTTCTCCAAAATCATAGTCACTTTATATTGAACAGTCAAACATTTGACAAAATTTAGAATAAGTCTAATAACAGCATTCTGGGCTATAACTAACGGAGAGAAATTATGAAAGCATAGATTATAGGATAACATAGTCCCCTCCATCCCTACTCCGAATATTAACTGTGTTTCTTGTAAAAGCAGTAACAAGTAGTTGAAAAGTCTTAACGATTGTGTACGGGTCACTTTGAACGCAATTATGGTTTTGTGTTTAAAAAGTTTCCTCTTACACACAGTAAAGGGATATTATATATCTACATCTTCTATAGTAGCAGTAAGTATTTACGATAAAAATTCCTACAAATCAGAAATAAATGTTATTGACTTTAAAATAGGGATAAACGATATTATTATTCATACTCTAATTTGTTAGAGAGCTTCCAATGTAAAAGGTAGTGACGTCATGTTAATGAATGCAGAGAACGATTTTGGTAATTTGTTATTTAATTATTTAATCAGTCAGCCCCTTTCACTGTTACTGAGCAACTAACAAAGGTAGTTTAAGTACTTGTTGACGCAATTAAGCAAACCAATTAACGCTTTAGTAAATTTTAGAAGTGTATCAGGGTATTAAATTGTATGGCAAGATTTAATATTTTACTATTCATTATACTTATAAAATCTGAATTTAGTTTATTTTTTGAAATTTAGCAAGATTTGAACTTGTTCAATAATGACTTGCGGTCTACCTCTTCAATTCACTACTTTGTTGGTCATCTAATTTTGTGCTTAAAATTTTCCTCATCTTTTAAATGTTTATGTTCTACAATAGTCTTTTTTAAATGTAACAATATTGTTTGTTCAGAAAATGACTTATGGACTATACCAAGTAGATCACCATATTGAGTGTTAAGGTACTCATTGTAAGGAGTATGGCTAGCTCGTTTGTAGGACTTACTTGATCTGTCTCTCTTATGTTTTTTATTGATTTACGGCACAATTTCGCCAAAAAACACGATGGTTATTTGTATTTACCTTCTTCTTCAGTCGTTCCCTACCTTTCCGATATAGGCCTCTCCCATTTTTTCCCATTTTTCTTTGTCTTCAGCTACTTGGTACCAATTTAGGCCCGCTGACTTTTTTAAGTCGTCGTACCATCGTTGTTGCGGTCTTCTTTCTCCCCAAGGTCTCCATCTTGTGGTCGTTCCACTCCAGTTTTTCTTGTGCCTGGCAACATGCCTGGCCCAGTTCCATTTCAGGGTGTAAATTCTCTTTATTATATCCTCAGCTTGCGTTCTATCTCTTATCCATTTGTTTGTTTTCCGATCTTTTAATGTTATTCCTAATAATCTTCTCTCTACTGATATTTGGTGGGTTTGAAGTTTATTCACTGTTTTCTGGTTAATATCCATGTCTCTCATCCATATGTTGTGATTGGTAGTATACATTCGTTGTAGATTTTTATTTTTAGTCGTATTAGCATTTTCCTGTTCAGAATGTATTTTAGTTTGTAGTATGCTGTCCACGTTAACTTTATTCGTCTTCTTCTTCTTCCAGTTCCGTCTCCTATTGGAGCTTGGAAATCATCACTGCAATTTTCACCTTGCTGACCGCAGCTCTGAACAACTCCCCTGAACTACAACTATACCACTCTCTTAGATTTCGTAGCCAGGAAGTTCTTCTCCGCCCTACACTTCTTTTTCCTTTGATTTTTCCCTGGACTATAAGCCTCAGTAATAAGTATTTTTCTCCCCTCATTATATTGCCCAGATATTCTAATTTTCTCTTCTTTATAGTTTTTATTATTTCACATTGTTTCCCCATTTTTAGCAATACATTTTTATTTGTTACTCTCTCCGTCCATGATATTTTCCACATTCAATTTTTTTCAATATTTTTACCTTTGAGAATTTCATATAGCTTTTCATGTCGGACTTTATCAAAAGCTTTTTCAAAGTATAAAACACATCTTGAATTATATCTAGACACCTTTGCATCAACACACTTACACCAAACAGAGCTTCCCTTGTTCCCAGTCCGTTCCTAAATCCCAGTTGTGTGGCACCTATGTCATCCTCAAGTTTTTTAAATATCCTTTTATGAATGATTTTAGAAACACTTTCGAGGTGTGGCTCATTAGTGCTATAGTCCTCTGTTCAGAGCACTCTTTTGCGTTGTTCTTTTACGGGGGTGTTACAAAAGTTGATAAAAGCTACTTGTTTGGAATGAAACATGTTCTATAAATTGTGTTAAAGAGATTTACCATTATGTCAATTGTGTCATTATCTATAAGTTTTAATAGTTCGACTGGAATCTCATCTGGCCCTACCGACTTCCCTGTTTTAGTGCTTTTAATAGTATATTCTACTTCGCCTTTTAAAATTTCCAGTCCTGTTTCCTCAGTTATAGTTTCAATTTCTGATCTTTCATCTTTAAACAGTTCTTCTATGTACTCCGCCCATCTCTTTAGCTTTTCATTTATGTTAGTAATTATTTTGCCACTTTTGTTTTTTAATACGGAAGCTTGTTTTGACCTTTTAATACCTGTTATTTCTTTAATTTTTTATGCATATTTCAGATGTCATATTTTCTTTCATATTCTTCTATTTCTCTGCAGTTTCTGTTAACCATTTCTCCTTGGCTTCTTTGATAGTACTTTTAATCTTTCGATTTAGTTCTTTGTATTTTACTTCATTTCTATTTTTATAAACTCGTCTTTCTTCCATCAGGTTGAGAATTTCGTCAGTCATCCAGTCTTTTTTCTTATTACACTTTGGAGATAAGGGTGTCTTCTCCAGCTTTTAATAATGCTGTTTCTATGTTCTGCCATTTGTCATGAACGCTTTCAGTGGTGTTATTTTCCTGAGATTGCAGTTGACTTTTTCTTGCGTATTTTTTAATATATTGGTTTCGTTCAATCGTTTTACGTTTATGGTTGTCTGTCTCCTTTGTGTTTTAATTTCTTTAATCTTATGTTTAACACTGCTACTACGGGATTGTGATCCGACCCTATATCCGTTCCGGGGTATGTTTTCGTTGATGTAATAGAATTTTTAAATCTACTTCTGATTATTATATAGTCTATTTGATACCTGACTATATTTTGATTCTTATCCATGGGCGATCTCCATGTGTACAACCTACGGTTTGGCAATTTGAACAACGTATTCATTACTACTAATTCTTTGTTCTGACAAAATTTTATTAATCGTTCCCCTCGATCATTTCGCTGGCCTAAACCATATTCGCCGGTACATCCTTCAGTTATGAGTTTACCAACTTTAGCATTGAAGTCACCCTCTTCTTTTTTGGGTAGATTTAAAAACGTTTTGTAGTTGTTCATAAAACTCTTCAATTGCTTCATCTTGTTTTGTCGGTGCATACACTTGAACGATATTAATTTTTCCTTTATTCGATTCAATCTGTATCGCTATAATTCGGTCGGAATATGGGGTAAAACTTACTACTGATTTGTTAACTTCTTTTTCTACTACAATACCAACACCATATCTATGGGTTGCGCCATCATTTCCTGAATAGTAGAACGTGCCGTTTATAGTTGCACATTTGCCCGAACCCGGTCATTGTACATCGCTGATACCCAGTATATTCAGCTTTAGCTTTTCCATTTCTGCTGTTAGTTAGCCAATTTTCCTGATGCATATAAGCTTTCTACATTACAGGTCGCAAGTCTGATATTTCTCAATGGTAATTTCACAACTTTCTACGCAACTGTTCCCCCCGGAGATCCTACTGGGGAAATTATTACTCCGGAATATTTAGTATTGAACATTGCCATTATGTTTACTAGGGAAATCTATATCGATCTTTAATGCAGTGGTTTCCCGTTGCCTTCTGCATCCTTATGCCGTTCACCAAATCCATGGTTCATCCGCCTTTAGAGGTCGATTTCTCCACCTCAGGGCAAAAGAGTGCCCTACCTCTGCTGGTCCCTCCACCCGCAGCTATTGACCACGCTAGAGGAAGACCGCTTATACCGGCAGTTATTTCGGTGATCGCTAATTTTGGTCCGCCCCGGGTATTTTATTTCCCCGGTACCCGCCATATCTGGTGAGCATTAACCTATACGCCACCTGGGGAGGCGCCGATGGGGACTAGCAACCCCACACGGGTTTATTCGTCTATTTATTTCTTTTTCTTGATTTAACTTTTCAGCTGTGATAGCCTGTCCCAAGCATATGTATGTCTCTACCTTTTCTATATCTTGTTCGTCGATTGTTATTCATTCTTCATTATTATGTTGGTTTGTCATATACCTAGTTTTAGACATGTTCATTTCCAGTTCTATTTTTCTTGCTTCTGTTTGTAGTTTTTTTTTATCATTTCTTTCAGTTCTTGCTCTTCTTACGCGAATAATACAATGTCTTCAGCAAATCTTAAGTTATTAAGTCTTTTGCTAATATTATATTTATCCCTTTATTTTCGGAACTTAGCCTTTTGAATACGTCTTTTAGCACTAGTGTGAACAACTTTGGTGATATGATCCCCTTATCTCACTCATTTGTTAACTCTTATAATTGTATTTTCAAGGTGGCTTTACCATAACTTTTTTCAACTAATTTTATGTATCTTTGATCTATTCTTGTGTTTCTCATTGCTGACAACAATGCACTTATTTTCACTGTATCAAACGCATTCCAGAAATCTATAAACGCCATCCATAATGGTTATATTCAGTTGTTTTTACGATTACTATTCTTACTGTTTGTAAATGTTCTGTTGTACTGTATTTTCTCCTGAAGCCTACTTGTTCTTTTGATTGGTGAAACTCAAATTTGTTTTCTAGCCTATTGGTTATAATTTTCATGAATAATTTGTATACCTGAGATAGGCTTATGGGCCTGTAATTTTCCAGGTCTTCTGGATTTCCCCTTTTATAATTACTATTATTACATTTCCCCATTCGTCTGGGATGTTGCCTTCAGTTAAGCATTTATTAAATAGTGTTGCAAGTTTTTGTTTTAATCCATCTATGCTATCTTTTAACATTTCGGGTAGGACATCTCCTGATTTGTTATTTTTCATTTGCTTTAATGCGTATTCGTGTCTTGTATATAGATATCGAGCATCTTTTTTAAATTGACATTTAATATTTGTATTTTTTGTTTCTTGTTCTGTTTTTCTTCTTCTGATGCATTTTTGCTTTGTTGTGATTTGTATAAGTCTTTGTAGAAATCTTCTGCAACTTTTAATATCTTTTCTTTGTTATCTATTATATTACCTAGTTTATCGTTTAACTTAATGACTCCTTTTTTGCTGCTGTTCTTTTCGGAACACTTTTGGGCCTTTCTTCTGTTATGTTTTCCACTATTCTCGTGTTATATTCCAGTATGTCTCGTTTTGGCCTTTTCCTTATGTTTTTATTTAGTTCTACATATTTGTCTGTGTTTCTTTTGCCATTGTTTATAAGTTCGCGTCTCTCTTCTAGGAGTTGTTTTGTTGTTGTTGAGAGCTTTTTCCTTTTTCTTCTTTTATTTGTTGCGATTTTACTTGCTGCTCTTTTCATTATTGTTGTTATTTTGTCATTTTCCTCATTTAAGCTGCTGCTCTCTGATACTCATGAATTTCCTCTAAGGTTTTGCTTATCTGCTGTTTGTAGCTGTCTCTTTTAGATCTTATTTGCTCGGCATCTGTTTTGACTCTTTTTGTGTGTTTCATTTTTTTCTCATAATTTTGGATTCTGCCTCTCAATATTCTGTGGTCAGTCACTACGTCTACATCTTGGAATATATATTTCTTGTTTCTAAGCAAGAAGTCAGTTTCATTCTTGTCACGTCCATTTGGACTTACTCATATCCATTTTCTAGTAGGTCTTTTTCAATAGAACGTATTCATTATATATAACTTTTCATATTCTGCAAAGTTAGCTAGTATATCGCCTCTTTCATTTCTGTTGCCTATTTCAAATTTACTGATATATGTGTCATTTACTTCGTTCTGTCCTATATTTACGTTAAGTGTCCTTCGATTATGGTGATGCTAGCTTTATTTTGTGCTATGCCTCTCGAGATTTTTTCGTATAGTACTTCTACTTTCTTGTTTTGGCGTTGTGTTGTTGGGGCATAGACTTGTATGAATTTTAGCTGTGTATTCTTATTAATTCGTACCACTATATATAACCCTGTCTGAAATGCATTTAACTGTTTTTACTTGCCTCTTCAGTCTTTTATGTATAATTATCTCTGTTCCTTCGATATTTTGTTCGTTTTCTTTCCAAACTAACATATGTCCTGTTCTTAGGGTGACATATTCTTCGCCTTTACGTTTCATTTAACTATATCCCATTTTATTTCCTTTAATTCATATAGAAACTCTTCTAACCTATCTTCGCTTGCCATTGATCTTGCGTTATAGGTAGCTAGGTAGAGTTGGCAGCCTGCTTTTACCCAGGGATTCTTAGCATTCCCTGTTCTTAAACTTGTCTGGCCACTGCTTTCGCCAGGGTTGTTCGAACCGCTGGGAACTAGGGGCCTTTTAGTTTGTTGTACTTGCATTTTGTATTTTGAGAGGAATTTGCCAGTAAAAAACCACGTTGGCTAGACGTCTTGGCGAGTTGTTTTTCAGCCGCCTCTAACATGGAGTCTATTCTAGGTCAGACGCTGACATTAGACAACTTATCTGGTTACTTTCACTTAGTTTAGCCTGGTGGTCGAAGCAGTGTTCCGGGGTGTGGCACTTGGAGCCATAAGTGAGAGCTGGAATCCCTGTGAGGACCGGTTGTTGTGATGCTCCTTCCTTCATTATGGAGGAGCGACCGAGCACATCAAAGGGTGCTACCTCTACACCCCTGTATTTACCTAGATTCACATAAGTAGTACTACAAAATCAAACCTACCCTTGTTTTACACAGCTTAGAGATATTTGTTATCTTAACACATGGTTGCAATTGTTAAATTTGAAAATTATAAATTACATTGTATTTCTTTTAAGTTTGGTTTTTTACTAATGTAGTGGGGTAACAGAGAAAACCGCGTTGCTATGATAGGATCACATAAGTGTGGAACTGAAGAAAGGCCGATCTTTAAGACTGCATCCTATCGGCATTATGTTTGTGTATGGGGCTATAAAATTGTACAATAAAATTAGAGTTGTCGGGGATCGTCCAAGTTTAGCTCGGACTGTTCAGGTCCGAATTAAATGACATCCTCTTCGTAAATAGAAGATTGTCTCGGGAGATACAAACTTCCAAAACTTCCATGTCTCATATTAAGCAAGGCCTAGGACTAGATAGGAGAAAAAACATCTTTACAAAATTTCAACAAACTAACAGGCTGTAGATTAGATTGTCCAAAAAAGCATCTCAGCTAGTGCCGAAGGTTTAGAGAGACCATCATCCAGCAGTTGTAATTGTTTTATGGGAAGAGAGTTGTGATGGAGTAATTGATATTTATTTTTGTGAAAAAGGAGTCAACAATTTGGCAGCTGTGTATCAACAGAATGTTTTGAAAGATGTAGTGAAACCTCTAAATTGCGCGCTTTTTGGATGTGGGCCTTAGATCTGTCAGCATAAAACACATCCATAAAACACAGTCAACTTAAATTTGGCTGAACAACAATGTGCCTCATTTTCTAATAGTAGAGGATTGGCCTTCTAGTAGTCTAGACCATGGTCTATTAAATTAAAAATTATGGCCAATTCTAGAGGGTATAGTTTGAGCAAAAAATATTCAAATATTGATTCTTTGAATCGAGCGCTGGCGGCTTCAGTCAATACTTTTCCAACAGATGTAGTGCGTGTAGATGTAGACGAGTGGCTCGGACGTCCTAAGGCTTGTGTAGAGGCTAAGAGCGGTTATTTAAATAAATCCATTTAATAAGTTTTGAAAATATTACAACGTTTGTCGTTCTAATCAGTGCGTAACGGTATTTATGGGCGCGCTATACAAAATATGCATTGATGTATATAAGCATATCTCCAATTAAATAAACTTTCCAGTCGTACTTTGTATTTAAAGTTTCTAGATCTAAATGTAAATATTTTATTAAATATTTTCACCATCCTGTCGGTGACTGTTGTAACTATTATTCAATCGGAAGTACCGTTGTTAATCTTCTTTAAATAAGAAATTAACAATGCATACCTGCAGTTTTCATGCATTAGAAGACGTTAGAAAAAAGAGCAAAAACAGAGTAGCAATACTTCAATTTTAATTGGCGGAAGAAAGTACCTACACTTTAAAAAAAAATTGCAAAGAAAGTTGTCGTCGCATCTGTACGTAAGTATTTCACGCTCAGCTTACCTCAAATTGGTATTTACATTTCTAAACGAATTCTCACTTTTCAGCGGGCTATGATTTATTTCGCTGACCAAAAAATGCGAGAAAGCTGTTAAAGAGTGCCGCTAAATTTGTAGACCGAAAAAACTGCGTCGATACAGATGCTCACATTGAATAATGTGCACGTTTTCTATGTAACTACCTACTTGTTTGCTTTAATTTTCGTAATAAATTGTTGCTATTTTTTCATTGTGTTGATACGTGTTTTAACTATAATTAAATTATTGGATTTAGAGTTTGCCTATCGTCACACTTAATCTAAGATAATGGTAGCATCTTTAGTATGCGAAATACCTGAGTTCCATTCTTTGAGAGTTTAGTGTGCCTTTAAAACTCTTTCTGTCGTGGATAAGCTTGGGTGACGGTTTCTAGTTGTCCAAAAGCTTTCAAACTCAACATGGATGGTTGCCTCGATGTTTTGAGTCTTTTAAAAACGCGGGAACATCCATGTTGTAAAATTAATTAACGACTCTTATTTCATTTTGGTGATTCGGTTGGGATAAAGGGTAATTGAAATGGATTTGAGTTGGCTACAACGAATGGCTATATATTACTGTGCGTTGTTGGTATTGGAATGATGGATGCAGCTTAAAAGGACTCTGGTTTGGGGAAAAATGGACATCTTTTATTGAATGGTGATTGGATCCACTCATTCGGTACCATCTCAGTAGTGCTGATATCTAAAGCACCGGCAGATCATCTTCTTGGAATGCTTTTTGAGAACAGCTAGATTAAATAGAAATTGCGGATTGAAGATTTCCTGTCTTTTTTGTCCAGTTTAATAAATACGAACTACATTGGTTATCGTTCGGGAGGAAGGAATATTTATCCGCAGGATGAGGGCAGGGGGCTATTATTTATTTTAGTACTTCCCAAATAACTGCATGGTGGGACTCTTTAACTTTCAAGAGGTGCTGAATTTTCACTTCTGTTAAGCAGCGAGTTAATTATTGCTAATCTTTATAGCGGCGCAATCTACTATGTTATTTGTTTTAGTGAAGCTGATGTCGCAAACTGCGAGCTAAATCTTTTTTTATAAACCATGATCTGGAAAATCTAGACAAAGTTGCAAATTTGATATTTTGCTCCCTCACATCACTGAGGGCATTGTAATTTTTCTAAATCGCTGCTGAAAGCAATGGTACGATCATGGTTATTTTAGCGAACTTGACATTGTTCACACAAAGATTTAAGCCGCTCGCATCTGTTCATTTTGAATGAGTGATATCTTGTGATTATAGTCACTCTCCAACAAGGAGGTGAAGGAACTGAGACACACGTACGTTGGTTGATATCGAGGAAAAATTAATTACGCGTTGACTAACGTGTTGTGATTAACACGTTATTTTTGATAAACACCAAGATAATAGCTATCTTAAAGTAACAATATTATTATAAGTTATATAACAATAAAAGGTTGAATTAAATTTAAATAAAACCTAGAATAGTACACCACAAAAGTTAACTAAAAATATTTTTGAAGGTACATAAAAAAATATTTGATATAGGAAGTTACGATAATAAACAAGTTGCCAAGAGAAGACATTACATGTGAATTATTGGTTTGCTTTCTATTTTCTCAATTATTTACTTTTATTTTATTTAAAACTGTGCAAATTTAAGCATCAAACTTAAATTATAATCTAATTACAACTATTGAAACTATTGTTTGAGTGGCATTCAGTTCAAACTTCTTCGTAAACTGCTGGGTCAAGTTGTCGTCATTAAAGTAGTAATTTTTGTACCACACTAAACAAAAAAAAATTCTTTGTGTAAACACAAAATGGTCTACGCAAACATTGCAATGAGATAATCAGCAAACAAGTTGCTCTATTCTTGAAATTAATGAAGTAAATATAGTACATAATAATATACTATAATATATGATAACTATTTAGTACCTTTACCCATTGTAAAGGACAATTGTTGTAGAATGAAAATGTTTGTTATTACTCAGAGAATGCATTTTACCTTCTCCCCACCCACCATAGCTGATATGCGATCTTTACACTTCTTGATTTATAGTTATAATTTTGCGACGAGCTTCTACTTACTCTAATAAACCCTAATAACTCGTCCACAATGCATTTAAAACCATTCTAGCCTCCTTTTAGCTTATTTTGACATATGATAATCTGAAAGATCGTTTTCTGTAAGAATACATTGCAAAACGTGCAATACGGAAAGGCTCTAAATAGATGGATCGGAGATAAATATTATAAGCGAATTCTAAGGCATTGTATAAGATAATCTGCGAGTGTACAAAAACATTCACCAGAGTTACGAATCATAAGATTGTAACAAGGAGTGCAGGGATTGAAGGCGAGCTAAGGGGGTTGAGTGATAACTGAGTTTTTTGTACCACAACCATTCCTATAAAATAACTGCTTCGTGAGCGTTAAGATACTAAAAAATTACCAATATATAGTCATACGACAAATTTTCTTCTTTACACTCTTAACCTCCACGCGTTTTAATTATAAGTTAACTCTTTATTCAACCAGCTATTCATCACAGCTGTTCTAATATTTCATCGCTCCCTTTCTTTTATTCTTTGCAGCTGGTTTTAAGTAAATAAACATTTAGGTTATCTTCTCTTTTCCATCCTTACTAAGTGGTTTAGACTCTTTTTTATTCTTTGTCTTATAGTTGTGATCGCTGTTATCATGTTTCTTATTTCTTTGTTTGTTATTTTCTTTTGTATCGACAATCAGCAGTTTCTTTATCTACTTCTACTGCTTACAATTCTCCTTGTTATTTTTCATTATTCCTATCTTGCCTCCATAACACAAGACAATTTTCATCTTACTCGCCAAGTCTTTCTTTCATTTCTTTTTCTTATATTTTTTTTGTTTATTACATTGAGTTCACAATTTCAGCCCCTTGCTCTTTGAATTTTTTAATTAATTAACTTTTTTTCTATTTTATTATTATCTATAATGACACCTATATATTTGTATTTATTGGCTTGTCCCGCTTGACCTGAAATTAATTACAATGTATTTCTTCTTACTTAAGCTTATTTGCAATCTTAATTTTGTACATTTTTTCACATTAATTGTTTATTCAAGTGCTTTTCCAAATTTAGAGTACCATCTTCACAAATATATTAAAAAGTAAGGGCGACAGACTGAAGTTTTGTCTTAAATCCACGGCGGTATGGGATCCAATAATAGACTTCTTACCTCCCCCCCCATTCTATAATGTTTTTATAATAGTTTAAAAAAGTTAATGAAATATATATATTTTTTAATATTTTCCGAATAGTTTACTGAAGTATACAGCTTCTATTGACTTCTCTATAAATATTTGAATTTTTTCTGCTGCTCTTTTATGAGCGATTTTATCGATGGTATTCTTTTCTGTTGAATGCAGTTATTTGATCTATTACTTCTAAGTAATTTTAAACCTTATTTCCAAATTTTAATGAACTTTTACTCTTCATTTCTTTAATCCTTTTTGTTACTTGCTTTACTCTCCATTGTTCTATTTGTTTGTGGCATCTACTTACAGCTCTATCTTCTTAAATCCTTTCATTGTCTTAGTTAATATGTGACACATTTTTTCATTTAAATAAAGTAATAAAACGATTGAAGATATTTCTATTATTTACTTTCACTGTTTTAGCGATGCACTTGACTATTGTGGATTGTGATTCTCCTATAAAGCGTTGCTTCTACTGTAAGATTTATTTGTTTATCATTTGTTACTTATTTCGCATGTTTAATCTTTTTGATTATTTGCATAGATATTATACATTTGCCTTTTCGTGAATTAACAGTTATCCTCATCTAAGCAAAGAGGTTGTGTGTTGACCTTATTTACTCTATATTCTCTTAGAGCTTCAATGTATCGTTGTGTGTAAATATTTTAATCGTTTTGTATTTTTTCCATGTCTTTATTTTCACTTGTCTTAGTGGGTTCAACTCAAAAGTCGTTAACTAATGGAGCCTTTTTACTATTTTTTTTATAATAGATATAGTTTATACATATTTATTGTAATATGTGTATTCTTCTCGTTCTTGTTTCTGGGTACGTTTTTCTTTTCGGGGTTTAATTGGGCATCGACTTACTAGCATTGCAAGTAATAAGTGACGATCTGTACTACAGTTTGCACCTTACTTTACTGCATTCAATATTTTATACTCATATAAACAATAATCAATCTTTTGTTTAACAACGGTCCTTCCCAAGTACCCTGGTGAATATTTTTATACTGAAAAATATATTTGTTGCTCTTAATTGGTATTGGTTGCAGAAACTTATTAGCCTTTCTAGACTGTCATTTTCATCTTTATCTACCACATCATTTTCTTTTCTGTCCCTAATTCTATCACTAGGGCCATCTGCGAAGATAACTTCTAAATGGATTTTAGCATTTAATGATGTACGTAAGAAATCGCCAGAGAACTATTTTCTTTTTGTATTATTAACTGATGTGTATATCCCTACTATTATCGTGTCACAACCATATATTTTTGCAATGAATGTTGTGATTTTGATTTGTATTTTCTTAATCATTGACCGAATCCTAAAGTAGGACAACCAGTTTTGAATATAGGGTTTACTTTCTTTAGGCTGAATGTTAATAAAAACTAAAATGTCAATGTCCCTTATTGGCTCTTTTGCTCACAAAATCGTTAGCATAATCCTGAAAATATTTGTACGGTTTCTTATCTGTTACTCTAAGTAGCGTGCTATCAAACAAATCCGATTAAACTTCAGTTTATTAAAGAGTTTGCTATTCATTTCCTTCCTGCTGTTCCGTTCTGGCTTGTAACAGACGGTGGCGGAGTTATGTGTCATACGTTAATAAATTGAATTTCAATTACTTGAACAATATGTGTTTTTAAATCCTTTGGGGATAAATGAACAGATTTGAAGCGACAAGTAATATAATTAATAAAATACATGCAAAAATATGTTTCAGATTGCAGAATATTCTGAGGTTCTTTTGCAGAGTGTAAATATTTGCTTTATTTTTAAGTCCGTCCGGTAAGAAACTTTTTACATACACGATTAGAGTAAACAAAGTTGCTAGTATAGAGCTTCTTATTTAATTTTTTTTTCAAATTACACATTTATGAAAAATCAACTTGGCTCTCTAGAAAAAATTCTGGTACTGTAAATACAAAACAAAATTTTAATTGAAGAAGTCTAGATCTTATAGAATAATGCAACTTTGTAGTGTAAGAGCTAGTTTATCTATCCAATACTAGACAACTTAAAATGTTATTTAGTAGATTTTTGATGATTTATAAGGTTGTCAAGTTTGTACTTTTTCTTTTTTTAAGCTTTTATAGACTTAATACTATAAAATCAAAATTAGGATTTTTAAAAAAATACGAGTGTTGTAAATAAACTACTAACGATATTTTAGAGAGACGCACGGACTAGGAAGTAGCCAGTGTCGCTTAGAGAAGATATTGATGGGTATTGGAGACAGTCACTACATAAAAAGGTATTGTTGCCTTATGCAGTTAAGTAAAGATCGTCGCGTGTACTACCCTAAAGCAGGGGTCGGCAACCTTTTGAAACGGAAGAGCCAAAAGTTACAATTTTCAAAATTTCTTAGTTTTTAAAGAGCCAGTAAAAATTTTCGTTTTAATATTATAGTATTTGCTTATATATATTTGATTTTTGATTTAAAATAAACGGCTTTAAATACGAAATAATATAATAACATAATAATATAATATAAATAATATAATATATAAAACAATATAATAACAAAAATGTACACATCAATGGGAACATTGGCTTTGCATGTCTTTTGAAAGTTTTATTAAATCTGGCTTATAACTTGTTGTTTTAAGTTTCAAGCAGGACTCTAGATTTAGATTTGTTAGTTGACTTCTAACTTTACTTTTTATTATATTCATGCAAGAGAACGCTTGCTCGCACGAATATGTCGACCCGAAGATCGTGAGCGCTCCATATGCCAACTTCTTCACCTCACTGTAGCATTCTGGAAGACTATTCCATGCGCCTCAACTCGCTGCATTTCTTTTAAAGCTGTCCACTTGTGCTGCGCGATGTGCATGCATTTCTGGACCTCCAACTCTTCCAACTTGCTCTTGAGTTCTGTGAACTTGCCACTCCACAAGTCATTGGTTTTCAAATCCAGCAATTGCATTTGAAGTGATCCAGCATCAACTTGAAATAGCTCAATGTTGATTTCATTTGTATTTGTGTTGAGAGGATTTACTATGAACGCTAGAGTACTTTTGTTTGTTTTGAATTGCTCGAATCTTTCAGCGAATCCATCCTTCAATTTTTTTATAGCTATGCTGAAGTAATTCGTGTCAATAGATACATTGGTCTTATCGCGTTATTGCTTCAAATGTTTAAAATGAAGTAATTTACCGCTCTCGATGTCTTCAACAAAAAGAAGTAATTTCTTTTCGAAACAAACTACTTCTTCAAGCAAGGCGTAGGCTGGGTTGCCCTTTCCTTGCAGTTTTAGATTCAGTTTCATTGTGGTATCTACCATGAAGTAGAATTTTTGCAGCCATTTGTCTTCTTCCAATTCGGGATGGTAAATACTTTTTTCATTGAGGAATGTTTTTATATCACTCCAGCACAAAGAAAAACGCTGCAATACGTTACCTCTGGGCAGCCATCGAACTTTATTGTGCAGAAGTAGGTCAGAATACTGGCTATCTATTTCTGCAAGGAAATCTTTAAACTGGCGATGGTAGAGTGCTTTTGCCAAGATGCTGTTAATAATCTTAATTACGAAGTTCATGACCTCAACTATTTCGACCGGAAATGTTTGGGCACAAAGCGCTTATTGATGAATTATGCAGTGAAATGTTAGAATTTCGTGGTTTATTTTTTCTGAAGAATTGATGTTACCCCTCTATGTATTCCTGTCATACTTCTAGCTCCATCAGTTGCTATAGAAACGATTTTATTTATATCTTGTAACTTGTGCCATGTCTTTTATGTCGTAACTCATCTATAGCAAGTGATAAGGCAGAAGCCAGTTGAATGTCTTCCACTTGCATATGTGTTACATTTTAAGACATTTTAGAAGTTCTATCTTGTACTGTTTTAGCAGATAATGGCAAATCAGTGATTTTTTTCATGCTTTTTGCTTTGTTTTTACAATCACGAAACAGTTCTTCGGATGCACGTATAAAACAATCTTTCACGTACTCACCATCTGTAAATGGTTTTCCTCTTTTCGCAATTTCTAATGATACTGCAAAGCTTGCCAGATTTACATTATTGGAAGATTGTGACCACTTCCTTAACATGGAACTTGACTGTGTTTGATTTTTTTGGAGCTCTTCAACAGCTTTTTTTCGTGCGTCACCGGCTGGATATTTACCAGCAAACTGGGTATGTTTTGTAGTGAAGTGTCTCTCCAAATTTGACTTCTTATTGTGTGCGAGTTTTTCGTGGCAAATGAGACAAGTCGGAAGGCCATCTTTGTTGCATATGAACGCAAACGACTCCGTCCAAACCTGATTGAATTCTCGGTTTTCTTCTTCAGTTCTTCTCTTTTTTTTTACCAGATGCCATGCTGGCAGCGGTGCTGTTAAAATGATTTTTTAAAATTATACTTAACTATCTAAAACTACGTGAACACAATCCTCAGATATATAATTCAATTCTGTTACTGACTTACATACGTTTGAGAAGATAATACGCTTCTAAATTCTTCTTGAAACAACAAGCGAATAAACCTGCAAAAACCGCAAGCGATTAAATTAACACACATGCAACGCAGTGGCGGATTTAGGTCAGTTGAGGCCCCGGAAGCAGAAAAAATATTGGGCCCCCAATAAAACGAGAGAGACAAGGAAAATAAAAATACGTGTTAACCGTATTATTAAATAAATAAAAAATATTAAGTACTATTAATGTTAAGTGTGAAGTCAGGTTTTTGCGGAGCTCCGTGGAGGTCGAGGCCCCGGGCGCGCGCCCGCTGCGCCTGCCCTTAATCCGCCTCTGAGTATTTCGATGTGGCGGAAAACCCTCCTCTGTGCCAGCGTTCCAAAATTCTCTTTTCCAATATATTTCTATTCCTTATCAAAACTCAAGGTCTTAAAACTTTAAAACGTGAACATGGGATAATATTTACAGTATAGAACGTGTAACGTGTGGACGTTGCCATGTCATTCCGCGTGTTTACTCGTGCAGTTTTACCCGACGTAAAACTGCCAGAAAAGAACGATGTGTGTATTGGGCCTACATTGTAACTTAAAAACATATAATAAAAATAATTACCTTATGTTTCCTTCAAAATTTTACAGTGAGAAATAAATAAAATTAAAGCACTTAAACGACATACACAAACGATAAAACACTATGATACAGACTACCCTTACAGTTTACACTTTGTACTAATACTGATTCTATCGGCGACGTACCTGAATATTAACACAAAGTGACCAATTCCAGGAAATACATTATAATAGAGCTACCAGAGAAATTTCATTAACCCCATTCAAAGAATTTAAGTTATAAATGGGTGGCAATAAATGTGTCAAAATGTATGACTGACCAGTCAAACGAACAAAATACAGACCAGACCCACCCTGATGAATAGAAGAAATGAATGAACGAACAATCCAGTACCAACATGACGCCAGCTTGTCTTAAAAATATATTTTCTTATTTTTTAAGGGTTTTGATAATAAATTATTAATTTTTTGCGTATGAAACTGGAGAGCCGCAACTTTATATCAAAAGAGCCGCATGCGGCTCGCGAGCCGCAGGTTGCCGACCCCTGCCCTAAACCATATTTACAAAACTTGAACAACAATCGTGGATAAAAATTCAGGTGGCAATGGTGCGTTACCATATAGAACGGTTACGAGATGAACGAATACGTTTTGTTCAACAGATTTAGTGATATTATCTTTTTAATAATTGTCTTTAAAATGGATAGCTTGTCAATCAAATAGAACATTCTGAACAAGATATGGATTTTCTATAATCGCATACAAATGCAGAAAGGGTATCAATAAATAGTTGGTTTCCTTCTGAACAGATAGCATAACGAGAAGGATGGATTTTTGCAGCCATTGTTGTCATTAACAAGACAGAGCTCGCTGTTATGTGACAAGAGCAATGGCTGATTGAATAAGCAGTCTTGGAACTTCTTTTGTAGTTCTGTGGCTGAAGCCCCTCTGATTATGACTTTTATGCGTTTGAAAGAACCCTTCAAAGTCCTCAGTTTTTCTAATATTTTATCGGTGCTCTGAGTTGTGTAAAGATTTTTAAACGATGCAAAAGCTTGGTGATTTCATCAAAGAGATATAACAAAAGTGTCTTTTCAAAACAAAACCGTCTGTATTTTTTGTAGTTAATAAGTGGGCGAATTAGATATAAAATATTTTTAAATTTATTAAAATATTATAAAAATATACAGTTATAAGAATACACAGTTATTTTTTTACATAATCTGACTTGAAAAATGTTTTTACAATGGATAGGTAGTCTTTGTGATATCTTAAAATACAGATAATTGTGACTCTAGTTAATTGAGAGAAAACGTATCGACAGCAATATTGTTGTCAGACCGTTGCCTTCCTAGTGCTTCTTCTACTAATCGCATGACGACAAGACAAGACTGTAGGAAATGTTTTCCAGGATAGTCTTTGTTAAGTTTGAAAAATTGTATATGGTAGGTGTTTCAAAGCAAGTTAACGCCTCAGATTCCAACTTTAGAAGCAATTTTAATAAACGTTATGCAAATATTCTTCTCGGGCGCTGGTTTTGGGAAACATCAGTCATATTCATTTTCAACTACTTCTTGTCTCTCCTTTCCTAAAATTTTTCATGGTACGAGTACACTTGAGTCTTATAAAGAGAGTTTTAAGCCCACTGTTGTGAGAAACTTGCCAAACAATGCTTGCTCTAACAATGTAATACTAACTAAAGAAGCAACGGTACAGGGTAGCCTACAAAAGAATTTCCTTCAGGCATTCTTTCCTATAACGCTCAGAAGCCGCTTCCTTACCCGATTAAAAAAATTAAGCCAATCAAAACTCAACAAATTCTATATTTTGCATATTTATTTTTTAATTGTTCATGACAGTGGTAACCCAGAAGTAATCTAATTTTCCATGATGATAAGACAGTGGAGACATGTTAAAGCTCGAATTGTACTTTTTTGTATACGATGTTACAACAGCAAAGAAAATTGTGTTGGTTGATAAATTATTGACTTTCCGTTTATAACTGCAGTAGAAATTTTTTAAAAGGAAGGCTTATAAAATTACAAAACTGCCATATTGTACGCACCAGCTTAACTGTTTCTTCAAGATTGTTGACAACAATTGGTTATTTTTTTATATATTTAACTGCGACTGATTTTTTTAGGTGGTTTTTATTTTTGTGGTAATTGTTTGACCTATAGTCTTAACATAAACCCGTTTTTATGAACATAATATGCAATATACCCTCATGTATTTTATACAATTTTTTTGATCTATGTGATTGTAGTAGATCACGTCTTTTTGTTATGGTAATGTACCTGATCTTCACCTTGTGTTTTTTAGAATCATCTTTACTAGGTCCGTAATTTTAGTAATACACACTAGCCACGTCTTAATCTAATTGCAGATCACATGTTTGTTGTGCGTGATCTACCAATGCATTCGCAGTACCGTCCAAAAGTATACGAAATTGGTACAATAACTTGACAATAACATGACAGATTTAGACGATTTTTTTTTCATTGACTACAACTTACGAGGCATAGAAGTTGCGAGGTTGGGTAGGGTGGAGACCGAGATGTCCTTCCAAGCCTGGTCAAGTTCAGCGAATTTTTCAGCCACATTCTTGGCAGTTTTGCAAAACCTGTCAGGTCAAAATCCTCTGAAAAACAAGGAAGAAGACTAGCACCGAAATCAACTCCGAGTTCTCACTCACCACAATGTGCAGGCCATTTTGGCCTATTTCGTGGTGAAGACAACATTTTCTTCTTCCAGCTGTCAGCAGAGACTATAAAACGTCGTCTCCGTAGTATTGGGCTGTTCGGTCGATGTCCAGTAAAGAAGCCACTCATTTCAGAGAAGAACAGAAAGGCTTGTCTACAAAGGGCGAAGGACCACCTGCACTGGACAGCTCAGTGAAAATTATGTTGTGGAGGGACAAGAGCAAGTTCTTCCTGATAGGTACGGATGGTATTTCATTTGTGAGAAAACCTATGGGCACTAGATTTAAACCCAAGTATCAGTTATCCACTGTAAAGCATGGTGGAGGCTCAGTGATGCTTGGGGAGTATGTCTATTGTTTAGAGTAGAGGGCATTCTGAAGAAGGAGGGTACATACACATCTTGGGATCATGCGTCGGGATTGGATATTTCAATAGGATAACGTCCCGAAGCATATGTCCCATGCGGTAAAGACCAGTTCAGACAGAGAAAAGTCAACAAAATGCCCTGGTAGAGCTAGTATTCGGACCTACATTCAATCTAGCACCTATGAGAAGAACCGGACAAAACTGCTAAGAATACGTCCGAGAAATTCCCCTATGTTGAGCAAGTCTGGAAGAACATCCCGGTCTCCACGCTTCACAACTTCGTGGCCTCTACGTCTCGCAGGGCATGATGACCATGTACTAGGATGGGAAGAATATTAATAGACTGCTTTTGTTCAGGTAAATTATATTCAGATTGTTACAGCTTATCAAAGTGTATATCGTGATATAGAGAATTTTGTGAAATTTAGAAAATCGCCCCGTTCTCCGTTCGTAATTTTTTCTGTGCTTATCTTCTCAGTATGTTATGTGTTAGCCTGAGAGGCAATGATGATAAACAAATTATCTCAACCCACCAAGTTTTCGAGAAGTTATTGTACCAAACATGTCATTTCGTATACTTTCTGTAGGGTTAGTCGAAGATCTTTTAGCGTTCTAGTAATATTTAGATGCATGGAAAAATAGATTACTTGGTGTATCAAATAGACTTTGATGGAGTCCCGTTGTCGTGCCTCTATAACACAACAGCGTTGTTAACATGTTCTAATCATATCGTGGGTTTTAATAGTGATGTCGTAATAGCGGGTTTTTCGAGTTTCTTTTCCTGATGCTGCTCTCTTTTTTTAGTAACGTCACTCGTAGAAAACATTTTAATGATTTTGCTCTGATGGTGTAATATCCAACCTGCAAGATCACTGTCCCAGAAGTGTTTTGGATCAAGCAGAATGATCTATGAGAAATACTTCTACTGTTGTCTTTTAGATTATAAAAAGTCTTTAACTATACCGATAACTTTGCTGTGATCGCTAGAATCACGTTTTGCTTATTGTTTGTGCATTGGTTAAAATGTTCTTAATTAAAATAGATTTTGGTGAGCCCATCAAATTTTTACTTTATTGATGACAATGAGGACTTCCTAGTTACATATTTAAATAAAGATAATAATTTTTAATTGATTGACCGATTCTTAAAAGTTTTTTTTGTTCACCAAATTCAGTAATTCTCTCATAATTTTCCTTCCTTAATTAAGATTATGTATAAGTGCGCTGACCAATTAATTTCTGTAGATACGTAATAATAGCAATAACGCGAATGTTTTAACACCGACATTCCGTAACCCAGCTCTTATTATTTAAATTAAAATAGGCTGTAGTAAAATAAAACCAAACTCTAACGGACTTAGTTTCAAAATTTCTGAGAAATTGGATCATTTGCAAACTGATAAAATGTGTGTCTGGATTTACGAATGGTGTCTTACATCTATACCATCGCATGGTTTCTCGTTGAGAGTTTTTCTTATTATTTATTCGCCGACACATTAAGTTACGGAACGAAAATTTACAAATTTCACTAATGTGTGGTAAAGGTCGTCTCATTTTCAATTTTCACCCCTCAATCTGAAACAATTTTTCTTTTCGTAAAGTTTCGTTTAATAGTTCAATTCAATCAAACGACAACTGCCTGCACTGGCATACAAACAAGAATTGTCATAGACACCGCCCGTTCGTAGATGAATGTCAATTGCGCACAACCCTCAATAGTAGTTCGTTTGTTCAACTTATAATTTTGGGTACTACACCAGAGTCGCATAATATCGCATAGCAACTCTAGAGGGTGTCTTATAAAATCAAAACTGCAGTTAAGTTTATGATTTGCTAACTATGGACATTTACTTCATAACCACTTATGTCATTTTCTTTAATTGAATAATATTTTTCAAGCTTTCGGTAAGTTGATGAAAACCATCACAATACACCAAAGTTAGTTAGAAAGCCTGTTATGTTTACAATCATATCTTCCGATATGCCACTGACATTTTTAATTAACAAAATATGTTACCTGTGCAGCATTTCAAATTTTTCTAAGTAATTTTCCTTGTTGCTAAATTCAATTATGTAGTTGCTGCAGCTATAAAGCACAAAGCATTATGTAATTTATCCTTACATAAGGATGTTATCACATTATGTCATTACGTAAAGTCTAATTACCTTCTCTAATTAAACATTGGATCATCAACCGTACTTATTGTAGGAGTTAATAGCTTTACTTTTTTATTTGCTATTGTTCTGAACACCGATCTTCAAAAGGGTGTTAAGCCAAGTTTGTTGCACTAATGCGCCAATGTTTATTAGAAGCATACTAAAATAATGCTATTGTTTCCATGTGAGTAGAAAAGGTGTCAAAGTTTTTGGGATATTTAAATAAATAAACAAGTTCATATTATTTAAAATGTGCAGTCTGTACAGGACGATCATAAGTATTGTCTCAAGTTTGAAACAAAATTTGAATCTAAAAATACCAATTCTAGATTTTAAAAACCTATTTGTCAAGTGTAACGCATTTAATTTTTTCCAGGCGAACTTTTATTACGTAGACTTGGTCTTGGTGCCCGGTGTTGAGTCTCATTGTAAAACCCGTGGTACGTTTTTAAACATTGCTGTTACAATATTGCTACTGCGTCCACCAAATGGTTTTAATGCACGTGGGTCTTAACTTTCTCCCAGAAATACACCTTTCCTACACCTAGATAAAATATTTTAAGCCAGATTCTAGTACAAAACGGATGACAACTATGCTAAACTCAAAGAATTTTTTTATAGGGTTCAAGACTGTGTTTATTTACCTTATTATTCTGTTTAGTTGAAGGTGAAATTTTTTTGATCTAAAAATAGGAACTTTGAATGTTCGATTTGTGGTATATCTTGTCAGCAGCTGCCTGTTTTTTATTAATCTCAGAACCTTTAGTTACTTTGATGGTCTATAGCAGAAAAACTAAGTGGTGGGGGGTAGATAGTATAGAACAAACACCAGGAAATATTCGCACGAGCATGACTGTACTTTAAAGTTATAAGTTTAGTTCTGAACATAATTTGAAAATTCACAATTTGCACGACCTTTATCTAAAAAAGTAGTAAAGTTTGGTACACCTTTTCTATATTGCATTTTTTTAATTTGTCGTCAAGCTGCAGACATAAACGAGATTCTTTCTCTTACTTTAATATATAGACTATCTTTAGAAGTAAATCTAGAGGCAAATAAATGTTGAGGAGAGAAAACCAGGCGAAAAGGGTATTTATTCTTCTTCTTTATCTTTGTCCCCATTTATATCTCACGGTGTTGAGTCTTTGATCCATTTCTTAAAGATGTTTCTTTCTCTTGCTATTGTCTATGCTTCTGTGATGGTTTTCCCCTTTTCTTTGTCATTTCATCTATCGCTGCTTCCCACTGGATTCTCGATCTACTCCGCTTTCTCCTTCGGGTTTCATGTTGAACATTTTGTTGGGTATTTTTTCCTACTCAATTTGAACCAGATGGCCGAACCAGCTTAGTTGTTTTTCGTCTATTTCTTCTACTAGAGATTTTAGATCTAATGTGTTTTTAACGCTTCTGTTGCGTACTCCGTTCCTTCTAGTTTTTCTTATTATTTTTAGAAGGTATCTTATTTCTGCAGCTGCTATTTTGGATTTATGCTTATCCAGCATGTTTCTGGTCCGTAGTTAAGTGTAGGTATGTAGATAGTTTTGTATAGGTAATTTTTTCACTACTAGGGTATTGTTTATGTGGTAGCTTGCTTTGTGGCTATTGTGTTTCGTATTTCTTGATCTATCTTACCGTCTTTACTGATCATAGTTCCTAGGTATTTGTATTTGTCTAGTAGCGTTAGTTGTTGTCCATCTGTTCTTATGTCTATGTTTTCTTTTCTTTCTTTTATGATATGTAGAATGCTACCCTTGTTCTTGTTAATTTTCATTCCTTTTTTTCCAATCAGATTTTCTAATTTGAATGTTTCTTTGTAGAACATTTACTTTGCTAGACGTTAATACTACATCGCTTGCGTATATGAGGTCTTATGCATGGCATCCTGGTCTTATTGATCTGGTTTGGTTTTTAGCTTGTATTATTATATCCATGTAGGCAGTGAAAAGAAGTAGACTTAAACTGTCGCCTTCTTTGACTCCTTTTTCTATTTTAAACTCTTCCAATGTCTTTTTATTTAATATAACCATTTCCGTTACGTTGTTGTATGTGCTTTTGATTACTCTTTGTAGTTTTGTATTTCTTGCTAGTTCTTCTACTGCGTTCCATATATAATGTGTTGGCCCTTGGTCAAACGCTGCTTTTAGATCTAGGAAACTTAAGTACACTTTTATATTTTTATCTATGGTTTTTGTATTATGGATCTGAGAGTTTATATATGATTTTGTGTTTACCTTTTTGGCCGGAATGCTGTTTACTCTTCTTTGAGTTTATCTTCTATCTGAGCTCTTAAACGTTTTTCTAGGATTTTTGAAAATAATTTGAGCGGGACTGGTGCTAAACTGATTGCCCTGTAGTTATCGCAGCTGGTTGTTTCTCCCTTTTTGTGAATCGGTACGATTATGTGTTTTCCCAAATCTTAGAGTAATCCATGTTTGTTGAAATATTTTTTGTAGCCATCGATCTACTGCGGGTACCCCTTGTTTTATAGTTCCGGTGACATGATATTTTTATTCTTCTTACTTCTTCTTCGCGTATTTTATCTTCTGCATCAATTGTTTTCTCTGTCTTAAAGATTTTCTGGGTTTTCTCGCAGATACTCTGTTTTCCTCATTTTTTATTGCTTTAAATTTAGCTGCATAAAGGTTTCTCCATGTTTGCAATTCCCCGTTTTGGTTCCTTATGTTTCGTATTTGTCTTATACTGTTTCATTTTAACTTCTTGACTATATTCCAGAACTGTTTTTGATTTTCATTCAAATTTTTATTTATCTTCCCAGATATCAAGGTTTGCTCTTTTTACGGCTCCCTTTGCCTATTGTCTTTTCTGTTGGTATGCCTCTTGATCTATGTCTGTATTTATTCCTTTGAACCTGCACCATGCTTATTTTTGTAATCTTGTTTATAACCATATCGTTCCACTATTTGGTTCTCCTTTGGTCTCCTTGGCCTGTTTTCACTTTTTTTTGTATATATTTTGTTTGCTATCCACGTTATTCTTTCATTAAACTTTTTTTATCTATTGTTGAGGCTCTACTGTTCTTCTGTCTCCACTTCTTGCTCTCCTAAGTTGCTTAATTTTCTGTAAAATTCTTCCAGTTTAATCTTTTATACAATGTTGGTGTATCTTTAGGGAGTATTTTCAAATTGGTGTCGGTTATCAGTAATCGATGGTCGGTGGTGAGTTCTGCTCCTCTTATTACTTTTACGTCTTGGATTGCGTATCGCATGGTTGTAGAGTATGCTATGTAATCTATTATACTTTTCTGTCTCTTTCTTTTGCCCCATAAGTAATCTTGTGATTTGTTTTGTGTCTGAACTACGTATTTATTATTAATATTTGGTTATTGATGCAGATATTAGTCATTCTTTCTCAATTCTTATTTAAAGTTTCTTCTCTTCCATGTTTTCTTATTGCTCCATATTTCTGGTTTTTATCTTTTCATATGTGGGCGCTCTATCACCGTTTATCATAACTTGTCTATTTTTGCTTTAATTTTTTTTTAATATTCTTTGTAATCTATCATAGAATTGATTCTTGTCTCTAACGTCTGCGTCGTCCGTTGGCGCATATATTTGTATATACGGACCTTTTCTTTTAGCTTTAGGCTAACTGTTATGATCCCAGGTTCCCAGTTAGTAAGTTTGGCTTATGATCTCCACTCCTTTTTTCTCTCTGTCTCCGGGGGTTTTCCTATATAACTCAATGTGTATCTTTGTTTAGTGTCATATGTTCTTGTCCTTTCCTCTTCACTTCACTTATTCCAGAATCTCTAACTTTATATTTTTTTTTCTTCTGTACTAATTTTATCTTTTTTTCAGTTAGTGTTTTGATTTTCCATGTTCCAATTCATATCCGTTGTCTTGCAGGTTATCTCCTATTAAGTAATACTATTCTGAATCTCTTGTTATTTCTCTGTAACTCGTATAAGTGCTTATCCCAACGACGAGGGTCCCGTTACCTCGGGACAATTGGTACCAGGTTATACCTCCTCGATGGTGGCCATAGGCTCATTCGTTTTTTAGCAGGAGGTACAACGTGGACGTAAGTTTGTCATTTGGGTGCCACCCCTTACCTTCCGGTATTTATTTTCCTACCTCTAAAAAGTAAAATATTTCCTCCATCAAACAACGTGAGAGAGAAAGCCCTGTTCTTCAATTCGAAGATCATTCTTATCATCTAACAGCCTCTGAATTTTTTATTTTAATCTTTAAAGGCTCCTAGCTGCTATCAAAAAGCTTTCCGAAGGTTTACACAAGTTTTCTTCAACATTTATCTACCTCAGGGTTTTTAAAAATAAAAAACTATTTTTGGTCGTATTTTATTATTTAAAAAGAACATTACTATTATTAACCTAAGTAACACGCAATTTACTATAAAAGTACAGTCTGGTATATAATCTCCTGCTTATCTCACGCGTGCCACCAACTTTTCAAAGTATGTAAACTGATATTGAAAGAGTTTTTTTATGAAGGCTGTTGCTTGCTTTTTGTACTCAATTGGCCTTTACTAGAAAACTTTGACATTATTTTATGTTCGTGTAATAAATTTGATACGGCACTTTTATATAAAATGGAATGTGGCCGCTCAATTGAGACCCTTGGCTGCGATCGCATTTACGTTTATTTTGAATGAAGGGTAATAATGCGGTAGCTCCGTATCAGAGATGGTGAACGACGACAGAGTAGTGAGAGCGAAGATACGGTAGCCTCAAACCCTTATATAGAGTAGAGTCTTACTATTATTATATTATTATTACTTCTCATATATGGCTAAAGTATCATGTACATAGTGCAATGTTGCCATGTTTGACCAAAAGGTATAATTTTTATTATTATAATGTTTTTGTATAAGCCCTGAATATGTATTTTGATCATAACCAACTTCTGAAGGAGCAATAAATAGAACAGACCGTTTTTTGCTACTTATAGCTAGGGCACTTGTTAATAAATTACCACAGAATTGAATTAAACACATTCTTTGTAGAAGTAACTATTATTACTGGCAATATCAATTCCAGATAATGTGAAGTAGGACTCATTGTCCATGCACAATGCACATTTCACTTTGTGCTTCTCGTAAAACTCATCAATAAGTTTTTTGCGGGTGTCCTCTTTTAGTATTTTTTAGGGTTATACACACATGCACTAATTATGTAATAATGTATATTTTGAAATTATCCAATTGAACGTAAAAACAACCGCAATTTTTTTCTCAAATGAAACAGACATTACATAGCAACTATGTGATAACAATTTCTATATTTTTAGTCGACATTCTATTTATGTTCTTGATTTGTTACCAATTATAAACATTTCCTTGAAAATGCATATTTTGGATAACTTCATATTGCTCATATTATGACAGCAGTTTTTTGGAGAGCTGTGCCCATCTATACAGCACAAAACTGCAAACAAAATTATTAAAAAGTGGCCTGCTTCTTAAGCGTAACAAATATCTGCAAAACGAATTGTAAAAACTAACTACAAGTCTCCCACAAGAGATTAAAAATGTATATGATTTATTCAAATATATAATTAATTTGTTAGTAAAAAAAAATTAATAAATTTTAGGTAATGGAGAGTAATGTTGTTCTATGAGGTGATTACATTTGTAATTTGGTTCAGGGAATATGGAACATGAAAAGTAGATCAAATAGTTTATTACTTCTCAGAATGCTTCACCCACCCCGCAAAAATAGTCTTAAATTCGGTCTATAATCTTTGTCCACCACGCGTACTCACGCCTGTCTCCTCTAGGTCTTCTTCGACAATCGTTAAATATTTTTTTAAGTCTTTTTATCTTCCTTGTGCCGTCCAGTTCTCTCTTCATTAGCTAGTTTGGTATATTGTCCTGTATTAGTCTTTGTATATGACCTAGTCACCTTATTTTTTGCACTTTTATGATTTGGGTTATATTGTGTTGATTACAAATACATCACATCCTCGTTTGTCCTTCTTTTACTCTGTAGCATTTTTGTTTCCCAAACTTTCATTCTAGTTTTCTCACGTCTCATATGCGCAAGTAACTATAAGTCTTAGTACTGTCTTATAAATCTTTAACTTAGCACCAGTACTTTCTTTAGCGTATTATATTTATGCACCTAAGTGCAGATTTACTGTCTGCCCTTAATTTTCTTTTTCTAATTTTATTGCTAGTGTTTTTATTATATTAATCTTCTGTCCTATCACCATGACTTTGGATTTATTACATCAAAACGCAGTTCTCTTTTCCTGTCCTGGTATCCAACATTCTTTGTCGTTTTTTCCATTTTCTATGTTCATCTTAGATCTTAGATCGTCGGAAAATGCTAGACACTATTGACTTTTGATGATTATAGTTCCTTTGGTTGAAAAGTATCTGTCTCTTGTTATCTCTTCTTGCATCAAGTTGACCAGGATTGATGAGTTTGGATCACACCCCAGAACCTCAAAGGTCTTATTTTTAGTATACTTTAATGTCATTTTTATTAGTTTTAGTAAATTTGTAAGCGTTACGTATTTATAAATAGTTTTTCTCTGTTGACTGTATCGCAGAACTGCCCGAAGTCAATGAACAGCCCGCTGTGTTGGGGTTATAACTGTTTTTTTATCTTTAATGTTGATAGCTCTACTATTACCTCTCTTCTTTGGTCTTATTTCCAGATAAAGTTTTTTGCTCTTTTTCTTAATGTATTTCTGTACTATTTATTCAATTTTCTTTTCTATATGTCGTCTCTTTGCTGACTTGCAGGCTTCTTTAAATTTCCTCTTTGGCATTTTGACCTTCCCAGCGTCATCTTTCTTTTAAGTTTTATAATTTGTATCTCGATCAAATTTTTTAATTCACTCGTTTTTTATTTTTGTCTTAGTACCATCCTTTAATTGTTTCCACATTGTTTTAACCTGCGTTCTTACTTTATTTTTTAGCGCATTAACTTTGTATCTACTCTTGTTGTATTCCTGCTTTATTTTTCCCTATTTGCTTCTGTTTTGATCCTAATTCGTATTATAAAATGATCAGAATTAGCTTTTCCAAATACTCGTAAAACCTATTTCTTTCCAAGTTTTTTATTTGGAGTGTCTATTTATTGGTAGTATCTCTGACACTATAAATTAATTACTTTGTTTTTTATTTTTACGTTAAACCTGCCCCTAGCATTCTAATTTTGCTGATGCTGTAAAACGTGTAGTAGTCTTCCACTTCTGATATTAGATTTTGTTTGTTTTGTTTCTTGTAAGGGTAGTATATTCATTCGATGCCTTCTTGTCCCTAACACCAGATTTTCAGTACTGGTTCGTAATAAGATTTCCTTACGTTCCGTGTAGCCAGAATTATCTGTCGTCTATTATGATATGTGTCTTATTTTTTGCTACAAACTTTAAATCTATTTTTTCTCTTGTCAATTTTTTTGATTTGGTCGTACCGTTGTATAATTTTATCACTGTTGCCTGTTAATTTTGTAGTGAAATCTCATTTCCGGAACTGTTTCTACTTTTATCTTTATTTGTTTTTTTATTTTTGATTTTAAAGTCATATACAGTCTTCAACGATAATTTTTTTGTAGGTTACTTTCGCTTTTGTATTCGTCCTTTATCTGGTGTTTCTCTAATTTGCATTCGTATTTCTCACTCTTTTGCTGTTAAGTCATTGTCGATTTATATGTATATGTTATGGCTCTTAAACTTACACTTATTTTGGGTCGTCTTGAGTTTTTTATTCTGCTGCTCCAGTTCGAAAAACTGCTCCTCACGAGAATCCATGAAACTGTCGACCTACATGAAATTCTCCCAAACTACCAGTTTGGCTTCCAGCAGCATCATTCTACTATCCACCAAGGGCACCGAATAGTTAACAGCATTATGGAGACTCTACAAACCAAGCGCGTCTGCATACTGTATGCCTAGACATAAAACAGGCTTTCGACAAAGTATGGCACACGGATCTGTTATACAAAATAAAACTCTATTTAAAAATCAGCTGTACCTCATACTAAAATCATATCTAACCCAGAGGACTTTCCAAGTAAATAACACAACTTCTGAATACCACGAAATTACATCTGGAGTACCGCAAGGTGGCGTACTGGGACCGCTGCTGTATCTCCTACATACTTCCGACACGCCTTCAACTGACGATACTGTACTTGCAATGTTCGCCGATGATACAGCTATCCTCTCAATAGACGAAAACCCAATAACTGCAGCAGCCCATCTACAAACACACTTAGACATCCTGCAAAACTGGTTCAACAAATGGAGAATTACAGTCAATAGCGACAAATCCTCGCAAATCACTTTCACAAATAGACGTATTGCAAGCACACTAAACAACATCAACAATATCCCGATACCTCAGAAGACGGACATCAAATATCTTGGACTACACCTAGACCATAAGCTCACCTGGAGCACTCACATCAAAGCCAAACGAAAACAAATAGACCTTAAAATTAAACAAATGCACTGGCTCCTTGACAGACGCTCCCAACTCTCACTGTCAAACAAACTACTGTTATATAAAAGCATCATAAAACCCATCTGGACATATGGTATACAGTAGTGGGGATGCGCTAAAGCCTCCCACACAAAGATCCTGCAACGAAGCCAATCAAAAATTCTTCGCAAAATAGCCAACGCCCCATGGTACATCTCTAACGAAACCCTTTACACAGACCTAGGAATTCCATACGTAGCCGCAGAAATACAGAAGCTTGCTCGAACATACACGAACCACCTGACAGGACATAAAAACCAGCTAATAGAACAGCTCTCTAACCAGTCAACCATCACCAGACGATTAAAACGAAATTGGCCACAAGGCCTTCCAGTGTAACTACCCAGAATAACTTAGTGTTTAGCCTACGGGGAGTAAGGCGCTGGCCGGATCCCCCCTATGACAAAATTATAAATTATAAATAATTTACTTATTATTCGCGAGAGAGTAGATTTTAAATAAGCAACAAATAATAAAAAAAGGAATTGTCGTACTCTTAATTTAACATCCTGTTTGTCAAAAACGAGTTCTTTTATCACTATGTTGCTCCGTTTTTCCAGGCTCCCCTTCTTTTCAAGTCTTTCCTACAAATTTGTTATTCCTTGATTTGGCTCCTTATTTTTCTTTTTTATTGTTATTTTTTCCAAATATTCTTTTTGATTTTGTATGACTAATTTTAAGCCTTGCCCATCATAAAAGTTTAAATTTTCTCTCTTTTTCTGTTTGTATCTTTTTCGACGTGACTTTGCTTGGGTGTATACGTTCAGCGCATACTTATGTGGTACTAACTTTGCAACCTTTAAAATCCTCATTCTGATTACTTTATATGTATAGCGGCAATCCCGCTTGTTTATTTGGCGCAGAGTAGCTGTTTTTATGCTATTTATTAAGTGTTAAATTTTAATTAGTGTGTGGTTCGTACCTTATGTTATGTAGATTATATTCTTTATTGTTGTACCTTTTTTTGTTACAATACCCTACAGCCACCTTTTCTAAATTAAGCTCCGAATTGAGTCACTTGTATTGGGGCAAATTTAAACCACACAACGAGGTCAGTTTAACTCAGCTTTGCTATGAAAAATGTTACTTTCTCCTATAACATTTTTTTTAAATAACTTTTCGTGGGGAGCTTGGTTATGACATCACGTTGTGAATAGAAGAGACTTTATTAAATCCCTCAAAAATGCCACGGACGAACCTTTACTCGATTTTAAAACTGTTTAGCAATTTAAAGATAATCAATATTTTTATAAGATCATTACTAATTAATAATTCTCTTTAACATATTAGACCTAAATATGTATATGTAAAATAAAAATTAATTCAAACTATATATGCATTCTTCAATACCATTACGTACCCAAATCAGTGGTGTTATGGATTTTATGTGAAAATTAAAATTGTATATTGGGTTGAACCTCATTAATTCCACGAAATATAATTAATTATCTTCCCCACCAAATTGTTTAGAAACCAGGTTTTTTCTAATTATTATCACTATTTAGCTGTGGGTTATTTTATATATTTACAAATTTAAATTTACTTTCTACATGTCGTTTTTGCTATACGAAGTCGATGTTCTCTTAAAGAAACCTAACTTTCTTTATGTATGCCAGATGTGCTCAACACGAGAGTTATGTGATATCGTTTGATGTCTTAGTGAAAAGTCACTTGATTGAGCAATGGACAAACAATCTGTTGTAGCAAGCACGCTATCACTACATAATACCACCCAAATTATCCAATTTTAGTAATAACTCCTAGGAGAGATAAGATATTAGATAGTTCCACCCAAAAGTATTGAGAGAGTCTGACCTGTGTATCAACGCTTTCTGCTTTCTAACTCCTAAACTTATTTAACTAGTCGTACTAGATGTTAGCAATAATGGTTTCTTATGTTTTTGTAAAAGCCTTCCAAACCTGAAGCAAAATCGATTTGGTATTATTCGTAATTTTGAGGCTACTGTGAGACCGCTTGATGTTTGAGTTAATTTTTTATCAAATGTTAAAAATAGATTATAAGAGAACTCAGTTTTGACTAAGAAGTATGTATGTGTTATGTCGTTATTTTGTATTCCTTGGCGTCAAAATATATGACAACCGTTTGCTTAACTTTCAGTTTATTTTCTGTCTTAGATGTGATTTTAGAGTTTCTTACATAAAGTATAATGACAAGTTCCAGCTGAGTCAGTTCGTCTCGATTGCAGTCTTAAATCTTAATAATTTAACTAAAAGTCTTAGATGGTGAGCCATCTCCAAAGATCTATGAAATCAGTTACGAACAGTCTATTTTAAACTAGTACACGGGACATCAGAATAAAATAGACACTAACTGAAAGTTAGTTTAGTGCTGTTTAAACCGTGCCAAGCTAATCTGGATGCAAAGATCTAGATGATTCAGTTGTTGACGTGTCATATTGTACACTAAGCGTGTTGTCTTATAACAAGAAATTATGAATAAAAAAATATTCTTGTCGATAGTGTGTCGGGTCATTAATCTATTTAAAAGAAAAAATAAACAATTAGCACTTCCAAGTTCCGGTCTTGCAGGACTTTCGGAAAGAACAAAACGAGCAGCAATAAGAGAAGTCACCAGAACCCCTGAAAAATAAAGACAAATTAGTACAGGTACCAGAAGAAGCAGGAGTATTATTAATTGTTATTTATATAGTATGGAGATATACTGTACAAATGCGTTGTCAAAACGTTTTTTGATACTTTTTTAGAAAAAGCATCGACAAAATTGGGTAACAGAGATGCGTTCCGTCATTTTTTCGGACAAAAGGCTGATACTTCCAATTTTTAGGTATCAAATCTGGGTATGTAGGTGTCCATTCAATCAATAGGATGATAAATGTCTTTACTATACTTTAAAAGTACAAAGCTAGTAAATATAATGGTGTGAGATTGCATTTGGTATGATGGCAGATCTCGTTTAATGTAGTATGGTGGTATTAAAAATACCGCCAAATATATTCAAATGTCAAGGGATTACCTCTTATCTGTCTTCAATGGTAAAATACCATATGGTCAGTAGTCTCCAGAAATGAAAACAACGGAAAACCTGTGGCATATTATATTAAAACACGATCGATAGCTCACGAATACATAGCAATCGAGTGAATGACAATTGCTTCAAATGCTAAAAGCAAAATTTAGGTTTAGTTAAGTATGAATTTTAGGTTTTAGTTCAATATTTGGGTAAGTGTTGTGTTAATAAAATATATTTTGTATTTGTCAATTTTTCTTGACACATTAGTGTACAATAAATGGTTTTATTTTTGGTAAATAGGAAGTAAATGATAACATAATAAGTAAACAAATATAGAAAATTAATGTTGTATACTAATTGAGTAACTTAAAGGGTATATTTTATAGTTTTATTAATTATCGAATACAGAGAATTAGCAGTAACATAAGTCGACAAAAACGCGTAATTAATGTAACATTTAGAAAATGATTTAATCTAAAATTTACAGTTTCAGAGTGTTATTAACAATTTCTAATCCAAACACCACTTGGTGCTTCTCATGATTTATTGCCAAGTGAAATTTTATTAATGGTTTTGGCTTCATTCTCAAGATTAGCTAACAGCGCAAACGTTGATGCTGGATTAACTACTTTCTAATTTAAGATGTGTCAGAAATAGTGTCTTCATCGTCCCTTTCTGTCATATACCGAAGCTGATGGGCAAGCGTTGCCGGAATAGCGCTCGAGGATTCGTTTCCATCCTTGAGCACACTGGCATTAATGTCGACAACTTTTTCAAGTGTAGTAGGAATAGCGGATTCAAGAATGCTGTTAGCACGATTCCGCTGTCCATATACGCATTTGTGGAAAATATACGACCGATGATATAAATACTGCAGTTACTGTACTCTTGAGGTGCAGTTTTTCGATAAATTGCTTTGTTGTGCTTACTTTAATAATGCCAATAACTGTGAATAATAAATTGTGATAAAAAAGGCAACTTTATACCTTACATTGTTTTGGGACTATTGTCGATTTTGTGAAACTCCGGAAATGACACTGTTTTTTCATTCTTGTAATAACAAAGTTGTCGATTTTTGGTTTCACCAGAAGATCCCTATATATTTTTTGTTTACTTGTTTATTTGCAAACTATACTATCAGTACAATAAACAAATGTGATGTGTATATAGAATTGACATGAATTCACAGGAGAGAAAGGTACAAAAGCCTCAACCCTAAGATTTCTTAAAAAGCTATGCATGTCTTAATTATTTCCTAATTAATACATGTTATAACTACTTTCAAATCTATCGGGTAAAATTGAATGTTCATATTGTTATCAAGGAGTTTAATGGGTAAAGTACTGCTGTGATGTTCCAACTTGGTTAGGCATTTTTCACTGCACTTTTTAATTCTCTGTTGCACTGAGTCAACTTTCATACCGCTAAGAATGTCATTGTTTTTAACAAAATAGGGAACATCACACATAGCTCGTAGCACTTTTGCCTAAAATTGTTCTATAATTACGATATTAGAGTTCGCTGCTGTGCCCCACAGTTGAATGCCGTACAATCAAATTGATTTAAATGCAACAATGTACAGCAATAATTTATTTTGTAGAGATAGTTTAGGCTTTCTGCCGAGCAGCTAGTAGTGTTTACTGAATTAGCTGTTTCCTCTTGCTCATGTGCTTTTTCCAAGTAAAACCTTTATCTAAATGCATGTCCAGATATTTGACCTCTGTAACCTGTGGTAGTGGTGTATTATTTATATATACTTCTGGTGTTCTTCCCCTGCACACCTAAAGGTGATGTGCAAAGAATTTGCTTAATTGATCTTGATTCTCCATTTTGCACATTTGTCAATACGATGTAAAAGAGTTTGTAGCATTGCAACAGCTATTTTTTGGATCTTTATGTCTGCATATGATTGCCTTATCATCTGCAAAGATAGCTGTAAGTCCTTGTTCGTCGGTAGACATATTAGCAATATAAAGGCTATATAGAAGAGGTTTCAGTACACTTGCCTGGGGTACGTCTCATATGATAGGATAGAGTTCTGTGAGATTGACCATACTACACTTGGAAGAATCGTTCTTCTAGATATGCTTTCCATATAACATAATAAAAGTGTGGGAGAGTACTTTTTAATTTAAAGAGTAGTCCATCATGTCATACCTTATCAAATGCCTGTGTGTCGTCGAGGAAGGCAGCTCTACAATAAGATTTTGCTTCGAAGGATTGATTAACATAATTGACTGCTCTATGAACTTGCTCTATTGACCAATGTTTTTTTCTAAAACCAACCTGATTTTCAGATATTTAATTGATATTTTCAACAATTGACATAAGTCATCTACCGATGTTTTTCAAGAAGTTTACCTAGTACATATAGCAAACTAATTGTTCGATAAGAAGTTACTTCGTTAAGCGGTTTGCCTGGTTTTGGTGTCGCTATAAGCTGAGTCACATTCCATTGAACCAGATAAAATTCCAACCTCAGAATCGCATTATATAACATGGTAAGCATTACCATACCCTTTTGAGGCATTTCTTTTAGTAATAGTCCTGTTAAGTCGAAGCCTGGAGACTTTTTTGGGTTGATATCAGTTTTAGTCGTCTCTTTGACTTTCTTCGCGGTAAGTAGCTTTGGCAATGGAGACATTTGGTACGAGGCTTCCAAAAATTTTTGTATGTCATACTCTTCTTCGGGAGTTATGACCGTCAGTAAAAGATTAAAGACGTTTTTGAAATGTTGAGCGAACACTATTGCCTTTTCTTTATCCATTCTTGTCCAAGAGTTGTTTGCTGTTTGTATGGGAAGAATTGGTTGATTTTGACGTTTGATTCTTTTTGTAGCCGTCCATAATGCATAATTTGTATCATCATTAGGACTTAAATTTTTTAAATTCTCCTGAAAGCTCTTATTTTTCAGATCTTTAATTGCTCTTTTGGGGTCTGAGCATACCTGGTTATAACGTGTTTTGGCAGACGGGTATTTTGTGTTTTGCCATATTCTCTTCAATAGTCTTTTTCAACAATTGCCTTTTTAATTGTAATTGGACAGTATCCCTTCTTTCTAGTAGGGGAAATTTGGGGAGTAGATTCCCAAGCTGCTTCTTGAATAAGCTTCTGGAGTAATTCGTCTACTGCTAATTCTACTTCTTCATTAATCGTTAAAGGGATTTTCATATTTAACTTAGTGTTTATTAAATATCTAAAATGATCCCAATCTGTTCTCTTGTTAAATAATTTAAGTGGTTCCTCTTTTTCAGTGATTATGGTTCTTATTGTGGCTGTAACAGGCGTATGGTTTGAACTAAAATTTAAACAGGATACAATATCCTGATACTCTGGAGCTATGCTCTTAGTCACAAAGAAGTCTAGCAGGTCTGGCAATTTGTTTATATCTGTTGGCCAATAGATGGGTTCATAAGTTGACAGGTGATTTAAATGTAATTCATGAATAACTTGTTGCAGTACTCGTCCTTTACCTGGTGCAGTTATACGTGAGCTCCACAATATGTTTTTAGTCTTATAGTCACCCCCAGCTATGAATCTATTGTCTAAACTTCGGAAATAAGTTACAAAACCATTTTTATTTGTTAGTTGATTTGGCGGACAGTATGCTGCTGAGAGCCTAATTGGACCGCACCAGTCTTCTATTTCTACACTGGTTGCTTGTAGAAAGTTTTCTCAAAACTTAGATACTTCGTGATGTTTAATGTTTTGCTTTATTAATGTAGCTGCTTCCAGGTATTTTGTGCTGTAGATGGTGTAGTTTTGCGTTTTAAAATGACTTGAATTGTTGAAATGAGTTTCCAAAATAAGGAGGATATCTAAGTTGTGTTGTTTGAGAAATACTTTTATTTTCTGTTTATGCTGTGTAAGCCCATTGTCGTTTCAGAGCCCTATTGTGTAGATTGGTGCCATATTTGTTTTTTAAATAATTCCTCTCTTAGAAGTTTGACCTGTGTTGATAATTCATTAATTTTTTATTATTGGATTTGCATAGTCTTGAGATTATTATGGATTTCAAGTTTGCTCTTTGTTGTCCTGAGATTTGGTTTTTGGTTGAATGTGTGTGAGAAGAAGCTGCAATATGTGCAAAAGTCGGATAAGTTGTTAATCGTTCTGAGTTTTGTGGTGCGTGAGTATTGTTTGTCACTGGTATCGACATTTGTGGTTGACATAAATCGTGTTTTTGCAGAACTACTTGGGTTTGTGAGATTTTAGGTTGTGTCATGGATTTTTCTAGCTGTTGTTGATTGCGAAAGGAGTGTACTTTCCTGTTTGGCTTGAGTACCTTCTACACAGAATATCCAAGTAAACCTTGCATTCCTTTATAGTTTGCAGGGTGCGCTCCGTTACATAGCACACACTTACGCTATCTTTGGAGCTACTTTAGCAGTAGACATTAAGAAGTTAGAAGTAACTTTCGTTTGAAATTTTTTATAGTTTTATATTTCTCATAACAATGTTATAAAACATATGCACTTAAGGCAGACCGTACATAAGACTCAGGATATGCAACTTCTATTTCACTTTCTCTAATGATAATTTGAATAATATATATATAATTAACTAGAGATTTTTAAATTTAATTTTCTATTTAATTTAATTTTATTAATATTTAACTTGAACTATGATACGATTTGTTGTCTATAATTTTAATCGAGATACATTTTAGAAATATTTGTTTATTATTACTAAATTGATTTAAAGCTTTTTTTCTAAGTGATAAAGACATTACGTCTATTAAGTTATTTTTAATGATATTTTATTCTTTATATTGTCATAAAAACAAATTTATACATATTTATTTAGTTTTACTTTTATTCTCAGTCATACTGATTCTTTTTTAATGACTCTTACCTTGATTTATGCAAATTTTTAGCAATTAGTTAGTTTTGTGACAATAAGTCGGCATTAATTTAACATTTTTTCCTCATTTTATCCAGATGATAATTTATTTTCCACTTGATCCAATTCAATAAAACTCAAGCAATTAGTCGCTCGAAAAAACAACATTCTGAGAGCAACATTCGACTTCTTAATAAAAGGTTAAATTTGAACAAAGGTTTTTTCCATTCTCTAAAGGTCATGATTATCATTTGTTTTCCAATTGTGCGCCACTGATTTATAATAAAGTTTATGTGCTGTTGCTTTGTGCTATGTTGTTTATATCTTTTTACATCTACATACTTTCTCACTCGTGTTAATAGTTACTCCAGTGAGCAAAGCTCTATTATAGGCCACTTTAATATAAATTTAATTATCTATCTTTTGTATTAATTATTATTTTATGCAAGATTTTAGAAAACATTAGTGCATCCTTCTTTAAATTCTGGAACAGTCAAAAATGTTGTTGCAGAGAAGTAAATTTGCATGGTGATCTAAGAGCACCGAAAAAGGTTGGCCTGTGATAACAAATAGTAATAGTACAGTAAGGTTAGGGGAGATGGTGTAAATATAGGCACCCTATTTTGTTTTTGACTTAAAGTTACTTTTATATGAAAAAATTCTAGGTTTCTGACCTTCACTAACAACTACAACAAGTTTACTAAGTGAAAGGAGAAAACGAAGATTTAAAAAAGGTTTTAAAAGAGTACCAGAAAAAAATGAGGCGCAAATATGGACCTTCTTTAAAAAAGTGACAAATATAGTTTAAAATGTTTTAAAATAGGATAAAACAATAAAAAAACGATACAAAGAACTAGCCGTATGTTAAATAAACAAATCAAAAATTATTTACAGAAATCGCAAACATAAATGGCTCTTTCAGCTCCGGCACAATCTAAGTGTCCCCACATTTGGCACATAACACTCTTCTCAGCGAGTATCTTGAGAGAACTTTTCATTACAAAAGATGCAAGTTGCATCGCTTGAGTCTCGTTTATCCCCATCGTTGATATTCAGGTTATCGTCGCTGTCCATAAAGGGAGGGTGGCAGGAGTCTGATGAGTCCGATAAAGATTTGCATCGTTTCGAGAATTTTCTTCTTTTGAAGGCTGTTGGTTTTCCCATCCCTGGCCTCTGGCCAATCTCTACCCCGGGGAAAACTCAACGACCTCTTCTTGAGAGCACTTTTGTCAAGCGATTTGGTTAACTGATCCTTGTATGGCGTTCCAGTGACGAGGCAGGCCCTTGCTGCTTTGCGTCCCCGAGTAGTGGTTCTCTTCTTAATATTGGGGACAAGAGATATGTCGAACGGAGAAACTGCTTTTGAAGTTTTCGAGGAACATTGCGGTGTTTCAGCAACCTCGATCAATTGGCATTGCTAGAGCCTGTATTGTATTATCAGGATAACTCGAAGGAGAGGTAGATAATATAAACGGTCCAGAGAATGCAAGTGGAGGAGCACGTGATTTTGAAATTTTATTTGACACTATGGAGAAAGTTTTTCCTGCAACCAACTCAGTAGCTATAAAATCAGCGTCGGTGAAGATGTAGCGGTTCATGGGGAATAACCCAGTTACTTTGCTATCTCAGCCGTTTGGGTACGAATGTAGGCTTGGCCAAAAACCTCCATAACATCATGGGATGTGAGGCGACGCCCATTCTGTTGCAACCATACTCTCACTGCTTTGCTGCAGTACGAGTCAGATGCCCCATAAAAGTTTTATCTAGGGGCTGCAATTTGTGGGTGGAATGAGGAAGAAGTGAGATGATAATCACATGGTTCTTTCTGGCCAAGTCAATCACATCTGGATTTCAAACATGGCTATAATGACCATCAAAGATGAGTCGAAGAGGCCTTTGTTCAGTAGGAGTATTCGGTGAACAAATTGTTTTGAACCCATCCTGAGGGATGGGCTCTACCAATTGCACCATCAGGACAGCCTTTTGTTAGAGCTTGGGTCATGTTTGTTCTAGGGAAAATTATCATTAGCGGGACATAATGAGCCGAAGCGCTCATACTTGCGATAATTGTGATTGTAGCCGCTCTTTCTGGCGGACGTTAAAACTATAATTTGTTTGTTTCCTCTAATTCTTATCACTTTGGGAATTGGCCCGTCTCGTCCACGTTACTCAGTCTGCTGGATACGAGTGTTTGTTGAAAACGTCTGCCAATAAATCAAAGAAAGCTGCCACATTCTCTTTATTGAAACCCAAAGCTCTGGCTTATGATGTTCCACAAGGCTTGCGAATTGACAGCTGATCCTTGTGTCTCTCAAAAAAAAAAGTCAGCCCAAGCCATTTCTCTGAGCAAGTAAATATGCAATTTTTGTTAGGTCTGCCAAAGTGCATCCAAAGAAGTTTTGTTCCATCATGAGTAGGTACGAAACTAACTGTTTTTCGAGCTCTGCATTTAAGAATGGTTTTCTTCCAAGCCTTGCTTTTTGAACCGCTTGCGCAGGGGTTTTTATCAAGTTTAAGAAATCTTTGCAGAGTACTACGAGGTATCCCAAACCTTCTTGCAGCACCTTTCACGGTAGACTCCTTTGCTTTCACAGCTGCGATGGCACGTACCATTTAAGATTTATCTTACTAATTCCTCTGATTCTTGCATTTACAGCGCTTCTTCGTCCTCGGCATTCTGCAAACAATCAGAAAAAACGTTATTAGCACAATTTGGGGAAAAATAAAATTAAAAAAAAAACGCTGCGATGTTGTTACTCGAGGGTCTATTTTTAGCTCTTACTAAGCAAATAACCTGATGTGTAGAATGTTACATTGCTTTATGCACATTATCCATTATATAAAATAAAACTAAAAAATACTTTCAGGTAAGAGAACATTAAATGCTCTTATAATTATTAATGAAGTTATTACTACACCAAAAGAAATTTTAAAGTTCTCTTACCTCAAAATATTTGTTAGTTTTATTTTATAATATATTGGGTAATGTGCATAGTATAATATGTTATACATCCGGTTTTCAAAAAAATAAAAAAAACTAAAATAAAATAAACAAATTTCAATATAAGGACGTTGCAGAGTTTTTTTACCCTATTTTAATCTGAAAGGAGAGGGGGGTCGAGTAAAAAAATCTAAATACTTTTGTTCCTATGTCGGTTGTGCATATCAAAATCCGAATTGCTGTTTTCCCGTAAAAAAATGATTGAAATGATTTATGTTGTTTAAGAAAAAAAAATGTTGTAATTATCGGCCTCCCCCTTCAAATGGGGGCCTATATTTATACCAACCACCTAAGCAAGATGGCCACTATCACATGTAAACTAAAAGTGTGCGTGAGAAATGGCGTGTTTCTAAAAGTAGCTTAGGATATCCGCTTTCCGGATATCACTGTGAAATTATTTTAAACTAACCATGAGAACATGAAAGAAAACAATTTCACAAACCTGTCACAAGTTTGCAGTTCAGAACAAACTCCAAATCGCAGAATAACTGACACTGCATCCACACTACTTGAAAGGTTCCAACTGCACACTGCTATCTTATATCAATAAGTGGCGCCGTCTACAGACCTATTAACTATAAATTGATTCTACTTGAGTATGGTAAACAAAATTTTACTCTGCTCTAGTGGGGCATATCTTTTTTTCCTGGGTCTGGGGAATGACTTAAACACTGCCGTCCTTTTCCAGATGTCTTGTGGGACTCGCCGAGGCTCTGCTCACTAAACCGCATATCCCATGGCTTAGTTGTTTCACTTTGTCTTGGGACTACCGATTAGGTATTACTATAGGTCAACTGGGACATATCTGCATTGCAATAACCAAACGCTATCTTTCACTTACGAACAGAAAGCGGGTATCTGTACAAAATCGATGAACATAATGCAGTTGATTTGTTACCTTATCCTAGTTCCAGCCCTAATTTTTCACTATTTGAAGTACTGCTTGTTCCAGTTTGTTTGCGATTTAAAAGATTTTTCTTTGGGATTTTATCTTATAGAGTTTGCCGTTTTCTGTTTCTGTGTCTGTCTGTCCTCCCAGTCTGCTTCCTGCAAACTTACTTAATTCATAGCCGTTTTTTATATAGGTTTTATAAGATAGAGTCTGTCTGCCCCTTTTTATTTCTTCCTTGGAGGCTACTGAGTTAGTTTCTTTGGCTATCTATCATCTGGCATACGTCTTAAATATCTATACCATTTAAGACCTCCATATTCTAACGTTTTTGTGATTAAGCAGGCGATATTCATTCTTTTCCAAACTTTCCCAACCCTGAGAGTGTTTTCATGAATAGTAGAGAATGTAAGATTGAGTTATCTATTTGAATTCCCGTTCTTGGGAATTTTCTGTACCATATGTTCAGTGCTTGTTAATGAGAATAAACTGCACCCCCGTTTAAGACCTTTTGTTATTTTTATAATCGAAGTTATATTATTTCGCATTTTTATATGTGCTTCCGTCTGGTAATACATCTTTTGAACTATAGGCATCCACTTTTCTCGTATATTCATTCTTCTCATAGTTTTTCGTAAGTCACATCTGAATACGCTATTATATCTTTTCAAAATCTATGAAGGTCATATGCATGTCTGTTAGTTTGTCCTTATTTTGTTTTATTATCTGCCTAATACAATTTATGTTGTCCAGGCAGGGCTTTTTTCTAAATCAATTTCTTAAATCATAAATTTACTGTTTTTTTTATTTTACTTTTTATGATACTGGAAAATAGTCTCGTCATAGACTTATTTTTCTATAGCTAGAGCGGGTTTTTGTCTCTTTTTATACATTAAGCTTATATAGGCTTTTATTTCATTTCTGTAAAGTATTTTCTATTCTCTATTTTATAATTTTATTTCCACCGTATTTGAGAAGAGCCATCCTTAACTTTTTGGTTTTGGTGACCTAATGTTTTATTTTCTTTTGTTATTTCACTACTAGTGTTTGAATTTTTGCTAATTTTGTGCTCTTGCCAGAAGTTAGCATAATTCTTTCGGCGGAACAACTTTTATAGCTTCTTGCTATTCGTATCACTTCTTATTGATCTATTGTATCCAATAGTGTTATCTGTACCAGTTCACTTGTTTCTCTTTGTTTATATACATTTTACTAAGTTTCGTAGTTGCACATGTTCTTCTCTAAGTGCTGACATGCCTTTTGATGTTTATCTTATATACTTTTTATATACTTATTATAGGATAAGGAAAGTAATGTAATCGACGGAAATTTGACCTACCCAGTTTTTCACATTTCTGGACGAATTATAGCCTCAGGACACCAAAAAGTTGGTTTGGGCCATTGGTTCGTGTGTGTGTGTGTTTGTCTGTCGGTCTGTCAGTAAACAGGATATCTCGAGAACCGTAAGAGCTAGAGACTTGAAATTTGGCATGCAAGTTACTTGTAGGTAGGGGACGTATTGCGAAACTTTTGGTAAAAATCGGTCTAGTCGTTTGGTCGCAGGGTCGCAAAATCGGTCGCAAAGCGGTCGCGAATCTAAACGGTTGAAGATACAAAGAAAATTCATGAGAATAAAAATGATTTGTTATCATGAGATAAACATGAATTTAAAATAAAAGTTGGTAAAATAGGAACTCGAAAAAATTGAAGCTCAGGATTTTTAATATACCGCTAGGAGGGAGCACGCAGGCGATAATGGCGAAAGCTGTGCGGCCGAGCTCGCACGGTTACCTTCAGTGACGTAGCAAAATTTTAAGTACGAGTCAATTATTGCCTTGTACTGTTTATTTTAATCAGCTTTCGAGTGTTGGACTCGCGCCTCGCCCTTTTTTAAAATAACAAGTTCCGGGACGCGAGCAGCACAGGGCCGAGACGATGGACCCGGTATAATATATAATAATAGGATAAGGAAAGACGTGTGATGTTCACACCACATTTTTCTTAATAGTATTCTCTAGATCTTCTGAAAAGCTTTTTTTTATATTTAACTTTTCTAGATTTGATGCCGAAAAGTTAAATAATTTATTCTTCTCCTCTGAGTTGTGTAATACCGAATATTCTATAACTTCAACATGTTGGTATAATCGATATTTTGTATCCGGTTTTCACTGTGCAAGTTCTTCACAAAGTTCAGATTAGTTTTATCTGAACCTTAGTATCTCTCTTTATATTTTTTATCCAATATATAGTGAGTTCTGCAAAAAAAATAATAAAAGATAGAATTGGGTGTCTTATTGCAGAAATATTTTGCGAAAAGGCTTGGTATGTGAAATAGACAACAGATGTTCTAGAAAACGTTTACATAATTAGAAGTTTTAAATTTTATAAGATTATATTTTTTAGTAAATATTTACATTCTAAACAATCTTCACATTGATAAAAACTAAATAGTTTACCATCATTTCTAAATAGATAAGAAGTTTGCGGTAATGTCAATAGAGCTATCTAAAGTTAGTTTTTGATAGTGCAATGTCACCTGATAAATGAAAGATAATTTTTATTTATTATAATTTGAAGCTTTATAAACATTACGTTGCGCATATTTATTGACATTATGATAATGCTATAGATCATGCAGTAATCTACAATTGCTACTGCTTATGAGGTTAGAGTTATTAAATTTTTTATTTTAGTACAAGTTTGTACTAAAAATATAATTGCGCAACGATTGCTTACTGCTCATTCCTGTCTCTGTATTTAACTTAAAAATAGGAGCTTTAAAATTAACGTGAGACACACAAAATCTAAGTCATTACGATTTCTTCTTTAATTTTACCTGATCATGAATGAATGGCATATATTAAAATTTAAGTTAAAAGTAACTTTTGAACATATAGACAGAGCAAATTATTGGTTTTCGTTGATATTAGTATGGTATTGCGCACCCGTGTTTTATTTTTTCCCGTCTCTAACAAGAACGTTGACAACAAAACAACGTAATTCCTTGTATCTGATGCTTACATAAAGCGTTTACTGGTGTTAGCAAAAGTAAATATTTCAGTGTTTGAGTACACAAACAGCTAAACATTCCTTACAAGTGTGTAGTCTCGTAATAGTAAGACATGTAATTACTCTTTCTTAACTCATTTGAAGTAGATTGCGTGAGCAAAAATATATTTGCTTTATTAATATTGTCATTATTGGAAGCATTTGATCCGCCGTCAGCTAACTAAAAAGTTTAGCATATTTGAATTTGCAGAGAGAGCTCGAAGTATTAATTTTTATTTTAATATGGTCTTTTTCTTAGAGTACTGTCTTCTATCAGAGGTTAGCAATCACCAAGGCGATTTGTATTTGTTTGCAGGTAGTTTTAAATAATTCGTTGGTACTATAGCCATACCACTCTTAAGGATGTCCTTCGGACTACGTTTCTTACACCTTTTATAATGTTCTCTTTTTAATTTTGTATATTACTTGATATTTCTTACGTAATACTTCTGTATTAGTTATTTTTTTGTCCATATTCTTCTATAGCCACATTTTAAAAGTCTGAAGGTTCTCAATGTTTGTGTTCTTTAATGTCTATGCCCTTGAACCGTACAACAATGTGAAAAAATAGCATCTTAGCAGACGTATTCCAAAGTCTAAATTAATATCTCGGTAGCACAGTAATCTTTCCAAATTTATAAACGCTTGTTTCGCTATCTTTATTCTTGTTTTAATTTTTTTAATTTGATCTCTGTATTTTGTAATGCACTCTCCTAGATATTTATAGTAGTTGACTTTTTTAATTTGTGTGTTGGTAATTATTAAATCGTTGTCAACATTAGTTTATTTCATATAATCATTAGTTTTGTCTTGTTAAGGTTTAGTTTTAGGCTATAGTTATTACTGTGTAAGTTGATATTTTCAACTAAACGCTGTATCGTCAGCATATTGCACATTGTGTATAATTTCACCGTTTATAGTTGTCTCCATTTTTTCTTCTTCTAAAGCTTCCTGTTATATTGCTTCACTATATATATTGAACAAAGTCGGAGAAAAAATAAACCCCTAGCGGACACCTAGGCATAACTTAATTTTTTCTGTTATTTTATTTTACACTTTCATTTTAGCTGTTTGATGTCAGTATAATTTTGCTATTTTCTTATGTCACAACTATCGATATTTTTCTTTTTAAGTACTTCGTATAGCTTTTTATGTCTGACTATCGAAAGCTTTCTCAAAATTAATAAAGCATGTGTAAAGACCTTAGTTTATGTCTAAACACTGCTGCATAAATAGACTTATTCTAAATAAGGCTTTTCTTGTTCTTAATCCCTCCCTAAATCCCACTTATGTATTGTTGATGTATACTATCTTATGAATGACTTTTAAGGCAGGACCTTTAAAAAATTATTTGAGTCTTTAAAACTGTAATGCATATTTGTTTATAATTAAAAAAATTTAAAGGGTTTTCGAGTTATCTTCGAAGGGCGCTCCGAGTGCTGAAAAACGCCGTCGGCAATGCGACGCTGGTACACGCAGTGGTTTTCGACTCGTTTGAATTCATTATATTTAGGGAAAAAGTTACCGACTAAAATAAGTTCTATTTTCTACCGATGATTCGCTTTAGTACCTTCAAGCAGAGCAGACGTGCGTGCCGAGCTATACCTGTGATATCGTAGCAGCGGAGCCGCAGCCTCGCTTAAGGTCAGGCGAATTTATTTGTTTAATAATTTAATTTTTGCTATTTGAAGATAAGCCTGAATAAAACTTACAAATTTATTTACTATTAATTCCACGCTTGAATTTCAACGAGTAAAGTCGTGTACGGGCTGCTCTTTGAGATAAATAAGTGCAACAAATAAATAGTAAGGGCAACTCCACAAATTTATTTTAAAAACCATTTATCTATAGCTTATCGTGTTTATAACTTAAAGTTACACAAAATAATTTCCAAACAACATACAAGCAGCAAGTAAATTATATTTACTTAACAATGTATCAGCCACCGAACTACGTGCAATATGCACCTCCACATATAATTTTAGTCCCTCATGGACACCTCTTCCAACCATTTCAAATACACAAATGCCAATAAATTCTTCCTTTTCTCAACCACTTCCCATACAAGTACCGGCACAAAATACAACCTTATCCAGCAATCAACCAATAAACAACAGTTTTCCAAACCTCAATATAATGCAGCCGCAAACTGCACAGTTTTCTCACTCACAAAATACCACAGACTCATGGCAATTTCCCACCAAAAAACGAAGTAGATCTCATAAGGATCAAGATGCTACTTCTTCAAAGAAGGATTATTGGCTCGGTCTTAGTAATAGATTTGCCCCGCTTGCAGATGAAAACATGGACCAAAATGCACAAATCACTGAACCCAAACCACCACCGATCTTCATCTCGGGCGTTGAAAATATTCAGCCATTAATGACCTTACTCAATGTACTGGCTAAAGATAAATAGACGTTAAAGACACTATATAATAATCAAGTTAAGGTACAGCCCTCTGAAAGTGCGATATATACTGTGCTAGTAAAAGCACTTGCAGCTAAAAACACCGAATTTCACACATATAAGCCCAGACAAGAAAGAACCTTTCGTGTAGTACTGAATAATTTGCACCCAACCACTAAAGTACAAGTCATTAAAACAATTTTGCAAGAGAAAGGACACGAAATAACGTTTGGAATGTGAAGCAAAGAGGATCAAATATTCCATTACCATTGCATTTCTTAGACCCAATACCTAAAGATAATAACAAGAACATTTACAAAATAGATTTTCTACTGAACACCAAAGTTCAGTTTGAAGCACCGCATGCCAAACGTAAAATTCCACAATGTCTGCGTTGTCAAAAATTTGGACATACAAAAAATTATTGTCAAAATAAACCACGTTGTGTTAAATGTGATTCAAACCACTTAACTAGCGATTGTCTTAGAAAGGTTAAAGATAACAATGTCAAGTGCGTAAATTGCAATGAAAACCACCCGGCAAACTATAGAGGTTGTATAGTTCACAAACAAATTCAACAAAAATTGTACCCAGTACTACGACCACGCCATATTGAGCAGAGAACTGTTCAACCGGGCATTACATTTGCCCAAATAACTCAAGAACATATCAGAACTCCACAAAATCAGCCAGAAGTACTAACACCAAAAAACGAAATAGACGATTTAAAGCAAATGATGAAAACCCTCATGGATCAAATGAGTACACTTATAAACCTCATGTCAATGATTGCTAATAAAAACAAATAATGGAACAACAGTTAAAAATAGCACTCTGGAACGCCAACGGCCTGTGCTAACATACACAGGAAATCAAATTATTTATTCAAACCAGTAACTTAGACATTCTGCTCATCTCTGAAACTCACTTAACCAATAGAAGTCTCATAAAAATACCAAATTATAACATGTACAAAACAAACCACCCAGATGAAACGGCAGATGGAGGGTCAGCAGTTATAATCAGGAAAAATCTAAAACACTATGAACGAGCTGAATACAGACGCAACAATATCCAAGCCACCAACATCAGTCTACTAGATACCCTAGGAGAACTAATAATCTCTGCTATATATTTCCCTCCAAGGCATAACAACAAATATGAGCATTACCTCGAATATTTTCGGACCTTGGGAAATCGATTTCTGGTTGGAGGAGACTTTAATGCGAAAAACACAATATGGGGATCCAGGCTCATAACTATCAAAGGGAGAGAACTATTCAAAGTTATTTCCGCTTATAATATGACTTATCTATCAACATTTCAGCCAACATACTGGCCATCCGACGCTCATAAGCTACCCGATCTTGTCGACTTATGCCTAATCAAAGGTCTTAACTCCAAAAAATTTGAAATCAAGTTCTCCTTAGATTTAACGTCGGACCACACTCCAGTCCTTTTAAACATGAATACACAAATATTGGGCAACCTGAAGAAACCATATGGCATATGACAGACTGGGATTATTTCAAAGAAAAACTGGACTAACAAATAACTCTTAAAAACTCACCTCGACATAGAAAAAGCTGTGGCAAACATCACACAAGCAATACAAAGTGCCGCGTAGCAAGCGACCCCAGACGTAAACGAAGAACGAATTCGAGAAGAACCCCCAGTACTATTACAGCAAAAAATCTCCGAGAAACGAAAAGCTCGTAAACGATGGCAGATTACGAGAGCCCCGGTAGACAGACAACGGTATAATACCCTAACAAAAGACCTCAAAAAACTACTATGTAGGATACGCAATGATTCCATACAGAATTATCTTAAAGAACTAACACCAACAAACGCAACCGATTACTCTTTGTGGCGACTCACTCGTAAACTAAAGTACCAACAACATCTTCTACCTCCAATACGAACCAATCATAACACATGGGCAAGAACGGATCAGGAAAAGGCCACTGTTTTTGCCGAACACCTTGCCTCAGTTTTTCAACCATATCCATCTCAGTTAACTGCTGCTGAAGAAAAAGACTTACTGAACCAGTTTGGTGCTCCCTTTCAGATGTCTCTGCCTGTTCCTAAAGTTTCATACAGTGAGACTGAAGCAATCGTACACCACGAGGTTAGCACTAGAAAGACACCCGGGTATGATCTCATTACTGGTGAAATTATTAAAAAGCTATTCGAAAAATGTATTAAAGTATTGGTACAAATATTTAATGCTGTTCTCAGACTTGAGTACTTCCCATGCCATTGGAAATCAGCTCAAGTCTTAATGATCCTTAAACATGGCAAAAATCCAAATGAAGCGACGTCCTATCGACCAATAAGTCTTCTTTCAGTCCTCTCCAAAGTACTCGAAAAAGTCATACGTAAACGACTGACCGACATCATAGAAGAACATGAACTTATACTCCTACACCAGTTTGGCTTTAGAGCACAACACGGAACTACGGAACAAGTCCATCGAATAACTAGGCAAATCCGTACTGATATGGAAGACCGCCGGTACTGCTCGGCAGCCTTTGTTGATATAAGCCAGGCATTTGATAAAATTTGGCACCTCGGGCTGAAATACAAACTTAAACTCTTGCTCCCACATCCGTACTACTCACTCCTAGCATCCTACCTTTCCTATCCTGTGCAATCCGGAGTTCCTCAAGGAAGTATCTTAGGACCCACACTTTACTCACTGTACACAGCAGACCTACCTCAAACAAATTATACAATCACGGCTACATATCCAGATGACACGAGTCTTTTAGCATCACATCAGGACCCTATTTCTGCATCTAGAAATCTGCAAAGCCATCTGAATCTATTTGAAAACTGGCTAAAAAAATGGAGAATGGAAGCTAATGCAACTAAATCTACTCATACCACCTTCACCCTTCGCAAAGGAACCTGCCCTGCAGTTACACTTAATGGAACTCCAATACCCCAAAATGATGTAGTCAAATACCTCGGACTACATTTAGATCGAAGATTAACTTGGCGTACTCACATTTTAACTAAGAGAAAACAACTGGGTTCTAAATTTCATCAAATGTACTGGATGCTTGGAAGGAAATCGAACTTATCCATCGAAAATAAACTCTTATTGTACAAAATTATCCTAAAACCCATTTGGACATACGGGATCCCTATTTGGGGCTCCGCCTGCACCTCAAATATAGAGATTCTCCAGCGCTTCCAAAATAAAGTCCTTAGATCTATTGTCAACGCCCCATGGTACGTGCCAAATGCCTTACTCCATGCTGACTTAAAACTGCCTACAGTTCGTGAAGAAATCACTCGATTCAGCACTAATTATAGAAAGAAGCTGACCTTTCATCCCAATGAGCTAGCAAACAACCTGTTGCAAGAAGAAGACGAGCCAAGACGACTTAAACGATTCAAACCTTCTGATCTTCCCACCAGATTTTAGTCACTTGCCTAGAACTAAATTGCCATATCTCTAAAATACTACAGAGGATGTCCACTGGGACATTACTCTACATGACATGTTATTCCTAGAATAGTCTTAGATTAAGCACACATCAATTGTATTTATAGTCTCCACCGAAACTGATTGTACAAATAAAAGCGGAAAAAAATTTTCTACCGATAGGTGTGTTGTATTCCGAAAAAATCTCAAAAGGTACTAACAAGTTATTGCTACCAAAAACCGTGTCTTTGAAATCGGCAGCATAACTCAAACAACTTTTGTCCGATCGAATTGAAACTTTAACTGTAGCTTTTCAGATCGATTTCAAAGAGAAGTACCTGAGCTTTTTTCGATTTATTGAGAATTGTACAAAATGCATCGCTTTTTGTACGAAAATTATGGTCGAAAAATCGACCTTTTTCTTTAAACTCGTCTCTAATTTTTTTTATTTGGAATTTTTTAATATACTTTAGTACTTCTCTGTTTAAATTAATATATTTAACGAAAATATTTAATTTTTTATTCCTGGATTAAGTGTGCCGTAGTTCTCCTTCGTGGCGCGGAGAGACTTGGGTGAAAACCAGTCATGTTACAGCAACTCGTTTTTTTTGACATAAATTTTTTTCATACACTTCAATATATGTCTAATACAGCTTAAAAGTTTTTTTTCTCTATACTTTACTGCTTTCTCAAAAAAAATTTACAAAGTAGGCACTAGAAAATGGCCAGTCACCGTGGTATTCTCCCTTAAGAAATAATTTCAATGTATGACTCATCAGTGCTACAGTTCTGTGCTGTGTACATTTCTTTGTATTATTTTGCTTTGGTATTGGTATAAAAGTTGATATCCTTCTGGAATAACACCTCTTATAAATTGCATGAAAAAGGTCTACCATTATGTCCATTGTATCATAGTTCACAAGTTTTAACAATTCTACTGGAATTCGATCTAGCACCACAGCTTTTCCTGTTTTTGTATTTCTAATAGCATATTCTATCTCACTTCTTAATCATTCTGGCTCTGTCTCTACCGTTTCGTTAAATAATTGTTTTATGTATTTTTTTCATGTCTGTAATTTTTGTTTTATAGCAGTGATTATTCTTATATCCTCGTTTTTTAACATATTGGACTGTTTTGCTCTTTGAATAGCTGCTACTTCTTTAATCTCCCTGTGCGTATTGAAACTATCATATTTTCGCTCATATTCTTCAATTTCTCTACACTTTTCAATTAACTGTATTTCTTTTGCTTCTTTAATTTTATTTTAATTATTTGATTGGTTTTCTTATATTTTTAATTATTCTTAACTTTGTTGTTCCGCCTTTCCTCCATCAAGTCTAAAATTTCTTCTGCCATCGAAGCTTTTTTCTTAGCTCTAGCTGGAATGAAGTTCTTTTACTAACTTTTAATAAAGCAGCCTCTGTTTTCCACTTTTTATTAACTTTCTACAGCGGAGCATATAGAAAGTTAATGAGATTATTATCCTGTCTGTCTGTCTGGAGACACTATAACTTCCATTCTATTCAACGGATTCACTTCAAACTTGGCATACACACATCTTAGGTCAGTACCTTTCATGGGATTGATTTTCAGTCAAATTGGTTAACGGCAACCGGAAGTGGCCGTTACGGTTTCGCGTCGCTGTAGAAAGTTTCCTTTACGGTATTACACCGTTCTCGTTTACGTTGTAAGTGCCCTTGTTTTGTTGTTCAGCATTTCTGAGATTATGATTAACTGTTTCTTTTGCATTGTTATATGTACTTTTCTCCTTTAGTGCCTTCACATTTATTATTTGTCTATTACAAATAAATTTTAACTTTTTTAACTTAATACTTAATGTTGCTACAAGAGGATTGTATCTGACCCGATGTTAGTTACAGGATCCGTTTTTGATAATGTAATGGCATCTTTAAATTTGTTTTTAATTATTATATAATCTATTTGATTTCTGACAGTTCTCTTTTTGTTTTCTCTAGGTGACCTCCAAGTATACAATTTTTTTATTTTATTTATTACTAGCCGGCTCGGGTCGCCTTTGGCTCCCCCCTTTCCGTCTATCCATGCGGGGTTGCGTTTTAATTTAAGGAAGTGCACCCCTTAATAAAATAAACCCGCAATTAATAAATTTTCTGAAACACGGGTTCTCTAATTTTAACTATAGATTATTCTTGCCAAATATTTTTAATAAGTATACAGATGGAGAATATCTCTCTGTTTAGAGAACTCAAATAATTATAGGAGTCAAGAGATGACCTGTCACGGTTACAACAAACCCAGATAATGCCATCTATTTTTTTATTTATTTTTTTTGAAAGTGAATAGCGGCAAAAATTTAGCGACCGGAACCAAATTTGCGGTCACTTTCGGTCAAACCGGTCTCGAGATGTTCCGATCGGCCTGATTTTTGGCGTCTGGACTTGACTTGTGGTCCTTAGTTGAATACTGAAAACGTTGTGTCTCTATCTATCATAAATCAAAAATTATAAGGCGTGACAGATGTTAAAAATGAGAGAACTAGAAGCTTAACTTTTGACCCTCAATTTAGCCCCTGTGGGGGGTCGGATCAAAAATTCCCTGAACGCAGGTCCTTTCAATTTGGCCGAAGATTATTCCTGCTAAGTTTCACGTTTCTAACTCGAGCCAATACATCTGGTGTGGCGACTTTTCGCCCTTGAACCGTCTGTGACTTTGATGTCTGCCGGTGAGCGTTTTGCTATCGCACACTAAAAACGGAAGGTGGGTTTTTTCGCTCGGCCTGCGAGCCTGCATACGCCGTCGGCGGCACCTTTTGCAATGCATGCCTACAAGTGCGGCCTCAGAAAAATTTTCCCGCAAACAATCGACCGCTAAGCCAGGCGCGAAGCCAACGGCGACACTTTTGAAACGCAATCCGGCAAGTGTGGCAGCATTACAATTTTCTCGCAGATAATTTCCCGCAAAACCAGGCGCGAAGACATCACATACGCTGGCCACCAGCAAGTCAACGCAATAAAGCAGTCCGAAGCCAATTACAAGTGAGCGATTTGGCAATTTACTCGTTGGTTTGATATCGGTAGCCGCCTCCATTCGCTTTCGCGCCTGCTGTTTAAGGACGATTTGGGCCTCAGCGTCTTTCCACGAGACGAGCCGTAATTTGTTCCCCATATCGCGTTACGAGGGACGGCTATTTACACGCCTGCCTCTCCAACATCTTTAAACTTTTATTTTGCCCACTTTAGCATTGAAATTACCATTCTATTAGCGTTACGTTCTGGTTTTTAGTAGATTTTAAGACAGATTATAATTGTTCATAAAAAGTTTCAATTTCTTTATCTTATTTGTTTATTGTTGGTGTATATAGTTCGATTATGTTGATTTTCCGCTATTAGAGTTCTGTTGTATAATTATTATACGTTCAGAATAGGGAATGAAGTATACTACTAAATTGTTTATTCCCTTTTCTATGATAATTCCAACACTACATCTATTGGTTTGATCGTCACTACCTGTATAATATAAAATAAATTTTCGGTTATACATCTTTCTGATCCTGGGAACTGTAGATCACTAATTACAAGTACACTCAGATTAAGTATATCTATAGCTTTTGCTAATTTTCCTGCTACATACAAGCTCTTTACATTCCAAATTGCAATTTCAATTGGTTTTATAAAATACTTTCTCACGCCATTGCTCTAAACTGTTTCTCTCTTGGTTCTGAACTTTGTCATTATTTTGCCATGTTGTTTATACTGGAGATATCCATGTGAAACTTTGCTACAGTGGTTTCTTGGTGTTTCCTGCATTTTTATGTCTTTGACGTCTATATAGGTTCATTAGGATTTAGCGCCAGCTTACCCCAATCCTAAGACAAGGGAGTGCCCTTTCAATTGTCAGCTCCTCCACCCAAAGCTGTTGGCTTTCAAGTGTTGACTACTTATACCGGCAGTCTTTCGGCGAGGTATAGTTACTATAGGAGCTATTAAATTCATCAATTGAAGGTTGCCATCTTATAGCCTCTCATTTAGTTTGGCCTGGGTACCGACACAGTTTACCAGAATGTGGCCGGTTAACAAGCTTCTAGGAGCCATAAATGCGAGTGAGAGTTTGTCGGGAAATCAGTATCTCAGAATGACTTATAGGTCCGGAAATCCTGGGTATAGAGGTACTACTCCTAGACATAAGCTCTGTAAATTCTTTAACTAAATCCAATTAGTTGTATTTTTTCAATTTATTCGATTCTGTGTGCCCACACGCGCTGCAATCTAATCATTTTTAGATGTTTTCTGTCCACTTTGAAACAGTATAAATTGAGTAATCGTTAAATTATAACGAAATTTGTGTAACGTGCCACCACACCAAAGCGCACTTTTTCACCTCCCATTTCCTGCTTACAGGAAATTTGCGAAAACTTTTTAACAATCCATTTATTTTGTCAAGAGCATTGAAATATTTGGGAAAGCATTGGAATCAAAACAGAATTTTATAAGATAACTCTGTCGTTAAGGATCAAATATAAAATTATTTAAGACGTTTAAAATGATTGGTTCTGTTTTTCAAAATTTCCATCGTATCGTTAATTAAAATATAGATCCAGTGCAAGTGAAAAGTTAAATTATATCTACATGATACCAAAAGATAGCATTGCTGGAACGCACAGAAAGAAAAGTATTTTGTTTTGGTAGTGCAAATACAGTTGTAGGTAGAGAATAAAATCAAAGAAATAGACAATCATTACCAGCAAAGGACCGCGTGGTTTTTTAGAGAAGAAGAGAGACTGAATCGAATCTTCATAAAGGTTAATAGCCGTAAATGAGAATGCAGCACCGTGCCTCAGAACCGTGTTTCGTTGGATATTGGAGTTAAAAAATGACAGAACTACGCTGAGAAAAACAGAAACAGCGAACATCCAACCAAAATGCGAAAGCCACACATTATCTATGTGTGCTCGGCTCGATAATGGCAAGTGTATTTATTAGTGCAAAATTCTAGTATAAAAAAGCTATAATTATCCTTGCTTGATTGTTTGATAAACGATCAAATTAACCACTGGGAAAATAGCATATAGCATGGAGTAAACCCGCAATCAACAGTCGAACGTCAAGTTCTGCTAAAAATTGAAAAAAAAAACGGCGACATAGGTACATCAAATGTAAGTGTAAGTGTATGAAACTGAAGTCGTGAGTGTGAGAATGAATGTAACATATGCTGGCACAAGATTGTCTATTGGTTTTACGTTTGATAACAAGGGAACTAGGTATTAGTAAGCATAAGGTACCCACTATCTTCCGCTAAGATTTAGATAGGTGGAAAATCTCTTCCCGACAGTATAACAAAAAACAAAACAGATAATAATCTCTTATTATTGTGTGACCAGGATCCATTCTTCCTGGAAATCATATTCATAGAGTATGTAATCTGGTGCTACTAGTTTGGTTTCGTAATCTACAGAATGGCGTTCATCGTACTTTCCACGACACAACCACCGTTGGATACAAACGATCAAGGTCAAGATAGTGTTAATCGCTTTCTTCAACAATATGAAATTTCTTTATGCAAGTCGAACGTGAACGCCGTATTTTATAAAGAGGTTTTGGATCGATTGCTACGGACTGAACAGTGGATGCTCACTGTGTGATCTATGTGTCAATTCTTACCTTAGTGCGACGTATCTGTTTTTGGTCTTCCATCGTATTCCCTTAATATGGCGCCTGTAAACTTTTTTTTCGTTTTTCACCTGAAATGCGTTATGAAAGACGAAGTTTCGCATGTAGTGACAATCAAGAACTCGTGACAGTGGTTTTGCGATCGATTTTTAAAGAGAACCTTACTGACAATTTGCAAAAGTATTATTAATGCTGCCTAAAGTGAGTTGTAAAGCCTGGATATTATTTTCAAGATAATAAAGGTAATTTATTTGCATTTTTTATTTTGTTTGTTTTCTGATATTATTCACCGAACTTTTTGAGCACTCTTTGTATGATTTATTGAAAATTTGTATGTTGTAAAGAATTTATCAGTGTGTAAAGTACCAGTAATAAAACAAATTAGTTTGGATTGAATATTTATAAGTACTGAAGTTGTAGATACAACTTTATTATAGTAATATTATCTCTAAAGTACACCTTGAATCGGGTCTTCCAACACATATTTAATGTAATCGTTATTTTTGCGTCATTTTGCTATTTATTCGAAGATTTTGGACTGGTAATGGACTTCAAAGAGAATAAATGAGAGAGTGGCAGTTATAGTCCAAGGTACTATTAAGTGTTCAAAATGATTCTGAATCATCATCGTACATAGATTTATTTCAAATACTATACAGTACATGTTAACGATTGTATAAATTATCGATCTCATAGGATTTTCTATTTTATATTAGGAATATAGTCATGAGTAAAGTTAAGGTCGTTTTGAAAATCAAAAAAGATTCTTTTGCATTTACATGTTTCTTTTAATCAATTTAATTGTAAGGTTGCTGAAGATATTTAGTTCTCAATGGTACGCAAAAAAACTAAGGAAAAACTTAATCAAAATTATTAAAACGTCTGTTAGTTTTAAAGTGATTATCACTGGAAGAATAAATGGAGTAGAAATAGTCTTATAAATAGTAGTAATGTCTGTAAAAGTAATTTACAAAATAAGTTTGCTTACTAAAATTATAATGTGCACTAAAGTTTTGTAAACAAAAATTTGGCTCGACGTTAAATTAAAATACGTTTGTAATAAATTGGTTTCCAAGGTACTGTATATCGATTTGAATCGTGCGAGAAGTGAACCTGATTTTTTTGAGAAAGTGATAACTTAAGTGTGGGTTTTTGAGTGCAATCCCGAGACTAAAAAACAGCGTGGCACACTAGTCCAAAATAAATCTGCACCACCGAAAAGACGACAAACGCTATATTTTACGTGAAGATGCTTAAACAGCTGAAGAAAAGAGTTCTTCACCACGATAATGCGCCAAACCATTCGACACTGCTTTAAATTGCCTACAATCAGGAACTACCTCTGTCCGAATTTGTTTGCATACCTGACTCAAATCTACCTTAAAAGGATATCGATTTACTGTTGTATTGAATGCTCTATAAGAAACTTCAGTTTAAGATTTTTAGGCAAGCTACAACGCGTGGTAGAACCGCCGACAATGATTTGTTGATGCTTAAGGGTATTATTTTGAAGAAAGTGTATATAAATATATTTTCAATTAAACAAATTATCTCATTACTTTCCGGACGTACCTCTTTTCTTTTTCTCCTGGTTTATTATCATTATATCCTTTCTTGCCATTATGTAAACGATCTTTTCTTTCTAAGTCTTCATTTCAAATGCTCTTAAATCTTCTATAACTTGGTCTCATCGTCTAACTTTTAAACTTTCCCCCTGGCTTTTATCGGTTGTTATTTTGTTAAATTTTTGGAATTTTCTCCTCACACCCTTTTTTTTCGTCAAACACTCCAAAATACAATCAACCTTTCAGTAAAATTACAGGAACCAAATGACATTGAAGAGGCTTGCAGTAACCTAATCGACACTCTCCAACATGCTGCAAAAACTGCTACGCCAACAACTGTTCAAAAACTTAAAACAAACAATATACCTCTTGAAATAAAGCAGTTGGTGGCAAAGAAAAGAAGAGCCAGGTCGATTTGGCAGCGTACACGTAATACAGATAATAGAAGAGAATACAATAGAATTAGCTACATCTTGAAAAGCAAAAACTCCAAGACATCAGAAACTCCTCTGTGGAAAATTATTTTACCAATCTTTCAACATACGACAACTCTATCTGGAAGCCAATAAAAGCAAAGAGAAAACCAAAAGACACTTCTTCTCCTATTCGGAAAAATACAGCACCTCCAGGCCCGTGGGAAAAAAGTGACAAGGAAACGGCGAACTTATTTGCGAAACATCTTACAGAAGTATTCACTCCTCACAACAATGATCGAGTATAAGAAGTGGATGATAAACTTTCCACGCCGATGCTAACACAAGACCGAGTAAAACTTTTCACTCCAAAAGAAATACAAGAGGCAATTAAGAAACTGAATTCTGCGTTCCATTGCATGTTGGCGTACTCGTAGTTTGTCTATCGTTTTTTTTTTTTTTTTTGTAAATATCCACGTATCACTTGCATATGTAGTTACTGGCAGGATACATTTATTATATATTTTTGATTTTAAGTATAGTGGTGTATTTGATGATAAAACGTCTTTCATTTTTCCGTAGGCTGCCCAAGATAATTTGATTCTTCTTTCAATTTCATCTGTCTGGTTGTCTCCTGTAGTTGTTACTATTTGACAAAGATATGTATATTTTTCCACTTTTTCTATAACTTTACCTTCTATTATTACATCCTCTTCATTAGTTTTATCGTTTGTGCATATTTTTGTATTTTTCCAAATTTATTTCTAGACATTTTTCCGGCTATTTTTTGTAATTTGCTTAGCATTGTTTGTAGTTCTTCTTTATTCTCGGCTATTACTACTACGTCATCAGCAAAGCACAGATGACTTAACCTTTTTCCTTGTATTAGGATTCCTTTGTTCTCCCATTCTAGGCTTTTGAATATTTGTTCGAGAGTTATGAAGAATAATTTTGGAGATATTACATGCCCCTGTCTTACCCCTCTTTGTATTTTGACTTTGTCTGTGTCCTCGTGCAGCCTTATTTGCATAGTTGCGTTGTTATATATATGTTTTATTAGTCTACTGTATCTATGGTCAATTCTTGCCTTGTCTAGTGTTTCCATTACCGCCCACATTTCTATGGCATCAAAGGTCTTTTTGAAATCTACGAACCCTAGCCATAACGGTATATTGTACTCTCTAGTTTGTTCTATTAAGATTTTTATTGTTAGTAGATGGTCTAAAGTACTAAAATTTTTTCTAAAGCCTGCTTGTTCTTTGCTTAAGTATAGTTCAAATTTGTTGTTTAATCGGTTTAGTAATATTCTGGTAAATAGTTTATATATCTGTGATAGCAAACTTATAGGTCGGTAGTTATCTAGGTTTTCAGTGTTCCCTTTTTTAAACAGTATTATCACTATTGCGTTCTCCCATTCCTTTGGTATTTCTCCTTTTTCCAGACATATGTCTTGCTAATTCTTTCCATAAGTTTGTTCCTCCTTTTAGCATTTCAGTCATTATTTGATCTTCTCCTGGGGCTTTGCCATTTTTTGTTTTTTGTAATGTATATTTTATTTCTTCCTCAGTAATTAATTGGTGGTATGTCTTCGGAGCCCACGTTTAGTACTTTTGTTTTTAAATATTCTTTTGGTCTTCTATCTTGTTTACGGGACTTGTAGAGTTCTTGGTAAAATTCTTTTGTTGTTTCCAGGATTTTATGTCTTTCGTTTATTGTTATTCCTTCTTTGTTTTTGATTTTTGTAATTCCCTTTTTGTTTGCATTATTTCTTCTAAATACTCTTATGCCTTTGTTTTGTTCAAGTATCTCCGTTACTTTTTTTTCTTTGTATTTTCTAATATCATCTTTAGTCATTTTTCGAACTAGTTTGTTAAGTTCTGCATATTCAATTGTATTTCTTTTATTTTCTTTTATCAATGTTCTCCTCTGTTGTAGTAATTGTTTTGTTTTATCGCTGAATTTATCTTTCTTTCCTTGTGTGGTTTTTGCATACTTTTTTGCTGTTTCTACTATTATCTTAACTACATCTTTGTTTATTTCATTTATCTCTTCTTGTTGTTCTCTTTTATTTTTGTTTTTGTTGAATTCTGTTTTTAAATTTCCTGATATTTCTCGACGTTTTCCTTCAATTTTGTCATATCTAGTTTTTGTTATTTTTTCATTATCCATTGTTTTTTCGCTATTGTTTGATTTATATGTACTTTCGTTCGTACTAGACGGTGGTCACTTCCCGTGTTGAAGCTAGTTAATACGTTTACATCTTGAATGATATTTTTATGGTCTGTGAGAACGTAGTCTATTTCATTATGTGTTTGTCCATTTGGACTGGCCCGTGTTCATTTCCCATTGGGTCCTTTTTTATAAAAGGTGTTTATACAGTAAAGTTGGTGTTGTTCCATAAAGTTTATTAGCATGTTTCCCCTTTCATTACGTGTTCCCACTCCATAGTTGCCTACAAGTTTTACTTCTGTGTCCTTTTTTGTTTCTACTTTTGCATTGAAGTCCCTGAGAACTATTGTGTATTTTGTTTTGTTCTCTTCTACAGCCGTAGTTAATTCTTCGTAGAACGTTTCGATTTCTTCTTTTTCACAACTTGATGTTGGTGCATAACATTGTATGATCTTTATTGTAGTCCTTTTATTAAGCTTCACTATTATATACATCACCCTGTCTGTCATTGGTTTTATTACTGTAACATATGGCATTATTTTCTTATTGATTATAATAGCTACTCCACTAAGTGCTTTGTCTGTTCTGCCTTTATATATCATCGTATGCCCATTTAGTAGTTTAAGGTGTTCTTCTCCTTTACGTCTTGTTCTTATATTCCAAGGATGTGCCATTTTATTAAAGTTAGTTCATGTAGGAGTTCCTCCAATCTTGCTTCTGAGGCGATTGATCTTGCGTTATACGTCCCTACTAGTAGTTTGATTTGTTGCCTATTTTGTGAATTCTTGTCCTCCCCCCCCCAGAATCCTTGGGACTGACTGCGGATGTAGTATGGGATTCTGTACCTGTGGTCCTACCCATCTGGGGTGTTTGTGTTTTAAAATTCACTTTTTTCATTTTGAGTATATATATGAGAGGATTTTGGCTAATTGAAACACCGCGCTAGCCCTGCGTGTTGTTGAGTATTATTTCAGCCGCCCCTGACCTGGAGTACAGACGCTGTGAGAGTACCGCCTCTAACTTGAGGTACCGTCGTGTCTCGTGTTAGTTTTGGTCCGTCCCGGATATTTAATTTCCCCGGTACCTCCCATATCTAGGAAGCATTCCCCTATCCGCCACCTGGGGAGGCGCCTGATGGGGGACTAACAAGCACACACGGAATTGCAGTACTTACAAGGTTATTATAATGGCAAGGTTTTAATGTACTGCGTCAGAGCTCGGCTTGCAAACTGAGAGGCTAAGGTTCTTATATGCCCGGTCGTCGCGCATCATCTCTAATGAGGGGTGATGTGGCAAGCACCCCGCGTTAGACGACCACCATTGTTGCTCTTGTTCGAAGTGAACCCAGGACTTCAATTATTTTCAGCGACTGAGTAGGCCACCCGCCAGGCATCAGATTGCTCCGGGAATTGAACCCGGGTGCGTCCCCATCGCAGTCGCGCCTCAACCGCGGGATCGCGCTGGCGATCAGAAAACTATTATTGAAACTCAAATTGATTGTCAAACAGGTACTCAAGGTATTTGTTACATGCATTGGACATCTTTAGGTTCAAAATATTTCGCTTGATCTGTAATATGCCAAGCAAAAGCGATAGATTTTCAATTGTAAGCTTTGATACTTAAATTTTAGTTTATAACTCTAAAAAAATTATTAATTGACTCATTTAAGACAAAAGATTTTAGAAATTGCACAATAGTGGAATTATAATCAAGGTTATGCTCAAATACCAAAAAAATAATCCATTTGCTTTTATTGGCCAAAAATGGGTTTGTTGCACGTAATCAATTTCAAAACGGCGGTTTCTCCGCCAGGCCTCCAACTGGAACTCGCTCTTCAATAAATCATGAAAATTGCAATGGCGTGCCATTTGCAATTCAGACTTCAGAAGCGAATCTGTTTGGACAGCGTACATTTACAGCCACTTACGCTGAGAGATCGATTTATATCCCACCAAAATTCATTTCGCCGAAAGCCGCCGTGCCATCCGCAGGATGGACGTCCAGTCACCTTTTCAGCTCATTTAAAAGTTATGGACAGGACAGACGACGGCTTAATTGGCCGAATTAATTGCGCTGTCTAAATGAAACGCGAGCGCACATTTAACTATGATGACCTTAAGAATATTTGCACTGATGCACAGCGTTCCGAACGCGTTGCGTAAAGAGCGCAGTTTCCTTGGCATAAGCGAGTGCTAGAAAGTAGGATGCGATGCTATCTGGAATTTGGGGAGATAAATTTGGCGATATACGGGCGCTTAAAATTTCGGGTATAAATGAAACGGTAAATTACTTTTGTAGGTTACGTGCTAAACGGTTGCTTTTAATCTCATTAAGCTGGGAGTGCAGTTTACCTTGGGTCATTTAAACTACGCATTTGGCCAGCTTAATTAATTAATAAATTTAAACCTTAATTGGACCAAATATTTGAATTCAAGGATTTTTCTATTTCTTCATGTTTAATTTGAAATTAGCTATTAGTATTCTTCTTTAGTAAGGTCTATTAACGGATTTCCTGTATATACTATTTTATATTTTATTATTTTCTTCTTTTTGTTAGGTCTTCTGATTTGTGTAACTTAATTTTGGTCCCTCTTGTCTTTCTTTCTTATTGGTTCTTGTTGTAATATTAAGAGCATTAATAATTCTTCTTCTGTTTTTCTTCTTGTTCCTTAATCACTTTATACATTGATTGTTTCTCCATTTTCTTGTCTATATTTCCTTCTTTTTTACATATTCTAATATTTTATAATTTGTAATTACTTATATTTTCTTATATAAAATTATATTAGCCCTAACATTGTTATTATTATTGTTTGTTCTGATATTTTTAATTTTTTAATCTTTATTGCTATTTTATGTTTTCTTTGGGGGCATTTTGCTTTTAATAATTACTATCCTCATCGTGCAAATGAGTTACTTCATCAATTAGTGTTTTTAGATTGCTATACTTTTAATTTTTTTATTGTTTTTGTGTGAAATCTCCTAGATATCATTCACTTAGCTTTCTTTAGTGTCTTAGCCATTCCTCCTTTAACGGTACTGTCTCTATCTTTTTATTATGACGATGAAAATGATTTAAGGAAAACTAAAGAAAAATGCAGATACATTGATTAAAAAGAAAAAGTTTCGTGTAGCTACATGGAATCTTCGAGAGAAAAAAATGTAGCGATGGTATAATTATAATATTATATAATTATAACGTAGATTTTTCGGCAGCACAAAAAAACTGAACACAGAGATATGTAGTAATGGCTGTAGGGAAATATAGATTTTATAATAGTGGAAGGAGTATAAAATAATTTGCTATCGGTTTTTGATAAGGAAAATGGGACAGAACTTGAAAAGTTCGTTACTGAATTCTATATGTCTGTCGGTCTGTCGGTCTGTCTGTCGCTGTCACAAAATTATGGATTTTTTAAAATTTTAAAATGGATTCTTATAGGAAAGTTTACGCTGATTTCAAAATCGAAATCAAAAAGTTTCTATCTCGAATAGTTTTCGAGATATTCGACTTCCAATTTTGGGAAAATTTCGACATTGCGATTTTATGAGTAATTCTTAAAGAAAATTTTACGCTGATTTCAATAATGAAATCGAAAAAATTCTATGTCGAATAGTTTTCGAGATATTCGACTTCGAATTTCGGGAAAATTTTCGACATTACGATTTTAAATGTGATTCTTATAGGAAATTTTACGCTGAATTCGAAAATGAAGAAAAAATTCTATGTCGAATAATTTTCCAGATATTCGATTTCGAATTTTCCCGAAATTCGAAATCGAAATCGAAAGGTTTTTTTAAGTTCGTTCTGGGATTGCTTACAGAGCAATCTCTTCACCGGCCCCATGTTTTTTAATTTGGTATCGTATATGCATCAAATCAATTTGTCATTTATCGTCTTTTTTGAAAGATGGACTAGCAATGTTGACTATCCTTCTTTTTGCTAATTTTTCTCATTTTCAGCTATTTTCCATCGCGCATGATTCGCTCAATATAATCTGCTTCAAACGTCTTTTTAATTTTTTAGTTTCTCCTAACGCTACACCATGCAGATTTTGTACATTTAGGATCTTAGCACTAATAACCGCGATCCGAATTCAGTGGCATAGTCGTTCTTTGAGATTTTCTTTGAAAAAACACCGTCTAATTTAGTGGTTAATTCCAACTCAAATTTCTGCTTTCATTGTGGTTCCTGTGCCAACCATCGGTCGATAAATAGGGCAATTTCTCGCAACTTGAAGACATTTTCCCATGGCTTCAAATGATTGGTACTACTCTGTGGCTTCACAGTGTGTTGAAGACCATCACTTACTTTTGGTAACCAGGCCAGTGTTTTACCGAGAGCGGTGACTAGCCGCACGTTCAACCCCTTGAAGCAATATCCAAGAGGAGCTAGGTCTGTTACATTTTTTTTACTTTCTTTAGTATCTATGACCATTATTTTCTGTTTATAGTTTTTTGTTTTCAATTTTTTAACCCCATTTCTGTTAAGTCCTCTTTTACTAGTCCATCTATCTTTTCTTCGGTCGTCCTTTCATTCTTTTATCTTTCAACTTAAAGTACAAAGTTCTTTTGAATTTTTCCATACGTTGTATATGTTCTAATAAACTTATCCTCCTACTTTTTATATCTTTTATTATATTTGGCTTATCAAACAATGTGATTAGCTCTGCATTTGTCCTTATTCCCCATATATTTTTATCATATGTGACTACTATATATATACTTCCAGATGCGTATGCTATTAATTAACTGCCTTTATTGAAAATGCTTCCTGTTGGGTTGGTTGGTATTTTTCTTACAACTTTTTCTAGAGCTATATAAAATGATATAGTCTCAGCCCTTGCTTAATGTCAAATTCATCTGATACTTGGCTTTAGTCTTTGTCAAGCACATCTTAAGGAGCTTTCGTAATTTGCACGGTAGTTTTAATTTTTCAGCAAATAATTGTTACACAATTTTATTAACAAGGCCTTCATAAATTTTTTAAACCTCCAAACTGTTTTGCTTGTTTACTTTCCATTCTTTTTTGAAACTGTTAGGTTGTCCTTTCTCATTTGCCATTAACTCATTTTTAAAACTTCCAGAATGTTACTTTGAGTTTATTTTTACTAAGTCTTTGAAGTATTCTTTTAGGTTAGCTTAATTTCTTTTCTGGAATTTTGCATAGACCTCTGGATTGTTCTTTTGAGCTTATACTTACTTTAGGCTACTTTCCGATCATATTTATAAAATTTTGTAGTCGTCTGTATACAAATATATGGACCAATAGAAGGTACACCAAAAGAGGAAGTGGAGGAATTCTATAACAATCTGGAAGAAACTCTGGATGAAGCAAGAGAGGAAACAGAACCAACAATAACAATGGGTGATTGGAATGCGAGAGTTGGGAACGACCAAAACAGGGGAATGGAATGTATGGGAAAGTATGAAGAACAAATTCTAAACCGAAATGGAGAGAAATGATTGAGTGATGTCAGAAAAATGACCTGCTGATAGGAAATACAATATGGGAACAAGAACCGGAAGATAAATACATCTTTGTTGCTGAAGAACGCAATGCGAAAAGCTTGATAGATTCACGCAAACCCTAAGAGGGACAGTATTGGACATAGAAACGAGAAAAGAGGCGGAAATAGGAACAAACCATAGGTTAGTAGTAGCAAAACTAAGAGAAACAGTAAACAAGAGCGAAGAGGTAATGTACAGCAGAATAGCATTATATAAATTAAAAGAACCAGAAAGACAATATGAATACCAAGATAAGACCAATAAGCGATTTTGTAAACTAATAAACGAAAAAAAGAGAGAAGACCTAGAAACAAAATGGAGAAAATTTAAAGAAATAACTTTAGAGGTAGCAGAAGAGGTATGTGGAAGAAGAAACGTCAACAAAAACCTAAAAAGAACAATATGGTGGACTAAAGAGATAAAAGAAATGGTTAAAGAAAAGAAACAGACATGGAAGAAATACAAAGAAAAAAGAAATAAGGTTAAACAAGAAATCAAAAAAGCGAAAAACGATAGCTGGAAAGTGTTTGGACAAGAATTAAATGACAAACACAAAGTAGATTCAAAACAGTTCTGGACAATAATGAAAAGAGTAAGAGGGACTAAAGGAAAAGAACTTAAAGGTATAACAAATAAACAGTAACTCAAAGTGGAAATAATTGCAATATTGGAAACATGGAAAGAGTTTTACACAGAAAAATTTGAAGGAGAATTAACAGATGAAAACGGAGAAGACGAAGACGCAATAGAAATATCGGAGATAACTAGGGAAGAACTACAGGAAGCGATAAAACAGATCAAAATAGGAAAAGCGAGCAGAGAGGACGAAGTAGCACCAGAAATGCTTAAATACTTAGGGGAAGATGGGATAAAATGGCTACACGAAATGTTAAAAGAAGCATGGAAATCGAAGAAAATCCCCGGAGACTGGGAAACAAATATAATAATACCTATACATAAAAAGGAAGAGACAACAAACTGTGAGAACTACAGAGCGATATGTTTAGCACAAACCACACTAAAACTATACACAAGAATACTGGAAAAAAGGCTGAGAATATATCTAGAACACAAAATAGAAGATGAACAAATGGCATTTAAAACAGGCAGACAGACAAACGATAACACTTATATACTAAAAACGTTAATAGAAAAAGCAATAGAAGAAGATAAAGACCTGTACCTCATTTTCATCGATTTGAAGGCAGCGTTTGACACAGTGCACAGACAGACAATATGGAATAGCCTGGAAGAATTAGAAGTGCCTAAACAATTGATCCAAATAGTAAAAAGCACGTTCAAAACAGTAAGAGGGAAAGTACAAATTGTAGGACAACGCTCAGAAGAATTCGAAATGAGGAAAGGAATAAAACAAGGGGATAGCCTAAGCCCACTCCTGTTCTTGATAATAATGGACAGAATAGTAAAACAAACTAAGAAAAAAGAAGACCTGAAAGCAACAGTAGGATACAATAAACTAGAACCCATACAAATAAGCAGCTTACTATACGCAGACGATGTAGTACTGATAGCGGAATCACGAAAGAAAATGCAGGATCTATTAAATATCTGGGTAAAAGAAATAGAAGAAATGAAAATGGAAGTAAACAACAATAAAACAAAACTGATGGTAATAAATGAAAACAGGTAGAGAATAAAACAAAGAAATAAAAGCAAAACACAATTCTAGAAAAAGTAACAACATTCAATTATCTAGGTACAATACTGACAAACGACGGGAAAATAGATTCAGAAATAACAAATCGATCTAATAAATCAACAAAGCTATATTACGCACTCAACCATATACTAGGACACAAAGAAATAGACACGGAAACGAAAAAGAAAGTATATAACACAATAATACTCCCAACAATTACATATGCAGCGGAGAATTGGACACTGACGAAAAAACATGAAGGGAAGGTAAACGCGATGGAAATGAACCACAAGAAAAATAACAAGAAAAACAAAATGGGATCAAGTCAGAAACGACATATTAAGGAAAGAAATAGAAAAAACACCAATACTAGAAAAAATCAAAGAAAAACATCTGTTATGGTACGGGCATGTCACAAGAATGAATAATAACCGTTTGACGAAAAGAATAATGGAAGGAGGAAAACCAAGAAATATGAAGAGGAAGACCAAGAAGAAAATGGATAGACCAGATAGTAGAATATGGAAAAAATAAAGGGAAAATAAGAGAGGAGATGAATATACTGGCATGGGAAAGGAAGGAATGGATTAAGGAGGACCCTTGACTCGCAATCCGACGCCTGAAAGGGCATGAAGGAAACGAGAAAGAAGAAGAAGTAGTCGTCTGTAATTCTTTTTAGAGAATCTGAATTTATTTCTTTAAATACCTTCGTAGTTTCCTTTAAAATTTTTAGAGCAATCTTCCGTACTTGTTTTCAATTTTTGCATCTCTTTGTGATTCTTCTCCCAAATTTTTAGAATGTTACCCCAATTCTTCTCTTCAGTTTCCAAACTGTTCCCTTCATTCTTCTCTCAAGTATCTAAAATGTTTTCCTAATGTTTCTACGTATCTGGATTTTTACCTTTAAGGATCAGGGCCTGTTTCAAATTTTCCTATTTATCGACTTGCATCGTTATGATAATTCTTTGGTTACGATGAACCTCATTTTTGATATCGTAGTTGTAACGAACTTGGTTTATGAATCTGATGATTTATTTGTACTTAGCAATTTATCCTTTTACATGCTGATATGCTCACCGGGATACTTAGATAACTACTCGAACTGTGTTTAACAGCACACATATTTGATTCTGGAATAGTCACGCTTAAGTGTTGGTTCGTCGAGTAGACTGGAACTCTTCTTTACTACCACTCTTAGCTCTCGAGATTAATTGCAAATATTTTACCCGCACTGCTAATGGCTCTCTTAGAAATGTCCGGCTTTCTGAGTCGACTATTATATTGCTCTTTCTTTAAGGCTGTTATTGTTCAATATCATGATGAATAATGCCACCTTAGAATTATAAGTATATGTTCTAATAGTAGTAAATCGTGATGGTTATTGATTTGCTGTTAGATACGCTTCGGACTCTTTGATAAAATAACCTACAGCAACAAAAGTTGATGCTGCGTCAGTCTCTAGAGATAAATCAGAAATGTCGACAATTCTCTTCGTCTTTGGGCTTTCTATATTACATTTTTTATTTTATGGGAGCTATTTTTTATGCACATAATTTGCACTGTAGTACCATACTCACTCTATATTATCACTTCTGCAACATCTTAATTTTTAAATATCTTTCTGGTGCTTTATCATGTAGATGATGGTTTGAAACTAATAACTGTGACCTGGATTCCGCGTCAGGGGTGTTCTTTAAAGTCTTTTTCTTTAAGAAATTGTACATTTGACGAGTTGATTTCTTACCGTTATGGTCTCGTTTCCTGACAATTTCATTTCACCACCACTCTTAATTCGCAATCAAGTTCCTAACCATCGATTGTTAACTACCATAACTTTGCGCAACTTCCAGACCTTTCTCCTGGTTGTAAATGTCTGCTAAACGACTTTATCAATAAAGCATCTAGTTCTGTTCCTTGTTCTGTATTTTTAATCAACTTTTTTCTTCAACCCTTAGGGTGTTTTTCTGCAGTTATTTTTAATTCTTTTCTGAAACCTTTAAAATATTTTTCTGTTTACCATTAGCTCTTCTCCAAAATTTTCAATTTTACTGCTTCTTTTAAATTTTAAAAGTTTTCTTACAATTTTTTTTCAAGGTTTTGGATTATACGTCTACATCTATGTTTATGGAAATCTATATCTATTTGAGAGCCAGCGTGCTCCCGTGATTGACGGGTTGTTCCGGGTTTATTCCCCGGTGCTTTGTAATGTCTGGCGGGTGGCCTACTCAGTCACTACAAATTATTGACTGCCTGCATTCACTTCGAACAAGGGGTAATAACGGCGTACGTCTAAGGCACGGTGCTTGCCACATTCTTTAATGTTTTCTTGCGTTTTCTATTAATTTTTTTTAATATTAATGCATGTAGATACATGGTTTCGAATAAATTCCTATATGGGTCCTCACATTCCCTAATTAGGCCCTGTCATTTTTATGTAGTAAGGTTTTCCTCTCTGTCGTTTTTAAGTTTCGCTCTTCTGACTTACATGTTAATCAGGCCGCTTTAGTTCGCGTAGCTTCAGATGTATTGGTATGGTACTATACTTAAACAACATTTGGCGTTACAATGAATTCCACAATTTTAACGAACTGGATTTGTAGTTTTGATTATTTATTTACAACTTTCAATTATTCAGGTATTATTTATCTCTGTAGTATTATTTATTTTTACAAACGGATCTGCTCCTCCGTGTAGATTATTACGAGGCCTGTGCTTTTAACAGCAACTGCCTGCAATAATTTCTTACTGTTCTTCGTATACGCTGAAATACCTACGCACTTAATTCTAGAAAACTCGCAGTTCCGCGTAGGATCACCGAGATTGCGAAATTTGGCGCGAACGTTGCTATAGATGTTTGCTCCGCTTATTCGCAGCCTTTTCAAGGCGGTTCAGCTTTCTGGATTTGACTGTTGTAATAAGTATCGACAATTGTAGATTTTTAATCAAATCTTTATTTATGGTTTCGGAGTTTTGAGCAAAATTTGCTGCAAATTGCATTAACTACCCAACAAAAATTAAAAATATTTTAGGACATCCAGGATTTAGTCTAAAATATTTTTGCGAAGAGTGTAATGGATTAATACTGTGGAAAAAGTTTCTTTTTTCATTTTTAACTAAAATTTTTATTAAGGCAAGTTAATTCATTGCTTTACTTGATAAAAAATTTAGTTTTTGAAATTGCTATATTCGCCTTTTTGGGGTTTTCTGGAATAGTTATGGGGACTCAGCACTTTTACTTATGACTCGCATTCGTTGTAGCGATGACTTAAATAACCAACTAAATGTTTACAATTTACCATTAAAACGTTAGGAATTGTTTTGCAACGATAACTATTAATATTTCTATTTTTTTGTGTGATTTTAATGGCTTTGTTTTGAATTTTTAAACAACAGCTTGACATTGTATAACATGATAAACAATACAGAACGAGATAGAGGCTTAGGTAGTACCATATTTAGGTCATACCCATGTATTGTATATACAATCAAGTAAGTCGGCAGAGTTGAGTGACTGAACGTGGGCTGATCATCGATTTTAATCATTGCAACGAGTAGGTACGTGAAATATAGGCCTTACTACAAGTGTAATCCTAGCCATTGAACTCTGAAAAGGATAGTGATGAAAAAGTAAGGCAACGATCGCTCGTAATTTTAAAAGTGCTTCTCGCATTGTCGCTATCACCAGAACTGTTCGTCTAGAGCTCAAAAATTATGGGTTTTCACAATCGTACAACCACTCACAAAACTAATATAAGCACGGTCAATGCCAAACATCGCTTGCAATGGTACAAAGCTCAGTGGAATAATAGAAACAACTCAATACACGATTTGGACGCGTCTGTGTTTGGCGGATGTCAGAAGAACGCTTCTTATCCGAGTGTATTGTATAAACAGTCAAGTTTGATGGTAAAGGCATCATAGTTTATGGTTTTTTGTAGTTTGGCTTAGGTCCTTTTGTTCTTGTAGTTGGAAAGATAAACGCTGAGATGTATCTTGATAGTCTTCATAACTCTGTGCCGCCAACTGTCTGAAAACACTTTGAGGGCGGACTTTTCTTGTCTTGCCTACACAAAGAAGCTTTTTTTGCAATAGTTTGGGCGTTGAAAAACTGGAGTGATTTTTACAAAGTTCCGACCTCAATTCCATCGAACACATTCGGGAAAAAATTAGAGTAGGTACCAGGCCAACTGCCCAACTTTAGTAGCTGGGTTCACTGACAAAATGAAAGGAATTTTTTTAAAGCATTAGCAATAGCTGGTGGACAATTTTCCCAGACAGGTACGGCCTGTGATTGATGCTAAAGATGGACCGACATCCTATTAATAGGCGTGCATGGTACATGAGTCTTTGATTCTACAAGAATAAATATTTGGATCTATTTTGGCAATACTGTGTATCATATATATAGGCTTTAACTATTTATGAAGCTTTGGTTTCGTATACATTTTAATTTTTTTGAGGATCATCGGACTGCTTAGGACCCAAATTTACCATGTACCACGCACCTAAACAGAAAAATCTTATCAAATTGTTTTATTTTGTTAATATGATTATCAGGTGGCGCTAAATATGAAAGTGTAACTATTTGTAATTGATGCTCATTTATCTTTCTTGATAAGCATCAAGAGTAGCCTTCCCGGATATTGCTGAAAATGAAGATGCGCTTGGAATTCTATCTAGTTGTTACAGTATATTATATTATCATTTGTAAGAAATACTTAGACCTTGCAAATAAAACCTAAATTTTCTGAAGTCTGCAGTGTTATTTAGGACTGTTTTGAATATTATAAACAGTTCTGAAAACAGAAAGAATTGCGCCAGCAAAAAAGGAACAAATTGACTGCTTGGTGACAGATATTTCCAGTTATTTGGCCTTGCACTCGGTGTTTTATTATAACTGAATACGGCAAGAGGTCAAGGGAAAGGGATTATCAACAAAATTATTGTCAAAGAGACTTTAAAAATGTTTTGCAACCACTGCTCTAAAGCATCTACGTGTTTTATCGTCGTCTATTTTGGCTGCATATTATAAACATGAGATATCACAAAGTTTAAGTTTTGAAACCACTTTAGAGTTATTGACTTTTTAAAGACAAACTTTATATTAAAGTTATATCTTTATTGTTCTCAATAAAAGAGAGCTACAATTATTATTTAACAGTTAAAAATATGTAAAAAAATAAAATTGTGCATTTTGTTTCCGACTTCTATTTCTTAAAACTCCGTGCATCGGTAAAAAACGATAAAAAATAAAAAGTTCAGCACCAGAACCAGCTTGATCTTGTTCGACGAATTGCAATAGTCGCTTCGGCAAACATTGCACTTTGATAATATGTAGCCTTGATAGCTTCCCAGCTCTTGAAGCGCCCCGCAGAAGTTTGCATCTGGTTTCTTCTCTGACACTTTCTGACATATTCCTTCCGGTTACTTCTTGAATCTGAAATTCAAAAAAAACAATTCTATAACACATGTTACAGTAGTGTGGAGGTTTACTATAACTTACATATTTTTTCGTACTGAACGCATTCGAACTCAGTTGGACGTTGATATATGTATGGATTAAAGTTTGACCCCCAGTTTTGTATCTTCTCCGGTCGTCTTATAGTCGCGTCGTCGCTCGACATGCTTTGAAAGCTATACACGTCGTTGCAGTTTTTGTAATACACACTGCTTTTGTCCACAGGATTGTAACACGACGCCCCGTTTAGGTCGGAATGGCAGATGTAGCACTTTAGTGGCGCAACTAGAACAGTAGCAGATATTGGGATAATTCAGGATTGATAATTGATTTAAATGTGATATAGGACATGTTAAAAAAATTTACATTTACGGAACTTTATCTATAAATAAATTATAATTTCAAAAACTATGCCTTCTCTAATCATCTAATCTTCAGGATTTAAAATAAAATAATAAAATTTAGTTAGTAAAGTAAAACAGCTTGAAACGTTTTAAAATTTAAGATACCCGAAAAACCTTTTATATAAACACAAACTTGATAGTTCTCATCCTTCTGAAGGAAATTTTGTCTAATTTTGAGATGGGCCACTTTTAAATTTAAGCTCCGAAGAATAGGGCAAAACTTTTAACACTTGAAATTTAGATTTTAGTTTTATAAAGTATTAAAAATCGAATAATTTTTATATAATTTATTTATATATTTGTGCTCCCCAAAAATGTTGATAGATTTTTACGATTGGTTACTTCATTGGGTGGAGAACATTTTGTAGATTTTCTTTACTTCTTCCTCGCCCGTTTATCGAAAAACAAAAACTACAGTGTTAAAGTGTTAATTAATTAGGGTCCTTTAGTATGATACTGTAAGGATCCGTTTTAAACTTTTTAATAAATTACATGCCTTTACTGTTTAATTGTGTGACGGATAATTTGTCGCTGATAAATAAAATTTAGCAATAATGTTGAGATATCGATCAGGAATACTCGAAATTATAACTGACGGTCCTTGGTATGTGTTAAGTAGAACACTGCACCATACGTACTTCGGACGTTAAAAAATAATTGGTACTAAAATTATCTTCTCCTTAATAATCTTTTATTAGGAAAAAGTGAGAACATATTTGATTAGACTTATCACTGGGATTTTTGTCATCTTTATGTCGTTTTAAATAGAGTTGTTGTGACCTATTCTTTGAATGTTGCACATCATTTGTGAACAATTGGCAACTTTTTGCAGCCCACTATCTCTTCCATTGCGTCAATCAGAGCGTAGTTGCTCGACGTAAGATGCAACTGGTATGGGCGTGAGGGAGCATGGTATGGCTGAGAATCTACAGACTGCCAACTGTGTGGCCTCTAATATATATGGTCGTGCATTGCTATATTTAAGAAATGTCCCAGCGGGGGGAGAGGAGTCGCATTTACACTGACTTAGTCAATCAATGAACAGAATCCTCTGATGATCTCAAAAGATAATTGACATTCGCTTTGGAATAAATAATTTTGCTGATAGTTTCCTAAGACGAAAACTTCCAATACATTGCCGTTATATAGACTGCCGTTTATTTACTAGCCTCTCGTGACTGAAACTCGATTCGTTTGCAATTATCTAATACTTAAAAAACTCTTATGGATCCACTCTGTATAGCTGCAAGAATTTCTGGTATACTTCCACAAGATGCTGCTTCTGCGAAGTACGAGTACGGGGAAACCATTGTGCAGAATTCTTTGTGGATAGATGATAATACGCAAAGTTTTATGAGACAGACCTGTTGCATCTACCAATGCATTGAATGTTATTTTGTTTGTTTGTCCTTTATCAAGTCGCGAATGTGCTGGATAATAGTAGCTTGCGTGCGTTTTTAAGCTCCTTTACCAATTGAAAATCCTGCATGAGCATAAAATAGTAAAAGCCTGAATTTAGAAGACTTTTTTTAGAATGTTCTGCAGACATAAAACACCGAGGAAGGTATTAAATCACAAAACAAAAACAAAGTGATAGTAAAATAAAGCAGCATATTGTTTAAAAGAGCTGTACTTCAAGTCATCTGTGTTCTCCATTCTGGAGTTCTGCAAACTAACTAATTAGTTTGAGGTAAATACAGCAATGGATACCAAAAATGTAAAACATCACTAGAGAGTTATTGTCTTTCAACAGTTCAACTAGGAAGAACCATATCAGATCAGTCACCAGTACAAAAATAAATCAAAATGTGACAATGGTAGGATGCACAAGCGCATACAAGACACTGTTTTTTTATAATAATCATCTTCGGGAAGAACTAGTACAGGAGTCTAGTTGCACGGTAGTCAAATAAATCTGACATTTTTAAAAGCCTGCACAATCTTTTTCAAACCAGTAAGTATTTTCGTTTTAGCATAGCAGTTATAGGACACCTTAATATACAAAAAGGCCAAGTTTTTTTGTTTTTGTTTTCCTTAGCACTGCAGGGATAAAGTCAGACTCATAAATGTAGATTTTTGCGTTTTTAAATTAAATTATATTTAAAAAAATTTACAATTGCTCGGCAACATTTGATGCGATACGTGAAAAGGCGGCTATCGTAAAAAATGAGAAATCGGTTTAGTACCGCTGGCATTTAGCACAAGCTCAAACGTTGTTCATGAGTCTGACCAAAGGAGTTGCAACTAATATACAATTCAATCTTGGTTCTTCAAAAATTTACTCGTCAAACCATGAAAAAGGACATAAAAAAGGAGATTTGAGATAAAATTTGTTTGCTATTATGAAATGTGCGGTTGCACACATTTGTCAGACGCTCGCTGTTTTGGTGTTTTTTGACACAACCTTTGCCGCTTTTAAACTCGTATATCTAACGAAATATAATTCTGCAAGTCGGCACATGTATCTACATACGGTTACTAACTTCATATCATTTTGAACGCCCTAGCTAGAATTTTCTTTTATTTATGAACAAAATCTTTAACATCACGATAGACTAGAATCCAATTTCAATCTTCTACTGGAGTGCTAGTAGCAACAGGCAACTCAAGAAGCTGGCTAATTAATTAATATAAGTATTGGAGATAACGCCGATGGATATTTCTCTCGTCTTGTTGCAGTCGTGTTACCATTTAAGTTATAGTTGATTTCTGATCAATTAATTCTAATAAGGTGTCCAAAAGTAGAATAGGGATATCCGATAACAACTCTCCAGAGTACAATGTTCGAAAACCGCATTTGTCTGTCGTTAACAAGCTCCAAAATTAAAATTTTATATGACATTATCGGACATGTATGTAATTTGAAAGGTAGCCTTTTATTTTCTCACGATTTTTCGAACGCCATCATGAGGGCATCAAAGGCCTTGGAAAGTTTTTGACTAACATTGGGGTCGCCGTTTTTATTGCCGCCGTGACGTCACGGTTGAGGCCAACATAATACATTCAATATGTGGGCAGTTGCAGTTGAGATCCCCAGATGTTTATGTACGTGCGAGGTCTGTAATAAGGGCAAAATTTCTAAGAAGGCTACAGAATAAATAGCATGCAAAGAAGCAGCGAATGGGAAGTCAAGTTATCTGATAAATTATGTTTTAAATAAATTGAGTTATTGAGTGTGATTTTATGTTAGTAATATGGGTGTTAGTGTACATAGACGTTATGAAATAATTCAGTTTCTTTTAAGTAAAGTCAATAAGTAGTCTAAATAAATTTACGCATGCAATCCACCACTGTTGAGAGGAAAAAAGTTACAATTTTGAAGTAACAGCAATTTTAGCATTTCATAAAAAATATTGGGATAAGGTATCTTCCCCATTGTATATCTTCTTATCAGAAAGATCGTGATTATCTTAGTTTATTATTTATTATATTTTTGACGATGTTTTTACATCTTGGTCGGTACTGGTCTTTGGTTAATTTGTTGTTTTGACTTGATCCAGCCATCTCTTCGGCGCTTTTCCTCGTGGTCTGGTACCTTGGTATGTCCTTCCACTATTAGTTTTTCAGGGCTATTTTTGTCACGTCTTGATATGTGGCCGTAGTATTTTAGGATTTGTCTGTATCTATAGTAAAGAGACGATCATTTATATTGAGTTCCTCTAATACAGACATATTTGTCCTCCTTACTGTCCAAGGTATCTCAGCATTTGTCTCCAGCACTACATCTCAAAAGCGTCAATTCTTTTGCATTCTTTTTCTTTTACTGTCCACGATTTGGCTTCATGTAATAATATGGGGAAAACCAGAGTTCTTACCGGTAATACTTTTGTGTTGCTCAATATCTGTCGATCTTTCCATGGTTTCTGTAACTTGGTCATAGCATTTTTGCTTATTCGGATTTGTCTAATTGTTTCCGCTAAGCAGTCTCCCGTGTTACTGATAAGTGTTTCCAAGTATATCTAATGGTTGACCACTTTAAAACCTCCAACTTTTTTTAAATTAGGCCTGTTATTGTTTGCTCTATCGACTGTGGGGACTATTGTTTTTGTTTTATTTAAATTTAAACCATATTTTGAACCGTCGCGTTATAATTTCATTATATCATCTTCGCTGGAAGAGAGAATAGCAGTGTCATCGGCATATTGTCGGTTGGATTATCGTTTCACCGTTAATCTTAAATCCTTCAACGGTGTTTTGTAATACTTCTCTTATTACATGTTCGCCGTATATATTAAATAGTTGCGGAGACAGGATGTATTCCTGTCGAATACTCTTTCTCATGTTAAATCCCTTTGGCTGCTGGTTATCAATTTTTATTGTTCATTTGTTCATTGATATATAGCCCTTGGATCAGTGTGATAATATGCTGTAGTACCCCCATTTTCGTGAGAATGTCCCATATTTTCTCCCTGTTTACACTATTAAAAGCCTTATGATAGTCTACAAAACCATTAAATAAACTTATGTTGTACGAGGTGCATTCAAGTTATAACACCTCCGAAGATTTTCTCAGGACTGGGAACAGATAAAGTATTCAGTTTATTTCAAAATACGCGCGCACTCTTTGTGAATGAGTGACGGAGGTAGCAGCACTGCACGGCATACAGGACTCTAGCGGCAGCGGCGAGAATGAGGACTGCTTGTGATACTTAAAATGACGACGTTTTCATAGCAGGAACAGCGTGTAATCATTCGTTTTCTCTATTTTCGGTGTGACATCAATTGAAATTCATCGCCAGTTAATCGAGATATGTGGTTATGGTATTATGGATCTGTCTAATGTGCGTTTATGGGTGCGACAGTTCAAAGAACGTCTTGTGACAACAAACCAAGACAATTACTGCCTCGCACCAGCCGATCTGACGACATGATTAAGCAAGTGAAGAAATTTGTTTTGAAGGATCGCCGATTAAGTGTGGAACACATAACCTGCAAAGTTGGCATTTCCGAGGGATCTGTGCATACAATTCTGCATGAAAATGCGAAAAGTGTTCTCCAAGTGGATGCCAGGGATGCTGACCAACGACCATAAACTGCGCGGGTGACAACAACTTTGAAGTGATTTTTTATATTCCCTATTCACTTGACCTGACTCCTATCGACTTTTGGCTGTTTCTGACGATGAAAGACACTGTCGGTGGTCGCAAATTCACTAGTCGTACCGCTATTGCATCAGCGATTTTCTAGTGGTTAAAGAGGACTCCTAAAGAAGCGTTCGCAGCGGTCATGGGATCATGGCATCGACGTTGTGAAAAATTTGTACGGTTACAAAGAGATTACGTTGAGAAGTGACACAAGTTTCACATTTTACGTTAGTTTAAAAAAAATCGAAGTGTTATATCTTGAATGCACTTCGTATTTTCTGGCTTTCTCTATTATTTTCTAAGGTTAAGGTGTGTTTTCGAGCGCCCTTGCTTTTACCATTCTGTTCTCTTGCGATCTGCTGTTCTATATGTTCTATATGCTTTTAATCTTTCATTTATTATATGTAGTAAGATCTTGCTTTTATGCGCTATCGGCTCAATTATCCTGTAATTATCACATTTGTCTTTTGGTCCTTTTTAGGCTTTTATACTTTAAAATGAGAAGCCTTATGTAGAGAGCAATGTCGTTTGTCTATCCGTCTGTCCGTCCTTTTATTTTTCAACTTTTAATCAAGGCAGCTTCCAAGCTGGAGACAAGTTTCCATTTCTGTCATCTGTCACGCCTTATAATTTTTATCTGTGATAGATAGAGACAACGTTATCAGTATTCAACTAAGGACCATAAGTCAAGTCCAGACGCCAAAACACAGCCTGATCGGAAAATCTGAAGACCGGTTTTACCGAAAGTGGCCGCAAATTTTTGTTTGTGTATAAAAGCTTCGGACATTTGTGAAACTGGAGTTTCACGTCCGTACTTGTTTATTATTTTGTTATATATACCGGAGGTATGTTTAAATACCGTCCCGCATGTTTATTAAGTTATCTAATTTTGTTTGGTTTGAAGGTGCAAACCTTATCCTTTATACTCCTGCAAAGGAGAGTTAAGGGTAGTTCAATCTGGTGATTTGAAACCAAAACAGGAAACTCTCTCAGTGATATCTCGCACCATTTTGCTAAAATCATTTGTTTTTCAAGTTAGTTTTTAATTTTTGGGATCAAGAAGTTCTTTATTATGTTACAATTATGCTCCTCAATAACGGTAGGAGAATTTCTTGCTTTATCCTCAAAAAAATAAAATCCAATTAAATGCCCAATTAAAGTGCATCATTATAATCCGAATTGGATATAATGGTCGTTAGTGGATAGCACGAGGATTATTGCTCACTCCGAATCTGGCAATATTGTTTAATAGCTTGCCCAAATAAGTTAAAATAAGTCTCGTTGCTCATCATGAGCTTTTCAAGAAGACGCTAATTTTTGACACTATATTTCAGTATTGCATTACTGTACTCCCGACGTTTGTGGTGGTCTCTAGACTAAAGTTATCGAGTCAACTGCGTCAGCGCGGCTTTAGGTGCAAATCGTTGGTTCCCAAAAATGTTCCATGAATGCCCGTTGCTTAAGAGCGACACCTGGTAGAGGTATTAGAATTCTCTTGCGCATTTTACAAAACACTTTCAATATTCTCCAGTGTAAGAACACAAGCAATACAGGGAAACCTTGGAATATCTTTAATACCACTAGTTTACTCAAACAGAATTTAAATTTTTCTTAAATATATTTTAATTATTGGAGTGTTGTTCTACTTGAAAACGACTACCTGCATTTGTTTTTAATTTTTTTTATGTTTATTATGCAATCTGTTACAAAATTAACAATAAGCATTTATGTGGATTGACAACATTGACTTGAATAGAGATATGCTCCAATGAACAATAATCTCTATATGAAAATTAATTTAAATTTGTTTGTAAACTTAACTAAACTCTAAAATAGGATATTTATCGGTCATGAACTAAATCGAGTGGCGTTTTACGCTTAAGTCTCTTTGTCTGTTCACTGTTATCAAGCAAATTTACTGCCAGTACATTTGGATGATTTTCCAATCGTTGAATGTATTTAACACTGCACTGCACAATCGTTTCACTTACTGTCACCACTTGCAGATCATTGTAGATGTCTTTATTTGTTACAAACCATGGGGCGTCTGCAAGAGCACGCAGCACTTTAGACTGGAATCTCTCGATGATGGCGATGTTCGATTTCGATGCTGTTCCCCAGAGCCCATATGTCCATACTGGCCTGTCACATACTGAGACTGTCGTCCCAGCAGCCAATAATGGTTTCGGAATTTAGTACCTAGTTGTTTGCGTTTTTTCCAAATATGTGTACGCCAGGTCAATCCCTTGTCTAAGTGTATATCGAGGTATTTTACACTGTCTGTGGTAGGTATAAACTGATTTACTATCATTACTTGTGGTGAATCGCCTCGGCATTTAGTGAAGACAATGTGGTTGGACTTATCCTCGTTTATTTTTATCCTCCACTTCTGGTCCATTTATGGATTTCATTAATACTGTTTTGTAGTATGTTGCTTGCTTCAATTGGACTTTTATGTACAGCTAATATGGCAGTATCGTCTGCGAATGTGGTTGTGAGCGCTTCATTATTGGTTGGAAGATCAGCAGTGAATAAGAGCTACAATAAAGGACCCAGTATACTACCTTGTGGCACGCCAGACGTTATTGGGTGCAGTGTTGTTATTTCACTTTCATATCTAACTCGGAAGTACCTCTCAGTTAGATATGATTTAAGGAGGATGTAGAATTTTTCTGGAAGTATCTTTCTGAGCTTACAGAGAAGTCCCTGGTGCCATACCCGATCGAAAGCCTGGCTAATGTCCAAGAATACTGCGGCGCAATAATTTTTATTTTCAAACGTCTTATTAATGGTATCGACTACGCGATGCACCTGTTCAATTGTAGAATGTTGCTGTCTAAACCCGAATTGGTGATCAGGTATCAGGTTTCTCTCTGCGACTACCTTATTTAACTTTTTGGCTAACAGCTTTTCAACAATTTTAGATAAGACTGGCAACAAACTAATCGGCCTATAAGATGAAGGCTCCTGTGGTGGTTTGCCGGGTTTTTTAATTAATATTATTTCTGCTGTCTTCCATTGGGCTGGGAAATGTTGTAGTCTGAAAACAGCGTTTATGAGCTGTGTTAGCATAATTATACCCTTGCGAGGAAGTTCCTTAATTAATTTACCCGTTATCGAGTCGTAACCGGGGGCCTTCTTAGGATTCAGATCGTGCAGAATTACATCCTTTACTTCTTTTCGTGTTGCTACAGGTATAGGTTCGCTATGTTGTTCAGGCTCTTCTAGGAATCTTTGAATTTCGTTATCATCGACATCGTCAATCTTTGGTAATGGTTTAAATACGTTTTCTAGATACCCGGCAAAAGTTTCAGCCTTTTTCTTGTCTGTTTTCGCCCAGCCGTTGTTTGGTATTCTGATGGGTGGTATATGTTCTCTTGGTTGTTTTAATTTTTTTTGTTGCTTTCCACAGAGCATATTCAGTGTCAACTGTTGGTGTTAGCCTTTCCAAGTATTCTTGGAATGATCTGTTCTTGAGTTCTTTTAACAACTCCTTCAATTGTCTTGCAGCACGATTATAATTTGTTTTATCTTGTGGGTGTCTTGATAATTGCCAAATCTGTCGAAGTCGTCTTTTTTCTAGTATTTTTTTGGCGGATGTGTATTGGATAATCAACTGTTTTTGATTTAGATTTATTTTGCACCGGTGTTGCTTCCCATGTAGATTCTTGTATTAGAGAGGTAAAGTTTTGTACTTCTGTTTCCAACTCTTCTGTTGTTTTGAGCGAGACTCTTAGGTTTGTTTTATCGTTAATTAGTTCTTTAAAGTAACCCCAATCTGTTTTACGGTTGTAAAGTTGTATCTTCTGCTCTTTTTCCTTTATACCTGAATAGATGGTTGCAACCACTGGAGAGTGATCAGATGCTAAGTCATCACTTGGTTCAATGTCTAGGGATCCTGGAGTAAACCTTTTAGTGACAAAGAAGTCCAGGCAATCTGGTAGTTTGTTGGGGTCCGACGGCCAATATGTTGGTTTATACGAGGAAAGATGATTCAGATGGAGTTCGTTAATTACTGCGTGTAGTATTTTACCTCTCCTGGAGGCTGATAGTCTGGATCCCCAGCTGACATGCTTCGCATTATAGTCACCACCCGCTAGAAATCTATGTCCGAGCTGAATGAAGTAATTTATAAAGATTTGTTTATCTGCAGGGTAGTTTGGAGGGCAATAGGCTGCAGATACGGTTATAGGGCCGAGTCAGTCTTCTAAAACAATGCTTGCTGCCTGGAGACACGCTTCTTCGATTTTGTCTAACACATGGTGTTTTATACCGTTTCTTATGATAATTGCTGCACCCGCACTGGCTCGTCGTTGTTTTTAATTATCTTTTAAAACTTTTTGCTGGCAGATCTGGTAATATTACATTGAGGCACATGTAATAGATATCAAAATATTCTCTAATTAACTCATTGATCATCAACATCCCTAGTAGCATTTTTTGGCAATACCAAATGACTACTATACACGGACATTTGGGTGAAGCAACATGCTGTTATTAAATTCCTAACAGCTGTAAGTTGCGCGCCCTTTAACGTTTATCAACGAATGTTTGCTGTCTATAGCAACACCTGTGTAAATATTTCTGTTGAATAAACCTACCACGTCATTCATGATTTGCTTAGCTACAGTCTTCCACATATTGACTCTTCAAATAAGACACAATTGAAAGGGAATGTTTCAGCATTTCTTTGCCAGATTGTCGGCAATCACAAGTCTTGGGCACGTTATTACGATTCGAAAAAGGCACCTGAGTAAAGACATAAAGACTTTCTTAAGTCGAAAAAATAGCAGAAAAGTGATGATGAGCATCTTTTGATACTGGAATGGAATTGAATTTTTGAAGCAAGGTAACACTAGCAACTCCAGCCAATATGTGAACATTGCAATCGACAAACATAGGAAGAATACACTTGCCCAACACTCTGGACTTCGCATCTTGCGATATATCCCTATTTTTGAAGCTACAGGAAAGCCTGAAGCAGTAGCATTCAATTAATAATGAGATGCAAACATCTGTGATGACAATAGATGCGGGAAGTTTACAACCACAAAAAATATATAAAGGCACTTTCAAATGAATACCAACAATTGTTTCTGAGGAGAACAGAAGTTTAACTTTAGAATATTTATAAAACTTGTATATTACTTCCAGTTACAAATTTAAAGTCTTATCACAATTGTTAATCACTCTTATATATCAAATAAAAAGTTAACATATATTAAACAAAATAAATAATATCATGGAAAGTACCCGCTACAATTACACAAACTTTTAGGTGAGTTAATATTTTTATTGTCAATCTTAAATCTAAATCAAGTGTAAAGAAACATAGATTAATTATAGTTTAAAGTAAAAAGAATTTAGTCTAAAGGCTTTCTTAAAAATTCATTTATACACTTAGATTACATTTAATTTTCGTTACCATGTCAGGTTCAGAGTATTTTCTGTTAGTGATCAAATACTTCAGTTGGAATGACTGCACACTGCATTTCAGTGTTTTTATTTTTTAGCACTCCAAAAATCTGTTTATGTTATAGACTATAGTTTTTAGAAACTTTTATATGTTAACAGCGAAAAATATTAAATGAAATAAATGTTCCTTTGTTTATCCTTTTAACTATGCAAATGGTAGCTATTTTTTTCTCCTTTTTGTTTTTGTTTGTGGTTTGCTTCTGCCTTTATATCTTCCCCCTTTTTGTTTTTTGTATTTTCTAGAATATTGGTAATTTATAAAAATGTTCTTTTTGTCTTTCTGTTATTTTGTTTTTGCTAAATATTATCATTTCGGTGGTTATCTGCTTGCTTTTCCACTCCTTGCATTTTCAATTTTTAATATTTTCTAGGGCAGCTTTCAATTATCTTTATCACTTCATAGGATTTTATCTTAATATTTTTGCCAAAATTGTTTATTTTAATTCAATAAAATATACATAGACCATGACTTTGATTTTTTTTGTAGATATATTTTTCACATGCTTGTTACTGAGTATTTTTCTATTATCGGTCAGTTTGTTTATGTTTCTTATTATTGTTAATTTTAACGTGTTGGAATACTTTTCTTGTACTTCGTTTTCAAAAATCGTCAGTTGCTTTTATAATTTTCAACCATAACCAGTAACGGTTTTTTAATTTTTCTCTTTCATCTCCATTTGGTGTATAAACTAAAATAGTTATTCGTGTTTTGTGTTTATAATACACTATATGCAAGGTTTTGTGGTTTTGAAATGAAAAGGTGTAACGAAATGGATTTTTCCGCAGATTCCGAAAATGACGTTCAAAATTCCGTATCATGTCAGGTTTTTCCACAAATCACAAAAATGTGAAGATTAAAAAACGGATTTTTTTTAATGACATTAATATATGGCAACGTTTGTAAAAATGTTCTCCGAAGGAACGAAATAAATGTGTAAGTAATAGATAAACTTAAATATATATATAAAAGCAAACATATCTAACATTTACCACTAGGCTCCCCTTGAAACTTTCTGTTCTTAGATTGCCTTCGGTGTTATTCCGTACAGTCTCTTTTCCACATCCAACAATAGTCAGCCCTAATTTTTACAGTCTACTTTCCTTGGTTATCAGTTTAATATCCTAATGGAAGCACTCATCATGTTATTTCGTAAAATCACGAGATAATTTAGATGAGAATGAAGAAAGTGAACTTTGATCCTCATGTTGCAACCAAGTAATTTATAGGATTTCTGAATGCTTACAATTCACACTCATGATTTTCTCGAATATGTTGCCCACCATTAATTTTTGTATTTGTTGGCTTATCAAAATACGAGCTTTAATTTTTTCAGACGTGATTTATGGAAACAATACCTAGACACTAAAAGTATTTAGTATCTGCTTAAAGCTGTTACGCATTGCTTTATTAAGCTAAGTTTAATATCTAAAGTATTTTCGAAGGATCAAACAGTTGAAGTGAAACGATTTTTTTTAGCCAGGCGTGAATATGCTTCTGACTGGGTACTGTTTCCGAACCTAACGTTCCATCCTAGCTCTTGAGTCTCATTTACACAAAAGGCAAGGAAATTTGCTGTTGCCTGCTTGTTGGCTGAACAATATTCAAATCACCTTGAAATCATTACACACATGAAACTTGTATCAGCAAAGTATTTCTGTGTATCTATTCTTACAGATTAATTTTATCCTTCCACATATTTTGACACATTACAAACGTTGCTATATATCAATGTCATTATAAAAATACGTTTTTTTAATCATCACATTTTCGTGATTTGTGGAAAAACCTTATGCGATACGAAATTTTGAAGGTAATTTTCGGAATCTATCGTAAAAATTCGCTTCGACACACCTGTTTATTTGAAAACAACAAAAAATTGCACAATTGCAGATTCGTGTTGTTTTTATTGTTGTATTACCAACACTTTATTAATAAATTCTCTATTTGGCTAGGTAATATATTTACAATTTTCTTTAGCTCTTCCAGTTTATTACTTGATGAGATATTTATTATAAATCAAACAGGAAATCTTGGAAATTTTTTCCTTAAGAATAATGCGATATAAGTGCTGGGCTTTTTTAATAACATGAGATTATTGCGATATACTCTGCTCTTACGAACTCTCTACAAAAAAATCTACGGGCGTTGTTCGGGCTTTTTACAAGTCATTTTATTTCACATCAATTTCACACATCGAAACATTTCTGTTTCTGGCTTTAGAATTAATAATCTCTGGGGTATATCATCAAAAGAAAGACTCTGTAGAAACTCACTCTTGATAAAAGTGCAAAACCTGTCATTTTTTCTTGTTTAAACGTTGATCTCAAGTAGTTTTTCAATTTCTTAAGTGCTAAAAAGATTGTTCTCAACCGCATTTAGTAGCCGCGTTACTCAGAAAAATTCCTAGAACAATGGCAGTATTGGCTAAAGTAGACTCTACGACCCTTGCGACTTCAATAATGGAGTCTTTGTAGTTTTAATTGTTTTTGGTTTAGTATTTTTATCTTCTTTATCAATACTTGTATTATTTTTAAAAATGCTTCTGTATGCACACATTCCCCGGGGAATGTTTTATCTAAATCGCAAGCATACTTTTTCAATGATTGATTTGCTTCTTGCCGTATTATGTCATTTTTTATTTAAGTGATTTTCCATAAAAATTCGAAATATTTATATACTTTTGTATGGTTTCTTTTTTCGTACTAAGTTGAGTTTCAAGAGTATAATATATTTTTATTATAAGAGACTCGTCCAGAAAACTCATAATTTACATCTTTCTCTTAACTAAAAGGAACTTTTTCCCAGAAACATACCATTAATGCCAGTTTAACACTCCTAAGTTTTTCCAATATCACATTTACTTTATACTGTGCTTCTTTAGTCTGATCACTACCATAGGTAATGTGTGCCAGCGCATCAAGAATTTCCTGGTACGATTTGCATAATGGTTGACTGGTATTAGCACAAGCACTCAATCAGGTTAATATACGGAGTCTTTTTAAGGATAGACTGCAAGATATCTCATCTTTCGGTTGAAAAACTAAATAATAGATTTGTTCTTCTAAAAAAAAACTAACAGAGTACTTGTTGCTCTTTGCAGCTATAGAACCAACTAGTTGCCCGCGGAAAGGATGTGTGTGGTCAGAGGATTTAATTCTTTTATTCTAGTCTGAAGATCTTTGTAGCACCTAAACATGTTGCTGATATTGAAGTAGCTTTATTTTTTGTAGTTATTTAAATTAAGACTTTCAAATCCTACCGCTGACATTACATAAATTGTCATCCATCACCTTTATGACTTTAGGAATAAACGTCAAAAATTGTTTAACAGAAATTCCGTAGAGAGCATAAAGCGTACCACAAAAGCTAGTTAGGCTGTGTGTGACAGATGTGGTGTCCACAATAAGATTTGACATTTACATTATCTTGACAATCTCTGCTTTAACTTGATCCGCTAATTGTATAACGAATTTCATTGGCCATTGTATTGGTATGTATGAAGAATCATATCTTTGTCTATTTTCAAATTTTGTTTTATGTTCGCCTATAAAAGGATCAAACTTTGAAATTAGTTCTACACAGTCAAAAAAGTTACCATTTCTTACAGACCCTAATATTTAATTATTGCCATGAATTGGAAGTTGAAGGAAATTTAAAAAAGTTACAACTTTAACAACTCTTCGCTAACAGAAAGCTTCTTTTGTGAAACGCACTCTTGTCTTTAGGGTTTTGTCATAATCGTTTATTATATGGCTATTTTTTCACTCATTAAACCTTTTATTTGCTAGGAATTTGTTCGGCACACAATATACTCGTCTATTTGATCTTGAATACCAACCAATTTCGCCAACAAGATTTTTTTTTGAATAGCACACTGTTTTTCAGATTTTTTAAAGTTATAGTCGTCGTTTTGTTGAATGCCAACGTAAGCCACCAACTCACGAAATTCATCATTTACGCATATATATAATTAAGTCTACTTTTTTGAAAATATTTTCAGATCTCTGTACTTAAACTTTTTGCAGCTGTAAATTTGAGGCACTCAAATTTGGATTTAAAGTCACTGTACACTACATGAAAAATTGTCTAGTTTGGATATTTTCTTGATTATAGCATCCTGCTATCCAAGACGTCCTTTGCAACAATTTTTGAATTCTGTTCCACTTGTTTTTTTAACAAATCTTGACCATCTTTACCACCCATGATTCTGCGTTTATGATAAGTGAAATGTGAATTGAACGACTACTCAATTAAAAACTAAACTTTATTAAAAAGGGCTGCAGTGCTGCACAATAACTGTATATTAAAATACTATCGACGCAACGATCAACGGTTACTATTACTACACTAATCGATTAGCACCGCTGTTGTTCGCTGTACGACTTTCCATATTCGACTGCCGCGAATGCCCTGTTTCGCCTTATATACAAACTCGCAGTTCTAGAACGAATCAGAAGATTTTGGAATTTGTATTCAAGGGCGCGGATGGTAATCGATCATTCTGGAAAGTTGGTGAATAGTTTTTTTGGTACTTCTGTTTTGAAATTTTAATAACTATCAATGAATTATGAAAGTACAATTCAAAGTTGCTCTCATTGAGTTCATTTTTCCGTTTATTTAGCTCAAGATCTTGCGCCTCCCAAATCCTGGGGTCCTATGGGTTAATCAGGCCCTGCGTTTAACCATATTTTGTAACTGAAAAGTATTTATAGGGAACATGACAATGATTTTGCTCGATTTGAAGTACAAAATTGTTACATTAACGCACAAATCTTAACATACTTCCATGCACTATAGTACCTGGAAGAAATTACAAGAAGAAGCAGGTAAAGATGTACGAATGCTTCACAATCTAACCCAATATTAGGGGCTTGTGTTTCTTACTTTGGTTGAGTAATGCAACATTTTGTTTTTGCATTATACTGCAGTTTAAAACTTTAGATAACAATATTAATGTGAATAAAATTATATCTTCTGTTTTTAGCAGCGGTTAAGAAGGTAAGGTACAACACTTTACATGATGGCTTTTTCTGAAAAATACCATGAGGTGTCTACAAGTATACCATTGGCACAAAAAGTGACATTATTAAGTGTTCATGATTAAGAAAACGATTGATTTTTACTATGACTATTAACATTAAAAAAATAATTAAAAACCTCGACTTAAGAAAGTACATTATAAATGTTACAAAGATTTGTTTTTAAATCCGGCTCGTTCAGATTAAATTAAAAGCAGCTAACGTTGACTCACCTCCAGACCAAACAGCCAGCATCACACAAACACCGAGAAGCGTCTGCATGTTACAATTTTCGCTCTGCCCTGCTATGCCTTAAACTGACGTCTGCAAAAAACAAAGATACGCCAGAACTCTGGGCATTATGCACCTTTATTTATACAAATTATCGGGCTTCATCCGCCGCTTCGCTCCCGCCATGTGTGCACATGAATCATGGAAAGCACCCCGACGTCGACTCGTGCCCAACTATGACAAACTAGGCGTAGAGTTCCTGTATGTAGATCTGTCCTAATCCGATAAGCTGCAAACTGATTGGAAATTTGTGTAATTTGACATGAATCATTGCTGGGGTTGGAAGGGAAATACACGCATCGCCTTATCTAAGATTACAGCTCCAACTCGTATTTGCCTGATTTAAATATAAAGAGCTGGTTGTACAAATATTTACGAAAATATTACCACGCATGGTGTATCCAAACAATTGGTTGGCTAAGATATACAAGGCGTAGCAATAATTTTTTAATTCTGCAACAAAACTACACAAGGTTACCAAAAAAGATTTATTACGAAGTATTGCAGCTATAACACTAAATGATACATGAAAAGGAGGAAAAGCGCCGCGTGTTTATTCGTATTATCACAAATGTCCGATGTGAGCTCCTCTCATCACATGACATACATCGACACGCCATGCAACACACGCTTCCCATTGATGCTCCTCACAGTAGCTGTTATGCAGTCTCGAAAATCATCTAATGTTGTAACCGTGAGATTGGGAGATCTGGGGGGTCTAACCAATTAATATCAAATCCTCTCTAACATTTTGCCCTTAGTCACCCAGTTTACCCTTTGAGGTATAGCGACTTCTTCTTAGGAATGTGAAATTGTTAGAATCCTCTACCAGTTGTGGAAACAGCCATAATTGCAACATATCTAACTATATTGTTCCGTTATAGTCTCTTCACTGAAGAAAAAGTGTTTGTGCACTTTTATTTTGGAGACTGCGTAAAATACGTTAAATTTTGACGAATTGTGACGTTTCACCTTTCCAATTACATGAAATATTGCCTCGTCATAAAATAAGTTTTGCAAGACAACATTTGTGATGATATGGGTAAAAATGTCGGCATTTTCTCTTGCTTTTGATGTATTATTTAATATTATATATCTAGCATTATGTAAAGGTATCTTTTTAAATTCGATAATTCTTTTATAGTAATCGTATGCCTTAAAATGGCTTAGATATATAATAATGGGTGGTCTTGTAAAGTAAACAACAATTTGTGTTCAAGATGTCCGTTGATTATTGTGTTAATATTCTTCGAATTGTGCATTTTATGAAAATGCCAGCGGTATGACTTCTCGTAAATATTATACTATTGCTGTTTTTAATTTCTGGTTACAGCTCCCGGAACAGCAGTTTTAGGTACGTTAAGTTTTTCTGGCTATAATGAAATGGTTATCTCTCTTTATTGATTGCTTATTTTACATTTTTAAGTTGTAGCTTATCTTATCGCGTAATTGAACGCACTATAGCTAATCTAAATTATAAAAGCACGTGACTATATTTTAATAATACTACGTAACACTTATAATAAGCAAATACACGTTAATCATATGAAAAAGTGACGATATAGTGAACTTAATGCTTAAAATTTCAATTAACTTAATAAAGTGTCCAACATTATAATTTAAAGATAATCATTTAATACATTTATAGCAATTGAAGCCTCACGGAAAAATGTAGATACAGTCCAATGCACAAGATGTCAGAATTATGGACACACCAGTCGTAATCGACAATTCGCATGCCTCAAATGCGGAGGGCCACATGACACAAGAACTTGTAATAAATCCAGAGACACTCAAGCAACATGTGTACTATGCGAAGGGCCACACCGGGCCAACTACAAAGGATGCTCAGTTTACCAGTAACTGCAAAACAAATACCACCCTACCGTCCAAGAACCCAGTCACTAGCCCTTTAATCCACACCCATCCAATTTCGCTACGCACAAAAAGTAACAAATCAAACCAACCATAATCAAGACTTAACACAAACAATTTCTAGGCGATTTTAAACCCCCATTTAATCAACTCTTACAACAAAACTACGTAATACTAAACATGCTAAGTACCGTTACAAACAAAATAGCACAATAATGGCTAACTTCCTTAGACTAGCACTGTGGAACGCCTACGGAATGCAATACAAAAAACTAGAAATTGAGAACTTCTTGCAAGTAAACGACATAAATATCGTGCTCATCTCAGAGACTCACTTTACAGATAGAACCCACCTAAAGATACTCCACTATTCTATTTATCACACAGAACACCCTGACGGCACGGCGCATGGAGGATCAGCAATAATAATTCGCAGCTTTATTTCCCACCACGAACAACCAGAACACAAGACAAACTTCTTGCAAGCCACAACAATTCAAGTTCAGCTTTCGACCTGGTGTGGCGCAGAGGAATACTATCAGGTGTTGGAATTGATTCGTAGCGTTTTACAAGAGATGGCGTAGGTAGTACAGTATTTCATGATCCAGAAGGAAGGACGTTTGATCCCATATGAATTGAAACCAAGGGACATTGAGTGGCGTTTTTTAACGTGTGAATCGCTGCTTCAACGGAAGAAAAGAAAAGGTTTTTTGCATCGAATTGTCACAGGAGATGAAAAATGGATCAATTACGACAATCCCAAGCGCAGAAAATCATGGGTTAAGCCCGGCCAACCATCAACATCAGTGGCAAAGCCGAGTATTCATGGATCTAAGCTCCTGCTCTGTATTTGGTGGGATCAGAGGGGTGTGATTTATTATGAAATATAATTGATGCGCTTGAGTCGTGCATTGAAATAAAAACGGCCGGAATACTCCGAAAGACAGGACAAATTTATTTTGCTGCAGGACACTACTTGTCCGCACAGTTGCAAAACCTGTACAAACATACCTGGAAACACTTAAGTGGGAAGTCATACCCCACCCGCAGTATTTTCCAGATATTGCTCCTTCTGATTACCATTTGTTTGTAAAAAATGGGTTGATTCCTAGATTGCATCTAAAGACGAAGCGTTCTTGCGACACGGTATTCGTTCCCTTCACGAAAGATGGTTAAAAGTAGTAGAAAGAGATGGGCGATACGTTAATTCATTTATTTTTTGAGTTTCATTTAAAATAAATATTTTTTCATTAAAAAACGCTACAAATTAATTCCAATTTCTAATATATAAAATCAAGAAACTTCCCCATGAATACTACCGATTACTACAATCGTATCTTACATGCAAAAACTTTCAAACCAAAATTGGCAACGAAGTATCCCAAATCAAAGAAATAGGAGCAGGAGTTCCCCAAGGAAGTGCCCTGGGACCTATGCTATACCTGTTATTTACCTCGAACATACCCATAACAGTTCATACGGAAATAGGCACATTCTCCGATGACAAGGCATGCCACAAAAATCCTACGACCGCTTCAGCAGTATTAGAAACTCATCTAAACCAAATCGAACAATGGCTGTCTAAATAAAGTATCAAACTAAACGAGAACAAATCTACGCACGTTACCTTCACAACTAAACATCAAGAATTCCACCGGTCACTCTTAAAACAACACGCACATTCCTCAGTCAAACAAAGTCAAATACCTAGGACTTCACATTGACAGAAGATTGACTTGGAAAACCCATGTCACTAAGAAACGAAAGGAAATAGAAATCAGACTAAAGAAAATGTACCGGCCCATCGGGAAAAACTTTTCGCTATCACTAGCTAACAAACTCCTATTGTACAAGACGATTATTCAACCAATCTGGACCTATGGGTGTCAACTGTGGGGCTGCACAAGTAAATAAAACGTCCAAATTATTCAACGTTTTCAGTCCAAAATAATTCGCAACGTGGCAGCCGCTCCATGGTTTGTGACCAACCAGACACTCGGCTCAAACTTTAACATCCCATATATGAGTGAGGTAATCAAATAGTACACCGCTAAACACCAATCGACATTAGATCTCCACCCAAACGAAACCATCGCATCACTAAACGAAGATACTCCCCTTAAACGTCTTAAAACAAATGGCCAAAAGACTTAACTAAATAACAGTGGAGTGACCACTGGGATTCTGACTGCTAATCAAATAAAGATATAAATAAAAAAAAACCTATAGCAATTGATAAAATATAATTTAGGATAGTTCATTTGGAGACGATGAAAAAGAAATTTGCCACTGTTGAAAATAGATGAGAAGATAAAAATAAAGTCAATACTTAATCAGCGATAACTCGACACCGTCACTAGCACTCATATGACAGGCGAAAGCGATTTCCTCAAAACCTTTAAGTTCAGTTTAGGTAACCGATCGGCGTTGTAAAATGGAGGTCTTCTGCTAAGAGTAAACAGAAACCTATGTTTTGTAAGGTCTACATACAGTCATTGTCTTTTCGCTACCCAACGAAAAAGGCAAATAAAAGCGATCAAAGATTTCAAAAGCGTCACGCGCGATTACAATGCAATACTTTAGAACAAAAGACCAGATCATTTCGATGAATAAAATAAAGTATATTGTCAGCATTGTTAACAGTTTACCAAAAGAACTAGAGATCGATGATATCAAATGTAAAGACTCTACGTTGGGAAAGCAAGCGCGCGGAAAATTTGAATTGAGTGAACTCGGAGAATTTGTGTACTCATACTTGTGCGAACCAATGAAGGTGTCGTTATTAGTGACACGCAAAGATTGTTATAGTAATCAAATAACAGCGTACTTCTTGAGAACCAAGACTCAAAAAAAGTAACTGGTCACACTAAAGATTATACAACTAAATTTTAAACTGAAATATGACAAAGCTTTGCGTACGTAGAAATTATAATGGTCTCGAATATGTAAACAAAAATCTAAGCAAGGTTTTTAAAAGGGCATACATTTTACGTCAAATAAGTGTTGCTTTCACTCTATGACAACAGATTCGCAGAGCGTAAAAATTGAACAATGGTTGCTTTGGTGCGAAGCCATCAACTATTCGATCTAGACGTTGAACACAATTACGTAAGAAAATCAGAAGTTAGCGCCAACGATGATGTGGGATGAAAAAGGATGAAACCATTAGCGAGACATCTTAATATGTTTGAGTGATGCTGTCGAAGTAAAAGAGACTCAAAGGTGCCGCAGTCAGCCAGACATCTGCTTGTCGGCTATTCCCACACACCAGAATCATACCGACTTTGGAATTTGCTCCTGAAAAAGGTCAATTCTGTTGAGCGAGCACGTTGTATTACGAAAGGAATAACAATGAAGACACGAGCGAAAAGTCCCAAAAACTGTCGCCGAAAAAAATATATATTTAAACCGATGAAGACCGGCACGAACTAAATCTACAAGGAAGAAACGTGTTTTTCCAAGTTTTGATGTCCACATAATCTGATAAATAGAACCTTATAGTTCTATAATAATTTTACTTGTACTATGGTAGCCGATGTAGACAAACCTGGGAAGCAGAAGACTACGAAGTCAACAAAACGTGGGTAAACAAAACAGGTAAAGTCATACTGTTGCGTTTAAATATAAACAACGTAATGATGGTCGTAATAGCGCGTGCGGTAATCGTTCTAGGATTAGAAGAACTAAAACAGCACTTTAAAGTGCTAAGTGGACCAACTGATTGTTATCTGGAACAATTGATAAAATGCCATCGAAACAAACTAATAATATCTCAAAATTATTATATTGAAAATTTGTTAAATAATTTTAGAACAGGTGCCTGCGTTTCAATCTCGACATCTATAGACAAAACTACGGACTATGTCTAAATAAGGCCCGCCGGCAACAGAAGAAGAAGGGATGACAATACACGATATAAATAATCCATTGCAGCACTTTTATTAGGAGCTATATTAGGAGCTTAACAATTAATTAAAAATTAATTTTATGTGAATTTCTCTCCACCCTAGTTTATAAAATGTTGCTCCCGCAACTTTAGATGGAAGTTTTTGGTCAACTTCTTCGTTAACTGTCAACCTGAGAACTTTATTGCGTAGTACTTGAATTCTGTTTAGATCTGATTTTGAAGTGTTTCCCCAAATTGTGCTTCCATATAAGACTAATGGCCATATCAAGAATTTATAAAGTAGTGTGACAAGGAAGATTTTCTATCGATCAATGGGTAGAGTCTAGTATGACCCTCATTAAACTTTTTGTTGATGTGGTACATCCACGTGAAGCTTCTAAGTGAATGCTTAAATATTTAACTAGTTCTGCAATAGTGTTCCATGGTATATCAAAGATCTTTGAAGCGCTCTTTGTACGATTAATTGACCAAAGTTTGCTATACTACTCATGGCGTTTAGAAGTTGTACTACAGCCTCTGATAGGTTAACATATTTAAACAATAGTATAGTGTCGTCAGCAAATAGTGCAAGGTCTGCATTGGTGTTAGCAATGTCATAAAGGAAGGTATTAAATAAGACAGGTCCCAGTATACTATCCTGCGACACCCATGCTTTAATAGGTTTATTGAGGAGATAGCTATATGTATTTTGAATGCAAATGTACGGTTTTCAAGATATGAGACTAGTATTGCTTGGACAGCTATATTAAACAAACATATTAATCATCTATCGCATTTAAAAAAGTAAAAATTACGGATTAATCATATACTAAATGCTGAAAATTTAAATCAAAAATTTATTTTATCATATTTACACAAAATAATTTAAATCAATGCAATTACAGCACTGAATAAAATACAGTTTCATAAATAAAAGCTGAAACAGGAAAACTGTGATTCAATATAGTTAATGTGGTGCATACATATGATTCCCACATAAAGCATCTCAAAAGGGATGTAATTTGTCTCTCAATTTTGTTATATTAAACTTGTATCTAGAGATCCTATTGATCACTACGTACGGTAGATATCTTACTTTAAACAACTCATTCACAAATTTCCTTTGATTGTAGTTTATGAATATAAAATTCAGACTCACTTTAGCTCTGAGCTTGAGGCATTAACATTAACTTTAATAATACTGTCAGTAACGGAATCTCTTTATTCTGCATAATTTATAAGATGATAATGATTGTATAAACTAAACTCGAGATCGTTTAAAAAAGCACATTATTACACTAACCGAAACTTTACTGAAGATGATTAGATTTCACTACAAACTCTTTAGTTTATAGGAATAAGTGGGATGTAAACTCCACGCAACTAACATAGAAACTTACTACTCTTACAATTAGTATTTAGTTAATTCTAAATAACGGTCTTGCGGATCAGTTACAATTCTTAGATGACATTCTACTAATTTTTGTGTAACATTTTTTGTCTTTTGTAACTGTCATTAAAACCTACAGATGACAGTTTGTACTTTAGTTTTCAGCAGAAGATTAGCAGACTATTAAAAATCCCGACGAAAGCATAAAAATGCTCACGTTAAAGTCTTGAGATAATATTCTCTTCTATTTAGAGATTTTAGTAGATGAGTTATAAAACAATTAAATGATTTTTTTCGTCCACTTTTAATCCGTTTATTCTTTTTAATTTTAATATTGTATGTGTAATATTTAGGACAAAAAAATGATTTTGTAAAGTTTTTAAATAAACATATCAATAACGTTAGTTGCATAATATGTATTACAAAATTCAGTGAGTGTTTCTAACACAACAATAAATATGTGGCAATAATACATAAGGTTGTATAATGAGGTATAGAGTTTTATGGTAAAGTATTAATGCTTTGAAATGCATTCAAGCGTCACTTTATTTTCTACAGTACGTGGAGGATAGGATAAGGGTGCAGCCGTTCTATTCCCTATAATTTAGTTAGCGACCAAACTTGGCAAAATTTAGAATCTTTGACCGAGAAATACGCTGGAGTGAAAAGTCTTGATGGAAGCTCACTTGGAAGCCTTACGCTGTCTCTGCACAATAAATGATATATAGATAAAACCATAATTTACCAGATCATGCCGTACCTCAATCCGGTCTGGAGGTATTGCGCGAAGACATATGTAAACAAGCTTTAGGTGGTCTAGCACCGAATTATCGGGATTATTTTTAGTGTTCTGAAGTTCGTAAAAACACCGTGCTCCATTGCGACATCCAGGAGTGTACCTCTCACTATGCTCAACAATTATTGAAGGCCACGAAAATCCCATCATCCGTGAGCTCTACTGCTGGGATTTCCGTTCGCCAGCAGCTTTTAATTACCCCATAAGAAGGTATGGGATCGATCAAACAGAGGCCCACCACCATCGTCGCTAGGTCACCAAAAAGAAGGAGGTTAGGGGACTTTTGCTGGTTTTTACTTGCATGGTGTTTTAATTCTTTTAGGTTTTTGTTTTCTTTTATTACGCATTTAGTGACTAGATGCCTTTATAGATCTATGTGAAGTATAGTTAACTTGTATTGTGCCTTTGGAACTCGGCTAGCACAGCTGTAAGTCTTCATTCTATATATGATATTTGTCAGCTGTCTACCAACATAAACATGTACGCAACGTGCAATTAACGTTTTAGCTTCTAATGATCAAAATAGACAACACTAGTGTTTTTCTAAAGCTTTAAAATTTTTAAAACAATTTCCAGTTAAAAGAATGTATTTTGGCATATTTAAATTAACTTATGTTTAAAGTAGTCTATTTTAAAATATTTTATATGGCTAAAAATTGGGGGTAATTTAAATTTTATTTCCGGAATTCGAAGGAAACAAAATGATCTATTTATGAGGTATTTCAAAGATTTTGGTAGTCCATTTCAACAGCTTGACTACACCTATGGGAACATACGAGATCTGCAACTAAAATATTAAAACAATTTTAGTCAGAATGATCGCCCGGTTGTGATGTAATCTGGCAGCAGACGAGAGTAGATTTTGATGCGCATACGCAAATAAGAATAACTTTAATAGCCAGATCAAATAGGAGTAAGAGTAGAGCAGCAAATCTGCATATAATTTTGTACGAAGCTGGAGCATCTGGATAATTTAGGATTTGGGGAACGATATAATGAGTGCAATAAAGAGGAAAATTATAGGAGAAAAATAAGAAAACTGTAATACAATAATCTAACTAAAAGCTTTAGTGAAGATATTTATAAATTTCCGGAATACAAGGAAAAAGTCACATTCATTATTAAAAAACTATATCATTTGTAAACAAACTTCAAAAAGGAAAAGAATTGCACGAGCAATACTGGACTGAAATAGGAATCAAAATTAACAAAAAGTAACGGGCAGCCCAGTTACTAGAACTCAGTTCTGCAGAACTTATGGAAAAGAATAGCAAACATCATATTTAAAAGAAGGTTACAATAAAGACAAAATGAATCATGTATTTAATTTAAGCTTGGAATTGTTATATCTCAAAAAGTATTCTAAAGTAGTGCATTACATGTTCAATTTTCCTTCAACTTTGAAGTGACGTAAGATTTTCCATACCATTATACAGGGTCATCGAGGTAAATCCATAAATTAATAATAATAATAATAGTTCCCCGTAATAGGCCTCGAAGGCCCTTTGGGGTCGTAACAGGATAGATCTGTTACAGTCTAGAGCCTACGGTACACAAGGGTAGTAACGTGGCCAGCGCTACGTACCGACCGCCTATTATTACCCCAGAGTTTGACCTCCAGGTACTCATTTATTGCAGCCTGAGTCGAGCTGGGCCGTAAAAATGCCAGCGATCGAATTGGCGAGAGCGGGATTCGAACCCGCAACTCTTGGTTTCGTAGTCTAGCGATCTATCCACTAAGCTACCACGGCTCTTTAAATTAATAATAATAAAATAAAATGGAAATTTAAGAAAAATTAAATTTATTTACATGAAACAGTTCACTTTCGGTAAATAATATTAAGAATTATATTATTCAGTGTACCCTCCACCAGTGACCACGACCTACATCTACTGCAGACCAGCACAACTTTCTACTTGTGGATGATGGAGAACTTAAGCTGTTATGGCAGTCGTATGATGACTTCGGCTTGACTAGGCCTTACAAGTAGTAATTAAAGAGATTGTAGTTGAGGCTAGAGCAGGGGTCGGCAACCTTTTGAAACGGAAGATCCAAAAGTTACAATTTTTGAAATTTCTTAGTTTTTAAAAAGCCAGTAAAAATTTTCGTTTTAATATTATAGTATTTGCTTATATATATATATATATATTTGATTTATTATTTAAAATAAACGGCTTTGAATACGAAATAATATAATATAATATAAATAATAATATAAATAATATAATATATAAAACAATATAATAACACAAATGTACACATCAATGGGAGCATTGGCTTTGCATGTCTTTTGAAAGTTTCATTAAATCTGGCTTATAACTTGTTGTTTTAAGTTTCAAGCAGGACTCTAGATTTGGATTTGTTAACTTTACTTTTTATTATATTCATGCAAGAGAACGCTTGCTTGCACGAATATGTCGACCCGAAGATCGTGAGCACTCCATATGCCAACTTCTTCACCCCACTGTAGCATTCTGGAAGACTATTCCATGCGCCGAATATGAGGGCCTCAACTCGCTGCATTTCTTTTAAAGCTGTCCACTTGTGCTGCGCGATGTGCATGCATTTCTGGACCTCCAACTCTTCCAACTTGCTCTTGAGTTCTGTGAACTTGCCACTCCACAAGTTTTTGGTTTTCAAATCCAGCAATTGCATTTGAAGTGATCCAGCATCAACTTGAAATGGCTCAATGTTGATTTCATTTGTATTTTTGTTGAGAGGATTTACTATGAACGCGAGAGTACTTTTGTTTGTTTTGAATTACTCGAATCTTTCAGCGAATCCATCCTTCATTTTTTTATAGCTTTGCTGAAGTAATTCGTGTCAATAGATGCATTGGTCTCATCGCGATATTGCTTCAAATGTTTAAAATGAAGTAATTTACCGCTCTCGATGTCTTCAACAAAAAGAAGTAATTTCTTTTCGAAACAAACTACTTCTTCAAGCAAGGCGTAGGCTGGGTTGCCCTTTCCTTGCAGTTTTAGATTTAGTTCATTTAGTTTCATTGTGGTATCTACTATGAGGTAGAATTTTTGCAGCCATTTGTCTTCTTCCAATTCGGGATGGTAAATACTTTTTCCATTGAGGAATGTTTTTATATCACTCAAACACAAAGCAAAACGTTGCAATACGTTACCTCTGGACAGCCATCGAACTTTATTGTGCAGAAGTAGGTCAGAATACTGGCTATCTATTTCTGCAAGGAAATCTTTAAACTGGCGATGGTAGAGTGCTTTTGCCAAGATGCTGTTAATAATCTTAATTACCAGGTTCATGACCTTAACTATTTCGGCCGGAAATGTTTGGGCACAAAGCGCTTCTTGATGAATTATGCAGTGAAATGTTAGAATTTTGTGGTCCCTCTATGTATTCCTGTCATACTTCTGGCTCCATCAATTGCTATAGAAACGATTTTATTTATATCGATTTCATTGTCTTCCAATCGTTTTTGCACAGCATTTGCTATATATTCTCCACGAATCTGCCCTGAGAGCGGTAGCAATCCTAGTAGTTCTTCTTTTGGACCTTGGGACGACATATACCTGACAAAAAGGGTAACTTGTGCCGTGTCTTTTATGTCGCAAGACTAATCTATAGCAAGTGATAAGGCAGAAGCCAGTTGAATGTCTTCCACTTGCATATGTGTTACATTTAAAGACATTTTAGAAGTTCTATCTTGTACTGTTTTAGCAGATAATGGCAAATCAGTAATTTTTTTCATAATTTCTGCTTTGTTTTTACAATCACGAAACAGTTCTTCATATGCACGTATAAAACAATCTTTCACGTACTCACCATCTGTAAATGGTTTTCCTCTTTTCGCAATTTCTAATGATACTGCAAAGATTGCCAGATTTACATTATTGGAAGATTGTGACCACTTCCTTAACATGGAACTTGACTGTGTTTGATTTTTTTGGAGCTCTTCAACAGCCTTTTTCGTGCGTCACCGGCTGGATATTTACCAGCAAACTGGGTATGTTTTGTAATGAAGTGTCTCTCCAAATTTGACTTCTTATTGTGTGCGAGTTTTTCGTGGCAAATGAGACAAGTCGGAATGCCATCTGTGTTGCATATGAACGCAAACGACTCCGTCCAAACCTGATTGAATTCTCGGTTTTCTTCTTCAGTTCTTCTCTTTTTTTTACCAGATGCCATGCTGTCAGCGGAGCTGAAAAAATGATTTTTTAAAATTTTACTTAACTATCTAAAACGGCCAATTTATTGACCATTATTACTACGTGAACACAATCCTCATATAATTCAATTCTGTTACTGACTTGCATACCTTTGAGAAGATAATACGCTTCTAAATCGAATTCTTCTTGAAACAACAAGCGAATAAACCTGCAAAAACCTCAAGCGATTAAATTAACACACATGCAACGCAATGGCGGATTTAGGTCAGTTGAGGCCCCGGAAGCAGAAAAAATATTGGGCCCCCAATAAAACGAGGGAGACAAGGAAAATAAAAATACTTGTTAACCATATTATAAATAAATAAAAAATATGAAGTACTATTAATGTTAAGCGTAAAGTCAGGTTTTTGGGGAGCTTCGTGGAGGTCGGGGCGCCGGGCGCGCGCCCACTGCGCCTGCCCTTATATCCGCCTCTGAGTATTTCGATGTGGCAGAAACCCGTCTTCTGTGCCATCGTTCCAAAATTCTGTTTTTCAATATATTTCTATTCCTTATAAACACTCAAGGTCTTAAAACTTTAAAACGTGAACATGGGATAATATTTACAGTATAGAACGTGTAATGCGTGGACGTTGTCATGTCATCCCGCGTGTTTACTCGTGCAGTTTTACCCGACGTAAAACTGCCAGAAAAGAATGATGTGTGTATTAGGCCTACATTGTAACTTAAAAACAAATAATAAAAATAATTACTTTATGTTTCGTTCAAAATTTTACAGTGAGAAAAAATAAAATTAAGGCACTTAAACGACATACACAAACGATAAAACACTATGATACAGACTACCCTTACAGTTTACACTTTGTACTAATACTGATTCTATCGGCGACGTACCTGAATATTAACACAAAGTGGCCAATTCCAGGAAATACATTATAATAGAGCTACCAGAGAAATTTCATTAACCCCATTCAAAGAATTTAAGTTATAAATGGGGGCAATAAATATGTCAAAATGTATGACTGACCAGCCAAACGAACAAAAGACAGACCAGACCCACCCTGATGAATAGAAGAAATGAATGAATGAACAATCCAGTACTAACACGACGCCAGCCTGTCTTAAAAATATATTTTCCTATTTTTTAAGGGTTTTGATAATAAATTATTAATTTTTTGCGTATGGAACTGGAGAGCCGCAACTTTATATCAAAAAAGCCGCATGCGGCTCGCGAGCCGCAGGTTGCCGACCCCTGGGCTAGAGTGACTAATGCCAATACAATTTGTTGTATACCCATGCCTTGGCACTCCTTTTCTTATGGACTGGAACGAGTCTTCCCGAAACGCGTACTTCCACTCAGCGGCCTCTATCTAGGGCTTGGGAACTCTCCAATCTGTTCATGTAACTATCGTTGGTCATCTTCAGACTTTCTTTAAAGAAGTAGAGCACCATGACATCTTTGTTCACAAGCCCTCGCACCATCACAGAGGTGGCAAACTTTATATGCATGATAGTAGGTATGTCAGAAGCATCTTGGCAGATTTAACAATGATTTTGACGACTCACCTTCCTATGCTGGACGAAGTTCTTTTCGCCCAAGAAAAATCTTGTGCTTTATGTCGTTCACCACTGTTGGGATATTTAACTTCCTCTCCATCTTGTCTTTCTCAATCAACAGTTGGCAGTTGCTCATGACGAAAGGCTTATAATATAGATCCTGATGCATTGCTAGATTGACCATCAATCTCGCCCATTTCTTTTACCGGTCATGCCCCGTCCAGGATCTCTTTCAATTCATCACTTCCCTTGCGATCAAATCGTTTGCTGTGAGTTACCCTGCTAGCAGCTACCTTCTTCCAGTGGTCACATTCCTTTCTTAGCAACGTTGTAGTCAAACCACGCAATAATTTCAGTCGGTGATATTTTGGTGCGAAAGGATTTGAGTAAGAGGAGCTTTGCGTTCGTATTCTCGGCTCATTTTGTCGACAATCGTAGGTTGTTAATTATATAAAGTCAACTTGTGTTATGCAATAGCAGATTGAGTTCGATAATCCTGTAGATCAGAAAGAAGCAAGCTTTATTTATTTGTGTAGGCAAGCGAATGCAAGCAATCAGGAAGATGTAAGGATTTATTAGCTAGGAAATCTAACATGACATAACTTAATCGCAATAGTGTTTTGACGTTTGTGTGAGATTGGATAATTTGATGGTAGTACGAATGTGTTCTACAAAGTATTGAGAGTATGCTATATAATAACGATTGCTACCCTTATGATTTGCAACGTATGCAAAGCTCATCGCAGGGTTTTTTTTGAGAGAAAGGTTTTGCTACAGGTTATCACCATTATAGGATTTCTGTCTTCAACTCTGCAATCTACAAGTCACTGATGAGCTAGTTAAAATTTCCATTAAATGGTTGAAGCTTACTGTCAGTAAATGTTTGACATTAGCATCTGAGCTGAGATCATCTAGTTCAATTAACTATTCTTTTAGAAGCCTTAGTTCTTTAATGCATCTACAATTCCTGAGAGACACTACATTTATTGCTTGAAGATGTGTCACTGGCAGTATGACAGGTTATGTGGTTAATGTATCGTAAAGTTTTATCTTACTCTAGTGTGATAGTTTGCCATTACATCAATAAGAACTCTTTCAATAAATGGATAGGACAAGGTGATTCTGCTGATTCATGCTCGGTTACCGGACTTACACCCTTTTGACTTTTATCTATAGGGTTATTTTGCCTTAAATATACTTAGTAGTAGTATTATTTAACACATTTGTTAATAAAATAATAAGGTAATGCCAAATAATGAAGTAGACGAAAACAAAATACTTATTAACATAAAATAAATAAACCGTAATAATTGCAATATTTTTAAATTGTACTTGCAACAACAGAATGCCATAAAAATTTTATTCAAGTAAACAACTTTTGTGTAACAACAATAATGCATATAAGAAAAAAAGACTTTCATGAAAAGAAATTTAGTTAAAAAATTAAGACTTTTAAAATAAAATAAAAGTAACCGATAATTTGCTTTACTTCTCTATAAAGAAGATACAAAGTGTTCCAAAAATCATGAGGTTGGTAGGGGTGCAAGCGCAAGCCCAATTCTTGGAGCATCTCACTGGGACGGAACATGCGTTTTGTATGCGAGGGTTTTATCGAAACAATAACTCTGCAACCAAGGTATGGAAAAGATTTCGCCTACATTATCAGTCAACTCATTCAAAATGGGCGAAAAAGTTCGAGTAAATTAATTCGATATTGAATGACGGAAATCACAAAAAGATGAAAATATAGAGTGAGTTAAAGTATCTATTCGCGAGAATTCCGATTCACGAGTTTGTAAACGATTAAGCATTCTAATTGGGCACAGAAGTTTCCTATACCACGTTCTTCATATATATAACAAGCAGAATTGTGGTTACTAGAGCGAGACAAACCCCAAATCAAGACCAAAAGCCCTTATACTCTCCTAAAGTGGCAATTTAGGTCGCAATCGAGTCATTTCGTACTTTTTTGATGATCAAAAACTATTTTACAACTGCTTTGCAAGATTTTTGTGGTTACAACTAGTGAATGTGGTTTCAACGGAATGGAACAGTTGCATACACTTTAAACACATCTTTGTCAGTCGTACGAACATGAATTAAAGAAATCGACACAGCAATATTATTCTCATTGAATCGAAGATTAATTCTGGTCGGTTCGGAATATTTAATTTTTTGGTCAAGTTTGCTTGAAAATGCTAGAGTGGTTCTAGCGGTTGAGGCGCGAACTGTGATGCGGACGGATTCGGGTTCCCTTTCCGATGCTCTCTGATGCCTGGGGGTGGCCTACTCAGTCACTATAAATAATTAAGTACCTGCACTCACTCGAACAAGGGGTAATAATGGCGTTCGTCTTAGGCGCGGTGCTTGCCACATCACCCCGCATCAGAGGTGGTGCGCGACGACCGGGCAGTAAAGTCGGACATATGAGAGCCTTAATCTTTCAGTCGCAGGCCGTGCTCCTACGAGGGGCGTTAGAGCCTTTCCATTATAACCATTCTCTTGGTAATGGTGGAGTTGGAGGTTATAGCTCGTCTACCAAGGTGTTGTGATGTCCCACGAGAGTGAAGTGAAAGGCAGTTGCTAGGCGATAAATGACGTTGGTTACATAAGAAATTTGCTAGGTTTGTAAGCACTATTTGGTTTGATGTATGTCATGGAGCGTCATGAAGCGTTATGGACTACAATTATTATAGAATTTTATTATTTATTAAACGAGATGCGTTCAAGTTCTAAAGCCTCCAATTTTTTTCTCAAGAAGTACTTACACAAGAAAGTTGAAATTTCTGCTACTTCTCAACGTAATCTCCGTCTAGACGTATACATTTTTCATAACGTCTTTGCCATGATTCTATGGCTGCTGAGAATACTTCTTTAAGGGTGTATTTTACCCACTGGAAAATCGCTGATGCAACACCGGCTCGATTGGAAAATGAGCGAAATTTTTAGGTCATCGTGCAAAATGGACTTCACAGATCCTCCGAAAATGCCGAGTTTAGAGGCAATATCACGCACACCTAATCGGAAGCTCTTCCATAACAACTTACTCCACTCGCGCAATCATGGTTTCGGTCCGGCTGCCCCGGCTGATTGTCACACAACTCTCAAATTTTTTTCGCACCCACGAACGCACATTTCGAACATCCATAACGCCTTCACCGCTTATCTCGTTCAATTGAGGATGAATTTCGATGGGTGTTTTACTGTAAAAGAGGAGCAAACAAATGATTATACGTTGTTCTTAAGCACTAAACTTAAATTTGTAGTGTAAAAAATAGCACTAATTGCAATAACGGTAATTCATTCTGTGTACATTGTATGATAGTGCGATCTATATTACAAGTTCAGAAATATTTCCCGCGTCTTTGAATTAATCACATCTTTCTACTTACTCTCAATAAATTGTAGATCTTAAAACTTTAACGCACCTCGTATGATTTATTGCAGTACCACACTGAATCACAATGTCCATATAGTTCCTGGTATAACTTTATAGAGCATCTTTATAGGGATCGGTGGCTTAACAGCTAATATATTTATTTGAATTTCAAGTCAAGATGTTTACGCTTAGCTTTTATGTGGGATGCAGCCCCACGTAAACACTGCACTTATTTTTAAATGTGACCTGAACAGATTTAGCGGTTTTTGTGGTAATTTTCCGTTTATAAAACTATTCTTCAAGAAGGTAAAGATGATGTTGGAGATTTTTGTATGCTAGTTTTGTAATATTATGAATAGACAACACATCCGTATCGTCAGAAAATGTTGTTGAGATATACGGCGTACAAATCAAGTACAGGAGAAGTCCGGGGAAGCCTCAATGGGATGATAAATGAAAACTAGATTATTGATTTTAACCTGAAAACTTTTATTACCTAGGTATGATATTAACATCGGGTAAATTTGGCTGGAAAAACATTTCTGTATTTTCTGTAACAATCTCTTATGCCAGACCTTGTTGAAAACCTATTTTATGTCCACGAAGGGTGTTTAAGGATAATTAATCACAGTTGAAATAACTCGATAAACAAAACAGGAAATAAAACAAAACAGAGCTGTGTAAACTATATATCGGGCAAAACGAAATTAATAACAAAGTAACAATTAAGTAAAACAAAGAAATTGAGAAAAAACAAAAAACAACTATGATGTGCACTCTCCAGACTGCGGGAAAAAAGTGCTGTTGGGAACAAATGCACGACGGAACGAGGCTTTACCGCAAGTAATGGTCTCTGGTAACCTGGATGGCAGATTTCGGCGTGCTCTTCGTTGGCGGCTTCAACCTGGGGGTGGGTTTTCCTTAGCCAAATGTACTGGGGCACCACGGACGGGGCGGAACAACAAAAGGCAGCGACAGCGTGCAAGCACAGCGCAATAGAGCACCTGGTGGGCTGACTCTGCTCCGTCGCTCACGAGGGTTCAAATCGGAATGCCGGGCGGCGGTTAGTTGCGACTAGGGTAGGTTGGCGTACAATCAAGGTTACAGGTAGAGATGGGATTCGGGACAAGGGGGTTTAGAGATAAGCACCAAACAAAGGGCGTGTTTTAGTGATAACAATGTTTTGCCGTATCGTTGAACGATTCTTACGGAAGCCAAATTGATGTGACAACTTTATGAGTCTTTAATTCTGCTCAGGAATTTGAACAAAATTGAAAGCAGGCTTATTGGCTGTAAGATGTTTTTGCGGGTGATTTAACGAGCGTTGCTGTCATATAATTTGGCACATTTACATTGCAATAGGAAATATCATAAACGTATCACATTATTATAGACGATAATGAGAAGCTCCACTGTTTTTCTTGGTATGTAGCGTACGTGTTACCCAGTTATAAGGTCGTAACCAGGAGCTTTATGGAGATTTGTGTATAGCATTTCTTGATATGAGTGCATTTAGAAAATCTGTTAATATTTGTCGTTTGTGTTATTACTTGGCTGAGCCGAGAGAGAAACATTGATAAGATGTTCAGCTAAAATATTTGCTCTACTAATATCTGTCCTAGTAATTGTTTTGAAACTTTTTTTAATTGGAGGTATTGAAATATTTGGTCACTTGAACGTTTAAGTAACTCGCCATACTGAGTGACCATTTGTCAATGATTTTGTGAGGTAGTTCTTGCTTTACGTAAAGTTGCGTGTAATTGATGATCGAATCTGTTCTAAGATGTCCTATCCTGTTTATTACGCGTTCTGTGCGATACTTTGCGTGGTCGTCTCGTTTCTTGTGCGACGTCTTTGCTGTAATGTGAGATATTTAAGATTGCAATGGTAGATGAATTAGAAGGTGTGGCTTTCTAAACATCAAGCTCTTATAGCTCCTTGATTGGGATACTTAAATTTGTGCGTTTATTTAATCGTTAGTTAAATGTTTCCAAATTCGGCATTGGGAGCAAAATTTTAGCAGATTTTCTTTAATTATTACTATGGAGCGTGATGTTAAGATGCAGAATGAACGGTCAGATGCTAGCTTTTTATTTGATTTAGTTCTGAGATAGGTAATAGATATTGCTTAGTTACTGCAAAATCGAGAAGGTAGAGGATTTCAATTTGGAATGGATTGTAAGAAGTCATATCGTGATAAATAAATATAAATAATAAATCGTGATTGTTAAGTTGTATGTCTAGTATTACAATTTAAACTTTATAATCAAGCTGCTCAAAAGTTCTGTATTCTTCAATACTGACGGAATATCCGTGAAAGGTTGTACGTCGCTGCAATAATCAGAAAAGAGACTTGATTTAAGTTGTATTATTGTATTTTGGATTTTATCCAACAATTGTGTAAGGTACTTACTTAATCCAAAACCTTTCTACCTTTCGGTGTAAGGCTATTGAGCTGAGTTGTGCTTAATGGATTCGGGCTTGTCTTGCACAGTTCTCTCCACTTTTTCTATCCTTTGCTGTTGTGCGAATTTCTTCCCACTTTATGTTTCTTGATTCTGCTGCCTCTTTAGTTCCTCCTTCCATGTTATTCTCGGTCTTCCTATCCTATTTTTTCCTTTTGGTCTTGCTTCAAACACTTTTTTCACTGTTCTGTTTTTGTCCATTCTTATTATATGTCCCAACCACCCTAACTGTCTCTCTTGCACTAATACCGCTACCGCTTTAACTTTTAAATTTTCTCTAAATGATGTGCTCCTGATGTGGTCTCTCTTTGTTTTGCCCTCTATTTTACGCAGGAATCTCATCTCCGTACTTTCAACCCTGCTCCTATGTTTATTCACTGTTGTCCATGATTCACTGCCATAGATGAGTATTGGTGTTACAACTTTTTTGAATACTTCTACTTTTGCGTCATTTGGTACTTCCTTTTTTCCTAGAAAAGAGGACTTTATGGAGTTAAATAGTCGTCCTGTAATTCCTACTCTTTCATTTATCTCGTCATCGAGTTTTCCATTTTCCTGTAACCATACACCTAGGTATTTGAACTTCTCTACTTGTTCCAATTTTCTTCCCTCTATATATATACGATGTCTTCTCTTGTCTGGTGCTATTACCATTGTTTTGGTTTTATCTCCGTTTATCTTCATGTTTTTCTTTTTTAGTTCTAAGTTGTATACATTGATATTTTCTTGTAGGTCTTTCTCACTTTTTCCGAATATAACCATATCATCAGCAAAAAGTAATTATGATATGTAGATTTTTTCATATTCCAGCTTCCTATATAGTATCTTCTTGTTTTTTTCTTGCATTCTTTTATTGCCTCATCTAATACTAAATTAAATAGCAGCGGGCTGAGTACACATCCCTATCTTAGGCCTATATTGGCCTTAAATTCCTCCGACTGCTCGTGTCTCGTTCTTATTATGTTTCCGCTATTTTCGTATAGTGCTTTGATGGCTGCTACTTCTCTGTAATTTATGTTTGCTTTTTCTAGACACTGCCATATTGTCTCTCTTTCTATTCTGTCGAAGGCCTTTTCCAGATCTATAAAACAGAGATGTATTTCTTCCCTTTCTATGACCTTTTCGCTTAGCTGTCTGATTGTAAATATGTGGTCTTGTACCCCGTCTTCTCTAAACCCACTCTGGGTGTCATCTATTGTCTTATCTAGTTTGTCTCTGAGTCTAGTTTCTAGAATCCTTGCGAATACCTTCCCTGGGATGCTTAGTAAGGAAATTCCTCTGTAATTACAGCATTCTCTTCGGTCTCCCTTCTTATATATGGGTATTATGATTCCTATTTTCCATTCCTTCGGTACTTTTCCTGCTACTAAGATGTCGTTGTATAGTTCTAGTAACCTTTCCTTGCCTGTTTCTCCTATGTATTTTATTATCTCTGGGGTAATTTCATCTATGCCTGGGGCTTTTGCTAGTTTGAGTTTCCTTATTGCTATATCCAATTCTTGTTTTGTTATTTTGTCTTCTGCGCTATCTTCCTCTGTTGAGTTCGTATCTTTTTCAAAGTCGGTATTTTCCCTCCCTCTTCTTTTTTCCAATCCTCTCTGTTCTTCCCCTGCTGCCAACAAATCTTCGAAATATTGTTTCCATCTTTCCATAATATTGTTTTCATTTGTCAGTACATTTCCCTGTTTATCCTTGATGTTTTTTGTGGGTGTAGTTTTCTTTTTTCTCAGTTGCTTCAAAGTTCCGTAAAATAGTTTCTGCTTGTCGTCAAATTCTTTTTTCATTTTGTTTCCGAATTCTTCCCACGCTTTCTGTTTTGCTTTCTTCACCTTATTTTTTACCTGCGTTCTTTTCTCTTTGTATAGATTGTAGTCCTCTTCCAATTTTGTTTGTAGATATTTGCACCAGCATTCTTTTTTCTTTTTTAGCAGTGATTTTATGTCAGTTGTCTATCATGCCGTTCCTTTAAAGTCCGTGTTAGTTACCTTTGTCACTCCGCAACATTTGCGCGCTGCTTTTATCATGCATTGTTTTATCGTTTTCCATTTATCTTCTATATTTGGTCTGATATTTTTTGTCTCGTACTCCTTTTTTAGGATGTCTTGGTATTTCTTCCTGATGTGTTCTTCTTGTAACATGTATCTTTTAATTTTCTCCTTGGTTATTTTTCTGTTTCTCTGTCGCTTGATTTTGGCTCACCCTCATATCCATTTGGAGTAAGTAGTGGTCGCTGCCTATTTCCGGTCCTCTCTTCACCTTAACATCTTTGATTTTTCGCCAATTCTCCCCGTTCACTAGAAAACAGTCTATAATTGATTTCTCGTTTCTGCTGTGTTGCACCCTTATGTATTTGTGTATGTCTTTATGTACGAACTTTGTGTTCGTTATTACTAAATCATTTGCCACGCAGAACTCTACAATTTTCGTACCGTTTCTATTTCTTTTGTGCTCTCCTTGTCTTCCTAAAATTCACTCTATGCCTCTATTATCCTTTCCTACGCTTCCATTTAGGTCCCCATAATTATAATATTGTTTCCTTTCGTATCTATTACTTTTTGTAGTTCCTCAAAGAACTGGTTTTTATTTCCACTTTCCGTCTTCATCAGGTCCGTACGCCACAATCATTTGCCATGTTTCTTCTTTTCCCTAGTTTGACTTCTACTGCCATTATTCTTTCATTTACATACCTTTCACTTATTATTGTTTCCATTTTGCCAGGGTGTACCACTAAACCCACTCCCGCTTGTGCCCTTTCAGATTTTTCTATTCCTGACCAAAGCATCCAATATCCTTTGTGTAGTCTCGTATGTCCTTGCCCTTTCTTCTTTGTCTCTGTTATTCCCATAAAATCCAGCTTTTGTTTCTCCATTTCTGCTATGAGTTCCTCCTCCTTTTCGTTTATACTTCTGATGTTCCATGTTCCTATTTTTATATACTCCTGCTTTCCTCTTTTTTGTTTCGTTTCTCTACTCGTGTCCGTGTCCTTTGCTCTGTTCGTCATCTTTTGTCTCTTCTATGGCTCCTTGTTCTCCTTCGCTCCACTTGTAGCAAGTTCCGTCTATTATTATCTTCTGGTATCCAGTTTTTACCTCTTTTCCTTCTGCTCTTTTCGCTCTTGCTATTTTCCTGATTTCCGCTTGTATTCTTCTCTCGTCCTGTGTTTGATCGTTTTCAATGTATATTCTTGTTCCTTTCAAAGATTTCTTGTTTTGCATTACTTCCTGTTTTTCATTCCAAGAATCCATCTCCACAACTGTTAGTGCTGGCTTTATGGTATGTACATTTTTTACTTTGGCCTCCACTTGTAATTTTTCTTCGAGGAACTCCATACGGCTTGTTTCTTTATTCTGTCCTTTGAATTCAACCCTTTTATTACAATATTGCATTTCCTTCTATTCTTTTCTGTTGTCTCTAGTTTTCCTTCCAGCTTTTCTATTCTTTTGATTAGGTACCCTTTTTCCAGCTCCCACTTCTCTTCCTTCTACTTGAACTCCTCTCTAAGCTCCTTGTTAGCTTTCGTGTTTTCCTTTATTTCCTTCATCATCTCTTCAAACATTATTTTCAGCTCACTTATTTCCGACATTTTGGTATTCGCTGATCCTGTAATTTTTAACAGGGGGGATTTGATAATGTTTTTTCTCTTGCTTTCTCCACAGAGTTCTTGGTCCAATTCTGTGCTGCTATTTAACTCCCGTTCCCTTTTGTTTGTGTTTTCCATCCAGTTAGCTTTTAAATGTGATCCCCTAAAATTTGTTCAAGTTTTATAGCACGCTTATTTGTTTATCTTTTCTCTGAACTCCGTTGACGGCGACCTTTATCGCTATCCGCACTTGCACCGTTCACTTATCACACTTTCGCCGCCCGTTCGTTGTCGTCCGCTCTAGGTTTATTCACTGCATTGTACACGTAAAATCTCAGAACACTGCATACAAACCCTTTGTTTTCCTCTTTTTTCTTAACTTTTCGCAACTAAATCCGCTTTGTTTTATATGCACGTTTTACGTCGCGTTGAAATTTACGAATTTCATTTGGTGTGGTATAGCCCGTATACGGTGTTTATATATCGCCACCTTCTATAAAATTCGCGTCCGCGCCGTCCGACATCTAAAACTCCACTCTGCAATAATCAGAAAAGAGACTTGATTTAAGTTGTATTATTGTATTTTGGATTTTATCCAACAATTGTGTAAGGTACTTTTTATAACTATTGCGGAACTACCTGGGTTGTAATTCTGCCGTATGGCTTTCTGGGGCACCAATTAAATTTCTTTAACTCTTACTCATAGGGCCACTTGAAAAGTGTTTTGTATGCTAAACCAATTTCTGATATGCAAACATTTGAACAAGGTGTTATTTCAGCTTGTGGCCTTATTCTAGTGCCAAAATTTCGCACTTGCATTAAGGCTTGTGGGGGCACTTCTAGCATCCACTCTAAAATTGTCAGAAATAAATGGCAGATTTTCTATGTATTTTCAAACATACGTTCACACGTAGTATTTTTGTTTGTTTTTTCCTATTAGATTGTAAATAAAGTTCTTAACACTTACAAAAAAGGTGATTTCTATGCACAAACTAATGTTAAAAATAATAACAAAATACAACCCTTCATTATCAATGATCTTTCGCCAATCGAATTTTTTCCCAACTTTGAAATAAAAAATTCTTAACATACTTCTTCAACTTGATCATATGTTTCTAAACAATATTCTCGTAAAAAGTGCGCTATAGTACTTATAGTAAAATATGCAAGATTGAAGCTGTAAGCTGGATACAGCAATATCTCAGTTTTATTTAGTTTAAACTATTCTGTATCGTAGCACGATGATCGGGTACGTTGTCTTGTAGAAAAGCCATTTACCTTTGATTAGAGAGAGTTACTTTTGCTTTAAAGTTTGGTAAACAATCACGTGTAATGTATAAAATTAGTCCGAATTAAAAAACTATCAAATCTTCCCCAGAACGCGATTGATTCTTAAGACTATAGTCAAATTGCTCACAGTTCCTTGTCCTTAGGCATCGAATATCTCTTTTGCAGTATCGCTAGCAGACAATTCTCCTTCCTTTAGCAACTGATTAAAAATTTAATTTTGTCAGTTGCTCTTTGAAATCCAAAGAGAAAAATTGCCATAACATTATAAATATTAAGAACAAAAAATGTAAAAAATATCATATTTTACAATTGCAAAAAGTTTTAAACCTAGTTTTGTGAATAACCTTCTAAAATGTATCCCTATAATTATTATTTATTTGTGCTAACATAAAAAATAAGTAAAAACGTTTGTGCATTAGCTTTCAATGCATTCTCGTTTCATATGCAAAAGACTTTACGATTAGAATTTAGGAACATCAAACTAATCATATTATAGACTTTTCAACTAGCCCCAGCTTTTCAAGGTTTCTCTATTTGTTAATATTTATTCACTACTATACGAATACTGTGAACATTGTGGCTATATTTTAAAATTTTTCTAATACACAAAACAGTTTAATTGGGGCATTTTTATATGAAAGTTCTTCATTAGCATTTGAATGTTTTAACTTTACAGTATTCTAACTGTTACTTAAAGCATTGCGGAAATCATAAATTGTATTTTATTAGTAGCCTCACCTTTTCCATGTAACTATTACACCAATTTCCTAAATAGGCATAATAATTACGGGAAAAAGCGAATTAGAGCAGAACATGTAAAAAGATTAAATTAATTTTTTTACACGCACGTCAGTTCTGATCGACGGCAATTAATGATTTATTTATTAATATTATAAATTCTAACACAAATATGAAAAACTGACGATAATTATGTAACAAGAAATTATAAAAATATTGTTTTCTTATATACACACTAAAGCAAAGAATAATGCATTCCTCATTATCATCGTCAAAAACACAGTCTTTACCGTTGTCTTTATTTCGTTTTCTGTGGGACATTCTTACAAATTTACGATGTTAATCATATTAATTTCAACACCTTGTTATTGAAAATAAGTTTTGAACTCCTAAACTACTCCAAATACGCAATTTTTACAACCAACTCAATATTCTTCGTCCAAATCAGCGTTTTTGCAATACATCCACATTTCGAGGGTCTGCAGTCTGTTAATAATATTGGCTTTAAGCGTCCAAGCCTCGACATCCTACACCATGCACGGCAATGAGTATTTAAAGTTTTGCTACACAAGAATTGCGCCATTCTTATAAATGTGTCCCGTGTCCACATATTTAGTATTTGAAAGTGCTGAATTATTTTGTATTACATGCTTTAATTGTTTGTTGGAAATATTTCTGTTGAAGATTACTGAAGGTTGTATTTTTTATAAGCTTCAAAAAATAACCTGATGATTTAAAACTACATACCCAGACAGTTTTTCATATATTTTGTGGCAATTTGATCCTAGTAATTTGCTTTGGTTGGGAATATACCCGTCTTAATCTTTGCCTCTAGTAGCTTCTACTAATTTAGTATTAATTATTAGTATTGCATCCTTAGACAACTGACTAAGACATCAGCATCGGTACCATAAAAAATCATTTATATGTCTTGTTTAAGTATCTGTTGCGACTGATAATTTCTTTTACAATAAATTGTGTTCTATAAAACCACATATTATAGATCTATTGAGATAGATCTACTTATTATTATGTATAATGTCGCTAACAGCATCGACTATTGGAATATTTTTGGTTTATTGAATCAAATTTAGTGTCATTTCTTACAACTTCTATTATCTTAATTGAAGTCACGGAGAATACATTATGTGTTGATAATTTTTTCTAAAATATTTAATTTGATATTTACATTACATGTCTCTTCATTTTATGAAGCTATTACAGTAAATGTTATGTAGTATTGTAGCTGATTCTGTTTTGTAAGGAATATCATTCCAATAGCTCCATTAGTGGCGGTAAATTTTACTTCATAGGCTAACATTTTTTGTCATGATTGAATATTAAAATTAATAAATTACTCCCCTCCCCTTCAAGTAAAAACTTTATAACCGATATTGAGGATCATCAGCAAAGGTGGTGTCATTAAAACACATACATATAAATGGTCACTTAGGAAATGGAGTGGTGACGGAGATGATAAATGTGGTGGTACTACAGACATGAATGTACATCTAGTTCATTTGATGGACTGCAGTTTTCCGTATAACCAGTAGTAGCACTTTTTACTGTATCGCGTTGAGTGCTTCCAACTACTGCCCTTTACATATTTTCAGGCGCCAATTGACTAATAAACGCTTTTTGAAATAATTTTCATTTCTGTTAAAGTACAGCTTAGAAGTGGACCTTGCATTACAAACAACTTTATGTGGCGTTTTTAATAAAGCTGGATTGTATGATATTGAATACTTCTCCATCGCAACGTTTTTGACAACTTCAAACACATTACACGTAAATATTGCCGACTCTTTACATACTTGCACGTAGGGTTACAAAAACTCATGCGACTTTTTATAGTCACCAAGGAATTGGTCATTAATGTAAGCTTTACAGTTGGTTGTCAATAGTATTTTAGAATATTTCAGAATTCTAGCTCTCTCGTTGGAAGTATGAAGGCATGATTTCTCCCACAATCCATTAGAATGAAGAATATGGAAAGCTATTTTTTTCTTAAAATTATTGTACTGAGCCCTAAAATAGAATTTAGCAAAGTTAGAATTTTTCCTTTAATTTTAAGTTCAAATTTTTTTGTTTATTATTTGCAGTCTATACTATCAGTACAATAAGCAGATGTGATTTGTGAATTGACAAGAATTTACAAGAGAGCAAGGTACAAAAACCTTAACTCTAAGTTTTCTTAAAAGCTATGCACGTTTTAACTATTTCCTAAATAATTCAGGTTATAAATACTTAAAATCTATCGGGTAAGTCCAGAGGTTAATACTTGTATCTATTGAAGCGTTGAATGTTCATACTGTTATCAAGGAGGTTAATGGCTAAGGTATTACTATGATGTTCCAACTTGGTTAGGTATTAATCACTATACTTTTTAATTGTCTATTGCACTAAGTTAACTTTCGAATCTCTAAGAATGTCATTGTTTCTAATAAAATAGGAGGCGTCACACATAGCTTGTAGCACTGTTGCCGGAAATCGTTTTATAATTGCGGTATTAGAGTTCACAGTTGTGGCCCACAGCTGAATGCCATACGACCACGATTTAAATGCAACATTGTACACCAATAGTTTATTTTGTAGGGATAGTTTAGACTTTCTGCTAGCAGCCAGTAGTGTTTACCGAATTTAGCACCAAGCTGTTTCCTCTTACTCATTATGTGCTTTTTCCAAGTAAGACCTTTATCTAAATGCATGCCCAAATATTTTACCTCTGTAACCTGTGGTCCATCCATCCATCCATCCAATGGCGCTACAGCCCGATTTGGGCCTTGGCCTCCTTTAGGCATCTTCCCCATCCGTCTCTGTCTGTTGCCGCTCTCTTCCAGTTTTTAACTTTCAGTATGTCATCTGCATCTCTGGCAACCTCCTCCTGCCTCCTCTTCCGGGGTCTTCCCACTGGCCTTCGTCCTTAGATCCTTGATAGCAGTACTCTTTTCTCATTCATCCTCACGACGTGTCCTGCCCACTTTAGTCTCTGTATCTTTACGAAATCGTATATGGGTAATTCTCTGTACTCTTGGTATATTTCTTGGTTGTATCTGCACCTCCAGTTTCCGTTATCTTCTTTTGGCCCGAAAATTCTTCTTAGTATCCTTCTTTCGAATGCATCGATGTAGTTTGCCATTTTTTGTGTCATTACCCATACTTCACATCCGTAAGTTATTACTGTTCTTATTATGCTTTTGTAAATTCTGACTTTATTGTTTTTGTGGACATCGTGGGACTTAAATATGTTCAGTATGGCACAGTATGCTTTGTTCGCTTGACCGACCCTTCTTCTAATTTCCGTTTCTTCATTTCCATCTTTTGCTATGTTTACTCCTAGGTATATAAAGTATTGGATCCTTTCAATATTGTCATCACCTATTGTAACGTTTTGAGTATCTTTCTTGAGCGTATTTGTGTTAGAGTTTTAGTTTTGTCTACATTTACTCTTAGCCCCACTTCCGTTGCTTGTTTTTCTAGGTCTATGTAAATTTCTTTTGTTTCCATCATTGATCTCCCCATTATGTTAATATCATCGGCGTACGCTGCAAGTTGTGTTTATTTGTTGATCAGAATGTTGTGGGGGTTAATTGACATTTTCCGCATGGCATATTCTAAGGCAATATTGAATAATGTAGGGGCCATTCCATCGCCTTGTTTTAATCCTTTGGTTATTTCGAACGGGTCAGTCAGTTGATTTTGTATTTTAACGTATGCCGTGGTCTCTGTCATTGTTGCTTTTATTAGTCTGATCAGTTTTCTTGGGATTCCAAATTCATTCATGATGGCATATAATTTGTCTCTTTTTATTGAGTCGTAGGCTTGACGAAAATCAACAAATATTTGGTGGACGTCAACGTCAAATTCCCATGTTCTTCTCACGGATTCTTTAACACTAAACAATTGATCACTGGTGGATCTACCTTGTCTGAAGCCTTCTTGGTATTCCCCTATAATATCTTGTGTATAATTAAGTAGTCTCTTATTCAGTATGTGCGTGAATATTTTATACGCTGTGCATAACAGTGAAATGCCTCGGTAGTTTTTACATACTAGTTTGTCGCCTTTCTTGTGTATTGGTATGATTACGCTATTCTTCCAGTCTTGTGGCATTTCTTCTTCATTCCAAACTTTTGTTATCAGCTCATGGAGCTCCTTGGTTAGCTTTCCTCCTGCCACTTTATACAGTTCGACGGGGATTTCATCAAATCCAGGTAATTTGTTGTTCTTTTGTGATTGGATGGCTTGTATAATTTCATCGTATGTGGGAGGATCCAAGGGGATGTCGTCTTGTTGTGCTTCTTGAGTTGTTTCTATGTTCTCATGTTCTCCAAGAAGTTCCTGAAAGTATTCTCGCCATGTTTGTTTGATGTTTGATATATCTGAGTTTATATGTCCATTCTTGTCTCTCATTAGTGTAGTTTGTGGTTTGAATCCTCCTCTCAGCTTCCTTATATATGCTGTTATCTTTATGTTATTATCTTTAAAATCTTTTTTCATTTCTATCACTTGGTTATTCATCTATTGTCGTTTTTTCTTTCTGCATGTCTTATCTGCCTTTTTCCTTGCCTCTGAGAATGCCTCTTTCCTTTCACGTGTTCTTTGCTGTACATACTTCCTGTGTAATTCATTTCTTTTGTTTATAACATCCTGGCATTCTGCATCGAACCATGCCTCTTTTCGTTGATGTTTCTGATGCCCCAATGTTCTCTCTGCTATTTTTTTAGTTATTGTCTTAATTCTATTCCACTGTTTTTAATTTCCGTTTCTTTCCCATTGTCTTGTTGATCGATGTTTTCTATTTGTTGGTTTACTTCTTCCTCGTATTGCTTCCTTGTTTCTGGGTCTTTAAGTTTTTCAATATCTAGTTTTTTTGTACGTTCAAGTTTTTGTGCTCTTTGTCTATTAATTTTGCATCTGTATTTAGCTTACACTAAGAACTAGTCCGACCCGCATGATGCTCCTCTTCTTGACATCTAGGATACTTGTTGCTCCTCTCTTTTCTATCAGTAAGTGGTCTATTTGGTTGGTTGTTGCTCCATCCGGTGAGACCCATGTTCCCTTATGGATATCTTTATGTGGGAAACATGTAGAACTGATAATCATATTTCTACTGCACGCGAAGTCTATCAGCATTTCTCCATTCTCATTTGATTTTGTGTGAAGACTATGTCTTCCTATTGCACCTAGATATTCATTGCCTATTTGGGCGTTCATGTCACCTAGTATTATTTTTATATCATTTTTTAAGGTACTATCATACATCTGTTCTAGTTGTTGGTAGAAGGTTTCCTTGATTTCTCTGTCTTTTTCTTCCGTAGGGCAGTGTACATTTATGAGTAATACATTAAAGAATTTTGTTTTAATTCGGAGTCTACAGATCTTTTCATTAACTGGTGTGAAATCTAGTATGTTGGGTTTGAACTCTTTGTCGACAATAAAAGCTATTCCGAATTCTTTATCCCCTCTTGGTTTGCCACTATATAATATAGTGTGTGTTTTCGTGTCTTTGATCCCTTGGTTGATCCATCTGGTTTCCTGTACTGCTGTGATTTTGATGTTGTACCTTTTTATTTCATTAAGTAGATTTATTTGGGCGCCCGGTTTGAGGAGCGTTCTTACGTTCCATGTACCCAATTCAAAGTCCATATTCCGTTGCCTGAGTCGTTTCCGATGTATCAGTCCGTTTATCCGAGGCTTCTGCACAGGTTTCAAAACAGGTGTACCTAGTGGTACGTTTTACGGTTAGGGGTTGTTAGCCCTTAGTCCAATCCCCTTTTTGGAGGACCATTTCTCCCGCTCTCATCAGCCCTGATCCCATCTTCCACGGGGGTTGGTTACCCGATCTTTTATGGAGTTGCTCAGGTTCCCGGGGTTCGCCAACTTGGAGGTGAGAGTCGGAATTGGGTAGGAGAGTCTATGGTAACCTGTGGTAGTGGTGTATTATTTATATATACTTCCGAAGTTGTTCTTTTGGATTTGGTAAAAGCGATGTGAAGAGATTTTGCTTAATTGATCTTGATTCTCCATTTTGAACTCCATTTGTCAATGCGATGTGAATTTATGTCTGCACATGATTGCCTTATCATCTGCTGTAAGTACTTGTTCGTCGGTAGGCATAACATCAATATAAAAGAATATATAGAAGAGGTCCCAGTATGCTCTCCTGTGGTACGCCTGATTCGATAGGATAGAGTTATGTGAGATATTGGCCATACTTCACTTGGAAGAATCGTTTTCTAGATATGTTTTCAATATAATATAATAAGAGTGTGGGAGAGTACTTTTAATTTAAAGAGGAGTCCATCATGCCATAGCTTGTCAAATGCCTGTGTATCGTCGAGGAAGGCAGCTGTGTAATAAGGTTTTTCTTGGAAGGATTGATTGGCATAATCGACCACTCTATAAACGTGCTATATTGACGAATTTTTTTTAACCAAATTGATGCTCAGTTATTAAACTGGTGTTTTTAACAATTGACATAAGTCGTCTAGCGGTAAGTTTTTCAAGAAGTACAGATAGCAAACTAAATGGTCGATAATAAGTTACTTCCTTAGGCGATTTGCATGGTTTTAGTATAGCTATAAGCTGAGCCACCTTCCACTGAACCGGATAACATCCCAACCTCAGAACTTTATTATATAGCATGGTAAGTATTACCATACTCTTTCGTGCTATTTCTTTTAGTAATAATTCTGTTATTAAGTCGAAGCCTGGAAACTATTTTGGGGTGATATCAGTTTTAATCCCTTTTTTGACTTCCTTGCGGTAAGTAGCTTTGGCAATGGGGACATTTAATCCAAAAAAGTTTGTATGTCTTCAGGAGTTATGGTCGTCAGTAAAGATTTAAAGACGTTTTCGAAATGTTGAGCGAACACTATTGCTTTTCTTTATCCGTTCTTGCCCAAGAGTCGTTTACTGTTCGTATGAGAGTAATTGGTTGAGCTTGGGGTTTGATTATTTTTGTCGTCTATAATGCGTAGTTTGTATCATCATTAGTACTTAAATTTTCTAAATACTCCTGAAAGCTTTTATTTTTCAGATTTTCAATTGCTCTTTTCAGGTCTGAACATGCCTGGTTATAACGTGTTTTGTCAGACGGGTATCTTTTACCATTCTCGTCAATCGTCTTTTTAATTGTCATTGGTCAGCATTTCTCTTTTCTAGTTGGGGAATTTGGAGGGCAGCTTCCCAAGCTGTAATTCTGGTAAAGTCGTGTACTGCTAATTCTACTTCTTCCTTAATCGTTAAAGGGATTTTCATATTTAATCCATTAAATATCTAAAATAATCGTAATCTTCTCTTGTTAGATAGGCTCTTCTTTTTTAGTGATTATGGTTCTTATTGAGCTATAACAAACGTATGGTCTGAACTGAGATCTAAACATGGTGCAATATCTTGATACCCTGAAGCTATACCCTTAGTCACAAAGAAGTCTAGCAGGTCCGGCAATTTATTCATATCTGTTGGCCAATAGGTGAGTTCATAAGTTGACCGGTGATTTAAATGTAATTTATGTTATCTTCTACATGGTGCAGTTTTATGTAAGTTCTACAATATATTCTTAGCGTTATAGTCGCCCCCAGCTGTGAATCTATTGCCTAAACTTCGGAAATAAGTTACAAAGCCATCTTTATTTGTTGGTTAATTTGGCGGACAGTATGCCGCTGAGAGTGTAACTGAACCGCACCAGTCTTCTATTTCTACATTGGTTGCTTGTAGAAAGTTTTCTCGGCTCGAATTATTGAAATGAGATCCCAAAATAAGGAGGATAAGTTCAAAAAATGTGTGGTTCGAATTTCAGGTCACTATGTAATAATACAACCGCAAACGGCTGGTCACTTTTCTTTATATTTATATTGATATATTCTATGAGACCAAACATTATAATTTAAGAATTTTTGATTAGCTTTGTTCAAACAAATTGAATGTGGTATATAGATTGGATATTTCTTTATATCTCATTAAAATGCAGTACCGGTCAAAAATATGTCAAACCTTTAGTATTTTTGTTATAACTTTTTCATTTCTGTATATCTTGCAATGAAATTTGTAGCAGATCTTTTGCGAAGTACTTTATATAACTCTTCGGAGAAACTGAACACAACTCAACTGTAAAAAAATAACTTAAATACAGCAACGAAATATATCAAATAATAAAAACACCGGAATAACTCTGAATCACTAGAAATCAATTAAAAGTGAACAACAACAACAGTCTAATACTTAGTAGCGTAGCCCTTGACATCAATGATGAGTTAGCACTTGCGGGGTATGGAGCTCAAAATAATATGGATGAGGGATAGGAAGGTGTTCTTCAATTCCTCCTCGAGTTGGGCATATTTCTCATCTGAATTCATGGTATTATATATATAAGACGAAGCTCCAGCTTTGCTGAAATACTCTCGATGCACATTTTTGAAAAATGAACATCTGCCTAAGTTTTGCATGGCATATGGGCGCATCGTGTCTTCGAGGATGTCTTCTTACCAATAGCAATTTATAATTCCATGGATTCTCTTGACGGACCTGTGCCAAGACCGGAGACATAACCGCAGACCATGACACTTTCACGTCCGTGCTTCATCATGAGAATATAGTACTTGTAATCGAAACGAGTGCCTTGTAAACGACGAATCCACTGAATCCTGTTCGCATAGAACAACATGCACTTGCTATCGTCACTCCAGAGCACATTTTCCCACTCTTTCCTTGTCGACTATTTCACATGCGCCTTCCTGTTCTTTTTAGAAATTATCGACTTTTTGATTGGACGACGTCCATTAAGTCCAGTTTGCTGCAGTGTAATAGTACGAGCAGAGGGTTTTAGGTTTAGAGGGTCACACAATTCCTATCGAAGAGTCTCATGATAATCTTGAGACTACCGACCTTGTATTTTTCATAACACCACCTTGGATCTTCCAGCGCTTCAGGAAACGGGAAATGGTGTGTTTGTGGAGCTGATGGAGAGGCACAGCCGTTGGCAATTGCCTTCTGGACATCTGGGATAAGTTGCGAGAGCTATACTGCTTACCCATACCTGATACGACCATTATTATTTAAAGAATTCAAAAAATGTAAGACAAAATTATAAAAATGACGCGAAATGCGAGTTCTTCGAAAACCAATAATATGGTGATTTTTACTGATTACAGTAATTTGCACGCCATTATCAAAAGGTGTTATGGGGGGAGATGCCAAAAGTTGATATGTTTTTGACCGATACTGTAGTTTGATTAGAAGATGTGCAAATTTTGATATTAGAGTTGAGTTGCTCTGGTTGTTTCATCACATTGTTTAGACGCTAGCTTAAATATTGAATCAAGTGGTTACAGTTGATAGGCGCAGTGATATAACAGTTAATATAGCAAAAGGCACAGTCAATATATCAAATTGTTTTTTAGCTAAAACGTCTATTCAGCAGGAGTTGAACAATTGGTGTCTAGCATTTACATGTTTCTAAATTTTTTTAACCAAGATAAAAATAATTCTATATATTCACTGCATGTTCATAGAAGCACCATCAAAAAAATAATTTTTTTGTTGTTTTTTTAAGAAAATAAACCAAATTCTTCATTATTCTTTATCCTGAAAAGTTGTAGTTCTTTCTCAAAATGTCTTTTAATGCCTTGATTTGTTCTTCTCAATGTTCTTAAAGGTCTGAACCTAACTTGCAGATGTGGAGTTTTGCTTTCGCACATAACAACATATGCCGTTATAATATTATACCATCCCGGGCTTATGTAGAATAGAAGAAAAATATTGTTTCTTTTCATATGCTCCTAAAATGGACTTTTGCGTTATCTAATTTTAATTAATATTTTCAAAATCCTATATTAGATGTTATTGATATCTCATGAAACATTTAATCGAACAATAATCTTTTAAGTTTATACGACAAGTAATGGGTAGAAATTGTGCAGAATTTGGCCTGGAAAAAACTTTGATGTGTACCTGTGAGATAAGAACTATATTTTTGTCAAGTGTCCCACCAAAACCTGCTTTCATTTTAATAATATGCAGTTTTTTATAATTGTTGCTAAAATTGTCGTTATTTCACAACCCCATTTGGATTTTAGGTCTTTGCGAACAAACTTGACGCTTGTTAAGTGTGATGGAAGAGTGAATCCAAGCTGCCGAAATGGGAAGAAGCTTCAGCAGCCTATCGAGGTCTTCGGACAAGAGCCGGGAGAAGTCCAGCAGGGTGCTGTTCCTGCTGCACCGCACGTGGGAGATCGTCGTCAGCGACAGGCTGACCAAGACTCGATCCCGGTCTTCCACGCAAGCCAAGAACAGCGTCAGCGATATCAACTCTCAATATTCGTACTGCAGCTGCACGCGATGCCGGTGGCAAGACGCCATTTCGCTCAGCAGCGACTACTCAAGGTACTTTCAATGCTATTTTTATGCCACATAAGATGTTAAACAATTTGTAGAATTAAAGTGCTGTTTGTGTATGCTTTTACGTTTTCACAGGTTTCTATTTTTGTGTTTTGTGGTTTCTAATATGTTTAACTTAAGTTGTTACCAAGTCAGAAAATGTATGATGAAGGTTATCGCCAAACAATCCACGATGGTTGTTCCGATTCAAAGTTTTTATGTGGGATTTAGTAATGAATAGAAAAATTAGGAGTACGTCAAATTATGCGTCAGTTGAAATGAATGAATGAATGAAATTTCTGTTGTTAAAGTAATTATAAATTTGTTAAAATGAACTTTGAGACAAATTTTGTCTTTGTAAAAGAAGTATTAAACAACACAAAGGTAATAGTAAGTTAGTATCGTGCCGATTCATTTTAAGCATTTAGGTCACGTGGTTTTCTGTTTTTATACATGCATTAAAGGGCTTTTTTAAATATCCTGTGTAATTAACAGGATTAAAAGTATCACTAACCGTGGATGCAGAATGTTTGTATTTTTTATGGTTTTCAATTACCAAATGATACGATAGTTATCATGTAGGGTTATTAATATTTTAAGTATTTCTGCGTAGGTTTTTTGTTGCCCCACAACTCGTAACATACATTTTGAAGTTTTAAATTTGTTTTGTTGCTAAATAGTAAGGTTAATCTTAACGGTCGAATATGTATGACTTTATCATAGGGATGGATTAACTATAAAGAAGCGTTGTAAATCGTTTATTCTAGAAACAAATACATGCGCTATATTTACATTGATATATCTAAGAGTTTGCTAAGATTTTGTTAAAATTCTGATCTTTGTGTAATATATTGCAGACATATCAGTTTCTATTTTGAAAATTAAATGTAACGAGATAGAATTGAGACTTTCAAAAAGCAGGGCAATGTGTTCCGGTAACTAATTACCAAGATTTCATTACACGAAATTGGAGGTTTCGGCTTTTTTCTATATCCCTTATCAGAGTTTCTTTCTCCTACTCTTTCTTATACTTCCATATTTGTTATTTTATCAATGTAAATTACAGATCTTAAAAGCTTTCAGTTTCTTTCTTTCATCGGTTGCTATCATCGAATGTTCTCTTCCATGGAGTGCTAAGCTTCAGAAGAATGTCTCCAGAAGTTGTTTTCTGATCTCAATTGTTATATTAGACAATACTAGAAGTCTCCTCTTGAGAAGGGCTAATTTGGCTTGATGCATTGTGTCTTTTATTTCTTATCGCTTTTTTTATTTTTTATTATGCTGCTTCTCGGATATAAAAATGTTTCTACTTCCTCGATACCGTAATGGTAGAATGTAATTCTTGTTCATTGTGTTGGTAATAAAGTCATATCGTCTGTATATCTAAGTATCCTATTGTCCATCAAAACTTTTTCTTGCAGTTTATTCAATGCCGGTTCTATATATGCAATAAATAGCAGCTTTCATCTGTTATCGCTTCTCTACTTGTTTATGAGATAATATGTTACTTCTCTCAAATATACGCTAATATCTTTCATTAATTTAAACAATTTTGGCTACTCTAAATTGTCAAATTTCTTTTCTAGGTCTATGGACGCAATATACATTGATTTTCCTTCCATCATTCTCTTTTTTAAAATTATATTAAGTGTTATTATTGTTGTTCTTGAACTGAAATTCTTTCTGAAGCTAAATTAACCTTCTGTTAAGCTTTGCACTACGATTATTCTTTTATTTTGCAATGAATAATTTTGGATATGTTGTTACAGATATTGTGGGCTAATGTTTGCTTAAAATTATTATTATTTTTGTAAGTTCTCAGAAAATTTTCCATTTTATGTACCTGACACATTAGCATGTGATGGTTCCTCTCTGCTAAATTCCTTATAATTTTTCCTGGAATTTGATTAATCCAGTTGATTTGTTTATTTTTAGTTGCTGGATTACTTTGGTGTATTATGGCCAAGTTATCATATCTCCTTTCATATCTTCATCGACTTGGTTTCTTAGTTTTAAACAATTTCCTCCTTGCTGTCTTTGGTTTAGAGTTTTTCAATATAGCAAATATCGCTTTGCTCTAATAGCATATTTTTATGGTTTTGTAGGCCTAGTCAACTCTTGATTTTTAAAAAGGTTACCTACTTCTTTACAATTTTTCTTTGTATATCTTTTTTTGCTTTATCACATTTTATATTGATTGCAAGTTTTTATATCTTCTTTTTTCTTTAATCTGGACAATATTCTTCGTGATCGAGAGTTTTGCCTTTCGCTTTTTAAATTGCAATATCTCTGCTGCTCTGCCTATGCATTATCTTATGATAATTCACGTTTTATGATCGTTTTCCCCAAGTTTTTAACCATTATATTACCCAATAATTTATTTATCTTTTTATTTAAATTTACCTGTTTGCCGTTTTCCCTCTTCCTTCTTTTAAAGTTCTTAAACAAGATGTGATCACTATCCACGTCGGGGCCTGCATATGTTTTGTTACTTTTTACCTAATTGTTAAGTCTTCGTTTCACAAGTATAAGATCAATCTGGTATCTTCCAATATCATTGGGTATTTTTCTCCTGTCCTAACGCGTTTTATTACTTTGTGTATTTTTTCATATACTTCCTCTACCTGATTGTAATCATAGTCTGTAGTTGGCATGTATTCTTGTATTATAGTTGCGTCTTTTGGTTTGTTAGCACTCTTTCACTTTTGAGGATGTAAACTTTTACTTTTTGTCCTATTCCTTTTCTTATAATAACTTCTAGTCCGGCTTGTTGATTTACAGCAGGAGTGTCTATTATTCTGTATTCATCACTCCAAAAGGCATTTTCTTGGAATTTTTTTTACTTACTTCGAGCAGATTTATATTAGTCTGTTTCATTTATTGTTTAATATTTTATAGTTTTCGACTTTTTATAACGTATATTTATAGGTTTAACGTATTTCTGTTTTAATTAGTTGCCCCTTTTTAGGAGATCCGATTAGAAGACAGTATTATCTTTAGAATCATTGACTACTAAAAATACCAAATCATTAATGTTGTTAATCTTGGGAAAGTCAATTATTACGGCAGTTTCTCGTTGCTTTCCACGAGATTGTGAGTTTAAACCTTTGGCTTATATATACGTGTCTAAAGACATATTCTTTTTTAATGTTTCTTGTGTTTGCTAGAGTTATAACTCCCGTATCCGATCGCCAGAGCCTCGTTAGTAGAAATGTGAAGCACCACGGGAAGATGAAGTTGGCATCTAAATGGCATAGGCTATGTATTGCGTTTATTCACCCTTTATACTCCAATTTTGTTCTATCTAGATACTATTAGTTACTTGGCAAGAAGTAAATAGTTTTTGAATGTAGAGGGAGATGTAAACAAAACAATGGCTACAGATGAGACGGTTTCCTTGTCATTTATATTTGCGGATAATACTCAAGTTGACGATAACAGTATATTTTATAAACTGTGCCCCCTTAATAGACAAACTTTACAAAAGTTTATTAATTTATGTGCATTGAAAAGTAATTTAAACTATTATAAGCGCATGGTAAGATAATTTGTTAATGCAAACAGTTCATAAAAAGCAAATCGATATATCTTGGATACAAGATTAATTGTTTAAAGAAAAGATTCAAAGTGTAATCTTACATATGAGAAAACTAGGATAGAATGCAACTGGAACTATTAGAAAAAAGTGAATTCCAAAAATTATTTAAAAAAATGATTCTAAAAAGGGTAAAAGAAAGTTAGCATCGATTTTAAGTAGCCAGGAAGAACTAAGCAATAACAGTGTTGTAACTATGGCTTCTACCTCAGATAGAGAATCTTTAAAAAAATGCAGAAACTTTATTGTTAAGTCTTACAAACCAATTATAATAGATTATGAACAGGAGTGATTTAACAAAATAAAAATTAGTTGACTGATTTAACAATTTACCGGAAATAGCAAAACGGCGTTCAATTATTTTGTTCAGCAAGTTATTAAACAAACTATTTGACATCACACGTGCCAGAACATGCAAAAATAAGGCATGCACATAAGAAGTCTATCATAGAAACTATGTGTCGAAAATGTGACATCAGCGAATATACAGAATGTAAACTTGTGATTCCACACTAATTGGTAATAAGTAACAAATACTTGTGCTATTACTCTACCAGAAAACTTTCTTCACCTATAACAACGTACAAACAACGTTGGATAACTTCGGAGGTACGGTCTTTTTTTCGACCGTGTTTTTCTCCCCATTCTCTTTATTTTCAGATGTTTGATACCATTTGAGTCCTGCGGTCTTTTTTATGTCGACATAACATCTTTTTATGTGACTTACCTCTTCTTTTTCTCGCTCCTATAAAAAATACACTCCATTTTCTTGTAGCAGCATGTCTTGTCCATTTCCATTTCAGGAGAAAAATTTCTGTTATATCCCCTACCTCCGTTTTTTTCTTATCTACTTAATTTTTCTTTGGTTCCTTGATATTTTTGTTTTTGTTTTTCTTTAGTGACTGCATTTGACCAATATATACTTCCGATGCTGGCGTCTAGCTCAAAAACTTGTACACCGACTAGACTAAACGTAGATAAAATAGCAAAAACGCGAAAATCTATAGAATGTTTAATATTAGGTATAAAATTATTAGATAAGAAGACAACCGTAAAGATCAAAATAATAACAAAAGTAAAAGATACAAGAGAAAGTACATAAACATACAAGTCACTTTTTCTCTATTATGTCCAGTTTCCTTATTGATGTGTGAATATTCTCTTTATTTGTTGTATATTTATTTTTTCAACTGCACGTATAATTTCTCAAGTATTTTCTTTAGTTTTTTTTCTCGGATAAATATTATAATGCCGTTGGTAACCTTAAATTGGTAATTCTTTTACCACTTAATATCTATTTCGGCATTTTTTTAAACACCTTTTCTAGGACTAACGTTATCTCCTTGTTTTATACTCACCCTCCTATATTTCGATAGTTTTTTGGCATTTTATAATGTCTTATGTTAAAAATTCTTTACTGTACATTTTTTTGACCTGGTCTATATATATTTGATCTTAGTCGTGCATTTTCCATTGATCTTGTTATTTCACTTACTTCGCCACCATCGAATCACTTTCTGAAGACTATAAATGCTAGTCATAATAATAAAATATACCGAGTTGCTTTTTTGATCACTTAATTATGAAGCATGAAGTATGAATGTGTTCTGTTGTATTTTTTTCTAACGTCTGACTCCCCCACTCTATCTTTTTCTTTCCTTTCCATATTAATTCTCTGAAATATAAATTAAGCGTCTGTTAAATAATACGAGTTCTTGCTTTGACTCTAACACTTATTTTCAGCATTTTCCGGTGCCTTATTTTTTATTTGTCTATTTTTTAAATACTATTTTCAACATTCCCATTAGGTTTTTTATCCATTGTTTTTTCTTTTATTGGATTAGTATTTATTTTTGTTTCACATGTCTTTGTAGAAGTTTGTCAGTTTTATAATTTGCCGAACACATCTAATTAATGATTTTCTTCCATAATGTTTCCACTAGTTTTGTTTTTTATTTTAAAATACAGTTAACTGTTATTTTATTTACAGTTTTATTTAATTACATAAATTCTGATGTGTTTAATTTACATTTCTAGAGAACCTTCATTTTCTTCTCTGAGAATTGGTTAGTTTTTGCTGAAAAGAACAATTTAATATTAATTATTTTACAATGTTGATATATTTTGAGTTACTTTCAGTTGAATTATGACCGTTTAAGAAACTTAAAGTTAATCACAATTAATGATTAGAGCCTTTCTAGTAGAATGCTGTACTTTTGTAGTACATAATTAAAGACTATATTAATCTTGGCTATTTTTAGTTTTAACTATTCAATATTCCAACCCACGATTACTTTTACGTAATAAACGTTTCTATATTTATAATTTTTTTATGTAGTCGTGCTCTTAGAATATTTAGTCCATTTATATTATGTAAAATTTTCTATTTCCCCGATTTTTTCCAAGCCGCAAGTCATGTATGCACATCTCTTAATTATTGAGACGAGGGCAACTAATGGTTTTTTAATCGTTTTTTGAGAAGAACAAACAGATAAAACGTATATGGATCGAAAATACAAGAGCGGGTCAAAACGTCAAATTTTTAAATATGACTATCATGCAAGGCTATAAATCTCTGAAAAGAGATAACCACTGTTTTTTTTAATTTTTCAATCTTCTGTTAATATATAATTTATTTAAAATCTTGTCAGTTAGTGCTCCTATTGTTAAACACACTCCCTGTATTTTATTATATATATTTTTATTTCTAGTGCATCTTCAGACCTGAGTAGTAATGAAAATAATAATAATTAATATAATTGCAATGGCGGCTAGTTGCCGACTAACTTTTTCCTAACATATAAAATTAATTAATTTAAAAGCAAGAAATGGAGCAAACTACTATTAAAACATATAAAGTAATATGAACAGAAATTAAAACGAAATTTTTCTACTTTTTGTGTAAAAATGTTTTCAAAGCAATTTCGGTCAGTTTGAATCTCACTAATCCTCATAGGTGATTGAGATGTTTTCAGATGCTTAAACTGAAAACATTAGGTTGCAATGCTAGTATAGAGCTTTAGAAAGCATGTGACATGAATTTGCTTATCCTATGTGATAAAAGACCACTACACGGGAATTTATTTTATAAAGTTTTATTACACAAAGCTTCCATAATTGTTATTATAAAGTAGTTATAATTATGTACCTATTGCCATGAATATGTAATGTCGAGATTAATAAACTAATATGGTGTCAGATTGGTGATATAATAGGACGTAAAAAGACTTCTTCTTCTTCTTAAAGTGCCATATTCTTAATGAATGTTGGCGATCATCGTGGCCCATATTATTTTGTCAGCTGTCGATTTAAATAGAGTATCTGAAGATAATCCGGTCCATTGCCGCAAGTTTTTCACCCATGAAATTTTCCTGTGGTCAGGTCTTCTCTTTTCTTCGATTTTTCCTTATAATATGAATTGCAAAAGTTCATATTTCTCATTCCGAATTATGTGTCCAAGGTATGCGGTTTTTCTTAATTTTACATTGTTATGATCATCTTTTTCTTTGTCGAAACGCTGTAACACTCTTTCTTTTGACACATGATAGACCCATTAAATTCTCATCTTGGGGCCTGTAAGGCCAGTACTCAAATACTTTTAGGCGTTTCATAGTACCTTCTATGGTAGTCTAGGAGTATTAAGAATACATAGCAGCTTAAAAACCGTAGCTTGGTTTTGATGTTTAATGAGAGACTAATATTTTTTTCAGGCGATAGAATGTGCTCGTTGCTTTTTCTATCCTGATTTTCATTTTCTTTTAGCGTCTCTCAGTTTTCGTTTAGATATCAGTAGAGGTCATCGATGTCTTCGACGCACTGTAGGGTTTATATTTTATAAAGAAGTCAGTATTAATATTCTGTTTGCTAATAATCATAATTTTTGTTTTCTTAGTGTTTAGTCCTAGGCCATATTCCTTTCTGACTGTTACTATTCGGTCTATCAGCGTCTGGAGATCTTCAGGGCTTGTTGCTATTATGGTTGAGTCGTCGACATAACGATTTCTATTGTTTATGGTCATGCTTGCATCTAGTTCTTCTAAGGCTTTTCTAAATAACTTATCGGAGTATATATTAAATAGCAAAGGTAACAATATGTACCCCTGTCTCACTCCTTTTTGTATATTTATCTGTGATGTTCTTAATTTTTCTGTTGCCTTTTGGTTCCAATATAGGTTCGTTATAATTTATCATTGCCAATTTTTTCTAAAATTGCTACAAGTTTTTGATCTCGAAATCTATAAAACGAATTTCTAACATAAACGGAAGTATTTTAATCCCAACACCAAAACTAATTAAAGTATTAACCATCTGTACGATGCATCAACACAAAATTAGTTTTTATCAAGAACAGTACGAAAAGACAAAAAAGAACAGCTTACACAATTGTAAGAGAAACATGGAAAACTAGAGGATGAAGCTCTTGAACTTTGAAGAACCATAAACTAAACGCCAATTAAAATCTAGGATCTCATGAAGTACAACTACAAACGATCTACAACCAAGCAGCGCTACCAGAGCCGTTACCATTTGAATGGATATGTTCATGAGTTTGTTGCATATTTTGTCAAGTTAAACAAAACGAATATAAATAGCTCATAAATGAATTGGTTAAAGATAGATTAGTTGTAGGTATTGCAGACCACTACCTATCAGAGATGTAGTTGATTGTAGATTTAACACTTGAAAAGGCTATTCAAAAAGTTCAATCACAGCAAGCAAAAATCAAACGAATGAAACATGATAGCAACTTTTATTGTACTGGGTTTTCCAAAAAAACATACCTAAACTTAGCTACAGTAATAAAAGTACTATACAATATAAAATATTATAATATAGAGAGATGTAGTAAAAACTTGTCAGCTAAATTTATACAAAAAAGATCTACTTCAGACGAAAAGTTAACAGTCTATCATAATGGAATTTCGTTGGCATTGAAGTTAATACTGAAGGTGGAGTAAAAACTATAAACAGCAAATCGAGAAAGAAGCACGAACCACATATATAGCGAGAAAACGAACGCAGGAAATAATAATCAAGGACATGGACATAATAACTACACGAGAAGAAATAAAGATGGCAATTGAAGATGAATACAGAAGAGCAAAAGAAACACAGCCGAAGGTAAAGAGAATAAGGGATACACAAAACGAAACAATGATAGCAACGGTAACCGTAGATGCAGGACAAGCCAGCCGAGCAATAACAAGAGGGAAAATAAAAATAGGTTGGAACGTGTGCAGAGTGGAAGAAAAAATAAACATAGTCAAGTGCTACAGGTACCAAGAACATGGAGACGTGGCAAGTAGATGCACGGTATCGGACAGGACAAATACCTGCCTAAGGTGCAGCCAAGAAGGGCATAAAATAGAAGAATATACAAACGAGGAAAGATGTATTGAATGCAAACAAAAAGGACATAAGCAAGGTACATTCAAATGCAAGAAATACAAGGAACTGATAGAGAGGAGCAGGAAATATAAAAGCAGCGGCAGAAATAACCATGGTTATTAATATAATACAGAGCAATCTAAATAGAAGCAGAGCAGCACATGACCTGTTAGAAGAAACCATAAGAGGAACTGGGGCAAATATCGCGATAATATCGGAGCCAAACAAAAGCGTAGTACAAAAAGGAAAATGGATAAAAGATAAGCAAGCTGATGTAGCAATTAAAGTGGAAAGAACAGCAGGAAAAATCTACAAAACAGGCGAAGGAAAAGGTTATGCGTGGGCGGAACTTAAGGAAATAGTGATATATGCTTGCTATATATCACCCAACATACAGCTAGATGAGTATGAACGCATACTCACAGAACTCGAAAACAGCATCAGAATGCAGCAAAAGAAAGTGGTAGTAGGCGGGGACTTTAACGCAAAATCCCTGCCGTGGGGCTCGACGCAGGAAGACTAAAGAGGCACAATAATGGCCGAATGGGTATCAAGCAACAGGATGGTGATACAAAACGTAGGAGAATCACCAACATTCGAAAGGGGAAAACACACCTCCATAATAGACATAACCATGAGTAGCGAAAATGTGGCGGGAAAAATTAAAAGGTGGAAGGTCGAGGAAAAAGAAACACTAAGTGACCACAACTACATAACATACCAAATAGAAGAGGAAGAGAAAAGGAAAACAAGTAACAAAACAGGAAAAGGTTGGAAAATAACAGAGCAGGGCCTTGAACAAGTCGGGGAACAAATCCAAAAGTGGATAGAGGAAAGAGATGAACGGAAAGTAGCAACACCGGGCAAATTAACAGAAATGCTGAATGATACATGTAACAGATTGTTCGAAAAGAAAAGAGAAACAAGCACAACCCGGCGACAAGTATACTGGTGGACACAAACAATAGCCAGAAAGAGGAAAGAATGCATACAAAGCAGAAGGAAAATGACAAGAATGCACAAAAAAAGGAACATCAGTGCAGAAGAAGAGCACAGAGTAGAAGAAGAATATAAAATGAAAAAGAAAGAACTGAGTAAAGAAATAAACGTTGAAAAAGAGAAATGCTGGAAGGAAATCGTTGAGCAAGTGGAAGAAAACGTATGGGGAGATGGTTATAAGATTGTGATGAAAAAGATCGGAAAGATGCCACCACCAAAACTGAAGAGGAAGAGCAAATGGAAATTGCGGGGAAATTATTTCCGAAGCATAATACCATGACAGTGGAGATAGAAAGGAGAGAAGACACGCCCCTCAGTATGGAAGAACTGCAAGCAACAAAGGAAAGAATCAAGACGAAGCACCAGGACCGGATGGAGTACCCCCAGAGGTAATGAGAAAGGCTGTAGACGGCGCATTAGAGTACTGGCTAGAGGCATACAGCCGTGAGACAAAAAAAGGAGAATTCCCAGAAAACTGGAAACGAGCCCGACTTGTGCTACTGGAGAAGCCAAAGAAGGAAGATACAGCAGAAGTAACATACCGGCCGCTGTGCATGATAGACGTAGCAGGGAAGCTGCTAGAGCGACTGTTGGCAAACAGGCTTAATAAGGAACTAGAAGCAAATGGAGGCCTCAGTAATAATCAACATGGATTCAGAGAAGGACACTCAACAATAAGTGCAATGCAAGAGGTGCTAAACATCGTAAGGACGGCAAAAACAACATCAAGACATACACAAAAACTGTGCGTATTAGTGACACTGGACATACGAAACGCGTTTAACTCCACAAACTGGCAGATCCTGATGGAGAAACTCATAAAAAAGGGAATATCAAAATACCTCACGAGATGCATTAGAAGCTATTTACAGGATAGAACACTACAAGTACAAAGCACAGAAATAAAATTAAGCAGCGGCGTTCCACAAGGCTTGGTACTAGGTCAGATACTGTGGAACATATGCTATGATGAGTTGCTCATGATGGAAATGCCAGAGTGACGAAAAAGACAGCAGTGGAACTAAAACAAACCACGGAGGACGTACTGGAAAGAATAACATACTACCTGGAAGACATTGGACTACAGTTGGTCACGGAAAAAACGGAAGCTGTATTGTTAGTAGGAAGAAGAAAGGCCAATAAGCTGGAAGTAAGAGTCGGCGACCAAAATATCGAAACAAAAACCCAACTAAAGTACCTGGGGGTAATATTTGACCGAAACATGCGGATGGCGACGCATATCTGCAAAACAGTAGAAAAGGCAGAAAGGAGCGCAATGGCAATAAGCAGAATAATACCAAACATCGGAAGACCGACGGATGCCAAAAGAAAAATATTAAGCAGAGTAGTACACAACATCATTTTGTACGCTGCACCAATTTGGAGCCAGGCGCTGAAATATAAAAAGTACGCAAACATGCTAATAAGAGTACAAAGGAGAGTGGCAATACGTATAATAGCCGCATATAGAACAACATCTAGCGAGGCGGCCAACGTGCTGGCAGGCACAGTACCCATCGAACTGCAGGTACAGGAGAGGAGATTCATAAAAGGGAGAGAACCAAGCAAGAAATAGAAAAATATACGATGAGCAAATGGCAGAGGAAATGGAACGGAACTAACAAAGGGGAATGGACGAGGAGACTAATACCAGATATAAAGAGATGGAAGGAAAGGAAGGAGGGAAATCTAAACTACTATCTGACACAATTCATGACCGGACACGGAAGTTTCGAGGCATATCTCAAAAAAATAGGGAAAAAACGACGACACATGCAAACAATGTAACAGGGACATAATGGACACTGCAGAGCACGCGATAATCGGATGCGACAACTGGGAAGCCGAAAGGAACAAACTACAACAAGACATACAACAGCAAATTGACGCAGAAAATATAATAGAATTAATGATAACGGGATACTGGCAAAACATCGGAAAATACATTGAGAAGATAATGAAGGAAAGGGAAAGAAGAGAAAGGGAAGAACAGGAGTAAAAATACGCCAGAAGTAATGCGAAAGCGGATACCGGGCGCGGCGGTGGAAAAGAAAGGAGGGGTTTTAGTGGGTAGTGCCTACATAGATAGGAGAGTCCCACACTCCTGTGCTATAGACCCAAGCACAGGGACAGTACATAAAGATTTCCCCTCCTGCTAAAATTAAAAAAAAAATCGAGAAGTAGATTTCAAACGTCAATGTAGGCTCCAATAAATATATCCTAAACACAGATCAATATAATACTACAACCAACAAGCAAAATATTCCGTGGAGCAGCTAAATTATCTAATAAATTAAGTATTAAAGGTTGTCTAAGAAAATAAATAAGATTTTTTGAAACAAATATTGAAAATGTTTTTTTGTTAGTACTTACATGAGTAAGTTTATTAGATATAGTAGCTTTGACAAATTTAAATATTGTGAAGTTAAACTACACAAACAAAATGATAAATTAAAAATAGAAGAAAAAGAAGGAAGTTTACACAAGAAATCACAAAGACTTATTTTACTGATTAGAAACATTTAAAAACTATAAATATGATATCAAGATAAGGGATAATGTAAATCCATTTGCAATTTCAATACGACGAAAAGTACCCACTGTAAACAAACAAAATAAAGCATGAACTAAACAAAATAGTTAAGGATAAAGTAGTCGCACCACATGAATGAACTTACAGAATGGTGTGCACTTAGTAGTATCCAAGAATTGGCAAAAATGCTATCGAATATAATAACGATTTAGAAAGAATAATAAGAATATAAAAAAGAAAAAGGTAATACTAAATTTAAAGAAATACAAGTTGAACTAGAACTAAATCAATTACTTAGTTTACCACACCTAACATAAGTGAATGCAAAATATTTCTGGTCATAATAATTCTTATTAAACATATGATTGTAGCTAAAATGCAGCCCAAATTAAAATTGGGTTTAGATTTTAAATAAAACTACTTTTGAATTGATTTTATGATTTACGAGGTGCATTTAAGGTCTCCAATTTTTTTTTCTGAAAAAGTACTTGCCTAAAGAAGTTGAAACTTCTGTTATTTGTCAGCGTAATATCTGCTTAAACCTACACATTTTTCATAATATCGTCGCCTGAGAACACTTCTTTATAGATGTGTTTTGCTCACTGGAAAATGAGCGGCCACAAAGAGTGTCTTTCAAGGTCGAAAATTCATAGAGGCATCACGTGTCAGCATGTCCTAAGACATTGCTACCTGCGCAGCCTTGTATTCGTCATTCAGCATTTGTGGGATTCACTGTATTTTCAGATCAACATGAAAAATGGACTCCACAAGTCGTACGGAAATGCCAAGTTTAGAGGCGATATCACACACACACACACCTAATCGACAGTCTTCCATAACAACTTGCTTCACTCACACAATCATCGTTTTAGTCCGGATGGTTCGTAGCCGAGGCTGCTTCGGTTTCTTGTCGCACAACTCTCAACCTTCTTTAAACTTCTGAACCTCCGAACGCACATTTTTAACATCCATAATGCCTTCACCGTATGTCTCACTCAATTGGGGATTAATTTCGATGGGCACGCAGAGAATAAACTGGATGATTACACGTTGTTCTTGAACACTAAACGTCGCCATTTTAAATATAGAAAACAACACTAACTACAATGATGGTAATTTGACCACTGTACATTGTATGGTGCTACCCCCTCGATACTACAAATTTAGAAATATTTCCCGCGTCTTTTAAAATTAACCAAATCTTCCTACTTGCTCTTATTGCTAAGAAAAAAATTTGGAGGCCTTAGAACTTGAACGCACCTCGTGTGAGTATTAAAGTACAGTATCTAATTAAATATAAAAAATTATGTGTGAAAAACAGTCACTTAAATTTTGACTATAACTCTCGAATCTTTCTATTCAATTTTCGATTGAATTTCGCACGTGTTCTCATAAAATTCATCGAGATCACGACGAACTTCGTTCTTGAAGTCGTAAAGTGTTTGTGAATTGCGACCGTAGACTAAGATTTCAAGTAACCCACAAACAGAAATGGCACTGTGTTAAATCACAAAATCTTGCTGGCCAATTGATGTTGACATTTCGTAAAATTACGGAACCAAGAAACTATTAGTGCAGTAAATCAATTGTTGTTCGAGCTATATGGTGGGTAGCGTCGTCCTGCTTGAACGGCATTTAATTCGAGATCCATGTCGCACAGTTGGTGCCAAAAAACAGGGTTACTATGTGAGGGTAATGATTGCCATTGACAGTTGCAGCATTCTAGGGGCCTATTACATAATCTGGCCAAAATCCATGCGAAACAGCGAATTATTGTATGTACCCCACATTTGTTTTTCATGAGTTTGCGACTTTAAGTTTAAAGTGCACTTTTATAATATTCTAAACTAACTGATGAATTTTTGACAGTAAGAATTATAAGCAAATTTAAGCTATTGCGTAATTTGAATTTTTTGTATGCATGAAGGGGCAGGTCTTCAGCGACAATTCAGTAAATAGAGCTTCAGTTATTGTGCACGATACAGAGCCGATCTTTTCGGACTTGTAGCGACATTTTGACGATCTATGTGAAGATAATAGGCATTTCAACTTGAAACGCTAATAGATTACACAATCACAAAAACAAATTAATAACTTATTTACACCGAGAGGAGTATGATTCGCATACCAAATTATACAATTTATAGTACAACGCATCCTTATGACGCAGAACACGGCGAATCACCTTATTCATGACAATATTTCCCACCACGAAGTACCAAAATTTCGCACTAAACATATTCACGCTTCAAGCATTCAAGTGAACGCACTTCCATTGCTATTTACAGTATTATCCATCTATTGTTCGCATCGGCATAGAGTTTTAACGAACCAATATAAAGTATTTTTCCGTACATTAAGCTTCAGATTCATATCAGAAGGAGACTGGAATGCAAAACATACTCTCTAGGGGCACAGGTTAATTACAACAAAAGATTGAAACCTCCTGAACGTTATGACAGACGACAACTATGAGTGTCAATCTATCGGAGAACCCACATATTGGCCAACAGACCCGAATAAAGTTTCAGATCTTTTTGACTTTTTCGTTACAAAAGCCATCGCTTCAAACTACACTGACATTGAATCAAACTTAGAACTGTCATCCGATCATGCTCCTGCAATTCTGTCAATTAGTAACTGTACGAATGAAAAGACAAGAACTGTACACTCATTACAAAACACACAAATTAGGAACTTATTCAAAGATACATTGAAGCAAACCTAGCTCTTCGGTTATGCATAGAAGAACCCGAAGATATCGACCTTGCCGTGCAGCATCGAACCACTGTCATTCAAGAAGCTGCATGGAACTCTACATTCAATCAATCCACCGAAGAACTCTACAATAACAATACTCCAGTAGCTGAAAAGAAAGCAGCTAGGGGTAGATGACAAATGTCACGCGACTTAGAAGATCAACGGACCTTCAATATATTAGCTCGAACAGATCATAGAACTTTCCAAGAATTTAAAAACTCAACATTTCAAAAATATCTCTCTCACCTGAACAAAGACAACCAATTAGTTTGGAATATTGCCAGAAAATGTAAGAAACCACAACTTGCAATTCCACCTATTAGAACTGCCAACAGACGCTGGGCTCGAACTAATCAAGAAAAAGCTGATATCTTTGGAGAACACCGAATCATCCACCTCCAGATCAAATAGACGGCGAACTCGAAAACTTTCTAGATATACCATGTCAAATATCGATCTCTATCAAGCCTATTTCGCCAGATTAAGTGCAAAAGGAAATCAGTAAATTGAAACAATGCAAATCTCCAAACTACAAAACCTACCAAAAAAGCTGTGGTTCTGATAACAATCATATATAATCGCATGTTAAGCCTTTCATACTACCCTCTTGTATGGAAATATGCCTAAATAGTCATGATACCCAAATCAGGAAAACCACCCGAAGACCGAACATCGTACAGACCGATCAGTTTGCTTCCCAATTAAGCAGTGTGTTCAAAAAGTAACTCATGCAAAGACTTTGTAGTGATATCGACTGCTATTGCCTACTCATTAGTTTGGATTGCGACGAGAAAATTTAACGATACACCAAACTCACAAATTGCACTCGCCTTGAAAAAAGAAATATTGTCCAGACGTTCGATTGGCATATGTGACTATTACACAAACTAAAAACACATCTAACAAGTCCATATTACCTTTTGTTAAAGTATTAACTAGAAGACCGCTTCTATTCAGTAAAATACCAAGACACATTCTCCCAACTCTATTTTATACAGTCCGGTATCCCCCAAGGGGGTGTACTTGGTCCGCTTATCTATCTGCTACATGCAGCTAATATCCCCGAAGCTCCAAATACCATAATGGCTACATTTGCTGATGATTTTGCAGTACTTTCTACCCACCAGAATCGAAACACTACCACTAAACACCTGCAACAAAGTTTAGACGCTTTTAATAAATGGAAAATGGAAGTAAATCAATCTAAATCGATACAGGTCAAATTCACAACTTGATTTAAAATATGTTCTCCAGTTTAACCATGTTCCTATCTCACTAAAAACAGAAGCAAAATATCTAGGCCTCCACGCCTCACTTGGAAACGACACATACAAATGAAAAGACAACAACTCAAACTAAAGTTTTGAGAAATGCTCTAGCTGCTTGGACAACACTCCAAAATGAAAATTGAAATAAGAATGGTCTTCTATAAAAGCATTATACAACCAATTTCGACATCCGGACTTTTATGGGGATGTATAAAACCGTCCAATATAAATATTATTCAATGTAAACTACTTGAAGCAATTTTAGACGCACCTTGGTACGTAAGCAACCAGACCATCATCCATGAGGACCTAGGTGTTCCCTTCATTCAAGAAGAAGCAATACGCCTCAGTGCAAAATACTTGGACACCCCAACCACCTTGTGGACCAACTCACTGAAGACATAACACTCAGACGACTAAAAAGAACAAGGCCTAATTATTTATAACATATAATCAACTTGTTAAGTGTATAAAGGAACTTCATTATTGCATGAATTCTCCTTAGTTATTGAATTTGAAGTAAATATAGCAAATTTATTGAAAGTTTTAAATATAGTAATAAATTATGATCATATTTTAGGCAACCAGTTTCACTGTTCGGCTGTAAAAATAGTTGCCTAGCCATTTAAGTAAAATAATAATAAATATGTAGTTTTTAATCATTAATAATAATTACCCATGTTATATGGAATTTTGTTTTTGTTTTTTGGTTATTATTATACACAAAATTTATGGCAAATATTTAAAATTAAAGGTTGCGGAATAATTAATTTCAACAAATTGAACCTTGCATGGCACAACAGTTGCAGAAGCTGCGTAAATTATGCACACGGTAGGAAACGGATCGCATGCCTGCATTCCTCTCTCCAGAACATGAGAGTTGCATGTGCTATTCAACCTGCCTTCCTGCACTACAAATTGAGCCAACGGCAGCCTATTCAGCAGAAAACCGTTTTGTGCTGAATTTATTACAGAAATTTGCATTTTAAGGTAGAAACTGCATTGCCACGGTCCTAAAATGGTCGAAGTGAGTTGTACTTGGTTTTCTCTTTGTCTGTGTACCTTATATGTAGAAAAGATAGGTTTGTTCTAGCAGTATATGCCTGATTTTAGATAATGATATATTAATTATAATTAGTACTATTTAGTAGTAATAAAAAAATAATAGAATATCAAGCTGTAATAAAATGTTGTAATTTGGGTTGCCTAACAAGCAGGTCAACATACATAATAATTTTAATAATGAAAATTATGTTTATAAATAATTTAATTATATAACTAAGAATCTAAACAATAATATAAAGTACCTTTTATTTGTTAAAGAGTGGTTATACTTATCATTGTCTAATGATTAAATTTTCAATGATGTACGAAGTAGTGCGAAAAGCTCCCGACTCTATTATATTTCAGGGATGATAGGAATAAAACAATTTAGTCTCCATGCATTTTAACAAAATTATTTTTTTTATTTATTTTATTAGCAAGCAAAATATTAATACATTCTATGAGATAATGTTTTGTATTATAACTAGGTTTGATTGGTAGACTACCACTGCAGTCGCCCATTATTTAAACAGTTAGGTCTCTTGGTCATTTCCTCTAAAGGTATCTGAGTTGGAGATCTTCTGTCAGTGGTGCAAGAGTTTCATTTGGATGAAGCTCCAGTACTGTTTGGTACTTAATAGCCTACTTTTTGAATAACTCTTTTCTCATAAGGAATGTTGAGGTCTACATGGAGTGTCTGATTTGTCACAAACTAAGGTGCGGCTGCCGTAGTACGGATGACTTTGAATTTCTTCAACATTCGATCGACTTGCGCAACCCCATAGCTGACCGCCGTATGTCCAGATTGGTCTGATAATTGACTTGTATTTTTTCCCCAATGAGTCAGTACATCTGCTTCAATTTTAATCTATTTGCTTCTATTTCTTATTAATATGGGTTTCAGTGAACTATTGATGTTTTGTCGTGAATATAACATGAGTTGACTTAGTCTCTTTGACTCTAATTCTCATTGTTCAATTAGGTATAACGCGAGCACTACCAATATCAGTTTCTTCGCTTGTGGGTAGGTCAGAGGTAAGTAATAGGTATCACATAGGTCCCAGGACACTCCCCTGCGATACTCCTGTACTTATTTCTTTGATTTGGGAGATGTGTTCATCGATCCTTGTTTGGAAGATTCTATGTGTAAGACATGATCGTAATAGAATATAGTAGCCAAAAGGAAAGGTTTTCTTGATTTTATATTGTAAACCTCTGTGCCATACCCGATCAAATGCCTGTCAGCAGTGCAGAATGTTTTACTTTGTAGTATAGTTTGGATGATTTTTGTTAAACGGTAGCATTGTTGCATCGTTGAGTGTTGCTATCTAAATTCAAAATGACAATTAGGCAGTCATGCTTCTTGCATTGAGTTTTTTTCTCTAATTCATTGGTTGTAATCTTGCGTATCGCGGGAGACATTTGTAGTGGTGATTGAAGTTCTATATCCTAATCGACCTCATTAGAATTTGGTTAGAAACTTTAACTAGGTGGTCTGCAAACGCTTCTGCTTTGTTGTTTTTTGTTCTTAACCATGAGTTTCCTTAGTCTTGTATTGGTGGAATATGGATTTTTGGCTGTTTGATGCTCTTGGTAGCTTTCCAAATTGAATTATCATGAATATTTAATGACTGTAGATAGGTTTTAAAAGTTTTATTTTTAACAGAAATTATGTCTAAGCTAATTATTTAACTGATTAAAATTCCTTTTGTCTTTAGTGCTATGGGTACGTTGCCGTCTGGCTCTAGCTCGTCTTTTTTCTTTTACTATTTTCATGATTTTATTTGGTATATTGGGATTATTTGCTTTTATATTTTCTGGCTATAGTGTAGTTATAAAATTGTTTTTTGCAGCTTCTATTTCTTCTTCAGTGTTTAGGCTAATGTTTCTGTTGAGATGTTGTTTGATGTAATCCTTAAAGCTGCTCCAGTCAGTTTTCTTATTAGTGAGGGTAGGATTAGGTATTTTGTAGATGACGGAAATGTTAATGGTAGCTGTTATTGACGGATGGTCAGACATTGGATCATAATTGGGTATGGCATCTACATATGTAGTCTGATGAGAGTCTATTTGTAACAAGTAAGTTTAGCAAGTCTGGTATTTTGTTTGGGTCAGACGACCATTAGGTTTGACTACCAGTCCATAAGGTTTTAAAATTGTTATCTGTAATAAGTCTAAATAGCACTCTGCCTGTGGTTATCGTTAAGCGCAACCCCCAGTGTGTATGCTTGGAATTAAAATCTCCACCTGCTATAAATTTCTGACCTAGAGTTTTGAAAAGCACTTGTAAAAGATATCGAGTCAGATTGTGCCTCGGAGGATAGTAAACAGGCGAAACGTTGATTGGAGTTGTAAGATTTTCAACAACTTGCATTGGACACAATTATTACAGCTCAAAATTCGCATTTGGAAAATATTTTAAAATTTTACCTACACTCTTCATTGTTGTTAAATCTTTTACCTCATTTTTAAAAATAGATAGTACTTAGTAGGAGGTAAGTCTAAACTATAAAGTGGGTGGGGAACCTACTCAAAGACACAGTAACCTAGACAATTACGGCCTTATGGACAGAACGTCGACCTTTCGATTCAGCATGTTACCCTTTTTTCCGTGATAACGTCATGCAATTTATTTAGTAATCATACTCTTTGTTTATCACTGTGTTCCTTTCCTTAAAAATCAATTATCAAAATTCTCTTTGAATCTCAAAAGATCGTTGCCATGATCTTTATCGTCGATCTAGCCGCTTTTGCCTTCTTTGGCTATTTTTTACCCAATCTGCGCCTCATTTCAAAGTACTGGATCACGATTTCATCCTCTGTCATTGAAGAAGTTTTTTTGTGTTGTTGCGACAGAGATTTAAAAATTTTCACAAATCACACGTTAATGTTTTTGAACCGCCGGCAAAAGTCGGAGTACCCATCGGGCACTACCCTTAATGATATGCAGCTGTTTACGGACAAGAGTAACGTTTTCTGTCGAAAGCACTTCGACTGACCGACCTGCACTAATTCGTCTTCGGTGCTTTCTCAGTCCAATGGGAATTATTTTGTCCATTCCGTTACAGTGCAATATGAACGCAATATCCAAGCGTTATTTATTATCACAAGGACCTTTTGTGAGAAGCTTAATCACCGTTTGGTACTACTAACTCAAGTGACTATTGCCATACAATCAAGACAAATGGGCTGTTGAAATGTTTAGGCACCTTCAACCAAAAATGTCGTTATTTGATACTATTGCTATTTTTTTATTGGAACATAGTTGGACCAAAAGCTCTTGTTGCTACCTCGTAAGTTATACAAATATTAAAACCAAATTATACTTTATAGTACCAACGTACAAAACTTAATGCACGAAAGGCCGCTCCTAAACCACATATTATATCCTAATCCGTTATCTTGTTTTGTGTTTTATTATCAAAAATAGTTGTAGGCATTTACAAAGTCTATTTGGAAAACATAATCAACTTTAATACATTGAAATAAATTCTGAAACTGCGGCATAACGCGAGTGGACTGTAATGCGGATGCGTAAATGAGGACGACTTTATTGCCCGAATCAGTTAAATTATGAGTTAAACTATAAGTGAGGACATAGTGCGATTTATCGCAACATAATAATAAATAAACAAGTAAAGCAACGAATCTGCAACAAATTTTGTGTGAGACTAACTATTCGTCGGTAGAAACGATTTTGAATATTTAGAAGTCTTTCGGGAACGATCCAATAAGCGCAGCACGAACAGACATGTTATAAATAATTCAGAAATGGCCGGAAGTCTGTTGAAAGTCGTCCATGTTCTGGAAGACCACCAGAGCACCGGAAAATATTGAACGTTAACCAGAACTGACGACCGACAGTAACCGATGATTAGCAGCTTCATTACAACAACGCATCCGCCCATTCCATATATACCGTGCAGATTGTTTTACTCAAATATCTACTCGCGCAGGTAACTCAACAACCCTACAGTTCAGATCAGTTGAGTTTGTGACTTATGGTTACTCCTAAAACTAGAACTTTCTTTGAAAAGGGGGAGATTCCAGGCCGTCGGCGAAATTCGGACCAATACGCGATTCTGACACAAGACGTGGCATAATGTTTTGAACAGTGGAAATAATGCTTACTTTGATGAGAACTGAGGTTCCATACAATATTTCTTGTACTTCGTACTATTTTTTTTCTGTTATTGTAATTGCAATTTTTTACATTATGTAATTCGATACTTCAGAAATAAACCACATATAGATACATATTTATGATTTCAATTTTAAAATTGGTGATGGATAAGTCAAAAAATGTAGACTGAAGGTATAATGTGCATTTAAACACAGAAACACAAAAACAAGCTTTTTGTTTTATAATATTCTGCCCATCGTCGAATATAAGCCTTTTCAAGTCTCTTTCATCCTAATTTCTTCTCTTTTTTATCGCTTTATAACATAAACATTTTTTACATTGTCTATTCGTTCAGTTATGCCTTTTTTGTGGTGATGTAGTGTCCATTTAATAATTCGTTTGGTTCATCGATTATCTTGTTGGCTCTTAATGTGAGCGACCCAACTTTTATCTTTTTTTGCCTACTCGGTAAATTACGTCAGTTATTTGTGGTCGTTTTCTTATTTCTGTGTTAGGTCTCCTAGAGAGATGTTAAGCATACGTCCTTCCATTGCTCCGTAGCCGTTTAATTATTCACTGTTTGGAAGTATATGCTGATTGAAGGTTTTTTTGTTTGATTTTCTTTTACCTAAATTTGCTTTTATATTAATTATTGTTATATTTTTCATTTTCTCTGTTTGTTGGTTTCATATCATACCTTACATTAAAGATTTCGATATTGTCCATCATATATTTTGTTTTATTAAGTTTTATCTTCAAATCTATTACGCCTGATTTTTCTTGTAGCTCATCGATCACAGTACCGTCTGCAAAACATAGATTATGTGGCCAGTGCAAAGAATTCCAGTGAAATTGAGTCCCCTGTCTCATTTTTCTGTCCCTTTCGACAGTTCTAGTTTGTTCTTTGAAGTTCACTTGTATGTCGTTTTCGTATTATATTTTATATTTGTGCATCTAGGGTATATTTCATAGTTATTTAGCGTATTTAGGCCTATCTATATTTCCATAAAGTTAAAAACTGTTTTATAATCTATAAGAACTTTGATACCATGGTACTGTATTCGTTTGCGTCCTCTATTAGTGTTTTTGTCTAATGCGGGTGACTGGTTTGTTATTCTTTTTGTGATGATCTTTGTAAAGAATGTACGTCTTACTGACATGAGACTGGGGGAATAAAATAAGTGCAATAGAAATAAAATAAATGAGATAAAAAAAACAATAAAACGTCTAGGACATGTGATAAGAACAAAAGTATCTCCCTTCAATGTACTTACACTTTTGCTATCGTTCTGGCAGTTTCCGTGAAGATTCTGCAAACCTTTATTTTGATATTACACCACAGCACTTGTAGACGGCCGACTGAAACTCATCGTTGAAGGAAAACATTTTACTCTATACTACTTTTGCTACTTAAAGCAAACAGAACGTTGCCGTTCAACGAATATGGGGTTTGAAGTAGCTTGCAGGATAGTAAAGGCAGCCACGTTTTTCTTTACAAAGACTCGCAGTACTACTCACTGGTAATGCTTTCAGCAGAATAACCTCCTCCACAATCCCCTCAAAAAAACAATTATCATTTTCTTTGGCATCACGATTATGAGTCTTGGGACAAAGACTTCGAATGTGCTACCATTTCGTAGATTGCCGTTCCTTTTTCGGCGTTTCGTGTCAAGAGCTACAATTTTTTTGTCGCGACCAGGCGTTCAAAGAATGTTTTTGGATTCATACTCTACAGTTGCAGTAACTGTCGACATATACAGTCGGAACATATTGTATTAATACGGCGTTGGTCTACCTTTAGCATGCAATAGAGCTTCAGTTCTGGACGGAATAGACCGATATAAGTTCTGAATAATGGTGAATGGAATTTAAAGCCATTTTTAATGCAACACAGCCTCTAGCTCAGGTAGAGAAGAATGAGGTGGACATAGACGCCGAACTCTATTTTCCAAAATAGCCCATAGAGGCTTGACGATATTTTGTTCTGGGGACTTGGCGGACCAGGGAAGATGTTGAATCATCAGCATGCTCTTGAAACCACTGTCCCTGTTAACAGCGGTGTGAATGAGAGCATTATTATCCTGGTAATAAAATGTGGACCATTTGGTGGATCTGGTTATCCAAGAGTTCTTTATACACTGCTGCTGTGGTCCAATTGTATAATGTGACATGGGGGTTGCCAAATACCATTATATAGCGCCTTATACCATAATAGATCTACCACCATGTTTAACATCCATATCGTATGTTTCAGAGTGTGTTCGCCAGGAAACACGTATTCAGTGTTGGTCTTCCAACGTCCAGTTTTTTGAGCATTTGTGTCTGTTATTAGTGACTTGGCAATAGCAACACGCCCATGAATACCCATTTTATACAGTTTTTGCCTCATTGTTTTGGATGATACTGGGGTGTTTAGATAATGATTATGTTCTGCAGTGATTTTCTCAGCCGTTGTTTACTTTTGCCATGTTACAATACGTTTCAAAGCCCGGCGATTCATATCCTGAAATTTTGTTTTTGATCACTATTGTGCTTTGGCGTCTATGTTTTACCATGTACTATGTGCGGTCATAACTTTCGAGACCGTGCCTTGTGTTACATCACTATTTTCATCACAGATGCTCTAGCTAGACGGGCACCAACAATTAGACCTCTTTGAAACCCCGTCAGTTCGGGCGTACTGGTCACTCACCACACCTGCACAACGTCCATAACCGCAGTGCCTCATTCTACTATTAGTGTACAGTCCGTACTGGTTGCAACAAACAAGAGACTGTTGATTTAGACAGTATTCAGTGTTACCAGATACAATGAAAATATGTCCCACTTTCGACGAGTGTTTTCATTATTTTGTCCAATAGCTGTATATTTGTTTCTTTTGCTGAGCTGTGAATCGCAGAGAGTACTTATCATCATGGATGATGGTATACAAAGTTTTACGAACTTACCCAAATTTCAGCACGATCTTTGCCACATTTAAACTCTTATATCCATCACAACACAGTTCTCGATTTGGTACTGCATTTCCACAAACGGCTAGTAACCTAGTATGAATGTCCGAAGGGATCACTCTCTCTTTTTAAAGAAACCATGCCATTCATCGCTCTCTGCTTCTATGGTCACCCTCTCTCTAAAACTACACTATAATCAGGAGTTTTGAAGGAGGATATTTTGGAATGGCTTAATTTTTTAAATTTTGGTAAACTTGATTATTTATACTTGTCTATGCATGCTATAATTTTTACGCATATTGTCTAAAAGCACCTTAAATTTTGATAGCACACTTATGTTTTATTTTATTTTACACTACACGCCAATTCTATTGTTGCTTGCTAAATGCTTAACCTTACTATGTCATATATTTTAAGTGGAATTTGAACAAACTTAGGGCAGCCCAAAATTTCTCATACCAGCAATGTCTTGTCAGTTTCGGATGTACCATTGTCTCACCACAGTTCTTTTATAACGTCAATTCATATACAGGTCACAGTGATAGCCATTTCACAATGTTTATGATATTATACAAGTTATATGTATTTTTTGTTGTTGTATATCACTTATATGTTTTGCCAAGTTTGGTAGGGGTTTTTGTGTGCAACGTCATTTATTGTTGTATCTAAAAAAAGAACAATCCGAATAAATAACAAAGAGCCGAAGTGACACCAAAAGCCAATTAGAATCAAACTTTATTGAATAAAATGGTTGCATTTCTTGGAAAGGGAACTAAATGGGTAACATATTTAATAGATAGCAAACAACACAAAAAATGAAATTAAAGAAGTGGGCAGTTGAGAAGGAAAAACGGCTGCAATAAACCCTATTACAGAAAACAAATATACGTGTTTGGCAAGCACGTTAATCTTCACAGACAGTAACCAATTGATGCATTATGATATGGTTACTGCGAGCGTAAAACAGCGAGAGGCTGCGTCTGCGGCTGCACACCGTTAAGCCAATTACACGCGGCAAATTGCAGATCTGCTGTTAATTTCGCGCCCGTGTCCCCATAAAATTAGACCGGCCGAGATTTGCATTCCTGGTTGCACACTGACCGTTGCTACCATCTCGCCAATTGCACATGGGCATAAAAGTGCCGGCGAAACGAGTGCTTCGTGCATAAATCTCTCTAGATAACAATCCAGTGCAGGTGGGTAATAAAATTGTGTGTCTTTCACAAATAGTTTAGGTAAAATGACTATCTTTAAGATTGTGAGTTTTAAGGGTTTTGTGAATGAAGTATTTTTGAGGATGATATATGCAGTTGTTTTTTGAAAAACTAATAAAATACAAAGGAAAAGTAATATTTGCTTTTGGATTTTAGTTTGGTATGGGTGAAAAACGCTGGAAGTTGATCAAGAGTTACATTTTTGGTATGTCTTCTAAAATAAGTGGAAAACTTGGCACAGATATGTAGAAACACCTATGAGAATGATTTTGCTAAATCAATACTTTGGAAATGGTGTGTCAAGTTTAAAGAAGACGATTTATGAAAGCAAAAAGTGAGCAGAAGCTGGGATGCACTTCTGGTTATGATGCCATATAAATTTTATGTGCCACCTGAGATACACATTTAAAAGGCATCTAATAATGACAGGAGATGGGATTACCATAACAAATTGCAGATCAAATTTAGGTGTCTTTGTTTAGACTGCAGAGATTATTATCTACTTTAAATTTAAAATTATCTACTCTTATATCAACATAAGCCCGTACGTATTGCGTAACACCCGATATATGAAACGTTAAATACAAATTAAAAATGTTTAAAGTCAATGACCTTCGATTGTGACAAATATATATGAATACAAACAGTCGACCTAAATATAAGTAATGATAATGATAATGATACTACGTGCTCCTTTTAATCAACGGCCTAATTTATAAAATCAGTTAGATATTTTTTTCTTTGCGTAACATTTAATTTAATTCTGTTCTCCTATGATTTTGCTCTAAATTGTTATCACCATCTTCGTCTGCAAGGTTCTATTTTCGTGTTTAATTGTGCTTCTGGTTTCAGGTAAACCTCAGTCGAGTTCTCTTTAATTATCAAATTCTTTGTTGCCATATTTTTCTCGCTAATCTAATGACGCTGTATGCATACTCGTAGCTGGTGCTTTGCTTCTTGCCCCAATTTTTGAGCCATCTGTTTAAAAATAAGACTAATGAGAAGAGTTGCCTATCCTAGTTTTTTTATTATGATAAATTTAGAACAAAGAAGTAATGAATGAAGGTAATCCGTTGCTGTAATATGCATTTATGTACAGCTCTACAGTCTGTTAAGCCCCAACCTAAATTTTTCATGTACCATCAATGGCATTTATGTTGCAGTAATAAAAATTCATCTTAATGCAATTACTCGTTTGATTTAATGACTACTATTAGTTTCTTAGAAATGTAGTTGGCATAATGATAAAGAAACATCACAAAGGAAAGGCTTTCAAGTTTTAAACAAATAAACTGTAGAGCTTACAGGTTACTCGAAATATGTCGACAAACGAAATTCGTAGAAATATTTGTACACTAAAACCTATGTATTGCGGAATCGCTCGAGATCGAATAAAATTTCCACGATTGATAGGTTTTCACTACGGACAGGTTTATAAGTCAACATAAAAATATACAAATAAGAAATACAGTAATAACTAATAAATAAACAAAAAATTATTTACGAATTGAGGGGAAATAATTATTAATTATTTTTTTGCCACTATTTTTTTCGGAAAATTTTTTTATTAGTTTTGTAGGGCGCTTGATACCATATTATGTAGTTCTTTATACCGCCTTCCAAAAATCCACTCCTTCTTTTACCTCTTCATCTTCCACCTCGAAGATTCGTCCGACATGGAAATTTCATCTTCATCAGATGTGGCTAAAATTTGGTTTATACAAATGTAATTTTTAGAATTATTATCTTCCCATTTTTCTTTCATTACCTCGTTTCCTAAAAGTACTGAAAATCCTGTCTTCCCAAAACATTTTTTACTGTTTCTTCCTTTATTTTTTATGGCAACATCAAACCATCTAATAGCGCTTAAAGCGCTGATTATTGTGCCAGCTATAAATCTACTGTAGCTTTTATTTAAAGTACTTATGACGCTCATCCAGGGGCTGAGTGACGCTGACATTTTTGTTTGACAATTTGATGTTCGGAATGGCAGCCAGCATTGTCTAAAAAAAGTAAGATCTTCTGATTTCTTTTGCCACTTTAGCATTGAATATTTTTAGCCATAATTTAGCAGTGTTCCATGTCTTGTAATTGCGTTTGTAAAAACTGGCAGATTGGCCAAGCTAAGATTTTTAAAACAACGTGGTCTTGTTGCTTTTCCAATTACTATTTCGCCCTCCATATTTGCACATACCAGCACAGTAAATCTTTCCTTGGAGAGTTTACTTCCTTGCAGCAATTTTAGGGTGCCTTCTCTCAACTATTCTTTGTACGTCAATACTGTTGGACTCATCACAAACAGAGGTCCACACAATTGCGTATCTCTTTTGAAAAGGTTTCAAGCACCCGTTTGACGCTTTCAAATTTAACTTTGCCCAATTTCTACGCTATTATTTTTGATTGAGCTTGCACCGTTGGCCCGGTCAGCAGTCCCAATCTTGATCAATATCATCATTGCTGACAACGTGTCGTCGCTTTATTAATAAAACATTTAAACTAAAACAAAAAAAATTAGAAACCTAAAATCTCGTTTCATTGTTCTCGTTGCATTACTTGCATAATTTACCAGTTACATAACTTTCTAGAATTTCTACTTTCTTTCATCAAATAACATATCTGTGGCTTGTCTTATTTATACTTCGATACAATTTGCTGAACAGTCCGCTGATCTTTTCTTGACGCTGTTTTGATGCAGATTGAGATAGATGAAGAAATAAGATCATTAACCATTCATAATCTCTCCAAATAAAGGCGCAGGTTAACAACAATTGGTTATACATTTTTAAAATAAAAAATCGGTACAGTGCTGTACAGTAGGACAGTCTGACAATTACAACCTGTCAGTTGTTCAACTAAAATATAGGCAAATATGGCTTCCACTTCCACGTTCAATATATTTATTTCCCTGTTCTTTCTGCTGGCATCGAAGGTTCTATATTCCACAGGTTTTAGCGTATTAAGAATCATGTTATTCAATCAGCACTCGCAACCTTCTCGAGCCGTAACCTAACTTTGTTGCAGACTAACACAATTTTCTTCGTGTTCATGTGTATCACTCTATGATTGAGGTTTTTAAGTTGTCCTTGGGGTTATGGTGTTTCTCATTGATTTTCGTCTTGATCACGCCCCATACGTAGCAGTCAATAGCTGGAGGGTGGCCACGAGTCTGGGGACCAGTAGTAATATAAATTATTGTATAGTCATTCCTGGATCTTCTTTGCCTTGTTAGTTCTTGTTGAATCACTCACTCCCGTCCAGTGACCATTTCCTTTATCCAGGGTTTGCGAATTATCTCAAGCACGTCGATATAACCTTCATGTTTTTCTCAAAGAAATAGCCCCAGCTTTATCAGAGTGATGGAATACTTTGTATACATGACGGCACTTCAGAATCATTTTGGCAAATCAAATTGTCGTTTTAGCGATTGAACTTCCTGCCCTGGATGAAGTTCTTTTCGTACGAGAAGAATCTCAGAGAGCCAGCGCTGTTGTGCTGGATTTCGCTCGGCTGTGCTTGAGCCTCTAATTTTCCATCTTTTTGTCAACCAATAGTTGACAGTTCTTCAGAATGTAAGACTTGTGGTGTAGGTTTTAGCGTAGCGCTAGTGTGACCGTCGACCTTGCCAGTTATGCTCCGCTCAAGAACGTGATCGGTCTTCTCTTTCAATTCCTTCTACTGGTCAGATTTTCGGTATTTCTTAGTTACATTGTAAACGTGGGTCTTTTGCAGCCAAACCGCGCAATTTTTTCCACAAGTTTCTGGCGAAAAGGGATTTGAGTGTGGCAGCTTTGCGGTTGTATTCTTGGCCCATTTTATCGACAATTGTTAATTATGTGAAGCTAACTTGTTGCGTTACCTATAGAGGATTGGGCATACGCATAAGACGACGGTGCAGCTTTCCTGCAATACAACCTAAAAAAGTGTGAACGCCTTAAAATGTAAAAAGTCATAAATTTAAGCTAACTAACAACACGAATTTGAAGGTAAACATCCACATTAAAGATAACAACTAGCAGCTTACCAATTTAAAGAACAAGTTAAAAAGTTGGCGCCATTTACTAGTCAAATAAGTTATAAAATCCGGCTCTAAGGCAACATCCAACCAAATAACATCTCAATTTTATGTTAAACTGACAACTTTTCGTGTACGGGTCATATTACCAATCCTGACATTACCATCTATTATATATGATGCAGCGACACTTAACTGTTAAAACGGAATAGGACATTTCGATCAAATATGAATAACCAGATTCCGCACTTATATTTCGAAGCCGACGGACGTGTTTGTGCGCTTTGAGATACTGGTACCCGAGCTATTTAAGGTCAAGCTTACACTTTTACTATTAGTATTTATTTCAAAGATAAACTTGCAACCTCGGGTCCAATTTCGTGCTATCCGAGCACAAGACTTTAATCAGCAAATTAGTGTTCTAAGCTCTAAAAGGTCAAGCATAAATCACACCAGTCCTGTACAAAATAACCAACAATTTGTCGATGCAAACTGACCAAAACATTCAAACCCAAATGTTACATGCTCCACAAAATTATCAGTATTTACAGCACATACCGCTACATAATTTAATGTACACGATATAATGGACGCATCAAATTATTTAATGTATGCACAAAATAGTATGCTACACCAACAAACATCACAAGCTAACTGTTATCCAGGCAGTGTTTGATAATTAATTGAAGTAAAAAACGTGGATGCAAAGACAGTAACGATAAAATTCCAACGAAACAAACTAAAACCAGCACTAACTGGCTTGGTCCTACAAATCGTTATGATCCCTTAAGTGACAAAGACTGATGAAAATAGAAAAGCTGCAACCAAACCACCACCGATATTTATTTCTGGGTTTAAGATGATAGAACTACTCATTAACATCTTAGACTGATAGCAAAGATTGAATATGATATAAAAATATTAATCACCAACGAAGTTAAAGTTCAGCCAGTCTTTTAACAAGTACATCGAAATGATCAAAGCCTTGTCGGAAAAAACTGAGTTTCATACGTATCAAAGAAAAGAAGAGCGGAATTTTAGAGTGATTTTTAAAAACATTCACCCCTCCGTAATTGTAGAAGAACTAAACAGGAACTCCAAACACACGGGCTGTCATGAACATTGCAAATATCAGACAACCAATAACCAAAATACCGTTACCACTATTTTTTGTTGAGTTAAAGCCAAAAGAAAATAATAAAGACGTTTACAATATGGCCAAGATAGCGCATTCAGTAATCAAATTGGAACCACCAATAGAAAAGCGTCAAATGCCACAGTGTGCAAGATGTCAAAGGTTTGGCCCAACAAAAATTTTTGTAACAGAAGTCCGAGGTTCGTAAAGTGTACCGGCAATCACGCAACATCTCTCTGTCCACGTAACGAAAGAATTAATCAAATAGCTTGCACTAACTGCAATGGTAACCCTCCTGCAAACTACAAAGGTTGCCTTGTATACAAAGATCTAGAACGTAAAATGTTTCCATCATTCAGAAATAGAAATTTGAGTCAAACAAGACAATATTCAGCACCACATACGACACAAAATCATGTTACTTATGTCCAAGCAGTGAATTAGCAGAGTTTTTCACAAAACCCGATCAATAAATAAAGTAAATAACATCAGCGAGTTACAAAAATGCTTAAAACTCTGATGGAACAAATGGGTACCGTGTTAAATTTTTTAGCTACCAACGTCTCTCATGCTAGCAATATGGAATGCCAATGGCTTGTTAAATCACAACAACGAAATAACATCTTTCTTTTCAAATCAGTTGACATAATGTTAATCTTTAAATCGCATTATACAATCAGAAGTTACATAAAATACTCAAATATATAGCCTACGCTACCCACAACCTGACGATACAGCACATGCTGGCCCGGCTGTAGTTATTGGAAATACTATAAAACATCATGAACTTCCAAAATATAATCTACACTATCTCCAGTCCACAATATAGCAATTGAAGGCTGGATTGAGCCGTTAGTCATCTGAGCCGTATACTGTCTCCCAACGCACAATAATAAACAAGACCCGTACGAACACTACTTGCAGTCACTAGAGAATAAAATATTTGGTGGAGACTACAATGTCAATCATTTAAACTGGGGGTCAACCCTAAGCACCACTAAAGGACGTGAACTTCTAAAAGCAATCAACACTACAAGGTTTCAATACATGTCAACAGCAGTAGAAAACTTCACCAACTTAGTTCAGTGAGCTGCTTCACAGTCGACACCCAAGAAAGTTGAGAAAAATAAATATTTTGGATGTCCTATCATAGTAAAGAAAAATCGCGGAAAATGAAGGCACCCAAGCGATAAACAAGCGCACTAAATCGAGCAACGACTGAACTAAAAACTCTTCTCAGTTCCATCAAGAATCAAGCAGTGTAAGATTTTCTGCTACACTTGACACCTACATAGGTCTCCGACTACTCACTATGGAAAGCTACCAAAAGGAAAAACGACCACAGCAGTATAATTCACCTATTTGGTTAGCAAACAATACTTGGACCAAAAATGGCCAGCTTTAGCATTTTCTAGTTACTTAACTGAAATATTTAAACCATTTCCTCCTAAGGTTACTAAGGGCGTTGAAAATGTAATTTTGGAATATCTACAAGCACCATTTTAAATGACTCTACCTACTAAACTATTTAAACTTAGTGAAATTAAAGCCATAATATTAAAAGATCTAAATGCCCATAAAACACTAGGTTACGACCTAATAACGGGAACTACCAGAAAGAAAATATAGGTATATAACCTATTTATTTAATTTATTTTTACGGCTTCAGTTCTTTCCAGAATAATGGAAAGTAGCCACGATTATAGTAATACCTAAATATGGAAGGCCCATTGAAGATGTGTTATCCTACAGGCCCATTAGTTTGCTGGAAATCTTATCAAAGGTCCTAAAAGAACTACTACTCCAAAAAGTAATATCAGTGCTCACTGCTAACAATCGAATACCTGATCATCAGTTTGGGTTTCGAATATAACATGCCACAATTGAACAACTACACCAAGTAGCAGATACAGTTGTTAAAGACTTTGAAAACAAACGCCACGTTCATCGTCACTGTTTACTATTGACGTTAAACAGGCCTTTGCTAAGGTTTGGCACGAGAGTTTGCTCTATAAAACTGAAAGTGTTCTGCCACTAGATACTTTATTAATAGAAATTTTCTTGTAAAATTTGGCGAATTTCAAACATCTTTACAACCAATCAATGTAGGAGTCCCTCAGAGTAGTATTTTGATGCTGATTTTGTGTCTACTCATCAAGTCAGATTTTCCCACATTAGAAACAACATCCGTCACTACTTTTGCAGATGATACAGTCCTACTATCCTCACACTCAGATCCAAACATAGCAAAATCACCTGAACCAGTTTGAAAATTGGTATTATAAATGGCGCATCGAAGTGAATGGGACCAAGTCAACACATGTAACTTTACAACCAAAAGGGGAACTTGCCCTCTAGCAGATACCTCAAACAGAAGATCTCAAATACCTAGGAATCCACCTGGATAGACGCTCAACTTGGAGACAATATACATCTGGATGAAAAGAAAATAGTTAGATATGAAAATACAAAAAATGTATTGGTTTTTAGGCCGAAAATCCCAGTTGTCACTTGCCAATTAAATATTATTATATAAAACCATCATTAACCAACATAGTCATATGGTATACAGCTGTGGGGCACAGCTAGCATCTCAAACATTGACATACTGAGACGTTGGAGAGGCAGGCGTCTAAATAGCCGTGCCCTCGTAGAGCGGTGTGGGGAACTAAGTACGGCCCGTCCCGAAAGTAAGACGCTGAGGCCCAAATCGCCCCTTAAACAGCCGGCGCGAAAGCGGATGGGGGCGGCTATCGATATCAACCAACGAGTATTGCCAAATCGCTCACCTGTAATCGGTTTCGGCTTCAGCGGCGTTGATTTCCTGGTGGCCACCGTGCTGTGATGTCATCGTGCCTGGCTTAGCGGTGGAGTTAGCTGCGGGTAGATTTAACACGACCGCACTGGCCGGGTTGCGTTTTGAAAGTTTCGCCGGGCTTCGCGCCTGGCTTAGCGGTAGATCATTTGCAGGAAATTTTGATTCGACAGCACTTTGAGGCGTATTTCAAAAGGTGCCGCCGACGGCGTATGCAGACTCGCAGGCCGAGCGAAAAAAAGCCCTTATGCCGTTTTGTGTGCGATAGCAAAACGTCTGTCGGCAGATATCGGGTCACCAAGAGCGCCTCGAACACAGACGATTCAAGGGCGAAAGGCCTCCACACCAGACGTTGTCAGTCCAAAGTACTTCGATGCATAATATAATAAATATAATATATACATATAATATAACAAAATATGTTCCCAATGAAGTCAGAGATCTAGACGTTCCATCAATCAACGCAGAAATAAAAAAATTTAGTATTCACTATAAAGACAGGCTTAGTACCCATCCGAACTCTCTGGTGGACGATCCAATGGAAGAAAACCCTGAAAAGCCACGACTAAAACGATTTCAGTTTGCGAATTTACCATCAGATTTGTGTGATGTGCCCAATGTGTGCTGCGCAGTGCTCAAGAGCAGACTAGACTAATGGTATTTTTTTGATTTTTAAATTTTTAGGATAAGCAATTGCCATATCTTTAAGGTTCACCTAAGGAATACTCGATGGATTATGTTATTTATAAAAGTTAAATGCAGAATTAACATATAGGTATATCCTAAAGGTGAATCGATGGAATAAAAAAATAATAATAATAATAAATAACTTCCTGTAAATAAGGTGCAACAAATCAGAAATTAAAGAAGCGATTGATTATAGTCTTATCAACAACCGGGGCTTTGGCATAAAACACCAGCCACAACCGAAAAGATAAGCCGCGCTTAATTGCCGGCCGCAAAAATATCGGCGGGCGGTCCGGAGGCGTGAACCCCATTGTCATTTGTCATCTCCCACCTGTTAACCCAATTTTCGGCATGAATTATGGTTTCGCGCTCGCGGCGATCGCGATAACAAAACGTCTATAATTAGCGTCCGTGGGAGACCGAAATCCGCCCGGAGCGCTCCGGCCGGCCTCCAAGGTTGAGAGCGGAAAGCCGGAGGTGATTGAATCCGACGTAACGGTGCAAACCCATAAAGCGCTCGAAATTACGTGGTACCGCTCCGCGTCGGGCGCGGTGCCATTCCCGGCCGCTCCGCATAAATTACAGCGTTCGGGAGCAGATTAGGAGATAATTAGCGGCGGAGAGGAAGCCATTAGGCGCTAAAGACACGGAGGAAGCACGCGCCGAGCCGCGCAGGTCTATTGACCCGCCCGACCTCTGACCACGCCGCGTTTCTTTGCACCCGAGGCTGAGGAACTGTTATTTTCTCCGTGGTCGTGATGCGCGCATGGAGATCAGATGGGCGGGAATTCTGGAGCATGTAGGCTCCACTTTGGTTGCATATTCCCATATGAAACTTTAACCAGCTTTTTGGTCGGCACTGTATTTCTAGATAATTGATTTTTGACATAAACAATGTTGGATAGACAAGCTTTGGTTTTATTCGCAGAAAAAATCCTCTCCTGGATTTTCTTCATCAAAGAAAAATTATGTTGCTTCTTTTTCAAATTAATATCGTTATTTATACTTTACTTTACTTAATCCAAAACCTTTCTACCTTTCGGTGTAAGGCTATTGAGCTGAGTTGTGCTTTATAGATTCGGGCTTGTCTTGCACAGTTCTCTCCACTTTTTTCTATCCTTTGCTGTTGTGCGAATTTCTTCCCACTTTATGTTTCTTGATTCTGCTGCCTCTTTAGTCCCTCCTTCCATGTTTTTCTCGGTCCTGTATCCTATTTTTCCCTTTTGGGCTTGCTTCAAACACTTTTTACTGTTCTGTTTTTGTTCATTCTTATTATATGTCCCAACCACCCTAACTGTCTCTCTTGCACTAATACCGCTACCGCTTTAGTTTTTAAATTTTCTCTAAATGTTGTGCTCCTAATGTGGTCTCTCTTTGTTTTGCCCTCTATTTTACGCAGGAATCTCCGTACTTTCGACCCTGCTCCTATGTTTATTCACTGTTATCCATGATTCACTGCCATAGATGAGTATTGGTGTTACAACTTTTTTGAATACTTCTAGTTTTGCGTCATTTGGTACTTTCTTTTTTCCTAGAAAAGAGGACTTTATGGAGTTAAATAGTCGTCCTGTAATTCCTACTCTTTCATTTATCTCGTCATCGAGTTTTCCATTTTCCTGTATCCATACACCTAGGTATTTGAACTTCTCTACTTGTTCCAATTTTCTTCCCTCTATATATATACGATGTCTTCTCTTGTCTGGTGCTATTACCATTGTTTTGGTTTTATCTCCGTTTATCTTCATGTTTTCTTTTTAGTTCTAAGTTGTATACATTGATATTTTCTTGTAGGTCTTTCTCACTTTTTCCGAATATAACCATATCATCAGCAAAAGTAATTCTGATATGTAGATTTTTCCATATTCCAGCTTCCTATATAGTATCTTCTTGTTTTTTTCTTGCATTCTTTTATTGCCTCATCTAATACTAAATTAAATAGCAGCGGGCTGAGTACACATCCCTATCTTAGGCCTATATTGGCCTTAAATTCCTCCGACTGCTCGTGTCTCGTTCTTATTATGTTTCCGCTATTTTCGTATAGTGCTTTGATGGCTGCTACTTCTCTGTAATTTATGTTTGCTTTTTCTAGACACTGCCATATTGTCTCTCTTTCTATTCTGTCGAAGGCCTTTTCCAGATCTATAAAACAGAGATGTATTTCTTCCCCTTTCTCTATGACCTTTTCGCTTAGCTGTCTGATTGTAAATATGTGGTCTTGTACCCCCGTCTTTCTCTAAACCCACTCTGGGTGTCTTCTATTGTCTTATCTAGTTTGTCTCTGAGTCTAGTTTCTAGAATCCTTGCGAATACCTTCCCTGGGATGCTTAGTAAGGAAATTCCTCTGTAATTACAGCATTCTCTTCGGTCTCCTTCTTATATATGGGTATTATGATTCCTATTTTCCATTCCTTCGGTACTTTTCCTGCTACTAAGATGTCGTTGTATAGTTCTAGTAACCTTTCCTTGCCTGTTTCTCCTATGTATTTTATTATCTCTGGGGTAATTTCATCTATGCCTGGGGCTTTTGCTAGTTTGAGTTTCCTTATTGCTATATCCAATTCTTGTTTTGTTATTTTGCCTTCTGCGCTATCTTCCTCTGTTGAGTTCGTATCTTTTCAAAGTCGGTATTTTCCCTCCCTCTTCTTTTTCCAATCCTCTCTGTTCTTCCCTGCTGCCAACAAATCTTCGAAATATTGTTTCCATCTTTCCATAATATCGTTTTCATTTGTCAGTACATTTCCTGTTTATCCTTGATGTTTTTGTGGGTGTAGTTTTCTTTTTTCTCAGTTGCTTCAAAGTTCCGTAAAATAGTTTCTGGTTGTCGTCAAATTCTTTTTTCATTTTGTTTCCGAATTCTTCCCACGTTTTCTGTTTTGCTTTCTTCACCTTATTTTTTACCTGCGTTCTTTTCTCTTTGTATAGATTGTAGTCCTCTTCCAATTTTGTTTGTAGATATTTGCGCCAGCATTCTTTTTTCTTTTTTACCAGTGATTTTATGTCAGTTGTCCACCATGCCGTTCTTTTAAAGTCTGTGTTAGTTACCTTTGTCACTCCGCAACATTTGCGCGCTGCTTTTATCATGCATTGTTTTATCGTTTTCCATTTATCTTCTATATTTGGTCTGATATTTTTTGTCTCGTACTCCTTTTTTAGGATGTCTTGGTATTTCTTCCTGATGTGTTCTTCTTGTAACATGTGTCTTTTAATTTTCTCCTTGGTTATTTTTCTATGTTTCTCTGTCGCTTGATTTTGGCTCACCCTCATATCCATTTGGAGTAAGTAGTGGTCGCTGCCTATTTCCTCTCTTCACCTTAACATCTTTGATTTTTCGCCAATTCTCCCCGTTCACTAGAAAATAGTCTATAATTGATTTCTCGTTTCTGCTGTGTTGCACCCTTGTGTATTTGTGTATGTCTTTATGCACGAACTTTGTGTTCGTTATTGCTAAATCATTTGCCACGCAGAACTCTACAATTTTCGTACCGTTTCTATTTCTTTTGTGCTCTCCTTCTCTTCCTAAAATTCTCTCTATGCCTCTATTATCCTTTCCTACGCTTCCATTTAGGTCCCCCATAATTATAATATTGTTTCCTTTCGTATCTTTACTTTTTGTAGTTCCTCAAAGAACTGGTTTTTTATTTCCACTTTCTCGTCTTCATCAGGTCCGTACGCCACAATCATTTGCCATGTTTCTTCTTTTTCCCCTAGTTTGACTTTTACTGCTATTATTCTTTCATTTACATACCTTTCATTTATTATTGTTTCCATTTTGCCAGGGTGTACCACTAAACCCTCCCTTGTGCCCTTTCAGATTTTTCTATTCCTGACCAAAGCATCCAATATCCTTTGTGTAGTCTCGTATGTCCTTGCCCTTTCTTCTTTGTCTCTGTTATTCCCATAAAATCCAGCTTTTGTTTCTCCATTTCTTCTATGAGTTCCTCCTCCTTTCCGTTTATACTTCTGATGTTCCACGTTCCTATTTTTATATACTCCTGCTTTCCTCTTTTTTGTTTCGTTTCTCTACTCGTGTCCGTGTCCTTTGCTCTGTTCGTCATCTTTTGTGTCTGTTTTTTTATTTTCTGGGTGCTTAGTTTTTTGAGGAGGGAGTCTCTTCTATGATTCTTTGTTCTCCTTCGCTCCACTTGTAGCAAGTTCCGTCTATTATTATCTTCTGGTATCCAGTTTTTACCTATTTTCCTTCTGCTCTTTTCGCTCTTGCTATTTTCCTGATTTCTGCTTGTATTCTTCTCTCGTCCTGTGTTTGATCGTTTTCAATGTATATTCTTGTTCCTTTCAAAGATTTCTTGTTTTGCATTACTTCCAAGAATCCATCTCCACAACTGTTAGTGCTGGCTTTATGGTATGTACATTTTTTACTTTGGCCTCCAATTGTAATTTTTCTTGGAGGAACTCCATCACGACTTGTTTCTTATTCTGTCCTTTGAATTCAACCCCTTTTATTACAATATTGCATTTCCTTCTATTCTTTTCTGTTGTCTCTGGTTTTCCTTTCAGATTTTCTATTCTTTTGATTAGGTAGCCTTTTTCCAGCTCCCACTTCTCTTCCTTCTTCTTGAACTCCTCTCTCAGCTCCTTGTTGGCTTTCGTGTTTTCCTTTATTTCCTTCATCATCTCTTCAAACATTATTTTCAGCTCACTTATTTCCGACATTTCGGTACTCGCTGATCCTGTGATTTTTAACAGGGGGGATTTGATAATGTTTTTTCTCTACATACTTCTCTACAGAGTTCTTGGTCCAATTCTGTGCTGCTATTTAACTCCCGTTCTCTTTTGTTTGTGTTTTCCATCCAGTTAGCTCTTAAATGTGATCCCCTAAAATTTGTTCAAGCTTTATAGCACGCTTATTTGTTTATTTGTTTATCTTTCCTCTGACCGCGACCTTTATCGCTATCCGCACTTGCACCGCTCGCTTATCACACTTTCGCCGCCCGTTCGTTGTCGTCCGCTCTAGGTTTATTCACTGCATTGTACACGTAAAATCTTAACTTTTCGCCACTAAATCCGCTTTGTTTTATATGCACGTTTTACGTCGCGTTGAAAATTGCGAATTTCATTTGGTGTGGTATAGCCCGTATACGGTGTTTATATATCGCCACCTGCTATAAAATTCGCGTCCGCGCCGTCTGACATCTAAAACTCCACTCATCGTTATTTATATAGTCATACAAATTGGAAAACAAGCGCATATATGGTAGTTGGGGAATAATTTGCCACATGAAGTTAAGGAAAGTAAAGAAACAAAAGTTTTTCTGTTTGGCAATAGTCGGTTGTAGTGAGTATTAATAGAGATAATTTCTTTTATTTTCGAACACTAATGTTCATTGATTGCTGCAAAACTCTACCAAACACGTTTAAAAATTCTTAGATAGTGGTGGAATTGTTACTTATGTTAAACAGTTATTTGAAGATAAATTAATTGTATCAATTGTATCAAACCTAGGTTAGAAGCTTGTCTAATGATAAAAAGATTGTTGGAGGTCAAACTTTAAGACAAGTGTTATAAGCGTTTCGAAAGACTCTATAAAAGTTTACACATATTATGGTCAGTCAGTTACCTTTAGAGAAGCTTGCAAACTTATCATCACTTATGAGCCATACCAAAGTGGTCTATGAAGTAAATTTAAAATAAATTGCAGTTATGTGTGTTTCAGCATCTTAATTATTATAAACAACAAGATTTCCACCCTATAGTTTTTCACTGGCTTTCTCAAACAAAGCTTTTGTGGCGAGGACAAAATATTCACTATGTAGAAGAAATCTGAGAAATCTGGTAACAGACGCCCACAACACCAGTACAAATAGATTTCAAAAAGTAAGTTTAGGCATAAAAAATTCGTTAAAATTAGAAAATTCTTGAGCCTACTTACAAGTCCAAGTCTAATGTATTATTAATTTGCAAAAAAGAGTATTTGATAACTTTATAACGTAAAAAAAACTGGTATATTTTATATAGTGTAAAAAGAGATTGCTAAATCTAAAGCTTTGTCTTCGATCGTGCTCTCTGATCCCTGGCGGGTGGCCTACTCAGTCACTAAAAATAATTAATTACCTGCGTTCTCTCGAACAAGGGGTAATAACGGCGGTCGTCTTAGGCGCGGTGCTTGCCACACCGCCCCGCACCAGAGATGGTGCGCAACGACCGGGCAGAGAGAGCGAACATATGAGAGCCTTAACCTCTCAGTTCGCAGGCCATGCTCCTACGCGGGGCGTAGAACCTTACCATTTATATTATTATTATTTATTTGTCTTCGATCGACGCATCTGCTACTTGTACTTCTTCTTCCGTCGTAGGCTTCTTGTCAGTAGCGTCGTGACCCAAGAACTACTTGTTTTGCGTATTTCTTTTTACGATGTCTCACCATCGACTTTTGTTTCGGGTCGGTGACCTCTTTGATCTGGTCTGTCCACGTTTGTGGTAATCGTCCCCGCGGTTTTTATCCCTGAGTTCTGCCATGTACAACTAATCTTTCGAGATTGTCTGAATTTTTTCGTTGAACATGGCCATATATGAGTTTGGATAATCTTATAAATCCTCGGATTTCTTCATTGATGGATACATTAGTTCTTCTCTCCGTCTATGACATTCTAAGTAATCTTCTCCAGCACCATAGTTTGAAGAAGTCGATTCGTCTGGAGTCTATTTTTCGTACTATCCACGTTTCTGAAGCATAGAGGAGGCTAGGAAACACTAGAGTTTTTGTAAATGTTTTCTTAATATTAACAGTGATATTACGATCAGCCCAAATTTTATTTAGGTTTGTGACGGTGCTTCTAGCTATTTCTCTCTTCTAATTTCAGAGGTACAATATTCGTCATTAGTAACCAGGGATCCGAGATATATATAATGATTCACTATTTTGCAGTTATGGATACGTCTAATCTCAGGTCGATTTTTTTCTTCTGTCAACTATCATCACTTTGTTTTTTCATAGTTAATCTTCAATCCGAGTTCACCACTTTCTATTTGTGATTTTCCGATTAGTTGTATTAGTTCGTCAACATCGTTAGCAACGGTAGCCGAATCATCGGCATACCTTAAATTATTTATTTTAACTCTGTTGATTGTCAATCCTCTATTCCAACTTTCTAAGACCTTTCTCATTATGAATTTGCTGTAAATATTGAATAGAATTGGCGATATGACGCAACTCTGGCTAGTTTTCTTTTCTATTTTGCTTGGGTTTGATATCTGGTTATCCAATTTTGTTACTGCATTATTTTGCTCATATAGTCCTTTTACTAGACATATTAGGTGTTTTGGAATACCCATCTCTGATGATATTTGCCATAGTTTTTGCCAGTTAATGCTGTCGAAGTCTTGGTGTAGTCAACAAAGTAAATGTACACAGGGGTATCAAATTCTCTTGCCTTTTCTATAATTAATCGTAAGTTAAAGATTTGTTCTCTGTTACCTCTTTTTTTCTGAAGCCAGTTTGCTCTGCGGCTATTTGCAAGTTTATGTTTTGAGGCGTTGATTGATAATGTGTAGTAGTATGTTGTTGGCCTGGGAAACTATTGCGATTAATCTGTAGTTGCTGCAGATGCCTTTTCGCCCTTTCCTATGGAGGGGAAGTAGGTTGGATGTTGTTCCTTCCTGTGGCCATACTCCAGTGTTTGACATATAATCTGAAAAATTTTAATCTCGTTTTCTCCCATGGCTTATAATTTCAGCTGTGATTCCGTTGCATCTAACACCCTTTAGTTTCTTTATTGCATCTTCAATTTCTTCTTTTAAGATATATGGTTTTTTTTCATCATTTTCTGTCATATTGATGTTTTCTCCTATGTCAATTTCATTGCTCTTAAACAGCTCTTTACAGAATTTTTTTCATTTTTCCAGAATATCAGATATTTTTATAACTTTTTCACCTCCCTCAGTTCAGATGCTCCACGTTTTTGCTGTAAAATTTCGAGTTATCTTTTTAAGTGCGATATAGAGTTCTTTAGTATGATTGTGTTATGCGTGCTTTTGTAAACCTGTATATATATTTTTTATATAGTTTTTGTCTTCTCTACGTGCTCTTTGTATTTCATGCGTAGGGCTATTATATCTATGTATTTTGGTTTTCTCATTTATAGTCGTGTTGTTTAATTGTCTTCTCTTTATGATTAGTTCCCATGTACGATCCGTTAGCCATGATTTTCATTTTTGTTCCCTGGAATTATTTGGTATTTCTTTGATTGCGTTGGACGTTATGGTTTTTGTTTCTGCCCACAGTTTTTCTACAGATGTGTGTTTTGCGTGGTCGGCAGCTAAAGCTTCTAGCGATTGTTGAATTATTTCTTCAAATGCCGATTTATCTGATTTGGATATTTTAAATCTGTATTTGAGGATATTTTTGCATGCCATTTTTAGTTATGTAGTCTGTGGTCACTTCCACAGTCTGCCCCAGGATATGTTTTGTGCTGCGTATTGAAGTGCGCCAACGTGTGCATATTAGAAAGTAATCTATCCGGGGACTTCCAAGTGTATAAACGTCTTGCATATTGTTTAAATATGGTATAAGTTATTGTCAAATTGTTATTAACACAGAAATCTATAATCTTTTCTCCTCTTTCACATGTTTGTCCTAGTCCATGTTTGTTGTCTTCTATTTTTCCTACTTTTGCATTGAAGTCCCCCATAATGCTAAGCATTTCTCTATTTGGAATAGAGTTTATAACCTCTTCTATGGTTGTGTAAAAATCCTCAACAATTTTCATATCTGCGTTAGTAGTAGGGACATATGTGTAGTGTTTATCTTAATTGATATCATTTTATCATTTATAGGATTGTACCTTATAATATGTTTGGTTGTAATTACTACTACTCCATTTTTACTCAGAGTATCATGTCTCGAGCAATAGATATTATTGATATTTATAGATGTGTAGTGTCCTGATTTGTACTTTATTCCTTTGAAGTTCTTGTTCTAATATATGGGTCTTTCCCTGTTGTAATAGACTTCGTACATTTTATGTACCTATAGTTAGTTCTTTATTTTGACTATGCTCAATGCCCCCCCCCCTCCAGAGATCTGATTGGAGGACTCTTTTTACCTCCAGATAATTTAGCTTTGAGAGTAGTCACAGGTTTTTATAGGAACAATTTCTAGGTGGTTTTCCGTTGCCTTCCTTCATTTTTTAACAGCCGCCCAATCTGGGTACAAACGCTGGTTGTAACCGCCCAAATAGGAACTAACGATACAGTTATTTGCTTGTTGGTCTGCGGGAGATGTTTTATTTCCTCCTACCCGGCATATTCTATCGAGCTTTTTCTTGTCCTCCACCTGAGGATGCGCCCTCTAGGGGTTTAGGCTCCCCCAAGGAATAACTTGTACAGAACCTAGAAAAACCAATTCTAGTGTTGGTATTGTTTAGACCGATGTATGCCTTTGATGCTATTGGTAACAACTTTAACTTTGGAATTTAGAGTTTCTTTTCCAGAATTACTAGTTTTTTTCTAAGCTACTAAGTTATTCGTTTTTAAGATTTCTTTTCAACCTTGTTATTTGAATTTATACGTGCAGCATTCATTCGAATTCACATAAATACGATATTTGTGTCTTTTATAGATGACTAATTTCTACTACATAATGACTCCATTGCCTTATATTTTTTGACCACTGCTGTTTAAAGTTGTGTAAACTTTCATGTAACAGCTTATCAATAATTTTTAAGGTTTTGTTTAGCTGCACTTTTTGAGGTAAATGTGTAAAAAAATCTTTGTTACTAATTATAAAGGGCTGAAAGGTACAATCCAATTGATTTATTGATTAAATTGGATTTTTTTTAATCCACTAATAATTTAATTTATAGTTTCTTTATTTATGGACTGTCACGTACAAGTTTATAGTTCTAATGTAACTTAAGTGTTGCATTATTGGAAAGAAAATTTAATACTGCTAAATTGCAGAAAACTCTCCTCTGTAAATTTTAGTACATAAAAAACGTATTCAACTACTAATCATCTCAATCGTTAAAATTAACGAAAAAATTTTTACTTGTAAGACAAAAGGTAGTTAAGTGGTATCTCGCTAGCATCATTTGGAGACGCTGCACATTGCCGAGTCACCTTATTTGTACAATAGGCAATAACCCGAATCCAGGGAAGAAATCCTCCAGCTTGTTCAAGCTCTAAAGCAACGCAAGGACTCTGGTTTCGGATAGCATTTTGAATCACTTGCTGTATACTCTCGAGATAAATACTAGATCATTAATAATGACCCAATGATTATATATAATAACTCTTCAATTATTATCTATTAGCTTAGAGTAGTAAAACATATCACCGATATCCACACCAACGAATAAGTCAAGTGCCTGATATGGCCAAAGCCTTTGGGAAAGTTTGGCATCACAAACAAGATAATCCTTCTTCTACGGTCCTTATTCTCCAAAAGAACTTCCGCATTAAGTTCGATGGTGTGCAGTTATCGAAGAGGCGACTTTAAGCTAGCTTCGTTCTGTTACCGATGCTCTACAACCTCTATTTCCAGTGCATACTTTTACTACACTATTTCAATGGGCAGACGACACGATAATGCTATTTGACTCACTTTAAGCTACGCTGTCGGCAAAATGTCTATAAGGGATCTGGAATTCTTGGAAAGCTAATGGTAAATGGGCATTAATTCGGTAAAAATCTCAGCGGTCCTGTTCTTCACTAGATCACTAGATTGATCATCATCTGCTCTATCATGAAATATGGGGCTTGATTTTGCGGCTAAACGATAAAATCTTATATCTATAAGTCCTTAGTCATTCAATATTGTGTCTTAAAATTCGGCTTTGGCGCTCCATGGTTTGTGTTTTTTTCACGAATCACAGAGCACCAAATCCAGGATTTTATCTATCTACCAAAATCTATAGGGTTACCGCAATCCCATTATCCGTAACTTCTATAACCATGAAGTTCACAGAGCTATTCGTTACAAGTGCTCCAAGATTCTGATCACAGCTCACTAACATCCGCACCAGGTCACATCAAGTGGATTAAGGTTAGGAGCTGAATTAAGAAACCACTGATTTTGCTAATGAAATCAAAGTTATTGATATTCTATTAGTCTTAACTGATAATCTTCTCTAGGGGAATACCAATTTTGCTTCCAAGTACTAACTATATTACTAACTCTTATAGTCTTGGCAGATAATAGTGGTTTTGGAACCTATAGATTTTTATATAGTTTAATAACGTTTTTGCAAGAATTTTTTAATTTATTTTCTACTAAAGTTAGTTTAGTTTTACAGACAAAATCAATTTTAATTTTACAAAATTGCTTTTTATTCTACGAAATAGGTAAAATCAATGTGTTTACAATCAAAAATTGATTATTATTTTGACTTTTTAGAGAAATGATAGACTAAAAGGTACATTTTAATTCTTATATTTCAAAGATTTTTTATTTATCTATTCGGATCCTTTTGTACTTTTGAGGCTCGAAATTAGTTTTGTAATAAAGTTGGCTTTTATGTCAATTCGTAAACTGTCTTCGGGCAGTGCTTTTACTCGGTCATATCTTGGTTTGAAAGTGTTACTCCGTTTGTTTATCCATGTTTTATTGATATGCTTCTAGATCGTTCTTCTGCAATTCTAAAACTATTTTGGCTATTCGTTTGGTCCCCGTTCTGACAAATTGAAGCAAAGCATAACAAAGTTTTCTTTTCAAAATTATAAAAACATTATGCAATAATTTATTACTGAATGTACCAAATGTTAGAGAAGTATTGCATCTCATGCATATTGATGTATTTTAACCGAATTTGACGAAAATCTTCTTTAGATAAGCATAAGGGACTCTCGTTTTCAGGACCTTATGTTTTACTTATTTTAAACTATTTTAAATAATAAAAATTGTATTATAAATGGTAAACTTAAGTGTGTTCAAACAGTGTACTCTTATTTACATAATAGTATGCAGTAGTTTGAGTTTAAAAATATTGAAATTGCATATTAACTAAAGGATTTTAGTATTTAGAACTAGGTAAAAATGGCTCATAGATCTCTTTAGCAGGTACTATGTTAATCGTTATGCGACAACAAAATATGTTAATTATTACTCTACAAATTAAAAAGTTTTTGGTTTTTACCATTTTTTGTTTTTTATACGCACGTTTGTTAGATTATAACAAAATTTGTCATTTGTCATCTGGCCTTTTAAAAAAAACTTTGTTTTATGACATCTGGCAAAGTTTAGTTTGCTTGAACGAGAACATAAAGATGAAGCTAAGATGATCAAGATTTTTATTCAATGAGATGAAAATTTTCAAAACCATAATACTAAAGCAATTTGTCTTTAAAAGTTTTATGTTCCCTAAAACTTTAGCTTCATGCGATACTTTATATATATTTGGAAAAAGAGGCAAAATTAATATCCACATTGTTTTGGTAAAGGATGTCTAAGTTTCTCTGCCACAAATGGAATCAACAGGATTGTTGTTTGAGGTGGCTTTCTGCACAAAAGTTGAAAATATTGTATATCATTTGGGTTCTTGGATCTCATGAACGAAAAAACACGTAAAAAACTGTATAAGGTTTTATTTATTTGTTTTAAGTACGCAAACCCTTTCTTTGAAGATGTTAATCAAGGATTTCCAAGTGATATTTTATTAAATCACTCGGCAAATTTAAAACCGCAATAATACTAATTTTAGTAAGGCATACGCTGAACTGAAAAAGTGCTCAACTATTTTGAGCAAATATTAGCGGGATGTGGTACTTTTGTCTTGGTTAAAGCCGAAACATCAGTCAACAATTGATCTCTTTTTAATGGAATAACAAATATCCAGTACGAGCTACCTTTGCAAACACTGGAAAATTATTTTGGACTGGTCGGCTAAAAATGGAGCTTTGAAAACAGACATTGTTGTGAGTAAATTGAAGTTTACGCCTTACATAAATTCTCAAAAGAATGAAGGGATAAAAGGAATGACGCAATACATTTTTAGGGGAAGGACAGAAAGATGCAAATTGTGAAAGTGAAGACTAGTTCTGAGGTACTTCAAGTACCAATTGGGAGACTACTTAGTTCCTGCACAGAAAAATGATTGTGATTCTGATTAACATTGAGGGGCTTGTTGGAAATTTGAAATTGGTACAGAATTGCAGTAAAACAAAACCACTAACGATTAAGTTATAACATAGCTTTTATAAAACATAGTCTATAAATAAATTCAACTGTGCTTTTTCAATGCGGCTTCGACTATCTCTTAGACTGCCAAGATTAACGATTGTTTTAAGTGATCGTAACAGTTGTGACAGCTGCAATAATGGAGCTTGTAGTTCACCCACTCAGTTTTTAAGCTGTCTGAATAGTTCCACATTGTTAAAACAGCCACCTTGAAATAACTTTTTGTTTTCGGTTTACAGTTTTATCTTTATTCGCTGCCAAATTAGCTGCTGTAACAGTTATTAGCTTTTGAAGTTGACAGCAACTATCGGAAACATTTAAGGTGCTCCAATTTCACGTTTTATTTGAATAGCTTAGAATAATATGCGTTTCGTAACTATTTGGTACTAATTATGCAACAGCTGCATTAGAGATTAACTCAAAAAACACGATATTGCCTGTACAGTAACCATTAGAACGTTTTATTGCTCGGAAAAAACGAAATACGGCGGAAGTAAAAAGCTTTTTAACCAGTCTTCAAGCTGTGTGGAGTAATTGCCCATTACAACATTATCTATAAGGATATGTGCTAAGAGATAACATGACAGTTGAAATTAATCTATTAGGATAAGCAGCCTTGCAGACGTTAAATGAAAGTTGTAGTGTATGTTTTATAATTGGCAAGCAAAACAGCAAGCATGGGAAGGCACTGCTGACGTTTTAATTTGAGGCGCAATTAATTCCACTTCACCAATTTTGAAACAAAATTGAACTGAAAGAAATTTAATTATTTCTGTTTAATTCACTCATACGCGCATAAAAACCCGGACCAAGGTGTAGATTTGTCATATTTTAAATTAGAAAGGAACAGGGCATGATTGATAGGTAGTGGAGTAATTGATTTGCAATTAAATTGTCTTAATCTTAATCAATAATATTGGTGTTACTTTCATCGCAAACCAATTCCATATGACCATGGCCAAAAGTATGAGACTCTATAAAAATCAGTCTCTAGAATTCACATGTATGTCGAAGAAGAAGTATATCAGTTTTGTTTTCCTATTGATCGGTTATTGTTAGGTTTTTAATATTTTAGTGGTCTGTGTCAGATGTACTTTCAGGCAAACCCCTAACCAGATTGCAACAATTTTCAGAAGTAGCAGGATTCCATTCTTTTTGTAGAATTTCGTTGACACGTTTTTGTTTGGATATCACGTTAGCATGGAAGCATCCATATATTCTGATTTAGTGTGCTCCAGAGGCATACAGTGTGGTTTATATCTATCAGCCTAAAAGCTGCTCTTGGTTGCTTTAAAACTACTACATTATGTTTGCAAATTTATAGCAGAGAGCATTATCTTGCTAAAATTTGATACTGTACATGTGTGTGTCATCTAAACTCTTTGTATAAGCCGTCGACTGTTATGCAATATTAGATAATCATGCTGCAACCCCGTATTTGATTGTAGGCATCTCACACTGAGGAAAGTAATTTTCACCCACTCCTCTCACGTCAGGGGTCCAAAACACCTAAATAGTTGTCAAACATTATTTTATTACATACCTGTGTATGTGACAAACCTATAGTTATGATTTAAACGTTGAAAACGGACTGCCGTCGTAGTCAGATCTCAAGATCATTGCGTAACGAAGTTCGAGTCTCGCTCAACTCACGGGTGTATATGACGTTACAGTTCATTTATGTGCAGTGCTGGTGAGCACAGTAACGTTGAGAACAATAGTAAAGTGTCCCGTTAAACATATCTCAAGGCTAGACTCGTCTGACCACAAAACATTGCTCAATATGTTTCTAAGTGTTGGTGTTATAGATACCACAGAAAACGAGCTTGTTTGTGCTACTTCGAAAGCTGTAGCTTTTTTTGGCCTTGCAGCTTGCCAGTTTTTCTTCCTAGCTGTCTTTCTACGATCCTAGTACTAACGAGTAGAACAATGTATGTAAACATCGTAGCAGCGAACTCAAAAGAAGTTTTTGTAAGCTGCAATACGCCCTATTCATATAAAAAATCAATCCGCAAACGTCCCTGCACACAAAAGTGCCATTCTTGTAGGCGGTTTTACTATGTAACAAACGGCACTTCAAACTCTCTTGATGTATCGGCTACAACGAAGCATGTGATTGCAATAAAATCAATTTTTGTCATTTAGAATATTTGTAATTCACATAACGCTTTCAATCGGAGGTATTGCTAGGACCAAAAGAGTAAAGACTCACTCAAGCCGCTCTGCGAGATAAATAAGTAAACTTGATAAAGCGTAAGATTAAGTTGCTTGTAGATAATAGTCTTAAAAACGGCCACGATAAAATTGTAAAAAGTGATTGCAAATAAATAAGCATGATAAAGGGATTGAATTAAACTAACGCAACTAACAAGTTGGTACCTTTACTTTCACACTTAAATTGTAATCGTAAAATCCAGAATGATTACTCATAAAACGTAAGAAATAGGTGGAAAAAGTATAACAAAAAAGGCAGACAACTAGAAGTGAAGGAACCTACAACCTCAAATAAAAATAAATACTGATATTAGTAACAAATACATTACATTTTTACAATTAAATATAACCAAGGCAGATGAAGAAGAAGAAGAAAAGAAAGAAGAAACACACAAATAAACCGTTGTATATAATATAAAGCCTTGGATCTTTCTACTTATTGAATTAGCCAAAGATAAATATACGTTAAAATTCTTATAAAATAAGCAAGTCAAAGTTCAGTTTTTACTTATGATGAATTATAGATGACATAAAAATAAGCTTGCAAGAAAAAGGACATTTTACTACAAACACGTAGAATGTAAAGAAACGAGTAAAAAAATAACATTAACAATACACAACAAATAAACTTATAAAGTAGACTTACTATTAAGCACAATTAAAGCATCAAGCACTAAACGTGAAATAAGTTTGGACATACGAAGACTTATTGTAAAAAAATCCAAGTGTGTTAATTGCACGGTGAAATATCTAACCAGCGAATGTCCTAGAAAATGAAAGACGCTAATGTGATGATGATTGCGATGATAACCACGCAGTGAATTACAGAAGTAAATAAATACAAAAAAGTGTATCTAGCATTAAGACCAACGAAAGATAAAGGCCAGAGCTGCCCAATATTTATAAAAACCTACGAGATGAACACTTTTTAGTACCAAAAATTTACTTTACAAGCAGAAGCTACATCAAAATACTTAAGAATAACATATTTAGCACCAATCTTTTAGATGAAGGGTAGCGGTAGGTACTCCTCAGCGATCCCGCTTGAGAATAGACTTACTTTAGGAATTGACGGCCCTGCCCACGCGAACATTTGATTTCCCCTACCTCCTATATCGAGGGAAATCATACCCTAACCAAAGTTTTACCGATTCTATCGTCCCCTTCTCTACCCTAAACCCACTCACCAACACTTTCAGCCAACGCGATAAGTTAAGGTTAAAAACCTTCAAGAATAACTTTTAACTTATATTAGATGTCGATTATACAAAACTTATTACCCCAGGGAGAAATCAGTCAGCTCCACGGATGCTGAGGGGAGCAAACAACCTATAAGCAACAAAGGAAAGACAAGAAAAGGAATGAACTGTTTATATGCACATTCAATATACGAACTCTATCAACGATAGATAAACTAACAGTGCTATAAACATAACTAGATAACTAGATAAAATGTTGTAGGTATCTCAGAAGCAAGAAGACAAGGAGAAGCTATACTATAAAGGAAATGAAAAAAGAATAGGAGTTGTATTTTTAGTTAAGAAAAATGTCTAAAAAAAACGTTATACAGTATACAGATATCTCGGAAAGGATTTTAGACCTCAAAATTAAGAAAAGAGATCGATGCAAAATAGTGCAAGTATATGCCTCAACCACAGCAAGTAATGAAAAAGAGATAGATCAAATATATGAGGATACAAATACAGCAATAAAAAATAAAGCGCCAGAGTACATCATAATAACGGGAGATTTTAATGCGAAGATAAGCATAAGCAATGCCGAGTATGAAAAAGAAACGGAAAAAATAAGGTCATATGGATTGGAAGAACAAAATGACAGAGGAAGAGCGTTGATAAATTACGCATGCGAAAATAATTTGTATATTATGAATACTTTCTACAAAAGTCACTAAAGAGACAGTGGACGTGGCAAAGTCCAGACGGGACTTATAAGAACGAAATGGACTATGTGATCTCGAATAATAAAAAATAATGGATACAGGTGTAGTAAGTACAGTTAATGCAGGTAGTGTTAAGAGCGAATGTCTATATAAATAAAAAACAAGAACGGAAAAAACTAACAAATGCACTGGAGAAAAGAACTAACAAAATGAAAATGAACGGAGGAGTGTGGCAAGGAGACTCGATATCACCGAAGTTGTTTACACTGGCAATGGAAGACATGTTCAGACAGCTTAACTGGTGTAACAAAGGTATATCTATAGACGGCGAAATGTTAAATCATCTACGTTTTGCCGACGAAATTGTGATATTCAATGAAAGTAAAGAAAAACTACAAACAATGTTCGATGAGTTACAAGAAAAGTTAAATGAAATAGGTTTAAACATAACAATTAGTAAAATAAAACATATGAAGAATGATACAAGAACCAATCATATTAATCTCACAATACAAAATCAGTAAATTGAAAAAAAATTCGTATATATATTTGGGACTTGAAATAACAAATAATAACGTAAAAGCAGATTTAAATAGGATATCTTTAGCTTTGGCAAATTATATAAAATCTTTCAGTTGAACCTGTCAAATACAGTTAAATTAAAAACATTTGACCAACATATACTCTCCGTATTAACATACGGAACGGAGATATAAGCAATGAATAAGGACATAATTGAGCGATTACGAAAAATACAAAGATCAATGGAAAGACGTGTGCTTAATGTAACCCTAATAGACCGCACTACAAACACAGAGATCAGAAGAAGATTACGAGTAAGAGACATAATTCATCAAATATGCTCATTAAGATGAAATTGGGTTGGTCATATCGCCAGAGTGCAAGATAACCGGTGAACCAAACGAATTGTTGAATGGAGGCTGCGCCAACATAGAAGGAGCGTGGGAGGCCCGCAGATTAAGTGGACTCATGACATCAAAAGGCTAACAGGCTACGACTGGATGAGAAAAGCAAAAAACATAATGGAATGGAAAAGGCTTGGAGATGAATGGAATAGCTAAGAAGAAGAAGAACTTAGTTATCAGGTAGATTATCAAATACTATGAAAAAAGAAAAAACATTTAAGCTACTAATGTAATTATTGCAGACAACTAAAGAAGACGACAATATCAGTAATACGATGTCTATCTGGATACAACGATAATTATGAGGACTATAAGAAATAACTCAAAACCCTAAGAAATCGACTTTTAGCTGAAGGAAATTATAATACCGGTTAACACAATTTTTGTGACTTGATTGTCTTTGTGTGTAACTGGTTTGTTTCTTCAACTTCCTTCAACTTTAACTTTCGACGACTTGTAGAACTTCTCTGAGAGAAATTCGGATTCCTGGTCTAATCCTTTTACAAATTGCTTCATATCACCTAGCTTCATATGCAGTGGTAGCATTCACATTTTGATAGGATCGACCAATGGCTGCCACTCAACATTTTTCTTGCTGGCAATAAAATCTAGTCTCTGAGGCCAATTGTACTGCTTGTGGTCGGCCCGGCTATCCCATAAACGAAGTTAGCACAGATTTTTCGTATAACCGCTCATGAAAAACGAAGTTACCTTAAAATCCCCGATGATCTTCCGCTTGTGATTTTCATGCAGCAAGATTTTTACAGTATCATAATTTTACTTGAGATAAGTGGAACACGCGATAAGGACTGAGGGATACTGGTTTCCGTTATGCATCAGGACCGATTTTAAGCTGTGGAAAGAACTGTCTGAACAGATGTCATTGGTTTGGCTGGCATTCCATTCCTATCTCTTCGAACAATCCTTTAACATAGTGGCAGAAACACAAGCCTTTTTCTTCGGTGAAAAGTTAGCAAAATGCTTGGTGCCACTACCTCTGCTTAGACACGTGCACGGTTTTGTTCACCAACTTTCACTCTTTTAGTCTAGAAATTAAAATCTCGTAAAGTTATTCAACTTGCTGTTGATTGGAAAAGTATGACGTATTCTTCTCCTTCGATTGGTTGAAAAATATCTAGCGAGCTTACTTATGTTTCCTGACTGCTAGAAGATTCGTTTGTTGGTGAAAGAGAAAACTGATGTATAGGAATGGGGCACATCAGGCAAATCTGGATACTATATGCCGGGTTTATATTTGGTTTTTCTTCCTGCTTTTGACTTCACTACACAGAAGTAGCAGTCATGGTTGTTGGCCTTTCTCTAAATCCTCGTAATTTCGAACATTGTGACTGTCTCCCTCGTTCTGTGCCATTCTAACACATACCGAAGCAAAAGAAACTTGAACAAAATTCCCAATCTAAAGTTGCTTTACAAGAGTCCCGGCAGTAATTTCGCACCCGTTATTTGTCTATCTTTCTCACAGGGATGTTAAAATACTCTTTGCATGCTTTACATATAGCATTGTCTTTTTATTTTATGTTTCTTTATCTGGTAAATGGACGCACAATCTGAACATCATGGCAATCCAATGTTCACTGCACGCCAGGTAAAGGCAGCCTGACTAAGGACCTCGCAACGTGTTGCTTTTTTCCCCACTACTCACACTCACGTGATCCTAGCTACTTCCCACCCGACCTCTTCTCACACTAGTCGCCGATTACCCAAGCTGCACTCACCATGTTCTTATCGTTTCCACTAAAACAAGGCTCACGTGATCAAAAAGATATCAAAACGTTGCGATTTAAGTTCTTAGTTATAACACCGGGTAACCAGAGCGTTCTTACGGATATAGGGCGTGCTGAAAATACTACCGCACATATGCATAAAGTACACTTATCAACTTTTTAACGTTAATAACTGGTATAAAAGATAATAACTCAAATTACTACATGTCAACCTACCTAAAGTGGAATCGTGTCTAGACTTAATATCTAATAAAATACAAATTCTCATAACCGTAGCATAATAAACTGCATTTTATAACTGAAGAACAAATTTGAAGCAATTCCGCAAACTATTGGATGAATAAATAATTCTCCCTATACCACTGAAAATCAGAATAGATATCGAAGAAAAAGTAGTAGAACTTATCAGAGTAATATAAAAAGCAGCATGGAAAGTAAAACTCCAGATAGGGATGAAAAAAGACTTAAAGAAATAATAAGGCAGAAAATACCAGAAAAAAACTGAAAATGCTGAAAAATTACAAAATCCTTACCCGATAGACCTCAGAAAGGTAACAAGTGAGTCTGTCCAAGAATATCTCAAAGGACTAACACCAACTTAAGCGACAGACTATTTTGTATGGAAAACAACCCGCAAACTAAAACAGACAATATAGCAAATATTTCCAATATGAATAATACAAATTAAAATTTAAGGAGGGAATGGAAAATATAAAAATACCCATAAGGGCAAAAATGATGCGGGAACTGCCACTGAAAAATATCTACCGCATAGCTTTTAGCGGTGGAAAATTCATCAACAAAGGTGTGGAGATAAAAATATAGCAGAGCTACAATTTTCTGGCCAGACCTCATATGTACAACAATCCCGTTTTTATACAAATTACGAAACTCAAACTCAAAATAAAGAAGTGGCCGTTCCACGTGCCTTTTCGCACGCCAAAACAATGCAAGAGACAAAAATAGCGTTAATGCGTGTCATTATTGCTAATGTTTCGAGGAAGTCGGTGAGAAGTTTGAGTACGGCTGCTTTTAATAATGCCAGGAAGATTTTTACATTAATAAGCGCTGCGATCGGTGTGAAGCCATTTGATTAACTGCTGCATTATTGCAGGCCTGTTTGTTGTGTGAAGTATTGGTTTCTTTTTGAATTAGCGTGTGGTGCCGGAGCCGTCTAACGCACAATAACAAGGCATTCATTTTTTAATTGCTCATTGTAGAAAAATTTATGAAGTGTGGCTCAACAACATTTCTACCGTGTTTATTTTAAAGAAGATAAATAGAAAGTTTTCTTTAACGACACACATTATATGTGTAATTAAATTTATTTTATTACAAGGTTTGATAATAAAGTACGTACCGTGTGACTTTGGTTTTCTCTTCTTGGTTATGAGTCTTTTAATTGTAGACATCCTCCTTGTCTGTATGTGTTATTACCTTTACGATGGAGATTCTTAAGCTGCCCCTAGTGTTATGAAGTTATGATTTGATTGACCTTCGTCTCGACCAAGTTCCGCACGTAGTAGTCAAAGAAATTGGGGTCAGGGATGGAAGGAGGTACAATGTGAAGGACCAGTGGTGATACAAATTTTTGTATAGCTAGGCTTGTATCTTCCTTGCCTTATGGACTGGAGCGGAGTCTTGCTGGAATAAACACTCTCGCTCAGTGTACATCTCCTCTACCCAGAGCGTGACAACTCTTTCCAGCACGTTAATATAACTGTCGACGGTTAGTTTCAAATCTTTCTCAAAGAAGTAGGGTTTTGTGACATCGCTTTCGCTGCTCATAAGTCCCAACACTTTGTATGCATGGCTGTGGGCACTTCAGAGGCATATTAGCAGATCCATCGGTCAGTTTGATGAGTCACCTCCCTGTTCTAGATGAAGTTCTTTTCGTTCGAAAAGAATCTCAGGAACCCAGCGCTGTCGTGCTTAATACTGTTTAACACTCCCTGTCTACTTTGTTTTCTCAATCAACAGTTGGCAAAACTTCAAGACAAAAGACTTGTCATACAGGTTCTGGTACACTGCTAGACTGGACCATCGACCTCTTCATGGTCGGGTTGGTCATGCTCCTCCCAGGATCCATTTCTATCTTAATTCGTAGACTATTTAAGTACTTCTCCTGATGGTTAGATTCCCTGTACTTCTTGGCTATGTCGTAAGCTTGGGTCTTTTGTAACTAAACCACGCTATAATTTCTGTCAGCGAATTTCTGGCGCGAAGGAATTCGAGTATAACGTTTCTGCGATCGTATTGTTAATCGTAGATTCTTGATAATGTGAAGCTAATTTATGTTACATAAGATGTAAGCGTGCATAATAAGATTGGCTTTCTCACAACACAACCTAAAAAATTGGATTTATCTTGACGACCCTGTTAAATTTTTTATTATACAAGGTATGGCTGCACTCTTTAAAATAATATATTTGAAAGGTTCTATTTAAAATGCCTTTTATTACAGGTTGGAGAGAAAGTTTTGTCACAAGTTTTGTGGACAAATTTACTTAAAAACAACTGTGTCCTAAGATAAAGGTCATCATTCTTTACGACCTTTTGTCACCCATCTATAAGCATAAGTTGAAGTACCACTCCCCTGGTTTGAATCGACTCGCTTGTTGGCATGTGCTTCGGTTAACTTGTCTGAATATTGTCGAGGCTTTTTGTAGACAAAGTTAAGCTGGTAAAGGTGACTGTCTTTTGGTCGACTATAAATTTTACACCCAAGTTCTGAGTGCTTAAAGACGGTTCGGCATCTAAAAAGGTTTGCTTGTCATCCAGAACAAATACTCGGCTAGAACGTGGCCGATCTTCAAATTTTCTGTACCACCTTGCCACAGTTCTGTAACTCACTGTTTCTTCGCCTTTAGCAAGACAAATCTCTCTTTCAGCCCCTCTCAATGAAAGTTGTCGAAATATTATATAATTAGGATTTGAGGTTCAGCTTTGTCTGGGATATTATAAACACAAAACAGTAAGACAAATTGCACAAATATCAATTTTTTCTCGAATGTAACAGAACTTTCTCCTCGCCTTAATACAATATGTACAATGCCGCTTATGTTTAAACCACTTTTTAAAGTCGTACGCCGATTGCATTTGGTAATCTATTCAAGTACTCAATGCTAATTCAAATAGGTGTCCACGTAATTGTTCCTTAGCCTTTGGAAATGAAAAATTGCGTAGGTCCTGTTTTTAATACAAGTTTATTGCCAGATGAACAAATGACAGTTTGTTATACATAGCATTGATAAATTAAAATACAATAAATTATAATAGAATCAGACCAATTAGCAGTCTCATGGGTATGTAAAAATAATAAGGATTAATAATAATGATTAACGATAACAATAATAATTGACCATAACAATATGATTTAGTTGTGTTCGCGATTAGGTTGGATGATATCTTGTGGCAACCTACGTTTCAGTCTAGTGTGGATATTTGTTTGAAACAGTTTATAGTGTACCACACCACTACACACACTTGAGTTAGTAATAAAGTTGTTAGCACATTTTTTAATAAACTATTCCACATATAATTCGCCTAGTTCTTGATGTAGTTGTATGTTTCGTATGTACCATAGTACATTAACTGCGCTTTTCAACACCTTGTTTTGAAATTTCTGCAATTTTTGTATGTTGCTTTTAGAATTATTACACCATACAGGTGATGCGTATAGTGCCAGAGGTCGTAGCAGGCTTTTGTACAAAAGTACCGCACATTCAATTTTTAGTGCTGAATTTCTATTTATCAAGGGATACAATTGTCTTAGCCTAGTACAGTTTTGAGTTAATTTATGATTCATATAATATTTCCAACTTAACCGAGTGTCGAGGTAAACTCCTAAGTATTTAACTTCAGAGTCATTTAGGTTCCAAGGTATTATACTATTGTTGATATGTACATTATGGGGGTTATTAATTCTTCGCAGGGTAAATATTTTGAATTGGCATTTATCAGCGTTAATTTGCATATTTCATTGTTTGAACCAGGAAGACAGGCTGTGTGGAGGCTTTTAGAAAAATGTTAATTGTTGTTTAATAATTTTTTAAATTGATTCCAGTCTATTTTCCCGTTGATAAGTTTTGGGTTGGGTTGTTTGATAGATAATATATGTACAAAAGATACAAGAACCGTAAGATGATCAGGGTTCAGTTCTGTTATGACATTTTGAAACACTGGTTTATTAAAGTTTTTTTGAAGTACAATGTCGAGAATATCGGCCTGGTGATTAAATCGGTAGGAGTAATAAGTGTACTCGTCGGGAGTTAAGATTTGAAATGCGTTGTTTATTGCAAAATTTTTGAGTTTTATTCCCTCTGGGTTAGTAGCTCTACAGCCCCATAATGTGTTTTTAGAATTTATATCGCCTATGACTAATAGTGGTCCAGTTGTATCAAAGATTTTTTTAATATGTTCTTCGATTAGTTTTTCGTTTGGTTGTCTGTAAGCACTTATTATTGTAACGTGGCTCTGATCATCTAGTGCAACCTTTATCGCTGTTGTATCAATTTTTAAATTGTCGTTTTCAGGAAGTCGTGTGTGTTCGAATTCTGTTTTTATAAGAGTCGCCACTCCTCCTGCGGCTACAGTAGAAATCCGATCATTACGATAGGTGTGATATCCTGGAATTTTAAATTTGATGGTGTCGTCTGGGCGGGTCTCTGTTATGCAGGCAATGTCAACATTATATCGGGCTAGAAGGCTATGAATAGTGAACCTTGGGTGTTGATTTCGTTCGCGTTCCAATTAAGGATGGTTAAATTTTGTATGACTTTTTTATGTTTATGGTCCATTGAGAAGTAGCGGTAACAGATAATTCGCGATAAAGGACTTAATTTTACTTAGATAAGGTGTTATTAGGTCTACGATGAGTTGTGTGATGTTGTCGGGTATTGTTAGTCCATTAGCTGAAGTGGTTGTATTGTTAATTGGATTTAATCCACTTTTGAGTTTTTCTGCAAGTGTCTGCGTGTTGTCTACGTTGGCATATCTAGGATGGGGAGCACTGGTGGTAGTTGGTTGGGTTCTAGTTCGTTGCTCTATGTGGTGCCGATAGTTTGCACTGTGGTTTCCTCCGCAGTTTGCGTATGTGGGTGGATCGCTAGATTTCATTTTGCAGTCTATATGTAGGTGGCTGCCAGCACATTTGACGCATGCTGGTTTTAATGAGCAGTAATTTTTTGTATGCCCATATTGTTGACAACGGTGGCATTGCGGTATGTTTTTAGTTTTTCTTCTGGCTTCTACTGTAACTATTGAATGGTATTACTGCGCAAACTGGTAGTGATTTTCTATCTTTAGTATATAAGCGAGTTACTTTTATTATTGGCAAGGTTTCAATTAATTCTTTTTTTATTTCTCGGTCGGTGAGGGAAAGCGGAACATTCTTAATAACCACTGATATCGGTTTGTCGTTTGGGTTTTGATAAGTATGGTACTGTATCTCGTTTGTGGTAAAATGTTTGGTTAGTGTTCGATAGTCTTCGTTTTTGGTTAAGTTAATACGGAGTGTAATTGTGTTGTAAGATGTTATAAATAGTCCGGTAGAGAGTTTTTGTATATCTTCTATTAATGCTTTATGGTTAACAGCATTATGCAGGTGTATTGGTGGTACTTTAACTTGTTCGGTGTTTGATTGTGTATTTTGCGGGCTATCATTATCCGAAGAATGTCTGGGTGCTATGGCTGTTTCCAGATGTGGCGGTAGATAGTATTTGTTGCTTTTTAAAAGATCTTGGGTGGTCCATGCGTACCGTTTCTACACCTCATTGATAGACGGTAATAATTTATCACATTTGCGTTTTTGTTTTGCAGTTGATAATCCATTTTTAAATCATGGTTAGCGATTGTTAACAATATTTAGTAGAAATAAGTAAAATAAAATCACTTACTGCTTGCAGCGATAAGCGTTTGTGTCAAGTGTGTCGCACTGTTATGGGAGCGCATACAAGGCGTCCACATCGATTCACTGCTCGTACTCGATAGGTCTATTTATGAAGCAGCTGCACAAGAAATTTTACAAAAAAAAGTATTTTCTGCTTCGTATGCATCCAACGTGTTGTAGATACTTAAAGCACATATAAATTTACCTAAGCGACAAAGGGCCAGACCTGCATTCATTATATCACTTAATTTTCATGCATAGAAGATACAGACCCCAGGGCTGACTAATTCATTATTCTAATTCGACTTAATGTTTCAATTTTAGTCATAGAAGATACAGAACCAGTGTTTGTGGCTGAGACATCAAGTGAATTATTTTAACTCTATATTCGACTTAAGGAAGTTTCGAAGTTTTAAATCTCGTAGTGTAAGAAATGATGTTTGGGTGTGAGACAATCATAGTAATTATGTGTAGTTGTATACTACATATTATTTATATGTCATAAATAAGTTTTCGAAGTTTATTAAATAATATGTTACACTAAAATACAAATGATCGTTTATGTCCACCTAAAATTGGAGACTTAAATATGCAGTACGTATAGTTCATGTGCACTGGCAGTCAATCTGTAACTAGTACAGTGATCAATCTAGTCGAAGACAACATTCTTAAAGCAAATTATTGTTATCAACTTATACAGAGTAGCAAATTAAGGTTACAACTAAACAATGTAGAAGGCTGTAAAAAGACGCTAACGATATAACGAAACATTCAACCTAGAGGAAGAATAAACATTCAAAGTTGTTTTAAAAAAATTGTACCACTCTAGTTAGATACTTTGACAAATAAAGACCATGAAGTACTTAATATTACGAATATAATTAATAGAGAAACCAGACAAGAAAAAGATCTGTTCTTTATTGACATAAAAAGCGCAATGAAAATAACAATGAAATCTTCAATATAAAAAACATAGAAAATAAAATCATTGTGTTTGAAGAACCAAGGAAGCTGCAGATACCGCAATGCAAAAACTACTTGTGTTAGGTCGTACGTGTAACAAATGGACTAAACTAACCTACTGTGTGAAACATGTTGAACTACACAATTACTGAAAATGTCCAAAAACCCCAATGATAGCAAGCCTACTAAATGTGTCTTGTCAATGTCAACATCCTCCTAATTATAAAGGCTGCAAGATCTATTTAGAAATTCTAAGCAGAAGAAACCCAATTTAAGCAAATCCAAGCTTAGCTGTATGTCTTCAAAGCAAATACCAACAGAAGCAGCAGTAGCAGCTACAGCCACAACAACTGCTATTATACCAACGACAGTAATAATTATCTTAACAACTGCGGCCATCTGCAAAGTATCCAGATCAAGCGAAACAAGGCATGAGCTAGCACCAGTTAGATTCCGAGATGAATTAAGAAGTAAATATGGCCCCAATTTATAAAATAGCGCTGTGGAATACCAACGATCTTTTAAATCATAAAAATGAGGTTGAAGCATTACAAATAATTTAGACACAGACGAATTCAACATATTAAATATCATGTCTTACTTGTATTCAAAGAGACTTTTTTACAGACAACAACCATTAAGATAGCAGATTAGATTGGACTATTACTTTTGTCAGCCGAGGCTGTTCCTCAAACCAAGACACAAATAGAAATGGTTTTATTGAACAATTCACTTTCCCGGGCAATAGATTCTTAACGAGGGGAGAATACAATGGTATGTATATCCTCTGGGGCGGCTCTAAGACCTTCCATATGGCAGGTGGAGAGTATTATATCAAGTAGTACAAGAACTTTATCTAGGTCACTTATCAATGTATGAACCTACCGAATGGCCTTTCGATCTCAGTAATACACCAGATCTGCTGGACTTTTTTAACCAAAGGCGTACTTGCAGGTTACTTGAAAATGTCTTGGTTTATTCTCGGACCACACTCTGGTGATTGCATGTACATTTATCACAATAATGAATCAGGAAAGAACATTATTGGTCAACAATCATATTGAATTATTTGCACCAGGTTATAAGAATCTTTATTTATTATGGTAAAAAATAAAATTGTGGAAGAAAGACAATTGAAAAGGATATGGCAAAATATAAGACGATGTAATAAAGCATCATCAAAGCTAACAGATGTTAAAAGATACAAAAAATGGAGTTTTTAAGAATACCTTGAAAATTTGAGCTCAACAATTGGCACAAATTATTTCTTATCGAAAGTAGCTAAAAAATAATAGTCTAGAATCAACCAATCTCTCCTCTAAAAAAGCAAATGACTTTGTAGGTGCGATTCGATTCAAAGAGGGCAGATTTCTTCGCTCAATAACTATTGAATGTGTTTCAATGTATCCCATCTCAAATAATCATCAAAGATAAAATAAAAATACCAAGTTCCTTAGGAACACCCCATTAACTTATTCTCGTAGTCGTCGTCATTTTCTTCATGCATTAAGTCTTGCAGCTGTTCCAGTTTTTTTGGTCTTGTATAGATTGTTCTTGTAGCTTCTCTGTGATGTGTTTGCAAATTCGTATAATCGACTTTCTTAGGCACTTCTTTTATTTGGACTACATTTTTATGTAATTTTTCTTGTTAATGATTATATTTTCTGAAATGTAATAGATATTACTGGTAGCTTTTGCCTAAAGGCTATTATTTGTTTGGATGTTGAGATTTGGTAGTTGTAGTCTGTTGTATATTATTCAGTCTGTAGATTGCTCGTTGTAGATTGTCTCCTCAATATGCGAACCTCTGCGAACAGTATTGAGTTAATATATTTGTTTGTGTTTACATGGATAATTTTTGGAACCTCTTCTTTCCATGTCTTTCTTATGTCGTTTATGTAAATGCTATATGAGATTCCAAGTTTCGTTCTCTACATTTTTTTATGATCAACTTTAAGGTAAGGACTGTATCATCGATACAAGGATCATCTTTTTCAAAAACCATTCTGCTCTTTATGTCAATTGATTGTACTTTGGCTTTATTATGATTTTTAAATGTAGATTCTATCCTAAATATACCCCTGTAATTATGGCAATCTGTTCTATTGCATTTTCTAGTTCTTGCATAGCTATATCATCTACTGTTTGATTCGTCTTTTGGCAGTCCGTTTCTTCGCAATTTTTAGCTTTGTCTTTTTCTATTTCAGGCTCTCTATAATGTTATTTTCATTTTTTAGTTTCTATTATGTTTATAGTTGTAGTACCATATTTTCTTTTTATTGAAGTGCTTCATAATTTTGTCTCAGGAATTGCGATATATTTTTAACTTCTGCACTTTGTTCGTTGCAATAGTGTTTTTTTTAGTTTTTAGTTATATATTGTTGGCATGCTCTACATTTGTTGACTACTAATTGTTGTAGTTCATTATTTCAAATTTTAGCTCTTCTGGTGCAGTTCTTCCGTCATTTTCCTAAAGCTTTTGCTGGTGCTTTGGGTACAGCTCTTCTTATATCTTCCCATCCTTTCTCTATATTTTCTGTTGTTTGTTATAGTGCCACACCAGCATTTGCTCCCTGTTTTTGCACAACTTTACTCCATGTAATATGAATTTTATTTATATCAGCTGTTTATTTAAATTTCCTTCTTGTTTTTGTTAATACCATGATGTTGATGCCTTATATGCATTATATTACATGCATCTTGATCTTTTGTGGTTATGGTTTGTATGTTCTAAGCCGCAATTTTTAATAAATCATTAATCCATTTTTATTTACTATTACCCTTGTGGTGTTCGTCAATCAAGTTTCTGCCTATTTCCAGGCTTCTATTAAGTTTCTTTATGAATTTCGTTATAGTATGGAATCCATAGCTGTAGCTATATAAGGCCTTCTAGCTTGTTAGATTTTTATGTAGAAGTATAACTTCTTTTAGCCAATCGTATCAGATTTAAGGCATCAGAATCATTTCGGTCCGTAGAATTATTTACAAAAAATAACCTAAATAATAAATATTCCTATGCCTGACAACTTTCAAAATAAAATACATCTCTACAAGTCAATTAGTTTATTATCTGTGTCAGGTAAACTAGTAAAATACGGTTGACTAGAAGATTACGGCCAATCCTAGGAATAATGTTGTTTTAACATTATCTTAGATTTTCAGTTTGGCTTTCGAAGAAATCCGTTTCACTATACAACAGGTTCACAGATTAGTAGACACTATTAATCAAACTTTTGAAGAAAATAATATTGTGCAACTGCATTTCTCGACAAAAGTCAAGCGCCTGACAAAGGACGACATACATATCTACTGCACAAATTAAAATAATTTCCATCTCACACCTATGCTATTTTTAAATTATATTTGGAAGAAGATACTTCCAAGTAAAATTCGGATAGAAAACAGAGCTTGGCACACTTAAATCGGGAGTATCTTGGTCCGATGTTGTAGCTAATTTACACATCAGGTATACCTACAAATCAGCACCCCTTTATTGCAACATTTGCTGATGATAACACCGTTATGGTGAAATTTAAAAATCCAGTGCTAGCTGCAAATTTTCATCAACAAAGCTTAGATCAAACAGTACGATGGACCAAAAGGCGGAGTGTTAAATTGAACGAAGCGAAATCTTTTATATCCGTACCAAATGTTTATAAACAACATACCATTAACTCAAGTGACTGTCGTAAAATAACGTAGCATGCACCTCGATAAAAGTCTGACTTGAAAGTCCCACGTTTGAAAGAAACGAAAGCAGCTTGGAATACTGTTTAGTAAGTGTTATTGGCCACATGTCAGAAAATCTAAACTATCTCTATCAAAAAACCTTCTTGTTTATAGTACAACATTTAAGTCTATCGGGTCGCCAGTATTTGATAATTGAGAGATTTCAATTCAAAGTGCTACGTGTGATGCTTTCTATTCTTTAAAAATGCAGAAATTTTAATTGTGAATTTTAATTTGTGAACTTTTTTGATAAGTAACTAAGAAAATTAGAATATCAGCGTACTAGACAATAGTAAAATTTACAAAGACTAAATGGACATAAACATTTAGAGTTACCTCATAGGTTTGACTAATTAAATTACTAATTATAAGGATCTGTGTTGTTGGTAAACAAATATTTTTTTAAATAGTTGTTCCACTCTTGTGTATATGTGCATTTCATTAGGTTTTAACTTATTTATCTGTGATTATAATTTTATAATAATTCATTCCAAGTATTAGCATCTATAAACCGTGTGAATTAATTTTTATTTCGCAATGAGGCAATTTAAATTTGTTATTTACACAAATACAACCAATTTATTTTTTATGTGTGAGCTATTGTTGTCCGTGGATGTGTGTAATGCTACTGAAGTGTAGTTGTTATGCATACGAAAATTAATTAGTTGCATATTTTGCAAATTCGATGGCCTAACCGTACTTTTTATTTTGACTGCCGCGTGTAACTCTCCCATAGTTGCGGTTTTGTTCTTGAGAAACCCACAACAGGTCTGATATTTGCATTTTCTGATTTTCGTTGCTTCTAATGCTATGCGGTATAAAACTTTATAACTTTTAATTTCTATTATTCTTCAATTATCGATTTTCTTGTACTGATATTTTTTCTTAGGAACTAAATGTTTTACCTTAATTTCTTTTAGCTTCTTTACTGTGAGATACTCAGCTGTATTAATTATTTCTATCCCATTTATCCCATATGGTTGATAATACAGTAAATATACTATGCCCTGTATTCAAACTAGTCCTTTTTAGACTTTATATGCTGATGACTAGTTTAGTGTTAACCATTTGTAAAATTGCCGTTCAACTTTTTTTTGATTTTCTTTTGATCGTCACCAAGTTGCATTCCTATAAATAAAAATATATTAATTTTAGAAAAAAACATGCGTCTCCCTTATCTATGCTAATTCTACAATTTAATTAAGATTGTCGATCTAATACATCTATAGACATCTCTGAGATTTTTTACTTAAAAACTTTTAGCAATACATCAAGCATTTGTCGTTCTATAGTACATTGTGTTACTCTTGGTTGATTCATTAAATGGTTTGTAGGAATATAGGTCTAAGTACCATAAATTAAAACTGGTAATGTTCAAATACATAAGATGCTTTGTTTTTTAGTGTTTTACTTAATCTGTTAAACAATATCTAGATAAGATTTTGTTATTTGTTCTTTCGAATTTTTGGTTTTTTGTCGTAACATAATTTTCAGCATATTTAGTTAATAGAACCCATTTGAACTTCTGGGATCAATCATACCAAACGCTTTCTCCGTGCATAGTTTATCTGGTTGAATATTTTATTAATGCAGATTGAAAATATAGTAAAAAGGTCTAGCAGTAGTAGATATGAAACACCATCTTGGTTGGAGACAATTTTCAAGTTAAAGATAAAGGGAAAAAGCAAAACAAGAACGCCAGGATTGCATCTTGTAAATGCTAAAATTAAAGCATTAGCTTTACTGCAGATAATATTGCAAGAAGATAGTAAAATTAAAAAAGAGCATGATACATTATACTATGGAGGTGAAAATGAAACAAGGCTATAATAAAATATAATTTATTATTGATAAATATTATAACGAGGGGTTAATAGAATTTAAAAGAATAAAAATAACATGACAGCTTGTTGTGAGCAGTTGTAATTCCTATGCAATAACTATATTAATAAGAAAGGTATACAAATAAGTTCCTAATATCCTAGAAGCTTGAAATATCCCCTCAAAGGGTAATTTTTTACGACACGACCATCCTTGTGCATACACCCATATCACTGTTAGAAAAGTTTTTTTATTCCGTTAAAGAAGAAATCATGCGTCTGCTTCTTCAAAGATTAGCACAAATTAGTTCATCTGCACGCGTTTGCTGTTGTTCATCCGTGGTTGTCACGGAAGGTCAGATTAACTCTATTGCAGAGAGAAGCTACTGGGTGTCTTAAATGTTAATAAGTTAAAGAATATTATGATACCTATTTCATGTATATCAAAATAATATGTGATGACCTATCAACTAGGCAAGAATTTTAAAAACACCCTTATATATTAAAATAAAAATAGAATAACAAATGTAAAAATAGTAAATGTTTATCCTGAAGATGTAAAATAGTGAAAAGCAAGAGAAGTATGTAAGAAATGTGATAAGTAAATTTACGTTACATAACAAAACAAATAATAGTAGAGAAAGGATTTGTAATTTAAAAAAAAATATAGACGATTTCAGCATAAATGCGTGGTTATCAAATTATAATATAAAAGGAAAAAAGTTACGGCGAACGATCCCTTAGAGAGGGGCAAATGTTGACTCCTACCATATCTGAGTTATAGAGATATTAGTTTTAGGAGTTATTAGCAGCGTAAAAACAAAGACTTTTCAAACAAAATGGAGAATGGAACAACTAAACCAAGAGAAAAAGGTAAATCATTAAAGGAAAAACAAAAAGAGGTTAAATAAAAAGCAAATATATTAATGTTAAAGAAAAATGAGTGGCAGAAATTAATTGTTTGATAAAGATTATGAAATAACAAACACAAACAACTAAAATTTATACAAGTGCACAAGGAGGAAAATTAATAATAACAGAAAAGAGCACATTTAAATAGATGATAGAAGATTAGCAAAAGCTTTTATCGATTATTTAAACTGGTAAAGACATAAGATGTGCACTGGAAAAAGAACAGGGAAGTATTACTTAGGATTTCGATAAGAAGCGTTAATTATAAATGCGATTTGTGTTGTTAATAATGTAACAAAGATTATAAGACCCATATAGATAAACAAACACTTTTTGTGAATTGTATACCTTCAATGAGCTAGAATTACACAAGAAAAGAATACCTGGAATAATAAGTACACTAATTCGATTAGATATGGAAAGATCAGAAGTTGTGGTTTTGTTACCAGTTCAAAAACACAATAATAATAATAGGCCAGATATAATCTAGAGATATAGAAGGGTCTGGAAGAGGCTATGTTAAAGATAGAAAAGGGAAGCTAAAAATATGCAAAAAGAAAACAAAAATACTAATTTCTTCAAGTTTGAAGAAGTTGAAAATTTTAAATATTTGTGTGCAATAATAAATAATAATTATCAAATAAGTTTACAAGCAATACAAGGGATGAAAGTGGGAAATACGGCTTATTTTAAATAAAAAATATTTATGTAAGGCTATAAGTACAACTACAACATTAAGGGTGTGTAAGTTGGCAATTCAACCAGTAGCAAAGTAAACAACAGAGACTATGTATTATAAAGGAGAAATCAAATAAAAACTAAAAATATTTGAGTGAAGAATTATAAAAAGACCATATAGATTAAAAAGATGAATAATAAAATAATATAAGACTAAAAAAAATTAAAATATTGAAAAGGAACAATATGGTAAATCAAAATACGAAAGATGTGATGGTATGGACATATAAATAGAAAGAAATAAAAATTATTGCAAAATATCTAGGAATGGAAACCGCAAGAAGTAAGCTGAAAATAATTTAGGTAATCACGTAATAGACAATACTAAAATGCAAGGAATTTTAGTTTCCCCATAATTTTTTTCAAATAGCTTTATAACAGTCATAAACTGTAAGATAAGAGAAACGGGTTGATCATTCTAGCGGTTCTCTTCTTTTCAATCACCTATTTGGTAACTCACTTTACTATCCTTTTTTGTTGTTTATGTTTTTCTTTATTTTATAACATAACTAGTCTCGTTTTTGCCTTACTCGCCATTCTTTATGTTGTCCAATAATAAAAATTTTCTGCGAGTTTAAGCTTTGTTGTTTTATATTTAAACCTGCCTTTTCGATATTTCTCTTTTGCTGTCGCCTAATTGTTAATTGTTTTTTAAATTCTTTTCTAATTTAGTAACCCCGAAGGTTAATTGGGCGCACTTAAACATAAAAATTTAAATAAGTGTTTGGAAAGTGAGAAGAACGATAGAGTAGTTAAATTTTTCTAATAAAATGTCTAAAAGATGTAAGTAATTGGAAGACAGCGAGGAAAAGTAAAGGCTAGAGAGTGCTAATCATCGAAATAAATTTGCATTAAGAAGACAAGCGACGTTTCAACGCTACAATTATTTCACTATTTGTTAAGATCAAAATGCAAAAGCAAAAATTGATGTATATGCTGACAAAGGTTTTAATTCTAAATAAGAAAAGTAAATAACTCCTCAAATCTCTTTGAAAAATAGAAGACATGGAAGCGTCATGAAGAAAAGTTTAGATAAGATAAAGCAAATCCTTGTATTAAAAATAAACAAAAGAATATAGAAGACAAGCACACTATGAATGCAGAGAAAAATACGGAAAGCAAGGAGAAACAGAGATTTAAATTAGAGAATGGTGAACTTGAACAAATATTTCTAAAGTATTTCTGTTAACATCTGTGCTCTGTGACATTCCTGTTTGTCAGTATTCGTTCCAGCTTTTACAGGTTTATTATTTTTTTAATTTGCTTTATCAGTATTTAAACATTAGCGCTTTTTTACATTAAGGGTTTTAAACATTTAAATTGTTAACCGTTTAAATTTATATACATCACTTACTGCTTTACCATTATCATTAAGTTCCAGAGTTTTGTAATGAAACGTTATTTCTTGTAGCTTTAAAAAGCTTTTTTCATTATGTAAAGTTACAAGAATTTTCCACTACTTTTTATACTTTTTTGTAATGTTTATTTTTATGTGATTTTTCGCTTACGGGGCTAGCCTTTATTTACATTTTTTTCATTTGCATTTATTTACAGATTTTTATAACTTAAATTTATACAAAGCATTTTTAATTGACTGGTAGATTTTTAAAATCAAATAGAATGTATGCTTTATTGGCCATGATTTAATTTCTAATATATCCTCATAAACATATTTATTCTGATTATCAGGGTTTGGGCTAGAGCTTTTTGTTTAGTTAAATATCTCCTCTTTACTGATCGTTTATTTTTTGATCATTTATGGAATAAACAGGCAAACAGACAGCATTTCAACAATTTATTGATTTGCCTTTGCCATTTATTTCACTGCATTAAAAAGTGCTATTTGATTGGATAGAATGTTGTTTTGTTTAATTACTAAATTTAACTTTTAACACTACGTTTAACTCTTTATGTCTGTGGTTATTTTGGTGTATTTTGCAGATTTTCCCTAAAGTAATTTTTTTTATTAATGACTTTTCAAGATAAATATATTAAGATGAATTTTATAAAACAATTTATAACAAAAACAGAGTTAAAAGCGCAAAACTAAAACATCAGAAAAGACTGGATAAAATATGAACATGTTATGCATGAAGTATCTGGAGCATAGCTAGGAAAACAAGCAAAAAAACATACGACATTGGATGATTTGACGAAAATTATAAAATTGTACTGAAACACGAAAATTAGGCATGGATATACTGATTAAAAACAGTTTTAAAATTAAGAATACCTTTGACCAAACGGAACACATGGGAAAGAAATTTAAAAAATCTGGTGTGAACATCACAAGACTTTCCTTATCCTATTATTATATACCAGAGAACCTCGCAGGCTTCGTCGACGAAGCCTGATCTAGACGCCAGGCAGTCGTGTAGAACATTCCACATGTTTTGCGTACATTTAACACTACAAACAATAGAAACGTTGGGAGGAATTTCCCTTGTAATAAAAATATTTAAATAATTCAAAAACGGTTAAAGTTAGAAGGCTGATTTTTTGCGCCGAATTATCAAATATAGTTGTGAATGTGGTGTTCAAGTTTCAAGGAAATCGGTTGAAGCGTCAAGGAGGACAATTATATTATAAGATTATACCGGGTCCATCGTATCGGCCCTGCAGTGCTCTCGTCCCGGAATTTGTTATTTTAAAAAAGGACGAGGCACGAGTTCATCGTCTCGATCCTGCGCTGCTCTCGTCTAAAAATTTGTTATTTTAAAAAAGGACGAGGCGCGAATCCAACACTAGAAAGCTGATTAAAATAAACAGTACAAGACAATAATTTACTCGTACTTAAAATTTTGCTACGTCACTGAAGGTAACCGTGCGAGCTCGCTCGCACAACCTTCGCCATTATCGCTTGCGTGCTCGCGCCAAGCCTCCCCGTCGGCCCGGAGTCGGCCCGGTAGCTCTCCGAGCGCGCTGTGTGTCCGTTTAATTAATTTTTAATCAGCTATAACTTATTTATTTGACCTCGGATCAAAAAATTTCATTGTAATTCTTTGTTCGTCTCGGTCTGATCTATCCGGTAATATCAATTTCCCGAAACTTTTTATCAACACCCGGTATATTCAAAATCCTGATCTTCAATAACTTTTATTTTAAATATATTTTAATATTTTAAATTCATGTTTATGTCATGATAACAAATCATTTTTATTCTCATAAATTTTTTGTATCTTCAATCGTTTATATTCGCGACCGCTTTGCGACCAATTTTGCGACCTTGCGACCAAACGACTAGGGCCGATTTTTGCCAAAAGCTTCGCACTGCGTCCCCTACCTACAAGTAACTTGCATACCAAATTTCAAGTCTCTAGCTCTTACGGTTCTCGAGATATCTTGTTTGCTGACAGACAGATACACACACACACACACACACACACACACACATGAACCAATGTCTCAAACCAACTTTTTTGGTGTCCTGAGGCTATATTTCGTCCAGAAATGTGAAAAACTGAGTAGGTCAAATTTCCGCCGATTACATTACTTTCCTTATAGGATAAGGAAAGTAAAAATCAAAGGTACATTACATAAATGAAGCCTATGATTGGAGTATTACAGTATTACAAAACTAAAGAAAGTTTATTAGTGAGAAATAAAAAAGCAAAATTTGAGAGATTTGAAGAATTACTAGATTATCAAGACCACGAAGAAAAAGAAAGAATAAGAAGCGGAACAGGAAGAGGAAGTTATAGAAGAAAGACTTTTAACTAAAAGCAAGATGAATAGAACAATAACTTGAAAGGGGAATAATTAAAGCAACAATAAAGCTAAAACGACATTAAAATCTATGGGGAAAATGGAGTTTCTCCTGAAATCTTCATAGCAGAATTAACAAGTCTACTAAGAAAAATAATAACTGAAAAGAAATGCCCAACTTATAGACTCTTCAAAACGCAGTTTAAAAATATTAGTTATATTATTAATAAACGGACTGCATATAATACAAAAAAAAGAACTAAGCTAAGGAAGACTTTAGAAGAGGATAGTTGACATTAGACCAAATTTTTATAACGAAGCAAATCCTGCACAATTTGTAGATTTAGATCTGTACATTTGATTTATTGATTTCAAGAAGACGTATGATTCTATAATAAAAACAAAAATTTACAAAGCTTTCAAGATATTAAATGTTACTAAGAAATCAATTAATCTAATCAAGATGTTATATAAGAAAACTTTTATAGTACATTGGGGGATTGAAGAATTGATTTTTATCATTTAAAGAAAAGGATTAATTATTTACAATAACAAACAATAATGTGTAAGCTTTACTGACGACTTGGCGTTAATGGCAAGAAGAAGGAAGAAATTAGAAAAAATGTTTGCAAACCTACAAGATACGGCACTAAAATACGGACTTCTAATAAATGGAGAGAAAACAAAACTTTTGGATAAGAAAACAGCAACTGAACATGAAATAAATTACATTAAGTTGAACGTTTTAACTAATAAGGAGTTTGGTTTTAGAAAGGTAATGCAGATCGAATACCTAAGATTAATAGTAACAAATAATTGTCAAGAAAAGATACAGGACCTTCATAATGTGACGCAAACGTTAAAAATTTATTATAAAAAACTACGCAAGATAAAATTTCTATTCTTTTTTTTATTATGATGATGAATAAATGAATTGCAATGCAGCGTGTTTTAAATATGACTATCTTCACTACAGATGGTCATTTCAACCCTTTCCCGAAATTCCGCAGACATGGCCAGAACCTCTTCAGTGATGCGATTCTTGAATTTGTCGATGAACTGGGGCTTATTTCGATAAACTCTATCTTTAGAATAGCCCCATAAAAAGAAATCACATGGGTTTAAATCGGAGGAATTTGGGGGCCACTCGATGTCACCTGGTATATTACAGGGGGCGTCCAGACTCTTTCCAAAGACTTCTGTGAGGATGTCAAAGATGCCCTGAATCCGACGGGCGGTGGCTCCATCTTCCTGAAACCAGTATTGGTTGGCTCACCTTTCGTCTCCCACAATTGGAATGAATTTCTCAAGAACTTCTGTGCAATAAACTTCTGCATTCAGATAGTTTGTGGGAAACAGTGGGCCGACAATTCCATGGTGGGGAATTTCACACCATATACCAACTTTCTCTGGGTGCAATCGGCAAACTTTGGTCAAATGTGGGTTTTTGGCACCCCAATGTCGGTAGTTTTTTTTTATTGACATAGCCAGCTAGTTGAAAATAGGCTTTACCCATGAAATGTTTAATTTTTCTTCCAAACCGTCTCCATGGACACTTTTGCAAAAGTGAATCTTTTGCAAGTATTAACCTGGGTCAGAAACGTTTGGATTTGAATCTTACACGGAAATACATTTAGTTCCTTGGTGAACATGGTGTACAGAGCTCACACTCACACCGAGTCGAGCTGCGCCTTTAGAAACCGAAATTTTGGGCTCTTGTTCATAAAACTCCCGAGCTTGTTCTGAGGTCTTGAGAATGACTGATCTGGCTGTTCTTGACAAATTGTCATCCACTACACTTCCTGTCTTCTCACACTTTCCAATCAGCTTATTATAACATGGTAAAAAAGACAATTTAAATATAGAGCACATTTTATCAAGGTATTTTTACCTTGCTATTGTAGAGACAGGTAAATAATGTGGTTGTGAAACTTGGCCTTGAAGGCAGTTAGCGTTCCACTAGCACTTCGGCCCGTCTTGTAAAAGGCAGTTGCAATAAGAACCGTTACTTCGGTTGAATAGCTGGTCTTAGCTGACGCCGTATTCAGTGTAAAGAAAACTCCAAACATTGACCTAGCTATAACTAACGTCACATATAAAATTTTGACTATAGTAATAAAGCACTCTTTTGCGAGACATAATGAAGGCCCTGTAGAACTAAAACGCTAAAGCGCACAAACAAAGCGATTATACAGGGCAGCAAAACTAAAAATATATGGAACAATAACAAGACCAACAGTTCTATATGGATACAAATGGCAACATTGAACATTTTGGAGAGGAAAAATACAAACAGACGAATTAGGTTGATAGAAAAACAAACAAAATTTTAAGGGATTTACAACAGATGGCGCTACTAGTATTTTTGCCTTCAGTACATACCGTAATCAACTACTTCATGACAAAGCGCCATCATTAGTGCAAACAAAATCCAATTTCCGGGAACTGTTATATTTTTTGTTTCTAGTTGAAGAAATTGGCAGCTGAAAATCTCTGTTTACTTCCCGAAGCTTATGGTGAACATGCTCTATCGATTTCAACTTGTAAGCATTGGTTTCGATGATTCAAAAATGGTGATTTTGACACGGAAGACAAGGAGCTCCCGAGCTAGTCGAAAAAGTTTGTAGATGCAGAATTGGATGTATTACTTGATGTAGATTTATGTTAAGCGCTTGAAGAATTGCTAGATTGCTTGGGTGTTGATTTATCGACAGTTGCTAAACATTGGAAGGCAAATGGAAATGATTTAAAAAAAAAGTCGAGAGATGTCGAAAGACGTTTTTCCACCCGCGAACAGCACAAAGGCACAAAAGGAAGGGTTTTTTTGCATTATATCGTGACTAGTGATGAAAAATGGATTCGTTACGAGAATCTAAGAGCAGAAAAATCCGATTTATGCCCAGTCAACCATTATCATCGACCTCAACATCGATGCCAAAGTGAAACATCCATGGTTCGAAGGTAATGCTCTGTATTTGGTGAGATCAGAAGGGTATAGTAATTTATGCGTTACTGGTCAAATTGAACTACGCGTTGAAAGAGAAACGACCATTTTCCAGCACAGCAACGCTCGGTTACATGTTGCAAAACAAGTCAAAATCTATTTGGAAACACTTCGATGGGATGTTCCACCCTAGACGCTGTATTCATCAGACATTTCCTTTTCTGACTACCATTTGTTTCGATCGATGGCACAAAGCCTATCTCAGCTACGCTTCAATTCTTTTGAACATATTAAAAAATTGGTCGATCCATGGATTACATAACAGGACGAGGAATTCTTTTGTCGCGGAGTCAAAAATATGGAAAAAATTTGTAGATAACAATGGACAGTTCTTTGATAAAACTCGTATTTTCTAATTTTTTTCGAAATAAACATTTAATTTGACAAAAAATTCTTTAAAATTAAATCTAAGCCACAATATTTCACACGTAGTCAAATTGCAAAGATTGAGATAGTTGAGATGTCACAAGAGTGCCAAAAGATCGGCTAATAAAAAAAGTACCAGCAGCAGAAAAGGGTAGCAAAAAACGAAGAGAAGGACAGACACAAAGATTTATGCTCCCAGTATTTTCGTGTATGCTGTTGTGTTAAGAGTTTGCTTTTATACATGGACTATAAACAAGATTTAATGATCAATGGCAACTACAAATGCAACCAAATTAATTAACTCCAATTAAGCTTGCAAAACAAATTTATCATCATTTTTATTAACGCACGCTGATTGAGCGCGATGCTGGGAGCTGGCAGCCCGTAATCGTTTTATTAGCCGATCTCGTTCGTTATTAACCGCCTGGCACACATATAAATCACCTGCAGCCATTAACTGCTTCATTCGCTGCAACAATCTCATTACACGTTTCGAACACAATGGCTGCTTAGAACCTGTCGAACGGCGAGCCGGCGAGAATGCACCGAAAGCGGCGCCGCTCTGAGGTGTAATTAGCGGTACCCGGCTCGTAACTCTGTGGAACAATGCGGCCGTTCGAAATTGAGCGGCGACAAAGCAGGAAGACCGCCGTTGTCGTCATTTCCGAGGCGCTGGTATTGTTGCCGGATAATTTCGATTGCGGATTCGACGCGGCGCCGCTGGATTTACAAATAAAAGCTCGCGAGACGCGGATGGAGCGGCGCTGATTTACTTCTGCACATCTGCCATTACCTTTGCTCGAGAGTGGTCGCCGCACTGCTGTTTATGACCATTGTTATCAGTCCTGTTATCTTGACACACATACCAGCTTCTTTGCCGTTCTTGTGTTTTGTCACCAATTAGTTCTTACGTATAAAAGAATATGTTTACTAGCATTTTATTAGTGTCTTATTAGTTATTGTTGGTGACATACTTAACTACTGATTTCTAATTAAAAATGTAAATTCTGGACACTTTCAAGGTCATTATAATTAAGATAACGTAATCGAAATTAATATAGAGTAATCCTAAATGGTCCTTATTAGAAATGAGCGATCCGCTCATTAGTTACTCAAAAGAACCAGCTCTTGGTAGGGAGTGGGTGGGTTATGACACAAAATAAGAGCGGTAGCTCTTCGATCTCCCGCCTCGATCTGACTCATAAGAGCTGATTCTTTTGAATAACTCATGAGCGGATCGCCTATCTCTACTAGAGAGTGAATGAGTTATGACTCACAAAATAAGAGCGGTAACTCTTCGATCTCCCACTCGATTCTCGCTCTTTGGCTGTCGTGCGGTCTGCGCATATGCGAGCAGCTTTTGGTTCTTCCGTCTCGATCTGACTCGCTGATCTGATTCACTCCCGAAACTTGATCTCGACTTGTTTCTGATTCCGACAACCCGCAGTTTTTTGCGACTTTGCTTATTCTATCTATCAGTCTTCGCCTTTATACAGCTTGGTATGTAATATTTATCTATAACATCTATAATATAACATTTAAACGATTTACGTTATTTATAATATTTTGTTGTTATTTTAGAACCAAATGTCGGTAAGACCTAGTAGGTTGTCGAGTGATATTTAGCACCATTTTACCAAAGAAGGAAAAGGAAAATGCAGTTATTGTCAGGGAAAAATAAAATTTAAATAAAACGTTGTTGAATTAAACAGTTCATTACAATTGGTTTTATAATGGTAGCAGTAATAGCCTAACTGATATAGCCAGTAGGCACAAATGTAGCAGAAAAATGAGTTATGAGTTATAAAAAGCTCTTTTTGGTTAGTGAGCGATCTGGATCTGATCCCAGAGATGAGTCACTTTGCCCATCTCTAGTTCTTATGTACAAAAAAGGAGACGCAACAAAATAAATTACAGATCTGTAGCTTATTATCACAAATGTATAAACTACTGTCGAAAGTAATGACAAAGAGATTAATTAATAAACTTGACTTATCAGCCATTTGAACAAGTTGGATGTCGTAAAAACTATGGAACGCTAGACCACTTGCTTAAGTTCAGAGTCCTAATAGATAAAACCACAGAATACAACCTACCTATATACCTACCGTTTGTTGGTTACGAAAAGGCGTTCAATAGTGTAGAGCACTAGGCTATAATGGACGTTCTTCAAAACGGAAGAATAGACTCCAGACCTTCCACCTTATCCAGGACATATACAAGAATGCAACATCGTGAGGATTAGGCCTTGCGGCCTGTTCCGGTTCTGAGGTCTTCCTAGATCTCGAGTTCCTCTTCCTGTCTGCATGTTTCTTCCCTCTTATCTAGTAACTGATTATTTAGATTCGTATTGGTTGTACTTGTAGCTCGTTTCTGATGTGTTTGTTAGTAAATCTGTCTAACCGGCTGCATCCTCTTAGGTACCTTATCTCTGCAGACTAGATTTCGATATGGTCCCTTGTTGTTATTGTCCATGTTTTGCTGCTATATAGTAATGTAGGGACGCCATTACTTTTTAAAATTTTATCTGTGTCTCCTTTCTTGTTTTGTTTCTTAATGCTCTTCTTATAGTAACGCAGATTCTCTGAATGTGGTTATTTTTTGTCGGTGTCTTGGTCATGGTTGTATGAGACATCGCAACATAAATATCTGAAATTTTGTATTTGTTCTCGATTGGTGTTGTTAATAATAATTTAAGATCTTATGGGTTGCTTTCCTTGGAAAGCAATTATATTTGGCAGTTGTAATCCTTTTGATATGCTGTTTAATCTGTAACTTGCTCGTTGTAAATTGTCTTCTGAATTTGCAATTATAGCCTGGTCATCTGCGAACAGTATTGTATTTATATATGTATTTGTATTTATTTGGATTTCCTTTTGTGCGTCTTGTTTCCATGCCTTTATTATGTTGTTAATATAAATATTAAACAGAATGGGTGATAGGCCACATATTTGTCTTAGACTTTGATTTGTGCATGACAGGATTTTGCCTTCGTCATTGTTTTCTCTAGTGACTTTGGTGTTGTGAAAAAGACTTTTTATTGCTTTTATCAGTTAATATAGAAATCCATTTTTTTCTAAAATTTTATTCTTGTAACCTTGTCGAATGCTTTAGTGAAGTAGCCAAATGCTATATGTATTTCTAAATTACGTTCTCTAGGTTTTTCTATGATCTGCTTCAAGGTGACGACAGCATCTATACAGGATCGTCTTTTGCGAAAGCCATTCTGTTCTCCTTCTAGGATCACTATGGGTATTGTTTGCATTTTCCTTGTTAAATTATATCCTAAATTTAGCGAAATTATGTCCTTATAATTGTTGCAATATGTTCTATCGCGTTCTTTGAAGAGTGATTTCATTTTAGCTGTGGCCCATTCTTGAGAAATTTTAGTTTGCTTCCAGCGCATATTAATAAAGTGTAGTAATCTTAGTTTTAGAAACATTTCTTCGTATTTAAGTAGTTCAGTATTAATTTATAAAATAAGTCTATTGCATTTTCTAATTCTTGTATAGTTATATCATCTACGATTAAATTTGTCTCTTGTAAATTTATATCTTCGCTATTATTAGCTTCGTCTTCTTCTTCCGAATTGTACCACAGTTTCTTATAATGTTATTTCCACTTTCCAGTTTCTATAATATTTTTCCTCTTTATTGAGGTGCTTTGTAATTTTATATGACGATTCCTGTCGCCGTATTTATTGTTCTTCTATACGTGTTATATAACTATCCCAGAAATTACGACAGGCTTCTTTTATAGCTTTTCTTTGAAATGATATATGTTTTGTTTTGTTTTTGATGTTAGGTACTGTTGATATGTTCTGTGTTTGTTATCTATTAATAATTTTAGTTTGTTATTCTATATATTGGATCCTTTTCTCTTGTAGTTCTTCCGGATTGTCCCTAGGGCTTTTGATACTTTGTGTGTAATTGTTTTTATGACTTTCCATTCTTCAGTTATATTTTCTTTTTTTCTTCTTGGGACAGATAGTTTAGTAAACGTGTTTGTTATAGATGTTTGGTGCTGTCATTTTGCAGTAGGTGTGTTTTATATGTTTCTTTTGTAGTTCCTTTTTTATGTTTTGTATTGAATTTTACCTATGGTTTTGAGATGGTTATTTTACTTATTACTAGGTAATGGTCAAAGCCTATGTCATTGTCTCTGTATACATGTATGTTCGTAACTAGCAAGGCTGGTTTGTTATTTACTATGATGTAGTCGATTAGGCTTCTAAAACCTCTTTGTGATTTTCAGATTATTATATGTAGCAGACTATCGTAATTCAATTCCGTTATTGTTTATTGTTTGTTTCCCGTATAGGCCGACTATGTTTTGGATTGGTGTATTCCCCACCCTAGTATTTAAATCTCCTGCTAGTATTATATAGTTATTTGGTTGCACTTATTAATGGTGTTTGCAGAATATTTGGGTTTCGGAGTGTTTTCCTTCTTCTGGAGCATATAGTCCTATAACAGTGTTTTTGTTTTTAAATCAAATTTCAATATTCTTTTTTTATGCATTTATAGTTTTGCACAGAATCTTTCCATTATTTGTCTATTATAAGTGCTGCACCTGCACTTGATTTCTGATTTTGTGTGACTCCACTCCATATGATAAGGTTTTTATCTATATCAGCTGCTCCTTTTAGTTTTTTCTTGGTTTCTATTGTTACCAATATATTACTAACATTTTTCTTTCATTATACTAAAAATTTTTAATATTTTTAGTGTTGAGTACCAATCCATAGCTATAGGTAAGTTAGATGGTAGGGTTGCTACCTTGAGGCCTTCTAACTTGCCCAATTCTTCTGTAAGAGTGTGTTTTTTCTTAACCAAAATTACCAGTTTTAGAGCGCCAATGTTAACCAGGTGGTACGACGTGAACGTAAGAGTAGGACTACTGTTGATACTGCTATATAGTGACATAACAACGATGGCGTTTGTCAGTTTTTATAAGTTAAGCACATTGGCATTTACTTTACTTCTGAAACCATATCTTACCAACTTTACCCCCCGAATGCAACATTCACCGTTAAATTACAAAAAGAATCAAAACAAGTAAAAATAGAAAAAAGATTAAGACAGAGAGGTAATATGGCTCCGAAACTGTGCACAGGTGCTTTGGAGGATGTGTTTAAGAGACTAAAGTGGGAAAACAAGGGAACAACAAAACGGAGAAATGCTAAATAATCTGAGATTTGCCGACGACGTGGTGCTGATCACAGACAAAATTGAGGAACTGCAATAGGTGCTGGAAGAATTAAATAAATAACCGAAAAGAATATAATTGAGAATGAATAACAAAAAAGCAAAATACATATTAAGTATAATGGAAGAAAACGAAGGATGGATAACAACAGTCAACGAGGAAATAGAGCAGGTAGAATAATATATCTATTTAGGACAAGAAATGACCAAAGAAAGGCCAAACCAGGCGGCAGAACCAAAGAGAAGAATAAAACAAGGATGAAGTGCTTTCAGAATGGTTAAGCTATGTGTTTAGAGGAACGTCTGAAAACTACCAAAAATTCCAAGTCCATAACCAGTGATGACGTATGACACAGAGCAGTATTAAACAAAATTGAAGCAGCTCAAAGAGGAATGAAGCAGTTAATGCTGGATATATCGCTGTGCGACAAAAAAGAAACACATTGATAAATCAGAGAACAAGTGTAGAAGACGTAGCAGCTAAGATGGTAAGACATAAATGGAAATGGACAGAACAGTTTGTTAGAATGGACGAAGAAAAGTAAGCAAAAAATCATACAATGAAGGCTTGAAAGAGAAAGAGAAATAGGAACGACTAAACATGAGATGGATTGATGACATCAACAAAATTACAGGCCCAAAATGGATAGAGCTGGCATAGGATAGAGAACGGTGGAGGGCAATGAGGGAAGCCTATGTTTAAGGATAGAAGACAAGGGCTAACTACAGAAGAAAAAGAATCCTAATTGAACTTGAGGCAGACTTTCCTGAATAAAACACAAAATACTGAATTTATCTAAATTTTATTGTTATCAATATAAAGCACAGACTTGGCAGTTACGTATGAAATATTATGGCAAAACCGATATCTCAATTAAACATAACTTAAAATTTTATCTTCCATTTTATTTTTAGATTTAAGTGATATTTATAGCTTTAAATTTCTCTTTACGATATATTTTTAGAATAATATAGTTTTTATCAAATATTTACTGTAGTCATCATTATCTTCATGGTAATAAACAGTATTGAATGCTTTCTTCTTTATTTCGATAAATATCATCACGATTAAAATCAACATTTCTTCGATATTTTCCTTATTCTTTACAAATATTACTTTTTTTATCTGTCCTCTAAAAATCACCAGAAACGCCGTATATTTATGAACTGGATTTTATAGAACATAGCAGTTGATAGTCATTTTTGCAAAAAAAAAAACTCATATCGAGCAATGAAGCCCATTTCTCTTTGAATGGCTTTATGAATAACTAAAATCAACGTGCGCATCCACCAAAATGCACTGCTTGGTATGCATTGTGGATTGAGAGAATTATTGGGCGCTACTTTTTTGAGGACAAATCTGGCAATGCTGTTACTGTCAATAGTGTACGTTATAGGAAGATGCTAAACAACTTGTTTTTCAACGAAACCAATGATTCGAACTTTAATGAGATATGCATTGAACAACATGGAGCCATATGTCACGTGGATCTCTCACTTTACTTCAAATCTAATTTCCTAACCCCATTACAATAGGTGTCGCAAAATCATAATTCTATCGAAAGATGCTTTCATTTTGCAAATGGCATTTCATGTTATCACGACTTTGACATTTTTGAAGTAAACAGAAGCAGAATACACGTAGACAAACCATGAATTATTATACTCTTTCAAGAACGTGGCTGGTAGCTGTTCGGTCGAGAATATCAGTGCTGTGGCTGTAGATGTCTAAGAGCGACGGCACCATAATGAGAAATTGAGAGTCTAAGAAACATTAGCGCACTTAGAGTTGCAGTTCCGTCCTGTGAAACCAAACGTTTTTCAGTTGGAGTATATTGAGATTTGGCGTAAAATATTGTTGAATAATATTCAACGTATTGATTCAAAGTAACAGTAACGCATTGGTTTCTCTCATCAAAAAAGGAATGACCAATGATCCACAGTTTACTCCCTGCACATCAAATAGCGGATAAACTTATTATAGTTATCACTCCAACAACGAAAATTTTGCTTATTACAATTGCTTCATGTGGCACACATTTTAAGAAAATTTCACCAATAGGAAAGCTTCTGTGCAATAACTATTAATATGGATAAAAAAGGTTTTGTTGTTTTGTCATATTGTTCAGAATACAAAAAAAAATATAAAAGCGGACAAATAATACTGAATCGATATAAAGATCAAGTGCAAATAATACAAAGCAGACTACAAAAGACTGAGCAAGGTAAAGAGTGTTCATTATCACACCAGTGACCGAGAAAGAGTTGAAAGACGCACTAAATACTAAGCAGAAAATTTTAACTAACCACAGTACTAAGGTAAATATAGAATAGTAAAGTCACGGCTTATTGTAAACACAAATATGAAAACACTATTAGAAGAGAACAAATCATAATAGGGGGAGTAAGGGAATTTTGATATCACGACGAACTGAAGATCAAAACAAGAAACAAGATATGAAACTTAATAAGCACAAGGAGTTTTCTATGAGGTAAAAGCTCTGTTGACCTTGATAACAGAATATAATTAGGGAAGACGTAAGGCGTGGAGCACTGCCTTATATGGTGATGACACCTGGACTATGGGCATTAGCAAAAACCAATAATTGGGACCAAGTGTGTGGTGTTATAAGAAAATGGTAAAGATAAAACAAACAAGCAGACACAAAAACCTTGGGAAGGGCGACACAATAGAGAAACCTACGTGTGAAAATCAAGAAGAGAAGGACTATGCTAATGGAGACATATTACATCATGCAACTATTATAGAATATATTAGAGGAAGATAGAAAATATATAATATATGCAAGAAATACTAACAACTGATGAAGATGAATGGAAGTCTGCAGCAAACTAGGTTGTATTAAAGAATAAAAGAAAAATATTTGAAAAGCAGCTGAGCAAGAGCATATTCCAGGCGAAAACTCATATTTTTTTAGTTCTGAAATTACTGCATAATAGTTGTGAATGGTGTGGTAGACTGCAAGGTGATATATCCAAGGATCATTTTCAATAAGACCTCAGCAAGCTAATATTGTGCCGCTAAATTATTGGAATAAAATGCCTCATCGTCGGGGTTAATTACATATTGTTCCGCAATATCCCTATGCTTGATTTATGATTATACTGCACTCCGCGGGCCTTAACCGTTCTAATGTGGTACGCATGCGGTTTCGTAACAGTTAGGCTGCGTAGTGAACGCACCGCTGATTTGCGACGTAATTGCCCCGCATTTCGCGCAGTCCATCATTTTCTTGGATGACTACTTTCAACTTCTTCCACGCGGCCGTGCGGGATGATGGGCTTTTTAGCGAAACTGGCTCATAACACGCTTCCTGCTTCGATTGCTCAACGAGTACGTCCTATGAATTATACATTGCCATTGTAAACATGGGTGCTATCCAGCTTCATAATGGTTTTCCATTAGCGGATGGGCAGGAAAGTACAGAGCGCTGCGCTTGTGTGTTTTGTGTATACTTCACTTTGGCAAAAAGAAAACTGAGGCTGCGCCGCTGAAAGTTCCATAAGTAGTTCATAAACCAACGAGTAAACAATCAGCGTTGCTAACTGCCTTAATTATGCAGCATTAGCGTACTGCAGCATAACGCAGAAGCAAAACAAATTCGCTTCGGGTGGGCCGAAGTTTCTCACATAAGTGGGTCAGGAGCGTTTAATTGCTCCGTGATTTGTTCCTAAGATGAAATTAAACGTGGACTGTTTTTGTCGACATTTCCGTCATACTTTGCTTTCCGTTACTTTGACCAAAGCTGAACCCCAGGTGCTCATACAAATTTGACAATATATGACCATAGGAATTTAACAAATTATATACGTAACAGTTTTTGGTTTTATCATCATTACTGTAGTATTTGTTAGTCAGTTACACAAGTGGAAACTTAATGGAGGAAGGTCTAGCAAATATGATTCAATTTTAATCATCTTTGTTACATAAAATTGAGAATTATGCTGAAAAACAAATTCGCTTCTGAATGTTTTTTTAATGTTTCCTTGGACTGTTTTAGCCGACCACAATAAAAGTTAGTAACAATGGTTTCCCGTTATTTTAAACATTGGTGAGGTATTTATGCAGAGATCCACCATATAGTTATGGTTTAAAATATATCATCTTTAAAATATATGAAGTCTTTTGAGTACATAATCGGTTTTTTGTTTTTCAACTAAGAGAAATAAAGAAAACTTGTGGTAGACCTCTGAATATTGTTCTCTGTTCTCAAATTTATTGGCGTGTACTGATTTGACTTTCACATTTTCAATCTGATATAGATCTCACCTGATGGTTTCTTCATTTACTTAAATATAGTAGCAAACTTTCGTTAGGTTAGTCTCGGTTTATATATTTTTTAAATGGTTGTCATTAAAAGAAAGCTGTGGTTTGACTTTCAATGTGTATGGTCACGAGCCGCTCCATTAAGTGCTTTGTTATTAGCAAAGCCAAGGAAAGTAAAGATCAAATACTGTGCTAATTCTTGTTAATGCCTAACGCAATAGCATTCGTGAGAAATAGCCGCCAATCTGCAGTATAGATAACCAAATAATGCTATATTTAACGATAAAAATATGCAGTTATCACAACAAATGTTTATCTACACACAGAACCCACACAGAAAATATATCTCACCAATAATTTATTACAATAGATAACCCAACCCAATTTCTTTATTCCAGAAAAACAAAGGCAGACTTTAAATGTATAAGTTTTAATAAGCAAACCAAATTGCAAGATTACGTTATAAAAATTTTCAATCAACATCACTAACAGATACGAAGTAGACAAAAAACCAGAAACCGAAAATACTCATCAACCATAAACCACCTTCATAGATAGTGATTACTTCCGTAAAACCTTGCAGAATCAACAAGTCAAATCACGACCCATATCAATCATAAGTTGCACGTCTATTATAAATTTTCTAACAGAAAAATATACTAAATTTACAATTATTATCAGACAAAACAAATATCTTATATACATAAAAATGTAACAATAATCTACAACCTTATATCGTTCAGCAGTCTCTACAATTCATTCTTCCCTTTCCAAACAATCGCCAGTAACCATAATCTGGAGAACATTTTAACAACAATGATGGAGAAAATGGAAACCCTATTAAATCTCCTCGTCTCTACGACCAATAAATACTGTGATTGATAATACACTTACGATGTCAGAATAGAACAAGGGCATACCCAAGAAGTAAAATACATTCTTATAAACCATTATGTCGACATAATGTTTACCCTAGAAGCTCACCTTACATTGAAAAGTCATCTCAAAAGCATCCTAGTGAAAAGGTCAGAGATGGTAATGCTATAATCAGCAAGAATATTATAAAACACTACGAAATGTCAAGTAATCTGAACCTCATCTTCAAGAAACCCGCATAGTAGTTGCAAATAACAACGTCAAGTTTATATGGCTGCTGCATACCAAACACCAGTTCCTAATCTATTTTACATACCTAGGCAATTGTTTTATATCTAATTGTAGTCCAGTATTAATTACTGTCAACGCATAAGTGAACAAAACCCCCAAATCAGCAATGTTACGTAAGAAACAAAGTAACTGGAAATTATTCAAAGCAGAAAATTTTAACTAACCACAGTACTAAGGTAAATGTAGAATAGTAAAGTCACGGCTTATTGTAAACACAAATATGAAAACACTATTAGAAGAGAACAAACCATAATAGGGGAAGTAAGGGAATTTTGATATCACGACGAACTGAAGATCAAAACAAGAAACAAGATATAAAACGTAATAAGTACAAGGAGTTTTCTATGAGGTAAAAGCTCTGTTGACATAAAATAAAATTACCCTTGATAACAGAATATAATTAGGGAAGACATAAGGCGTGGAGCACTGCCTTATATGGTGATGATACCTGGACTATAGGCATTAGCAAAAAGCAATAATTGGGACCAAGTGTGTGGTGTTATAAGAAAATGGTAAAGATAAAACAAACAAGCAGAAAAATAAACAAAAAGAGAAGGACTATGCTAATGGAGACATTACATCATGCAACTATTATAGAAAATATTAGAGGAAGATAGAAAATATATAATATATGCAAGAAATACTAACTGATAATGATGAATGGAAGTCTGCAGCAAACCAGGTTGTATTAAAGAATAAAAGAAAAATATTTGAAAAGCAGCTGAGCAAGAGCATATTCCAGGCGAAAACTCATATTTTTTTTAGTTCTGAAATTACTGCATAATAGTTGTGAATGGTGTGGTAGGCTGCAAGGTGATTGTATATATCCAAGGATCATTTTCAATCAGACCTCAGCAAGCTAATATTGTGCCGCTAAATTATTGGAATAAAATGCCTCATCGTCGGGATTAATTACATATTGTTCCCGCAATATCCCTATGCTTGATTTATGATTATACTGCACTCCGCGGGCCTTAACCGTTCTAATGTGGTACGCATGCGGTTTCGTAACAGTTAGGCTGCGTAGTGAACGCACCGCTGATTTGCGACGTAATTGCCCCGCATTTCGCGCAGTCCATCATTTTCTTGGATGACTACTTTCAACTTCTTCCACGCGGCCGTGCGGGATGATGGGCTTTTTAGCGAAACTGGCTCATAACACGCTTCCTGCTTCGATTGCTCAACGAGTACGTCCTATGAATTATACATTGCCATTGTAAACATGGGTGCTATCCAGCTTCATAATGGTTTTCCATTAGCGGATGGGCAGGAAAGTACAGGGCGCTGCGCTAGCAGCTTGTGTGTTTTGTGTATACTTCACTTTGGCAAAAAGAAAACTGAGGCTGCGCCGCTGAAAGTTCCATAAGTAGTTCATAAACCAACGAGTAAACAATCAGCGTTGCTAACTGCCTTAATTATGCAGCATTAGCGTACTGCAGCATAACGCAGAAGCAAAACAAATTCGCTTCGGGTGGGCCGAAGTTTCTCACATAAGTGGGTCAGGAGCGTTTAATTGCTCCGTGATTTGTTCCTAAGATGAAATTAAACGTGGACTGTTTTTGTCGACATTTCCGTCATACTTTGCTTCTCGCTCTTTCTATTTGACTTTTCCGTTACTTTGGCCAAAGCTGAACCCCAGGTGCTCATACAAATTTGACAGTATATGACCATAGGAGTTTAACAAATTAATATACGTAACAGTTTTTAGTTTTATCATCATTACTCTAGTATTTGTTAGTCAGTTACACAAGTGGAAACTTAATGGAGGAAGGTCTAGCAAATATGATTCAATTTTAATCATCTTTGTTACATAAAATTGAGAATTATGCTGAAAAACAAATTCGCTTCTGAATGTTTCTTTAATGCTTCCTTGGACTGTTTTAGTAACAATGGTTTCCCGTTATTTTAAAAATTGGTGAGGATCTTTACGCAGAGATCCACCATATAGTTATGGTTTAGGGTTAATCGCATCTTTAAAATATATGAAGCCTTTTAAGTACATAATCGGTTTTTTGTTTTTCAACTAAGAGAAATAAAGAAATCTTGTGGTAGACCTCTGAACATTGTTCTCTGTTCTCAAATTTATTGGCGTGTACTGATTTGACTTTCACATTTTCAATCTGATATAGATCTCACCTGATGGTTTCTTCATTTACTTAAATATAGTAGCAAGCTTTCGTTAGGTTAGTCTCGGTTTACATACCGTTTAAATGGTTGTCATTAAAAGAAAGCTGTGGTTTGACTTTCAATGTATAGTCACGAGCCGCTCCATTAAGTGCTTTGTTATTAGCAAAGCCAAGGAAAGTAAAGATCAAATACTGTGCTAATTCTTGTTAATGCCTAACGCAATAGCATTCGTGAGAAATAGCCGCCAATCTGCAGTATAGATAACCAAATAATGCTATATTTAACGATAAAAATATGCAGTTATCACAACAAATGTTGTGAAAATATATCTCACCAATAATTTATTACAATAGATAACCCAACCCAATTTCTTTATTCCAGAAAAATAAAGGCAGACTTTAAATGTATAAGTTTTAATAAGCAAACCAAATTGCAAGATTACGTTATAAAAATTTTCAGTCAACATCACTAACAGATACGAAATAGACAAAAAACCAGAAACCGAAAATACTCATCAACCATAAACCACCTTCATAGATAGTGATTACTCCCGTAAAACCTTGCAGAATCAACAAGTCAAATCACGACCCATATCAATTATAAGTTGCACGTCTATTATAAATTTTCTAACAGAAAAACATACTAAATTTACACTTATTATCAGACAAAACAAATATCTTATATATATAAAAATGTAACAATAATCTACAACCTTATATTGTTCAGCAGTCTCTACAACTCATCCTTCCCTTTCCAAACAATCGCCGGTAATCATAATCTGGAGAACATTTTAACAACAATGATGGAGAAAATGGAAACCCTATTAAATCTCCTCATCTCTACGATCAATAAATACCGTGATTGATAATACACTTAAGATGTCAGAATAGAACAAGGGCATACCCAAGAAGTAAAATACATTCTTATAAACCATTATGTCGACATGATGTTCACCCTAGAAGCTCACCTTACATTGAAAAGCCATCTCAAAAGCATCCTAGTGAAAAGGTCAGAGATGCTAATGCTATAATCAGTAAGAATATTATAAAACTACGAAATGTCAAAGTATTCTGAACCTCATTATCAAAAAAAACGCAAAGTAGTTGCAGATAACAACAAGTTTATATGGCTGCTGTATACTATACACCAGTTCCTAATCTATTTTACATACCTAGGTAATTGTTTTATATCTAATTGTAGTCCAGTATTAATTACTGTCAACGCATAAGTGAACAAAAAACCCCAAATCAGCAATGTTACGTAAGAAACAAACTAACTGGAAATTATTCAAAGCACTGATAAACGTACCCTAAACCTTTCACTGAAAGTTAATATGAATTAAATGAAGCGGTCTAATATTTAACAAACTCAATCTAAGAGACTGGTCAGGAAGCAAGTTTTAAAACAGAAGCTTTCAGGATCAAAAAACATCACCCAGCAATTTAAAAAACTGCTACAAGGGTGCAATAATCAAGAAACTCAAGAATTTCCAAGTAATTTACCCAACACTAAGGGCACTGAGTACTCCTTATAGAGAGCAACGAAGAGGATAAATTGTCCGTACCGGAATGTTCTCTCTATCAGAACTAAAAGAAAAGATTGGAGAAGAAATGATAAAAAGAAGGCGAACACTTTTGCACAGCAGGTGAGTAATGTTTTTATACATTTTTCTTTGAATGTTACAGCAGACCAGGAAGACTTTATCTATGAATTTCTAGACGGATTTACCAGTAAATTTTTTTTTAAACAAATACACAAATTCATCCAAAATGACCTAAACATTAAGACATCGCTTGGTTTTGAGCTAATTTCTGGAAAACTTCTTTCTGGAAATCTTCCAGACAAAAAGATTAGACAAATAATAACAATTTTAAATGCAGTTTAAAATTAAAACTTAGTAAATCGCCATTAGTTTGCTACCAATATTATCAAAAGCATTTGAAAAACTCTTTCTATGAAGAATGTTACCATTTATTTAAAACAAAAAACTAATACCTAAAAGTCAGTTCGGTTTCTACAGACAACACCGAACGGTTCAGAAAGTACTTAGAGTTTCCACCAAAATTAAAAATGGCCTGGAAACCAAAAGGTCTTTCTTTCGTTGCATTTATCCATATGACTCAAGTCTTTGGCAAAGTATGACTGATGGTTGTTATACAAAATCAAACGATGTTTTCCACATAGATACTATTATACTCAAAACATACCTTAACAATAGACACTTTATTCTTCAAAATCAAATTTCCACTACTCAGGGGCAGTGTCAGTTCTGAACATATCGATCAGTAACAGTACAGTACTCACAACCTTCACTAATGATACAGCTTAGTGACTTTTCATCACGATCCAAACAATATCCTAAAGATACTTCTAGTAACACTTGTACTAAAAAATAACATGGCGTAACTGAACCAATATGCGAAAATCTAGGCATGTAACTTTTACAACTAAAAAAGGCTCGCGTCCTCTAGTTCAACTTAATAGTAATACTTTACAACAAAAAGACGAGATAAAATACGCCTTGATTGGCACCTAACCTGAGGTACGTACACATGATACAAGGACTTGAGTTGAATCTTACCTTTGAAACATTCTGTTGGTTAATTAAACGTCCCTCCTAGCTCTCTCGAAAACTAAGCTATTAGTACACAAGATTATCACAAAATAAATTTCTTCTTCTTCTTCTACTCTTATATAGGCTATTAGCCTGTTTCTAACTACACATTTCGTGTAGTACTATGAGCCATGTTGGGCGTACCCCGGGCAGGTGGCTAATCTAATCCGTTGGAAGAAGGAGAATGTACTTTACGACCGCCAAAGGTGTTTGTATGATGGCCGGAGAGCGCTCGATGTTTGCCGTTATTTTTGACCTGGGAGTCGAACCCCGGGCCCGCCGCGCGTTAGTCTGGCAGGCCGAAGCCTTTACGTCGCGGCTGTCGCGCTCTCAAAAAAAAATAAATTTGGAGTTAAAAAATACAATATGGGGTGTAACAAACAACTCCAACCGTGTCAGAATACAACCATGCTAATCAAAAGGGCTCAGAACAATAACGAACGCACCATGATTTGTACCTAATCCATACAGATCTGCAAGCCGATGTTAAAAAGCATTTAGAAATAAAGCATTTTAGTAATCAAACTTCTGACCGAATACTCGGCGAAGGGGCTGAAATGATACGGTCAGCGCTGGATCTACCACAACAATTTCAAGATTCTAATTCCAACATGTTAGATATTATACATCATGTTACTTGGCATGAGACAAATCAACTTTTTCTCATTTTTATTATGTAAACACGCCTTTCACTTAATGTCTCTATGAGCAGTGTATAAATTTAGCTTGAGGTCAATAATATAAAAGTCTTTTAAATCAGGGTGCGTTCTTAAGGATTTTTCCTAAAGACAATATTTAGGACAGATTATGGCATATTTATTCCTTTGTCTAAACGCTACACGAGTTTTTTTTATATTGCTTCTTACGTAGCCATAATAAAATTTTAACGATTTTAACAGAAATAATCAAAAATTTTGTATGTGCTTATTATTGTAATTTTCAAATATGTTGCATCAAAAACTATATTATTAATTTGTCGTTTACATAAATAACTCACTGACGAGAGAGGAGGCACAGTTTCATTAACTGTAGACTTCTATACCTGAAAGGAAAGTCCAATGAAATCGGTGCGGACGTATGTCTGTCTGTCGCGCCTTTCAACTCCAAAACTACTGAACCTAACGCCATAAGGGGGTATGATTCGAAAGCCTATAGTCTACCGGGTTCACATCTGCCCAGCTGGCATAGATAGGATGTCCTGCAACAATGCAAGAAGGGTTTTTAGCGGACCCAGCTTCCAATATGTCATTCCTTATAACTTTTGACTAAGGCAGCTTCCAAACTGAAGACCTCTGTCATGCCTTATAATTTTTTTATCTGTGATAGATAGAGACATAACGTGTGAACTAGTAGTATGGTTATATCTGACAGGTTAAGTGTAATACCTACTGATTTATCGTATTGATAAATTTTTATGTCAAACTAATTACAGGAATATAGTACAAGGAGATTACTTATGTATATCTGTAATACACTATGTATTTAAGCCACTGCACTAATTGTTGACAAACTTTGAGTATTTTGTTTGAATGAGCTTGAACTATTGTTTTACAAAGTGATTATCTCTTTGACCTTTTGGAGTATGTCGCTTTCAGTATTCTATGACGAAGGCTATGTTTAAATCTTTATGCATAGTTTGACTTGATATGAAGGAGCCTCAACTAGATTACGTAGTGTTTTTTACTGGAAACGTTGAATTATTACTACATTTAGTTTACTTAAACATCCTGGTTGCGATTTGACTTTCTTAGCGTTAAGACCGGTGTTCCACTCCGCTCGCTCGAAACTACAAGTGTCAACGACTACCGCGTGTTATCGCCGCTTGCGGCTGTTACTAGTAATAGTGCATTTCCTAGAACAATAAATAGTAGTAAGTACTAAATTCACTATAATAGAACCCCTGCGGAGGGGTTCCTGACCATTATGATCGCTAATGATAATAAAAGAAAAAAAAATTCCATCTTTATATTTGCACAATGCTGATAAACTCAATTACCAGGAAATACTACAGGAACTAAAAGATAAAACCAAAACTGAATTTTCAACAGTTCACAAAAACAATCAACTAAGGATCAACCTAACAAGCATAGAAGACTATCGATGTATGACCAAACACTACAGTGAAGTGAAATTTAGTTATCACACTTTTAAGCACCCGGAAGCAAATAATCTCTCTGTAATTATCCGGAATATACCTGTATCACTGACGGAAGAAGAAATAGAAACCGAATTAAAAGCCTTAAAATACCCCATTAGAAAGATCGCGCGCTTGTATAACAAGAATATATATCCAATTCCCCTATGTGCAGTGGATCTTGAAAATACACAGGAAGGTAGGAAAATCTTTAGCTTAACAAGACTTAATTATTGCGTAATCGAGGTTGAGGCACGAAGAAAATCTTCGGAAATCCCGCAGTGTAAAAAATGTCAACTATATGGTCATACGCGAAACTACTGACAATCTCTGCCACGATATGTGAAATGCACAGGTAACCACCTATATGATAACTGTCCCCAAAAAAAAACAAGTGAGGATCTACAATGTGTTAACTGTTTGTAAAAACATCCCGCAAACTGTAAAGGATGCAGTTACTTCCTTAAGTTAAAGCAGTCGACAAATAACAACTACAAAACACCGAATAAGACATTTGCACAAGCAACCTTAACTAAGCAGGAGAGCCAAGTAAAACAGACGCCCTGACCTGATCAACGCCAAGGACGTGTACCTCAAGCTAATGCCAACCAGGCGGGAAAATCTCAAAACACAACTGACCTTGTCACAACTATATTAACAAAACTCGTTGAGTTACTCATTCCACTTAGAAAAACTAACGCCATTATTAGCATCTATACTTCCTATCTTGCTAACTAATGGACCCAAAAAAACATCAAATAGTTACTAAATTAACCTTGACTAATTGGAATGCCAATGGTATAAAATACAACGCTTTTTTTATTGATTTTATGACTCGTTATAACATAGATATCGCTTGTGTAACAGAAACTCACTTTATTAATACTGAAGCGTTTCGCATCCCAGGATATTCAGTGCTCGGAAAAGATAGAGTAGCTGATAAGGCCTCCGGGGGAGTAGCGATCATAGTAAAGAAAAAAATAAAACATCACCTACTGCATCTCGTTGATATTGAAAACTTAGAAGCTATAGCCATACAAGTACACATGAGCAGTAACCGCCCCCTAAAATTAATCGCTGCGTACAAACAACCAAATAAAAGAGTATTAGACTCTGATATAGATAAATTATTCAACAATACAGAGCCTACGATGTTACTAGGCGATCTAAACGCAAAAAACACCACCTGGGGATGCCGAACTAGCAACCCTGAGGGTATAAGGCTACACAACATTATGGCGAACCATTGCATACTTATATCAGCACCAAATGAGTTTACCTATTACCCATACAGGGCTGACCATCAGCCTGACATCTTAGACGTTGTGCTACACAAGAATCTTCAAAAACCAATCCAACAAACGGTAACTAATGAACTAGACTCGGATCATCTCCCCGTAATCATGTCCTTCTTTGACATGCCTCAAATAAAGCCAGCTGCTCCTAAACTTGTTGATGGAATAACTGACTGGAACACTTTTCAAAAAAAAAGCTAGACCAAAAACTAAATTGGAGGGGACCGCTACAAGTCCCTATGTGCATCGATGAAGCAATAACACAATACACGGCTGCAATACAAGAAAGCGCACAAGAAGCTACAACACCACGGAAACAAAGAAGTGTTGCTTCGCACAACATAACACCTGATTACATAATAAAACTTATAAGATCAAAAAACAGATACAGAAGAGACTGGCAAAGAACACGGCTACTCTACTATAAAACGTTACTTAACAAATTAAATCATTTAGTAATACAAGAGCTAGATAACCTTCGAATAATAAGATACAATAATTACCTTGAAGATATCCATCCTGGTGACTCCAATATGTGGAAGGCAACTAAAAGACTGTTAAGACAACCAAATGTTATTTACCTTTTAGTAGATAACAACACAACTTACTCATCTGAAGAAGAAAAATCAGAAATATTGTCCACACACCTAGAGAAAGTCTTTACGTCAAATGCAGACGAACATGACCCTCTACTTGCGACCCAAATAGCAAACACTATAGCTGACTTCCATATGCGGGAGACTACTGAAATAACCCCTGTGTCTGCTCAAGAACTCCGGCTACACATACAGCGCCTTCCTAAGCGCAAGTCCTCCGGACCAGATTTGATAAACAACGAAATATTAAAACATTTATCCAAAAAAGCTGTAGCTTACTTAACCTCTATTTGTAATGGCTGTATGAGGCTAGGATATTTTCCACTACCTTGGCGAACTGCGAACGTACTACCAATTTACAAAACTGGAAAAGACAAGCACAACCCTGATAGCTACCGACCTATTAGCTTATTATCTACCAGCCAAACTCCTGGAAAAGGTGATACTCACTCGCCTGCAGCACTTTATACTCGAAAACGAAATCATTCCGCCTCACCAGTTTGGGTTCAGACGGTCGCACTCAACAGCTCACCAACTTATTACATTAACAGAACTAATTGAGAAGGGGTTTGAAGAAAAGAAGTACACCGCAGCAATCTTCCTAGATTTGGAAAGAGCCTTTGACAAAGTCTGGCTTGAAGGACTCTTGCACAAAAAGATAAAGCTACGCATCCCAGCTTATATAATAAAAATTATAAACTCCTTTCTGAACAACAGAACGTTCAGAGTAAGAATCAACGCAACACTTTCTAGCATCAAAACAACAAAAGCACAAGTCCCTCAGGGTAGCCTTTTGGGACCAACCTTATTTAATACTTATGTACATGACTTGCCCACAGTCAACAATTCAACGCTAGCCATGTTTGCCGACGATACGGCGATTCTAACGCAGGGTACTACAATTGAAACAACAACAGAACGACTACAAAACGCAGTAAACGTAACGTGTGACTGTTATCGAAAGTGGAAAGTAAAAATCAATCCTACCAAATCGCAATCAAAGATGTTTACACTCAAACGTTACCCCCATCTCCCAACAATCAGACTAAACAACGATGATGTACCATGGAACCCAAAAGATGCTGCCGTAAAGTACCTAGAAGTCCACTTGCATACAAAACTCAACTGGGGATATCACATAAATAAAAAAATTAATGAGTGCCACACAAGACTCAATCTATTGTACCCTTTGATCAACCGAAAATCGCATCTTAGATCTGAATGCTCATTATTAATTTATAAGGCGATTCTCCGGCCTATATTAACTTATGCATGCCCAGTTTGGAGTAACTCAACCAAATCCTCATTGAAGAAACTTCAAACCATGCAGAACAAAGTGCTACGTCTTGCAATTAACTGCCCTTGGTCCATACCCAACAGCCAAATACACCAAGAGTTCAGTGTTCCACTAATTACAGACTACATTCACAAACTAACTAGTAACTTCTTTAAAAAATTAGTGATGTGCTAAAGTGCAACTAAATTAAACCTCGGTCAAAAGAACACACACTCAAGTATTAAGCGTAGGCTACCACAAGACCTACTATAGATTAACTAACCCTAAGTAATATTATAAACCAAATGTTGTAAGTCAGAGGTGTGAACACGCTCACTTAATCCTCTCTCAAAAATTAATGTGCTCCTAGTTATAAGTTGTCCTTGTACCAAAGCCGTGTATTGCATTTTGTTTGCAGATCCAGCTAATCCATAATAAAAAAAAAACTTAAACATCCTCAAAGATCTATACCATATGGCCATTTTGACTGAAAGTTTACTTGCAAATTAGTACTTTATTTTCAACAGAGGCTGGTGCTTTTTGTCGTTTGCTCAACTTTAGGGTCCATTTCTTTTCTTTTCTTTATGTGTGTTTTTCAAGTTAGTCTGGAATCTAAATACGTACAAAATATTTGACATCTTTAGTTTCTGGTACCACTTTATTAACAATTTTTATTGTATTCTTATATTGTCGCTTTAGCATAAATGGCATGTCCACTAACTTTTTCGTTGACCTCAATTCTCCATTTAACTATCAATCTATGACGGTGCAGTTTAAAAAAAAAATGTTGTCAAGAAGACAAACTTATTTCTTATGTACCACTCGCAACTAGCCAATTTTCAATTAAGCAGACATAAAGTTGAAGAAGTTGACTAGCTACTACAGGATTTCTATCGGTTGCCAGCATGGCCGTGTTGTCTGTGAAGGTTTTGATCATTACTAGCATGTTATCAATGTAGATAAGGTAGAGAAAATAGCCTAATACTCTTCCTTATGGCACACTTGAGCTGATATTTCAGAATATTGATGTTGCAGTTTCTTGTACAGAAAAGCAGCGATTATTTAGTTAAGATTTTAGAAGCAAGTAGTATTTGTGGTCAAGTTCTAATTTAATTTTCAATAAAAGTCTCCCCTGTCACAGCTCTAAGTGCTTGAATGACATCGAAAAACAATGCTGAGCAATATGCTTTTTTATAAAATACTGATACTGTTATATGATTGAATGTTCTTGTAGAAATCTGAATTTATGGTTACGTATCCACTTTTATTTGTCATTATCTTTATGTATTATTTTAAGAATAATTTTTTTGGTAACTGAGATAATAATAGGAAGATAATGACAGAAGCCTTATAGAATGATAAGAGAAAACTTCTTTAGGTGGCTTTCCAAGTATTAAATAACAATATAATTTCGCTTCTTTAAACTTTTGAGCCAATAGGCAAATAAAATATTGTATTTAATATTGTAGCAATTAAAACTATATTTTGAAGAAGCTCAATCAATATCTGCCTTGTCATTTTATTACTTCCAAGTGCTTTATTTCTACTTAGCAAATTTATCTGTTTTTTAGCTTCTTACGGCAAAGCACGTGAAATAGAAAAGCCAATTTGAAGTGGTGAATACATGTAGTTTTCTATTTCCTTACTTGTGCTGGCAATATGACAAGTAAAAATTTTTACCTTCCTGATCAGATCAAACTCATTTTCTTATTTCGGTTCCTATTGATGGAATAGTAAATTGTGGTTATTTAAAACCTTTAGGTGCCGGCCAAATTGTATGGCCATTTTTTGATAGAATAGACACATGAGTGAAACTTTTATTACCTAATTTTATTAACTTTATTTTTAGTTTATTGGGTGAATCTGTTATATATCTCTTTTATCCAGTATGTTAAGAATTCGTTTCAAATAAATCTTTTTTCTGCAATCAATTTCTCGATTTCTAGAAGGATATTGACTGTAGTTTAATATTGTGCCAACTGGGGCGTGCAGCACTTTATTTCTTTTTGTTTGGTTTTATAAGGTGGTCTAAAACTTTATCCAGTTTATCTGGTTCCTTTATTCTAATTTTCAAATTGATCTTCTGATTGATATAGTTATGAAAAGTGTTCCAAGTTATGCATTTATTATATAGCATACTATTAAACTGTTTTATAGTTAATGAGAAATTAACTGTTGTAATAATAGAGGAGTGGTTTGAAGAAAAATAACAACTGGAGTCTACATTGGTGCAGTTGGTTAGGACACAATTCGTAACGCAGAAATCCAAAAGATAGGAAATTTCATTTAAATCATTTGACTGGTGGATAGTTTACTAGAAAGGAAACCATATTTACTTTCAGTCATACGTTAGTAGAGTTTTCTAGCTTTTGGAGTAATTAATTTTGAACTCCAGTCGGTGTGTTTGGAAGTGCAGTACCCACCTCCTATAAATGATGGTCTAGAAGTTTGTAGTAATTAAGAAAATTGATTATTAGGAATCTTGTATAGTAGGGGATAGTATAGATTAGATATTACTAATGACTATTGCAATTTATTAATCCAAATGAAAGTGGATTGGTTTAAATTGTGGCAATTCATAGTACACAATGTTTTCTTCTATAATTTTTATAATTGTTTTTCCGTTGACTATTCAGTCATGAAGTCAATGCTATCTTACAATTAGGGCTATTTTGAAAAATTTGCTTATTATGATCTAATGTAAAGGTGGCGAATATATTTAAGATAATGCTATTTTGTTAAATGGTCGGTAGAAAAGACTTAAACTTATCTAAAAAACTGATTTTTATGTTATTTGCGCATCATGTAAATATTATGTTCTTTAGTATTGTGAGTTTCCTGGCTTAGTTTCCGACTTTTTTTAACAACTGAGAACGTTGAATGTGTTAACCATCTACCATAGCACTTTTTTTAAAAATGATAGGTTTCTACAGTGGATTTTCTAAAGAAAATGTATTGTATTTTCTGACTTTACATGATTCCCATAATGCGATGGGATACAATGCATCTAAAACTAGAAATTACCAAGGAGTTGCTTAAGATATTTTGGGTAAAATTAATTGAATTATTTTAGAGCAAAACCAAAAATTAACTACTATTTTTAGGGTAACCAACCTAGTCACGCGAAGCTAACTTAAATAAAAATTAATTAATTGGAATTAAAATTCTTTCGCCAAGAGAATGTTTATTTTTTTATTATGTTGGTGGTTACTATAGGCGACCATTAATTAGCAGTCAACTATAAACAACTATTAAAAATAAGGAGAATTGGATTTAACTTGTTTTGTTAATTAATATTGTAGTTAACCCATACTATTTTTATTATAATTACCAACAGCGGCATAATATATCTACTAAATAAATATACAAGGTACGCTCCAAAAGTATCATTCATGTTGAGCGGGATACAATAGCAAAATTTTTGTGTGTAGACAAAATCGCAGTAAAAGATGATAACGATATGTATGAGTTGATAATGATGTACATGAGACTGTATATATATATATATATATATATATATATATATATATATATATATATATATATATATATATATATATATATATATATATATATATATTTATTTGCAGATTAACAATCAGAACCATTTTACATAATAAACATATAATAAGGTCCTATGAGCTAATGAGATGACGATAGTGACGTGAGGGGAGTCCATCTATCGATGTTATCCCGTTAGTTTCTTCTTAGATCAATGGGCCACGTTTTTTGTAGTCGTCTAGGAGGTGGATCATGTTGCAGGCTGGATACCAGGACATTGGGATGAACTTGAAGTCGCAGGAAATGGTTGTTACTTCTTTTAGTACGTTCTTCTACTACTGCTGGCATTTCCAGGTCGGTATGCAGGATGTCGTTGCTAACATACCAGGGAGCATTGGCTAACATTCTCAGTGTTTTGGATTGCATGCGTTTGATTATGTTTACGTTTGACTTGCAGGAGCATCCCCACAGCTCGATGCCATAGGTCCAGATAGGTTTAATTATTATTTTATAAAGTAGAATCTTATTTTATAAAGATAGACACGATGTCCTACCAAGTGACCAGTACATTTTTTTAAGTTGTAGATCAACTTCCTTTCGTTTCTTTAATATATACAGTTTCCACGTGAGTCTTTTGTCTAAATGAAGGCCCAAGTAGCGGGCTTCATTTGCTTGAGGAATTGCTATATTATTTAGATGCACCGGCGGGCATTCCAAGCGATTTAGGGTAAAATTTACCTGGGTACATTTGGCTTCGTTCACTTGGATTCTCCATTTGTTTAGCCAGGTTTGTAAGAGGGACAGATGATGTTGCAAGTTTAAGGAGGCTGTTTGAGGATTGGTATGATGAGAGAGAAGAACTGTATCGTCAGCGAAGGTGCTTATAGTTGTAGCTGCTGTTGTAGGTATGTCTGCCGTGTACAATGTATATAGAAGAGGCCCAAGAACGCTTGTGGTACTCCGGAGTTGATTGAATGAATGGCAGAATATTCTTGGCCATACTTTATCTGGAAGTGTCGATTTGATAAATAGGATTTTATAAGTAAATAATATTCATTTGGAAGGTGTAATTTGAGTTTGTATAAGAGCCCCTTATGCCATACTTTATCGAACGCCTGTTGTATATTAATAAATACTGCTGGACAGTAAGATTTAGAGTCCAGTGCTGTGTTGATCATATTTACGACGCGATGGCATTGCTGAATGGTAGAATGATACTTTCTGAACCCAAACTGGTGGTCCGGGATGCAGTTTTCCAATATATCTGTTTCATGTATTCTCCTGTTTAGAAGTTTAGTTTTAGAAGTTTAGAAACTTGGGGCAGTAAGCTTATTGGACGATAAGATGTAATTTCCTCAGCAGGTTTACCTGGTTTTGATATGAGAATTATCTGTGCGAATTTAAGTGGTAACGGCCAATAATGGAGACGTAAGATAGAATTGAAAAGGTTCCTTAGAAACATCAGACCGACTCTAGGTGATTCAGAAAGCACTTTACCCGATATTAGTTCGTACCCTGGTGCTTTTTTATGGTTAAGATGTTGAATTTCTTCTTCCAGCTCTGCACAGGTGAATCTCTTGATAGGTAGCGACAGTTGCAATGGTATGTCCAAGAAGCTGTTTACTGTATCATCAGGATCATCTGAGTAGGGCGTAAAAACATTAGCAAAGTGTCCTGCAAATAATTCTGCCTTTTCCTGATCTGTTCTAGCCCACTCGTTATTTGTTTTTCTTAGTGGGGGATTTGTTTTTTGTGGCCGTTTGTTTGCTTTGGTGATTTTCCAAATACTATTATCTGTTCTTGATAATGTAGTTAGATAATGATTAAAAGTTTCCTGCCTTATCTTGTGTAGTTGGTTCTTTAAGGTATTTGCTAATCTATTGTACACTGTTTTGTCAGCTGGATGTTGTATTCTATGCCATCTAGCTCTCACTCTTCGCTTCTGTCGAAGTAATGCAAGTATGTCATTAGGAATATTTATATCTCTTTGAACGCTGTTTGTGATCGTAAGTGTGGATTTCCATGCTGCATTTTGCAAAGTAGTGATAAAATGATCAGTAGCTTGCTCTAATTCCTGGGGAGTTTTTAAACTAATATTTGATTGTAGGGTTTCTTGAAGAATGGCTCTGTATGAGTCTCAATCTGTTTTATTGTTATAAAGTGATGGTCTTGGTGATTTTTTAATTATCGTTGTACTGAATGTAGCGATAACTAGTGTATGATCTGAAGATAAGTCAAGATTGCTGATAATATCCGTGTAGTTAGAAGAAATTCCATTTTTGACAAAAAAGCCCAGCAAATCAGCTGTTTTATTATGGTCCGTGGGCCAGTATGTTGGCTCCCCAGTTGTTAGGTATCCATATTTTTCTTCTCGTAGTAGGTTATATAGTGCCCTACCCCTAGTGGTAATTAGCCGAGATCCCCAGTAGGTGTGCTTACAGTTGAAGTCTCCACCGCATATGAATTTACTGCCAAGTGATTGGAAAAACGGCTTGAGGTCCTCCTTGGTAATATTATGCCTTGGTGGACAATAGACAGCAGATATGATAATTGAGTTTGGTAATTTACAAACTTGTATTGTTGTTGCTTGTAGGCATGGATCCTCATATTGAGCTCTTTATGAGTACCGTGGGCGGTACCATCCGGATGTTCCGTATGATAGCATGTATAGTGCGGAACTCTTAGATAAGATCTGTCCGTAAAATGTGTTTCTGATATAAGAAATATATCTATATTATGGAGTTTTGAAAATAATTCGATTTCTTGAATTTTTGATTGGATACGATTCGCATTCCATAAACATATTCGTAAGGACTTAGACATTAACGACAAGTTTATTTGACAGTAGACAACATCTTTATTATCATGTTGTTTTGTTGCATTAGCTGGGTGAACATCATTTTGAATTCTTCTAAGAACTTTTGTAAGATTGTGTGTCGACTGTTGGCTTGTACAGTGTCACTACTTGGCTGTATGTTGAGGGTGTGAACTTTGAGTGTTTTCTATTGTTGCTGGGTGGTGAGTTGCTGTTTTGAGTCTATGTGTCTGGTTTCAGTCTGTTTTGTAATTCTTTGTGTACTGTACAGCCTCTATAGTTGGAGGGATGATCACCGCCACATAAAGCACATTTAGCCGGCAAATCTTTTGATTTCTTGCATGTCTTAGTGTCATGCGGTCCTTCACATTTAACGCAAGCGTAGGGACGGTTACAGTAGGCTTTGGTATGGTTATATTGTTGACACCTCGTACCCTGGACAATTGATGTATTTTTACGTGGCGGCTCCACTTTTATAACGTGATTATTTAAGAATTTAAGATTGTAAATGTCTTTATTATATACAAAAAACATTGGTAAGGGTAATTTTGTAATTCTGTGTTTCATGTTTGTTACAGCTCTTACTTTGAAACCTTTCTCTTCCAGCGATTCTGCTATTTCGGTAGAGGGTACAGTAGGATGGAGGTTCCGAATGACAACTCTATAAACTTTTTCTCTCATCTGATATGTATGGTAAATTATACCTGTTTCCTTCATGAATGTTACTAACTTACAGTATGTGTCTGGAATATTTGCACTTAGCTTAACTATATTATCAGCCATTGCTTTTGTTTTATATTGTTCTATTTCGGCAACAGCTGTTAGAACATTTATCATTTTATCGTAATATGTAACTCCATGTACAAATATCGGAGGGTGTCTGAGTATCTTATTTTGTTGAACAACCGGTGCGACGTCGGTAATATCTTCATTAAGGCTATTAAGGGCAGAATATCTATTATTTTGTGTGACATGTACTGCTTTATTTTGTGCTGATTGTTTTGTTATTCTTTTCCTTTTTCTGTTTTGTACACATTGCCATTCTTTATTGAGCATTGCATTCAATTCCACTTCACTATCACTATCGGGTGTATTTATTCTGTTTGATAAATTATTTGTCGGTATGTTATTTAGTTGCATTGATGTAAAAGTATGATTAGTTTGTGTATTCATTTGAGATTGTAAATTTGGGATTTGCACATTTGGCACATATGTCAAGTTTTTATGTAAATAAGGAGTATTGATAATAAGAAATTGGGGATTTACCTGGCTATCCATCAGGGCGAAGCTATTATGTGATTGAGATGCTAGCTGCTGTGTTAATTGCGTTGACGGAATATAGAAATTATTATTGCTGTTGCATGCCATTTTAGTAGCATGTGGATTGGTTTCATAACTTTTACGAAATGTGAGTTTATAATTATTATACTTCATTCAGATTAAACCACCGTATTGCTGACCTAAGGTCAGCGATAACCGCGTTACACACTTTCACTATTATCGCTCAGCACACGTCTTAACGGTATGAAAGTCAAACGCGGACTGAGACTGTATATATGAGATAAAATAGTGGGCCTAAGACGCTGCTCTAGGGAATATTAGAAAAATGCGACCTCTTAAGTAGGATTTGAGCAGCAGCCAAAAATAACTTGGTAACATCACGTTTGATTTGAGAGAAAACGTGTGTGACACACCCAGGGAAAATCTAATACAGCAGGACAGAAGTTTTTGTTCCAGACTTTTCGCTGTTTTGTTGACAATTCTGTCACTCTGTTGTGTGGTCGAATGTCTTTCATAAAGTCAAAACTAAGTGAGAGACAGTTGTGAAATCTATGTGTGTAATCAGTAGGGAGAAGATTAATTTTTTGGTACATAGTAAAATTTGTTTGCTCTTTTCCAGGTTTGGGTACTATTCAAATTTGCGAATATTTTTAAAGAGCTAGATGGTAAGCAGACTTAACATGCGATTATAAAGCGTTGTTAATAGCGCGATCGCCTTTCTAGGTAACTTCTTCAATACTTGTCCATGCCGCTTTGTGTTGATCCAGTTTATATATTGCAAACTGTAATTTAGCTGAGGAGAATTACTTTATAGCTAATGACATTTAGCACGCCAAATTCAAAAATTTTTCAATTTCTCCAAAGAGAGTAAAAGCTGTTTTTGTTTTTCCTTGTTATTTCTGGTTCGCTGCTCAATACTTGTTCATATGAGACGTTCGGCAGGTGGAGGGTGCTTAAATATGTCTATCAAGATAGATACATTTTGTTGTTCTAGGTTAGTGAAGTTATTATGTTGCACTTCCCGTAGTAAAGTACAAAGTCAGTGTTAAGCGATGATAAATGTGTCAAAAATATGTTTTTAAATTTTGGAAGAGAAATTGTAACTGTTTTCCCAAATGGATTAATTTTTTATTATAGTACACGTGTAGAATTTAAGCGTATGCTGGGTTATTAGTTTGGGGTGTCATATTGTTACAATTTATAAATATTATAAGTTAGAAGCATTAACCGTGGCTGAAACTAACCTTCAAGTTAGATGAGTTTTGCTTTTTGTTTCGTTTTTTTGCTTTTAGTAAGTCTTGTACATTGAATAGCGAACTTTACTGGTATGCTTCGTGTTTTTCGCAGATTTTTGAGTTATGCTTATATTTTTATTTTGTGTAGACATAATGTCTGGTACAATAAATCTTAGAATGTCCGTAGTTTTGACATCTTGTACCTTGAATGACGTTCTTATTTATGTAGAGCTTTAACATATATTTTATACTTGCAGAGAAATTCGATTTTAAATAACTTTTTGTTATTTTTGCTATACATTTATCTGCAAGATGCAAATGCCCGATGTTTATTCTATTGCACATTTTGTGTCTCAACCGCCTATTTCTGTTTTGGTTACTTCACTTGTAGCGTAATGAAGATGCAGTATTACTACTCTATACGATCTCCTATTTCTGCATTAGTAAATATAATCGATCATGTTTTTTTTAAATGTTCGATAATATTTTCTGAAAGTGTTTGAGGTGTTCTAAGCATTGATTGTTTGGTACAGATTTGTCGTAATATTTTTTTGTCTAGCTACTTTAACAATACTCTCGATTATGCTGTTATAATTAGTAGCATCATATACATTAGGAAAAAACCCGTATGCATTGCGTAACACCTGATATATGAAACCTTAAATACCAATTAAAAACGTTTAAGTTAATTACCTTTGATTGCGACAGATATATATGAATACAAATAGTTGTCTTAAATATATGTAATGATACATACATCTGCCTATAAATGGTCTTCCGTGAAAAGGTGTTATTTTAAGCGATGCTGTCTTTTGAGCATCATTGAAATATTTCTTTTTAAATGCAGAGCACAAAGTCTACTGTAAATTATGGAAAACGACCTCTTCTAAGTGGACATTCGTTTAAGGAAATATTTTCAAACAAATGCCCCTCAATTTCGCAAATTACAGCTTTGATATTGTTTTTGAGTGCTTGAATCGCTACTGGTGTTTTGACGTAGACTTTACTAATGTAGCCCCAAAGAAAAAAGTTTAATGGTGTCAGATCGTACCGTTTTATTCAAAATAAACTTATTCTTGTCTATGACATGCATTTTTGACTAAAAAAATCAGAATTTCACGATAATGCACATCACTCACTAAAACGGTTGTACCAAACAGACGACGCCACCAACCCCAGAAAGCACCAAATTGTAACTCGTTGGTGATAGAGAGTTTTCCCGACTATTTCTTTTGGGTTTTTAAACTCGCAGATGGGACAGTTTTGTTTATTTACATACTCATTGAGGTGCAAATGACCACCAGTTAGGTTTTTTGGAATAATGGAGGTCAGTTTCTCGTATTTCTAACACCCAATTAACGAATGTTTAGTTTAGTTAATGATCTGCTAGAATTCTTGCGTCAGCTAGACTTTTTAAACCTTTAGGCCTGGATCTTTGTGTAATATACAGTGTAGCCCAGTTTGTGAGATGTCCAATTGTTGCTAACGCTTTGAAATCTACAAGATCGGATCTTCTGCAATTTTTTCAGCTGCATAGGTGACATTTATAATAGATCTGGCTAGTCAAGCTGGCTTTGGGTTCTATATATCCGAAACTTAACAGAATTAATTTTATCTGGCAAGGCCCTTTATTTCGACCGAAAGATGTAGGATATTTACGAATTGTCTCCGTGCAATGTTCACTATTTCTTATAGTACATTTTTACGATTTTAATACGTTGCGCAAGCGTGTAGCCTTTTATTTGAGTTAACAGTATAACTTTTACTACTTTTACGTGTACAGAAATAATTTCTCTAATATTAACAAATGAAAAACAGCGCAAAATTAAAAATAACACCTTATGATGGAAGATTCTTTACATGCCTACATACAAACACACACACTGCCTTTAAAAAGTTTGAAATTACCTAACCCCTTTATCATAAATTAAAATTTGATAAATAAAATTTATGTTTATAGTAATTGTTGCCAATTTTCACAAATTTTTATTGGTTTACTTGAAAAACACTTAATTTTTTTTTTACAGCTATAAACGTTTTAATAAAATTTTTTTTTCTTTTCTCTAGCTTTCTCAGTTCTCTCTTTTTAGAAGTTATTCAAATTGCTTCTAAGTTTGATATTTTTAGAAAGAAAATGGAATTACACTAGAGTTTTTAAGTATTGGTGCAGTAGTGCAACGATGGCAAAAGTTAAAAAATAATTAACTACTGAAAGAAAAAGACTATTCCATTCGCTGGATTGCTAAAAAAATTTAAAAATTTATGTGGTGGTGTTATTAGAGCACTTAAGAGAAAGAAAGGGTTTTTGCTAGTAGAAACCAAAACCAAACTACCACTACATGTAGCCACAATAATCAAGCCACAACGTCTATTATTAGTGCAAAAGTTAACGGAAGTCGTATAAATCTAATTAACGTAAGCATCCTCAATAATTGACTGAATGCTGTTGGATTTAAAGGTTGCGTTGCGAAAGCAACCCTACAAAAAACTTTTTAATGAATACATGCCTATATAAATTGCCCTATTAAACAATAAAATTTCATCTTACGAACTAAAATATAAATTTGAAAATCAGAATCCATAGTAAAATATTCGTTTAAATAGTAGTAAGTGAAGCTTACAATTTTTAATTGTGTGTTCTTCCTTTTGCAAAACATGGCGGAGGAAGATATTTTGGTTGAGGTACAGTTCGAAATCGATAAAATACTGAATAGAGAATGATTTTATAGAAAATTCAAAATTATGTAGGTCCTTTTAGATTAAGAATTCTTGGACAAGGATTTTTACTGAAACATACTTCTCGATGTCATCTTCTCATTTTTAACCTTGCCCTTTTTCTTGATAGATTGTTTTGGGTGGCTGCTACTTTCAATTTGGATTTAAGAATTGGTTGCCGATAAGACGTAAGGTATTGGACAAATACGTTACCATAATAGTTATGTAAAAGCATATAAAGCATAAGAAATGGTTAATTAGGGGGAGGGGATTTACAGCATTTATTTGGGATGTCACGCCGCATCAAATTGTGCAACGCGCAGATGTAGTGCTCTTTTCACTTCCGCGTATTCAAAAGCTCTGATTATTAACAAATCCATTAAGGCAAAAAATGAGCTTCATCATTCATTAACAAATGATGTAATTTAAGCGTTACTCGAAATCTCGCCGCTTCAAATCTTAACGAACTGAAGTTTGTATGGGAACACTCTTAAATCTTTATGTAATACCCGCTGCAGTGACCTCCTAGTAATGTTTAACTGTGTTTCTTGTGTTTGCTGAATATTAGCTTCACTTTTGGCTAAACGTGGTGGAGAGGCAGGCGTGTAAATAGCCGCCCCCTCCCGCGGTGTGGGAAACTAAGTACGGCCCATTTTGAAACGTAAAACGATAAGGCCCAAATCGTCCCTTAAACGACCAGCGCGAAAGCGGATGGGGGCGGCTACCGATATCAACCGAAAGTAAAGCCAAATCGCTCACCTGAATCGGCTTCGGCTTCGTCAGCGATAGTTTCACGGTGGCCACCTAGATGCGCTGTCTTCGTGTATGTTGCGGGATCTTAAATGCGGCCGTACTGGACGCGATGCGGTGTGAGTATATGCGGGTTGTTAAGCACGACCGAATTGGCCGAGATGCGGAATGCGTATTGCGGGTTGTTAAGCACGACCGAATTGGCCGAGATGCGGAATGCGTATTGCGGGTTGTTAAGCACGACCGAATTGGCCGCGTTGCGGAGTGCGTATTGCGGGGTGTTAAAACACGACCGCATTGGCCGCGCTGCGGTGTGCGTATATCGCCGGGCTTCGCGCCTGGCTTAGCGGTAGGTCTTTTGCGGGAAATTTTCATTCGACAGCACCTTTCATATCAAAGGGTGCCGCCGACGGCGTATGCAGACTTGTCGGCTGAGCAAAAGCCCATATGCCGTTTTGTGTGCGATGGCAAAACGTAGCGGCAGATATCAAAGCCCCCCAGCATGCCGCCGCGATATACAAGCGGTTCAAGGGCGAAAAGGCCGCCACAAAACGTGGTTTTTCAGATTTTGGCAAATGTTTTGCTAAACCCTTTTGCTGAAAACATCCTACGTATAATCCTAGACGTATAATTATAAAAATGGAAGACGGATTACTGACATTAAAATGGCTCATTGGGTCACTATTGTTGCACCTTGCTTTTCAATATACAATTCTATGATTTACGTTCGCTGCGGAACCTCGTATTTTTTCATAATTAATTTTCGATTTCCTTTTTTGAATTAGTTCGTTTCTTTTGCGTTATACTAGATTAAAGTGCGTTGCAACTTTCTTATTGTCTATATTTCTTAAAACGAAAAAAATTTCTGCGGCATGATTTGTTTTTAAACTCTTGGTCTACATTAACGTGTGTAAGTTTTAAATGAGAACAAGGAACTCTCCTAAATTTAAAGCTGCATTTTTATGCACGTCTCTGAAAGATCCGGCTGCTAAATATATGCCGTGAGCAAACGAATCAATTGATATAAGCAGCACAAAGATGTAGGATGTACCATAACAAGGTTCTTTAGAGAAATTCTCGGAAAAGCAAATATACCGCAGGCTTAATATTTATTAAAATTTAACTTTAATTTTGCATATTGGGCAGCTTTTTAGAAAGAATGTGTCTCTCACGACAGTTAAACAATAATTAGATCAACACACCATTAAATACGACATGATTGCTGCAACCTGAAGCGTTGCGATCAGTAACCTGATTTTCGGCAGCTATATGCAGGATATTACTAACTTTAACCTCAACAAGATTATAAGACAAGTAAACGCCTTAACATCTACTTAGGAGATAGTCGCAGTATTACTATGTAATTTTTGATAAGGCGGGTTGGTGTAAGTGTTTTACTTTAAAAAATGATGTTATGGCTATAGTAATATCAACAAATAATTAATAAGATGATTTTTTGCTACAACAACAATTATTTAACTTCATGGTGGAAAAGATTACAAATCCATTTTTAAATTTTTTCCTATTATAATATTCTTTAATTCTGATTATAAATATTTCTCTCTTCAAATTTCTTTCCTTTATTCTTGATTAGTATACATCACATCATACCTCTCATCTCAACTTATATTTCCCTTCCATAAAACGATCTTCAGCTTTTAGGATAGGTACCACTATTACTTCTTTTAATGTTGTCTGTAAATTTCTTTTTAATTTGCTTTTTACGTTTTAAAAGTTTCAGTTTACTTCTTCTAAATGATTGCGATCGTTCACTTCTTGTTTTAATAATATTTTTATTTATTTAACACCCAATACTACACTATCCTGTCGAAACATTTATCCAAGTCAATTTTCCTTATTTACGTTATAATTGTATTTCTTCTTTTTTATTATTACATTTATTTTATAATTAACACTATTACATTCTGTACTATTTTACAATCTCTCAAAGATTTCTTGTATCTAAATTCAGTTTTATAGTTTATTTTATATGTTATTCCTTTTTAAAAATTTTAATCTCTTTCTTTCCACTGTGATAAGAAAAAAATTTTAATTGCTGACACACAACCTTTTATTCTCTATCCTTCATAATATATCCGATTCCATTTGATGCTATTTTTTGCAGTTTTCTACGCTTTATTTTTGAACTCCATGTCGTTATTCGATTTTATCTTTAATATATGGTTGTTGTATTCCTTCATATTTAGAATATTTAGTATTCAAAGAAGTTATTGCAGTGCCAATTTTTTGCAAATTTTATTCCATACTTACCAATCTTCTTGGTTTTTCATTATGTTTGATATTCCAATAGTATCTGATAGTTTCTCCGTTTTTACCATTTTATACGTTAATTTTTTATTCTTATTTCCCTTATGCATTGTTACCACTTCCAAATTTTCCTTTAATTTTTTTAAATTTTTTCTAATTTCAAACTACTACGATTATAAATATTTGCTTGCGTTTCTTTCCTTTTTTTATACTTAATTCTTTTATTGTTTCTCTTTCAAACCAACTGACAGGATTTTCTCTGCCTTCTTTCCTCGGTGGTTACTCTATTATTTTCCTGGTCATAGAAATGTGAATATATGTTCCTCTGTTCTGTGTTGCGACTTTAATCTAATTTCTATTTTAGAAATATTAATGTATATATTTCTACTATAAAGAAGTTATAACCAGTGACTTTTGGAATGTTAATTTTAGACTCTACCTTTGTTCATTGTGCCACATTATTTTTTATCTTTGCTTCCCGTTATCTCTCTGGCGTTTTTGTATTTAAAATATCCTTTTCTTTTTGTAGTTTCCTTTATTTATTATTTTTTTACTAATCAATAGAACAATTTTCAGGTTGCTTTATTTGGTTACTTTTGGTGATTACATTTTTTCGTGACTGTCGTTAGTGTTCAACTTTTCTAATGTAAAATTATTTAGACTAGCAAATATAATAGAATATTTCTTTCAGTAAACAACAGCGAAATTTACTACCTGATTAGTCATATAAGACATCGGTTATAGAAAACATGGGTAACTATTAGGATAGCGTAGTATTCAGTGGCAAAATGTTTTTTTGAGGATAAATTTTACTACAGAGTAAAGCACCTTATTAAATCATATATCTATGGGCTGTCTAATTTAAGCATCTTCTTGTGCACTATTGACTCTGAAAGAATGCTGAAAATATACAACGAGAATACCTATCGTCGATTCAGAATTTCAGTAAAACTAATAAAAATTGGATCTTGCAGGAGGATAATTATTTGAAACTTAGAAGTGTGTATTCTGGTTAGTGAAAAATACAAAACGAGACTTAGGTTTTGAATCAACCGTCATTATTCTTTGGCAACAATTTTATCCAAAACTTTGAAGAAAACGGACGTCTAGTTTGAATCAGCTATCTTTGAGAGTTGTAGCAATTAACATCTAGAGCTTAAGTCAAATTATTAGTGGAAATCATGCTAGATCATACGTGCATCCAGTAAATACTTAAGAGAGTTACAAAATATTTTTTGCATGTAATATGTACCTTATAGGCGCCAAGTTTTATTACTATAGACTTTCTTCTATTAAAAAATGAAATAAACATCAACATGAAAACATTAAATACATAATAGAAAAATTTAATAAATTATCAACATTGCGCAATAATGGGATAAAAAGAAATATGACAAAACACAAATTACAGAATTTTATATTAAAAAATACAACGGAAAATTTGAATCACAATATCTAAAATATAATTATAGAAAAAGAAAGATTCCTTAAGATTTTAGAAAAACTAAAGTACATAAAATGCAAATTTCGTTACTAAGAAATATTAGTGACACAATAAAAATACACGTGCTTCATGGATTTCAAAGTGCCTGTTGGTGAGATAAAGAGAAAATGCATTTAAAAATGTCTAAAACGAATTGATAAATGAGAAGGGCTAATGATAACAAAGAAGTAATAAATTAAAATAATTTACTTATTGCAAAACTATTAATAGAATTTAGAATGTCTTAAAATCATTGTCGTTCTTGTTACCCCCGAATAGAAGAAAAAATTATTAGTCACGAATTAAACAGATTAAAGTAATCAGAGTAATCAACGGAAATAAGAGTGAAGAAAAAATCGCTCAAGGATGAGAGACCATCAACTTTATGCTAGAAAAGCTTAGGTTCAACAAGCATGGCAGTTATGAATTACATCTTTGCTTCTAGTCTTTCGATGTTAGTTTCGTAGATAGTGAAACCGTAAGGCTATAAAAACTAATTGCAGCTGCTAATTTGGTCTTTCAAGAAATTTATTTTGGATTGGAAATATAATTTCAACCCTAAAAATCTTTAATAATACATACCACAGTACACGGCCTTATTCTTTAAGGTAGCGTTGTTCGTGAATTTTACGATTCGAATTGGAAGGAAGAAGTTGTACTTTTAACACGATGGTGGTCCTACTAGTACAATTATTACAATAGAAAAAATTACGGCTCAAAGATTATATAATTTAACATTTTTCTACATTTCTTTTAATGATGTATTCAATTTCATACGGCTACATTTGCTAAACTATACATGTGAATGATTTACATAATATTTCAAAAAGGATGGCTACAGTGCAACGCAAAATTTTTTACATTCGTGAGTTTAGTAAAACAAGGTCAGCGACTGCGGTACAACGTGCATTTCGTCGTCATTACAACATTAAACCTCCAATGGGGAAGAGTATTGGTCGCCATAATAATCAATTTTATCAAACTAACTGTTTATGTAAACACAAAAGCATGATTCTACCGCGTGTATCGGAGAAACACATCGGACGAATTCGAGGGAGTTTAGAGTGTACCCCAAAAAGTCTACCGGTGGAGTGAGTAGAGTTCTTGGACTATCTCAAATAACTGGCTGTCGTATGTTGAGGTGCCGTTTAATGTTCAAGTCATACATCCTACAATTGTTCTATAGCGTATCGGGATAACGCAATTACTGGAATAATGAATCTCGCCATATTGCAAAACGATTTCTTCTTCAAATGAATGAAGATTTAAGAAATTTCGTTTTTCAACAGGACAGAACTCTACTTTATTGGTATCGGATTGTTCGATCTTATTCTAAATGAACCTCTGCCTCAAGATTGATAGATCGTATAGGGAATGAAGATTTAGCACTTATGCTCTGGCCCCCAAGATCTCCTGATCTAACACCTTACGACTTTTTCTCGCGGGGTAGTTGATGTACCACCTCTACCAACAACTTTGGACGGCCTAAGAAACCGGATCGTAGCTGCGGTGAACTTAACGAAGCAAGGCATTCTGCATCGTGTGTGCAATCGAAGTCCTAATTGTAGACTTAAAAAATTGAGTCCATCGTTTTGAATCACTCTGTACTTACGCATAAGAATGCTAAATAGTAATACTGAAAGGCTAACCATTTGTTATTAATTTTAAAATGATATTTTAAGTCAGCTGCTATTAAAAGTATAATAGCAACATTAATGAAATTTTTGATAAATTCAAATTTAACCAAAAAGTAGTACTTTTGTGCTAATTGTCTCTTTCTGTTAAAAACCTAAATATGGTGATAATGAGGCGCATGTACTATCTTTGGTAAGTATAAGCCATTATTCTAATTTGAACTTAGTGTTATTCCTAGAGAAACGCAACCAATAATAAAACTGATTTGGCTCTAACAACATAATTGTAAAGCGAGTCCACCGACATCTCCAAATCATTCCAGTATATGAGGCGTATCGTAAAAAATAGCTTTTTTGAGGATTCCAACGTGACGTAATCCGAGCAGCAGAGCATTAGTTACAATCCAATTTGCCGGGGCTCTTTTTTGCAGTTTCGCAGCGTTACACACGTACGGGCTTGAGCACCGGCTCATAAAAATATTTGGGCGTCCGCCGAGTTCTCGGCGGTACTCTTTTCGTTCCTTTTACTTTTGATGGATGCGGCCGAAACTCGGCATTAGCGATACACGAAACTGGAGTGCAGATCTAATTAGCAGTTAATTTCAAATTCGCTCGATGTACTGCGGAATGCTGCTATTACCACGTTTTAAAGCGACCGTTATGTGAAATTATAAAGGAGCCGAGGAGCAAATAACAATTAATAGGTTAAGACCGTTACAAAAACGATGCGAATATTAGTCTTCGTGCGAAGTAATTGCTTGAGAATCCCAATAATTCGCCAAAAATAGACTCCCATGAATAGCAGAAATGGTCGAAGTGAATTACAGTCGAATTTAATGTAAGAAGAAATTATTTTGTTCTTAAGTAATTAATTTTATGCCACTAATTATTATTATATTATTTGTGTATTAGATATTAGAAATATAGAAGAAAATCGGATTTAAGATTTTAATTGAAACGACTTTTAAACTGATTTTATGATTGGATTTTTATTGAGTATTAAAGTACACAATCTCCGATTAATATAAAAAAATTAAGTCACATTGACTTCTTCATAACATTTTTAATTAGAAATTCGCACATATTTTGAACAATTGCATTGATAAAACGTTGAATTTTGTTCTTGTGGATTTTATAAACTTCCACAAAAAGAAACGGGTAAACCTGATCTTGCTGGTCAGCTGATGTCAGTATTTTGTAAAATACGCGATCACAAAATTGTTAATGCAGTAAATCGATTGTTGCTCGAGCTGTATGGCAGGAGGCTCCGTCCTGCTGGAACCATATTTATTCCATATCCATACTGCCCACTTTGTATTAAAAAAACTGGGTTATCTTGTGACGGTAACGATTGCTAGTCACAGTCACAGCATTCCCACCATTATTTTAAAAAATCATGAACCTATTACGCCACCTATTCAAAATTTATATCAAATAGTGACTCGTTGGGTGTGAATTTGCCTTTAAAGAGTTATGTAAGAATTTTTCGAACTTCAGATGTAACAATTTTGTTTGTTCGTAACCCGTCAAATTAAAAATGAGCTTCAACACTGAAGATAAATACTTTATGGCACCCTAAAAACCAATTGACTAATTCTCAACCCTGAGAATGGTAGGCAAGTTCTTTTGTGTCAGTTGAGTTTTGTGTAAATGAAGACGCAGATTTTTAGCATTTGCTCTTGATCCGGTGTTATTAAATTTCGTAATCGTTCTCAGGGCAGCTGATTCATATGGCGCACTTTAGACCAAAAATTCCACAGTTTTCGTAACGGCTCTTTAAAATTTTCACGAATTTGCAATGCGTTTTAACAATAACAGCTCCTGTTTTGCCATATTTACCAATTGAAAAAATCGCAGATAACTATGAAATTTACTTTCAGCAAGGTGGAGCATCTCCCTACTACTAGAGTGATTCAAAGGCTTATCTGAGTGTAACTTTTTCAAACAAATGAATTAGGTAAAGAAGTGATGTTAATTCCTCAGATTTCATTCTAAATAGACTTATTTTTAAAACGATGCTTATCTTACAGATGCAGTGGATGAGTTGAACAGAAAGCTTCGTATCGTTGCCTAATTTTTTAATTTGCGTTATCAGTTCTCTTTGAGAGAGGCTCATGAAATATTTTTTAATTTAAACCATCAAACTATTGTTTATAAGTCAATAAATTTTTTTTAATTATTTTTATTAAAATATTGAGTACATTTTTTGTTGAAATGGGGCAATCACACAAACTATATGTGCAGAAATTTAGTATGAAAACAAATTTATGTAAAAAATACCCGTCGATAGCTCATGGTATTTTTTTACGATCTCTGTATTGCTGTTATCCAGTAGATTTACAGCAAGATGGTATGTATGATTTTCCAATCATAAAATATACTTTGCACTCATGCATTTCATTTTTTCTCCACAGTTGCAGCCCATACGTCTTGATAGGCTTTAGTATACTTTTGTAGAGTAGTATCTTGTTATGTAAAATGAGCTTGGATTTTCTTTCTAATAGCCAGTTTAACTTAGAGAACTTTACGCCCAGTTGTTTTCGTTTAGTGAGAATACGTTTTTTTCCAAGTTAGTCTGCGATTAAGGATGCATACCAAAGCATCGGGCGTCTTCTGCTTGCGGAAGTAATGTATTATTAAGAGTAACTGGTGGACATGTTTTCCTCTTGAGTGTAAAGTGTCTTGGGTGGACTTGTTTTCGTTTGCTTTTACACGCCAGAGCCGAACACAGTGTTGTACTTGGTTGAGAGAGATTTGTAAATTTCTTGATGCAATAACAGGATCTTTGTGAGTTGAAAAAGTTGCAGTATCACCAGCAAATGTAGTTGTGGTTGTAAAGTCGGTGGTAGGTATATCTGCCATGTACAGTAGGTAGAGCACGGATCCTAGTACACTTCCCTGCGGTACACAGGAATTAATAATAGGGTTTAATTTTGTTAGTTTATCCTAAAACTTCACCTGGAAATGTCTGTTGTTTAGATAGGATTTTAACAGGTGAAAATAAGTGCGTGGCAGCTTTTTCTTAATCTTATATAATAGACTCGCATGCCAGACCTTATCAAAGGACTAGGTTATGTCGAGGAAGGCAGTGGAACAATATTTTTTCTCTTCAAAGGCCTGGTTGATTTCGCTTACTACCCTGTGAACTTGTTCGATGGTAGTGGCGTGGTTCTCTCTAAAGTCGAATTGGTGTGCTGGTATTAGATCGTGGTTTTCTAGAATTGGTTTGATTCTTCTCAAGAACAGTTTTTAATAAATTTTAGATGTTATTGAAAGTAAGCTGATCGGACGATAAGGTGACAATACTTCAGGAAGGTTGCCTGGTTTAGGTATGAGTATTATTTGGCGCTTTCCATTGTGCTGGGAAATAGCTCAATCTTAAAATAGCATTATAAATGGCTGTTATTAGAATGTGTCCTGTCTTTTGCAATTGTTTTAGGACTTGGTCTGTAATTAGTTCATAGCCTGTTGCTTGTTTAGGGTACAGATCGGACTTAATTAACGATCTTATTTCTGCTATTGTGATCTTTTTTATTGGTAGACTTAGTTGATCTGGTGTCTCCAAGTGTAGTTTTATTTCAGCTTCTTCTTCTGGTGAAAGAAAGGGATGAAAATGTAGTAGCCTTTTCTTGCTCATTCCTGGCCCAATTTCTATCATATTTCCGAATAGGAGGAATTGCTTGCTGTAATTGTTTTAGTTTTCTCGTGGCTTTTTGTAAGGAGTAATCTGTTGCTTTGGTAACAGCCTGATTTTTTTGATCTTGAAGTTTTGCTTTCAACTTTCGTGTAGCATTGTTGAGCTTATTTTTATCATTCGGGGATCTAGTGTTCTGCCAAATTCTGCGAAGCCTTCTTTTCTCGGCTAGTACTCGTTTTCTTTCCATGGGTAGAGTATTATGGGCATTGCTTGCTTTCGATAAGGGGGTTGATTCTCATGCCGCACTTTGGATTGTACCATGCAGGTACTCTACTGCATCATCGATCGCATCGGTGGTCTAGAGAAGTATGTTTAGATCTATTTTCTCGTTGACTATTACTCTAAATAAGTTCCAGTCAGTTTCCTTGTTACTGAGTCTGATTGGTCTAGGTCTGTTGCATATTTGAGTGCTTAACATGATTAAGATTGGGGAATGACTTTATGTCATATTAAGATATGATTCAATTCTTAGGTAATTTTTTGCTATGTTTTTTGTAACACAAAAGTGAAGTAGAATTTTATTCTTATTCTTATTCTTATTATAAAGTAGGATTTTATCCCTATTCGTAGACCAGTATGTAGGTTGCCTAGTGGCGATGCAGTTAAGATTATTGGTGACGAGAGATTTTAACAATTCCCTGCCTTTAGTGGTGGTTACTTTAGCACTCCATTCCTGGTGTTTAGCGTTGTAGTCACTGCCGGCAATGAAGCGTGTTCCAAGTGTGCTAAATAATTTGGTGTAGTGCTCTATTTTTATGTTACGTCTCGGGGGACTATACAATGCGGTGATTGTAATTGCTCCTGTCCAGTCTTCTACGATCACTCTGGTACTTTAAATGTACTCATGAGTGTATTTATCTGTTTGGTACTACTTGATGCAACTTTTTATAATTATTGCTGATTCTCTGTGTGCAGCTCCGCTGGGGTGTTGTGTGTCTTACATAATATAGTTAGGTATTGTAAAGTAACTATATCCAAATCGTGATTAGTAATAAACCCCCGTAATTTTAAGGTGTGGTTTGAGAAGCCATTGGCATTACATTCTACAATCTTGAGTGTTTGTGCCATTATTTCAGTTAGAAACGATGGCTATGAGGAGGTTTAGCATTGTTTTTATATTGTCAGCTAGTTCTATCATAATTTTTTCTAGTTTCTCGATATGGGACATTTGTGGTATATTTAAATGGTGAGAGGATTGTTGTCCATTTGATACAATTTGGGTATATGTTCCTTTATTTCTGTTTGGCATTCGTATGGGTATGATAATTGTTTGCGGTACAAGCCCTCTCGGACATGCTGATAGAAATTTTCTCTGCTTCAGCTTGGCATCCTTTATAGTTTGCAAGTGTGAACTGCTACATAAGACGCATTTTGGCTTGGTTTCTTTTGTTTTACTACACGTGCTTGTTAGATGGTTTGTGCCACACTTCACTTACCTAGGTTGGTGTATGCAGAACCTCTTAGTATAACCGTACCTTTGGCAAGTTGCGCACTGTGGAATTTCTCTTTTGTGATGAGGTGGTTCTACTGTTATTTTTGTACTTAATAAATATTTAATGTCATATATCTTTTTGTTAGTTTTGCTGGGAGCTAGATCGAGAAAAAACATTGACAGTGGCTTTTTGGTTTGGTATATGTTCAGAACTTTATGTCCAAGTTTCTACCTCAGTTTTAAATCGTTAACATCAACAGAGTAGTGAATGTTCTTAATTACGACGCGAAAGCTGCGCTCTTCTTTCATCTGATAAATATGGAATTGTACATTTAGCTCTATTAATCTATCTACTAATTTCCTGTAAATATCTGCAGTTTCTGCTATTATTTTTACTTGGCTTCTACCGATGACTTTTAAGGTGAACTTTTTTCAGTTGTAACATACAATTATTCTGTCAGCAGGTTGATATTTAGTACGTCCGTAATAAATATTGGCGGTGGTTTACCGTTTTTGTTACTTCAAGTGTATCTGCTTCTATTGTATTATCTAATGCTGGGAGCGCCTGAAATCGGTTTGTTAAGTTAAGTCGTGATGAGTGATCTGAGACCTTTTGCTTCATTATAAGATTTTCGTCATTTTGCGTGTTACGTTTATTTTTCCTTGCAGTAACTGTGATCCATTCCGCATTTTGCTGATGTGACGTAAAAGGTTGATAATAGGATTGTTGCCTTAGTGTAGCAGATGCCACGTTGGTTGAATGTAGGTTGCATATACTGAGATTTTGTTGCCCGGAAGCCGGGGATACTGCTGATACTGGATGATTGGAGGCTGTGCGTAAGGCACGATGTATGCTTGATTAGTACCAGCTGACGGCTGACATAAACTGGATGTGGTCACTTCTAATCACTAATATAAAATGGTTACGAATCGTAAGTATTATTAGGCATAACTTAGTATGCCTGAAGATGTATTAAATAAAAATGGAATTAATTAAATTTAAAGTTATCGTGGGAGCGCTATCACAAGGAGATTAGCACTTTCTTACACTATGAAAGCCAAATGCGAACTGAGCAGATTTATAGGACTTGCATGGGAGCTGATGAAGACATAAATTGAATTGAAATCTAGGATTGTGCAGATTCCTTCAGAACTACGACGGCGCGCTCGCTTTCTAGTGGGTATTTCGCAACAGTTTGCTAATCTAACCCCTTCAACACCAAATACTGTTAGACGTCGTACGTTTTGCCACAGAAAGCGGGATAGATAGACTCGAAAAGCCTACAAAAATGCCACAGATATGCATGCAAACATCGTTTTTCTGAAAAATGCACAGAATCTGCAGAATAATTTTGTTCTATTTTGTCTTTTTTTCTAAATAATTTTAAAATAAAATTATTTTTTATGCAGTTATGTAATATACAAAAAAAACTGAAAAAAGCCAGATTGTACTTTCGCAAACTTATATAATTCACTGCAATATTTTATTTGCACTTTCTTGCAAAAATATTAAATATTACTTTTACTGCCTGCTTAGATGTCAAATATCCCATATTTGAGGCTTTTATTTAAGATTGTAGGAATTTTCCTAATAAAAGAATAATTAAAATGGACTACAATTTTAGCCCAATCTCATTACTATAATTCATGGGCCTAACGTAGGGTTAAAATGCACAACTTATTTTCTTTTATTTTGTTTTCAAAAATATTTTAATTTGCGTATTTTTAGAACTTGACAAACAATTTCTAGCCACATTTCATATAACTTAAATAACCTCGAAGTGTTAATCGTAAAGGATTTTTGATCTCTATTTTTTGGTAATTAACCTGAATTAACTTCCTCTATAAACTTTACACCCATTCTTATACGTCCAAACGTATATGTTTATTACCTGAGTGTTTATTCTAATAACAATCTTCATTTAAGCGTCAAAATTTATGTTAACTCTACTAATAGAACGCAATGGCGTTTTTAAAAAGACATTGTAATACATATTTTCTTCGCCCGTCATTTGGGTTAGGTATGTAAATATTTTACTATTGTTAATGATGGTATTATAGCGGACAGAGTTCTCAAATAAATTTTAAATAGTCTAAATTTAACACTCAAAGAGGCTAACGTAATATAAGTCTTAATGTTAAATCTTCTAAGACATCATATTTATTACAGTTATGAGTCAGCTTATTGTACCACTATTCTCATTTTCTCTATACAGTCGTACATTACCGATAATTAAAATGCTTCTTCTTATTTGAGTACCATTTCCATTACTGAAGGTTGGTAACAATCTCGGCATATTTATTGCAGTCTAGAGTAGAGCGAATTAGGAATAATGTATTCATATTCGTCCAACCACGGGTATTTTTTAACCACGAATGCAGTCTGCGCCCAGAGCCACATTTTCCTTCAATCTTTCCTTCTATTATAAGTTTTAGAATGTTGTATTTGAGCTTCCGTACACGTGGCCAAGATATGCCGTTTTTACGTTTTATTGTTGTTAGTAGTTTCCTTTCTAACCCCATTTTAAGAACTTTTTCGTTTGATACATGCTCAATCCATGGGATTTTTAGTAATCTTCTGAAGATTTGCATTTCCAAAGTTTCTATTCTATTCATGTTGTTAACTTTTAGCGTCCATGTCTCCGCTCCATATAATAAAACGTATTTTGTTTTAAGTCCAAGGTTTTTATAAGTACTGCTTTAGCTTGTTCTATGCGTGATGGTATTTTTGTTTCAGAATCCACATTTTCCGTAATCCAACTTTCAAGATATTTGAACTTGCTGACGTTTTCATTCTGGAAGCGTATATAGTTATATTCAGTTGCAGGTTTGGTGTTCTAGTTACGGCCATTACTTTTGTTTTTAACACATTGATTTTCATACCTAGTTGGTCTCCCATGCTTGTAATTTTGTCTAATAGGCGTTGTAATGCTTCTGGACTATATGATGACTGTATCGTCTGCATAGCGGATATTGTTTATTATTCCTCCGTTTATTTTTATTCCATCTTTAACGTCAGTCAGTGGTTCATCAAAAATATGATCAGAATAGATGTTAAATAACATTGGTGATATGACACAACCTTGTCGTACACCTTTCTCTGTAGGCACTAAATCTAAAGTTGTTTGTTCTATTCTTATTGATTCCAGTAAAGACTTCTGATAAATTGTATGTCTTGTTTATCTAATCTTTTTTTCTGTGGTCATGTAATTAGAACGTTATGATTAATTCGATCAAACGCGTTTTTGTAATCTATGAAACAGGCATAGACGCCTTTTCTCATATCTCGGCATTTCTGAAAGAGTATCGATACGCTAGCTAATTCTTCCCTCGTTCCTAGGGCTTCGCGGAATCCAAATTGCATATCGCTCATATCTGTCTCTCACTTAGGGTAGATTGTATTAGAGACTTGTATTATTTTAAGTAGAATTTTTAGCACTTGGCACATTAGGCTTATTAGTCTGAATTCGTTACATCTTTGGCGTTTGACTTTTTAGGAAGAGGAATAAATATTGAAGTCAGACAGTCTTTTGGGATGTTATCTGTCTCATATACTTGCGAATTAATTGGAGCAATGGATCTAAATTTTGTTCTTTTAGAAGTTTTAATGTTTCTATGTGAACCTCGTCGGGTCCGGCTACTTTTAGTTTTACTGCGTTTAAGTGCTTTTTCTATTTCTATTTTTAAAATCTGCGGCACCTGCCCATATTCTTTATTTTTATCATGTTCTTGGTGTGTCGCTAGCTAAATTCTGCTTGTATGTATGTTTGCCATTCCTGTAGAACCTCCTTTTCATTTGTTATTTACTATACTTAACCTAAGTTGGTTTCTCTTCGAGTTTATTGTTTCTTTTATTTTCTTATGTATTCCGTGGTTATCATGTTTTCCTGTAGTAATTCTATTTCTTCGTCCACTCTTTCTTTGCTGTTCATATTTTTCTTCGAATTTCTTGGTTTACTTCCTTGCATTTGTCATTATTTTTATTCTTATATAGTTTTATCCTATTGTTTCTTGTTTTATTTTAATATTAGCATGTTTAACTTGTTTCCAGGCTTTTTTACATTTGTACTATACGCTTCATACGTTTCATCTAACTTTATTTTTGCAAATTCCTCATTCATTTTTGTTCTTGCTTGTATTTATGTGTTTTCATCTTTAAGTTTGATTATGTAGACATTTTTTCTGTTATCTTCTTTGACCTTTTTAAATTGTACATAACCTTCATACTATAGGGTTATGATCCAAACATATGTCAGTTCCTGGGTATGTTTTTACTTCTTTTATTCTGTTTTTAAACCCACTTTCGCATTGAAGTCACCCATAATTATAGTGACTTCATTAATATTAGCATGTCCGAACAGTTCTTTTATTTCCTTATAAAATGCTTTAATTTGTAGATCGGGTTTTTCTGCAGTAGGAGCATAACTCTGAATTATATTGATGTTTGTGGAATAGGCTTTAAGTTTGAAGAGCATGGTACTATCCAAAAGAGGAATAAAGGTGTTGATAGTTTGATTGATTTTGTTGTCTAGGAGGATGCTTACCCAATTTGAGTGCTCTCGTCAATCGTTGCCTGAGTAATAAAGCGTTGTGTGATGAATTTGGCATTTTCCATTTCCTGGCCAGCTCACTTCACTTAATTCCAGGATGTTTAATTTTAGTCTATGCATTTCTCTGACTGCATTCCCTAGCTTCCCTACTATGAATAGATTCCTGGCGTTTCAGGTACCAGTTCTGGGCATTCATTTTACTGTTATCCACTTTCGTGTAAGTCCTATCTTTGCTTGCGGATATTATTTGCACCCCTTTACTATTTAAAGCCTGCCGCAGACTAGGAGCCATTGGTTTATTTTGTATTGCCATGATTGTTTTTTGGGAAAATTAGTATAGTAGTTTCCCTGGCTTTCCACGCCGCAGTACCACAACCAATTAGATATTCCTTGATCTCTGAATTATGGACGTCTGATATCAAGCTTTTAGGGTACCTATATACCACAGCCTTAATCTAGTAATGAAAACAGCTACTGCCCTGTTTTTTGCTAGTTTTGATCTGCCCCGGGTATTTTATTTCCCCAGTACCACTTATAACTGGGAAGCAGTCCCCGATCTACGAAGGCGCCCGATGGAGGACTAGCAATGCCACAAGGGAATCAAAAGTTATGTTATAGTATTTGTTGAATATAAAACACACACTGAACTGAAAATAAAAAAAGTAAGGCAATATTGATAAAAAACTGCGTAAACATTAATTAAATAAAACATTTTTAAAATAATAACTTTAGTTGGTTTAAAAAGAAACTAAAATATAATCCATTATATTCAATTTTCATTATTCTACATGTTATAAACATACACAATAGTGTTAGAGTAAAATAGACCCTAAGTGATACATTCTAGCAAAATTTCGGTAAAAATACCCCACTTATGAAACCATAAGGAACTCTAAAATAATGAAGAATGTAACACAAAGAACTTTAACAGACTTATTGTGCTTAAGTTGCTGTCCTGGGTACGAGAGAGAACTTTCAAATTGTATGCAATTAATAATTTAAAGTCAAAATACATTTTAATTGGTACTTTTAGAAGACAGACAAAATTGACAAAACTAAAGGACAACAAATTTTATGAGCGCTACTTAAATAAATTAATATAATCCGAAATAAATACAAGAAAAATGTAAATTTGATTAAAATGGCCTGAAAATAATTGTTCATTTTCCTTTGTGTGTTTAATAAGCTGAATTTTTCGGTAATTCTTAATTCCGGTTAGTCCTCTCATGTATAGTGATTATTTCTCTAACCTCAAAGTCGACTGAATTTTGTTTTTGTATAAACATTTCCACCAAATATTTAATTCCATAATTATTCCGTCTTTACCAGATGATAAAATTACGGCTATTATTGAGAATTCCTTTCGTCTTTTGCCATGTAAGTTTCCCATTTAGACCTTATTTTGGATCCTCTTTGATTGTTATTTTTTGGTATTCTTCATTTGTACCTAATAATTCTGTAAAGTGCTCCATTTAGAATTCTTTAAATTCGTTTTCATTTTCTACGAATCTGCTTTGTTTATTATGTATTCCAGTCAATTTATATTTCTACACTTTATTTTGCTTATTAACCTTGGTGAAATTTTTAGTTATTTGTTTTTTTACTTTTATTCTATTTTTATTTTTTTATTGCATTCTTTATTTCTTTTTTATACTCCACTCTGTTTTCTTAGCTGTTGGTCCTTATCCATTTTAATCTTACTTTTATTATTTTCTTCTAAACCTTTTAACAATTTTCTTTTTATATTGATTTTCTTGTGTTTTATTTATGGTATATTTTATATAACTCCATTTTTTTCTGTTGGTCTACCATTTCTTTTACTTCTCATCTGTTTTTCCATTCTCCCATATATTGCATACATACATCTTCGTTGTTTGATCTCTTTATATTCCATTTATTCCTCACTACTTTTTCTTTCTTTACTTTTCATTGGTTTTGCCGTACTCTTGTTGTTACCATATTCTATCTCTATATATACTAATGACTGATGTATTTCTACCAATGGTATATAGTCTATTTGTGATTGTGTTTTTTTTTTGTCGGGAGACGTTTATGTTACCTTAGTTATCTTAATATAATTGTATTTCTTCTTCTTGCGGTTCCTATCCGTTCCGGATGTTGGCAACCATTTGGACTATTATAATTTTGTTGACTGCTGTCTTGAATAACTGTGTTGTGGTCATAGAAAACCATGTTCGCAGGTTTTGAAGCCATGATATCCTTCTTCTACCCGGACCTCTTTTGCCTTGTACTTTTCCCTGCAGTATAACTTGAAGTAGTTGGAATCTGTTTTCGTTCCGCATAATGTGTCCTAGGTACTGGAGCTTTCTTGTTTTTATTGTAGTCGGTATTTCTTTTTCTTTTTTCATTCTTTGCAGAATTTCGTCATTCCTGACTCTCTCTATCCATGACACTCTTAACATTCTGCGATAGAGCCACATTTCAAATGCCTCCAGCCTTTTTCTGTTGTTTTGTCAGGGTCCATGACTCTACTCCATAAAGAAGGATAGGAAGACGTAGCATCTCAGAAATCTCATCTTTGAATTAATTGTTAAATTGTGGCTTTTGAATATGGTACTCATTTTGTTGAACACGGCTCTAGCCTTTTCAATGCGGATCTTTATTTCCTGTGAGTTATCCCACTGGTCATTAATGGTGCTACCAAGGTAAGTATACTTTTCCACTTGTTCTATAGGTATATGGTTTATCATGAGTTGACATCTGGGGATATTATTTTTACTGATGATCATTAATTTCGTTTTGTTTATATGGATGTCTATGCCCTGTCTCTGACTACATTCTGTTACTCTGTTTAATAGTACTTGTAAGTCCTCTAACTTTTCAGCAAAAGTCTGCGTACCTGATGTTATTTAATCTTTCTCCATTTAAGAGAATCCCTATATTTGTGTTTTCTAACGCTTCTCTGAAGATGTATTCTGAATAAAGGTTGAACAATAGCGGAGACAGTACACAGCCCTGTCTCACCCCTCTCTGGATTTTTATATCTTCGATGTTTTCTTCTTCTAATTTCATTGATGCCGTCTGATTCCAATATAGATTTATAATAATTCTTAGATCTTTTTCGTCTAGTCCTATGTTTCTTAAAATATTTATCATCTTTTGATGTTGGACTCTATCAAAAGCTTTATGAAAGTCTATGAAGCAGGCATGTACATCGCAGTTTACATCCCTGCAACGTTGAATTAATACTTGAATGCTAAATAGGGCTTCGCGTGTTCCGACTGCGTTCCTGAATCCAAACTGTGTAGGTGCTATTTGTTCTTCGCATAGTTTGTATATTCTCTTATGAATTATTTTTAGAAATGATTTTAATAGGTGGCTAATTGTATTTAGCACTGCTTATTATTATATTTATTGCAGCACTAGGGAAGTATTGTCTAAGTCCATCATCATTTATTTTTTGTGGGTTGATAATATTTATTTTTACCAATCTGAGCTTTTATAGAATATATTAAATCAATAAAATATACATAAAAGCATTATTTGAAGGACAGAGTTTATCTCAACACACTTTCTACGATTCCAGGGCTAAAAGAGAATATCAGACGTGTAGTTGCTAAAATAGAGCTGCATTTATAGGGAAGCATTCTGAAAAACTTTGCTAAGAATGGTCCCACATGAGTGGAGTTGTGGAGGGAATTTGGCAAACATCATATTTCGTGCGTAACCGCCCAGTCCCCACTTTACACTTATTACAATAAAATTCGGATTAGTTCAATATTTTAGTTTTAAAATCAATTTGGACCACCCTATATATACTGTTTATGCAGAAATATTGCCTGCTTACGGTAATTGAATTATATTGTTTTCAATTTGCTGAAACAAATTTCAAATTCATTGAATCTAGAGCCAATTATCGCACAACAAAAACCGCGGCCACAGCGCGCAACAGTTTCGGTACTGCTAGTTTAAAGCCCCGCTGTTTGTTATGGTAGCGGTGCAGCGTCTCGCGGGCACGTAGTACTCGTATAAGAAGTCACAGTCAGTTGGGTACTTCTTGGTATCCGGAGAGGTTGGGCGCACCTCGCGTACGATGCTCATAGCTAGTGTGCACCGACCATGCTGCTCGATCGTTCTTCGGGGGTTATAACCGCTTGCGCTGTTCAGTGAATGTGCCCGTTATAGAGCGACTTTGCGACTGACGTTTCATCCCTAGTATTACGTAAGTACCCCGTACAGGGTAAATTTAACATCCCTCTCTCATTTTTTATTGTCTGATTTAAATTTTGTTTATATGTTCTTATCATTTCTAAGATATTTATAAAATTTGACTGTAATCGAACGCCATATAATTATAAATTAATCGATAGAGAGAGATAAAAAAGAATTTTACATTCAAGACAATCTTGCATATTCGACTTTTCGTTAATTTTAAAGATTGGGTGGCCAATTTGCTCGACCTACCCACAAGTGCAATTAGGCACCTGCATGCATCCACTAAAGCTGCATAATTAGTCCTGCAGCAGGACGGGCCTCATGAGGAGAGACAACATGATTATTGATTGTCATTATGAGTGGACTAATTGCCGCGCTCGCGGACGCATCTTCATTTAGCGCCTAACTGGAACCACCCCGGATTTTACGCTTTCGTTCGGCAACCGGAGTGTATCAGCAACCGCAAAAATGCAGCAATCGATAGTTTTTTCGCGACGTTGCTTTCGCCTTGGGTGTTCGCTTTCGTGGTCGTTTTGGTGTCTTGAAGTCGCCGGTGTGGACAGGAAGCGAGCAGCAGATGACTCTGGGGCAGATCGGCTCCACTTCCTGCTCGGCTGAATTAGAGTACCGCGAGATATTTCAGACGCGAAGATAAGGCAATTAATAGTTGGTGGCCTGGTGCGTAACTTTGCACAGGGAAGGAATGGGAAATGGCTATTATTGTATGGAAATCGGAGATCGAGTTGATTTAGTAACGAAAAACACACGTTGCCTCTGGTTATTACCGGGTAATTACCGCGAGTTCGGCTGATTGCGTCGGTGATTAATTAACATCAAATTGGCTGGTTTGTAATTACGATGTGCAGCACCGTGTGCGGCGCTGTGCTTACGTAAAGATAGCCTTATCAGGATTTTTTGCTGTGTTGGGAATTTTGACTTACATACCTTCTCATTAACACGAATTATTTCCCCTTTTTGTACTTCACTTTTACATAATTTTGTTTCTGTGAAGTTTTACGTCACTCTCTATGAAGCTTTTTGAATTTTATTGTAATCAATTGTTACTTAGTTTGGAAAATTAATTTTTAATTGTAAATACTTACAGAAAAAGTATGCATATATTTTTGAGGATAACCGTCAAACGCTCTAACGTAAGTGAGATTTTTTGACCAGGAGATGTACATGATACAAGCAAGTAGTTTGAAAGCTAGCGGCCTTTTTAAGGGAAATGCTTCTTGAATAGACACCTCCAAAAAAGGTGATGCAGTTTGTCCACCAAGATTACAGATTTTGCGGTGTCGAACGTAATGTCAATTTACCTGAAAACTGCGTTTTTGTGCAACCTTGAAGGCCTGAAAAATAAAAGGAAGAAATGAAGTGTCAGAAAGAGAATACTTTCGAATTTAAGGCATGGAGAGGTCATCTGGGAGATGTTCCTAGCATATAACACAAATTTCCAATTTTTAAAGAAATATTATTTATGAAAACAGATCAGAGACTTCATTTGATGTCACTTTCTATTTGTAGGCTTCCGCAAATACGAGATCAATCTAAAGTATTTCAAATACGTTTTTGTCTGAATTTTAAGTTTTATCCGCGAACTTTTTTATTTAGTTACCTCAGTACAAGTTCTGCCTCGTCCTCATTTTATTGAAGCTTAATAATTATCTTTTGTTGTCAGCTTTCATTTTTGCGTCTTTTGTGTACGTGCAATGCTTAAAGAACAATTCTTTTTATTTGATGGGGTAGTTTCAAAGAAATTTTTTTATGCTTTTCTACAATTATTGAATTATAAGGTTTTCTTTAATTAAACTGTATTTTTTAATGTTTTTATATTAATTAAACAAACAACATAATAAAACTTCAAATATGTTGATATATTTTGTTTCTTTATGGATAAAATAAGAACTTAATAATTGTAGTTGTTTTAACATTTTTATTAAATTGGAACACAATTTGGTTTAGATTTTTATTAAATAACATTTTTATTTTTTGATTCATATCGCGTTCATTTAATTTTATTTCGGCTAACAATTTTGTTCTATATTTTACGCTATTAGAAAAATATATTAACAAGTGAAAAGTGAGAAAGTAAATTTAATAAAAGCATTCAAAGAAAATTTGAATTTCGAACAAATGTTCACGTTAATTTATCTCTTATAGCGATCATTTAGTGTTTATATGTATATAGGGTTATTTTTATAATAATTTTTAAAAGTTTGCAACTGGGTTTAAAAAATAGTAAAAAAACGACAAAGAAAATGCTTTGTTTATCAAATTCCACTGAAAGTAGCTTAACTTACAAAAAAATAATCAAACTAACATAAAAAAGAGTCAAAAGGAAGTAAAAACAAATTATGGGATTTAATTTCTTCTAAAAATATACGCGTGTGCTAGTAGACTATAAAATTTATATTGCAATGAACTACAAATTGTTAGGTTTTTAACATTATACTTTGCAAAGAGTCAAAAATTAGAAAACAGACAATTGTCTGATAAAATTAACGCTTTACAACCGAATTGTATGTCAAAAGAAAGCTTTAAGAGGAGATTAAAAAATAGAGTAGGTCTACATAGCGGCTTGTCATTAAGTCATACCAGTGCAATGCTGCAAAAAAAATGATATCAATTTTATAGTCTAAGAGATGAATTTTAAAAATTGCTTAATACTGTCTCCGAAGAAATATTTTTGGGCTTTAACGAAAGCCAAACATCATACAAGTACCCATCTTGGTAATTCCGAGAAACAGTTCCGTACAGATTGGTCAAAATTTACTATATGACATCTTAATGGGAAACACAAAAAAATCGGAAAACTAATTGGAAACACTTAATTGTTTATTTCTGTAAAATTTTACCGTTTTCTTAAACCAATAGGTACTAATTTATTGAAAACTGTACATTTAAACATATAAGGAGTTCAAAATTGGACTTCTTCCTGAATAAAACGTAAAATATTGGAATAATCCAATTTTTAGTGCTATAAACGTAAAGTACAAACTTAGTAATTCAGGTGTCCGAATTCCCGGCTTGTTGACTCCAAATAGCCCCAAAGAAAAAAGTCGAATGGGTGATATAACACGACCAAGACATTTGATGTGAATTAAGTGAGTATTTCACGTGCTATGTAACATGTGGTTCCATATTTTTGAAATCGCATGTCATTCTAATTGTTGGTTTCATTGAAAAAAGAGTTGTTTAGTATCTCCTGACAATGTACACCATCAACAGTAAGGACGCTGGCAGCTTTGCCATAAAAAAATTCCTCCAGCCCGCAATGCACATCAATCAGTGCATTTTTGTCGATGCATTGGTTTTTTTTCCAGTATCACGTGAAGTTTCACTAACCTAGATGTTTAAGGAAAAACGAGCGCATCACTCTGAGTTTTTTTTACAAAAATCAGCATTAACTGTTGTGTTCTAGAAAAATTGCACTTGGTCCGCTATTGCATCCAAATAATAGTCAAAGTTCTCTTCAGCCAATCGTAACTGATCGCCTGTTTTCATAATAAAATAGAATATTGTTAATCATAATGTACAAAAGAAATGATAACAAAATTAAAGTTGTCATAATGATCTCCAGTCTCCGGTAGGAGAGGAACCTAAAGAAGAAGAAGAAGTTACTATACTATATGAACATATGTTTAGATATTAACCACACAAATTCAAACTTTCAATATTCACAGAACGCAAACAGGCAAATAAATAAGGAGGTAATTATTTTTTTGTTTAAACTGCATATTTACAATATACTTTTAACATGAATCAATATTAAGTAAATTTTATGTAATATAACTGTCATGCGGGAAGCTCTAGCCATCACTAGTCTCCCTAAAGATTGCTTTAGCTTTGGGTGGGTTGTAGTACGAGATTGAGTGGTCAATGTTCTTGATTTCGCTATTTACATAGAGGGCTCTTAGGTCGTTATGTGTCGTTAGGTGTTATTCTTTACGATCCATGGAGCATTAGTTAGCATGCGAAGGGTTTTTATATGCGACGCTTTTGCGCTTTCCCAGAGTTGAACTCCTTATATAGTAAGATACAAAGAATTGTGAATGCCGTCCAAATAACCATGTCAGTTGTTTGATTTTTAGATCTAGTTTCTTTCTTTTGGTCTTAACATGGGAGCTCCAAGAGAGCTTTTGGCCGAGGTGCATGTCAAGATGTTTCAATTTAATTTTAATTGGGATTGGGGCATTATTAATGCTGATTTGCGCACATCTAGCACGTCTTGTGCTAATTTATCTGCATTGACCGCAATTCTTCACTTATGGAACCAGTTTTGTGGCAAGCCAAGATGTTGGAGACGTTGTACTGCTAGTTCAAGAGACTGATTGGCTGACAGGATGGCCGTGTCGTCCGCAAATGTTGCAAGTATATTGTGGGTTGTGTTTGATGTGTAAAGCAAGTATAGCAACGGTCCTCGAATTGTGGTCTGCGGAACTCCACACATGATTTGATAGATATCTGATATTGCGTTGTTTATTTTGACTTGATAGGTTCTGCCTAAGAGGTATGAGTTGAGTAGTAAGTATAGCTGTCTTGGGAGGTGCAATTTAAGTTTGTATAACAAGCCGAAGGTAATACTTAATAATTAATTAATTGATGAATTACACAATGTAGATAGTAGTCTGTTGTTTACATGGACGAAACTTAGAACAAATAGTATTTTAGTGCATACCATACAGCAAAAGCGTTCACGTTTTTTTTTTTAATATTTAAAATGTTTTAGTAATACATAAAGCTCTTACATCTTGCTTTATCACACACGAGATAAGAATAAAGTCTTTTATTAAAGTTGTTTTAGTTGGCAAATGTCATAAATTTGGTGTCAGTTAAGAAAATAGATTTACTACAAACCAATATACGCATTTGAAACATTTATTTTATTTTATTTTACCAAAGAAATTTGTTAATTGTTTCAGCCCAGTAAAGAAGCTCATCGAAGACATTTCAGTAGTTAGCTAGACAAATTAAACGAAGCACGGCTGTTGCCGATGTAGCATTGGAAAAATATAGAGCCATATATTTTTGGACTTAACATAAAGGAGCGAAAAATAAGATAATTGTATATGTAGAATACATGAAACCAACAGGACCAATGGCCATTTTGAAGAGGATGCTTCTTGGGTGGGCCATTCTTAAAAACAATAATGTAGTAGCAAGATCGCCGGATTTTACGGCGTCTACTTATTTTTTGTGAACTTATCTGGAATATAAAGAATGATTTGGGAATAGACTTGAAATCTTGAAAGCATAAAAAGTTAATTTGCGAGAAGAAATCGCTACCACATCATCTGAAATGCTGGAAAAACCCTCACTATTTCTGCAATGCAAAGAGTGATCTTTAATACACAAACTTCCAATTTTTATAAAAATAGTTTTGATTATATATAATATGATGCAAACGAAACGTATCAAACGCTTTACTTGGCACTACTTTGTGTTTATAATTTTTATTAACAATTTCAGATCAGTTTATATTATTTCCAATGTGCTTTTATCTGACTTTTTGAGCTTTTTTATTTAGTTTCTTTTGCACAAGTTTTGTCGAGCTTTTATTTTACTAAAAATTAACCTAAAAAATCAGAATATTTATATTTGGTCCCTAATTTTTGTTTCTGTTTCCTTTTTTGCAACTATAATAACACTGTAATTCCAAAAAACAGTATTTTAATGATATTTTTAAATTAAGAAGCCAATATAATATGCCTTTAAATATGTTACGATCTATTATTTTAATTTGGTTTCAGATATTGCTAGATATTAAAATATGAAAATATTATTTTAATAAATACGATAACCATTTTAACAGCTTTTATTAAAATTTAACATTCTAAAATGTTAATATACCTTTTATAGCAATGTTGTGTTTTTGTATACACTCAGAGCCACTTTATTAGTAAATTTAAGAAAATCGTTAATGATCAACCGCAACTGGATTTACAAAAAGGTTCGTTGATCCGAACTGGATAAGAAATGGCAAAGACCTTCATTTCTAAGAAGAATCTTTTTATTAGGAATTTTATTTGTGAATTTCTGTTGAAGTGGTTTGACTTACCAAACAAACAAATCAAATCTAAATCTAAACAAAGCCAGAAATAATCAGAAAACAAGATATTTTCGCCACAGTTTTATTTCTCCTAAAAAATCTGTATGCGTGGGATAATTGACAATCAAATTTATCTTAGACTTAATTACAAATTATTGCTAGGGTTCCGGTAATACACTCAAAAGCCTACAATGCATTTATTAATTTTATTTTTAAAAAAAGGAAAACCTTTTATGGCAAAGCAATAGTAACAATAATGGTAAAGCTCTACTGTCCCGCGTGGATGCTCTCTCTCTGCCTGGTCGTCGTGCACCATCTCTGAGACGATGTGGCAACCACCACGCCCTAGACCGTAGCACGACGCCGAAAACCAACACCCCGAAAGACATTACGACGAACCCGCAACGCCGAAAACCAACATGCCGAAAGCGTTGACGACAAAAGTCGTTATGCCTAATGGCTATTACGCCGAATGGTTATTATGCCGAATGACAATTCACAAATAATTATATTTATTGTATTTACAAAGCAGAAATGGCTCGCCTTGTGATGTTTTAGTGTATTCTTCTGGCAAGTCGTTGAGTGAAATTGGTGATGGCAATGGTTTGCAAACAGCTTTTCGTGTTCGTTGTATGCGCTTCGTCATAGTTCTCACTGGTGGCAATTTCCCGGACACTGTTTTTGATACAGATGATGTTGCACGTGATAGAATTTGCTGAGCTGTTTCGGTTTCATTGGCCGCTCTTTCTTTGATACCTTCCAAACGCGGCAAGTGGTTATGCGTGCCCGTTTCAACAATTTGTCCCTCTAAATCGCTACTCGCCTTGCCAAGGCATTTTGCAACATTATATTCTACGCTGCAATCTAATCAAGTAACCAATTAAAATGTTAAGTTGATTTATTCTAAAGTACAATAATTATAAATATGATAAATACAATTATCTGTGAATCGCCGTTCGGCATAATAGCCATTCGTCGTAATAGCCATTCGGCATAACGACTTTCGACGTCAATGTCTTTCGGTGTGTTGGCTTTCGGCGTCGTGTCATGGTAGCCCCTAGACGACCTCCACTATTACCCTTTGTTTAAATGAACGTAGGTACTCACTGCAACCCATGCCTCAACCACTGGACCACGCTAGGGATTTGGCAAAGCAAACAATATGCTAATGTAGAATGAAATTGAATTTACATTTGACTACCTTTTAGTTGTCAAAAGAGTGCTAAAATAATTTTATCAATATTAGGGAAAAGACAGCAGCGATAAAACGCGCCTACGGCCGCTTCCTTTCCAGCGGATGTAGCCACCGGCTTCCCGGTACCGACACCACACTCTTAACACAGCTGATTGACTTAGATTTAGTCGATTTGCCACGGCCATCTGACTGAGTCCTTTTTCTCCCGAAACAGGAGATGAAAATGTCCATGCGACTAGTTAGTCGATTGTTTTACTCTCAAGTGTATGTGACATCCGAATAGAAATTTGTAGTTTTTATTTATGTGCCATAGCACCGTTTTTTAGCCAATAGGTACCAATTTGTTGAAAACTGTACATGTGACTATAGAGGGTAATCCAAATTGGACTTTAGGATGTTTTCCCTGTATAAAACACAAAATGTTGGAACAATCTGAATTTTATTTCTATCAATACAGAGTTGACAAAATACATATGAAATATAAGGTTCGTCAAATATACAAACCCTTTTTTTAAATGGTCTCAGAGGAAACAATTTAATGGTGTCGCAACACCGCAGTAGCTGATCGATGTAATCCCTCTGCGATATAACCTGACCAGAAAAATTTAATTTGAAGTGAAGTGAGTGCTTCATATACTGTATGACTTGCGGCTCCATCTTGTTGAAACCACGTGCCATTCAAGTTCAAATCGTTGGTTTTAGTTAAAGAAAAAGTTCTTTAGCATTTGTCAGTAGCGTACACCATTGTCAGTAATAGGATTTCCAGCTTAAAAAGTTCGACTTATAACATGCAGCAAACAGTACATTTTCGTGTATGAATTGCTTTTTTGCAAATAGGACACGGATTTTCTTTGCTCTACATGCGATACTTTAACGATTCACAAAGTAATTCAAAGAAAAATGAGCTTTATCGCTCAATACGGGTTTTTTACAAAAATCAGCACCAACGGCTGTATTTCCTAAAGTCCAGTTGATAAATGCACGGTATTTCTTTAAAATTTTGAGTGAACTGAATTTTATACACCTAAGTGCAGATTGCCATTTGTTTAAATAGTGAGAATAATGAGAAAGTAATACTTGAAGAAAAACAATATTTTTTAAATTGAATATATAAAATTAATTAGTTGATTTAGTTACGCAATATAGATATGTTTATATGAGTCAAATTTAGAACAAATGGTATTTAGTACATATATAACAGCAAAAACCTTTACTGTGTTTCTAAATATCACAAGTTTCAACATAAAAAGTGCAAAAATTGTATGTTCTTTTACCAACAATTTTGTTAGTTGTTCTGGCTCAGTAAGAAAGACATCTTGTTCCATCAGTGAAGACACTTCGGTAATTAGCTATACAACTATACAACTGGGACTGTTGCCGATGCAACGTTACCTTATTTTATATTATCTTTACTATTAAAAACGTTAGGGTAAATGAGCATAAAACAAGAGAATTGTATCTGTGAGATACGTAAAACTAACAAACTGAACGGCTATTTTAAAGAGAATGCATCTTGGGCGAACCATCCTCAAAAAGGATAATGCGGTATGTTCACCTAGATCTCCTATCTATTGTAACCTCATCTAAAAGATGGCGTTTTTGTAAATAGACCTGAAGTCTTAAATAGTTAAGTTTCAAAAAAAAATCGCTACCATATCATTTGAAGTGTAGGAAAAGTTATTGGGAATGCTTTGATAGTCCTCACTATTACCTTGAAACAGGACAATTTTTATACAACACTTTAATTACAAAGAAAAGTAAAGAAGAGCTACATATAATTACAACTCTGCAACATTTTTTAAATTATCTTCTTAATTATAGTTCTACTAGAAAATCCAGCCAGCTACGCTTGGCTGCTATAGAGAATGCAGGTGCTACGAACTTTCTATAGTAATCGTTACTATTCTTCAGCTATTTCTTCCGATATTAGTTCTTTGAGAACGTCGTTGTCGTCTGGCTTGGTTTTCTACTTCAACTTCCTCCGGAGTTTCATTTATAGCTGCCCTTTCATCCTCAGTCTGCGCACTTCTGCGTTTTCTCTTGTAATTTCCGTGGTGCTCAGCCGTTTGTACCGTTCCAAAGAATGCTTATTTACAAAATATAACAGAAAAACTAAAGCAATATGATAAATAATTTAATTTTAATTCAAGTTTTTAAAATTGCAGTGCGCTTTAAAGATACGAGGATCGTTCGTGCCCCAAACGCATTACTCTGGCAACCGTAGTATCAAGTGTGAACTAACACATCGCTTTTTATAAGAGATATTATTTTACTGATATTTTTAAGTTAAATTGTATGAAGATTAATTCAATTGAGACTACCGTATTCATTTTTAATCAATTAAAGTTAACTAGTTGAATTCATTTCGTTGTATATTACAGTTTAAAAAATATCAAATTAATATAAGAGTTTAGGAAAGTTTAGATTTCAACGAAATCTTCGAGTTTTTTAGCATTATAAAATGTTGATTTATCTTGTTTAGTGTCTATATGCATCCAGAACCATTTTTATAGGGAATTCCTTAACCTTAATTAACACTAAAAATATCCGTTGATCAGAACCGGATAAGAAATAGTAAAAACCTTTGCTTCTAGGAAGAAGCTTTCTATTAAAAATCTTTTAATATTATATTATTTGGAAATTTTTAATAAAAAATCAAAAATGTTTATGGCAAAGTAGGTAATGTACAAATGTGGGATGACATTAAGTTAAAGTTTTACTACTTCTTTATTGGTAGTCGAATTGTATCTCAAAAAAGTGCTTTAATAATTCTATTACCATTAATACAGCGATAAGAACAAACATAACTTTATTATTATAAATATATAGCAGTAAAATGTTACGAGAGCAATAGTATAAAATTTATAGCCTAAGAGATGGATCTTCCAAATTGCCTAAAACTGTATCCGACCAAAAGTTTTTAGATTATAATGAAAGATAAACTTCAATAATTTTGGGAAACAATTCGAAAACAGTTCTTTGGACAAAAAGTAATACTACGTGGGCGAGTCAAGTACAAACAAAAATGGTGCTGTTTAAATTTTTATAAAACGTTATAAAATACCAACGTAGAAAATGATATTTCTACATAATTTTTGGTTCAGAAAAACATTTTTTTGACGGATGGTACTTTTGATTCCGTTATTTATTGTTATAAAATGGCGATTATGTCACCAGTCATTTGCAACATTGTCGTCCAATTTCTGCCCTCTTTTAGTGGTCCAAACAAATCATAATCACAGGAGGATAGGTATGGACTGTAGTAAAGGTGTTCCAGTATAGTCCAGAATAGACATAATATCTCAGATTGCAATTTGCGCCTCTTTTGATAATATGCAAGTTTTGTTTCGTCCAAAAGTTGACGGAAACAATTTCAGCTAACCGGCGGTCATCCTCAAGGGTGAATAATGCGAATATTCAATCATGCTGGTCCAATTCCAACTTCTTTTCAATCTTTCGAAATTATTTACGCGACGCTTGTATTCGAGTCTTGAAGTTATTTTCTTTGAACCGCGCCTTAAACGTTCTCCAAATTTTGGACGATTCTATGTCTTCTGTCACGAGAAACTTGATAATAATCCGTTGCATAACGGACGAAGGTACCTCTTGCTCTGACATTGTGATGACTGACTAAAGAAGTGGCAGAGAGAAATTTATGTTGGGAGAATCCTATTTAGGTATCCCTTCCAGTAACTTTTAAAAGTTATGCCCTCTTCCATTCATTTTACAGTGCGGATATACGAGGTGCGTTCAAGTTATAACATCAACAAATGTTTTTCTCAGGACTAGGAACAGATAGAAACATGCGGTTTGTTTTAAAACATGCGTGTACTTTTTGTGAATGCGTGACAGACATGGCAGCACTGTATAACACACAGGACTCTAGTGGCAGCGGCGAAAGTGGGGACTGTTTTTGATACTTAAAATAGCGACGTTTTCATTACAAGAACAGCGTATAATCATTCGTGTTCTCCATTTGCGTGGTGTGACACCGATCTAAATTCGCCAGTTGAGTGAGACATGTGATGAGGGTGTTATGAATGTGTCTAATGTGCGTTTGTAGGTGTGAAAATTCAAAGAAGGCAGAACGTTGTGTGACAACAAATCAAGACAATCTCGGCCTCGCACCAGCCGGTCTCACGACATGATCAAGCGAGTGGAGAGACTTGTTTTGGAGAATCATTTGAGTTTGGAACATATCGCCTCCAAAGTTGGCATCTGTGCACACAATCCTGCAAGACCTGAAAATGCGAAAAGTGTCTTCCAGGTGGCTGCCACGAACGCTGGCAACTTTTAAGTGATTTCTCATACTCCCAACTCACCTAGCGACTTTTGGCTGTTTCCAATGATGAAAGACACTGCCCGTGGTCGCAAATTCACTAATCGTGCTGCTATTGCATCAGCGATTTTCCATTGGTCAAAGAAAACTTCCAAAGAAGCGTTGTGAAAAACGTATACAGCTACAGAGAGATTACGTCGGAAATGACGCAAGTTCCGCAATCGGAGATGTTATAACTTAAATGCACCTTGTACTTTATTCACTCACTTATATGCATTAACTATTACAGAATTATGAATACACTAATAGAGATACTTTGGAACAATTTCTGGAGTTTTATGAATATCTGACGACCATTTTGTTGGACTACGGGTTAACCGAAATATAATTGTTTTTCTGATCCGAACCGAATGTGAATAATTCGACTTTTTGTCGTTTTCATACCCAATATGTATTTTTTGCCTTATCGTTTCCACCTGCTCAAAACCTAGAATTTAATAGATCTAAAAATACCTTTTACGCATCTTTCGCTGTATTATTCCTAATAGGGCAATAGCTAACTGACATAAAGTAATAGTTCTAGAACTACTTAGTGGACAAACATTTTTATAGCAGAGTAATTTATGGCGCTTCTTTGAGCCTGCTGAACAGGTAGAAATCACTTGGGGTCAAATCGGGAGTGTACGGCGGATGTTGCAGAAGGTTATGTTTTAATTTTCGGAGGGTTTCTATTGTTGTTTTGGCCTTATGAGGGCGTGCATTGTCTTGAAGGAAGGCTATCCGCTTTCCACCTGTCTCCCGCTTGGATCGGATATTTTCTTTTGCGTCCGTTGGCAGGAAGTCTGAGTAATAAACTGCATTGAGTGTTCTGGCATCCATTAGAAAGTTTACATGGATGACCCCCTGCCAGTCCCAAATGAATGTTGCCATCACTTTTCCTGTCAAACTGCTCTCCCCTCTTGGGCTTAGGAGAACTGGTATGTCGCGACTCGTGTGATGACTACTGGGACTCGAGAATGAAGTAGTAACAGTGGTCACTATAGATTTCAAAAACGCATTACCTTCATCTTTAAACTGCTATAGGAAACGACTGGTAGCTTGCAAGTGCACCATTTTGTTTAGGCCCGTCAAAATGCTCATTCCCACCGTGCATTCACCTTGTGATAGTGCAGGTGGTTTTTCACGATATCTTATACGCTACCAACACTAATGGACAACATTACTCCCAGTTTCTGGATAGCACTGCGCCTGTTCTCACGAATAAGCGCGTCTGCACAATCAATGTTTGGCTCGGTGACGGATGTTTGCGGCTGACGATCATGAGGCTTATTTTTCACGCGCTTTCTGCTCTCTCTGCTCCCTCTGAACCACTTACAGCACTTAAACACACAGATCCGTAAGAGACATTCTTCTCCATACTGTTGTTAGTGTCTGTATTAAATTTTAACTGACCGTACGTTTTCTGCAATGAGGAATTTGATTACAATGCGTTATCCCACACTCTAGCAACTGCCAAGCAAGACTGAATATGTACTAACCCGAGCAGGAGGGAGGGCAGAAATTATGACTTTACCTTCTCAAGGTCGCACAGCTGCTACAGAGTATGGCTTGTTTATAAACAAATCAGTCCTGGTCATATAATAACCACCTTGTATTACTATCGCTGCACTAAGGTGCTCTACATCATCTGGATGTTTTGTTTAATATACTGCGATTAAATAGCAAGTATTTTCATGTAGGTTTTGTCAATGAAATGCATTTCGCTAATAAATAAATGTCTATATTGTTAATTACTTTCGACTTTCAACTCATTTTTATGCAATCCATTGGCATTCCATAAAGCAGTTTTGAGAGAATTGGCCATTAATCAATTAATTCCCCAATGACAGTGAGATATCTGTTATCATACATTAATGTTGTAATAATTTATTAAACGGGTTTTAATTTCATCCAAGAAGAGATTAAAACTAAAAACACTAAAATATTTCTCTGCAATGTGGTGGAATTGCATAACAGGATAATTTTGGCTTGTTAAGAATTGAGGTTTATATTATAATGCCTGACAATTAAATTAGCCCACCCTCTAGGTTTTTCGAAAAATCATACAAATCTAATATAACTAACTGCTTACAGTAATACGAACTTTATCTTGTATTATTTAAATAAACACATGTAAAATGTCGCACGTACCCCTCTTGCTATAAATAGTTTTTAGGCAGTGCAGCTACCTTCGTTTATTGATTTGAAATTCTGCTATTGCCACTTTTATAGTTTCTATTATCAATGTTATTTAAAAATAATTTTTTAAATATGCAATGTGTAATAATTGATTTCTTTTTAATCAACACAAGTAGTTCTTCTGTACACTTTGCAAGGTCGTTGATAGATAGCGCCGTATCTGGAAAAAAGCTTTTTACTGCCCCCCTCTCCCTATATGTACATTTTTTTTTGATATCTTTGCATATCAATAATATTTAAACATCTGTTGAATGATATTGCACTAAAATCCAGGTCACTTTTACAATTCATATAATAAAACAACTTAAATTTTTAGTGCCTTAAACTAGCAAGCGAATGCACAGGTCCCCTAAAATAACAAGCCGATGTTAATATAATGAAAACAGTTTGTGCAACTGCGCTGTGACCTAGTAGTACATGAGAGTGGACTGTAATTTTGTGTGAATCCGAAATAAAAGGTGCAAAAGAGACGTCAGAGACGGGCGAGAATTCTGTTACAAGTGCTCTATGTTTTGAAAGAGCCATAACAAGGAGATCATAAAAAAATGTTGAACTTGTGTGGTGTGCAATTGAAAGAGGTCAACAATTGACAGTTCGAGAACTAGAAGAGTTGGAGGTTCGAAAATTCAAAGCGCGCAAAACTTTGAATATCTTAGCATAAAAGCATGTTGCGGCATAATTCATTTCGTGGCTAATGACTTACTTCAGGATACTTCTAATGAACCAAATTCTTCAAAAAGATCATACCGGGTCATAACCATCCATAATTCGGAAATGATTGCTTAGTCACTTAAAAGTGTGCGAGATCTGAAGATGCTTACTTTGAAAGCTATGAAATTGTGTATTAATACCGATAGCTTTTTGAATTTGTATTTAAAAAAAAAATTTTTTTTCACTTAAAGAACAATATATTGAAGGTTTTTCAGTCCTCTAAAACCACTAAACTAGTGTTCTTCTTCTTAATCTCAGCTTCTCCCTTGGAGGTTGCTGATCAGCATGGCTATTTTGACCTTTGATATAGCTGCTCGGAATAGTTCGACTGATGTAAGATTGAACCATTCTCGTAGGTTACGTAACCAAGAGATTCTGGGACGTCCGACTCTCCTTCGCCCAGCAATTTTGCCTTGCATAATGAGCTGCAATATCTCATATTTAGAATTACGGTAAATGTGGCCTAGGAATTCTAATTTTCTTTTCTTAATGGTAGGTAAGATCTCCAATTCTTTGCGCATCCTACCCAGAACCTGCTGATTCGTAATTCGGTCGCTCCAAGAGATTTTCAATAGTCGCCTATAAATCCATAGCTCGAAGGATTCAAGTCTCTTTGAAGTTTCTTTATTTAAAGTCCAACCTTCTAGACCGTACAAGAGCACTGGGAATATGTAACAACGGACCATTATTGTCCTTAATGCTAACGATAGGTTCTGAGCAGTCAGTAGTTTTCTCATTTTCATGAAGGCTGCCCTTGCTTGTTTTATTCTTGCTAAGATTTCTTCTCTATGTGTGATGTTTTTGTTTACTATCGTACCAAGGTACTTGTAGTTTTGAACTTGTTCAATAATCCTATTGTCTATGACCAGCTGACTGTTTGCGGTGTTTCTTTTAGATACTACTAACATTTTTGTTTTACTAATATTAATACTAAGCCCAAATTCTTTACTTGTTTGAGATACTCTATCTACCAGTGTCTGAAGGTCTTTTAGGTTGCTTGCGATCAAAACGGTGTCGTCAGCGTACCGAATGTTATTGATACATTTCCCATTTATTATTAGTCCTGAACTTTCATCTTCTAACGCTTCACGGAATATATATTCCGAATAAATGTTAAATAACATGGGTGAGAGAATACACCCTTGTCTGACACCTTTTTGAATATTAATTTCCTCGGAGAGAGTTATCCACTTTTATTTTTGCAGTTTGACCCCAGTAGAGATTGATAATTATTTGTATGTCATGATGGTCTATGTTGAGTTTCTGCAAAATATCAACTAGTTTATCGTGCTTCACGTTGTCGAATGCTTTGCTGTAGTCTATGAAGCACATGTAAATATCCTGGTTTACATCTAGAGATCTTTGTGCTAAGATGTTAAGAGCAAATATGGCTTCTCTGGTCCCTGTTCCGTTGCGGAAACCGAATTGTGTGTTTGACATTTCCGCTTCACATTTGCTATATAACCTGGTGTGGATGATTCTTAAGAATATTTTTAGTGCCTGACTCATGAGGCTTATGAGTCGATACTCATCGCATCTAAACGCTCGGGGTTTCTTAGGGATGGGGACAAAGGTGGAAAGTAGCCATTCGCGTGGGATAACCCTGTTTGGTATATATCGTTAAACAAGTCAACAATTATTGAAACTGACTGTTCATCTAATAGTTTTAACAGTTCGCAGTGTATACCATCAGGTCCTGCTGCTTTTCCAGCTTTTGCGGTTTTTATGGCATGGTTGACCTCACTACATGTTATTTTTGGTGCGTTTTCTGCTGCTGTAATGCTACGTTCTTCTGCTCTTTGATCTCTAAAGATTTGTTTAATATACTTTTGCCATAAGTTTGACTTTGATTCTGTATCTATGACTAAAGAACCTTGGTCATCCTTCATTATCCTCGATTGTTGTCTGTGTGCAATACCAGTGATTTCTTTTATTTTCTTGTGAACATTGAAGCTGCATACTTAGTTCATACTTTTCTATTTCTTTGCACTTATCATCCATCCAGGATTCCTTTGCTGCACGTATCTTGCTTCTAATAATGTTATGTATTTCTCTATACTTTATTTCATCTTTATTTTTAAATTTTCTCCTTTCGTCCATTAGCGCTAAGATTTCCTCTGTCATCCACTTCTGCTTCATCTGTTTCTTGTGTTCTCCCAAGGTTTCTTGTTGTGTCGTTACTATTGTTTCTTTTATTTTAGACCATTTTGTTTCCTTATCTAAATTACTAATATTTTCTTCTTGCATTTTATGGAAGTTTTGGTTTATCATCTTAGTTGCAGAATTTCGTATATCTGGTTGTTGTAACCTTCGTGTATTTATGTAACTATTTTGGTTTTGTTGTTGTCGTCTTTTCTTCAATCTAATATACATATTCATGACTACAGGATTGTGGTCCGAATTTGCATCCGCACCTGGGTATGTTTTTACAGCCTTTACGCTGTTTCTCGCCTTTTGTTAACTAGAATGTAATCTATTTGGTTTCTAATTATTTGTTCTGTGTGATCTCTCGGTGCTTTCCAAGTATATAATCTTCTCTTTGGTAGTTTAAAGAGAGTATTTGTGACCACAAGGTCTTCTTCTATACAAAACTGCAGCATTCTCTCTCCTCGTCCGTTTCTCTCACCTAATCCATATTTACCTACGTAATCTCCATAGCTTCCTTCTCCAATCTTTGCATTATAATCCCCATTATTATTGTGATGTCACGTTTTTTTCTTAATTTTAGTACTTTCTGAATTTCTTCGTAAAAAGGTTCTATTTTATCATCGTTTTTCTTGTCAGCAGTGGGGGCATATATTTGAATTAAGTTCATTTTACCTAAGTTTGTTTGTAGCTGAATCATCATAATTCTATCCGAATATGGTATAAAGTTAATTACTGCTTTACTTGCAGCTTTGTCTAGCATGATACCAACTCCATTATAATGCTCTGTTTCAGTGTTCCCTGAATAATATATAACACCGTTTTCGGTACTACATTTCCCTGAGTTAGGCCATCGGGTTTCGCTTAGACCCAAAATGTTTAGTTTTAATCTACTCATCTCTTGTACAACGTTATCCAGTTTTCCTGCTTGGAATAAACTGCGTACATTCCATGTTGCAATTCTGACTCTGTTTTTGTGTATACTGTACATATTCTCTTGATTCCCTTGATTGGCTGACGGGGAGATTCTTCGCACCGTTTCCCCACTGAAGGGGTGCCCCGGACTAACGGCCAATTGTTTTGATTTTTCAGCCATGTGATTATCTTGGGAAGCATTTAAAACAAAATGCATTTAGTGCGGTAGTTTTCCGTTGCTTTCCGCACCGCAGCGTCCCAACCGTTTAGGTCAATATGTGACCCTCGCCTGAGATTGGTCTAAAATGGGCCTTTAAGGAAGTAAATCTTCAGTAGCCCCATAAAAGTAATGCCACAACTGCTGCCCTGTGTCATGCTAGTTTTGGTCCGCCCCGAGTATTTAATTTCCTCGGTACCACCCATCTGGGAGGCATTCCCCTATCCGCCACCTGGGGAGGCGCCCAATGGGGGACTAGCAACCCCACATGGTGTTATATTGCTTAAATACACATCTTCGACCTCAATTTTATTTATAATTTAATGAACAATTTTTCGTTATATTTATTTAGTTTCTTTTCCATAGTACTAAAAATGTTATTAGTAGTGATGATTATAAATATTACAACTAATAAATTACGAGGTTAATTTGCTTTTCTGTAAGACAAAATTATCATTTTTATTAAATAAATAGTTTACGTGTTCAATGTTAATATAATAAAAACCATTTGCGGGTCCGCGATATGACGTGGCAGCCAATAAGAGTGGACTCCAATGCGCATGCGTGAAAAGCAGTGTCAGTTGAGAGTACAAGTAGTATGTGATTATTGTATTTGGAATAACGAGAAACGAGCAGAGCAGCGAATCTACAGCAAATTTTGTGCGAATCTGGAGCATTCGCCCACAAAGCTATGTAAATGATTCAGAATGTTTCTGAAACATGTAATGAATCTGAATGACTTACAGTTATTTGAGATTTGATCATAGAACTTTACGGAATGTTTTGAACAGAGGAAACAGAGGAAAATCGTGTTCGGTACTAAGGTGTTTGCTTTGAAGGGGAGTAGCGCTACAAGCAATATTTCTTGTATTTTAAACCATTTTAACAAACCCAACAAATGCAACGAAACAAAATAGCCTGCAAACTGGAAGGTTAAGGCTCTCATATGTTTGCCCTTAGTATCCCGTTGTCGCTCATCATCGTTGATACAAAGTGATATGACAAGCACTTCCTTCTTCTATTGAATGCGAATACTCTTATTATTATCAAGCTTACTTAATCTTACCTTCAATGTGCGCTAATAACAACTTTTTTTGTTCGTTCAACATCCGATACCTAAGTATGTTAGATTCAACTTCGAATTAAGTAAAACAATTCATTGTATTCAAAGTTCATGCAGATACTTATCTTGTTGTTTTAAACCCAAATTTAGGCATGTTATGCTGCGGCACCGGTTTTCTGAAATCCGTTTGGTTTCTCTCTACATGCACGAACAAAGTCACGTCTTTTTGCTATTCACGATTTTATCGTAAAATTTTTCTTTTTGTCCCTTACCATTCTTGAAGCTTTACTGTTTTGGCACTTATCGTAATATTATCATATATAATGTGAAATAAAATAACTTTAGGAATTATACAACTTTACTTGAATGTTTTAAAATCGTCAAACGATTTTCATAGTAAAATTTAGCATCTTTTATAAATTAATTTACTATAAAAATCGGCTCTGTCTCATTTTATACACTTTCATTATTTTTTTTACACCACAGAATTGTAAGTTACAACATATAGTCTCACCGACGCTTTACAAATGAAATCTGAATTCAACAGTTGCCTAAAATAGCCATACGAGTTTCATTTTATTAGTTTGTTACTTGTGAAAGTTTCAGAAAGGGATTTTATTGGATGAACTGATTTTGTTCGGAAACTCTTAACTATAATTAATTTATAAGGATTTCTGTTCCGAAACTTGGAGATTTCCTTAAGCACAATGTACGGTGTCATTTTACGAGAAAAAACAACGAGGGAAATTTTCTTGTAAATTGACGCTCCACCTTGCTGAAACCGTATGGCATTGTCCATTAGATAACTCTCTAAATTACTACCAAGGTTGGTTTCAGTTGTATTCCAGTCTCATGACTTTTAAAGGTCATGCGCTTGCTAATTGTCTACACAGCATCAGTTTTCGCAGAGTTTTGTGGATACGGAAAAGTACAACATCTTTAAAATACAATTGTGACTATAACTGTGAATTTATGTGTGATTTATCTTCTTGGTGGTCATGATTATATGCAATTAAAATTCATTTCAAGATGCATCAATACGTTATCACAATGTTCTATTCCTGAAATAGCCTGTATGAAACAGTACAACGCCGGCCAAAAGAAAATCTATTTATAAACCCACAAATCATGATATTTACTGTATTGCGTCTAAATTTAGTTTCATTATTATGAATGAGTCATCCTCTTGCAGCGGGCTAAGGGCAATTAAGTTTCCTCCAATCCTATTTCATGCCACATAAAGAGCAGAACCGTATCAAAACTCGCGCGCGGTATGAATTATTAACGCGCTTCTTATCTGTGTTCCCGCTTATTGCATCGCCCACGAGAGCCGGCGACCTGCAGAAACGGCTGCAAGTTTCGGCTGTAATTTATGCGCATCGCGTCCCATAAAAAACGGCTTTTGTAGTCCGTGGAAGTGTACTGCAAAAATGCATTAGCCGCGAATAATCGCTGGCCTCGATTTGCTTGCACCAAGTGAGCGGTCACTGGGGAATAAATTAACTCAAATTTTTTCACGTATTTATTGCTATGAATATTTACAATCTGCTAATTGTATTAACATCCAGTAAATTATTCGAGTTGTTACATAACATGAGGAAGTAGTGCCCTTGAGCATTACTTCTTTATCTTATAGTAAATTGTTTGCGTTAGCTTGAAATTAACTTAAGTGAGAAATTCTCAAACTAATCTTAGGTGACTATTAACCAGGTCTAGCAGGTCGAATCTTTGGAGTCGTTTGTCAAATTGTCTTTCTAGAAGAACAGCAGCTAAATCATTGGGGTGAGGACTAGGTATTGCTTGGTAGTTGGTGCTAGCGCGTAGAATTTCTTCCTTAACTGAAGGAACAGGTAGATCTTGTTGAAGTAGCCAACTAGGGACACATCTAGGAGTATTGGCTATTAACCGTAACTTTAATTTGGAATCTTTGCAAACTTTTCAGGTTGGAATTGCTGGCAGAGCCTCATAACTCGATTTGATAAGTCCAAATTGGTTTCAAAATCAATTTATAGAGTAGTATTTTGTTTTGCAGTGATAATTTAGAGTTTCTTCTTAGCATGCAGTACATGTTACGGAGTTTTAACCCAAGTTGCAATCTTTTCTTTATTATGTGAATGTTACTGATCAGGGATCGGTCTAAATGAATTCCTAGGTATTTTACGCTGTCTTGTTGTGGTATTAGAGTGTTATACAATGTTACTGGTGGGCAAGTTTCTCTCCGTAGAGCGAAGGTTACTTGAACTGACTTTGATTCATTCACACGTATTTGCCATAGTTTGAGCCATTCTTCTGTTTTTCTGAGGTTTTGTTAAAGTTTCTGCTATGCTGTCTGGTTATCATTATGTGATGCGAGAATTGCAGTGTCGTCTGCGTATGTAGCTACTAGCATTTGGGGCGTTGTTAGCAAGTTTACCGTATATAGGAGGTATAAGACAGGATCTAGAATGCTGCCCTGTGAAACACCTGCTTGAATTGGACGTATGGATGATTGTGCATCTTTAAATTTGACATAAAAATTTTAGCAGCTCATAGTGTTCTGGTGGTAGTGCCTTATTTCTTTTGTATAACAATCCGGCATGCCAGACCTTGTCAAAGGCCTGGCTAATATCTAGAAATAGAGACGAGCAGTATCTTTTTAGAGCAGGTCGTGGTTTATTTTTATGACTACTCTATGCACTTGTTCTATAGCGCCGTGACCTTCCCAAAAACCGAATTGGTGTTTTGGTATGATGTTTTTTTATGGTCTATCGGTTTTATCTTTTCCAGGAGTATATTTTCAAACATTGTGGACAAAATAGGTATCAAACTAATCGGTCGGTATAAGGTGACCTCTTCTGAGTATTTGCCAGGTTTTGGTACCATCACAATTTGCGCCGCTTTTCGGTCTGGGAAGGTTGGTAATCGAAAGGTTGCATTAATGATGTAGGTTATAAGTTTAATTGCTTTTTCTGGCAACTCTTTTAGGATTTTGGCTGTAATTAGGTCGAAACCAGAAGCTTTTTTTGAGTTAAAATTTTTTATAATAGTTTTGACCACTAATATTTACAGGTCTTACAGGTTGAGGAACGTTGTAAGACTCGATGAGAATTTGATATGTAAGTGTTTCTTTGTATGCGTGACAGATCTGTCGTGCGGTTGGAATAGTAAAGTCAGATGGTCTGCGAAAGTGTTTGCCTTTTCTTGATTTGCTTTCAAGTGTTGTCATGTTTCCTAATGTATGGAAGTGGAAATTTTGGTGTTTTTAAATGTTTCGTGACATAAAGAATAACTGGTGTCCTCAGTAGAAGTTAGGTTTGTTGGGTATTTTTGCACTCATTGGTTTTTGATGGTGGGCAGGAGATTTTCTAATTCCCGCGTAGCTTGATTGAGTAGGGTTTTGCTTCTGAGATTTCTTATGGTTTGCCAGATTCTTCTTAATCTTCGCTTTTCTTTTAGTTTTTGTTTAATGATTGTCGGACAGTATTATGATACTTGTTGAGTTTCATGGACTGGAATACCCTTCCAATCCACTTTTTGAATGGTTTATTGAAGTGTTCGATGGCACTGTATTTTGTTTTTAAAGGGATGCTTAATTGTATCCTTTCTGTAATTAAATTCCGAAAGTAATTCAATTAGTAGCTCTAGAAGCTAGTATTGCTAACTTTTGAACTTTTTTCTGTGCTATATGCAATAAGTGCTGATGGAGTGGTCGAAGGACAACTCACAGTAAGGGCTAGCTTTTAAATAGTTTGATGAGACTCTTTTAATGACGCACCGTTTCCCCACTGAAGGGTGCCCCGGACTAACGGCCAATTGTTTTGATTTTTCAGCCATGTGATTATCTTGGGAAGCATTTAAAACAAAATGCATTTAGTGCGGTAGTTTTCCGTTGCTTTCCGCACCAGCGTCCCAACCGTTTAGGTCAATATGTGACCCTCGCCTGAGATTGGTCTAAAATGGGCCTTTAAGGAAGTAAATCTTCAGTAGCCCCATAAAAGTAATGCCACAACTGCTGCCCTGTGTCATGCTAGTTTTGGTCCGCCCCGAGTATTTAATTTCCTCGGTACCACCCATCTGGGAGGCATTCCCCTATCCGCCACCTGGGAGGCGCCCAATGGGGACTAGCAACCCCACATGGTGTTATATTGCTTAAATACACATCTTCGACTTCAATTTTATTTATAATTTAATAAACAATTTTTCGTTATATTTATTTAGTTTCTTTTCCACAGTACTAAAACTGTTTTTAGTAGTGATGATTATAAATATTACAACTAAGAAATTACGAGGTTAATTTGCTTTTCTGTAAGACAAAATTATCATTTTCATTAAATAAATAGTTTACGTGGTCTCTTCTGAAAGTATCCAGTCAATGTTAATATAATAAAAACCATTTGCGGGTCCGCGATATGACGTGGCAGCCAATAAGAGTGGACTGCAATGCGCATGCGTGAAAAGCAGTGTCAGCTGAGAGTACAAGTAGTGTGTGATTATTGTATTTGGAATAACGAGAAACGAGCAGCGAATCTGCAGCAAATTTTGTGCGAATCTGGAGCATTCGCCCACAAAGCTATGTAAATGATTCAGAATGTTTCTGAAACATGTAATGAATCTGAATGACTTACAGTTATTTGCGATTTCATCACAGAACTTTACGAAATGTTTTGATTAGAGGAAACGACATTGGGAAAATCGAGTAGGGTACCAAGGTGTTTGCTTTGAAGGGGAGTAGCAATATTTCTTGTATTTTAAACCATTTTAACAAACCCAACAAATGCAACAAAACAAAATAGCCTGCAAACTGCAAGGTTAAGGCTCTCATATGTTTGCCCTTAGTATCCCGTCGTCGCTCATCATCATTGATACACAGTGATATGACAAGCACTTCCTTCTTCTATTGAATGCGAATACTCTTATTATTATCTATTATCAAGCTTACTTAATCTTACCTTCAATGTGCGCTAATAACAACTTTTTCTTGTTCGTTCAACATCCGATACCTAAGTATGTTAGATTCAACTTCGAATTAAGTAAAACAATTCATTGTATTCAAAGTTCATGCAGATACTTATCTTGTTGTTTGAAACCCAAATTTAGGCACGTTATGCTGCGGCACCGGTTTCCTGAAATCCGTTTGGTTTCTCTCTACATGCACGAACAAAGTCACGTCTTTTTGCTATTCACGATTTTATCGTAAAATTTGTCTTTTTGTCCCTGACCATTCTTGAAGCTTTGCACGTCATTTTACTGTTTTGGCACTTATCGTAATATTATCATATATAATGTGAAATAAAATAACTTTAGGAATTATACAACTTTACTTGAATGTTTTAAAATCGTAAAACGAGTTTCATAGTAAAATTTAGCATCTTTTATAAATTAATTTACTATAAAAATCGGCTCTGTCTCATTTTATACACTTTCATTATTTTTTTTATACCATAGAATTGTAAGTTACAACATTATCAACTTAAATAGTCTCACCGACGCATTACAAATGAAATCTGAATTCAACAGTTGCCTAAAATAGCCATACGAGATACATTTTATTAGTTTGTTACTTGTGAACAACCGAAAAATCAACTAAGGTTTAGGGTTTCAGAAAGGGATTTTATTGATGAACTAATTTTGTTCGGAAACTCTTAACTATAATTAATTTATAAGGATTTCTGTTCCGAAACTTGGAGATTTCCTTAAGCACAATGTACGGTGTCATTTTACGAGAAAAAACAACGAGGGAAATTTTCTTGTAAACTGCCGCTCCACCTTGCTGAAACCGTATGGCATTGTCCATTAGATAACTCTTTGAATTACTACCAAGGTTGATTTCAGTTGTGTTCCAGTCTCATGACTTTTAAAGGTCATGCGATTGCTAATTGTCTACATAGCATCAGTTTTCGCGGAGTTTTGTGGATACGGAAAAAACCAACATCTTTAAAATGCAATTGTGACTAGAACTGTGAATTTATGTGTGATTTAGCTTCTTGGTGGTCATGATTATATGCAATTAAAATTCATTTCAAGACGCATCAATACGTTATCACAATGTTCTATTCCTGAAATAGCCTGTATGAAACAGCACAACGCCGGCCAAAAGAAAATCTATTTATAAATCCACAAATAATGATATTTACTGCATTGCGTCTAAATTCAGTTTCATTATTATGAATGAGTCATCCTCTTGCAGCGGGCTAAGGGCAATTAAGTTTCCTCCAATCCTATTTCATGCCACATAAAGAGCAGAACCGTAACAAAACTCGCGCGCGGTATGAATTATTAACGCGCTTCTTATCTGTGTTCCCGCTTATTGCATCGCCCACGAGAGCCGGCGACCTGCAGAAACGGCTGCAAGTTTCGGCTGTAATTTATGCGCATCGCGTCCCATAAAAAACGGCTTTTGTAGTCCGTGGAAGTGTACTGCAAAAATGCATTAGCCGCGAATAATCGCTGGCCTCGATTTGCTTGCACCAAGTGAGCGGTCACTGGGGAATAAATTAACTCAAATTTTTTCACGTATTTATTGCTATGAATATTTACAATCTGCTAATTGTATTAACATCCAGTAAATTATTCTAGTTGTTACATAACATGAGGAAGTAGTGCCCTTGAGCATTACTTCTTTATCTTATAGTAAATTGTTTGCGTTAGCTTGAAATTAACTTCAGTGAGAAATTCTAAAACTAATCTTAGGTGACTCTATTAACCAGGTCTAACGGGTCGAATCTTTGGAATCGTTTGTCAAATTGTCTTTCTAGAAGAACAGCAGCTAAGTCATTGAGGTGAGCACTAGGCATTGCTTGGTAGTTGGTGCTGGCGCGTAGAATTTCTTCTTATTAACCGTATTACTTTATTTTGGAATCTTTGCAAACTTTTCAGGTTGGAATTGCTGGCAGAGCCTCATAACTCGATTTGATAAGTCCAAATTGGTTTCAAAATAAATTTATAGAGTAGTATTTTGTTTTGCAGTGATAATTTAGAGTTTTTCTTAGCGTGCAGTACATGTTACGGAGTTTTTACCCAAGTTGCAATATTTTCTTTATTATGTGAATGTTACTGATCAGGGATCGGTCTAAATGAATTCCTAGGTATTTTACGCTGTCTTGTTGTGGTATTAGAGTGTTATATTATACAATGTTACTGGTGGGAAAGTGTCTCTCCGTAGAGCGAAGGTTACTTGAACTGACTTTGATTCATTCACACGTATTTGCCATAGTTTGGGCCATTCTTCTGTTTTTCTGAGGTTTTGTTAAAGTTAGTTAGAAATAGAGACGAGCAGTATCTTTTTAGAGCAGGTCGTGGTTTATTTTTATGACTACTCTATGCACTTGTTCTATAGCGCCGTGACCTTCCCGAAAACCGAATTGGTGTTTTGGTATAATGTTTTTTATGGTCTACCGGTTTTATCTTTTCCAGGAGTATATTTTCAAACATTGTGGACAAAATAGGTAGCAAACTAATCGGTCGGTATAAGGTGACCTCTTCTGGGTATTTGCCAGGTTTTGGTACCATCCCAATTTGCGCCACTTTTCATAGGTCTGGGAAGGTTCGTAATCGAAAGGTTGCATTAATGATGTAGGTTATAAGTTTAATTGCTTTTTCTGGCAACTCTTTTAGGATTTTGGCTGTAATTAGGTCGAAACCAGAAGCTTTTTTTGAGTTAAAATTTTTTATAATAGTTTTGACTTCACTAATTTTTACAGGTCTTACAGGTTGAGGAACGTTGTAAGACTCGATGAGAATTTGATATATAAGTGTTTCTTTGTTTGCGTGACAGATCTGTCGTGCGGTTGGAATAGTAAAGTCAGATGGTGTGCGAAAGTGTTAGCCTTTTCTTGATTTGCTTTCAAGTGTTGTCATGTTTCCTAATGTATGGAAGTGGATATTTTGGTGTTTTTAAATGTTTCGTGACATAAAGAATAACTGGTGTCCTCAGTAGAAGTTAGGTTTGTTGGGTATTTTTGCACTCATTGGTTTTTGATGGTAAACAGGAGATTTTTTAATTCCCGCGTAGCTTGATTGAGTAGGGTTTTGCTTCTGAGATTTCTTATGGTTTGCCAGATTCTTCTTAATCTTCGCTTTTCTTTTAGTTTTTGTTTAATGATTGTCGGACAGTATTATGATACTTGTTGAGTTTCATGGACTGGAATAGCCTTCCAATCCACTTTTTGAATGGTCTATTGAAGTGTTCGATGGCACTGTATTTTGTTTTTATAGGGATGCTTAATTGTATCCTTTCTGTAATGAATTTCCGAAAGTAATTCCAATTAGCGGCTCTAGAAGATAGTATTGTTAGCTTTTCAACTTTTTTTCTGTGCTATATGTAATAAGTGCTGATGGAGCGGTCGAAGGACAAATCACAGTAAGGGCTAGCTTTTAAATAGTTTGATGAGACTCCTTTAATGACGCAGAAGTCTAAGAGATCTGTTTGCCAATACGTTGAACTCCAAGTTGTGCTCTTCTATTACTTTGTGTATATCTCTTCCTCGAGTTAATGTTATTCTCCATCCCCATATTTGATTTTGGGAGTTGTAATCTCCACCGGCTATGAACTTGGGCCTAAGTGTATTGAAGAAGGATGCAAATTGCTGCTTTCTAAAAGTGGGCCGTGGAGGGCAGCATACAGGAGAAAATATGACATCTGTTTTTTCCATTACTGCGTTTGATTGAGAATTTTATGACGAGTGTGGTATCTGCATGAGCAGTGCCATCAGGATGAGGAGTAGTGTATACTATATACCTCGGTATCTTCAAATAAGAGTTAACTATGGAATGAGCTTGTGATATTAAATGATATCTGTGACGTGAAGTGGTAAAAATGAATTGACCTCCTGCGTATGTTGAACAAGACCATTGATGTTTTAGAAATTTTTGGGATATAGGCATTGTGACTCATTTTGTTAATCATGGTTGTAATTAGGTTGAATATGGTCGTCCACTCTTTCAATGAGTTTTGTCGTAAGTTTCTCTGTTTGTTGTTGGGGTGGGATTTGTGTAAGTTGTTATGAAATATTAGTTTTATTGTAATCTGGTATATTGTCTGATGTTTTTTGGGCATACGATATTCTTTGTTGATACAAAATTGGACTGAGTATTAGTCGGCCTTGGACTTCTCTGAATCTTTGACATTTTGACATTGAATTATTTTCCTTTTGACTCTGGGTGGTTCGAATCTTATTTTATATTTCATTGGAAATTCTATGTTGAGTTTTTTTTATTGTTCTAGTTCTACAAAGAACATTGGCAATGGATTTTTGGTGATTCTGTGTCTGATATTATGAATGTTCAGGATGGTTACTTATTTCAGCTGCAATTGTTGATTTAGACTGTAGGGTGCATGTCCAGTAGTACTACTTTGTACTTTTTCTTGTCCTTTTGCTGGAATGTATGGAAATCTGTGTTTTTTCTTTAAGTATTTTTATAATTGTACAATAATCTGTAACTTTGTTAAGTTAAACCTTTGCTTGTGTGTTATTGATTAATTTAAGAACATAATTGCCTTTGGCTTTCTCTTCCAACATGTCCGTTAGGGGTTTCAAATTATTTAGTCCATAAATAAATACTGGCGGTGGTTTTATTTACTTTTGTCTCTTGTTCGGGACTAGAATCGCCGAGAGATTGATATTTGTTAGAGGTGGTTGGGGCGTTAAGCCAGTAATTAGATATTTTTGTTTGCTTAGCGTCGTGATGTGGTTCGAAACCATTACGTTTTGTCCTTACAGGCTACTCGGCAGGGGGGGAAACGGTAAAAAGTGGACTCGTCGGAAATAGGCTATTTCGTTGTTGGAATCGCTTTGTTTTAGGGTGTAGCTGAACACTTTAAATTTGTTAAGAGATTGGCCGTACGCTTAATTTTATATTTAATAATTAGTGGCAAAAAAGAAAATTATTGCGTTTGGATAGTCGAGAGTTGAAGTATGTGTTTCTTTTTGAATTGATTGTTGTATATATAAGTGTGTTGTGAGTGCTGCAATTAAATTTGGATAGACGATTGTTGAAGTTGAAAATGCTGCTGTTGTTATTGTTGCGGGGACATTTATTGATATGTACCAGAATTGAGGTGTTGATCAATTAACATCAGTGTTGGAGGAGGGTATTAATACTCGTAATTTGGCGCGCCAAACATAGCGGCCTTGTTTACTTGAACACTCCTTTATAGAATTATTGGTGTAATGTGTTTATATAAAGAATAATGTATTAATGTAAATTTAAAAATTTATCGGCTGACTTTTTGGTTAGCTATCGTTCGCTGAGCCGGCAGGTGAAAGCGGCACACAACCTTGCGGAACAAAAGTCAAATCGCAACTTAACTCAGATGATGGACGCTCTTTGGGTTAGTCTTTGAGTTTATAATCAGAAAAGAAAAGGTCCAGAAAGATTTTTAACGCAATACAAGAGGAGCACAAAAATAACTGGAATTCGAATGTTAAGTTAGGCGCTTCTGGCTCAGTTTTCAAAATAGTGCTTTGTGTATGGAAAATGTAACTTTTAAAGACAAATCTTTGAGGAAATTTTATACCACAAATGATTTTTACTCTATAAAAATGGCCTTATATCTGGTTACTCTCTCTCCAACAGAACTAATATAAACAGCGCCAAAGTAATCAAAAAATTGTCATGAAATCTGCGCCTGCACAATTTTCCTCAAGATTTGCGAATTTGAGTATTTGTTCGCCAAATTTCTGTATTAGCGAATTTTCTTTCGAAAATTATATAGAGATGAGTTTTCATACCACGGCTTAATTAAACTTAATTAAAATTGAAAAAGAACACGTCAAATTAGATCAGACATGAAAAGAACGTTGATTTGTTTTTTCCAATGTCGTAGAGTATGTAGCTAAAATTTTCTTTTCTTGAGCATTAAATAGTCCAACGTTTTTATTTCGACGTTTGTAGTGAATAAAATTGAACACCCATAAAAACCAAAGCCACACAGAGTGTTGTTGTAGTGGATTTATGAATTGTATTTTCGCTGATAAAATATATCACTTAACTGTTCGACTTTCAAGGACTCTGCAGACCTAAATTTTTTAAAAAAGTAAATTATGTTTTTATTTGATTTTTGATGAATTGATACTCTATCGTTGCAAGGACTGATGTTTATATTTTGCTCATTTTGCTTCACATAAATACTGTTGCTACTAAAATTGCTTTATAAAAACTATCGAACTATTTCTTGATTGAAGTTTTATGTCATCATTTACTTTTGATATGCTAGGGCAACGTAAGCTCTTTTATATTACCGTTTCCCTCTTTAATATCTTTAGACATTCTAAAATTTAAGTTACAGGTAGATATTTGTCACCTTAAACAAATCCCTTAACAAATCCGCGGTTGATGTAAGGAATATTAGGGAGGATTATCGGTTAATACACAATGCTCAAACAACCCTCGAGCATAGGTTAGCTTTCAAACTAAAAACTAGCAGACACATGCAAAAAAAAACTTCGGCTTATAAGTCGCTCTATTTAGAGGTTCCAGAATCGCAGGATTTTTCAGAAATATTTCTATTATTTTATAGCGAGACCTCGTGTAACGAACAGTGCACTATAGATTTGTTCTAATAATGTTTAAGATGTTAAACCAGCATGCCGTTAATAACAGAGTGCAGTATAGTAAACCGTTCCATCCTGTTGAAAGCTTGCTTCCTCTCTAACTTGAAACTGCTGACACATTTTCAATGTTGTAGTACATCAGTTGCTGTGTTTAACTGCTTTAGTTGACCTCCAAAACAAAAACATTCTCTAAACAATACGAGTAGCTGCTAAAAGCATATCAAGGCTCTTTATTGTTTGCTTACAATTAATGGCAATTTCATATTGCCAAATATATGATTAGCTCTGCTGGAAATTCTCTTTGGATTTTTTACAGTTAAGCTTAGTATTAATTGTTAAGATAAATATTAATTGTTTTGGTAACATGAAAAAAATTCTGTTCTTGTATTTTAGTGTACCAAATAACCAAATACTTGGAATAATAAAAAGAATAAACAGGCTTTTTACGCACCTCTAAAAAATAATTGTGTCCAACATTTTCCATTGCTAAACTGTGTTTCAAGAGCTATTTCTGATATCTGAGGCACAAATATTGTATTGTTAGTGTTATATTTTATAGTAGCATTTTTGGAATTTGTGTCATAAAATTAAGATCGTTGTGAGCATGTGAGTTGCTCCAGGTGTTCTCTATCGTTATCTTCTATCTGTATTTTATTTCTTGTTTATTACTGTATTATAAGATTTTCATTTTATATTCGCATAATAATAAACGCATAAAAATAAACGGATAATCTACGAGGATTGTAAGTAAAGCACTGGAAATATTAAGTACTAATATTATATTGAACTTGAACACAAGGGGCTCATGTCAGGGGACTTAAACAACAAGCACTGCTCTATCTAACATTGTCCACTGCCTGCTAAGGCATGACAAGGTACTTTTATTTGAAATCCTTGTATTTACACTCGGATAAGAATTAACTGCGCTTTGACTTTGAAAAATTTATTTACAAAAGGAAATTAGCTAGAAATCATAATCAGAAAATTTGAGAAATGAAGAATCTTAATTGTCGTTACGTTTCACCTCGCGGATACTTTCCAAATCAGTTATAAAATTACAAACAAATTTAAACTAAAATTTATCACAGGATACCATGTCTTTTTGCAAAAAATGTACAAAAAATTATTGCTACCTATAAGCGCTGTTCTTGGTAATGTTGTCCTTTGTAATCAATAAAACCTCAAATACTTGGAACTGTAATTGTCTTTTCAAATGTTCATAATTTATTAATAAAGGAAATAATGCGTGCCACTGTCGAATTTGTACCAGGTACACAAAATATGCTTTGTTGTTATGTAAAATAATTATTAACAAATGGATATTTATCGATTGCTTTTAGTTCACCACATATAAATGTGTTAGTCATACTTGCGTAAGTTTCAAAATGGTTGTGCTCATTTATTCAAATTTATTGACACTCGCTTTATTATTTTTCACCAAAGTCGGGGTTTTTGTAACTCAACTGTTGAAAATATACTGTAGTGTACCAATCGATTCCGGGAAATAGAGGTACAGCAGCAGAACAGTCCGTAAACATTATAAAATTCTCGGCGCTGCGCTAAGGAAGATCCTAGTAATTTAGATATGAGCAGATACTAAGTGTGTAAGAGGATAAGTCAAGAAAATAAATTGGACTGTGAAGTCATTTGCGACATAATTGCAGAAGGTCTGTTAAGCCAAAAGTCAATGTTACCGCGATACCAACAGTCTATATATAGATTGATCCACTACTTATCAACATGGGCGCATAGAAGACTATTGGACGCGCATAGGTAATACAGAACAATGTCTAGATATCCTCAACAACGATACATTTTTGTGCGATTTAGACGACCAAATAAATTTCTAAGGACGGAACTTGTTTGTTTGTCAATACAAAAATACAGGGCTATGCTGTGAGCCGTACATATATTGACTGAGACATCAAACAAATTAGTCACACCAAATAGATGTTACTCGCCACTAGTATTTTGCTTATGGTCTTTGAAATCAAAATGGTTTTCACACTCTCCGATGGCCAGTCGAGTTTTATTTGTACACTTACCTTATTTCCTGCGTAAGGTGACGATTATTGTCCATCTTCTTTGGCTTACCTTCCGAATGTGATCTATGGTGTTATTTATTTTTATTTGACAACTTAATTTAAGCTCTTCCTTTACTTTTGAAACTCAGGCAAAACCTATGCCGTCTTTGGGGCCGCATCAATCATCTAGTCTTAAATCTTAATTTTTTTTTTTTTGAGAATTGTCTGGATGTTTACGCGTTATTCTGCCGTTGCGGATTTTATTCCCGGGGTTAGTGGTACATTACCCATTCGCTTAGAGAATGGGTGGTAGCAATATGAGTCACCGTAGCATAGGACATCGTTGTGATAATTCAGTTTATACGTGACAAAAATATTTCAAAATAAAGAACAAAGTCGACTTCTTTCTAAATGGCCTTTCGGAATTGACCATAACGCTGCGCGCTTTAGTAAAAGTAGCTTAATAAGAATAACTCGACAAATTTGTAGAAATATGAATATTAATAACTCATCTCTATATTGCCTTCAAAAAAAATTTGGATTTACTTTGAATAATCAGAATAAGTTCAACCACGTCTTTGTAAACATGTATCTGCTTACAATTAGACACCATAAAAATTGAAATCGAGTGAAAAAGAAAAATACATCTTATATAACAACATACAATGAAAAGGAACAAAAACTGGCTTTTAAACATTTTTAGAGAAATAACTTTTTTTAATTTCTTCTACAACTTTTGGCAACTCGCCAAATGTAATGTAGAAATTAACGAACAATGTTTGGTTTTGATCAACGGCAACGTTAGATTGCATGTCGTTAAATTAACGCTGCGACTAAAGAGGCTAAAATGAAAATCCTCGAGCAGCCACCGTAGTATAAATAGCATGTTACTAAGAAACAGTTTACGATCACGAGCGACGTAAAACTGCAATAAGCAATAAATCTGTCAACAATAATAATTAATTATTTAAAACTGAAAATACTTCTTACAATATTTATGAACAGTAATTACAATAAAGAAGGCAAAAAATGAAGTAGCAGCATCAAGAACAAGCTAGAAATAAAAAAGTTATTAGATGTTTTACAGAAGAGCAAAGACGAAAACATTCAGCAATAAAATGAGAGATTTATAAAAAAAACCTGATCAGATAGATGAAATGAGAAAGGATATAGAAAAAGAAAGGGATAAGAGAACTTGAAGTATAAGAAAAAACAATTAAATGAGAGGATTTGTGAATTGGAGAACCAAATAGAGAGAAAAAATAACAATAAAACTTGTAATAAAAGAAATAATTCTTAAAGATAAGATAAAAACTGAAATTATTAAAATAACAATTATAAAAAAGAGAGCAATTAACGATTAACGATACTGAAGTTAAATATAAAATTTGGAAAATAAAAATTTGGATTATAAGAGCCACGAATAGAAGAAAGAAGAGTTCTTACAAGAAATAAAAAAGTCGAAGGTAAAATTAGAATAACAGAAACCAAAGTGAAAGGAAAGAGTTAAGTTGTTAGGAGAAGGACATGTTTTATTCTAGAGAGAAATTCATAAAACCACAAGAGCACAAACTGGAGTAGCACGCTTTGTACATAAAAATTTAGCGACGAAAGTGAGAAATAGGGCAAATACAAGGGAAACGATTTTATAAGTAATAATAGAAATGTGCAAAAATACATTCCTTACAATTGCAATTGCTTATGACCTTAGTGAAAATAAAAAAGTGGAAGAAAAAAATGGAAACTTAAAAAAGATAATGTATTACTAATAGAGAATATCAATACATGCTAAGTGGAAAGAGATAATTGGACCATTTGGAGAAGAAACAATTGATAAGAATGGGAAAAGAATATAAGAATTATATTCTAATTACAAACTCCTTCTTCAAACATAAATTGATATATAAAATTACAGGAGAACTACCAAGTAGACCTATCAATAGTAGCTTATGTGATAACAAAAAAATATTTGATAGAAAAAATATCCTATTAAATAGGAAGTGTCGGCTACCGAACGAAAGCCATCACCAAAATAAAAAAAATACGATTAACAACGATGATAAATAAAAGAAAAACATTCAAATTATATAAATTAAGGAATAAGAGTTATAGAGATAGATATCAATTAATACCAAGATGCGAAATAGTCATAACATTGATATAAGATGGGAAAATTTTAAATTAATATTTTTAAAAACTTTCATGTTTTTTGTTTTGTTTTCTTTTTTTTTTGTGTTTTTACTTCCCATATCTGTTTAACCGGTGTCGTGCTGCTTATCATTTGTAAGTCTCTCCACCATGTTAATTATCTTTGTTTAAAGTTCCAAGTGACTTGTAGTTATTCTTTAATTTGTTTATTTCTTGCTCTATTTCTTCTAATGGTGTTCTTAACTTTTTTTAAGTGTTCTATTCTAGGGCTTATTTCTAGCTATTACTATTTTCTTGATGGTGAGTAGCAAAGTCTGCATTTATTTGTGAAGATTTGTATTTTTCCGTTTTGTTAGTGGTCTTTTTTCATTTTTTGTCTTCCTTTCTTTTTCCTAAACTTTTTATATTTATATTTCTTCGAGTTGTATATGCACTACTTTTTCATTTGATATAACCATCACTTCAGTTTTATTTTTATTGGTCTTCATTCCGTATTCAGTAAGTATGATGTTGAGATTGCATTCTAAAATTCTTTCCCAAATACATATTCTGTGACGTGGTACCCTATGTATAAGGCTTTTATTTTTTCTTCGTCTCTCTAATGATGTTATTCATGAGTATTATAACTTAATATAGTAAATGTCTTAGTCTTTACTCTTATCCTTTGTATGGAATAAATCAGATTTCATATTGTTGGTAATTATGCAATTATATGTTGCTTCATGTAGACCCTTGATTGCTTCTATTAGCGTACCATTTATGTCTATTTTATACAGATATTTCCATATTTTGGTTCTGGGCATGGCTTATCCATATTTAAGAACGCCAAGTATGTACTTTGTTCTGTGGTCATTTTCTTACATTTCATCTCTTTTGATGTAACTACGTGGATCTTGAATACTTCCAGTTTTGTTAAATTTATTTTGTACTTTTATTAATGTTGGGTCAGATCTTTCGGTATTTTTTTTCTTCCTAAACTTTGTTATTGCACTGTATTCTCTCTTATATTTTTAACCATCTCTGCTGTAATTTAGACCAGGCGCTTTTCTATTTATTTACTTTTTTATTATGTCTTTCAGTAATTTCCCCCTTTTCTCTTCTCTGCGTGCGTCGTTTGCTTTATGACCATATTCATATAGTATCTAAGTTTTTATTTCGTTTCTTGTATTTAACAAATTTTGAAAATGTACTATTTAACCGATTGTGATCATGTTTTATTCTGTTAGTATTTTCCCCTCTTTAATTTTTGTTTAACTAACGTATTAGTCTTTTTACCACTCTATGTTTTAAAGTTCTTTGAAGAATAACTTTTGGTTTTCTTTACTTTATTTTTCTAATTTTAATCCGAAATCTTTCCATGATCCTTGACTTGCTTCTTTTATTATAGTATTGCTCTTTGCATAGTTCGTGATTTACGTTTGTTTTACAATTTAAATGTTTGCTAGATCTTTTTAATTTCAGTTGTTTCTTAATTTCATCTATCCATCATACATCATACAGTTTGTTTTTTGTAATACATTTATCGTACTTGTACCTAAAGTGGTTTTATAAATTCTATGAAAGTACTTTTAAATAATGTCCATAGTTCCTCCATGTTAATTTCTTTATATTGTTTTTTAGTTTTCTCAAGTTTTCCATTGATCAGTTTATCATGTTCATTTGTTGTCTTCTTATCTGATAATTTATTTTTTTCTGTTTCTGGATATTTTTTATTGCGGGGGATATATGTTCACATCTTCTTCTGAATCTCAATCCAGTATTGCTTTTTTATTTTTCCTTCCTACCAATAGATAACCTATTATTGATTTTTCTTTTCTGTTTGGTTCTTCTCTAGTGCATTTGTGTACACTCGCCAAAAATTTAAAAAAATAGGAGTAATAAATTCATTTTGTTATTAAGAACTTTGTTATCGATAACAAATGATGAACTATCGTATGTCTCCCCTTATCATTTAGTTTCAATTGCGGCCAAAGGAACGTATATAATGCAAATCATTGAACTTAAAACGGCAAGCATCCTATTAGCGAGACAACGAACTGCAACTTGCTGCTGGTCATGCAGATGGCTATCGAGAGCTGGCCTCCAAATTCGGCGTTGGCCGCGATCGCGCAAAGCGGCAAACCCACTTTTGACTTCGCGGTACAGATCTCGATCGCGTCCCTTTGGCACCAAATCGAACGAGGGCTTAACGGTTGCCAGCGAGCGGGCGCCTGCCACCTGGAGGTGTGATAAGCGGGGTCAGGCTGCAGCGCGGCAGTGCAGCCGCGAAATTCCGGCATTGACCTTGCGAAAGTGAGGCCGGCGTGCGCAGCGACTCCTTAAGCGGAAACGCTCCGACCGGGAGGTGTTTTATTGTTGGCATGGCGAAGCAGGAAGGCGAGCGCGAGCGGCGGGTTCATAGATCTCTGATTCCATCTCCATTATGCGGGACTCGCGAATGCGCTGCCACGCACTTTTTGCCGCCTCGCGGAGGTCTCGTTACATCGAACACATTATGCGTAGGTAAATGAGTTGCGTGTTGGGGCGTAATCAGGTTTACTGTTAGCTTATCTGCTGTTTGAAGATGGAAGCAGAAGAAATTTAATCTAACAAGCAATGCTGGGACGGAAGATTTAAACATAGAGGAGGAGTTCAGTGAGCTTTTGATCATTATCCGGCCTGTAATAGGATAGATCGTACATTGATAGACAAAAGGAAAAAGTGAGACGTACACAATGTAGTAACCATACCTATTTGAAGTACTTAAACTCGTGTTTTCTATGAATGCATTAGTAACTTCAAGTACGTCTTATTACCCCCTTTAAAGTTCTGTAGTTACTATGATGTTCTAAAAAGAAATTTAAATCACTTACCTTGAATGGTTACTGATAAAAAAACGTACTTTTGGAAACCCGAATCTCTATTCGAGAAAAATAGATACTACTACCTTGAACCTTCAGCTACAAACAAAGTCAGAACAACGAAAGGACATGAGCCCTCAATATGTTAACTATGAGGAATGCAAATCAAGAGAAGTGAAAATAATCTCGAAAAACAAGATGAACTCAAAATAATCCCATATCCGGTAACAATACAAAAAATTTCCTCATCTCCCACACAATACCCCCAAATTAACTTTACCATAGTACTCGAACAAATGCCTCAGCATCTTAAACCTATTTCTTACTCAGTATTTTACTATCATCCCTCTTAAACTTAATCATTTTAAATTCTCAAATGGAATGCAAATGGTATTAAAACGCTACTAAACGTATGTAAGTCATTATTCTCAAAACATTCCATTGAAATAGCATGCATATCTGAAACATTCTAAAAGATTCAAGATAACTGGATACCAAATCTACCGCATAGATAGAGAAGCCAACATTGCACTAGTTGTGGCCATCGTCGTTAAGCTCAAAATCATATACTAAGAATGTCATATAATCGACACCATAAACTTCAAGACTATTGGAATTTAAATCAAAATACATGATGCCACTACCGTATACATGGTGTGTCGTTAAGTAACCTAACAATAAACTACTGGAACAAGACATTTCAACAATCTTTAACGCGAATGAACCCGTCCTACTTATTTGAGATTTAAATTCTAAAAACACTATCTGGGGATGTGGAGTGACACATCTCTGATGAGTCCACTTACCACCCCCATAGAAGTAATCACCTACCCAACTTTTACAAGCAAGCACTACAACAAGTGTTCATTGAACTAGACTTAGCAATACTCATTTTATTATACATCCTTAAGCCAGGATTCGTCAATTGGGACCTTTACAATACAACTCTCGACCGACTTTAAGTACCCAAACGATCTTTAGTTTTCAATCCCCAATCTCCGACAGCTTCCATTGAGCTATCAAAGAAAAGGTTAACAGAAAACGTGCTAATGATCTCACCACCTAATAAAAACTTAATTTAGTTAAGCAAAAGAAAAACACGTCGAGAACTCGAAGGTTTGCAACGAAAAACATCATAAATAATTTATGGGATCTACTCTCATCAAAAACATATCAGCAATTCTGAACCAAGAGATCCGGGATTATGAAAGACAACCAAACAAATACTACTTCAACCTTACGAGATACCTTCTTTCTTTTTGTGAGCTCAGATATTTAACTACGATGAAGAAAAGTGCGAAGTCCTTGCAAATCACCTTGAGATAACGTTTACTTCCCATAACCACGATGATCTGGCTCTCAATAACCTAGACACCAACTTTGCTGAAACATATCAACAAACCTCGGAGGCAAACTTCAAACCAACACCACAACATCAATAAATAAATTACCGGGCTACGCCAATATCATACTATAAGAATAACGTGTGCCAAGGTATGCCAATTATATTTGTTCCCCCTTGCTCAGAAAGAATAAGAAAGACATTACCAGCCACAGAGCGATTAGCTTACTATCAATGATTTTGAAACTGTTTGAAAAAGTTATCTTGCCCCAACTTAATGATTTGGTTTTAGAGAAGGCCACTCCACTTGCCATATATCACAACGCGTGACTGAAATCATTGAAAAATAATTTGAAAAGAAACTATTCATAGCAACTCTGTTTACTGACAAAGCATTTGATCGCGCGTGGAATAACGGCCTCAAATAAAAAAATTTATTCCGACATCAAACCCATACTAATTTTGTTCCCAAACAATCGCATGTTCTTAATTAAATTTCACACATTTCAACTCTCTACCAGAAACACATATGTAGGGGTCCCTTAAGGCAGCATACTAAGCCCAATCCTTTTCAACGTCTTTATGCGAGAATTTGCTATTCTGAATGCTGACCTTATACAACCAAATACAAAAGTCTGGAATGTTAGTTTCTAAGCTGCAATAGTCTGCTAATATATAAAGATGGTTTAAACAATATAATTTATCTATTAACGGTGTTAAATGTGTATAAGACCTTTATACTGAGACGAATTAACAATTCATCCGAAATTTCAATAAACCCCACTCGATTTAGTGGAACACCAACGTTGAGCTTATTAAATACCTATATATTTAGCTTGACTTCAGGAGCTCATCAAACTACCATATATTAAAAAAGCTAAACGAAGGATACAAGAGATTAATCCAGTTATACCCACTTATGAATCGTAAGTTCACCTTGAAAACCAAATGTGCCATTATACGGTACAAATCACTGATACGTCTCTTAGTCATCTATGGCTGTATCGTTTGGGGCAACTCTTCCAAAACTTCTTCGAATCCAGACACTCCATAACAAATTCAGCAACTACAATACGAATTGGGTATTTCGACAATCAATCAACACATTGCAAAAGTTAAAATATTCTATGCCAATTTCACCTATGGTAGTGGTGCTGCTTAGTACATACTAGGTCAACGCGGAAATCATTTACGACTAAAACGCAAGTTAATACTAGAAATATATTTGACCAACAATAGCAATGGTAATTAAGTGATCAAAACAAAAACATATCTAGTACTCCCACAGTGAACCCCAAACTAACTAATAATAATTCTAAGTGGTCATAATTGCTGTTCATATATATTATAATATATATTATATCAATTGTTATCAGTGCTTTGTATATTGTTCAGTAGGCAAAAGCCTAATAAGCAGTTAAAAAGCTTTAATCCGCAGTTGAATATAAAGTAGAGACAATGTAGTTTCAAAATATCTAAGATGTCCCTTTTTTAGTTGCATCTGTATTATTTTTTTTTCTTCTAGCAGAAGAGGGCATCGACTCTTTCCTTGGTTTGTTGTAAATTGCACCATAAAAATGTTGACCATAGTTTTGACCTTTGAGTTGGCGCTTTGACTCTGTATTTTGGTAAAATATAAACGAGAAATGTTGAATTTGCTATAAAAGTATTAGGAGGCTTTCATGTCGTGTAAAAATAAAGCACTGAAATTTTTTTTGTAATGACCACTGTGAAATAAATTATCTCTTTTTCTAGGCACAACTTTTTGAACCACTCGAAAAATCCTAAAAATGATATTTTAAGATAAGAATATTTTTCGGCAGAAGATATTGCACTACAACTCTCCAGTTGTGCATTGGATTAATTTTCGTTTACAACTTTCCATTCATTCCTTTTTTGAAGGTGTACGTGTCTCTATCAAACGATCCTTCTCGCCGTTCCAGGTGTTTCAGGTGCATTTACAGAGTTATAGGTTAGGGCAAAAATAGAGCCGCAACACTCTTTTTAGGTTGATTTCTATTTTACACCTATTGTACTAATTTTATGAATTATTCAGTTTGTTCTGGAGCCGTTATATCACTAAGGAGGGGCCCAAAATTTTGGAGATTACATTTGTAGGGGATGCGTTGTTGGCACATCTTAAGCGCAAAATTGTAAGGTGTAAGGGACAAAATAAAGCCTTAGAAGATGATAAAAAATATGAAGAAAATTGCATTATTTTGGAAAATAAAAGATAATTTATGTTACAATATTTTAATTTTGTAGCTGTAGGCTGTAAATTCTTGATTTTCTTTCACTAATAGGCTTTTTGGATTTTTTCTCTTTTAACTCATGTAGTCGTATTTTTGAGCACAATTAACAATATTTTTTTTGTAAATTTTTTGTTTATCTATTTGTTTATTGTTACTTTAGTAGTGTTTACTAGCCGGATTAGTATCTCATAAGTGCCTATGTTTTTGTCGTTAAATTTTCAATAATGGGACTTGGTTTTTACTTATATCTTTTTTGTCTGCTTTTATTACTTTCTTCCTGATTTTCTTTGACTTTTAGGGACTTAATTGTCTTTTGTTTGTAAACTATCTTAATTTTAAAGTTTATTTTATTTTTGTTGTTATTTTGACACTACATTTTCCTTTGTTTTTCTTATAATCTGATAAGTTCATCGATTTTATGCTGCAACTGCTTTTAGGTTAGACTGCTATTAGCTCTTTCCATAAGTAAACTAATTGGAAGTTCTTATTTTTTTAGCTTCAAAACCTCCTACTAATTTTATATTAAGACTAAGGCTTCTCAAAGCATTAACTTCTAAAGAAACTATCTCGTCGCCCAGACGTTGGTGGAATAATGTTTAGAGTGAAATTCACTTAGCAATCAGTTCAGTCACGTGTCAGAAGAAGCAAGTGGGGTGGTGTAAAGATCACCTAAACTAAACACTTCAGCAAAATTAATCTAAGGTTCTTTGAAGCAATGAAACTAAGTTTACGCCATTTGACAGTGGTAGTCTAAAAGAACCGGAAATATGAAATACGTATATTGAAAAACGAAAGTGATTATGATGTAGAGTGCTTTCTCGTCAATAGTTTTCTTGGATGTAATTTTATATTTTACCCAAAAAATTACTCAAAGTAGCACAAGAGTGATGTAAAAGACACAGTCAGCTAAAGTTTGTAAAATAATCACGGTAATCATCTAATCTAAATATCATTGACCTATTATGGAAGAGTGTCTAATAGATAAGAAAGCAAAATATGTCTGAAAACTTTTTAACTCGTAATAAAGTAGAAAAACATGTCTTTGTTGACAAACCAAGGCATTTAGGAGCATAGGAATATTATTTTTTAGACCACTATTGCATATTCGAAATACTCTCCACCACTACTAATAATAAAATGTTGTTATGTATTCAGAATAGTTTGCTACCTTTTCAAAAAATATATTTTATCAGTTCTAGGCTATACCTAATGATAATAAAAATTACCAAAGCTTTATAGATATTAATATTCTCGTAACTGTCCATATGCAATATTGATATATACGGAATACACGATTCCACACTTTTAATCTTGATACTATAGTCTAGTTAAACTTAACTTTCTTAACGATTTTCTAGATAATAGCCGATTAATTTTGATTTCAATTTTTACGTCTGAATTTTTGGTCCTCATATTCCATCTCTGAATAACATATTCTACAGTGGTTTGTTTCCGTTTATTTATCCCACATACTCAGCTTATTAATATTTTTTCAACTTAATGACTACTAAATCAAATGCACTATACTTTTGTTTTTCTTCTTCTCTATTCATAGCCTTTTTGTTATTCTTTTAGATGGTTTTCGCACTTAAAAAAGAAGTTTTAACTCCACTGATGATCCTCAACTGGGTCTTTTTCCTCCTCTAAAAAGTCAAAGAAGTAAAAGGTGGTTTGGAAAAACTGGTGTCCACCTTGATGCGACTAGTTACTTTTATTAGTATTACGTCGACCATTTAAACTAATTCTCCTGTAATGCCCATATTTTTCAAAGCTCTATAACTGCGTTACAATTTGTAGAATTGATATCTCTGATATCAAATTTATAGAGTTGAGATATTTTTAGGTAATTTTTTTGATGAAGGTGGTTGAAATCCGTTTTATAGGAAGGGTGTTTCAAAGTAGTTTAGAAGCAGGACACCGTCTCGGATGGGAAATTCGCTTCTTTTCCGACGATAAGCGAGTTTTGTTTTATCCAAAGGTTACTCGACGGTAGTCAACGAGACGGAGCCGAGCAACGCAAACTCTCTTCTCAGTCACTCTGACTTTCGAAATTTCAGTGACCTTTACTTTTAACTTCTTTTCATTCCCCTAAAATTATTTTTTATAAAGTGTACATTTGTGTCTTTTTAAGGGTGCTGTTTCTGAACTGTCTAGTTGTGATATCGTAATACTGACTAAGGAGGCGTTGGTACGAGGTATGTTATGGTGAGGGGGGAGGGGTTAATTTCTTTAAATCATCACTATCTACAATGCTCAAAAAACGCTCTTCTTTTTTTTTGTTCTACAGCATATAAAAAAATCTGATTTATATTTGATTCACTCGCATAATTATCATTCATGTTCACCTTTGTCGAACGCTTTGTAAATTTAGCGTTTTTAGGAAATATTAGTTTTCCGAAGCCTGATTTGTTGATTGATTTCTGTTGCTTGATTTTGTATATGGGTATGGAAGGAGACACTTCTTTGCGATTTATACATAGGAGGATAAATTGATTCCAGAGAAGAATCCTGCTTACAAAACTAGACTCTTTCAATTTCACATAACTTTTTCATTCTTCTTATCCATTCGTCGAATTTCTTAGCAAGCGTGTTCTATAGTTGCTCAATTTTCCTTAGATGATTGTAATGTATTGAGTCATTTTTAACCACTTCGGCTGCTGTTTTATCTTACAGATGAGAATTTCATACAGTAAAATAAGATTTTGTACGGACAGAAAAATGCATTTACATTTTCAGTACTGGTAATTGCAGTTTATTATTAATTTTTTTACATAGAAGTCATTATTTGTATGCTTAGTTAACCAAATAACAGAGGGCTGTAAAGTGGGAGCCCTAATAAAAACTGTTATTTAGGTACTCCTTCCAGATACTCTTCTTTCACTAGTTATTATGAGAGAATCTTTCTTTTGAAGTAGTCGGAGTAAATTAGTGCAATGCATAACTATAAAGATTTTATGAAAATCTTTAAAACGTTTTATGCATATACACTCTGGCAAAGTTGGTATCGGTTTTATAATTCTAGAAAGAACTAAACATAGCAACATCTTATATATTTAAATACATAGATATTTAAAAAAATTATAAAAATGAATTTGTGGTAATTTAAACTATTTATTCTTGAATTTTTTGTTCTGCACTGTCAAATAAACAATTTTTATGTAATGAAAATTTTTAAGCTACTGAGGCTTGAAATTTTATAACAGAAAATATCCTTAGGGAAGCAAAGCCCATCATTACAAAGTGTAAAGTTTGGTATAGTAATTATATATTTCCCTCATATGTGACTGTTCTGTCTCGAATGAGAGGTCCAAAGCTGTATTATATGTAAAAGTCTGTCTTAAAGAAATTATCATCTTCTAAAACTTTATCTAAGTAATCTATAAGGTTGGTTTCAAGACTTGCTTCAGGTTTACTGAGAATGAATTGCTTGAATTTGAATATTTTTTTCCAATTTATCAGCACTTGTAATACAACGTTGAGTCTACTTAGTACTATCCTTTCAAGCAACTTAGAAATTAGAGGAAGTAGTGGTATGGGACGATATGATGCTACATTTGTTAGGTCTTTTCCTGGCTCAAATCAAAAGTATTTGTCTAAGTTTTCACGGGTCTGGCCAGCAGCTTATTCGTAGAATAGCGTTGAATACATTTTTCAAATATACTATTCCTTTTCCGGGTAGTTCATGTAGCATTTTATGTGTTTTTGGAGAGCAAAGTTTTTTATTTGTTCTGCAGTCTTATTGAATGTAGTTGCCTTGGGCGGTTGTGACATTGGCACTAGCGTGGTTAAATAGTGGTCAACTTCTGGGTCGTGTTTATTATTGCGCGGGGAAAATACGGTAGCTAGGTGTTCAGCAAACATTGTGGCTTTTTCCATGTCGCTCTTAGCCCACGGCCCTGGTACTGGTGACATTTTGGGGAGTGAATTTCGATTTTGTTAAGTTTTTTATTGGTTTCCAGATGGTTTTATCGTATCTGTTTAAGCTGCTGACGTAAGCATTAAACGAAGTATCTCTCATTTGCTGTTAGTTTGTTACACATTTAATTATACCGAGTTTTGTCTTCTGGAATATGGCTTGGATGCCAAATGGCCCTGGCTTTTCTCTTTTCTACTTCCAGTTTTTTTGTTTCTATGGAATTATTATTTAGAGTTTTTCGTGGTACTTGCTGAGGCGTTGATTGATGTGCTGCCTGTTTAAGTACTTGTATCAACGTGATCGTTACTTCCTCATTATCATTGGGGTTTTTGGTTTTACATTTAAATTTATATTACATTTATTATGCTAAGGTATTATTCCCAGTCTATTCTTGAGTTGTAAAGGTGTCTAAGTGTAGGTTTTTTGGGAATACAATTGTGGTAATTGCGGAAATTATTAGAGAGTAATCAAAAGTTAAATCGCAGCTTTCCACTATGTCAGTATATTCGTGGAAGATACCGTTTATTATGAATAAATCAAGCAGATCTGCTAGCTATCTGTTCTTAGTAGTAATTAGAAGAGAGCTCTATAGTGCATGTTACAGATGAAGTCTTCCCCTGCAATAAGTATTCTTCAAAGTGTTGAATGTTGTGATGGGATGGGTTGAAATTGTCAAGTCACATGATTATCGTAACTTTTATTGTGGATGCTTGTAACTGGTGTTCTTCCAGTTTTTCTAATTCATAGTGCTGAATTGTTCGCTTCGTGTGCAGTATTGTCTGGATGATTAATATTGAACATTTGATATTGGGGGATAGTAAAATAATTTTTTTATAGTGAAATGGATTTTACTGATTAATAGTACATTTATGTACCTAAATTTTGGACTAGAAATAGTTTAATTTCTTCTTTACGATGAGTCATACCGTTAGTATTTTATAGTGAGAGATTTTTTTTGAGATTTTGTTATCCATATTAAGATAACGTTGCGAACAGGTTTAGCACTATGCTATTTTGTTATATTAAATAACTAAACATGGCTCTAAATTTAGCCAAGAAGTTTTATAGTGTTATATTGGGTACTTGAGTTATTTCTTGCTGCAGTAGCATAATTTCTGTTTTGTTGGACGAAATTATAAATTTTACTTGTGTTGTTGCTTTTAATTAATTTTTGACGATCTGCACAGTCTTTGTAATTGGCAGGGTAGTTTTCTCCTTATAAAAAGCGTTCTGCTGGAGTTTCTCTGTTTGCAGATATTAGTGGGATGTGATTCTCCGCATTTCACGCAGACGTAAGGTCGATAACAATAAAGCTTTGAGTGTCCTTAATGTTGTATGATGTATTTTCTTTTTCTTGAATATTCCACTTGTACAATTTAAAAATATTTTAAGTTTGTAAATTTTTTGTTATTTTCTCCCGGCTCCATATCATTTTTCTGTACGTTTTTATGTTGTTATAATTGATTTTGATGATATTATCAGCAACACCTTTGCCGCAATATTGTTTTGCCTCTACTACGCCTTGTTGAGTGATCATAACAGGAAAATGTCCATGCACGAATATGGGAGGTGGTTTGGGTGTTTCGGTAACTTAATTGTAATTGTTGTGGTAGTGTTCTGTTTGTGTGACATTTGACTTAATAAGTCACCAATTTGTTGTTAATGAAGCGTTATTAGTAGTGTTAGTAGTGGTTACTCGTATTTTTGTGTGCCGTTTGTTGCAATTTGCCAAGGTACTTGATCGATGATGTTCTCGTCGGTTGATTCATAATCATCATCGCTTATTAATACTGCCTGGTGTGAAGTTATGACGTTGTTTTACGTGTTTATAGGTTGTTGTTGATATGTGGGCTGACAAAAACTAGAACTGGTTTAGTATTTGTTACGGTAAAGTAGATAATTGGTGGTATGTTTTACAAGGCGTGTTTTGCCATTGCCACTGCGTTTTTGCAGGCTGGTAGGTCAGAGGCTGACCAGGCATGCTGCTACTTCCGAGACCACTTTCCGCAGGTAAGGCATTGGGTTGTTGGAAGTTTATTTATTTAATTAGAAATGGCGAATTTTTAATCATTTAAAACGCAGTTTAAGGAACGACGTTGATAGCCTATCACGCACGACACGTCTGTTCTCTTTAAGCGCATAGACTCAACTAAAATTTTATTTTATTTTTAGTCCAGGTCTAAACTGGATGCCGCTATCAGCGGCCTTGCCGCACATGCGTTCGATCTTTAAAAAAATGTAAATTACTTAGTTTTTAATTTATATATAAAATGAAACTCGCTCGTGTCCTGTTTTGTTTGCACAACATTTGCACTTATTTCACCAATAGTTTTATCGCGTTTAATTTAACTTTTAATAGCACTGTGATTTACCATGTGTTGACATGAGTAAAGGCATGGCCGTAATCATGAATATTTTAATACAAGAAATAAAATCAGTATGTTCATACCCAGCAATATCAGTAAAGAACTATACAATTTAGCATCAGGTTTAATAAAAAACAGGAATATTGCTTAAGAGACAAATAAATAAGACAGCAGTTGAAGATTATATAATTCAAAGGCAGATTGATATAGTACGAAAGAAGAACAAAGGAAGGGGAGAATGATCAGGTATGAAGATATGTGGGTACCAGTTCAAGTCAATTAAAATGCGTGGGTAAGCCAGCTCCAATCATTTTTCACATTAACCAGAGGGGAGATTCTTCTCATAATTTTATTATTAATGCTAGCAATTATAAAAAGAGTGCATAACCTCATAGCCTCCAGGAAGCCCAAGCTTACCTTGAGCATGTGACACTAAACATCCAGGTACCGCTACGCAGCTTTTAAAGCGTGCGCGTCAAAAATGATTTTAGCTAATTGGCGGCGATTATGATTCCTCGGGCGCAGAATTAACAGTCGTTTAGATCCTGAAATGCTATTTAAATGGAGATAATCGTCTCGTAATTGCGCTCCGCTCGGGTCGCGCGTCTGCTGCTTGTGGGAAATTTCCCCGTTTCCTCTCGAGCGTTGAAAGGCGCAAAGAGTTTTAATTGGCTCGATTCACCTTTGGCCGCGCGACTTAACCTGTGGATGAGGTGCCGGAACGCCATCACGTAATTAAACTCTTCGGAGGATTTGGAGGCTGTTCATTTGCCTTTGACGTAATTATGCTCTACACGCCAAGGAAAGTTTTTACGTTATATGGGATCAGCTGCGTTTGTTGCTTTTCTTTTTTTATTACTAGCAAAAATACCGACTATAACTAATTGGAGCTGTTACACTCTTAAAAAGAATGATAACGCTAGAAGCATCCTCATACACTCTTTGCTTTTATTTTTGCAGTCTAAAATTTAAAAAAAATGTTAAAATCAGGAAATTATGACGGAATTTAATTCAACAGGAAATGTGGTAGGCAAAAGTGCCAACAGCGTTGATCGTAAAATTATTATTTTTAAGTGAAAACTGGGAATGTCAAAGATAAGGTAATGTATACAAAACTTATATCGTCTGCTTTTAGGTGTTGAGGAAATCGTTGATCTTGATTTTAAATAAATAATCTAAAATCAAATACCTCATAGAAAGTAAGTTACTACTTTAGATGTGTTCTTGCAGTTTGTACTTTTGTAAAGCGTTCTTTGAAACAAAATTTTAATTTTTTTTGTAATTTTTCTTATTAATAAATCTAAAGCTCAAGATAGAGGGTTACAAACAGAAAATAATTAGTTTTGGAATAATTGATTCTAAAAATGTCAGGGGCCGGATTAATATAAAAGTGGTAATGGAAAATATTGAAGAACTATACATACAAAGCAAGAAATATTGATTATGAAAAAATTTGTATCATGGGTTTTAATTTTGGGATGGAACAGAATAGCAAAACCAGAATTTATTTTTTAAAACAGCTATTTTGGTTATTTAGGCGATGCTAAATTTAATTTAGACATTAAAAATGAAAATCTACATCAGAAAAAATGATTGTAAGCGAAAATGTACGAGAGTTTAAGTTTTAAGGGGGAAAATATAAAAGTACAAGGTCTAGTTTTCAATCTTTTTATAGCGAGTATTTTACGGCCCATGTCATTTCTCGCGTCTCAAACGCCAATAATCTTTGTCATTCTATGATCCTTCTTCAAAGTTCCTGTCTCTCATGTCTTTTTGCACTTGTTTTATCCATGTATCAGGAGGTCTGCCTCGCCTCCGTCGTCCTGGCGGGTTTCACTTTAGTATTCGATTTGGCCATCTGTTTGCGTTTATTCTTTGTATGTGTCTATACCATAAGAGTATTCCTTTTCTATTTCATCTGTACATGTTGAGTTCTGAATTCTGTTTCTTATCCTTCAGTCTTTAAATCTTGATAACATAAAATTATTGATGTTAAAACGCAAGCTAAACGATATGGTAATAGTGTGAAACTGGCATTCCTATGAATATAACTCAGTGGTTACTTGCTAGTTGTATGGAAAATTTAAAGATTTAAACCTTTAAAGTCTATGGGTTTATTTACTGTTGTCGAGCAAATTTATTGCGTGGGCCTTTGGTTGAGAAAATAGCCTCTTTAAGTATTTTTCGCTGTATTTATTAATTTCTACTCCCACTGTGTACACTTTTAGGTAATTTAAAATGTCTACGTTAGCGTATATGCCCGTTACATATTGTGCGACGTACTTTGTTCTAGAACCGCTCTATTACTTGAATGGTTAAGTCTGTTGCTCCTCATAGTTGAAAACCGTACGTTTCTATTGGTTTGAATGCTACTTTATATACTAACAACCTATTAGGAAGTGGTAGCTTTGATCTATGATCAAGCACCCAGTAATGTTTGCTAAATTTGAGGTCTAGCTGTTTAAGTTTTTTTTTGCGCGCGCTTCTCCAAATAAATCTCTTTTCTAGGTGAATTTTTAGGTATCTTACTTTTTCGACTTGGTGTGTTCTTCTTTTACATTTGGTAAACGTTATATTGGCTTCAGTTATCTTAACCCTCCACTTTTTCTACCAATAATCGAGTTCATATAGATTTTGTTGTAGGAATGTAGCCGCCAGTGTTGGGGTTTTACTAGCACAACCTTGTTACTGACAAAGATTTCAGTAATGGAGCGTTTACTTATGGGAAAATCTGCTGTGAATAGTAGACGTAACATTGGATTTAACATGCTGCCTTGGGAGTCTCCGGATTATATTAGAAATAGTTCGGATGTGTCTTGACAATATGGTATCAATATCTTGCATTTGTGAAAGAGGCCTTTGAGCCATACTTTGTTGAAGGCTTGGCTGTCATCTAGAAATGCTGCTGAGCCGCACCGTTTATTTTCGAAAGTTTTGTTGGTAGGATTCACTATCCTGTGCATTTGTTCGATTGTGAAGTGATTTTATTCTGAACCTGAACTGGTGATCCCGTAGTAGATGCTGGCCTTCTATAATATGATCTAATCTCTGCGCAAGTAGTTTTGCCAATAGTTTGCCCATGATAGGTAATATGCTGATGGGGTTATAAAGAGGACACCTCGCTTTGAGGTTTGTCAGGATTTGGAATAAGGATTTGCACGACTTTTCAATGAGCCGGAAAGTACTCTGGTCTCAGTACTGCATTATATATATAATTGTTAGCCGTTATCCCTTTGCGTGGACGTTCTAAGGAGTTTACCCATAATGAGATCGTATTTTGGGGATTTTTTGCGATTTTTGATCGTGTCCTTGATTTCGCTAAGAGTGCATAGATTTGGAAGTGACGACATTTAGTAGGGTGTGTCTCTAGTACTCCTATTATCTCTCGTTTCTTGTCTAGCGTGATTGTTAATGAGAGGGGTTGAATACTGCTTAAAGATGATTAGCAAATAGTTCAGCCTTTTCTTTATCTGAATGCGCTCAGAATCTGTCCACTTTTTGTATTGGAGGAATATACTGTCGGTTTTTTATATTTTCAGTGACTTTCTAGAGGGAATAATCAGAATTGGTTGTAGCATTCGAATTTTCTAAATACTCTTGAAAGGTGGTGTTCTTCAGTTACCTTAATAGTTTTTTGAGATCTGAAGCGGCTTGATTGTGCCGCTTTTTATCTGAGGCATAATATTTTTTGGGATATAAACATATTTTATTATCATGTATTTTCTTTAGCTTTCTTGTCATTCTTTATTGCTTGCTTATAATAATTTGTGAGTGTTTAAAGAAATCTGTAACGGTAAATAATATACTGTAAATAATACAAAAAAATACAGAGTGTAGCCAAATACAAAGGAAATCATTAAGATAGTTTCTAATATTCTTTCTTTTTAGTACTCTTAGAATTGTGTTCAACATTTACAAATATTTTGCTTGGTGATATTAACTTGAGCAAGGTTGATTATTTCAGGGTGTTATTTTGCCATCTCTGAATAGCTTTTTGTGAAACTTGTCTCTTGCCACATTTTTAATGAACGTTATCTCCCCTCTTTTTCTCATTCGCCAAGAGTACCGTATACTTCTATTAATAGTGTTTATGGGGGCGGCCGTTATTGTTATTCCTAAGCCCTAATTAATTTTCCTGGGTGGAACTAAGTAGACACTTGGTTGTTTTTCGTTTTGATATTGCATTTCGACTGTAATTTGTATCATTACCCTTCTTTTTTCTATATTTGGAACTTCTAATTCTTTCTGTTCTTTTTGTTGTTTAGTTCAATTGTTTCTAATGATCTGTTTTTCTCAGTGGATACATTATTTTTTGTTGCTATGGTGTGTATGTTCCATGTTTTCATTCTCATCGTTCTATTTTTTACCAAATTTCGTTGTCAATTAAATTTGTCAAGTTTTGAAGCTCTTTGATTGAAAAATTTTACAATTTGCTAGAATTTTTTAATAATTGGAATGCAGACCTATACTCCAAACCTTCAATCTGTAGAACCAGGTGATTGTTTTTTAAAGTTTTTTCTTCTAGAATGGTCTTTTGTGACTTAAAATACCAATTTTTCTTAGGGATAGCTAGCTTTTTGCTACTTTGATTAAGCAACAGCTTTTGGCTGTTACTCTCAGGTCTTCTGATTATTCACCTGCAACCAAGACAAGTGCGCTCACAGGCTACTTTTATCCGAGCCGGATGGCCCTATTTTTTGCAAAAATTACAATCATAGAGTTGAAGGTTGCGTTAAAAGAGGCTGAAAATGTGACTCTGGCCATTACGTTCTAATAACTAAATAGCTTTAATGGAAAAAGATGTTGAGTACATAAAATAGAAATCTAAATCAAGAGTCCCGAAAGTAAAATACCATAAAGAGAGAAGTAACGGTATACATAAAGATTGCAAAGAATAATTACTGTAAAAAGAAAGTGTTGGAGGACATGGAATGTCTAGAGGAGTGAATGAACTATTATTAAAAACTTTTAACTGAAGGAAGGTTACAATTTCGAAGAACAAAATTCATAAAATGCCAGCCCGAGCATTATATATTGGTGGATAAAATAGTTGCCACAGAAATGGGAAATGCGTCTTACAAATGAAAAGTGGTATAGATTTGTGACCAGTCAATGTCAATGAAACATATTAAAGCAGTTCCAAATATCTTGATGTAGGTACTATCCACAATATTTAGTGAATGCCTACATGAAAGAAATAGACGCTTCAGGGCAATATGCACAGTTTCAAGACTGCGTGGAAGTTCTTTAGTTGAAAAACGTGGAATGAGGAAAAGCCGTTCACCTTACTTTAGTAGTCAATAATGTAGTACCAGTAAGTAAGCTATGGTATAGTATGAGTCAGTTTAGCTTATGAAAATACTGTAAAAGCTCTATATTAACGATGCACCAGTTCAATAAAGGTTGGAAACAAACTTTCTACTAATTTTAAAGTAGATAAAGGATCAGGATTGAGTTGTCCTTTTGTTTTTTTTATTTGAAATTTACTTGGAAGTAACACTAGGATATCTTGAATGCTAAAATGTTACTAAATAAATATATAAATCGAGATAAGAACCTTTATGTCCTGCAATTGGCCAACGGTCAAGTATTGGTAGTGGATGACAGCAAAAATTTTATCTTATGCAGGCTATAATATAAGCTCCTGGTAGAATTTAACAAGTGGGAACTAACGACAAATGCAAAAAGACCAAATACACGGTAGTGGAAGGTGACGTCAAGTCCAACCCAAATATAGGAGCCGTATGATAAACTTTGGAGTAACTTCGACAGTAATAGGACATTGTCAATAAAATTTGATAATGTAAACGTGCGATTTGACAATTCAACTTTTTAATCTAGAGGAGAATCAAAATAACCCCCTACAATACCATCGGAGAAAGCACCTCCACATATAGTTTGTAAATATAGGAAATGAGGAAGTCAGAGAAGGACAGAATATTTTAGAATGGACTACTGGAGAAACTTGTAAGTTTTTTTTGGCACAATTCCATTGGCAATGTTTTAAAAAATACAAGCTACTAATTGAGCTGATGAACTATAATTATCAAAATAACTAGAAGTGTTAGACATTCAAACGCATCATGTAATATCTGCTAAGTAGTGCTGGTGACACTAGGTAATTGTGCGAAAATTCACACTACATTGTTGTATAATTCTGTGGCTGTCAAAGCTCCAGGCCTTCCTTCTTTTGGTTGCCATTGTAATGTCGCCTAAAGTGTTATTATATCAAATTACTTTATTAATGCTATTCTGTCTCCACAATGCATGATATACAGCAAGATAGCAGCTGTCACTTGCCTTGAAGTGTATCATTTAAATATCAGTTGCTCAATTGTAATTTTTCTGAATTGTGACCTTTCTTAAAGCTGAGTTTTGCGGTCGTTAAAATAGCCGGTGATAAGAATCAGGCAAGTTACATAAAAATTTACGCCAAGATCAATAAAATTTTAATTTTAGTAATTTATTTATTGTAAAAACATGTTGAAGGTAATAATCGTTGTATTTGCCTATCGCTGCTTAGAAAAGTTAGGAAAAGATTATCTTTGTAGCAGCAGGTGGGCTATTAGCAAAATCGAACTAGCCTTTCTTTTCTGGATTTAATACCTGCGCTGTCTTATTTTTTCAGCTACTTGCAAGCGATTAACTGGTGTAGGGTGATCCAAGTTGATCTTTAGAAGTTTGAATTGTGTACCGTCTGCGTTCTGTGAAGGTTGGAAGGTGCATTTGTACAGTTGGTATCTAAACTCCAGAACAACCAGAAATGCCGTACATTTCTGAACTGAGTCTCAGAGAACATAGCAGTTGATACTGATTTTTGTAAAAAAAACCTTATATTAAATGATGAGGTTAATTTTTTTAATGGCTTTATGGATGATCGATGAACATTGCCGTATCTGGGGTAGTAAAAATCCACGTGCTATTCACGATAAAAACAATGTATTTACAAAAGTGCATTGTTTGGTATGAATTATAGGTTGGAGGAATCATTGGCCGGTACTATTTTGAGAATGAAGCTGGCAGCACTGTTAGTGTCAATGGTGTACGCTATCAGGATCATCAATTTTAACCTGAATGACATGTGATTTCAACAAGATGCAACCGCATGTCACACAGCATGAGAAACACTCACTTCACTTTAAACCAAATTTCCTGATCGTGTTATCTGGCAGAGGAGTGATATCAATTGGCCACCGGGTCTGGCATTCTAACCCCCTTAGATTTTTTACCTGGAGTTATTTGAAGGAAAGTTTTTATTTCAACAAACCTGATGCGATTCCAGGGCTAAAAGAGATCATTAGAGTGTAACTGCTAAAATAGAGCCGCATTTATGGGAAAGCGTTTTGAAAGAAAATCTGTAAAAGAATGGGCACAGAGAATTGTTGAGGACATGTGGCCGACATCGTATTTTATATGTAACTACGAAGTCTAAAATTTTACACTGATAGCAGTGCAATTGGGATTGTTCCAATATTTTATGTTTCGTTCAGAATAAACGTCTTGAAGTCCAACTTGCATCGCCATATACATATCTAGACCTCAACAAATTAAGTATACAAATGTAGAGTAATCTCAAGTTGAGGATCGCAAGGCGAACGCTAAAGCCTACGTGACCTCAAATGGTTTTCTAAAAAGGAACAGTTAAGTAATAAAAAACTAAAAAATGGCAAGAGCCCCGGAAGAAATGGTATTATGTAAAGTTAATAAAGTATGGAGGAGACCTGTTTAGGCAAAAAAAAATATGAAATGGTAGAAAACATATGGACAATGGAGAAAATTCCGAAAGAGTAGGAAACAGTTTATTTACAAGAAAGAAAATAAAGAAGACTGCCAAAATTATAGATGGATTGGTCTATTGGATAATTTATGGCAAAAGCAATAAAGGAAAAAATTAAAGAGTATACCGAAAAAGTAAAACTGGCCACATCTTTAGCAAAGTATGTTAAATCAATACGGAAAAAATATATATATGGTGTTGGTAGACTTTAAACAAGCTTTGTACATAGAAGACTTTTCAAGGTAATGAGAGAACTAGGAGTTTCGATGAAACTATTAAATTTAACAAAAATGCCTTTAGAATTTACTAAAGCGAAGTAAAACTCAACAGCAAGACTTCCAAGAGCTTCTAAATAGGCACAGAGCTAACGCAAGAAGACCCATTGTTTACAACACGATTTAATATACTACTAAAATGGGTAATAAAAAACGCGGCATTATTAGGTCTGGCACTTTAATATTAGTCTGTACTGATAACGTGGCAATTCTAGTCAGGACACGGCAAGAATTAATTTAAGTATGCCAGAATTTTATAACAGCGTGCGGAAACAGTTAATCTAAGAATAAACGATAGCAAATCCAAATTTATGGAACTAGGGCCACTGAGAAAAACACAAGTATTAAAAGAAGATTTGGTAGTAGACATAGAATCAACAAATAGTATAAGACTAGAAGAACTACAAAACTATGTATATCTAAGAATTGCCATAACTGAGATGGGGGAAGAGAAGAAAGAGATTGAATTAAGATTAGCCAAATGGGATAAGTGTGCAGGCGCATTAAATAAAATTTTGAAATCGAAAGACGTACCTAGAAAAATTAAAATTATCTATATAAAACAACTGTACTATATGGGAGCGAAGTATGGGCCCTTAATAGGAAAGAGAAAGAGATAATAGATATATGGGAGAAAAAATGCTGAGAAGGATTTTGGAAGGGAAAAATGAAGGAGATTTATGGTTAAGAAGAACTAACGAAGAAAATTAGAGAACTAGAGCAAGTTAAAGCAGCAAGGCTGAAGTGGCTAAGCCATCTTGAAGTCAGGGTTTCCAAGAGTTAATGGATACAAACCTAGGGAAAATGAGAAGAAAAAAAAGGCCGAGGAGGAAATAGATGCAGTTAAGGAAGACTTAGAAGAAAAAGAGATACAGAACTGAAGGACACGAGCAAAAGATTGAAGGAGATGGAGAGAAATCACCAAGCTATGTTTGTAGCAATTGCATTTATAGCAATAAAATTTGGATTGTTCTACTATTTTGTGATTTATTCAGAATAAATGTTCTGAAATCCTATTTGGATCACCACATACATAGAACCCAATAAATTAAGTGTGCAAATGTAATGTAATCTCAAGTCGAGGACTGCAAGGCGAACGCTGAAACCTACGTGACCTCAAGAGGAAGCGATCGGCAGCCATGCAAATGGTCTGCCTGAAACGGAACAGTTAGAGACCTAATTACCTCTGCAGTTTCGCTGAACAGTTAGCATCATGTGCATTAATAAATAAGCTGCGCGGTATGCAGATGAATCGAGACCGTACTGCCCGGGCAGCAGGAATTTCCAGTATCCTATGTGGTACAGGGTTACGAGTAACGGGGTTGGTCGTTCGGGAAGTAGCGGCGAAGTGGCACGGCCTCAGCCGTTCCTAATCACTCACCGACTTCTGTGCAAGAACTGCCATTAGCGGGAGCGCGCCTGGATTTCGTCGCGGCGAGCGAAAGTGCGCGTGCTTGGCTCACCGGAATACCGCCGCTCTGCCTTTTTGCACATTCAAATTAATTATATCCTCTTCCGAGGCGGCTGACGCGGTCTTCGAGCAGCCTGCGTTTCCCTGTTCCTATCGGCGAAAGCGAGCAGGCGCTAACGCACGGCTAATGGCTGCAAATTGAGTTTCCCTCCGCAAGCACAATAACGGCGCTAATTTTTTTGGGCGCCTCAAAAACTGGACGGAGTGAATTCCGGGCGAGTTACGGTTCTCTATGAATAAATTACGGTTTTTAGAGCTTGCCGCTTTATGCATCGGTAGTTCTACTTACACCACATGATTCGATTTCAGGAATGCTAAATTAGTTATCTAAAACTCAATATTGGTTTTTGTTGATCTCGCTTTGGACGTCGCTGTTCCTTGGTTTTTATCGCGGATGCAACGATATCCTAGTGGCCATATTTTTGTTTTATTGTCATGTTTTAGACGACAGCAGCTGGTAGTTTGTTTTTCAATTTAAGTTTTGTTTTTTTAATACATAAACTTGGAAAAATCCATTGATAGGTCACCAGGATTCACTCAATGAAATTTTTGGGCCATTGTGTTCTTAGTGTTTTACTTACTAACTATTGGTTATAGTGGTTAACTATTAATTGGTTGTTATAATCTAAGGTCTCAACTATTTCTCACTGAGGTTTTGATTAGCTCATTGATGTATGGGATTCAAAAATCATTATGAATTATTTATAATTTCTCTGATACTTTGGTTGGATTGGTTTTTGATGAAATTATAGCTGTTATCGGTGAAAGTGAAAATTAAAGTGGTGTTAGTTGAGACACCTACAGTACAAAGAGGGTATAGGAAAGGTCCAAGGACGCTACTCTGTCAAAAGCCGGAGTCAATAGGATGGTAGTTTTACAGAGAATCTTCAAGTTTAATTTGGAATTGTCTTTTATTTAAATACAATTTTAGCAAAGGGTAGATTTAATTGGGTAGCTTTTTTTATTTTATAAAGTAGTCTATAATTCCATGTCTTATTAGTACCTGTAAAATGCCCAACAATTCCAAAGCATACATTTGTTTTTTGTTAAGACCGTTCTTAATGTAATTTGTAATTTTATGGCATTGTCGGATGGTGAAATGACTTCCTTGGAGGCTGAATGATGAATTGAGTTTAATTCGTTCATTGCTGTTGTTTTCTCAATCCTGTCTAGTCAAAGTTGTTCGAATATTTTGAAAAGTAATGGCAATAAGCTGACTGGCCTGCATTAGTTTCTTGTGGAGGCTTTCCAGATTTTGGTCCCATAATAACTTGTGCATATTTTCACTGTATGGAAAATGAGACGTGATGAGGGTTATTGATGTTCTTAGAATCTGGCGGTTTATATGGGTTTGTTGATTTTATTTCTTAGTAGACCTCGAATGGAGTAAATAATATCAAAGGTCAGGCGAGTTCGGGTATTTTTCTATTGTTACATCGGTATTTAAGTTATTAAATGGGAGTGGTGTAAAGACTTGGACAAGGTATTTTCTGTAAAAAATGCGTTTTTGATATTACTATGAGCCCAATTCCACTTTTCTTGGAGGTAGTAGACTACCAGATGGTATGGTCTTCCGGTAATAGGTTTGTCATGTAGTAATTACATTTGTCATTTTGTTATATAGCCTCGTAAAGTCTATGTTTTAGCTTGTTTAGGATGGTCTTGTCCAGGGGGTTGCTAGAACTTTGCCATTTACTTCGGGCTCTGTGTTTTTTTTTGTAGATGGTTGCCTTATATGCAGCGGTTGTTGAAGCTTTTTGGTTTAATATTTTGTCTCATTGGAGTGATCTGGCAAACTGTTTATTAGATTAGCTTTGTAACATATTCTACCGTTTCATCAACTTCATTAGGGTTATACATTCTGTGGTTTAGTTTGACGTTACTGGTAATGATGAATTTGAATTGTTCCCAGTTTTTTTGAAGTGCCTAATTTTGTCAAAAAATTTTTAATGTTACCTTAGTACACAAGATGATCTGATTTCAATTTAGATTACTTTCTATTTTACTATATGTATTATAAATGTCTTTGGGACTGCGAAAAGCTATAGGAGTTTCTCTGTATTTATTGGCCGGTACTGTAGACTTCGTCCTTTAGCGACTAATTTGTAGTAAAAATTCTTGATATTTTACAACTGATGTGCTATGCTTAAATGGATCATATACAGTTCCGATGATTAATGGCCAAATGAGTAGCTTTATTCCTGAACACTGAATTTTGTTAGTTATACGTGGCGGTTAGCACGTAGTGATTCATTGCTATTCTGATTAAGATTGCTAAGCAATTGCGTCGGGATGGTTTGCACATTACAAGCCATAGTATGGTGTTTTTATTAAAGTATAAATAGTGTTATGACTTTAGGAAATCAATAGAATACTAATTTTGTTTATATTTAGACCAGCATATGTTTTTTAGTCTATTTGAGTTCCAGACCGTTATTCTTATTATGTTGTTTTGTTGATTACTATTATAAGTATGTCGAGAATAATTCTGTATTGATTAAGGAGTTGAAAGAACATCTTTTTGAATATTAAGAAAGGTAGCAAGTTTCTATGCTATCTCATTGTTGTGGATTGTATTTGTCGCTTAATAATAAAATGTGTGCGGAGGTCCTTGGTTTCCTGTTGTGTTTGTTAGTAGATTTGTCTTATTGTTACGCATTTTTCTAGCTTTAAAGTTTCTATAAACAATTCATCCTTCGTAATTGGCGGCATCATTTTCTCACATAGAAAGCACTTAACTGAAGCGTCTGTTTTCTTTGTATAGGACTTCCTGTTTGCCACATTTAACACAATTGAATGACTTTCTGCAATATGGCTTAGAGTGATTGTGGTCTTGGCAACATATAGACTAAATTATATTATTTTTGATTTTCGGTAGTTTTGTTTTGCTTTAGCACTTTGCATGAAGATTTCTTTATCTGGTTTAGAATGAATGTTGAAGAAAGAAAATTGACAAGGAATCTTTACTTACTTTGTGCTTTATTCCAATGATATTTCTTATTAAGTACGCTGACATTTCTAGTTTATTCTTGATATTTTGAGTAGAAATTGAGTGATGTACTTGTAGTTTGACTCTTGTTTTAGTTCTTTGCAGGAAGATTTTGTTATCTGGTTTAGACTGAATGTTGAAGAAAGAAAGTTGGCAAGGGGTTTTTACTTACTTTGTGCTTTATTCTAATGATATTTCTTACTAAGTACCCTGATCATGTAGATCACGAATTACAATGTTGTATGCCCTTCTTTGTTTAGATTGATAAGTATAGTGGAGCACATTTTCTTCGCGTAGGTGCTTTATCAGTTTCCTGAATACATCAATGGAAGTGGTATTTACTTTAACTGTGATGTGTGTCAGCGTTTTGGAGTAATATTTTCGTTTTTGATGGATAGGCTTTTTCGGTTAGATTTTACGTCTGGCTTACGCTTGAGTTGTTGATGAGGTATGTTTCAGAGAAGGGTTTGAAATATAATAGATGTATTTTCAATTGTCGTTACATACGATCGTTTACCTTTTTGTGTTTGTCACCTCTATGTCATGGTTTAAGGTCGTCATTTCATAATCATAATAATTTATAGTGTGCTCGATATGGTTGTTGTGGTATGTTGGTACAAACTATTGGATAATTGTTATTAATAATGTTTAGCATGATTGAGGTTGGGATTTGGGAATTTTGGTGATACTTTGGAAGCATGTAGGCAATTAGTTTTGATACATTTGTGATAATTGAAATTTTGTGGTATTTGGCTTATCTGATTTGGGTAGAACTATCTATCCCACATACTATGAATTTACTCTCCAGCCAATCCTCAAAGATAGGACTATAAAAATCTTATATGATAAACCTAAAACGTCTGCCATCATAAATGTTTTAAAGAATTTAAGGGTACGTAAAGCCTTAACTATAATCCGTATACCGTTTAAAATAAACCCATTGGTTTGTCACTAAAATTTTTCTGGTATTTTATGTACTTAAACCTACATATAACAATTTTTTGTTGCTTTGAGTCAGTTATACTGACACCATAAGCATAAATCTAATTTACAAATGTATTTATTAGGCTGTGAAATATTATGATCAACAGTATTCAACATATTTAAATGGGTAATTTTTATTACACATTTAAGACTTACATTATGTTGTCTGTTGGTTCTTAATCTTCAGTATGTTATATTTCTCTTTCCTACTTAAACTTTCCCTCATTTAACTTCCTCTATCACTGCAGTAACTGATGGTTAGATTATATTTTGATATGTTTTTTAAACTGATTCTATTTAAACATTAGAGGCTTTATTCTACTAAAAACTTTGTAGCTTTGCAACATTTTACTTATTACATTTGACTTTGAAAAGTGCAAAGCTTTTTATCCTAGCATTAATAGAAGTTACATTGCAGCTAAATTCTGAAACTTCCAAATATTGTATTATCTATAACAAAGGTTATAGTTTGCATCTATTTATGATATGAACTTATACGGTTAAGGAATCTTTGGGAAGTGTGTAGCTTTTATCTTGAAAAATTTTATTATAATTGTCTCAAACGACTCTCAAAACTATTGAATCATAAACTACTCAACCAGCTTGTATTAGCATAGTAAAAAATATAGCTTAAACAACATATAGCGGCACATTGAGGGAATGATATTTATGTCTATTAACATATACTACCTCTTGAGTAGCTGGGGCATCTATCCTCATAAATTTCATCAATATGGCAGAAGCTGAACGAAATACTCCCTTCATTAAGAACTCTGTGCTGTTTTATTTGTTCTTGCGAGGTCAACATACTACATTTTGAAAAAGGTCAAGTATAGAATTTATACTATTATTCACTATTCCATTTACAATTCCATAACCAACACAAATAGAAAAAAAGTTATTGTTTTGATGAAAGAAATTAGTTCTCTTTTTCATTATGCATCAATACGCTACCAATTTTAAGCACAAATTTTGAGTTGGAAACATTCCCGAAGTTGAAGTGCTGATAGAGCAAAGAGTGTTATTGTCTGTTAAGTTACAAGACGTTACTAAATGTTTCTTAGGTAATGTATTTATTACTTATTAACATTTATCTTGGCGATTACAGGGCTAAGTGGGCTACCCATTGCTACTTCGCCTTTTTGTTTGTAATATACACTCTGCCAAACAAAGTAACTGGACGTAAGGCACTACTGAAGTAGCTGTAAGATATCGTTAGGAAAAATTTGTTTCGGGTGATCTAGGGCATCTTTAATCGGTACTTTGGTAAACAGGGAAGTTACATCTAAACTGATCATTAGAACTCCCTCTTGTAACTAGATGTTGGCAAAATATGTGGAGTCCTTGATATAACTGCTCTACACATTTGTCAACTATGTGAGCAAGTCTACATTGGGATTATGAGCTGAACGATTACCACTAGGATAAAGGAACACAAACGTCATCTACGCCTTAATCGACCCGAAAAATTAGCGGTTGCTTTGGAAAATCACGACCACGAGATAGAATTCGGGCAAGCACAAGTTTTATCCAATTGTAGGAATTATTACTCAAGATTATATAAAGAGGCTGTGGAGATTTATAAGTATAAAAATAATTTTAACAGGGACGACGGATTTAATCTATCTAAATCTTGGATTATCGCTCTTAAGGGGAAAAAAACAGAGCGATACGGCGAAAGAACGAGTGACGTCGGAAAATGCTAAAATATTATTTGCAACGACCCGATTAACATCAGTAGCTAACCCTATCACGTTATCTACCATTCCGGTTACGTCCCCCCCCCCCTTATGTGTATAAAAGCGAAAACGCACGGGACGGTCACTTAACTTTTGAAAGATTTTTTTCTGAAAATGTCCACCGCAGTTGTGGACAAAACATCAAGTTTCTGAACTCCGACTACATGATGCACCATAACACCGACCGTGAAAGCCTTCGCATCTATTTAACATTTATATCACTAAAAGAGTTTTCGTTTTTGCGTGTATCTTAAAATGCAATGAAACGTGCAAAGTGAAAAGTTGGTGGAGTAAGCCCCAGACCTTAAAGAGTCATTGCAGTTTAAGTCACGAATGGTGGCGAAAGCTAGCACCTAGCGAATTTAAATGAATAGCTCTGACGTCCCAACCATTGGCACGTGACCGAGATTCTGTCTTGAGCGGATTATTTACACAGCCGCCTGCCAAATGTTGAGACGTAACAGTTTCGATCAATTTTGGTCGAAATTGGTCCGTACAACTTTTTGTGAAGCAGGCTGCAAGGGTCAAGTGCATGTCTATTAAAAGTATCTTTAGGCGGTGTGCTCACTGGTGGCTAAGTGCTATTTAATAGTCTGCAAAACTCATTTTACATGGTTCAAAATCACCAAAAATTAGGAAGTATTTTAAGGAAATATACGGGGTCGAAATGAAAAATTTATAAAGAAGCTGTTAACAATTTTAACGACTGGCTTTAAAAGTTATTTACTCGATGTAATTTTTATTAGCGTTGTCACTGATTTAAATTTAATTTGCCATTTCAAAATTATTTATCGCTATATAGAAAAGTTGGGAAGTCAAATGTGCTTGAAGCTTTTTACTATTAAGTAATTTTTAAGCTTGATTTGTAGCTACAACTCTTGTATGTACCTAATTATTTCACAATACGTTAGGAATTTCTTTTACATTACTTCGTTATTTATTTTCAAAGACTAAATAACCAAATAAAAGATTTGAAAATTTAAATAAAAAGGATCACAACTACTATTAAGTTACTCTTCTAATATCTAATATAAAAATCACCATAACATATGAGTAAAGACTTTTAGCTTTCATATTGCTTAGCCAATTTAAAGTGGTTCTAAAACTGGAATCTATAGTATTTCAGGATAGTGTCTTTGATGTTAATTCCAATTTAATTTTAATTGATAAAAATAAAGTGAGTGTCTTTTCTAATTGAACTCCAGTGAAAATGAAGACAATGGTGAAGAACTTTTGTCATGACTTAGTAAAATGCAGCATTACTTTAAATGATCAGTAGTGAACATTTTTAAGGGAAGTACAGATGGTCCACTCACTGAATGCTCTAGGAGAACTTTGTAGGTTTTAAAAACCTTTAACTGAATAAATATTATGACGGATAATCTGATAAAGATAATACAGAAACTAGTAATAAACTTAGTAATAATAGTTATTTACTCTATTATATAAGGTTGCTGTATAAATAATTAAATGCATATATAATGAGTACATCTAGCTTTTTTTAGGTGGGAGGATTGGCATGTTTTTTTATATTAAGAAATACAGTAGATGTGTGCACGAAAAGGTAGATTGTTGTAGTTGACATCTTTGATTATTACTGATGTCAACCAAAAATTAGTTTTAAGTGTGATGTGTAAGTCGACCATTAGAAACATCAGCCCTTTCTTTCTTTGTTATTTTAAAGAGAAAGAGTCTCATGAGAAATTAGCCAACATACAATTTATTTTTTAAAATAAACTTAGAGTTATCATATGATATCAGTTTGGTATCAAAACTAAAACGCGTTTGTAATTCTATAACTAACACCTTCTATTTGTCTTAAGAAATTTTGAATATTTCCGCCATATTTGCTAGTCTGCAGCTACATAATTGTTCAAAACGACGGGTTTAAATTCGTTTTATAAGTTATGTCTTTAATTTTAATTCGTTTGGTTTTATTTGTGTTTTCCCTGCGTTTGATAGTAATCTTACTTTGTCAATCCAAAAGCTCTAAGTGGACTTTAAAATTTTATTAAATTTATTATTGGATCGTATCGTTATTTATGGTTTTAAAATTTCTGCTCACTGTTGTCACAATTTAGATTTTAGTTTTTTATTTATTATCTGATGTTTATCGAAGTATAAGAAAATGAGCAGAATTGATTTTGTAATCAGTGATAATTGATGTAATGGTCTTGGAGTCAATTCTATTGGGAGTTGATTTGATGCATAACACATTTTTATCGTTTTTTTTAATTCTGTTCTTTTTATTAACAAATTTACAAGACAAGGCATGGTTTTAATTAAGGTTTATCAAAACTTCCGCACGAATCGAGAGAAATTACATGCTTGACTAGCATAACCCTTAGGCTTCACCACAATAGATTGACACCTTAGGGGACACGTGAAAGCGCTTGGCTTTGCAGAGAATATTCATAACTGAACCAATCTGCATGCAACAGCGATCGTTATAAGCAGTCTAATTATTTTTAAACGAAAATAGATATTTACAACACCGGAGTTTATTAAAAGCGCCGAAGTTTCTCAACCTAACGATCCTACAGTTCAAAAATTTCTCGCGGCTTCTATTCATCCCATGCCAGACAAATATTTGCATAGAGTAAAAGCGCCTTTTAGAACGTCTGCTCGTTTAAATCGCGCCACGGGGTTTGTTAAATTTACATCAGCTAATTTGCATACTTTTACTTGTTTTGGGCTTCTAATTGCTTTGAACCACAAGGTAGTTATTGGTGGTTTAATGGTCACTTTCTTCTTCCTTTTTATTTAGTCAGTAAATTACCCGTGTACTTATTGTGTAAGATGTCTTGTTTCAATTAAATACTTTCATGAATAATTATTATTGTTTGTGTCATTTTAACTGTAATGTAATGGGGGGTTATTGTAAAAAATTTCTTAAACTTGCACAAATTGTTGGAAAAGTGGAGAATAGTAGATAGTCTACAAATTACACATGGACTAGTAAAATATTTGCAAGCTCAAACCAATGTGCTTCTTATAGAGTAACTAATGCACTATCAAAACCAGTTGTTAGTGTTGATTTTACAATATTTAGATTGTGAATAAACTTTTATAACTTTTGCGGAAAGTTGTCGATTTTTTTACGGTGTTAGTGACGAAATAAAGGATTCTAGACATACTTTTGTGTGTGGGGAATGATAAAGGTCGTATTGTTTTGTTGAAGAAGTGCTCATTTGAGGCTGAGCAGGGTCGGATACTTTTGCTTTAAGATTTGTAGAGATATGCTAGTTGACTGGCATTTATGACTTTTCCATTTTGAAACCAAGTCAAAATCTACAACGCCGTCAACATTCCGAGATTGTGACTTTCTTGTTAAAAAGATCCTGTTAAGAAACTGGCGACGGGTAGATAAACTTTTTTTTGTTACCATTAACGATGCACTCTTTTAGCAGATTTTTGTGTTGTCGACAAATTATGATTAACTTGCCTACTTGTGCTTTAGTCATTTTATGACGATCTCGTCTTAGCTTCTTGAGCACAAAGTCATGTGTAGGACGCCAAGTTCAGTAGACAAATCTCCAGTGCTTGATAAAGGTTGAACACCCAAAATAGTTTTCAAGTCTTTTTCATCTAAAACAGATGGTCGTCCTGAACCTGGTTGATCTTCAAGGCTAACAGTCGTTTGACTTTTGGCATTACAAGTCTACTTGCAGCTTGTTGACAGATGTCATCTAAAATTCAAAGATACAGATTCTAACTATATATAAATATTTAAATGAACCGTAATTGCACGCGTTTTATTTTTTTGCAAAATAAATAATTATTTTTTATATATTTTAGTTTTGCTAGATATACCTATCTTCTTTCTCTTCGTTCTATAGCTCTGTGGCAGCAAAGGGCACCCAAAGTTGTTTCGAAACCTAATTAATCCCATCAATTTCTTCGCTAACTCTTTCATTAGTTTCTTCCATTCCTTTCTGTCTCTTACTAGTCTCTTCTCTTGATTCCAAGTTATATTATTTTGTCCCAGTTTCCTCTCTATTGTCCTTCTTTATGAGTTTTATGGTCTTCCAACTTTTCTTTTTCCTGGTATTGTGACTTAGTACTTGTTTTGTTATGTTGTTATCAGGTTTTTTCAGTGTGCGCCCAATGCCTCTCCATTTCATTTCTCTTCTTGTGTAATCCTATGCAGTCCTTTTTTAATAATTGTATTTGGTCAGAATATTTTGAATATTTTTCTTAAACATTTTAGCTTTTTAGTTTTTCCGTGCTTCGTCCCAATATAATAATATGTTCTTTACATTTATGCGAAACAATCTTATCTTTGTCCTTTGAGATATGCTTGGTGATCCCATTACCCTGTTCAGAACGCCGTATTTTGTGCTAGTTGAAATTTTTTCCGATATCTTTTTCCGTTCCACCTTCTAATTTTAATACGCTATCTAAATAATAGATCTCTTCTATGTCTGTCTTATTTCTGCGTGTTTTTATTGCGTTGAATAAATTGGTTTTTAACATTTTTGTCTTTTTTCATATATTTTTAGACTTATTTTCTTTGCATCGCTCATTAGTGTTATTATTTTTCTACGTGTGTTGCTTATTTGCTGTTAATAGACAAATGTCGTTTGCGTAGTCCTCTCGACTTTTGAATATTTCTCAATTAATGCATGTTCTCTTGGTTTCCGTATTTTTCGTTACCAGTTTATGGCAATTAAAAAAAATTACGTATGAAAGATGAACCACGTTTTCTACTTTTATCCGCTTTGAAAGTCTGACTTCATGTTTTATACTCGGTCTGTAACGTCGTCATAATTCGAATAGGTTTCTCCGGTAATCCATATTGTTTTAAGATTTTTACACCATTTCCTGATCTCTTGAGTCGATAACTTTTTCCTCATTTCAGATGTCTGCTCTTTTTAGTGTGCATATAAGATCAATGCATTATCTGTTGCATTGAAATGTCAAAATTTTACTGCCACACATAATAAAGTTATGGGTCTCTAGTTTTCTTCTTTACAATTTTTTCTTGTATATTTCTTCTCCTATCTTTTCAGTACTTGTTATTGTATTCTATATACTTTCCTTATGGTTCTAATAGTTTGCATGGCTTATATTTTTTCTTTTTAAAGTTTTTATTATTTTGCATAGTGCTTTTGTCACATACTAATTCGTAATCTGATCCGATGTTCGCGGATTCCTCTAACATTATCAAAGGAATTTTGGCATCCCTTTTTCATAATTGTGCGATCTATCTCATTTCGGGCTTTGTTTCCTCAAACGGCCCTCATCGTTCTATATATATATCCTTGTGTTTAGTAATGTTCTTCCAATTGTTAGCTTATTTCTTGTACAAAATTCTATTAATCTGCCAGATGTATAATTAAAATTTTTCTATGGTAAATGTTTCTAAAGAACTTACCAAAAAATAAAAAACATTATCAGTTTGTAATCAGTTGATTACATAATTAATATAAGTACTTTTAATGAATACGTTTACGTTATAATAAAGATAAGATTTGTATAGCAACAATGGGCCACAACTTATTAATAACTTGCAATCAGCAACAGAAATATAAACATGAAATTTATGATTTGGCTTGCCACTAGTAATAGTTGTGCCTGAAATATTGTTATTTATTTTAACTTACAAAAGCTGCTTGTGGTTTTGTGATATTTATTTTTATTTGAGTTAATATTTTCCAGTAAGTGTAGATGGTTGTCGGACCGGCATGTATGCGTAATATATAGTTTTGAATATGCTGGGAATTATGCAAATTCTACTATTAATAGAATTTTACGAGCGGATATTGCTTCTAAATTTAGCTGCAAAGTCTTTCCACATCTTAGCAGTTACAAGAAATGGCCGTTTTTGATTTGAAATAGTCTCATTTGATTAACAAATTATGTTCAGTATTACTTTCCATGCTGTGTTACACCTAGTCGCCACTGTTTCTGTAATTTTGTTCTCTGCAGGATAACACTGCATTGTGTAGACAGACATTTTTGATTAGCCTGAATATTTTTTAGTGTTCGGCTTTCAAAAAAAATCTATAGCTAGTTGCGTAATCAACAACGTAATAGTGTGGCTCATCTACTGCCCCAGGAACTGATATATTCTGCATGTCTTGAAAATAACTAAATTATGATCTATTAAAACGGTTAAAGTTACTATAGTAACGATTTATTTGAAAATTTTCTCTTTGTCTTTTCTTTTAGTCTTTGTTATAGAAAATATAATTTTAAACTAAGGTTTAATTTAAAAATGTGGATATCTGCCAATTTATGGTTTAAAGGACAATCTCGAGTTAGTCGGTTTTCAGCAAATTGATAATTTTACTTAAGACTCCATGACAACATGGAAACTCACTCCGGCATGCTCAGGAAAATGTTCACATATAGATGTGTAGGTGCATTTCTTGTTAAACATATATCTAAACTTGGGCATGAGTGCAGTTTTGCTTATAAAAGTTGCACTTAAATTGACACAAGGAGCACAAATAGAGAGTGACCTGACGATAGTTAAAGACATTATTTGATTTTTATGTAGCTTTGTATGATACCATCGATGACACAAAAGTCTGTAACATCTGGTACTTTTTGCTAATAAGTTGGTTGATCCAGTCGAGAGTTGTTAGAAGCTATTACATATCGACACTTGATAGAGTTGTTTGCCAAGTGGTGCAGTCAGTCTAGACTTCCACTGGAAATGTTTAACCTTCGTTTGTTGTCAATCTATGTCTAATAACTTTAAAGAAATCTTTGGTTGTTCCCTTTTACTCTGCCATATCTTTAATATTAGCTTTAATATTAACTAATATTTTATTGCATAAGAAACATTTTAAGTTCTTTGCTATCGTTTATCATTCTATTGAAATTTCAGGTAGCTATTTTTATTTTAAAAAAGCCATTATTTTATTTTTGTTATCACAGCTTTAAGAATTTTGATCTTCTAAAAAGGTTCACGTATCTCTTGGTGAACACTAAACGGATAGTTGTAACAGAGACGATTCCTACTCACTAAGATGCATGATAGTTTTAGTTGCAGTATATATATATATATATGGTCTCGATTGCAAAGTAAACAACATTGTCTATGGCAACACTTTTTGGTGTGCCCATAGCGTTGCTACGTGCTATACTAGCGCACCTTTCGTTTGGGATGTAGATGTTCTACTTTAACTATGTGCATTTATTTAATTTACAATTGAACTAAGAATGGTGCCTTTTGTCACATGACACGTCTGTGCGATAGTCCAAATTGTCCAAGACAGTCTCAGAGTTCATCCAAAGTGGCGCGAATATAGGGCACAGAAAATATATGGATATGTTGGCTATTAAAGCAATATTTGGTCAAACAATTGTATTTTGACAATTGTTTAGTACAAAAGCTTAAAAGTTCTGTTTAAAATATATGCAACTATTTGTAATATAGCAAAGTTTCCAATTTATATTAAAAAGCACTTATGTAGTTAGCCTTACACCTAAAGGTAGAAAGGCCTAGGTCTAAATAAGCAAGCAAGCAAGCACTTACGTAGTTTATGTGAGAGCTGAGATTTTTTTGAATTCTGCAACTGGAACAGTCATTTGGAATTTATCCGGATGTTTCTAATTCATGCTTACATAATTAAAAGAATTAAAATGTAAATATTGAATTTTCTCCTTACTTTACAATAGACTTCTAGCATTTTTGAGCTTTGCAGCTTAGAAATATTAAAAAATGGTACTAGAATTAGTGATATTTAATTTTTTTTTAAACGCCATGACATTTGCACTACTTCCATGAATTCATTACGAATTGCAATTATTCCAATTGCATGTACTTTAATTCTAATTTTTCTATTATTGGAATATTTTAATATATTCCAATTATTGAAATGAGAATTTTAACCCTCATTTATAATTTAATTTTGTAATACTTATATATTATTATTTACTATATTATTACTATATATACTATTTAATTTGAAAAATGTTTTGTAAGAAAGTTTTTCTTGACCCAGGCGTTGCTCTTGGCGCACTTCCTTGCATAGGCTTCCCCAGACCTCAACGTCTTTTGTGTAATTTCGAAACGAAGGTCTACGGACCCATTTTTGCTATTGAGACACTGATACGGATACATTATATCTCGATATGTCATACTAGTGTTTGTTTGTGTAACTGAAAGAAGATTCTCACAGCCTCATTGTGTGCGCCTCTTAATTGGGTGAACTTCTGAAAGTGACCTATAGCTAGCCATCCAAATTTCCGTCCCAACGCCTTGCGAAGGAATATTAAATACTCTACGTGCCTCTACTGCCAACAGCATTAGATCAGCTCTTGATACTATGCTATAATGCGTCTTGGGCGACAAGAGCGGCACACATTGAACATGTAACAATTTTGTAAATTCCTAAAATTAATATCTTCACTTTTAAACTTATGGATATGATAAAAAAATATTCTATGAAGACATATACGTGGTTAAAACAACATCCGGTGCAGCTTTTACTAATTCAGATTATGATATTGAGCTGAACAATGAGATAATCGGAAATATGTCGTATAAATAGCATATGGTAATATAGATACTAGTAATTGCAGTGGCTTTGGTTCTGAAGGTGGGTTCACAATAGCAACTGCTAATTATACACCACAAAAATTGCGCGCAACCTAAATAATCACATAATTTGTTTGTTTTTGTTTATATGCAGGGGTGCCAGGTTTTATCAAACATATCAACAAAATATTAAAGTATATATGTACTAACTAATCTTTTAAAGTTAAAGAGGCTTTGCGTATAAACTCACTAATATAATATAGAATATCTTATAAAGGGCTTTACTCTTTATGATTAATATAGGTAAATTAATAACTATAAAGCAATTTTGAATGTTCACTGTCAATTTGTATATGAACGGTAATATTTTTATAGTCAAGAAAAACGAAGATAGAAGTTGCTTCTGAGAGATACTTCAAAAAAGTTTAAGCCCACAAAAGTGTCAAGTACTTCTTGACAAAGCTATGATTAATTCAAGGTCAGACATTCAATTAAATCATGTACCCATAAAATATGCAAATATGAGAGATTTGCATACACTTAATATACTATACACCATAGAAATAACAAGAAAAGAAGTATTCAATCCGACATCACCTTCTGAATTTTTTCTTGACAAATTGCCTAATTATTTTAGCATCCATTACCAGTACTTGATGCATTTGTAGTAAGAAAAAACACCAAACTAAAATATCTATAAAGAATATCTGGTAATTTATCATACACAGTTTGCTAAGCGAAACTTTATTTTCAACGAAAAATGATTTTCAACTGGGGAGTCTTCCCTTGTAATTTATATTTAAAAAACACTTTTGTGCCTTCTTAAGTAGTTAACGATCTGTATGCTAACCAACGCAAACCACTAACGAAGATAAATTAGTGGTTTTTATTTTACAAAGAGCTCACATGTTCAACTATTTGGATTTCAGCGGTGTACATATGTCTTAAAGGGGTTTGGACTGATATTATTGCAACTTTTCTTTGTATTTTTTACGATCACACATTCCAGTGGTTTTTTAATGTTCTTGATATACTCGAGTTTCATATCTGCCGATAGCCAGCGTGGTCTCGTGGTTGAGGGGCAGGGTGCGATGCTGACGGACCCGGGTTCAATTCGTGTCTCTTTGAAGCTTGACGTGGTCTACTCAGTCCACGTATCTTGATACCTGCGTTCATTCGAATGTATCAATGCGTGTCTACGATGTTTTGCACCGCCCCGCCCAGAGGTTCCACTGCAGAGTGCAATGTTGATCTCTTAACCTTCGTTTCGTCTTGCCTGTGTCGTATGGGGTTTATTTATATCTGCCGATAATTAGCATTTTAGTGGCAATTTTTGCGGTTAGATCCCTATTTCTTTGAGACAAGTCCATTCTTTTTACTGTTCCAAGCCCAATGCCTGGTTTGGTTATTAGTCGTGGAACGTTAGGTGTCAATTATATCCTTGGGTTTTGTGTTTTGTATTTCCAGTGGTTTTAGACAACATAACCTTTAATCTGATATTTACATAATTATTTTTTTAGAGAATAATGAAGAAGTAAGTGATGAGAACATAAAAGGTATTTTACAGAAAATAGTGAGTTTTGTTCGAGATGCCTAATATTGTGAACCGCCCAACTGCTGTTTTATGTATATTATCATGTGAAATGAATGAAGCTAGGTGATGTATCAAAAATATATTACATTTAGAAAGTGTTGTCATGTATGAAGAAAACTTTTTAAAAGCAAGAAGTGTGAGACCTTATCAAAGTATCGATGAGTTTATAACTAGGTCTCGAACAAAGTTAACTTCTTAAACATACAAATAAAAGTATAAAAATGTGGGTGCAATGTGATGTAGGAAAATACTGACACAATAAGTGAGTAAGTTGTTCTAAAATCTTTTAAGAAAATAAGGCATTATAATGTCACATTTGCGTTATATTGATTCTGTGGAATTGTGAGGTTTTTTAATGTAGCAGTAATATAGCAATATATACGCCTTTGTATCTCGTGATTAAGGCACGGGCCGCGGTGCAGACGGACCCGGGTTCAATACCCGGTGCTCTCTGATGCCTGGAGGGTGGCCTGCTCAGTCACTAAAAGTAATTGACTCCCTGGCGGTTGTCTAAGGCGCGATGCTTGCCACATCGATCACGACCCTGTACAGTGGTGAACATACAAAAACCTTAACCGCTCAGTTTGCAGCTTGTTCCTCTAATAGCTCGTCTTCTATGTGATGCCTTATCTTTTTCTAGTATCCTGGTGTAGATCTTTTGTATGCAGGATGCCAGGCATATTGCTCTGTAGTTTCCACAGTCGTTTGTGTTACCTTTTTGTGGATTGGTACTATTATGTTTTCTTCCCAATCCTCGGTATTCCTTTCCTTCGTATACTTGCTGGCATATCTTGTGTGTCCATTTCTTTATACACCCTCCGTATTTGATTAGTTCAGGGCTTATTCCGTCTTTTCCTGCAGATTTTCCTACTTTCATGTGTGCTATTGCTTCTTCTGTTTCTTCCAAAGTTATTGTTTCGTTTTCTGTCTCTTCTTGTTCTTCTTGTTCTACTGTGATGGGGTTGTATTGTTATTGTATGTTTGGTGCTTTGAATTTTGTGCTGTAATGTCTCTTCCATGTTTCTAATATTTGTGGCAGTTCTGTAACGACTTCTCCTTCTTCGTTCCTAATGCTCCACACCTTTTGTTTGTGCATTCCTTAGGCCTTTAACTGTTTTCCAGAAGTCCTTTTGTTGTTTTTGTTGTCTTTGAATTTCTGCTCCATCTCTACCAAACTCTTCCCAAGCTTCCTCTTGGCCCTCTTCACTACCTCTTTTGCCTCATTTCTCCTTGTTATATAATGTTGCCTGTCTTCTTCTTGGTCTGTAGGTATCTCTTCCAAGCTGTTTTCTTTTCCATTAATATCCTTTTTACTTCCTCATTCCACCGTTTCGTGCGTTGGTATCGAGGTGATATTTTGCTTTTCCCACAGATTATTGTTGCTGTCTCAAGTATTACTTCCTTAAGTCTTGTCCATCTCTCTTCCACGTTCCATTCTACCTCCTGATGGTGCTCTTGTTGTTCGTGTTCTAGTAATCAGTTGTCCCGGGGTAACGGGGCCCTCGTCGTCGGGCTAATCACCCATACGAGGTATACAGATTCAGAGAAACACAGAAAGCCTCGGACATGGACGAAAAGATAGAAAACGACCTAAGCGTGCACAAAGGACAAGAATTGGAATATGGAACGTGACAGGACTAAATGGGAAAGAGATAGAGTTAGTTGAAGAAATGGAGAGATATAAAGTTAAAATCCTAGGACTTTCAGAAATCAAAAAGAAAGGAATCAAAGAACACACACTCGAAAAAGGATACAAATTGTTCTACTCTGGAGTTCAGTTAGGAACAAGAGCAAAGGAGGGAGTAGGAGTGATAATTAGCGAAGACCTAACCGGAAAGGTGATAGGATGGGAAGGTATCAGTTCAAGAATAATGATAATAGATGTCAAGCTAGAAGAAAGAACTACATTCATACAGATTTATGCACCAACAGAAAATGGCAACATACTGGAAAAAGAAGAGTTCTACACAAGCCTACAACAAGTGCTCGACAAAGCTAGAGACAGAAGCAGACATACATTTATACTTGGAGACTGGAACGCCCGAGTGGGAAAGAACCCAGACAAAGGACATGGAGTTCTAGGAAGATACTGTACAGACAGAGTGTTAAACGACAATGGCAATAAGATGATTGACTTCTGCATAAGTAACGAAATGCTAATAGGAAATAGTTTCTTCAATCACAAACTAATACATAAAATAAGTTTCATTGCAGAAAACAGAGAGGCCAAAAGCGAAATAGACTACTTCACATACACAAAGGGAGCAAAGTACGCAGTATTAGACGTGAAGGTCATCCGAGGGGCAGAAATCCACTCAAATCACAAACTAGTAATAGCGGACACGAGATTCTATGTAAGAAAGGAAGTAGCGAAGAAAGGCTACGAGAAAATAAAAATAACTGAACTAAGAAAGCCCGAGAAAAAACAGAATACCCAATAAATTACAAATAGCAATAAGAAATTTATGCAATAAAATCTTTCAATAGTACCTTACAAAATTATCATAATGAAACAATATGGAAGGCAACTAAACAACTCAAGAGACAAACAATTTACATGCCGAAAATCTAAACAGAGAGGAACTGATCTATTTGTGAGACACTTAAGTGAAGTTTATAAACCTATTTTTGACAACAGAAAAATCCTCTTAAATCCCATTTTAATTATCAATACCAGTATCCAAATTTAAAATTTGTGAAAGACATGAAGAAATAAAATAATTAAATGTTTTAAGGGCTTGGTTATGATTTTATAAATGAGAAATTTTTAAATAGAGCACCAGAAGAAGTTTTGCTAAGACTATTTAATGAAATAACGCAGAGAGTATACCGACCATTGTAAATAAGAGTTGCTCAAAGTATAGGAACAGGTCTAGGTTCTGTCGTACCGACTATTGCTCAATATATCTAAACCGCTGGAAAGTTAATGTTAAATTGAATCAACAAAAATTTACTACTTGACGAATACATCCTAGAACATCACATTGGTTTCAGAAAGTCTCTTCAGATAAGCAGTTTAATCCAAATATTTAGAGAAATTCTTGAATACTATTTACTTATGTTCCTCGACATCCTACAACCATTTGATAAATATACACTACTATACTTACAACTTTATATTTAATTTTCGTAGCTCCAATTTTGCTGTTTACGTTATATTATATTTAATAAAAGTGAAAAACTGTTTATAATTGAAAAAATGCTGGTTCTGGGCATGTAGTGAGTACTATTTTTACTGAGTGATCTAAAATTGATTTTGAGAACACTCAATGCTAAAAGTATTATTTGTTATATCATAAAGGAACATTTATTTATTAATGGATTTACCGCAAACGTATTGAAAGCTGTTACTACTGTTTATTATTTTTTTGTAAAGAAGAATTAAAGAAGTCTAAACTAATTAATCTAATGGGTTACATTTTTTTTGTAGGGAATCCAGAATACGTCAGTTTATGAAATAATAAGTGCATTGCTGCACACCACTTTTTTGGGTTTCTCTTTTTAAAACTCATTATGTTGCTGATTATGTGAGTCGATATTGAATTTCTTTTAGAAATTTGATGCTGTACGATATTCAAATTAATTAAAAATCTGCAGAATCAAATTACAGAAACCATGAAATATGTGGAAGCTCGTAACATAAACACAGCCTGTTATACAACTACCTTACCAGCAAAAGCAGCCCATCTCTCGTAATTCCTAAGGATGGAAAGTAATTGGAGTTATATTTAGAAGAAATATCCGCTTGTAAAATTTTATTAACAGCAGAATTTGCATAAGTTTCAGTATTCTAATTAAAAATTATGTGTTATGCACATATGTCGGTTTGACAACTATTTACACACTTATAAGCGGAATTTTATTTTGATATTTGGGTTGTTTATTGCAAATTTATAATAATAATTAAATTAGTTTTGTCTCGCTGTTGCTATACCAAAATTAAATTGTAATAACACGAAAAACAGATTTAAATAAAAATCCTTGGCTTTGGCTTAATTTTTGATTGGATCTTTTGGAAGGGTTTATTATATATTAATTATATTGTAAAAAAATAAATATAAAATTTAAAAAGTTAAAACTTTTTATTTCTTGCCTCTCCCTCTTCTCTTAACTTCTCCTCTATTTATTTGTTCCACGTTTTCTTGGCCTTTATCTTCCTTTTTTCTGTTGAGTTCTTGCCTCCCATATTCTTTTAGTTGTTTTTCTTCCCCATTCGCACTACGTGCCCAAACCATCGTAGCTGCTGTCGTTTTATATCTTTCATGATCTGTTCGACTTTTGATTCTTCTCTTATTCTTTTATTTCTGATTCGATTTCTTCTCGTTGATAGCTCTTAGGAATTTCATCTCAATGGCCTGTATTTTACTTTCCTTTTGTTTTGTCAACACCCAGCTTTTGCTACCATATCTTAATATAGGTTTGAAAATTGATTTAAACACCATAATCTTCGTCTTTTTGATATTTCTTTCTTCCGAGTGAACGAACTGTTTAATACATGGTAAAGTTTGGCTGCACTTTCCAAGCCATCATTTAATTCGCATCTATTCTTCCATTATTTTATACTTTCACTCCTAGATATGTAAATGATTGTACTTGTTCTATCTCTGTCTCGTTTAGTTTTATTACTATGTTTGTGTCCTCTTTTCCTATCACCATCATCTTAGTTTTCTTAGTATTTCTTTGCATATATAATTAAATAGTCCGCAAATACACTTTCAGCTATTTCTACTACTTCCGATATTCCTGAATCCTACTTTTAATTTCTTTACTTTGTCTTTTATCTCCTTTAAAACATCATCCATTACTAGATTGAACAGTGCGGGACTGAGGACTCCTCTTGTCGAAGTCCTTCCTTAGTTATGAACCCTTCCGATTGCATATTTCCCTTTCTTTCGTAGTTTCTTGTGTTTTATATAAACTTCTTATACATTTTATCAGTTTGTCATTTATTCTTCTCTTTCTTAAACTCCTCCATACAGCTTTTCTTAGTACGCTGTCAAAGGCCTTTCCAGGTCGATAAAACTTTGTATTGGAATGTAATAAAATGTTTGGTAGACTTACATAAAAAGAAACATGCTAATTGTTCATCGCTGAACTATACCTTTATACAACAAAATTTTAATCTCTGAAAATCGTTTGTATACACTATTTTAAAAATAGTTTGAATTTTTCTGCTGAATTGGCGACCAAATTGTAATTAAATAATTTAAATTATCCTAGTTACCACATATTCTGCCTTTAAACTGTACATGTAAGTAATTTAATTTTCAACGTTTCAAAATTTTTAGTTAACATAAAGGATATCTCTCATTACACTTTTTGTTAATTTAAATGACATCTCATGCTAATTTCAACATTGCACTGATAACACTTATATGCGCTATACCCATAACTGACTACAACATTAGCAAATTGCAATGTCTCTTTGATATTTTGACGAGAATCAATACGTGAAGTCAAATTTTTTTAATGGCCCAGCGATCCAAAAATGAAGCCGGATCTACTAGACTTTTTCGTAACGAGGAATATCGCGCCAGGCTACCTTACTATTTAATTGTGTTGATATTTATATAGATATAATATAAAGACCATTCATCTGTCATAAGTAAAGTAAACGCCTCCAACCGAAACTAATATAGAGCATTACTGGATAACAAATTAGACTTAAAGATCTCACTAAAGCAATATAGGATTCTGGAGAATTCAGAAATCTGTTTGAAAAGCTACTTTAGAAATTTCACCCAAAAGAATAAAAGAGCAATATTCAATATTAATAAAGAGATAAAATTGCCGAAAAAATTAGATTAAGCGGAATCTGACAGTCTACACAATACCAATTCAGGCAAAATATACTGTAATAAAACCTCAATAAAATTAAATAATTAATCCAAAGCCTATAGAACGAATTATTTCAAGACAACCTTGCAAACCTAGACTCTACAGCAGACTGAAACTACACGCTGAATAAAGCAACCAACATCAAACATTAGATTTCATACCCAAAAATAATATTGGCACTTAGATGAAATCAGATCTACAAAAAACTGAGGCTTTTGTTATTTGTTTTGAAAAAATACTTCCTTCGTTACCATCAACATAAACCTTTGTAGAAGAAATCCTAGATGCGCCTTTCCAAACGTCACCACTTCCTGACTTATTCATATGTAGTTAAGGAAACCAAGGAAATGGTCAAACACAATTTAAATCCTAAGTTACCGGGCAACTGATGAAAGAACTTCTCCGTAAAAGTCTAGTAATCTTAACCATAATATACAACGTAGTATTACGATTAGGATATTTTCCGTCTACATGGAAAATTTTGTGAGTGATTCTAATAGCAAAGCCCAACAAATCACAAAACAAGGTTTTTCCTACAGACCTATAAGTCAACCACAACAATCTGGTAAACTTTATTTAAGTTAATTTTTGAATAACATTATAACAAATCCTAATTGACAATTGAATTGTGTGGAAACACAGACGCGCATTTGTTCAATATCACGAATTTAAATGCATTAGTACATAATTTTAAGAATAAATAGTAGAATAACTTAAAATCTTTGAAAATTGTACAAGAACAAGAGAGAAATTAGAAAAAATTGATGATATACTAAGAAGAATAGGCCAGAAACCTAATAGAAAATTTTAAAGAATATCCGAGACCATTAAGCAGAAATTAAAAACAAACGCGGAAGATTCATGAAGGAAACTGCAAAGCATAAGAGTTGATATGAAAGAAAATTTTAGAAGCTAGAAAGAAAAATTATAAACGAATGTGCCAGAAGTTTGATTAGAAAATTAAAAGGAAACTTAGAAGAATCGCTTCTAAAATTAAGCGTGTAGGCGCTTAAGCGTAAGAAAAACGTTCATGTATGGCAGGCAGTTGCAATTAGACACAGTTCGCTTTGTGATTTAGGAGAGCCGCAAAACAGATCAGAGAATTAACAGTAATATACATTCCAGAATATTATTTTCCATCGAAATTTTCAACTACTCAGATAATGAAAAGTTTACTAATATAATGAATTAATTTTTAAGCAAATTGCGCCATCCTTTGCTCATTATACTTATCAAAATTTTTTAAATAATATTTACTTTTGAATATCCAAATTTTCCAAGCAACAATTTTATTTTTGGAGTATCGCGGTAATATCCAAGATCATTTTGTCATTTATGCATTGCTAACACTTTTAAAATAATTTAGGCAAAGAAATGAACATAAGCTCGCACCGCTTATTTAGCAATAAACAATAACTCAACATTTTTTATTTAATTCACTTGGGTCTCAAGTTACGGAATATTCTGCGAATGTCTCATAACAATTTCTTTCTTGGTGAATCCCTATAAAAATAAATGAAGAGGAGTAATATAATGAGATTACCGCTCTTTCAATGCTACGTTTATCAGAAACTTTACCTATTTCCAATAGCCCTCCGGACAGCGGACTCGTCCTGGAGGAACCATATCGTGCGCATAGTCGTGTTCTGTAGAATTGTTAAGATAACAACAAAGTCTTGTAGTACCTATGTTCTCGTGTCAAAGAAGTTAGAACCGATAGACATGCAGGTGTAAAATTTATACCATAGAGTAACCTTTCTGGAGTACAAAAAGATCTCAGAATGGTCATCTGGCCTTTCCCTCCAACAAAAATGAAAATTGAACTTGTTTATGAATCCACGCACGTACACGTGATACTAGTGGGGGGGGGGATTGGTATTTCACTTTCGTAAACCATTTCAGACAAGTTTTCACGATATTGAAGACGTCTTTGTGTGTCTGTATTGGACAGCTGCTAAAGAGTCTGAATTTTATACAGAAACAGATGCAGTTTCCGTTAGTGGATTCTTTGCACCACCTATCTCGCTTCATAAGAGCATAAATTGTTTTCTAATAGGAATATTCTGTCTAAGAAATCTTTTTTGGAACTTCCTCTGCACGAATATTGACGATTTACCCTTCGAATACTTTTCCACGTTGAACAAAGAATCTCTCCTTTCATATTTAATGACTATATTGAATTAGGGTATTTCAACAAGATTTTTGAGTTTTCCCATAACAAAAATGAACTTTTTTGAGGTACTCTTTTATAACTAACAAATGATAGGATTTCAAGTTTATTATTTACAGCATCGTACCATGATAAACATGTTTACCTATTTCTGCTCTACTTTGCATTTGTCACACTTCTTGATCTCGAAATCACTAATTCCTTGCACTAGATATGAAGAACGATAAATTACAAATTTACTTTTTTTAGTTTTTGCTTGTTCCTAAAACTAAAAAGCGTAAGCAAGAAAAACATGCGGTTAGTTTTATTGGACAAAAGGCGTCGTGCATTGTGAAAGCTGCCAAAGCAGCACCAACCATGAATACGAATGCGTACGAAATACGTGAAGTTCAGTGGCAGAAGAGTACAATTTATGGAATAAGTAGGACGGCCGTGGTTTCAGTTAGTTTGCTGCAGGAATTGGAGTTAACCGAGACGAGCAAAAAGCGTTGCGTTGTTGTAGGTACTGTAACTGCACTTGCTTTTAATAGATATCCGACCATGAGTGCATACGTTGCGGCGGCGCCGCAGAAAGGAACGACACGGCCGCGCAAAAACCGTAATGCGCGGACATTAAGGGAAATGGCTTGATTGACTTACGGCGCTAAGAAAGAAGCTTAACGCCGACGTAAGTAAGCAATAACTAATAGCCAGTGCTGCAGAGTGGCTCAACCGTACGTGAGTAACAGTAATTCGCCTTTAACAATAATTCTAGGGGAGCATCTTCGGACAGCCGTCTATTTCGTGACATATTGGGAAGACCCGCTGAAATCGAAAGCTGCGGCACAATAGAGGCGTCACGCGATTATGTTGGCAGAGACCGCGCTAATTGGATTGGCAAAAGCCTTGTACTGTTACGTGACACCAAACTGTCGCTCAGCTCGCCGCGACAGCTGGGACACGCGTTCTAGAAGATCGTAACAGTAACGCCCGCCGGTTGCCATTAAATCGGCGATTCTGTGCCAAAAGTTTCTTGTAGCCGTAATTCAAAACATATTACAGCACTTTACTATATATGTTTAGGGGTACGAAGGTGGAATTAATCTTGAAGCCAGTTCTGCTACACCGAGCTCCAGCACTGTTTTTTTGATGCCTAATTTACTTTTACACAAAGAATTTGTGATTGTAAGTAATGTGGCTGATTAAGAAGCCGAAGAGGAAGAAAGGTTTCTTCAGCAGATGCGCGGTATTTATGGGCGCAGAACAACGGTGGTTGTAAATTCCGATCGTCCATAAGAATGGCGGTAAAGCCACATTAATAAGAATGTCTGTACTATCTAATCGTTAGCAAACCCAACAGGCAAGATTCTCCCAAGAAATAATTCTGCAATTGGCATGATTGGACGGTAAACGCATTTGTGCAATAAAATTTAATCACACATCATCTAAATCAAAATTTTTAATAATTGGAAGTTTAACGTCCTAAATGTAACTATATAGCATTGGGGCTATAACCGACACTCCTTTGACAAAAAAGGTGTAGAAATGAAAAGAATTAATGTGCCAGAGAGAGTAATTGAAGTTTGGCAAAATTGATTTTAGGTTATATAGCGTAATCAAATGGTACAGCTTGATCAATAAACTCGACATCACGAAAGTTTAAAATGCGAGTACCTCAGAAGAGGTGCATAGATATGAAGAATTTAAAGATTACTGAAACAAATAAGAGTATTTCTTTCTTTCTTTAATCATAACCCTTTGTGTCTTATGGCGTTGGGTTTTGTAGCCATTTTGTAGTCAGTTTCCTTAATTCTTGCTCCGTCTTTCCTATATTTATTCCAAGTTTGTAGATATAATCCATCCATTGCATACGTGGTCGTCCTCTTCCTTTTTTCCCTTCCTGTCTTGCCTCCATAACTTGTTTTGTTATTCTTGTTTCGTCCATCCTGTAGACATGTCCAAAGCATTGCAGCTGTTTTTGCTCTATTAGTTTTTCTAGTGGTATCCAGTGTATCTCTAATTCTTGTGTTTCTGATCCTTGCTTTTCCTGCTACTTTTCTGTTTCATTTCTGTTGCTTGGATCTTGCTCTTGTTTCTTTCATTGATTGTTCAGCTCTCTGATGCATATGTTAAGGTAGGTATAAAGACTTGTTTATATATATTTATTTTGGTCTTCTTTTCAATTTCTCTTTTCCCTACTATTGTTTCATTTAGTTGGTAATATACGTAATTTGCTTTCGTGATTCTATTATTTATTTACTTTTTCTGGTATTTTTCCATTACATTGTATATCTTCTTGGTCATCTTTGCTTATATACATTATCTTACTCTTCTCTTCGTTTATTGTCATATCCTATTTCTTTATGAGATTGTTCCACATGTTGATTGATTCTTGTAGTTTTCGTTTCTCGTCTGCGATTAGGACAATATCATCTGCATAGATCAGAGAATGACTTTCACAGGTCTCATTTTCCAGTTTTCGATTTTAGTTGTTTTTGTTCTTCTGTACTCTCTTTTATTACTGTATTCATTACTACGTTGAAAAGAAGAGGACTGAGGCTATCCCCTTGTTTTATTCCTCTTTCTATGAGGAAAGTGTCCGATGTTTGCCCATTTAGTCTTACTTCTGCTTTCACTTTCTTAAAGACTCCTTTAATGGCTTTCCATATACTTTGTCTCAGGACAGTGTCAAAAGCCTGTGTTAGGTCGAGGAAGGCTAGATATGTTGGTTTGTTCACTTCTAAGAGTTTATCTATTATTATTCTTAGTATGAATATTTGATCTTGTGTTTGTCTGTTCTTCCTAAAAGCCGCTTGTTCCTCTTCTAGTTTGTCATCTATTAGATCTCTTAGTTTACTTTCCAGTATTCTTGTATATGCTTTTAGAACTACTGATGCTAGGCATATAGCTCTGTAATTATTAGGATCTGTTGTACTTCCTTTTTTGTGGATCGGGACAATTGTATTTTGCTACCATTCATCTGAGATTGTCTTTTCTTTCCATGTCTGGTTGTATAATTTTAATAGCCAATTTCCTAATACTTCTCCACCGTATTTAATTAAATCGGGAGCTATTTCATCTTTTCCAGCTGCCTTTCCTACTTTTATCCTTCGTATAGCATTTTTCATCTCTATCTCTGTTATTAAGTTTATTTTTTCTTCTTCTCTTCCTCTTGGTCTCTATTTATTTTTATTTCTTCATCTTCTTGTTCTTCTTTTCTAAATTTTCTTTCATAAAAGTTTTTCCAAGCCCTTAGTATATTTCCTGTACCTGTTTGTAGCTTATTATTTTCATCTTTGATGTTCCGGACTGGTTTGCTATATTTCCCTCTTAGACCTTTGATGGTTTGCCAGAATTTCCTGTTGTTATTTCTGTAGTTCTCTTGTAGTTGTGCTCCAAATTCCTCCCATGTTCTTATTTTGGCTTCCTTTACAATCTGTTTTGCTTCACCTCCTTTTCTATTATATTCTTGTTTGTTTTCTTCATTTTTTTGATTGATATACTTTCGCCAAGCATATTTCTTTTTTTTTGACCTTCCTTTCACCTCTTCATTCCACCATCTTGTTCTTTTCATTCTACTTTCAGTCTACTAAGCATAAATGAAACGAACATGTTATTAGTATATACTGATACCACAAAATACTCCCCTAAAACACAAATAAAAAGTTGAGTTTTGTCGATAACGGAATAAAAGTCAGAAAAACAACATTTAGTCTACCCGAAAAAAGAAGAGCGTTTCAAGAAGAAGGTTGAGGAATAGGATATAAAGAATGATACATTAAAATATTACTTCTTTTTGATTCTCTAGAATTCACTACAATAATATAATAAAAAAATTTGTTCTAGGCACGATATCAATTTTTGGGTAACACGGAGATTCTAGGGAGGAGCCTCTTCTGGATACCTTCTCTAATTTAAACTTACAGAAATTTTAGTGACAGAAATGGTAACTTTTAAGATGGAGGGGTGACTTTATGTACAGTTGGTCACATCTTGGTTTGTTGTTATGTGAAACGACAGGCTTCTTCACACCATCTGTAGATATCAGTTTCATACTTGGAGCAAAAATTTGGATAATCTTATAATTTAAAGTATATATTTGAGAGAGTTTTCTGACTTAATTGATTATTGCGCTAAAGAACAATTTATGGTTGTAATCAAACAAGCATTACTGTTATTAGCCTGTTTTTTTGTCAGGAATTAGACATTTTCCCATTTGTTTCTTTGAGTGTCTCACACCTTGTAATAGTTGGAGCAGTTTATTATGTATAACCAACTTCTCTTGAGCTGAAACTGTCGGATGGCCAGATAAAAACATCTATATCAAACCGTATTTGCTTACAAATAGATGAAAGGATACTTGTAGTAGTCCTAATGATATTATAATAGAGATGTCCTCTTATTTGCGTCTAAATGGGTATTTCTCATTTCATAAAAATAATTTTGTGGCTTTGTTTTTCTTATTAACGTTACAAGCCATAATTATCATGTTAAAAAAGCGTTCCAAGAAAATATGGGGAAGATTAGAATGAAGCGAATCAACTCAGAATTCTAAAAACCTTCACCAAGACTACAATTGACGTGCTAAACACAAAATTATTTCTACATCTAGATTTTTTCTACACCTGATATTGGTCATATATATTGAGCAGTCTGCATTCATATTTTATAGTGCGGAAACGTTTGAAAATGTTTTAAGGTTTTCACCATTTGAATCTACCAAGAACGGATACTTCGTTTTGTAAGAATGTTAAAATAATTGTTCTCAGTCGAATAGCAAATATGAACATGACGTGTGAGCAAATTCTATGCTACCAAGCCCTACACAGTTCAAGAAAACTAGTGGAAATTTGTAAAGTGAACTATATGATAGATAGTCAATTTGGGTTTTGAAGAAATAGCTTTAAATGTCTTAATTTTGATCGACAAAATAAGCTGCGTTTACCCTACAAAAAATTGACAACAGGTCTATTAATAAATTAAATAAAAGCCTAACCTATCAGGCAACCTCCCGGTTCGTTCTGGAAAAATTGTTCGTTAAAAGAATTCGTCCCAAAACATTTTATCTATTTCTCTCTCTAGTTTTTTTGCAATTTTCTTTCTTTTTTCTTTTAATACCAGTAGCGGATGTCAATATTTCAACCTGTAAGAACCAATGAATAAAGATTAGCATGCACGCGACAACCCATCTCAAACCTATTTTTAAATCTCGGAGAGAATATCTTCCAGTCGATCGCAGCAAGGGGATTCAACAGATACTTGCTAGAGAGCTACGAGCAGAATATCCCTTTACTCATTGTCAATAAGCAAGTCACATAGTTGAGCAATGGGTGATTGGAGTACGCTGCTATTGCATAATTTCTCAGTCCTGTCAATTTCGGAAATAGCTTCGAGAGAACTACACCTTTGAACAACCGGAGCCAAAATAATTAAGAGCGTTAAGCGTTCTTGACCGAAAGTAATGTTTTAGGGGCGCTTCAGCTTACACAAGTCATTCAACTTCAATAGCAAATTTCGAAACCCTAAAATGGAGATGTGTGAAAAATTCTTGACATCGATGGTACTCAAGATGGTAGATCAAAAAAATGATCGGAAAAGTGATTTCTCCCAATATTCTAACAGGATCTGGCCCAAATCTAAACTCACTGAATTTCGAAGCGGAATATCATGACATGCTAATTCGCATTTTAAGATTATCTGCGAGATATAATTTGCTAATGAAGTTTTAAATATTACCATAATCTATGGTTAGTATACAAACTTTCCACATCATTTTTGTATAACGTGATATTGTTAAGTACAATAGAAGCAGCTAAATTAAATTATATATAAATCACAATATAAGATAAAAATATAAAAAAACATGATTTGAGAACGTATAAGAACCCACAGAAGGTATGTACAGGGTTGTCCAAAGCAATACAGAGAGTAAAATGTTTATTTCGGCCAAAAGTGGACTGTATCTTTAAGTAATATTTGTCTTATTTCCCTAACTTTCTAAACTTATAATTCTATCTCCTCCTAGATGCTTCAACCGATTTCCTTGAAACTTGCACACCACATTCACAACTATATTTGCTAATTCGGCGCAAAAATGAGCCTTCTAACTTTAACCGTTTTTGAATTATTTAAATATTTTGACTATTGTCGCAGAGACCAGATGATGACTGTTGTTATGCTGTTTGGTTTGTATTGTGTTTACTCCTCTCTTTAATAAACACCGTGACATTAATGCTAAATTACATTGGTGGTATTTATAATGATAAAATATCAAAGTTTTCGTGTCCTCCCAATGTTTCTATTGTTTGTAGTGTTAAATGTACGCAAAACATGTGGAATGTTCTACACGACTGCCTGCTGCGACGAAGCCTGCGGGGTTCTCTTGTCGTAATTTTAAAATTTTAAACAAAGGAACTTCAATTAATAGCCAAAGCTGAAATACTCACCAGGAAGAGGAAATAAGGGTGTGGGTGAAAAGATAGGACAAGTTACCCCAATCTTTACGGCAGAGCCAATCGGAAGCGTCTTTCCTTGTGCAACAAGATTCCTTCTTGGTTCCTTGTTATGTCAGATACAAAGAAAATCGGACGGAGTTTTCTTGCCGGCAAAATTTCAACTCCCGAAATGCAATCGACCAACAAAAGGATCTCTGGGAAGAGGAAAATCTGGTCGGCAAAATATCGAATCCCGCAATAAAATTGTCTTCAACAAACGACCACCGGGATGTGGAAACTCTTGCCGCCAAAACAAAACACGTCAGCGAACTCTCAGTCAAAACGGCATCGCACACAGAAAATTAAAGCCGGTCGCACGCTTTCTAAACCTTCACAACTAAATTCAAAACGAAGCGAGCAAAAATGCGAAGATCCAGGAAGCCCGCGGCCGCAGCCGCTATATATCGACGCACCGTGCAAACGGGCGAATTGGCCGCCGCTATCTCAAATCAAAACTATAGCACGTATACAGGAGGGAGCCAAAAAGCGGCCGGCCCTAATTTAAAATCCAAATAAAGTAATTGGAGATTGGTGCAAACAATGTCGGTTTGGTCTGGTTGTTTTACTCTGTAAGTTGAGTATCTTGTTGTTATATTTTTAGTAGGTTATTGCACATGTTTTAACGGGTGAATCAAATAAAAACCGGAATTATTAATTTTTTTTAAATTTATTGTAATATCATAAAAACCCAAACGTACAAAGTTTTTGTTTTACATTAATTTCCTAACTTTCTTCTTTTCCAAACATTGGTTGGTTTTTGTGATCCCCTGTTATTCAAATATTTTTGCTAATAATCTAAACAAATAAAAATCCCTTAGCAATTAGGGTTTGCAGGGAGTGCGTTCCAATATAGTCCAGAAGAAATCCTTAATTTTTCTCGAGTTTGATCAGCTGTATAATGTCTCAAATAGGAAATTTGTCTTTCCCGACGATATGCAACTTCTGTTTTGTTTAAAAGTTGACAGAAGCAACTTCAGCAACCTTTAATTGTCCATGGTCGGAAAGCTGGCGAACAATGCGAATGTTTTCGCGGTTACGCTAGGTCCCGGGCCACCATTAGGGTAACCTAATATTTAACTGCTTTTCGTCTTCCAAAAATTGTCTATGCCAAGTGTACATTTGAGTTTTATTTAGAGTGATATCCCCGAACTGTACCTAAAGTCTTCTCAAAATTTAGGACTGTTTTACGCTATAATAAACTTGACAATAAATCGTTACATAACTGATTAAAGAAGCGATGCCCTAAAAGGGGAATTTTTCCAAATATCCTACCTACAACGCTCAGAAACCCTGTCTTTTGTGTATCTTTTAGTTTTTGAATGACGCGATTTTCTTGAATGGCTTAAATTTATCATTTACCGAAAATACATTCGAAATTCGCGCATTGAAATAAACACTCGCATGTATTTCTGTAGTTCAAATATGTAGGGAAGCCAAAAAATGTCACCATCAACTTTGTTACTAAAATATTATACTACTCAGTCGTACTTCGTTCTCTTCACTTAGCCTAATAGTGCGAACAACATCAAGGTCACTTTATTTAAGATATTACCATAGAGTTAAGGTCCAGAATTGTAGTTCTACCATTCTTCAAGTTTCTTTTTTGTATATTGTTGTTAAGTCGCATATAGTAGCACCTTAGTGATTAGAAGTTTTCTTAATCGAAATTACAATGGCCAACGTACTGTAGACGCGATAAAAGAAAAGCTCAAACAAACAAATCAAATATTTTATATTATTTAAAGATAATAACTGTAGCTTGTCCACTTTACATTTAAAATCAAGAATTCTGTTTATCCGAATGTTTTTGACCGCACTAATCGTTCCAAATTATAAAAACTACTATAGAGAGTAACAAATAGTATATATTAAATAAAAACCAATCTAATCTAGAACAAAAAGAAAATTAAAACACATTTTTTAGTTATATAATCATAAGAAATTTTTTTAGATTAAACGATTATGATATTGAGGCACAAATGGTAAACCAGAGAATTTGGCGACAAAAGACCTAGAAGTTTATTGTCTTGAGAAAGTCACGTAAACTACAAAACCAACAAAATGAATAGTACATCCGCGAAATCGATGTTGATTTGCAGGAACCTCAGCATCAATTCAATCTAAAGTATAATATTTCAATAAAATTGTATTAACATGTAGAACATAAAAATTATCTTTTTGGTTTAAGACAAAATTATTTTCAAAACATAAGCCCAATATATGAGAAAAAAAAGAAAAGAGATAAATAATAAACATTTAAGTAAAATAAATCAGCAAACTCAGTGCTAAGATAAAATAACACTTTGAAAAAGCTATAAAAATTAAAAAACTTAACTTAAAAACTAGTGAAGAACAATGAATAGGAGTTTATTTAAATAATTTATATGTTGTATATGCTGATGTAAACAAAAAGGCAATTGGTATTAATTGGACAAAATGACATATTAAAGAATAAACGCATTAGAAGTACCAATAGCAACAAATACCTCAATCATAAGTTTTGTTACAAAGAATTTTATACTAGAAAGATAATAAATTACTATTAATTTAGCAAGTTTGAAATGTTGAATGTTGAAGAGTTTATAGCAAATACTTTACTTACTCTCATTTTTACAAAAATGTCACCTTACCAATTCTTTCCAAAATACTTCACCAAATTTTCACCAATGAGGCTTAATGAGTCTAATGCATTTTTACTTTCTGAAATCAGTAAGCGAATAAATGCAATATGGAAATTTCAACTGACAAATCGATAGTAATATCTAAAAAATGTACTGTATACGAAATAGAAATAAAAATAGAATTAGATATAGTAGTAAATGTAGAAGTAAGACAACAAATTATGAAAAGCACTCTGGTTATTTAAGAGACGTAGTCTTAAACGCTGACAGCAAGATAAAATCTTATAAAACTGTTGTTTGGTTAATAATGAGTTACGAATTAGAACATTTGTGCGAGCACTAGTAAAACGCAAAGCAGACTTTGCGTTCAGCGGAAATGAATACGTTAAGACTATTAATGAGGAAACTGAAGCAAGATAGAATAAAATATAAAGACGCCAGGGATGAATTTAACATCATAAATATAGCCGGATTGTTAAGAAAAAGAGCAGGGCGCGGTAAAAAGGGATCAACCAGGCTACAGAAGTGGCAGGCCTAAAGCTGAATATTACCATCCGTCGAATCCTTATAATCAATCAATACGTGAAAAAAAGCGGGCAAAAATATATAAAAAGAAGAAGCAGACGAACAAAGATAAAGTAAACAATTTTTTTTCTTTTAGTTTCTAGTTTCTTTTAGAGAGTAAGCGCTCTCAGTAAACCTTGTTATGTAACTCATCCCTACTTTCTAATCTTAGTTATTACCGTTTGTTACCCCAAATTACCTTTCTATATTTTTTACAACACAACGCAAATCTACGTACGCGGTTCCTTTTACGTCCTACACTAACGCTTCAATTTGCTGAATATTGATAATTGTATGTATGTAACTTGACTGTTAATTATTTATTTAAAAATATTTTGTCCTTATTTTATTTTTTATTCTTCTTTTGCGTCTTTTAAATTGTCCAGCTTTAGCCATAGATTTTATAAACATTTTTATTCTCATAACAAACACAAATAAGAGTAACAATAACAAACAATAATTAATTATTAAAAGCTTATGAATTAAGAAATAAATTAAAACAGTAGCAACAACCTCTAGGCAAAATTATATACAACAATTAATTAGTAAAGAGAATTAACTAATCTAAATTTGTAACAGTAGAATACAAAACAAAGCTCATTTCTTGCCTTGTTATAACAGTAAGTCTAACTAAATTAATTGCTTTATACAATTTTTTTATTTTACTGTATCTTATTAGTTTTTATGAAATTGTAAATTAAAAAGTCAGCAGTTGTAGAGCTCTACATGATCTTCTGTTTAATCTTGCTATTTATTAATAAGTAAGTAAATTGCAACTGAAGAAGAAAAAATTTAATCACAGCCAAATCCTAAGAAGCTTTTTAATTTAATTCAGAGGTACCAACATCATGGAAGCATTGCTGACTATGTGTTTTTTAGTTTAATTTTAATTTTAATTTAAGTGTAGTAAACTTTATATTAAAGTCAAATTCATTATTTACCTTTTTGCTGAAACTAAATACGCTGATCATGCGGTTTGGCATTTCTTTCATATGTTATATAAGCAAACTTAGTTTAAAATATTTGTCTCTTACTGTATACAGTTTATCACAACTATCTAGTCGGATTATTTGATATATATAATTATTTTGGTAGAATATGTGGTTATGATGTTCGAAATTCTTAAGGGAAATTGAAATATTGAGATCTCTTTAGGGTGCATTCTACTATAAGCACAGAGAATAAAAAATGCTATAAAAATAGACGACAAAATTGATACACAGAAGCAGCCGATTCTAAAGCTTACCACCCTTGCTTCACAAGTACACGAATTTGCATAGCTTTAACACACAGATGCAATTGTCAAATCTCGTAAGCAACAACTGGATTCTATTTTGTCAAATTCTTTTATTGGGGTGGCGTAGTAAAGTACTACCGATGTAGCGTTTTATGTCATCTTTAAAACTCTACTACCCTAGAATGAACCGTGTATGCTTGCAATTGGACTATAGCATTGTTTATTGCGAAGACGTCAAGCATTGTCAAAACCATATTCGATTTAGACTGGTCAGGTACTGTTAATGCATGAATTAAACAAATTTTTTGGTTAGCAAAAACTTGTATCGTGGACGATTCAAATTTCTAAAACTTTGAAGTCTTGCATTATCAAACTAAGAGCTAAGACCTAACTCTTAACAAGACATATCAAACTTTTGCTGACAGATGCTTTAAAGAAAGGTGGAGAAAATCTATAGACTATAGACCAAGTATCGGTTAGTGACAAAGGTTTTCATCCAACACATAATGGTTTGGATAAGAGTCTGTTACGACAGAATAACCAATTTTTATTTTTATGAAAACAAGATTAAAATTTGGGCCACTGTGCACCAACAGGATGTATTAGAACCTTTTGATGAGTCTTGGACGTTCCAATAAAACAATTCATCGGTCCACAATCAAAATAAATTTAGGCTTTTGGTATATTATTAGTCTTCTGATCGTTCAAAGTCCAATTCTTTGAATTGCAAATCATGAACAGTTTAAAAGGACATGGTTTGCTCAAGAAGATGCCCTAGCAGTAATCCTTTAAAACTAATCTTAACGGCTGTAATCAACAATTTTTTAGTGGATGCAGTTGTGGTTCAAAACGATCTTAATGCTTATATAGAAGCTAAAAGTTGGAATTTTAAACTCTATCGTCCTTTACTAATTTTATATTAAGATAGAAACTCTCTAAGAACGTTTGAGTCTTTACATGATTCTTATGTTAATTTGGAGCTAGCGCTGAAAGTACTTGATGAAGACAATATATTTATTTATGCGCTATTGTTCTCTCCGTAGACAGATGAAATCAAGGATTACTTAGGCTGCAAAGATAGCAGTGCATGTGTAGTCCTATTTAATACTTTTCGTCGATTTTTCAACTGTAAAGAAAAGAAAAAACCTTTTTTCGATACAGACAAGCCTAATGACCAAAATGTATAATGATGAGTCTCAGAGACTTCTTTAAATATATAGCATGTATGTTCAAACTTCTGACAGCAGTTATACTATCCGACGGTCTTCTTCTTGTTATGTTATTGCACAGTGATGGAAACCTGCATAAGGACATGTAGTACATGTTTTAGCCCATTTTACCTACAAGCATTTAAGGGTTAATTTTCTCCTTTTTTAAAACAAAAGTTACTGATTCTGGATTTAAAAAATTTATCTTAAACAGTTCATAAGTGAAAGTTACCAACATTTTTCAGGTTACTGTCCGGATATGTTCTTTGGCAGTGGTGGGTAAGTACAGTAAAAATATCCGATCTACCTATCATAAGATATCTTAAACTTAACAATTCTGCAAAAAATACTAAATATATGAAATGCTTTGCTTATGGGAACTTATTTAGCGCTAATCCCGAAGGCGATCTCGTAGAAACTGCTTTTAGTTGGTGGTTCATCTGATCCTTGAGAAATGGTTGTGCAAGAAGATATTGGGGACCAGCTAAATTTTATTCCTCCAACAACAGTAGAGTTCTCCACAAACTTTCTGGAGACATCCCAGGAAAACAGTATTTTTGTTAATAATAGCAAAGCTTCCGTTTAAAGTCTTAATGGTGGATGTGCGTCCTCTAAAGAATATCATTTGTACATTGTAGTAAAGCTCTTCTCGTAGAAACATTTATTAGCCTCTCCTATTAAAAGTTTCTCTCATATTCAATAGAAACAGTTACTTTTTGATCGTAAGTAGCACACTTAATTGTTGGCCAGCCAAATTTTTAGTGTTGTTTGCTCAAATAAACACACAAAGACAACGTCGTGCTAGATGGCAAAAAATGTGAAAGTCAACGCTGACAATAAATACCACTGATATCATTTCCACAAAATTATGATCCCATTAACTTCTTGCTGGAGAAAATTACCGAAAATTTAAGGACTATAATATTGTTCAAGACGAGAAGTTATAAGTAATTTGGAAAATACTGTGGATGATGGAGACTGCTACTGAAGATTTCAACAAAAAATTGTTGACTATGGCACAGATTCACAGCTGCTAGCCCAGTGCCCCAGAATATATTTTATATTAATAGCCAGTCGCCTTCTTTTTCAAGAAAAGGAACCTTTGAACAAGCAGAGATAGATCGGGTCAGAGGTACTCTAACTTAAATTTTGTTTTGTTTTTAAAGATTTGAAAATATTTAAATAATTCACAATAACAAAGCTAAATATAAAGACACAAAACTTTTAGCCGACTAATACTGCGGATGATAGAAGCAAAATATCTTGAACTCATCATATAATGCACCAACAAACTCAAAAAGAGTCAGGTTGCTCTCTATCTTTCTGTTGGGTACTACAAATAAAAATAAAATTTTACAATGAGGATTAATACAGTTCTTTAGGTAGATAAACATTAGTTTTGCTACCCACCTATCCGTCTACCATTTTGAAACCAAGAGCGATGTTGCTTCAATGCTATTTAACCTTTTATTTGCTCTTATACTGCAAATGTGTTACTAAGGACTTAAGGGTTGCTCAATATTCTTTATCGAGTGGTACGTCAAAATCCCCGTGAATGGTTTTATTAGTGAATTATCGCAAAGCGCCGATCAGAATACGAAGTGTTATTATATTTGTTGGTTTTACACATTTTTGGAGTCAAATTATGCAGGTTTTTATGTTATCTTGTAAGCTGTTACTGTTTTCTGCTTGTAGCCAATAGATTTCTTGAACTACATGTTAAGTTACGGCGTTCCGTTTGAATGTGCTCGTTCTACTTAAAATATTCATTCAAATGGAGACCTATGTACTAGGTTTCCATTTTAATGGACAAAAATATTGCTGTAGTATCTGACGCGCAAATATTCATTCGGATCGTGAGCATTGTACCGATTGCTGTCGTTAATTTTAATACACCACTTGACAAACTATTCATTAAATTTAAATCGTATTGGAGGTTTCCTAAAGAAAAATTTGTATGTGCAGACAGAATATCTACATCATCAACAAAAGTTGCCTTAATAATATTTCCACGGCAATAGGTAAAAGAAGAGACCGAAGACGCTTCTCTTGCGGGAGCAAACAGAGTAAGATCTTATCAAATGCTTGGGCAACGCCTAAAAGAACAGGTTGATATTTTTTGATATTTTATGAATAATTTAAGGTACGTGCTGAATGGTGTAGTGACATTCTTTCTCATCAATCAAATTGATGTGGAAGTAGATGCAATTAAATATTAATTTACTTAACAAACCTTTCAAGAAATAATTTTTAATCAATTTTGATTAATAAGAATAGAAATTTTGGTACCATTTTTATATGTTAATACTATCTTAAAGTTGGATAGAAAGAGATGCATATTATGCAATTATATTTGGTATTTGTTAACACTATAGTTTTTTTTAGGTTTTGATGGGTTATTAGGTTGTCACCACGCACTTTATCTATTTAACCCCAGTAGTTCAAATTTAACTTCCTCTGTAGACAAGGGTTTTCTTGGTAAAGACATTTGATACACAATGTCTAAGTATCGCTCAGTGGATACTCAGATTAGATACATTCAGCAAGTGTTTAGCTTTCTCTTCGTTAGATCGTGCTCAAATGTTTTTATCTTTTTATCAGTGATGTAGCAGGTTGCCATATTTTAATTTACTTGGCTTTTTCCATATTGGAATTTTTGAAATTCCTTAAAACTGTAAATATTGAGTTAGTTTGTTGTGGTCCAGTTTATCAGTAACATCTGTAGATGTTTACCATTTTTCCCTGGCTTGTCCTTTTTATCTAAAATTAGCTACTTTATGGAAAGTGGTACATTATTTTTGTGGTAAATATCAAGTACGTAAACTGTAGCTTTTCATGTAGTTTCTTAGATGAATAACAAGATATTTAAATTACCAATTAAAATCTTTTTTATTCGCAGTTTTAGGTCACTTGTTACTTGGTATAATATTGAAATATAAATTTATTTGATGAACAGTAAATTGAAAACTTGCAATGTAAAGCCTAATCCATAATTTAACCTCGTCAAACTTTATTTTTGCACAAGATTAGGCAAAAAAGCTTTCCGTATCACCACTAACGGTTACCTTTCACCAAATATTTTTTGAGATTATTTATTGGATTAGCAACGTCTGCGTTAACTCACTGTTGATATCAAATGAAGCAGTTTTATTTTAAGAAGTATTTAAATCAAATATCTTTGCGATTCATATTGTGGTTGAAGACGAAATTCGGGCGCTCATAAAATGTTAGATTTGAAAGAAAGAACCACAATTGAAATTAAATCCGGGTTAGATAGTGTTCATCGGGATTCAGCAACTTTATTTTCATCTGCAAGTTTTTGAATTTCAGAACTTGTATGGGTATGGGTATGCAAGTGATTAGCTGTGTTCAGGATATCTAAAAGTGGTAACTACTCTAAGCACTGTGTCCATGATATGGTTATGAAAAACTTGTAGGCCTTATGAATGTTCAATGCGGAGCAAAAATGCTTTTGGGAGTTTTTAAGAGGCCATTTGCAACTAACAATGAGATCTGAACTTACCATTACACATACACAACAAACATGTAATCAAAGCAGTGTATTAGATACAGTGGATTAATTTCGAAGAATGTCTAGTTCATTAAATCGTTTGGAAAATTGCTAGCATTACTATTTGACTCCTGATTGTTTATTTTGAACTGGGCAACATTGCATAACGTGTTTGGACAAACTAAAAGTACCAATCAGAGAAGAGCAATTATTTAAATGCCATCATTCAGCAAAAATTGACAAACTGGATTTTGAAATCGTTCCATATCCACTTTATTTACCTGATTTAGCTTTCTCGGACTTCTACCTGTTCCAAAACTTAAATGTTCTCAGCTGAAAAGAGATGTCGGTCAAATGAAGAGGTTATTGAGACTGTGAATGATTATTTTGCCAATCTTGAAGACCACTTCCGGGAAGAAATTGAGAATGTGGACCAAATATGTTGAAGTTGTCACTTCGCAAACATTTCAATATCTTCTTATATAATAAAATAAGGGGTGGCAGATAATAAAAATGAGAATGACAAAATTAGATGGACCTTAAATATCCGTTAACAGCTTATCACTTAAAGATCACAGGTAACCTCTCTTTTTTGAAAGACGGTGCTCGAGTCGTACATCCTTGAGTATCAAAGAAAAGCCATTTTAGTGCTTATTATGGCGTGGAGTAATGAACACCGGTCATTTAATTTGAAGACTTATTTTGAAAATGGTGATTCTGTGATTGTGTTTGGTCGGGCTGCGTTTGGCATCATACGACAGTGTTTTGAGAAAGCAAGACACGCGGCGACTATCACGTCTATCACTCTCTATGTTGCAACGTTACACAATTTCCTAGAACCCAGACTTAATAAACATAGAAATACGCCACTGTGGTTCTAACAAGATGGTGCTACCGCACACAATGGGAGAATTTCTCGAAAAGTTCCGGGACAAATGTTTCTAGGTCGCCTTGTCTCATTACGTAGTGACATCCCATGGCCGGCTAGGTCTTTAGACCTATCCCCTTGTGATTTTTGAATCTTTCAATGCAGGCCGTGAGGAATTAAAGAATGCTATTTGCAACTTTAAGATGAGGCTGTGGGGGCGTATCATCTTCAAGACTGGTTTATGACTAAATGACGAGCATTTTTCTGTGTGATAGTACAATAATATTATTACATATTAAAAAAAAACAAGAGAGAAGATGTGTGGTAGTATGTTCATTGCAATTTACAGCCTTCTTTACGCTTTTCTAATTCTTATTCTTTTTAGCAAACAAAGACAAACTAGTAGCAATAAACATTATACCTTCATGCACTCCTCTGTTCCTCGGAAGCTCCTTACATTTCAAATAGGCGTGGAGTACCGTTTTGGATGCGCTGCAACAACCGAGCCTGTCGGCCCGAAACGCCTTAATCAGCCAGCGACTTCCGCCTCGCATGAATACAATCTTCCATGTCATTGTGCGGATGCGCTTTCGGGCGTCTTCTGCGGCTTGGCCCGTTCTTGGTTACCAACCAGTTGGCACCTTAGGCCTTATTTGCCTTGCGACCAAAAATTAACGCAAGCCCGTTTTATAGCCGCGCGGCCATAAACGAAATTTACGACACGGCGAAGCGCGGGAATCCGTTATGGTTATTATCCGCGGCAATAAATGGCTGCGATCGCCAGTATTTATAGCGCCAGCGCAGTTCTAATAAACTTGTCGCGGTTAGCAGGAGACGCAGGAAAATGACGCAACTGCAGATTCCGTACATTTGGGCGTAGGCAGGTTGCTTCACTTTTTCAGTTTTGTCTTAAGGCGGCACGACTTTCGCGTGGTTCGTTTATAAAAGGATGCCGCCTATGTGTTAAACAATCCGTTACATGGTTCTTTAGCTTTGTATTGTTCTCAAACTGCTGCCCGCCCAACCACGCTTTCTTCCGCGTAAACGGATGGTAGCCAAGTCAACTGAAAGACAGATTATTAAGTAACTCCCATCAACTTCTGAAGCAGCCTTTATGTTCGCTTGCAGTGTGAAGGCGGTCGATGGCACGGAGGAGGACAATGTTCAATGATAACGTCCTTCTTCTTCGCCCTTTGCTATAATTTGTGAGTTATGCGTTACATTTTGAGCTCCTTAAAAATTCTGAACATAAGACTGATGTCTGAAAGCATGTCTGTACAATATAAATTACCCATTCATTATATATGGTGGCCCAAATTGAACTTTAGGCTTCAATTAGCCTGTGAATGTTGTACTGTACTGTACGCATCATACTATTTAAATTTATTATGAAAACGGGCTATTGAGCAATGAAGTTGCGCAAATTGTCAAAGTTGTCGCATCTGGATTAGTTAAAATCCACGAAAAATGAATTTATTTAAAAAATCTACTGTTTGGTGTATTGTGGGCTGTAAGAAAAATTGACCCGCACTTTTTTGAGAACGAAGCTGGTGACGCTATTACTTTCAATAGTGTGCACCATCGGAAGATGCTAAACAACTTTTGCTCGATGAAACCACCGATTTAAACGTAAGTGACATGTGGTTTCAACAAGATGGAGCTACATAGAGCAAGTGAAACACTCACTTTACTTCAAACCAAATCGTTTTGTCGTCTCAGAAGGGCGACATTTTTATTCTGAGGGTATTTGACGGGCAGATGATTTTTTCTAACTCATTGTATTCAATTCACTGCTTTAATCGCATTTTGATCCCATCCGTGATCACTAATGAATTCTTCGAATTTGATCGTTTTAATGATTTCCAAAGCTAAAGATTGTGGTTGTACAGATTTCTACCTTTGACTGCACAACTATGGCGTACATCTTGCAGAATGTTGTTTAAAAGCAAATTTATTATTTTGCAACAGGTGCATGTGGCTTTTTATACCTTTAATCGCAAAAAACTATCTAAATTAGCTCCTTATAAAGGGTGTCCCAGAATTAACGCAAGATTTAAATTTGCCGCCATTTATGCAGTAAAGTGTTGACAACCCTAAAACAAAAACAAAGCGACAGCTTACAGTTTAGGGTTTGTAAAAATGGAGCGTTACACGATAGAACAACGTGTCTTCATTATTGAACAATATTTCAAAAATAACTAAAGCTTGGCGGCGGCTGTTCGAAAATTTTATACAAAATATGGTCGGAATAGTGTTTTAATTTCGTCAACTGTGAAGAGATTAATTGAAAAATTCCGAGAGACAGGATCCGTTGGAGACGCCAAACACACTGGTCGTCCAAAACAAGCCGTTCAAATGTCAACATCGAAGCAGTGCGTGAGAGTGTCGGTGACAATCCAGGAACCTCAATTCGGCGTCGTGGACAAGAATTGTAAATTTCAAGAAGCTCTCTACAGCGTATATTCACTAAAGATCTGTGTCTCCATGCTTACAAAATTCAATTAACACAACAACTGAAGCCTAATGACCATGCACAGCGAAGAGAGTTTGTTGAATGGATTATTGAGCATCAACAAATGGATGCTGATTTTTCGAGCAAAATCATCCTAAGCGACGAAGCACATTTTCACCTTGATGGGTTTGTTAATCGCCAAAATTGCCGCTTTTGGGGTTCTGAGAACCCACATGTTATTCTCCAAAAACAAATGCATTCACAACGTGTCACTGTTTGGATCATACCTTTTTGAAAATGAGGCTGGTCAAGCAGTGACTGTTACTGGTGCTCGATATCGCGACATGATAACACAGTTCTTTTTGCCGAAATTGGATGATATTAATGTGGCCAATATGTGGTTTCAACAAGACGGTGCCACATGCCATACAGCCCGTGAAACACTTCAATTACTGCATGAGACATTTCCAGGTCGTGTACTTCTCGTTTCGGTGATCAGAATTGGCCCCTAGATCGTGATTTAACACCATTAGATTTATTTTTATGGGGTTATTTAAAATCACAGGTCTATGTCGACAAGCCCACAACCACGCGTGCATTAAAGGAGGAGATTCAACGTTGCATCAACGAAATTCAGCCGCATTTATGCAGAATGGTCATGCAAAATTTCGATAAACGGGTGCGTATGTGTATGCAAAGCCGTGGAGGCCATTTGCCCGATGTGTTATTCCATAAATAACCCTATCCTATGTACTTTATGATTCAATAAAAAAATTACAATCAAAAGACTAAAAACTGTGTTTTCTATTTAATTCAAATCTTGCGTTAATTTTGGGACACCTTTTACTATGTGCAAAACTTTTTTTACGTATTTGATCAATTTTAAAATCGATAAGGTTGTAATATAGTAGAAATAAACGAGTAACAGAAATGGAGCCAAATTTAATCCAAATGGGAGTAAATTAATCAAAATTATTGATTTGCTTTTTCTTTATGTTCTTTAATCTTACTTTATTGCTCATCTTGCAAATTTTATCTAGTAACCTTACAACCACATGTGCCTTAATATGTTTGTGTTTGTTAAAATCATAGAATGCACATGCGTTATGAGCATTCGTCCATTTTTAATGTAAATAAAGATTAGACAATATGCTCTTTTAAGTATGCCATTCTAAAAGCAATTTCCCTAGAATACAAACAAACAAAAACATTTATAAAAGTGCAATTGAATGATTTTAGCTCATTAAGACCTACAGACATACAACATTAACAATTTCTGAGGGGAAAGAATAGTTTACAGATCCATTTTATTATATAAAAAAATTATATTAACTCTAATTTAATTTTATTATTTTGTATTTGCATCACAAATAGCCAAATTGTAGATTAACCTACCTCAATTCCTGTATTTATATAAATAAATAAGATGGCCATATGGTTTTACCTTTGTAGATAGGAATATCGATAAAAAATGTTTTTCTGCTCTTAAATTCCTTACAAAATCGAAAACTACTTTCATTACTTTTTCAAATTAATAGCACAGCACTATTTGAATGAATTTGTGAAGAAAAAATTAACAATAAAAATAATACTAATCTTTCATGCTACGTTTACTTATGGTGTAGTCAAAACTCGGTGGATTTATAAGAATTTGGACTTTAAAATTTTCGTTGGTAAAAATTCTGAAATATCAATATTATCATTGAAGACATGACACGTACACCTGAATAAAATTTTGTTTATGTTTTAAATAAATTAATTATAAATTGCTCTGTTTTTTTTGTAAATTTTAAGATTGGTTGCTGTTTCCCACGGTTGGACTTTATACATCCACACTGGTTTTAACATGAGTGTATAATGTACTGACTTATAAAACAATAAATTGTTTTGAATTTAACCTTAACTATTTCCCATTTGTTTAAATATATTTCTTCCAGATAGGTCGTCGGTTAAGCTGATTATTTAATGTGACCATGGTATGATTTTTCTTTTTCTTTACATACCATTCTTTTAACCAATATTAGATTTTGCTTAGATGTACCTGAAGATTAAGCAATACTGCATTTGGGTCGGCATGAGACGCCAACACAAATGTTGCAACTGTTGTAAGTAGATGGGCCGTCTATAACAGACTTACAGAGTGATATCCAAAAGTAGTAGGACAGATTTTTTAAAAAAAAATGTTGAACATTTTGGTACATCGACTTAATACTCTTCAAAATAAACCCCTTGGGCATCCACACACCTCTGGTAGCGAGCCTTCCAGGTCGCGATGGCCTTCTGGAAGTCGTCCTCCGGGATGCTGTTCAGCGCCCTCGTCGTCGCCGCTTGGACTGCTTCCACCGAGTCGAAACGATGCCCCTTGAGCTGCCTCTTGATCCGGGGGAACAGGAAGAAGTCCGGCGGTGCCACATCAGGACTGTAGGGAGGCAACGTGGAAACGTCGAATTTGTCCAGGAGATCCCTCACAATCCATGCGCCGTCGCACGGCGAGTTGTCATGGTGGAGCTTCCACTTCCCCACCAGGTCTGGTCGCTTGCGTGTGATCCGATTTCGCAGCCGTGTGAGCATTTCCACGTAAAATCTTGCATTTACAGTCTGTCCAGGAGGTACAAACTCTTTATGGACAATGCCACGAAGGTCAAAAAATGCAATCAACATCGATTTCACTTTAGATTTCGACATTCTGGCCTTCTTTTTACGGGGTGATTGTGCGGTGTGCCACTCTTCGGTCTGGCGTTTTGTTTCCGTGTCGTATTTGTAGCAAAACTTGATGGCGTACCGCTGCTCCAAATTTCGCTCCATTGCAACTGACGACGAGGCGTCACAACAGAAGGTCACTAAAACAGTGGTCCAAACTCAACTAACGCACGCAGGCGACTGCCGCAGGTCGAAACCTGTTCCCAAGGCCCCCATTCATAACATCCGGACTTGCAGACACCCCTACAGTCCTACTACTTCTGGATACAACCCTGTATGCTATCTTGTGACAGTTCAGAATTTATTGTTCTTGCTATTTCACAAGGAAATTGTGGTCGGTTATATATGGCTTCAGTACTCTATAATTAATTTTAAAAAAGTTATGGCACACTTCCTCGAGGGTCTGCGATTTTTCATGAAACGTAGCACAGTAGTATAGTTTGACTTCTAAATCCCCCTTAATTTTTGCAACCACCCTGTGCGTGTTGTTTTCTAAACCCAAATTTAAGGTTTAGTATTAAATTATTACTCAACAAAGATGCGTAAACTTTATTAATAATCTGGACAATAAATTAATTAGTAATTTTGAATTTTGAATGGCACCGACCAAAATAGTAATAAATGTCAAACATTTATCATAACACTACTTTAACTCATTTCCTGTAATTAAACGATATTCTGGCTCCTTTTTATGATTTAGATCAGCCACGATAGATCTTATTTCCCCCTCTTTAAACTTGTCACCGGTAAGGTCATTTGGAATAGACTTTCTAGTATTGGATAGATATTTTTCTTTTCGTTTTATATCATTCGCAAAATGCGATAGTTTTTTTGTGGCTCTTTTTGTCTATTCTCCGCCCAATTAATTATTTTCCTTAATAATGAATCCGTTATTTCTCCAGTTTAAAAGGTATTTTAAGAAGTATTTTAGCTACTAGATCTAGGCCTATGTTTATCTTCATCGTCCTTGCAGCCTTCTCTTTTTGGTAATTTTTTCTTTTTTTGCCACTAGGCATCTTTTACAATTGTTGCATTATTTTTACTCTCGGGTAGTATCCCGCGCGGTGCTTTGTAGTACGATGTTAAGAAATTCATTTATATTTTTGGTTTTGAGGGGATGTTTAATCATATGATACATCTAACATAATTCTAAAAAAAATAATTTTTTCTTATTGCCGAGTGAATAAGGTTGTTGTTGAGCTAATAGCACTTACATCCAAGCATAATTATGACCGGAGAATAATCAGATGACTCTCTTTAAGGTCATTTCTGAGCAACGCTCTGTTCACCCAGAAATCTATTAGATCAGGAATTTTATTCTTATTACTTTGTCAGTGGATTAGTTTTCCTGTAGACAGTTGGTAAATGTTATTTTTTCATAATTTTAATAGTGCTGCTTCTTTGGTGTATCATTAGCTTGAACCCTATTATAGATAATGATGTTTTAAAAAAATCTATAATACTATTCAAATTGCCCTTGTGTTATTTTGTGTCTTGGCAGGTGATAGACAGCTGATATAGTTAATGAATATTTTTTTTGTAATTTTTGTAAGTATTCTTGTTTGAATTTATTTAATTCAAAGTATATAATAGAATTTTTAACAATAATGGTTGTACCGACATGTTTAATTTCATTAGAGGTATTTTGTATCATAAATGATAAATTTAGATATTCTAAAATAATTTCTGTTATGCTTTATCTACAACTACACCTGTTAATAGACGTAACCTGATGCTTGCATGCTCTATGAGCCCTTTTATTATCTCTTTGAGTTTGATTACGTCATTTAAATGTTGGAGCATTCTGATATAATGCAAGTTATTAGCGCCTTGTGTTAGGCGAGATATAGTTCTTGTTAATTAAGCATAAGAGGTACTTGATAGTACAAATGTTGAAGGTTTGCTATCAACCTGCTTATTTTTAAGTGATGGAAATTTTTCTTTTCAGTTCCTTTGATACAGTGCACTCGGTGTAATCAGTGAGATAATTTCCTCCATACAGAACGCATTTTAAATTTTGCTTTCTTTCGGTTTCGAGTATTGAGTTGTACCTGCACATTTATATAGCAAGTACTTTATAACAAATCCTTTTGGCATGTCCACACTTTTGGCATTCGTTTTGATATGGTGGTTTGAATTTTACTGTTGACTAGCTGTCGATTTTAATTCTACGGAGGATAGTGGAACAGCTTGTTCTGTTTCTCTAATTGTTACAATATATGTAACAGTTTGCCCTAGAACATTTAATTTTTTGCTATTTTTTGCGTTTGTGGTGCATATTTCTCAATACAAATGTAGCCTTTGGATGTATTTTACTTTGTCTATTTATTTTCATATCTATTTTTTGTCGATTTTATTTAAAATTCAACGAAAGGGCTATAAATTTAACTCCAACTACAAAAAATAGGTAGGAGTTCTTTTTTTTCTTGTGATATGTACGCTTGGGTTAGTTTCTTGATTTCCATTTTCATTGTTTGTAAGGATTGAAAATTGATTTGAAGTTGCCAAGGCTGAGTTAGGCCAATGATTAGATATTTTTAAGAGGTTTGTCAAGGCTATATTTTTTGCTTCTTTTTTTTTTTTCCTCTAATTTTTTACTTTCTTTTTGGGCTGTTATTGGAGGAAATACTGCCAGTGGCGCTGTTTGTGTAAATTTCAGTAATGTGTTGTAAGTTATCAGCAGTTGACGTATAATTTGCTGCATATGTATCCAAAAGGTTGTGCACCTCTTATCTAACGTTTCACTTCATATTTAGAGCGAGGGAGCTGACATTTCTTATATTTCATTATTCAAGCAAAGACTTAAAACTATTAAATAATGAGAAAGAAATTTAAAAAGGTAATATTATTTTTATAATAATAATTGATATGTTGAATTTTGCTGTTTGTTCATTTTTGCAATGCATTCTTTAAAACCTTTGAATTTTTTATAGATTAAATAGACACACTGCTATTTTTAATTTTTAAAATTTGAAATTCAGTTAGGATATACAATTAAAACTTAATATCGACTCCTCAAATCTTTCCTGCTATCTCGGCATAGACAGGACAAATTATGAACAAGTAGTCCTATCCATACTACAGTTCTTCTGATTCCGACCCATAATTCTTCAATACCAATGTGGTTTTGTTTTTCAATGGAGTTTAGATTTGTTGGTTTCCGTATTATATTAATTTTCAACGGTTCTTTGTATCGCTAAAGTATTATTCTAAATGCAAAGGACTACTATTCCGTTTCCAAGTATCTTTCACCGATGGAAAAAATACCTTCTTAATATCCCTACATATCCTGTTACAGTTAGTTCAACTTTCACTTCGATAAGTTGTTTAGGACCAGAGGATGGCTGTAGTTTATCTTCTATTGTTGAAACTTATAATATACTCAGCATTACGAAATTATCATTACAATACCTAAATAATATTTAATTATTTATTTTTACTTCTAAAATTTATTGTTGTAATAATTCGGCGGTTGCTCCAAAGCACCTCATATAAATTTTAAAGGAACCTTGAATTTTTAGGGATTGCTTGTCTAACCTTTGCTGTTTACAAAAACAATGGTACCCATTTACTTTTGATTATAATTTGTATTAGGTATCTTGCTTCTAGTCTAAGATTTCGGAGATGTCGGAAAGATAAGTAAAAAGTTGCTATTGAAGACAGTGATGCACCAGTTTATGATACATTTCCCAAAAAGGTTCAATGGGGGTTTATTTTAAAATTAGATTTATCTAATAGAAATAATTGCGAGGCGGCTTTAATTTTCTCTTCTAATATGCAATAGATGTTAAAATTTCGCATAATTTTAATTCTTCTGTCCCAATTTTTAGTAGGATTTTATTTGGCATCATATGTTTTTTATAATTACAAAATCTAATATTCGAGTAAATTAAAAAACATATTTAATATTCTAGTATTTTACACTGAGCTGTGGTTATCTTGTATAGATAACCACGACCAAATTGTACGAACAGATAAAAGTATTTTCCACTATTAAACTATTTGTTTGAGTTTCGTGTTTTTAACCCTTTTCATGTTGTTTTAAATTTATTCTAATAGTGCGTAACAAAATTTAAAATTCGGCGGTTGACAAAGCCATTCCATGTCCGACTTTCTTCTCGGTGAACCAATTGGTAGCTCAGATTGTGTAGGGCACTTAATCTTAAATTTGTAACTACTCTGAACTACCTTCTTTCATAATGCAGATCTATTAAAATTAAAATTGTTTAAATATTTATTTTACGTAGTTAGCTTTATTCTTCTACACTAAAATACATATAGATAAGAAGGCTCACACGTCCATGCTTTACAACTAAATGGTAAAATTATTTTTCCATTAGAAAATTTCCAAAAAAAAACCGAAAATACTAAATGCCAAATGTTCTCTATAATTCTATTTAACGAATGCTAACTAAACCAATTTATTTTTGTTAAAAACATTTTTTTGTTATCGTTTCCAACAAAAGTCAGCATCTCTCAAAAGTATTTTAATAGTAGAAAGTAAAAGTTCTTTCTTATGATCTGATTGAAAGTACAATTGCATTATATGATTACTGTCTTATGTAGCTTTATAAGACTTTAAAATAACTTTAAACTGTCCGAAAAATCACAATGGCTTCACAAGAACCTTAAAACAAACAAAGAACCCACATATTCTTCTCACATCTCTTTCCTCCTTTGGGATGCCTTCCTTGGTGGATTCATGTTCACTGCTTATTGTGATTACCCTAATGCAGTAAACTCACAAGCAATCTGTAGTTAATGTCCCCTGAATCAACAGATACAGGTCTTTTACGGGGTGTGTCTAAAAGTTTTACTGTTCCAGGATTGGTCTCCCGAACTTATGTTGCCTTTTCCTGCGCAGCGCATCGCACTTGCATAGGATGTGTAAGGCTGTTTTCGGTTTCTTGCTACAGAGTCTGCATGCAAGGTCACCATTGAATTTACCAATTTTCCAGAGTCGCATATCCTTTGGGAAACTCTATGGTTGTCTTTAGCTGTGTCCTACTTAGATTAAGGAGTTCTGCAGCTTTCTTTTGGTAATGTCCTTTATTGAAGGTTTTGCTGAAATTATACCCTGGTGGATTCTTCCAGTACATTCGATGATGAGTGCGTGTCTTCTTCTTGACAAAGCTTCGGGAAGCACTTCGTGAAATTCCTAAAGCTGGTTCTGGACCGATACAAGCTTCACTAGATCCCTGCCTAGCCAATTTATCAGCTTTCTCACTACCGTAGACACCGCGATGCCCAGGTGCCCATAAGAGTTGTTTCACTGTGTTGTGTCAGTGCACTGAGTTCGTTGATGCATTCCCATACTAGTCTAGATGATGCTTTAGTGCTTGATAAAGCCTTTAAACCTGTCTGGCTGTCTGATATAATATATATCCGCTTGCTGCTGTAAGCCCTCTTACCATTTTTACGCGCACACTGTAATATGGCGTCTGAAAGACAGAGGCGTACTGTTCTAGGAGAAAGCTTAGCTCTACCCTGGGAGCCTTAGCATATATTCCTGCTCCGGTATCCACCTCGTTTTTATAACTATATGTGTATCAGATTAGACTACCAGATACATTTTCCTGTCTAAATGTCTCGCTCCTACCTCTATCCTGCATGATTACCTCGAATAGAGAGATATTTTGAGATTATGTGTTCCGTCCCTATTTCAACCCGAGGGCCTCCCAGACTATCAATTATTCTAGTATGATCTGTACCGGTATGTATCTTATACAGTAAATAATGCAGCCTGCAGTGACTTAGTTTTGTCTTCCCCTGAATCACTATGTGCAGAGGTGGGAGGACTAGAAAAGTCTCCTTTGCTGCAGTAAGCGTGGTTCTTATCGCCCCTGTGATGCCCAAACAGGCAAGTCTTTGTACCTTGCCTACTTTAAGTTTGGTGGTTTCTTGTGTAACTTTGGACCACCAGACCAAAGCTGAGTATGTAAGAGAGGGTCTAACTCTAGTGTACAACCAGTGCACCTTTCCTGGTTTTAGTCCCCACGACTTGTCGTACATCCGTCTAACTACTAAAGTTGTCACCGATTTGTCGACTACTTTTTCAATATGACGGTTCCAAGTAAGTTTAGAATCAAAAACGACTTCTAGATACTTTACTTCTTCCCATATGCTAATTTCTTTTTTGCCAAGGAATTTTTTCTTCCTTGTAAAAGATATAATTGTGGTTTTCCCGGGTCTGACCATGAGACCTTTCCATTCAGTTATCATGTTCAGAGCTCTCTGCACCCGTTCCCTGATCGTGCCTACAAATTTCCCTTCCGCCAAAGCAACTAGGTTATCGGCATAACCCACGGAAGAAAATCCCTCATCTTTTAAGTGCCTCAAAAGACCATCATCCGTTACTAGGTTCTAGCAGGGGGGAGAAAATTCCCCCTTGAGAACACTCCTTCGTTACGTGGACCGTTGTGGTTTCGTCATACACAGACGAATAAACCATCCTTCCTTTGAGCATGCAGTTTATCCACCTGCAGCAGGTCTCCTCCAGGCCACGTCCTTTCAGGCCGAGGTTATGGAGTTGAAATATGTATTATTAAAGGCCACTTCTATGTCCATAGAAGGATCTCTTTGTTGTCCAGCGTTTTGTCTACTCTCCAGGTAAGGTAGTAAAGTGCTGTTTCAGTCGAAAGACCAGTTTGATAGGCAAATTGGTTCTCATACAGTGGTTGGTGTACCAGTATGCATCCTCTAATATGCTTGTCAAGTAGTTTTTCCAACGTCCTAAGCAGAAAAGACATAAGACTAATTGATCTGTAGCTGTTTGCCTCCAAATAGGTCCGACCAAGCTTTGGTATAAATACCGCTCTGGTAAGTCTCTATAATTTTGGTCAGTAGTTTAGGGTCAAACTGGCTCTGAGTACCATGCAGATCTTTGTCATAAGAAGTTCCGAGCTTTTCTGTAGCATGACAAGAGATTTATAGGTTTCAAATGAGTTTACAGCAGTCTCCCAGTCTTCCCTCGATGCTGTATTACCAAGATCAAGGGATACTTGGTTGCTCTAGTCTGAGGGCGACTGTTGTATAATTACAGATCCAGAAAAGTGTTCGGTCAATGTTTCTTTACCTGTTTTGGTGTACTCTCCGGATTCAGATTCCAGAGTACCAATCAAATTGCAGTGAGAGCTTCACACATTGGCTAACTAATTAAATATAATACCAAAGTTTATCTGAACTACTATTACAATTTTAAACGAAATCAAAAAATTACATACAAAATTCAAAAGCAAGCAGAACTTCAACGCCTGTGTAACTTAAAAATTTAAATTTAAAGCATTAGCCGTTTTAGTAAAGTAAGCACTTAAAACAAAGCTTCGAATACAAAAGCAAACAAATATAAAATAATTCATACTTCAAGTAATGCTAAATTGTCCAGTGAATATGCTTTAAACATTCTGCTACTGTAGTGACTTGGAGTTGGACAACACTTTTGCAAGAGACTTCAAGTCCTGAAGGTAATACTCTATACTGTTGAGAATGGAAATGTAATAAGATTGTGAGAAAAAAATTATAATAATTTTAAAAATAACGAAAGGAATGTTGTGGTTTTACCTTTAGGTTTCTGCATGACGATAAAAATGTTCAAATATTTTCTATAAACATAATAATTCATATACGTAACTAGTAATGTTTTTAATACTAAAATATTTTTATTTTTACATTATATAGCCTGTTTTAGTAGAAGAGATTAAATGTTGATGATGACAGTGGTATAAATGCCGTTAGTACGACACTATATGTGCACTTATAACACAACCATAGAGATTATGATAGTAAAAATAGAAATGCGTCAGTTTCCACTCATATTTATTTACTATTATTAACATACCAGTGTAAGTTTTTTCCTCCCATGAATTTATTGTTATTGTCAGTGCGGAAAGGTTAAACAACTTTAACTTGTTTTTGGCTGGAGCATTTATGTTTTGGCAAGGTCGGCGCATTCGTTATTTCCTCACACTACATGAAATGTTTACACTTTTACACCAAATCTGCAATTCCAACTGTCACAATATTTGTTCTTGAATTTATGACCAGTTTATAACACATTTAGCAGCTGTTGTTTTTATTTTCAATCTTTTTCATGTGATAATTTATTTTATATTTGTTTATTTGTTACCCAGGTATGATAATTGTCTTGTTCAAACTTATTTTTATTGTTCTTGAATGTAGATTTAATGAACCCGTAGATTTTGAAGCACTTGATGTCCTTTTGCTTGTTTCTTCTTTTTCATTAACCTTGTTTGTTATATTGAAGGTTAGTTCTTCTGTTTTATATCTGTATTGCTCTCAAATTGTTGACTGTTCTGCTGAGTGTCGTTGCAACTATTTCTGTAATTTTCTTCTTATATTATAGTTCTGTCATTGCTTCTACTATTTTTGTTTGCATCGCTCTGTCGAACGCTAACTGGAAATCGATGAAAACGCATGTATTCTTATATTATTTTTCTATATTTTCCTGTATCTGTCTAATCACAAATACTTGCTTTATTGCTGATTTGCACTGTGTAAGACCAGCTTGATATTCTTCTATCTTATCCCTCGATTCGTTCCTAATTCTTTCAGTTCTTAAGGATGCTAAAATTTTGTATGTCGTATTCAGAAGAGAGATTGGGGTGTAATTTTCCACTGTTTCCTTTTTTAAATATTGGACAGATCATTGTCATTTCCAATTTCTTTTGCTACTTAAATTTGTCTAATTCCTACCTCTTCATTTCCATATTTTATTAACAACATATCTATGTTGTTAGTTCCAGAACTTTTATTGTTCTGCCCCTATTCTATAATTTTTTGGATTTTTTCCATTCTGTTACTTGTCCCTGTTCATTTCTCCCTAGTTCATCTTCTTAAATTATTTTCTAAAATTTTATTTTTTTTAATGTGTTGCATTATTTCCGTTACCTGTTTTTCTCCCTTACATAGTTTTTGACATATTATTTTGATTCTGTTTTGACGATTTTATACTTATTTAAATGTCCGTTTCGTTAACCATTGTATTTTTACTGTTCAATCTTTGTTTTTATTTTCTTCTTTCTTTTTCACAACTACCTTGCGGTCTAGTAAGGTTGTCCTGTTTCTCTTTTTTGCTACTATTATTTATTAATTTCTGTTCCAGCATATCTGCATATGTTTTCTGGCCTCTTCCTTTTTTACAATTTCTACTATACTTTTTTTAAACTTCTATTGTTTTATATGTTGGTTTGAGTTAGTTTGCCCTTATTCTACGAATTTTCCTTTGCTTTCTCTATTTTTTCCATATCTGCTTTTTTTCGCTTACATTAGTCAATAGATACTCTTGAATTCCCATATTTACTTCTTTTTTAACGCTGGTTTCTTGTGCTACTAAAATATCAATTTTATATCGTTTTGATCTTACTAATTGCTTTATTCTCCACCCCCTATTTAGACCGTAAGTTTAAGATGAAGTGGTTAAATTATTCTCCCCTTTGCCTTTTTTTTGACTGGGCGCCGTTGGCTGTGCTTGGGATTTTTGATACGGCAACTATATTTATCTGTTTTTCTGTCCTAGTTCTTGTTTCTCACTATTCCAAACCTACATAATTTTATCCACGGTTAGCTTTTGATATTCAGTTGTTTTTTTATTTTCTTTACCCTTGCCTTTTCACGCACCTTCAATTTTATTTCTCTGTTAGGTCGTTTTTGATATATATTTCACAATTTTTTTACTTACCGTTTTATTAATTACTTCTTTTTCTCTTCATAATTTTCTATTTTTACTAGTATTGGTTGTTTCTTATTTTATCGCAGTTTTATCTTTGGTTCCATGTGTAGTTCCTGTTGCGGAAAAATTTCTACATAGACTTTGGTGTTTTCTTTTTCTATTAAACCTGTGATTACTATGTTGTTCCTTTTAAGTTATTTTTCTAAATTATCCATTTTGTCCACTAGCTCTTTTGTGTTTTTTTTTATAACATCTGTTTCTTTTTTCCCATTTTCTTTCTTGTTCGTCTCTGTTTTAAGTTTTTTAAAACTTTTGTCCACTTCAACGCTTAGTAAGTTATTATTGATTTTAGCATTTCCGTGTTGTCATCCATCTTTATATTGTCTTGTCATACTTCTTGTTTGGAACAATCTTTCCTTATCAATTGGTGTCCTGTACCAGTTCGTGCTGTGGTTCTTGCTGTTTTGTTTTACTTGTGAAGAAAACTTCTACTTCTACTTCTGACTTTAGAAACATTTCTGTTTTGTTATTCTCTTCTAGGTTTAAAATTGATTTTCTATCAGTAGCTTGCTGTGCTTTTAGTTTCCTAATTACATATTTGTTTTGACGTTCCTATGTTTGAAGGACATCTCCTTTTGTTTCCATTAATTTGCTCTTTTCTTTCATTGTAAATTTTCACGTCTGGCAACGCCGCTGCAACGCACGACCACACCGCTTTTACGTATTTGGTGTGTACAGTAATGTCGTTTATGTGTTATTAACTTCCCTTTTCTTCAGTTTATTTGTATTTATCCTTTAATTACCCCCAGTGGTGGGGGTAGTAAAGGGAAAATCTAGAAATTCTTTTTTATTACTCCAAATTCCTGGATGGTAGTCGTTTTGCCTTACATTTAGAATCTGCACAATATCGCGAAATTTTAAAATAACATTGTTAAAAACATCGTGAGTCAGGACCGCGTATTGACGTCAACAATCAAACCACATCTAATAGACTCTCCCATAATAAACATCAAATTTTTTCAAATATTATTGATGCATTACGTGCATTATCATTAAAGTTAAAAATTTAAAAATTTTTTAAATATTTTTTACATCTGTGATCAAATTACGTTATTATTATATAGCACAATTTTTTTTATAAAATTATAACTTAGATACGCATATACATAGTGGAGTCCTCTTATAGCTCTAGATGTTAAGGTGGTCACTTTCTTTTGTTGTTAATCCAGATTCTCCAGTTCTTACCGATAGCCATCCGTGTTGGTTCATTCCCTAAAGAATTTTTAAAGCGTTGTCATTGCGGGTTCTTTTGAGCCCCGTTTTGTTATTTTTGATTGTCGATTTAATTTGCCATATCTTATTAACCTTTTCGTTGTCGATATGTTCAAAATCATCAAACCATCTTAACTTTTGTTTAAATTTTATCTTTCAGTTCTTTTTTGACACCTTTTCTCATCCTTCTGATCTTTTTTAAAAGATTCATTTCTTTGCTTTCAATTTTTGTCAAAACTCATATTTCAGCTCCATAAAGGAGTTGATAGATAGTTTGGTATATTAATTGGTTTTGTCTAGGGTGACACTTATATATTGTTGTTTGTCGTAGATGTAGTTCTCTGGTATTTAATTTTTCTTCTAAAGTACTTCTCATGGTACCACCTGGATATTTAAACTATTGCACCGGCTCGATGGCCACACTTTATTTTTTCTGTGTTAATTTTTAAATTATAGTTTCTTTTACATTTCAGGATTTTTTTAAAATGATTTTCTGTATCATCACATTACTAGCAAAAGCGCATGCGTCTAGTTTGCCATCTTAGAAATTTTAAAAATTGTTATCGTTTGTTTACACTTCTTTATGATTTCGTCCATAACACAGATGAGCAAAAGTGGTCTCAACACTGTTCTCTACCTTACCCCTTCTGTAATAATGAACGTATCTGGTAGCATGTTTTCAGTTCTCACACTGCTTTTAGTTTTGTTATACGTGCTTTTTATAGTTTCTACTTCATCGCTCTTCTTTATTAGGGTACTATTGTACTTCTTTTAATAGTATCCAAAGCTTTGAGGAAGTCTAAAATGAACAGAAATGCCTTTCTGTTTTTACTATAGTCGGCAAAATAATGGAGTTGCTCTTTTACGGCTCATTGCAGATTTTTTTCTAAAATGGTGTAGGTAGTAAAGAGAGCCCTCTTTAATTGGAACATTTTTTTGATCCCTTTTCTTGTGTATGGGTACTCGATTTGCTCGGTGTTTCCTTTAGTTTCAAAAATAAGGTGAATAATTTGTCTAATTCTCGTATTCCATGTATACTCATAAAGTTAATCAATTTTAGGGGTACTTTGTTGTATTCAGCTGCTTTTTCAAGTTTGATTTTACACACAATTTCCATTGCTTTTCCCAGATCCATATAATTTTCTGCAGTTTTTGATACGTAGTATTTCTCAATTTGATTGTCAATTCGATCCATAATTGGAGGAATATTGTCCTGAGTTGGTAATTCCTCGATGTATTCTTTCCATTTATTGAGTACTTCTTTTTCTTCAACTATTGCATTTCTTTACTTAGTTTCCACTTATTTTAATTGTACCTCTTTTGTTATTGATAGATTTTGAGACTTTAAAAACAATTTTTGTTGTTTCTACTACTCTTTTCTAGCTCTCTTCCAAACTTCTCCTAAGTTTTCATCTTTCATTAACAGCTTCTTTTGTAACTTATTAATGTATCTAAAGATATAACTATTCTAAAAAAAAATTATGGCTTAAATACGCAAACTAATAAAAATGACAAACTGAATTGTTGTTAAGCTTGCAAAAGCGGCGCTACAAATTTTTGCATTCTGCATTTCGGCAACTTAGAACAACGCTGTCTGAAAGACAATGAAAAATTGCGCGACACGCGAACGGTAGCAGCACGCAACTTCAGCGCCCGCAATTAAGACAGCCAGGTCATTGCACGCGCATACAATTACAATGACATGCTGGATTTCGGGAAAAGCTCCGTTCTCGCGTCAGATCTAATCTGCAGCGACATGCAGGTGAGATAGCGCGGCGCCCGCGGATTTACCGCGCCACTCATTGTGTGCACGGCCATTAGCCGAGGCGGCCAATTAAATGGCGTCATTAGGAATTTTGCGGAATCTCGCAACGGAAGGCTTGCTCGCACCTCCCGGGCGCTTTCCGCGCTTTAATTGGGCTAATTTCGCTGCAGCGCCGTGGCCGGCGCGATAATGAACCCGAGCATTTGTATGCAACACGGCAGCGGCAGATAAGCGCATGAATATTCAAAATCCGCGGCTGCCAGCGCGGGTCAGCCGAGCGAAACTGCCGGAATGAATGTAAATTTCGCTGCCGCCGCGGGCTGACAGTTAACTATTGCAGTTTTTGCTGTGCGTTCAATGAAACAATTCAGTTCAAGTGCAGCCATATGCTTTTCCCCCTCTTACATTTTCTTTGACTTTGCTCCCATTATTTATGGTTTATTATTCTCTGTACCTTTGTGACCATTTTACTTTGTATCTTATTGTATATGACGATCCAAATTAAATTTTAGGATTTGAATTTCGTTGAAAGTTCGCATTCGTACAGTCGGTATGTAAATACATGACAGAGCACCAAATTTTTTATAAAAAAACTTATATTAGTAATGAAGTTCATTTTTCTTCAAAATTGTCGTATCTGGAGTAGTGAAAATCCATGTGTTATTCAAGAAAACCCAATGCATCTACAAAAATGCACTCTTTGGTGTGCATTGTGAGCTGGAGGAATCATTGGCTTTTACTTTTTTGAGGATGAAGCTGGCAACTCTGTTACTGTCAATGGTGTATGCTAAACAACTTTTTTCAGTGAAGCCAACGATTTGAATTTAAATAACACGGGGTTTCAACAAAATTTCCTGGTCGTGTTACCTCGTAGAGGGGTGGCACGGATTGGTTATCGCGATCCTCTGACATAACCCCACAGACTGTTTTTTGGGATTATTTGAAAGAAAGTGTCTATGTTAACAATCTTGCTACGATTCGGGTGCTAAAAGAGAACATAAGACGTGAAATTGCTGAAATAGAAGCGCATTCATGAGAAAGTATTACGGAGAACTTATATAAAGGAATAGTAGCATATCAGAGGCGACGTAGGAGGAATGGGATATTTGGCCTACATCATACATAACTTCCTAGCCTACACTATACTGAAGTCCAATTTGGATCAAACTATATATGTGCATAACCGCTGTTTCTCAAGTTGAAAGATAATTTATAACTAAGACCTTTCTCTATAAATTAGTATCAAAACAATTTTTGTAGCTTTTTAGTTGAAATTGCGATAAGGTTTTAAAGAGATCTTGGTTCGCACAAGTTTGGTCTCTGACTAATTTCTGAAAAATCTTAATGTCACGCAAAAGATCATTTAGTGAACTATTAAAGGGTTAGTACAGTGGCTTTAATAGATGACAAGGCGCTGTCCTGCCTTAACAATTCAAGTACTTATTGCAATAAGAGCACTGACAAAGATACATAGAGATATCAAGGAAATTTTTGAAAAAATAACCACTTACGAACCCCATTTTATATTTGTAACCGCTAAAAAAACATTGTTTAGCATCTACTAAGAAAAAGGAAAAAAATTGATACTGTTGACACTAGTTTTGAGATGAAATTAAATTACTCTTAAAACAAACAAACAAAATAATTGGTACAGCTTGCGAAAAGTTTCTTTAGGTTCAAGATAACTATTACTTCTTTTTTTATGATCCGTTTAGAGTATCCCATTTAGATGTGACTAAAATTCATTCTATAAAAAGACGGTGAAGCTAATATTTATCGAAGCTATTATGGTTATAAAAAGAAATGTTAAATGAGACAATGAGGTCAAGTTTAATTGTGATTGGTTGTTATTCAGACTCAATCACTTGGATTACACAATCTAATCCTATTTAGAAGAAAAGGTCTAAATTTAGACATAAAAGTGGCGCACTGGCCAGTTCTTGTGTTTTATTTAAAAATTAATAAGATTATTGAGATATTATTTAATTGTTCCTTATAGTCATAGTTTTTATTTGAATTTTGCATCAAACTCGATTTAACACACTTTAATTTGGAAATTTTGGTAATTGTAGCCCGTACTCATTTACCATTTTCTGGTGGTCGTTTTTTATCTTCCAGAGCGTGAATCACTTTCAACATCATTCTGGCCATCTCTGAATGTGTGATGTACTGATTGAAAATTCACTGCTCACTGCAAACGCGATAATCATACGCTACATGTGCTAAATCACCGGCATCTTAACTCTCAAATGATTCCCATTTACGGCTGCGCGAACTGTTTTCCTTACGTCAATATTGAGTCGATACTTTCAAGAGAGGCTTTGAATATACTTTCGTATATTGGCTATAAATGTAACAGTAGAAGTGTAATAAAGGCTCTTTTTTTCGTGTTAAAGTTAAAAATTTTTACGATTTTATTTCTTTTCATGTTCTCGGTCTCGCGGTCCATAAGTTAGCGTGTTCCTCCTAAGGAAACAATTTCGATTGGCGGCTTAATTATTTATGCACCGCTTCCCACATTTCTTTGTCTGTAAAAAAAGACAACGTCGTAAGACATATTGAACTGTTCAAAGAGACGATAATCGTAAGAGGTCAGATCTGGGCTCTAGGCAGGGGTTTTCATCACCTTTAAATCAAAATTGGTGATGCTTTCAACGGTCTTGCTAGCCATCGTTGAAACACTTCATTAGAGAATAGGGCTGAATGTTTGGTACGAATTTCTGGTTTATATTGTTAGTCTGCAAATAACTGTACCTTGTACTGCTGGCAGTACACCGCTTTTCCAAGGAGTCTTCCAGTATAACCCCTTTTTGAGTTCCAAAAAACAAGATTAAATCTGGAGTTTATTCCTCGATAGCGATTTTGGCTGTTTTCACTGCATATTTTGCTTTTTGGATTCTGGTTTATGGTAATGGACCCACGATTTATTTTTTGTGACTATTTTGAACAGAAAGTTTTATTTTTATTGTTGTGGGTTCAAGTAAGCATTGGCAGATATTAATATGTTTGCGCTTATGCTTTGTGGTATACTCACTTGGCACCCATCTCGCATAAACTATATAGAAAGACAGGAAGAGCTATAACTAATCTTCAGAAAACACGCTACATTGTTGATTTGCCAGTCAGTGGTGCATCACACATAAGCGGGAACTTTTGAACTTCTCGATCTACTCATACACATAGGATGGTACCAATATTGTGTTGAATTTCACCCCTTGTCATCCGATCATATGTATCAGAGAAATCGTATACTATTTGTCCTTCCGTAGTATACAGTGCTAACACAGAGGCCAAGTTTACACTGAAACAGAAGAAAAAAATGGAGGTATCAAGGTCATACCTCGATTACGTGATAATGTATTGTAATACATCTAAAGATGTTTTGTCTATTGTATTGGAAATTTTTTAATGTGTTTTGGATACTGTATTTCCTATTTCTTTAAGTTTTTTGAACTATGTATTATCCTTTGCAGACATGTCATGGAGTCATAGATATATAATAATTTTTTTACCCTTACTTTTGCGGTTTTATCAATTACTATTATAAATAAAAATAAATATTGGATAGTTTCTTGTTTTACTTCTGGTGTATAGTAATTTTTTTGGTCGACTTACCATATGTTGTATGTTTTTATCAACTTACCTATAATAAATCTTTTCTGGTATTTATTATAAATAGTATAATCTCCACTTTAGAGGGGATTGATATGCCAGCCCTTCTCCCTTCTCCGATACTTAAGTCTTTTGATTGAACTCTAAGGTACTTAGATAAATTTAATAAGTAAATATAATAATATATAATAAAAATAATATAAATAAATATAATAGTTTAAGTTTTTTGTTTTTGTTTAGGGTTTTTTTTTATAATCGTTATAGAATGCTAATCAATTATTTTAAAAATAATTTTTTTGTTTTCTTATTTTGTTTAAAGTTTCGGTGAGAATTATGTAAAAACAGTGGTCGAAGATTTATTATAAAATTTAATGATAACAAATCGGTAGCGAATGCGAGAGCTCCTGAATTTTAGTATGGGGTAAGGGCCTCTGGAAATACTGCTGTAGTTAAAATCCAAAACATCTAATCGGCATTGTGCACAGCAAGGGCACTGCTTTTAGTCGATACTCACTAAAGATCTGCGTATAAAATTCAATTAAAAGAAAAGCGTAAGCTTTATGATCATTCTTACCGGCGAAAATTCGCCAAGAAATTATCTTTAGCGACGAGGTGCATTTTTAGCTCGACATTTTTGCGAACAAACAAAATTATCGCTTTTGGCGTTCAGAAAATCCTCGTGTAACTCATAAAAACCAAATTTACCCTTAACGAGTCACAGTTTCGTACGAATTTTTAACAGGAAGCGTGATAAGGCTATACTTTTTTAAAATATGATTTTGGAAATACTGTAACTGCGAATGGCGATTACATATAATATAACACAGTTGTTTTGCCACCATGGGCAACATGGACCTGAAACAAATGTGGGTCCAACTGAACGATTCCAATTGCCATACAGCTCGATTTACTACACCTACAATTTTTTGAACTTCATTTCTTGGAAATGTTTACATCAACTAGTCAGCAAAACCTGATTATAATTTCATATGGTGCTTTTTTGTGGTGTTACTTAAAATTTAAGGTTTACGCCAACAATTTATGAACAATTGACGACCTCAAGAACGAAAAATTCAAATTGCGATCTAAAATTTTGCAACAAGAACCAAGATTTGCCTACCAAATTCATATTTCCAATAAATCCAATCATAAAACCAGTTCAGAGAAGATATTTTTAAAGTTTAAATTCGCCATTCAATTTGGTCCAGGTTTTATAAACTTTATTCTACTTTTTAGTTCTTCAAGGTTCTGTTCGATATATTAGAATTTTCTGCTCCATCTCTTTAAGTTTATGACTGTTTTCTATCCTAGAGGTTGTTCTTACATTCGTGTTTCAAACTTTGATTTTATTAGCCCCTGGATATTTTCTCCATTGAAGTCTTTTGTCTTTAATCTCGCTTTATTTTCTCTTTTTACCTAGGGATTGTTTTTTACAATTCGTGTTTCCAATTATTTTACACATTTTTGTTCTTATTAGACTTTTGAGTTTATGTCGTTGCTTTTTTATATTTGAATTTATATTTTTTTATATGCACGTAGTTATTTGTTTCTGAAATATCTTTTGATATTTAATATAAAATAAATCTTTATACTTGTGTGTCACAAGATTTTATCTTTTATTTCTTCATTTATATCACATTCTTTGCCAGGTTGAGTGTCTATTATTAGTATTATAGAAATATTTTCTAAACTTTCTGTGCTTTGTTGAAATTTCTAGTAATTATTAAAAAATTATTATAACTTTTTTACTTTACTTTGTAGTATGTATCAGAATTCTGTTTGTTCCTTAAATAAACGTCGATTTTATTTTCTTTCATGAACTCGTGAATTCTGTTATTTTCTTTTAATTCTTTCTTTCTTCCATCTTTACCTAATACACATCCTAGTCTTGTATTATTCTTCTCCTTACTGTTTGTAAATATGAGTTCCTCTAATTTTATTTTTCTAAAGGCTGAAGTAGGTTTTTACTTTGTTTTATAATTTATAGTGTTTTATATTTTTTATAATTTTCTTTGCAATGCTTTTATGTTTTTAATATACTCACTATAGATTTAGTATTTGATATTATTGCCCTTCATGTACAAAAAAGTCAGCATAGTTATCTCACTTTTATAATTGTAGTTAATTTTCTTTTGCCCTTTTATCTACCCTCTCTTCTTTTCCGATTAAAAATCCTATGTTTCCTTATATCTTTAATGCCCTATTTTTAAATATACAATATTTTTCTCTGCATAAATCTGATATTGCATTTTTGTTATACGTTTATTAAATATTTGTATTCGCATTTTTTATTGTCTACACTTTCAGTCGACTATAGAGCTTTTATGTATTTTTTCATACTCTACCTTTAATTTCGATTTTTTTTATTTAAAATTGTAGCCTGTTATTTTATCATTTTTTTTAGTTTAAATTTATTGTCTAGCTCTTTAAGTTTAGTATAATTTAGTGCATTACTAATAATTTTACACTTTTTATTTTAATTTTTGGAAAATCATTCAAATATTATTTCATCTTTATTTCATACATAAACAGAATAAATAATAAAAAATATAAAAGTCTAATAGAAAAAATTATATTTATTTCTTCTGGTCTGATTCCTTTGCTTATAAGGTTCCTTTCGAATTTGAGTATTCTTAATTACAAACACTTCTATATTAAGTTTTATTAAGTTTTCTATTATTGCTTTTGACTTAACTCGTAAATTCATCGAACAGGTGGAGAACGAATAGGCGAACAACATGATCAAATGAAATAACTGAAATTCTGCAACACCTATTATGCGTAGGTACGACGATTTAAAAAAATGGTTGATGTAGGTGCAAATCGCACTACGTGACACGTGAACGTTAAAGACTTGAGGTAGCCTCGCATTAAAAATTGGTCTTAACTAGTTAAAAAGGAATAAAGAATTTAAAAATGAAAGAATTATGAGTACTAATTAATAAATTATGCAACTTACTTAATTAAAAATTATTTTATGCGAGGAATGCAACGAAATGTTGCTTTTATAAGGGAAGTGAAGCTTAGCGAAACAATGCCAAGCACATTCTCACATTCGTGCAGTTTTAGTATTGCAAAGCTATTGTGTGGAATTTTGTTACTCCATATCAGTGGTTGCGAATATTTTAAACAGGAATGCCAAAAATTAAAGGAAGAATACTTGCCGGCTTGCTGGCGTGCTTGATAGTTTTCATTCGAATTAATTGACTACTGGGAGTGAATGCATTATTTTCTCAACTTTTTTGATTATTTTTTATTTTTCTTTAGTTAGTATAAGTTTTATTTGAAATGCAAGATGAGCTAATTACTGCGCATTGAAACTGGGGAGCTGATTAATGGATGCATAGTATCTTGATGTGATCCAATAGTTAACTTTTAAATATATTGTCGCAGTTCGTATTTGATATATGCGCGTGAGTAATTTAAATTATTAAATGCTACTAAAATCTGTGACTTATGAGCCAAATGTAGACTAGGCCATATTCATTCTCATAATGCACTATGCTAACGCTTTCACTATGGAAAAAATTAACCAATAGATTTTATGTAATACTTGCAACAAAATAATTTATATTTTTAGCAATTTAGAAACATTTTATCATGCTTGTATGTCGATTTATATCTTATGTTCTTTGATTTTTCACTTTTTTCAAAATTATTTAAATTATTTTCAGTGATGGCATCACTAAAGTGTTGGTCTACCAGCATACTTTTCTTACCTATTACCTCTGGCATCAATATAATTGAGCCTATTCTACGGTCTGAATCAAGGATATATTTGGTGAAATCTTTGCGCATCGTTTGTATACACAAAATTTGGTGAGTAACGACCAGTATACTTTTAGAACGAAAGTAAATGTTTGAAATTGAATTTTAATAAAGTAAAATTATATAAATAAGTTATATACACAGCATATTGAAGGCAACTGATTAATTTATAAATATAAAAAATAAGAAGTCATATATACATACAGAAACATTAAAAATGATTCGATGTAAACTCACCACATCAAAAATGAATATTTCACAGTATTGGTAAATACAAATTAATCACATTAATAACTACAAAAATGTTATAATCTATGTACCACATAAAATGGTATTGTATGATGGTTATGAGGCCTTCATGAAATACATTTTTTTCTTAAAAGGAACAAGTAACTTAAGAGTGTTTTTTGTATACAGGAATTTACTCTAATAGAAGACACTGATATATATGTTAAAAAGTGAAAACAATACTCAACTTAAAGGACTATACAATGGCAATTGTATATTTTTGAAATCTTTTAATAGTTGGGTTAAATTTAATGTTCCGATCTACTAGATCCCTATAAGGTTACCATCAGTTTTGATGCACATTACTCAGGCTCTTTTTTGTTCTAAGGATAACAGCTAGTCAAAAAATAAAATTTTTTGAAAAGCAAAAAGTTGTTGGGGTATGTTCAGAATTGACAATTAAAAGCCCTTTACTTGAAAATGGATCTGACGTCATTAGTTCTCGCCGTGGCTCCCTTTATTCGTATAGCGCAAACTGCGCACATAGTTTGGAATAATTTAACCTTAAACACGCCAAGCATTACCGAAAATGTAATGTTGCCTACATAAAAGCACATGTTTGGACACTTTAGTTGAACCTATAATTAATTAATATAAATAATGCGTTTAATGAGTATTGAAAGCTGATTACATTTATTTTTATTTATTAATTATTACACCTGTTACTTAGTGGTTATTATAATCCACGTTTGCAAAAATAGCATCTAGTGAATTCGTAAAAGCTGTAATGGTAAATATTATTTTAAGTACACTTAAATGATTTTGTGCTTTATGCCAATTTAATCAATACACAGAACACATTTTGATGTTAGCCAACACATTTGTGAATTAAAGACGACAATAAGAATAATACGCTATGCTCAAAATTTTGTTTTATAAAAGTGTAATTAAACATGCGCACGCGCAAAACTGAGCGTCACGTGTTACAAATAATGACAGAACGCAACACTTGGATAAGGAAGACAAGTCACAGATGTAAGAATTGCTTATTTACTTTGAAAATGTTACGTTGTAAACAGGTGAACGCACTTTTCTTAGACATGACTGGCTTAAAAGAACTAGTCTTTACCACAGATGCGATAAAATAAGTAAAACGCCGTCTTACATGGAAAAGCAGTTCAATCATTTCACGATGAAGGAACGGCCAATCCGCAAATGGATTAACAAAAGAAAAATACATGCTTTATAATGTTAAACATCGCGCATCGTCAGTGTTTGCGAAACGTGAATTTCGGTTTTACTTTGAAATGTAATTCTAGACTTTTCTTATACATGACTGGTTAAAAAGCTATCTTTACCTATTAAAAAGTAAACCTACTGAAGAGTTCAACTCATGACGGCAATGTAAACATAATGTGCCATGTAGTGGAACGTGCGTTTTTAAGTTATACAATATACGCAGAATGCAGCATGTTTGCATCTTCAGGTTGTAAACGACAATTTCATGAATAATATTTTATCCCCCAGCATTGCTATTTTCCAAACCTGTGGCCAGACTAACAGACACAAAAGACTACTGAAAAACTTAATCTTGAGGTGTTCTAAGACTCTCTGAAACCGCAATTAATGGACACTGTGTTTCAACAGGATGGAGCACCTCCATATTTTTAATACAGTACATAACAATATCAATGAAATTTTTCTTGGCGGGTGCGTAAGTAAGAGTCCATAAAGATTACGAGCAGATTTAATATAACTTTTCCAACGTTTTTTTTTATTTTGCAATAAAAAGGAAGTGCACTTTCAATCATTATTTTTAGGAAAGTTATGTTTTTTTTATCAAATTATGTTAGTCTTCAATATCTAATACTACTTTGTACAATAGAGCTTCCTGCCATAATCTTTACAACCAAATGTTAAAATTCAGTTCTTACAAAACTTAAGGTTAGATTTCTTATTCAAAATGTAATTTCATTCTTTTAATGAAATATAGAAAGTACAAGATATAAGGTTACAAATTTGCAATCTCTGTCTAATTCGTTTTGCAAGCTTTTAGCAGAAAACCGCTCTTCGGCATGATTACAGACATTCTAATGCAGCCTCGCACTTTTCTCGTCTCGCCGAACAGCTTAAGTACCGCAAGCACATAACAACTGCATTAGCTCGGAAAATCAATTGCAGATAACCGACAATCAGCCAAAGGATGTCAAGGTGAAGCCTTGCGACGGATAGCCTCCTTGATGAAAGCATTTGAATAATCACATGCCGCCGCTCGGCGAAAGAAGGTTAAGGCGGGCGGCGTTCTGTTTGAACGGCGCGTAACCCGTCATTTCGCAAATCAATAGCGCATCCGAATAACCGCTCAATTACACGGCAGGCCTGCGAACATCGGCTAAGTAATCACACCGGTCTTTAGCCGCGGCGCTTGATTGACAGCCCCGATTTGCGTGGCGCAGCAGCGCTTTCAGCCTAATTGCCGGCTGGCTTACTTTCCGAAATGCGGGTCCTCGCAACGCCAACGACTCTTTCATCTAAATTGGCAATACTTTTTCTCCATTCCTTTACGGTACGGCACACGCATTTTAAATCAGCTCCCCGCCGTTTCTGGGTTAATGTCGACTTAAGTACGTGTTCTTTTGTTACCTCATGCTGAAGAAACAGGAAGTTGACAAATGTTGCAGCACTTAGCAATCCAGATGCTAATAAAGGTCAGATTTTATCTTCCGACGTAACGCTGAAAGCATTAACCTCGTTTGTGTCGCTAAAATGAGTATTTTGTATTCATCGACGTTTCTTAATCTTGAATCTGAAACTTCAACAACTTAAGCAGCCCGTCATCTCTTGATCAAGTCTAATTCTGCATGCTTCATGCACTCTGCTTTGATAACGAAGCCCATTAGCCGCAGCTATAATAGCCGTGGAGATATTAAGCCTTCATGACCCGCACCATATTTATGTTTCACTTAAAAGCTTCCATTAGCCCCGTCTCTAGATTTCTCTCGAAAGTTTCAGCGTACGTTTACCGGCCTTTGGGCTGCTACGCATAACCTCTTCTATATGAAGCGCAGCGCCCACTTCTAATAGATCTAATAGAAAACAGTTAAAGCACTTTTAGTAGTTGTAGTAAATTGTAAACAATTTGCAAGTTTGTCGCTTCTTCCATCATTGAAATCTCCGCCTTATTTTTATCTCATTTTAATACCGCCAATACAGTTATATGCATTAAAAATTATTATTTACTATAATTGTATATAATTTCATTCAACACAATATTCTGATTGTGTAAAATTTCTTAAAATTCGCACGGTAACGATTTTCGAGATGCTTATTACCGGCTTATCTACATAGAGTCACGTTGAATTATAAAAGCAACGCACAGCAATTCGGGTCAAAACTGACATTTCCGTAACGGGTGCTTTATAAGAGTAATGGCGTTATTAGCGTAAGTAGGGTTACATGCATAAATTTATGCCTGTAAAGCAATAACTCGCATTAAATAGACTACAGGCAGTAGCTGACATTGCTAGAGTCGCTAATAATCGTGCTATTGATTTTACTTGGGGGTTACTTGCCGCGCTATCATTGAAATCTCTCAGCTCGAAACTGAGACAGCTGGCTTTAGCTGAAATATAGGAAGAGGTAATTTGTTTTCAGTGAAATCGCTCGCATGCAGGTGCCCCGTGCTGTGGAGACCCATATAACTGTAAAGACCCGCAAAAGGAACAAAAATGCGCTCTAGTAAATAGCTAGCCGTCATTATAATGCAATTACACAGGAAAATCGTGCGCGGCCGTTCAAGGCAGGAGAAAGATCCGAGATAGCATCGAGCGGCGATTTTTATCCGATGGTTGCTGTTAGGGGAGAGCCAGCGAGTCGGTTTTTCTCTGCAAGTAGGCTGCGGCTGCTTTTCGCGGGCGGCGGAAACGCGGCGTGCCGCGTTTCCGGCGCGCGCCTTATCATTAGGCCACAAAGTGGAGCAAAACGCGCGTCTCGCTGCTTACAGGCGTAAAACTTATTGGAAATTTCACTTTATTACAGCCTGGACAAATGACCTCGCCTACATATTTTTTGTGCCGATGTAGGTCTCCTCTTGTATGATTTATGGAGAACGAATTAGAAACACGGACTTTCCTTTGCGGTCGCAATAAGCAAAACGTGGTTTTGTGTGTTTGTTTTAATAATTTGCATGATTGATGATAACTGTACGAGGAGAAATAAGAACTGCAATTGGAAATTAAATTTTCTTCGATTGCTATAAGTTGATTTATCATTGTGTTATTTGTTTTTTTTAGTAGTTTTAATGTTACACATTTTTACTATAAATATTTATTGATAGTGAATGGAAATTATTAATTTTTTTGTCTTATTTTTAGGTAAGTTACCTGTCCCATATGTTCTTGTGATTAATGTGGTAAGTTTTTTCTTTGTTTACTTTGTGCATTTGATGGTTGTCTTTTTTTAAATCCTAACTAATTATTTTATTTTATTTATTTAATCGCACTTATTATATTTCATTATTTTTAAAGTTTTTGTTTAATTTTTTCCTGCTCATCTTTTTAATTTTGATAATTGTAAATATTGTTCATTTATTTTTTATATATATTTGACTTACTTTTAGTTTATTTTCTTTTAAGGTTGATTTGTATTGAACTGGCGGAAGAAAATTGTAAGCTAAAATATTTTAGCATCGCAACGTGCAGCCTTTTACTAAGGTGCCCTATGGTTTACTATTGTTCCTAATAGGTTCTGATCACATTTCTTAAATTTTATAGCATTGAACTAATGCTTATTTTAATATTTGCTATTTTGCCTACCATAGCAATATTGTTGAAACCACTGCTGGGTGAGCTTTCTGAAAACTGACAAAAATAGCCACAGCATCTAATTGACAGATGCCTTAAATTTAAATTTTATTGAAATTTTGGAAAATACATGCAAACAGGTGCTACTATTGCAATTATTGATATTCAATATTTTTGCTATTGGATTTTTCTTCTTCATTGAAGGTAAAATCTCCAATTTATATTGGTACCGTTAGACTATAAAAAAGTTTTGTCGATAAATTATTATATTTAAATTACTGCGTCTATACATACTCTATTAATAGCAAAAAAAGTTTCTTAGTACGTAATTTTGTAAATTGGATTTTTATGTGCAAATTAATTATAATTATACTTTAAGACTTTGTATACACATTCCAGTTCTCTATACAGCCCAGCATGTATGGATTTACTATTTAAAACATTCAACATTCCACTACGATATCATAACTTCCTTGTCTAAACGACCTGTCGAGCAACTGGCGGCTGATTTTGGCCTCCAAGTACTTTAGGACGATTACAATTAGCAAGATAAACCTACTCTTTGAAAACAGTTGGCGACAATCGTCGGCTCATTTATCGGCTTGTGCTCTAGTTAGTTCGTGAGGATCCTGTCTTGACTTTCAGCCAACCACGTGGAAGACGTACTAATTGCTAAAGCCTGATGATGGTTTGGCATCCAAATCAGCTTGCAGGTTTTCATTTAAAGTAGATGCATTTTTGAGATTAAAGCCACCGCAATAGAATTTCTGATATAGTTCCGAAACAATTATGACCCATAGTTCCTGGTCCTTTAACATCTTAAATCTATTGTTGGCAGTTCCTCTCTTCATACCATCAAAACTCGAAGTTCAATTCTGCTAATTTCCATTTATGATCCAAAGATAAAGATTGTTACTACACAATAAATACAAAAAGTAATACCCAATCATTTAGCAAGTGTAAAGGAATTTTTTGCAACCTGATATTTCTTACAAAATATAAACTCGTTAATGGTACCTTTCTTTGCACTTCGCTTAATTTGTAACTTTATTTAACCTATAAAATGCCTAGAAAAGAAGAATTTTTATTAATTAATTAATAATCGTATAATCATTTAAATACTATGACGACGCATATAGGGATATTTACATAGAAAAACCGAACAAAAGTAGATTTTTAAAGGACATAAAACAATAAACTTAGTCTATTTTTATCATGATTCCTGTGATTGACGATCGCAAAGAGTACTTGTATTTCTCTTGAACCTTAGAAATACCGGACAGTAAAAATTATATTTAATTTCAAAAACTCACCTGCTCGCGGGGCGCACACTCACCAAGCTCATACATATACACCCACGTGGATAAATCAAATATAAACCGAAATTATTATTTTTTAAATTATTGTAGAAATAGGAATATTACAAAGTTATTTTTCTACATACACCAGCCAAAAGCGAAGTAAAGCTGCTTCTACAACAACATTGTCGTCAATTTTTTTTCCTCCAAGTGCTTCTTTCAGTGGTCTAAACAAATGATAATGGGAAGGAGATAAGTTTGGATAATAGAAAGGTGGTTACAATGTAGTTCGTAGCAAGTCTTTAATTTTTTTATGAGATTGGCCTGCTATATGGAGGGAGACCCATTTTGCTTACACTTTTCAAAACTCAGTAATGATTATCTGATGGCTACCCCAACTTGTTCCCACCTCAGAAGCAATTTCAGCAACCGTTAATTAGCGGTGACTCTTGAGAAGACGGCGAGCAAAGCAAATGTTCTTTTCAGTCATGCTGGTTCTTGGACGATGACCGCTAATCTTTACCTTTAACTGCTGCTCGTTCTTTCATAAATTATTTATACTCCTAAAGGTGCTGTCTTTAAATTGTGCTATAAGTCGTCTCAAAATCTTTATACCCTCTGTTTTGAGAAACTTTATAATAATCTGTTGCCTAACGGGCGAAGGTATGTCTTGCTCTAACATTGTATTACGGCGCGGGCGAGTTCGAATCTCGCTCAACCCATGGGTATGTGTATTGTCCTGGAATTAAGTGCATGTTAGTAGGCACAATAAGTCCTAAAGGTTGCAGTGCCAGTAAGTGCGCAAAAAAACATCGTATTACAGGAGCTGCACTCTTCTCCATTTACCTCACGCTACAGTCTTGGTATTTCCCATCTTAAATTTTTCTTTCACTCGTGACTTTCGTATTGTACTGTTCCAAGTAGTTCTATGTGTAATAATACTTTCGTTTTTAGTATTGTTATATTTTTTCTGCTTTTTTTGTACCATCCCCATCTTTGTATATTATGTCGTGCATATTATATTCTTTTAGTACATGTAGAACTTTAATCGCTTTTCTGCCTTGATTTGTTGTTTCTCGAATCTTTCTTGAATCTTTTTTATTTTTCTTTACTTTTAATTATAGATATTTATAACAGCCTCAGATATGTATATAGCTCTTTCTCATTTTCTACATTAGGTACTCCTTTTCCTCTCCCACACATATATGCTTTGTTTTTATTTAAATTGCACCTAATAAATAGATCTTTTGTCTTTATTCATATACATTTTCTTTTACAGCTTCGGTTATACACAACATATATTTTAAATAATATGGTTGAAAAGCAACGTGTTTAAATCCTTTGGTGTTTGTATTTGCTATTTTTATTTCTATTGTTGTTTCGTAGGCTGTTCTTAATTTTGCTGACACTATTTTTTTCATAACTTTGTTGTAAACATCTTGTAAATCAGTAAATAATAGATATATGCTTACTCCGGTGTTTATTAATTTTATGTTATTTATTTTAGATAGAAGAAGTTGCATGTACAGAAAGGCACTGTGAATTTTCGCTTCTTAATTATTATATTCTTGCAGCACTCTTCGATACGAGCACTTTTTAATTACCACATTTATGAGGATCTTTTTGTTTATATATCGATGTTATATCTTCTATTCTTCATTATTTATGTATCATTCTTTTATTTATAAATTATTACATAACTGTGTTAACAATTTTGTTTAATTTTCCTGTATTATATTTTTATATTTTTATTGCACTATTTTTTGAACCACTAACTTCAACATTAATTTCTGTTTTTTTATTGCCTCTGTACATCTTTTCTGCCAGTATACATTTGCACTTATCGACTTTATTATGTTTTTTCTCTTTTCTTGCTTTGCTATTTAGCTATGTTAGGTGTCGGGGACGCGGTGGCTCAGATGGTTCAACCAGTTGGCTCTGTCCTCTAGCCGGCGCGCGAGTTCGAGTCTCGCTCAACCCATGGGTGTGTGTGAATGTCCTAGCAATTTAAGTGAATGTTAGTGGGTACAATAAGCCCTTGAGGCTGCAGTGCCTATAAGTGCGCAAAAAATGTTAGGTGTCTTTCACTGTTGTTTCTATTTTTGTTATTCCACTATAATACAGGGTGAAGCAAAAATATGTTAATATTAAATTGGTGTTTAATCACTTTAAATCACAAGGAAGGGATTTGGTTACAGGGTTTCAATTTGGCACCCATTCCTCTCAATGTACTTATGGAGTCTGTCCATTATTATTTGTAAAGCCTTCTGGGCCATTTGGGCAGAAATTCCAGCGATAACGTGAATGATGCGGTGTTTTAGGTCGTCCAAGTTGCGAGGTTTGCTGGCGTATACCCGGTCCTGGACCATGCCCCACAGCCAAAAATCGCATGGCGTCAGGTCGGGTGAACGTGCTGGTCATGGGAGAGGACTATTTCTATTAATCCAGCGTTTACCGAACGTGTCGTTCAGGTAATCCCGAACCATCGGACTGTAATAAGTAGAGGCGCCGTCTTGCAAGTGGCAAGTGGTACATTTTTCTCCATAAACGTGCTGAGCACGTCAAGATAATTCTCTTCCCTGAGGGTTTGTTCTTTAAAAAAGAAGGGTCCAATTACTCCAAATTTGCTCACGGCACACCAAACGTTCACCTTGGGAAAATTCCGCATGTCCTCTCGAATTTCCTTCTGGTACTCGGTCGCCCAGATGACAAAGTTCTGCTTGTTCACATGCCCGCTTCATCAGAAAACATGAACAGAGTGTTAGGCTCCATGTGCTTGCCCGCGTTTGTGAGCTGCTGCACAATCTGCAAGTAGTACGGCTTCATTCCTAAATCACAATACAAAATTCTAACTAGAGACCTTTGCGAAATGTTAGTTTCTAGAGAAAGTCTGCTCGTGGACTTGGTTAGGATGGCTACCATCGCTCCCTGGACGAAATGATATTCTCTTCAGTTCGGACAGATCTCTTTCTACCGCTGTTCCTCTTGCAATCGTCTTGAACGGGCCCCGTCTTGATAAACTTCTGGTTGATCTTACCAATTGTCAGGCGCGATGGTGCATCCCGTCCCATCCAGGCCTTGAATTTTTCTTATACGATGCTTGGGGACTGAAAGACCTCCATCCAGGCAGCTATCTTCCTTCGTTCCTCAATGGAATATCGGGACGCCATGTTTTAATATGCGAAAGAAAAATATTTAGTCTCCCATACATTGTTAACATATTTTTGTCTAGAGGGCCTTACAAACAATGGACAGACTCCACAAGTGTATTGAGAGGGATGGGTGCTAAATTGAAACCCTGTAACCAAGTCCCTGCCTTGTAATTTAAAGTGATTACTCATTTTATATATTTGTAGAGGGAGTTTTTTCAGTTTTTTTCCTAGTAACAAAAATTATTTACTCATCTGTTGTTTATCGGTAGAAGTTTTTCAGTGTTACCTACGGGGGTTGTAACCCCTATTCAGGATACATATATTTTCTTAGATTATCGTGCCATTAAATACACATCATTATACAAGCTTTTCATGATTCTGAATTAAACAATTAGAAGCAATAGAAGAATAATAATGACCATGCACGTGATCCATCTTGAGAATATCGGACCAGTGTTAATATAATGAAAACAGCTTCTATGGCCTTGATGTAATCTGGCAATCGGGGAGAGTGCATTGTAATGCGCATGTGTAAGCAAGAACGGTTTCATTGGCCAGGTTAGTTAAGAGTTAAACGTCTATGAATGAGAATATGTAGTGTAATCGTCGTATTTGGATGAATTCATGCGAAGCTAAAATATTCGGATAGTTCAGAATATACAAACAATTCGAGATACCTGGAAGTGATCCGTGTTCCAGGAATTAAAGCCCAATCATCTCTCTGGAAGTCTTCTGGTTCATCACGTCTGGATAAAATATTTATTTTGAAGTGAATTGAGGCTACGCACAATGTTTGTGTATTTTGTGCCATTATTACTAAATACATTAATTTTTTGTTATTATAATACACTGTTGAATTTCAATGAAATGCTATGTAGTTGTACGCGGTAAATCCTAAATTTCTTTAGTCTACATTAAAATATATGGTATGACATTAAACATGAAAAATAATATCGAATAAATCTGTTACTCTTTTGTATAATTGTTATATTGTTCCTTATTTGTTGGGTGTTTCGTGGATTAGTAATATAAACCTATGCTTTTACGTAACTCCTCAGAAATAAATCTAGTAGATTTGAATTGCAAGACCATAATAGTTAATGCACATCACCACTTCTGGATATTTTGCGTCATAGAAATCACTGTTGTCTCTCTAACTATCTGAGATGTGGATCTATTTTTTGAAATTATCCTTAATCAATTTACAACTCTTACGAGCAAACTTATGACATGCTAAATGGTTTGTTGGCTTTAATTCTTGCGTTAATTAGATTTTGTGAACATGATCATTTATCATAATATGGTACGTACTGTGTCTGGAAAGATACTTTTATAGGGAACGCCGTTAAACGTAATTTTTTGTATTAGAAATCACATTTTCACTATTAGCAGTGATATTTACTCTTCAGCGCTCTAGACAAGAACGCTTATCTGGTTTTTGGTCCTTTACATTCTCCGCGTTTTCTAATTTTCTTACGATTGGATATCTTCTAAATGCAGAAGCTTAACTATGGATGTCATAAATTTTACGTACTATGAATTGAGTTACTGTAATTAAATACAAATTTTGACAATTTCTAAGTTTTATTGAGTATATCGTTGCTTTAATCTGTTGCTTTACACCTCATCTCTAATTTTTAGCTTCTTTAGCCACTGCCAGGTACGTCGTTACGACTTTTTCAAAATTTTGTTGTTAATAATTATGGTTGGGTCCAAATACTGACATCTTTAAAAAATCAAGGACAATCCTAAAATTTTTGATTAATATTTCTTTGTTGTATGGATCAATATCTTTTATTTTCCTTAAATTAGTGAATATCTTTATATAGTTCGCGCATTTAAACTCTGTCAAATGGCTGTTTCTACACTATTAGGAATAGAAGTATTATTTTTTGTTAAATTTATATCACAATTCCCAAAAAAAAATTTGAAGGGATGGGCGGATGTTGCTTTTTTTCAGGTTTTACAAATATCTTGCTTTTTTATTAATACGTGTAACATATTATTGCCAAAGAATAAATTTAATGACAAATGTGAATATGTATATTATTATAATATATTTTACTTTCTATTAGGTGTATAGATAAGTTCTCAGCTTTTTTCTGCAAAATTAAAGTTTTATTTAAAAACAAACAAAAAAAGCTTAAGTATCAAAGTATTCTCCGTTGGCATCGATGATCGTTTGCCATCTTTCGGGTAGCTTGCGAATTCTCTAACTTCTTCTTCTGTTTTGAAGTGCGTATCAGCCAAGTGATGCTGCAACGACAAGAATAAATGATAATCGGAAGGGTCCATGTCTGGGCTATACGCCGCATGTGGGAGAAGCTTCCAGCCTAACGCGTCTGCAGCTCATCCGTGTCAAATGTTTGAGGGCGTCCAGTGCGTGGTTGATCTTCAAGACTAAATGCTCCTCTGCGAAATCTGTGGTACCACTTTTTGCATTTTGCATGACTTACAGCGCTCTCACCATATGCAGCACAAATCATTTCGGTGGCTTCAGCAGCGTTTTTCTTAAGATGAAACGCGAAGTGGATAGAAAATCGAATATGCTCTTTTATGATTGCCATCGTGAACACAGCTAATTATTGAGGTTATGTGCATCAAACGCCAAATCGCATGATGTTTCGAAAGACCAAATGTCATTGCTTTAAAGCCGCAAGACGGCAGACTAATACGTTACATGTAAACGGTGATTTGCGACCTGTGAAATCTAAAGCTGAGAACTTATTTATACTCCTATTATATTTTGTTTTATTCGTATTTGGATTTATTCTATTTTTGTTTGATATTTTTATTAAGCTGCATAATACAAAAGTAACAATTAAACAAGTAGTTAACTAGAGAACATAGTATAGTGAGTAGACAGTGGAAGATCAATAGCACTACTAGGAGTATGTACTTTTTTGTGGTCATTTTTATCTCTTTAAACTAAATTAATTACATAACCACAAAAAATCATCACTATTATTTTCGTTTTGTAGTTTTCTTTTAACTGGCTACTAAATTTTATGAACAGTTACTGAATACCGTGACTTTTTCTTTAATTCTGCTACAACATCCTTTGTCATCCACATCCAGTTTTCTTTTTTCAACATTGTAATTATTGCTGCTTTTAACAGTAATTTTTATTTTATCGTGTCTAGTTGATCTCTCTTAGACTAGAGGTTACTTATTTTGCTTAACTTTCAACATTAAGCTACCACAGAATTGTTCAATGGCTATTATAATTTGCAGTTATAATTAGAGCACCAATAACAATTTTGGAGCCTAAATCAACTTAAAAATTTTACTTCGTCTTCTGTAAGTAAAAAAATACGAGGTTTAAATGATTAAATGAAGTAATGTCGGACGATTATAAAAGTTAGCAGTGGCAAAAGCGATGTTGCACGACAACAATGACATTTTAGGTCCCACTGTATAGTGAAGGACACCGTGGATTATTGTAGCAATAGAAACCATTGAAATAAATTAACTATTTGTGCGCAAGAAGAGAACATTACTTTTGTACCATTGCAAGTTCACTCGAGTTTCAAAAATGCGTGTGATAAGTTGAACTGTACTCGCTGCTTTAGAACAGCAAAAAATTGCTATGGCAGACTTCAAAATTGCAATTTACCTCAGCCAATTGACCCTATTCTAGACACGACCTTCTAGTACTGAATGATGATGTTACGTTTCAAAGAAAAGATTGTAATTGAAGAACCACCTAAAAGTTTAAATATTGTGTAGAAAACTTTAAGTCGCATTCTTTAAGTTGCACTGCTTGGTCTCCTTTAAAGTGAGCTCTTTTGAGTCTAGTGGCAACATTTAATAAAAAATACATTTTGTATAACTACAAGCAATGAAATATAAACTAAAAATAAGCAAATTAAAGTGTAGAACCTGTTGCAAATCATTTTTAGAGCTTTTTCACCTGAGCAAATAATCACACTTTAATTTGGAAATTTACTAAAGCTTTGCATTACTCTATTCGTATGTATGTATATCAATTAACAGATGGTGCAAAAATTGAAGAAATAAAAATGGGAAATCTTTCAGAACCTGCGAAATACTTCCTGTTTGTATCTAGTCCACTACCTGTGGAATAGCGTAAATGATAAGAAATTTGGTTTTATATTTTTCATAACTTGTAGTGTAGGGTTATATAATTATTTTCACATTTTAATTTGAACGAGAACTAGAAAGGTTAAGCTACATGAAAGGAAACGCCGTTTCAGGTCTCTCTCTGTTTAGTAGAAATCGCAGTTTCGCTAATTAATTGCCACAACAAATAAAACAAGCGTCTGCTTGGTTTATTGTTTAAGAAAATCACGTAACTGCCGTTGGATATTTGAAATAAGCGACATGGCATCTTAAATTAATGGGAACTTGCATCCTTTCCAATGTTCCTGAATCCAAATGAATTCCTTTGTCGGCTTCGTTATTTATTGTTGTGATTTCATTAGGTTGTTTAGGATGTTTGAATAAATTGAACACGTCTTTGAATGCCTCTTCGAATTATTTCCTGGCGAAAAATGTCTCACATGAAACGTTGCAGAGAAACGAGTTTGTTAAAAGTCGGGGGCAGCTCTGGCGAGCTTCTTTTAATTGAAAAGGCTGTTTCTAATCAATTCTATTGCATAATTAAGCAGTCCAAGTCATCAGCTTTTTTTTCGCACAAATTAATGCAATTTATTGCCGATGTTTTGTAAATTATGAACTACCGACTGGCTGCTTAATTTATTCATAACTTTATATTAGTCCAAGTTTTACGACGTGTCATTTTATGTAATATATTTTGTGCCTACAATGTTGTAACGGAGCTGTAAATTCCCAAATAGGGCGGTGTTATCGTGGCGCCATGTTAACGATGATACAAAACAAAGTTTTAAGTAAGTCCTCCACTTAAAACTGTACCGTACGAATAAAATGTTGCTCAGTTGAATAAGGCAGCGCACCTGTCCACTCCACTTCTTGATTGTTCTCGAGGTCGGCCTTTACGTTGGCCCCTTTGACCGAGTTCCTACGCAACAAGTTTCGGGGCTTAATTCCTGCTGTCTCATTGTATTTTATTCGGCGCCTGATCGTTATTTTGTGTTGCCATCTACAATGTCACTGTAGGCGTACTTGCAAATGAAAAATTAGCAGTTGCAGATCAAACTCATGGACAGATAAATATTTATCGGCATACATACACATAATATGCCCATAAATACTGTCACACACTGATAGAACGACTAAATGAAACAATCAACTGTTTTTGCATAATATTTTCAGAATTTATTAAATGTTTATGAGTAAGTATAATTGCACGTTGAAAAAGTGTTGACTGCGTCTGTTAGACTTGCTTTAAAAAATCAACATTAAGGTATCTTTTTGAGCAAACTATGTCCTCTAAAGTCTAATATATGGAGATATCGGCTACCAGAAGGTCAATCCTCTGTTAGAAATCGAGGCACATTGCTGCTCATTCAAGTTTAAGTTGTTCGTACTTTGTGTGCGAGTGTGGAGTCTAGCTAAAAGACTCAAGGCTCATCTCAAAAAAGCTTGTGATTCAAAGGCTTTACTACACCTTCCAAAACATACTGTTGATACACAACGGCAGAAGTTTTAACCCCCTTTTTACTCAAATAAAAATCCGTCGCTCTACCATAACAGACTCTCTATCAAACCATTACAAATGATGGATGATGGCTTCTTTGAACCATTAGCACTAGTTCTTTCTCCTACCTTTCTTTAAAGCATCTGTCAGAAAATGTCTCGTATGTCTTTTATATTTACTTAATTACTATGGTAATATGTATACCTATATACTTATACTAATTAATGTAGTATCGATATATTACTAAAATCTAAAGGATAAGTCGAACGGGTGTATTCTTTTGGGTTGTTTAACTTGTTCACTGTTGTCTAAGAGATTGACTGCCAACGGATTGGGATGCACTTCTAGTTTATGTAGATGATTTTTAGTGAACTTTATAATTTATTCTTTGACTGAGGGCACTTTTAGATCGTTGAGGATCAGCATTTGGGACGTTGGTTATTAATCTCAAGATTTTTGATTGGTACGTCTCCAGGGGGTAATGTTGGATTTAGCGGCGGTTCCCCAAGGCTGAATCCCAAAGCATTCCCCCAAATGCGACTTTAGTATGGTGTAATATGGATGTTGTAATTTTTATTTGAGTTTCAATAAAAGTCCCTCTTGTCAAACCTTATCAAAGGCCTGGCTCACGTTTAGGAACTGCAACCGCACTGCAATATTTTATCTTGCAAATGTGTTATTTATGACTTCTACAATTCTGTGTACTTGTTCTAGGATAAAGTGTTTTTTTCTAAAGCCGAACTGGTGGTCAGGAAATAGGTTTTCTTGTGGGCGTGTCATTAAAATTCTTTTCAGCAGTAGTTTTTCCAGTAGCTTTGATAATACTGATAAAATGTTGATGGGTCTATAAAAAAATTGATGTTGTTTGGGGGTTGATCTGGTTTTTGTGTTAATATTATTTGGGCGCCTTTCCATTGTGTAGGAAAAAACCCAGATATGAACATGGAGTTATATATGGTGGGCAGCATTGTCCTCCCTATTTTTGGAAGCTCTTTTGCTAGTAATGATGTCCCACCCTGGTGCCTCGTGTGCTTTTAGTAATTTAATCATTTTTGTGATTTCTTCCACTTTAAATTGCTTTATTGGGAGCGAGAGTTGATAAAGGGCTTCCAGACATTCTGTTATGTCATCATCTTCTTCAGGTCTTCTTGTTATTAGGATTGGTTGGAAGACATTTTGCAAGAATAGGAGTAGAAACTGAGTCAAAATCTTAAGTTTTTTCTTTATTATTGCGCACTCATGAGCCATCCGCTTTGCGTATAGGAGGAGCTTGTTGATTTGGCTGTTGAAAGGACTTTGTTGCCTTCCAGAGCGAGAAGTCTGTATTTTTTGATAATCAATTTGATAATTCATTCAAAAACTATTCCTATTACAATATATAAAATAATAAATAGAATCTTGCTTAAAATATATGTAACATTGTACCTGAACTAAGTAATCTTGTGTTTCAGACGAGAAGAGCTAACATAAAGACTAAATAATCAAAAAAAAGTAAAAAGCATAAGTTAAACTATAGTTTATGTGTAGGTAAACAATGTCTTAATTTAAATAACTATTAACTAATGTAAATAAAATAAAATACATATAATTATGTAATACAAAATACAAATTACGTTTATTTTAACACTATTAGTAATTTTTCTGTATCTTCGTAGGACATGATTTGCAGTGTTTCTTGAAGGTTTTTCTTACAATTAATATAATTGAGAAGATAGAAATTTGCTATTGCATTTAGTTTATTGTACAAAAATGGCCCTGGAAACATAAAATTTGGATGTACAAACAAAGTTTGTTATTGTTTTTTAAGGTCAAACAATATTTTTTTTGTATTTTATTAGTCAATTCAGTGCTATAGGAAAGGGCTGCGTGCTACTTTAATACTATGCTAATTATAATAACTGTCAAACTGTTAATACTTTACATGATTTATAGAGGCTGTAGTGGGAAAAAGGAAAGGGTGATATGTAGACATTTTGAGAATAACTCTCAGCTCTCTCGATAGTTATTAACAATGTTTTACCCGCCCCACCCCATGTGCTAATACAATATGTTAGTAGATATTGGCATAAAGCGAAGTAGACTAGCCTAATAATTTTTGTGTCTCCAATATAGCGTAGCCTTTTGAAGACAAATGTCAACTTACGAGTTCCATTACACAAAACTTCTACATGATATTTGAATGAAAGAGTTTCATTTAATATAATACCCGGGTATTTTATTTTACTTGCAATATTAATAGCGGAACACGCACATTGGTTATCAGAAAACTTAATATAATTTGCCTTATCTGCATTAAGTGTAAGTAAATTAAGCCGAAGCCATTTACTAACGATATTGAATCTATGATCTAGCTTTATATTACAAAGGTCATTAATGTAAATCAAATACAGGGTAGGTCCCAAAATACTTCTTTGGGGAACTGCCAGTAAAATATTCTTCTGATCAGTGCTAATAACATCGCCTGTCCTAACGCATTGGGTACGTTCTTTTAGATAGCTTGTAAATAGCTTTAGCTGGATACCTCTTATACCTATAGTTTCAAACTTACGCAATGGAAAAGGGATAAAAACTGAGTCAAAGCTTTAGCGAGGTTCAGGGAGATTCCTAATGTGTGGTAATCTTTAACAAGTTTCTGTGCTATATAGCCAGTCAGATGATGTACGGCATCGGCAGTTGATACTTTTGACCTAAACTGCGTCTTAGACAAAATCGATTTGTTCTCCAAATATTTGACTAACCTTGTGTTTATAATTTTTTCTAGTATTATAGACAAAGAAGGCAGTAAGGAAATAGGTCTATAGTTTAATCACTTGATTTTTGCTACCAGATTTATACACAGGAACAACAGCTTTATTTCAGGCACTTGGGAAATTGTATCATCTGAAGCTGATAGCCCTTCTACGTATATAGAAAAGTTATCATTTTTGAGAGTCCCTATCAGTGCCTTAAGCTTCTTTTGTCCTCTGGGTATCTACTCCGTTGCCATATTTTTTAAATTATCGTTTTTGGACTATTTTTTAAGATAATGGGGAATTCTTGTTTAACTGGTTTGATCACGAGGTTTGGCGACGCTTCCCATGCTGCTTCTTGTATTATTTTAACGAGATTTTCAGCTTCCGATTTCGTTACTTATTTTGAGTAGTACCTTCAGGTTTATTTTTTCCTCGATTTGTTTCTGAAGAGGTTACGGTGGCTATCACCGGGGTATGGTCAGACGACAGATCTAATTCCTTCGCGAGATTCGTTTGGTCACCAAGAAGTTTAGAAAATGAAGGATTTTTGCAGGGTCTGTTGGCCAATACGTTGGCTCATATGTAGTATATATACGTACATATTGCATCTCCTGAAACATAATCTTCTGCTTATGAAAAGGATTTCTGACTGTCTGGACAGTCTAAACTAACCGTGGTCTTCCAGATCTTGGATAATTCTTAACACCTCCACTCTCATTAAATAATTTTATAGCCCTATGCACAGATGTACGGCTAATGCAGGGAGCATGCATGGTATTCGAGGTTACCCTTTTTTCACACACTTATGCAGTTTTGTTACCGCAATACAGTTGTATTTCTCACCCCATTCCATTAGTAAATATCCAAACTTAACAGGAATATAACTTACAACTTTAAGACTTGGCAATTGAATTATATTTTGTAACATGGAATATTAAGTAGTAGAAATATTGGTTTCTATTTGTATTAAAGAAATTTCAGTATACGTGGGTATTTTAAAACATTTTAACAGTTTATTGTTTGATGCGTATAAGCTAATAAATATATACCAAAACAGATAATTAATATTTAATGTGTGTGAGAAAATAAAATAAAAAATTTGACCTTAGCGTATAAACAAATATTTAGTATGGCCCATTTAAGTTTAATGCATAAAATTTGAATTTTGAAACGAGTATTGTTACGTCTTCTCGAATAAGCAGTAATATCTTTTAAAAATCAAAAATATATACTACAAAGGGGTTCGAAATCCATTTTGTGTACTGATTAAGTTTATAACCAGGGAATCGAGAGCCAACGTCTAGCCCAGGGAAAGTTTTTTATCAATGTGGTGAACATATAAGGTCTATGCCGAAAACATCCTGCCAATGTTACTATAATGAACGTAACTTAGCAACTGATGAGATTGGATTGTAATGCGCATGCGTTAATGAGGACAACTTTACCATCCGGGTCAGTTGAAAGTAGACGCCGGTGAATGAAATTTTGTGCGAAGCTAGAACATTTATCCGTAGAAACTATTTCGATGATCTAAATGCTATTGATAACGATATAACGAGTGCAGCACGAACAAAGGCATGCTACAAAACGATTAGAAAATCTGTTAAAAGTTATCCATCTTCAGAAAGGCTGCAATTAATAAGAAGCCATCCCTGACAGTTCGAGATTAAAAAGTGAACTGGGGGTTTCCAAAAATTAAAGTGTGTGAAATTGAGAACGAAGATCTTACCATAAAAGTTGTCGTAGCAAAATTTATTTTGCGTCTACTATTCTTAGAGCAAAAGGAAGCTGCAATTGCTAATGATTTGTTTCAGATTGTTATTGAATTAGATTTCTTCAAAAAATGCATAACCAGAAATAAAACGTGGTTATATAGTTATGATCCGGATATAAAAGATTAACGATCCGAATAAAAGTCTCCTAATTCTCTACGTCCAAAGAAGTATGTGAGATTGCAAATATATTGGAGCGTGCTCGCGCTTTTAAAAATTACGGGCTCGGTTAATCCTGTTCCTTTTATTTTCTTTTGACGGACCTGTATTTAACAAACTACTTATAATACAATATTTAATTTTTATTTATGCAATACAAAAGTTTCATGCAAGAGTTTTTTTTTAATCTAAAAATTATAAAATACCAACTAAGACTAAGAAAGCTTGAGTTTTGGGTAATCATAAAACTAGTTGGCACCAGAATCGTAGTTGTGAGAAATATAGTAAGTTGTCCTATTCGTGCAATCCTCATAGGACCATATTTTTTTTTAACAAAACCATTAAGTACAATATTGTGACAAACAAAAGTATTATTTCTCAGAATCATTAGATTATACCAAAACCTTTCTGTAATGATCTTTGGTCTTTTTAAATTTGTAGGTGTTCTGTTCTTAATATTTTCTGCTGTACTTGCAAGATCTGGTAGTTTTATTGTTCTTTATAGTCTCTATAGTTTCTTTATAGTTTCTGTGTAGTCGATTTTGGTTTTGTACCTTTAGAAAGATGATGAACAAGTTCGAGAGATTGTTGGAAATTAATAATAAAATCGCAGGTACTTTTTAATTATATTACGCAAAGAATGTACAAGATTGACCAATTTCAGATATATTAGCAAGCTAAAAAGACAGTAACCCAAAGAAAGAAATCGCAAGCAGACAAGTTTGGTGAGCGTGAGGACCGAAGAACATTGTTGAAACACAAGATTATGTTGATAAAACGTTTCTTGAACAACTGGATTCAAAACCTTTGCTATGTGATCTGTGGCTCCATTTTGTTGGAACCACATTTTTTTTATTGTTGAGCGCAAACGTAGAAGTGCCATAAAGTTACTGTTGCTGTAACCATTCTTTTTCAAAAAAGTAAGATCTATCTATTTCTACTTTGAAACACGCACTAATCTGTAGCTTTCGCATCATGGAGAGCCGTCTGGTGTAATTGTCGTGGGTGTGCTGCTGACCAAGATCGACAATTTTGCTTATTAACATAACCATCTAAATGGAAATGTGCCTCGAATAATTACTTTATTATAAGCAACAATTTTAAGCATTCTTTCACAAAATAACCTTGAAACAGCTTGTAAATAACCATGATTTTGTAATGTTGGAATTTCAACTCGACATGGGGAATGCGATGTAGCGAGCGGCGTGACAGACTCAAAATTGAAGCAACAGAAAGACATTAAACGGCAACATTCAAAAAACATTTCTTTTTGCGCCACTCTCTACTTATAAAAGTAATTGCTTGCGACTTGTTTGGCAGACTAAAAATAATATGTCATAAATTGTAATTAATTTTAGTGTTATTTTAAATCAAGGGCCTTGAAAATCAAGAGAATCTTTTGAATGGAGTCAGTGAGAAGAATATGTTAAGAAACATAATATTATGATACCATTTTCTTTATCAAAAATAATAGTTTTCATTGTCAAGTGAAAGTTGGGATAATCGAAAGGCAATAATACAGAAAATCTGTAGGATTTATATACGAGAGATATAAAATGTTTTATAAAGTTATAAAATTTATAATTTGAAAACAACAATCTATTCTAAGGATCCAACTCTTACAAAAGGATTATTCTCTCAAAAAATGTATACACTGCTATGGTATAGACTTGCCTGCAGATTTTATACCAACATGACACTTGATAAATTTCACCAACTTGTTTCGTCCCATTTCATGATGAAATCTTTTCAGTTTTATTTAGGTCTCCACCATATGCTATAATAATTTTTTTTGTCTAGTAGAGCAGCTAGTTTGTCAGGAATAATTGTAAAGCGAGCTCATACAAATAAGACACTTAGATTACTATCAGCAAGAGGGACAACTTGTTTTAATATATGTAATCAAAATTCCAGGCTTAACAGATTTATATATCACCGAACGTAGCAAACATTTAGTTGATTTAGTTATTGATAGTATTTACCATAAATATATCTCTTTAAGAAAATCATTGACGAAAAGCTTTCGCTGAATGATTTCCTTAAATAAAAGTAAAGATATCAAAAAAACTCTTGAAAATTTAACACACATAATACAAGAAGCAGCCCATAAAGTGATCCCATCAACAAAATTGTACAAAAACATGAGATTATCCCGCAACAATTCTCAACAAACTTTCTAAGAAACGAAAACTGTGGAAAGAATGCCAAACTAAGCGAAACCCAAGTGAATAAAAAAGACACAACAAAGCAGACAAAGATCTAAAAAGTATTATAAAAAAGTATACAAAAATGAAATATTAATTGATTATTTGGATGGCTTTAGACAAACTGAAGGTAGTGATTACGCGACAAAACAACTTAAGCAACTTAAATGTATACGATGCAGTTAAAGAAGAAATTGATCGTTATCTTAAAGCAACATTACAGATTAAAAAGGCACCCCCTACTTTTCAATAGTAGGATATGTATTGAAAGAACTATCCAAGAAGGGGACTAAAATGATGATTCATGGAGGCTTACAAGTCTTTTACCAATGAATTCAAACCTTTTTTAAAAATTATTGCTTATAAGACTCATCTGTACTAATAGATAATTAACTAACACTAGATTAGTAATTTAGTGTTAGGGAACACCATTTCACAATAGAACAAGTCCACCTTATAGCTCTTAAAAAATTTTTTACAGCTCTCTTTATTTAGGTAAGCCGGGCTTTCAACAAGACACAAGATTCTCTTCTACAAACTAAAACAGCACCTAACATAAGAACTAAAAGCTAAATCTATAGGTAAACTAAAATCTATAGGTAAGTTTTCTTTCTATTGAAGTATACAATAAAGTGATGAAGTTAAACACTAAGGTGAAGATTTACCTGGCAAAATTACATTTGAAAAAAACGTAAACAACTAAATTGGAAACTCAGTAAGCGCTATCGACTGCTTGGTCAGAATTTCCAGCGTTAATTAATGCTACTTGAAGCAAATTATAGAGTAATTTTGGCAAAAAAAATATTATCACTTACGTTTAGTCTATGGGTTTGTAGGCGCTATTCTTCCGTTCTCCCTAAAAGTATTAATCGGATATGGCACGTCCTGTTAAGACACATTTTAAATGTTATATAAAACTCTACTTTGCAAGCTCAAATTACATATTTTATATATAATTATCTTAATATGTTATTCTTCTGCATATACACACACTCGATTTATTTATTAGCCTTCTCTGGGTTGTCAAGCAAGTGGAAGTACATGACATTCTGAGTTTTTGTCAACAATTTTCATTTTTTAATTACTTAGAAAACAGGGTTGGTTTGGATTTTATTTTTATTGGATAAATACTATTTTGGAGTTGATCCTATAAATATAAATAAATTATGGGGTCGTTGAAGTCAATCTGGAATTGTTTTAAGTTGAATTACGGGAAAGCCGAAAGGCCGTTTTATGCGCATACACAATCCTCTTTTAACTAACGCAATAAGTCAGTTTCACATAATTAACAACCTACATTGTCGACAAAATGAGTCGAGTATATAAGGTCTGTCCGAAAAGTAATACGCCCATTTTTGTTTTAAGAAATTTATTGAACCGATTCGTACAATTAATATTCTTCGAAATACATCCCCCCTGCTTCAACACATTCCATGCTTTATATGCGTCCTGGAAGTCCTTCACTGGGATGTCCTTTAGTAACCTCGTCTTAGCTGCCTTGATGTTCTCCAGGGTTACCAAACGCTGGCCTTTGAAAATTTTTTTAATCTTCGGGAACAAAAAGAAGTCGGACGGGGCCACACCAGAGCTGTAACAGTTCTTGACACACTTCCATTCGATTGTTCTTTTGGTCATCGGTGAGCACTCCCAGGACAAGTTTGGCACGCACCTTCCGCATTTGAAAGTTTTTCTTCACAATCTCGTGCACATTGGTTTTCGGAAAGTCAAGTATTTCTAACATTAGGCGGACACTCATTCTTTGATCAGAGTTCAACAATTCGGGCACTTTGTCAATCGAACTTCGCGACGGTGAGGGGCGACCTGATCGTTGTTCGTCGGCGACCTCCACACGACCCTCCTTGAACATTTTATGCCACCTCTTGCACTGTGAATATGACATGCAGTCCCCATCAAAAGCCTTCTGAAGCAACTCAAAAGTCTCCGACGGCGTCTTCTCAAGTTTGAAACAAAACTTTATCGCGTATCGCTGCTCGAGAGTTTGTTCCATCTTAATTTCGACAGAGCACTCACACAAGGGTTTACTGAGACTCTCCCCTACTCTTCCATGCAAGCGGTAGCGCTGTGCGACGGACAGTCGCGGCAGAAAAAAATAGGGCGCATTACTTTCCGGACAGACCTTGTACGACTGCAAATCTGCCTTCTCTCTGGCAAATTGGTGGCAGAAATTATTGCGCTACAAAAAAGTCTAAGGAAGAGGTAACTGCTGACAGACCACCTTATATCAAACGATCTAATCGCAAGAAAAATGACGAATTTGCCGCGAATAGAAAAAGATCGATCGGGATTCTGGGCGGGGCATGACTGACCTGGCAAAAGAAATAGGCGTGGTGAGCTCGGCGGTCAGTCAGCAGTGCACCAGGACCTGCACTACAAGTCTTTCATTCTGCCAACTGTTGACAGAAAGACAAGATGAACGCGTAATTAAATTTTTTTAAACTGCTAGCTTCTTGAGATTTTTTTCGGATGAAGCAGTCGAGACGAAGGTCATTGACAGGCACCATAGCATCAAGGACAACCTAAGGACAAGCAGAAAGTTGTATTGGCCTGAAGCAGATGTAGGTTCCAGCTTGAGAAGGTCGCGGCCGCTTATAGGGATTACATTGAATAATATAATTCTCGGTACTATTTTAATTGCGTTTTCTTGTATTTTAATGTTACTTTCGTTGTTTACTTTTCGGATTTACCTAGACCACCTTGCATATAATTCAAATCCAGAAAGCAATTTACAAGCTAAAAACGTATTATATGTGAACTTTCAGTGCCTTTAAAAGTTGTAACTCTTTCTTGTTATAGTTATTGTTTATAATAATATGCCATTACTTTCTTCGCAATTTTAAAGCTGCAAAATTTTACTAAATGCATATTTTGATAGTAAGTACAGAAAATCGCACTTAGTTTATTACTCTCCCCAGGGCTCCAGGAATTTTCTAATCTTGCAGGAAAGACATTTACGGCCTTCCAAATTAACAGCACTCTAGGCCCTAAAAAGTTTACTGCCAGTATCTCACCGATTGTAGAATACCGAGCGGTTTTTCGATCTGCTCGCTACTTTTTATTGCCCGGACTTTTACGGCCAGCAATTTCACGCATGCCCCCGAGCGAACGGATGTTTATGCCTACGAGGTTTTTATTGAATAATCTTTAATTAAAAAGCGCTAATGATAAACATTCGAATTTTATCTGCAGCAGGGAGCTCGATAAAATTCGATTAATTTAATAGTTTGGCATAACTGCGAAATGGCTGTGCTTTCCAGGAATTTAACCAAAAAAGTGCAGTATAATATCTCTTTTCGAGAAGGTGTTGATGCGGCTTAATCTCACAGGAAGTAGTTTATAATATCAGAACATTGACCGGTGTCAGCTGTGGAGAGAGAAATAAAAGTATCTTTGGAAAGTTGTCTCAAATAATGTCCTGCAAGGCGGTAAAAGTTTATTGACTCTTTTTATTAACTCCAAGAATACTTACAGTGTATCTTACAATGTATTAAGAGTCACTAAATGTTGTGGCAATTTAATCTAAAATCTATGGCTTACTATCACAACCTAATGAATGAATTTATAAAATTGGTTAAGATTGAATATTATCAAATCTATGTACGGGCATCTGCTAGGTGCAATGGTTTGATCCTTTTGACCATGCGACTTTTTAACTTATCACCTAAGATATCTGCTGCTAAAGTATTTGGGTGATTTGGTAGTATAATTCGCTAATTGTTGTTGAATTTCTTGATTACCTCTCTTATGGTAGGCAAATTTTTATGAATAATTTTATTCGGTATATCATAGTGCATTGACAATGGCACTTAGAATTTTTGACTTGAATCATTGTATAATAGTTCAGAGCGACAAAGAAAAGCCTGCTTTTAAATTTAGTGTCCAATTGTTTTTTTTTTATCAAATACGTTTCCTCCACGTAGATCAACAATCAAGATTACAAATTTTATGGTTTAGAAAAATTGGAAGATTTATTGCATTGTTTTGCCTCATTTTCAGGTTAGCTTGGTGATTTTGTTCATCCATCTGGTAGGTAATCGACCTCTGGATCTTTTTCCTTCTACCTTTCCTTGTATTACTAATTTTTTCATGTTGTCAGGTTCTTTCCTCATAATATGTCTAAAGTATCTTAGTGTCCTGAGTTTTTGCTGGACAGTCGTATTTTAATGTTAAACTCTTGGAGTATTGATATAATTATATGATGTTCTGTCCATCAGATGTTTAGCATTCTTTGCCAACATAACATTTCTGCGACATCAATTTTCTTCTTCTCTTTCTGTCTGAGGGTCCAGAATTCACTGCCGTATGTTAGTATAGGGAAGATTAAACATAGTATCAGTCTGCATTGTATTTTCTTCAATATGTTGTTGTCTTTCCATATTCTTGTTGATTTTTTCATAGCCGTTCTAATAATTTCACATCTCTTCCTGATTTTTTTCCTCGGTTGAATCGTCATTTGTTATTAGTGACCCCAGGTATATATATTATTGTACTATTGTTTATTTGTTGTATGTCGGGTCTATTGTTATGTGGTCTATCTATAATCAAGATATGTTTAGTTCCAGTCCTAATTTAGTGCTTTTTATTTCCACCCGTTCTATGATGTCTTGTAGTTCTTTTTCGTTGCTTGCGAGCAAAGCATCGGCGTATCTTAAGTTGTTTACTTTTTGTCCCTTGATTGAGCAACCACCTTCAAAGTTTTTTGTGACTCTTCTCATTATAAATACTCCATATATGTTAAAGAACTACGGCGATAGGATGCAGCCTTGCCTCACCCCACATTGTGGATGGAATTCGTCAAATAGAATTTCGTCCACTTTGCTATTTTTATATAAGCTGTTTATAAGAGATATTATATGTTAAAGTACTCCCATTTTGTCTAATACTTCCCATAATTTGTGTCATTTAACTTTATCGAATGCCTTACGATAGTAAATAAAGCAATGTATAGGGGGATGTTTAATTCCCTGGCTTTTTCTATTAGTTGCCTCAGTTTCATTATATGTGCCTCTCCCTGCTATGAAACCTGCTTGTTCCGCAGGTATTGTGGAATTTAGATAGGTTTTGAGTCTTTCATTAATTATGTGAAGGGGGATCTTGTTGGTGTGTGATATTAATGCAATTGTTCGGTAGTTTTCACATTTAATGATGATACCTTTTTTGTGGATCGTTATAAACAGCTCCGGTCCATTCTTTAGGCCATTGTTGAGTGTGACATATCTTGCTGCATAAGGTGTATAGCTCTTCAATTCCTATTTGGCCCACTGCTTTGATTATCTCAGATGTTATTCCATCTAGGCTGGGGGCTTTTCTTGGTCTCAGTTTGTTTATAGCAAATGCTATTTCGCTTCTTAATATATCGAGTTCTTCATTGTAACTGTCCATTGTGTACGTGATTTCTTGTTGGTTTAGATTTCCAGAGTATAATTGTTCAAAGTATTGTTTCCATATTTTTGTAATATCGTGTATGTCTGTTTTTGTTTGCCCTTTTTGATCTTTGATCGCCCAGGTTTTAGGTGTGAAATCGCGCTTTAAAATTTTTATTTTTCAAAAGAGGTCTGCAGGTTGATTTGTGATTGCATGGTTTTCGATTTCTTTACATATCTCAGATTAGTAGTTGTTTTTGACTTGTTTGCATCTCCTTTTTATTTCATGGTTTAGTCTTTGGCAGTTATTCTTGCCTTCGTCTCTATGTAATCCGGTTTTTGTTGTTTTTTAGGTTCTTCTATTAGTTTGACCATGTTGTCGGATATCCATTGTTTTCGTCTGGGTTGCGCTTTGGTTATGTTTGTATTGGCTGTTCTTAATGTCGTGCCATATTTGTTCGGTGGGTGAGTTGGTATTATATTTTGGCTCACTTTGTATTAATTGATTAAAAAGTTGGTCTTTGTTTTCTATCCTTAAAATTTCTTATGTTGCTATTCAGTAACATTTCTGAGTTTAATCGTATGGTTGCTATTAGTAGTTGGAGGTCTGAGCCGCATATTGCACCTGGATATGTTTTTGCGTTGATGCAGGAGAACCTCCATCATTTTTTTGTTAAAAAATAGTCAATCTGGTTTCTTGTTCTATATCTAGGGCTTTTCCATATGATAATTAAATACAGTGTTCATAATAGTATAGCCGTTTCCCGTTGCGAATTCTAGTAAACTTTCTTCTCTGTCGTTTCTCTGTCCGATATCGAATGTGGTCGGTAGCATACTTCTCGCTGTTCAATCCGGACTTGCCAGCCGGGTCGCATGACGTTGCCCGAGGCAATTCTGTTTGTGACATCATCATGCGCAGTGGTTCTTATGAGAAGTAATGCAGTGGATTTCCTTGCCCTTCTGCATCGTAGTATTATAGCCGTGCCTAAAATACTTTTATATCGCCCACAATAATCTGTCAATAGACCGTTTCGAAGTCCATCTTGTGGAGCTCTATTTCAGTATTGATGGTTACTGCTGCCCTCCATCAGGCCTGTTGGTCCGCGGAAGATATTTTGTTTCCTTCCTACCCTTCATATCTGAAGTGCGTTTTCCTATCCATCACCAGGGACGCGCTCTCTAGGAGTTACAAGCTCCCCCGAGAGTCATTTAGTATAAAAGTTTTTAACTCTTGTCCACGTTTGGAAAATCGATTGGATTTTAGCAAGTCTTAATGTATGTTGAGTCATTAAGTCATTTTTGATATAACTGTGATTAAAGATTATTTTATAAATTCTGTCGTCATAATTTTTAGCTGTATGATATTATCCGTTTGTTGTGATAATGGTAGATTATTGTGAAGGTGCATAGTTTCTTTAAGCATTGGAACATAATACATTTTAGCCGTTTCGACTAGATAATTATTTCTCGGTGAGTTGTATCGCCGGCTGTTTGTTTTTTTCTTAAAGTAATGTACACTCTTTCTTGGTATTGTTTTTGAATAGCATAGTCGGTATAGCTGATTGGGTGATTTTTGTCACAGTTAATACATATTACAAATGTGGTTTTTTCTTATCTTTGATATTCGGTGTTCCAGGGATTTTCTATACGTTTTACATAGGGTAGAGTTCTGTTTCAAAAACTCTTTGTCTAGCCGGATCTCTAGCATTTTATACCATATGGTGGTACTTCCCTTTTGAGGTACGGAAGTTCAAATGCTATTTTTGTGTTCATTAAATATTATGTTATAAATTTATTTACTGGCTTTGCAGCCTGGAGCAATTTCAATATATGTGTACTTATTGAGGCTACGATAAAGAAGTGGTCTGGTAACATATGTAGGTTTGATTGTGCTTTGATAAATTTGCTACATTATTTATTTTTAGTTTATGTCACCTTGTTCCTTAATTTATTTTTTATATTATCTTCGTAACAACTATTTTATTGTCATCTAATAAAGGTTGGTACCAGTTTCATGTTTATGTAGGATTTAAGCATTTGTATTGGTTTGCTTGAACCATCTTATGGTTTTATCTACGATGCCTATTTTGCCACGTTTCTTGAATTCTACGATTTTCTATGCATCTTATGATAGTTTCTGATTTGAAGTTATGTTTTGGCGAGATTGTTTGATTTCAGGTAAATGCTATGGCATGAAGGTGTGAATAGTGCATGGGTGTGCCGAATTAATGGTACATTAAGTATATCTATTCTGGTCACAGCACTGAGATCTGAGAATGTGGCGTTTGAAAGATATAGTTATTTGGTGGAAACGACATTTTATATATAAATCTCTATATGTACCTTACTTATTCATTTAATTGTAATTGTATTGTTTAGTATGTATCACTTGAAATTTTGGATCGTTTGGTGCACGAAAAAATCCCTATGACACGAAATCTAAATGAAAGCTGTGGTCACTGGAGCATGTACAGATGTAACTAATATAGTTTGTTCCGTTTGAATACATGATACGAAATGGTGACGTTAATAAAGGTACATTTGAAATACAACACTGGGGCAGCAGTGATGCGCAAACGGCTTGAACTAATCATCAGACACGAACATTTAGTAGTAACAGCCGAAACTTCGTTTAATGACTTGATAATAACGGGTGACTCAGAATGGAATGCATATTTGTCCTTGAAATAGCGCGGGATATAATAGTGGGAAAGGAGCGGGCGGTTAGGTGCTGAGTAGTAGAGAGCATGGAATTTGTCAGTTGCAATGGAGCAGTTTCCGGAAGAGCAACGTGCCTTTTGTATGCGCAGTTATTGCGAAACCAACAATTACGTAACTGTATGTAAGTGTATTCGATATGGGCTTCATGACATACAGCAAGAGCCAAGTGCCAATTTAATAAAACTTTGGGTTCAAAAGTTCCAGCTTAGTGGTTCTACCGTGAATTCCAAACCTGTTGGTTGCCGGCGAACGGTGAGAACGCCAACATCGATCGCGTGCGCGCTAGCGTTCGTCAACATCCTCAAAGGTCGATCCGTAAATGCGCGGTGGCTTTGAATTTGAACCGGTCCAGCATTCAGAGAATTTTGCAACAAAAAACTTACGTTTTTATGCCTACAAGATTCAGTTAGTGCAAGCTCTGAAAGCAAGGAACTACCCGTTACGCCTCGCATTTGAGCGCGAGGTGCTTTTGCAGTTTGAAAACTTTGATGACATTTTGTTTAGTGATGAAGCCCATTTTCACTTATACGAGTACGTTAACCGTCAAAATATGCGGTATTGATCAGAAAACAACCCTCGGGAAAAATATCAGGAACATCTCCATAACCACAAAGTCACCGTTTTGACTGCAATTCCTTCAAAGGGCATTATTGACTCGCATTTTTTTAAAGATAACCATGGGCGCGTACTTACTGTCAATTCTGAAAGATACAACGTCATGATTCGCAATTTCTTTAGTCCGGTTCTTCAAGAATTGGAGGGATGTGGCCCTACAGCATGGTCCAGCAAGATGGGGCCACAAGTCGCACAACACGCGCGGCATTAGATGCAATTAGAGAATTGTTTCCGAACCGGCTTATTTCGCGTAGAGGTGACATTAGTTGGTCACCACGGAGTTTTGACCTGGCTCCACCTAATTTTTTCCTGTGGAGATATCTGAAACATCGAGTTTACATGAATCCTCCGACATATATCATGAAAAGTTACTATGTCCCGTTGTTTTGAAATATGAATCCCATTCTGAATCACCCTTTATAATCACTGCTTGTAAAATGAACATTTTGTTAAAGTTTCTTACTTGTTAAATTTATATCTGAATGATTTATTTCCTTATGTTATCTTTTCTAGATAAATAATATGATTTTATTATTATTTTTCTATGCCTATCTTTTTTATTATTTGCTTACAGCTTACAAAATATTGTGTTTAGTTGTTATTGCTGTTGTTTCCTATTTATTGATCTTCTTTTTTGAATTTTCCTTATTTATTAATGAATTTTCACAAATAGAAAATCATGCAACATACAAATCTGTGTGAAATTTCCGATCACTTATATCAACTTTGAATTTACATGTTTTAATTTTTTACTTTGCTGCCCCAGCAAGTATGAAAGAGATAAAATTTGTTTTTAAGAAAAGTGTAAATGTGTAATTATTGTGGGAAAAGTACTTTAGCTTTCTAATAATGGCCTTATTCTTTAAAATTTAATTTTCTTTTTTAGGGTTATGTTGTTTACATTCTTTTTGGTCCTTTTTTTGTTTCCATTAGGACACTAATTTGTTATTATATTTATCTGTTATTAACCCTTCTTCTGGTAGTATTTTTTCTTTTAGATAATTGTATCTTTAATTTTTTCATTACTTATTTTGCTTATTCTGTTATATATAGCACCTTTTTGAATTTTTTATTTCCTCACTTGCATATGTGGTAATACCTTTGTGTGATAGGACTACATATATAATATTTTATATTGCAATAACAATTGTCTATCTATTGTTTTTTGCTTTTTAATTTGAAAGCTATTTATGAAAGAAGTGTTCCTTCTTTCTGTTTCACTAAAATGCGGATTGCCATCTAGGCACCTTTTATTTTTTTATTTGTCATTCTCATTAATAAAGGAATTATTATTGTTATAAATTATTAGACCTTAAAAGGGCCACTCTTTTTAGGAGAATTTATAACTCAGCTGTTCGTTCTCGGCTTGTTCTTGTTTATAGCTACCTACAGCTATCTTCTTTAGCTCTCACGTCTATAGAAACTTTTATATTATTTATTTTTTTGACCACAAAATTTTGATGTCTTATATCTATGTAGCATAAATGAGATTTTTAATAGGCCGGATAAGAGTATTCCAATTATTGTGGATAGGAAAGTTATCCTGTTGGTCGTAAAGAGTAAGTTCTCCATGGAAAGGTATTTGTAATAAATATATTTTGTCAGAAAATTTTAGTCTTGATAACTTTTGTTATATTTTTATTAAATATAATTTTCATATCGCCCAAAAAGCACCGGACACTAGAATAGCACCATCATTGTTCAAAGTTGCAGTAAAGACGAATTTGCTGGTGTAATTGCTAATCTCAGTTAATAAGAGAAGCATCTAAAGAAAAAGAACGAGCTTTTTAACACATATTGTCCCACAAGCACCGTATTCTCCAGATATGTCACCATGCAACTTTTTTCTTCTTAGCGGATTAAAAAAATTACTTTGTGGGACCCCATTTGACTCAGTTGAATTGACAGATCGAAAAAAGGAGGTAGAATATCGGTATTGTTCCTTTAAACAGTTTATGATACAGATCTAATCTCTTCAGATCCAAGGAATCATTATTCTTCTGTTGAGTTCTGACCTCGTATGTAACAATATTTTGATAGGTGAAGCTATGAATTTAAAGTAATTTTAAATTTATTAAATTGTTCAGCACTCATTCTGTCACTTTCAGTAAACAAAGCGCCGCAACGGAATGTGAATGAAAACACGGCATGCTCCGCTTGTTGACATAACGGCGATTGATCGTTTCTAAGATGAAACAGCAAACGTTTACATAAACGCAAAGCAGCGCTGGAAAACGCCTCGGCAAGTACAAAATAATTCCTCAAATTTGCATCCCACCGCGATCATCCGTTTACGCTCTGGGGGGACTTCGTGGCCACTTGCCCCCAACCTTCGCAAACCCATCCTGAATTGCCAACAGCTGAAAGCTGAGCCTGATTGCAGTCGTAAAATCGGCCGGAGCGGGCGCTAATCTTTATCGTTTACACAGCGGCGCAATTGCCACCGCGAATCCGAAATTAACCTGAAATTGCTTTTAAATGCTCGCCTGAAATGCAAGCGGCGTCAGTTTGCTCGCGAGGAATTCCAAATGTTGGCGACTCATCCCTTAAAGGACTGGAGGGTCGGGGGAGTGTATATTTGATTGCATAATTTTTTATCGAATTGTGCCGATAAAAATTTAGTTAAAAATGCAATACAGACAGTGCCAGTAGCAAAAAATGCTAAAAGATATCAAACTGACTTCTTTAATAATACAATTTGTTCCTTTTACCAATTGCTAGCTGTAACGTTTCTACAGAGGCGAGAGAGATGCCGATGCTCACAAAGAGATCTGTGAAATTTATAGTGTTGATGTCTTAACAGCACGCACTTGTAAGAAATGGTTTACCAAATTTCGTTCTGGTGACTTTTCAGTCAAATTGGATCGTCATATTTCAACAAATGAGATTGGAGAAAGACTCCAGGTTCATTCGTATTCGATGAAAAGTTAATATCTGGATTCCACGTGTATTGAAAGTAGTTCACATAACAATACATTAAGATCTGCGATTTGCACCTCAAACATAATGAAAGCGATTTATTTTTAAGAGGAATGACAACTGGTGATGAAATATTGATGGTTTGCAATAACATAAGTAAACGTATATCGTGAAATAAACTTGATGAACCACCACAAACTACATCTAAAGCTAAATTGCATAAAAAAAGATAATGCTGCCAATTTGGTGGGATTACAAAGACGTTGTATATTTTTTGAAAGAAACCAAACATTTAATTCAGATTGGTACTCTTAACAACTAATTAATTGAATAAAACAATCAAAGAAAAATCGTAAGGAATTGTGCTTCACTATGATAACGCTAGACCTCAGACATTCTTAGTAACTCATCAAAAAATATTGAAGCTTGATTGTGATTCATCTTATAGTTCCAACTTTGCACCATCAGATTATCATTATTTTGATCTTTGTAAAACTCTTTGAATGTTAGTGTTATGAAATTGCATGTGATTTAGTTTTTTTGTTGATAAAGAGCGTAGAATCATAAAGATGGCAAAGTTTATTGAACAACATGGAAAATTCATAGTTGGCTAAGACTCATTAAGTGTATAAATATAAAAGTAAGAATACCAATAGCAAATACTAAAATTTTATGCACAGAGCCCCAAGTAAAAATTGCCTAATAGGACATTTTCGCACTACAGCTATACTACTATAAAGTAACTGCTTCAAGTACGTCAAGGCACTAAGTAATTACCTATTTCATCTCATCGGATACCTTAGTTGTGTCTTCTGTACATTGCTCTTAAGTTATCCACGAAGGAAGAAAAAGTAAAAAAATTGAGATCAGAGAGTTTTGAAGATCATTCAATGCCCTTATTTCATGACGTTATTGTACATGGAAACGTTTTATTAAGGAATTTTATTTAATTTGTTTCATTGTGACTTATCTTGTTGCAAACGTAAATCCTTGTATTCAATGTCATTTTGGTACAACTTAGACTTGATAAAGCCGCAAATTTGTAATCTTACTCACACTAAACAATACATAAAAAAATTTCCCACTCTTTGAGGATTTTCAGCAGCTCAATAGCGACAGTTTTGAATTCTCACATAGATGTTCTAATAAATAAAAATTATTAACTGCAACATTTAAAATGTTGATTTTCACAAACTTCTTCACTTATAGCTAGAACTGTAACTGATTTGAGTGGGTGAAATGGGAATTTCTTATGAGCACTGTTTTATGAGTATTAGTTAGAATAGGGTACTGCACTTGCTCGTCGTTTTCAGGAATAATTTTTCTGGGGGTTTTCTCCTTAAAATAGAAATATTTTCTCTGAAATTTGTTAATATTCAAATGCTTTGTTTTTAAAAAATAACTACACAAAAAGGTAAGGTACTTTGCCATCCAGAATTCCAATACTATGAAATGGCTTCATGTTGGAAATACTCCTTTTCCAACGGTTTAATTACAGCCGCATTTAAAACTGTCAAATTTATTTGCGGCACCCTGTAATGAAAAACAATTCTTATAATATTGAATGTACATTATAAAAGTATACATATAAACGTATTAATAATTCTGTTTTCACCAATCGACAGGTGACCAAAAAGACCTAACTAGAGGGTTCTCAAATTTGGGAGACTGCTTCGCCATTTCGCTATGCGTTGCAAGCTTTGCAGGTTTATTATATAGCAACGCGGATTTACAAACCCAGACGATCTGTCCCCCACGTGCAACCCACTACCGTTAGAACCAAATGACCATCTGGATTATTTCTAATCTTAAGCAACCAACCATATAAAAGAATATGAGCGCCTAGATGGTAAGTCACCCGCGTGCGTCCAACTGCCGGCGGGGCCGAAAGTTTACAAAACTCCGTCCGACCACCTGGAGCACTCTCATTACTCGAATTGCAACCAGCTAAATGTGTCTTTCACATGTCTCCTCGTTAAAACAATTATAAAAATTCTTTTATTAGGTTGTCCAAAAATTTTCAAGCGTTTCTCCTTTTTTCGTCAATGTATTTAATAATTTTGAACAAAAACAACTTATAACAACTAATTGAAGTATTCTTTATCAACACTGGTCACTTCCTCCCACTTTTCCGGCAGTTTAATGATCCCATGACGGTAGAATTCGGCACCTTTCGAGTCAAAGGATTCTTCAAGCGATTCTCTCATTTCATCAATGTTTTTAAAACGTTTGCTTTTCAAAAAGTGTTACAACGAACAGAACAAATAACGGTCTGATAATGCCAAATCAGGAGAGTAAGCCGGATGATCAAAGCGGTACCAAGCAAGTTCGATGGTCCATTTCTCATCTCCTGTAATCAATCGACTGGCCAAGAACGGAGTTTCATTTTGACGATACAACAAAGTTTGACTGGCATTCACAGGTTTTGTTTTTTGAGCAGCAGACAACTCGTGTGGAACTTCTTCCAAACCTTACCAAACTCGTAAAGGATATCGTCAATAGTCTGAGCGCTGTAATCGAAATCATCGGCCAACATTCGGCATATCAATGACGGAGTCTCTTCAGTGGCTTCAAGAACGGCTTGACCATCAACTTTTTTTGGACGTCCAGCTCCTTGCTTGTGATCCAAGTTTTTATTGCCGGCTTTGAACTCTACAAAATGCGTTTCAGCCGTAGCTTTGGCAAGCGGTTTCAGCAGCATTTGGTTTTGAACTCAACTTGTACTCGTGTAGCATTAACAATATTTTTTGCTCACCCGTAAGCCCCACACTGAAACAAGTATACAAGTATTATGTATATATCAAAATGCACGGGAGATTGTAAGCTTTCAAATGATACCAAAATCATGCAATAACAATGCGGAAAATATGAAAAAAAGTGAGATGCGTGAAAATTTTTAGATAACCTAATAATACAATATAAGAATTAAAATTTACAAGCTTCTACTTTAGGCTTTCCTTTAATTATTTTGTAGAAAACTTGAAAATTCTACCCCTCAAATAATACCAAAGTATTCTAAGCATTTGCACATCTTAATTGAAATAATTCAGTTTGATTTTTTCTTGCAACTGTGCTCTGTGTCTTTCGATTATTTATATAGTTTATGTTAAAGAACAGAAGGTTTGCATTAAATACAGCTTTAAACTCAAGCAAAATGTACCAAATACTGACGGGTAATAAGACTTGAGTGCTTGAATCGTTCCAAAGGTAATACAACTTCAAGCACCATTACAAAGCGCGTAAAGTAACCTCGAAAGATAGAAAGGGGTACTAACTAAAATGCTTATAAGTTCCACAAGTGTGTTATAGCTATACCGATCAAAAATTTGCAGTTTATAATGTGTACTGTCTTTCCTTTATCATAAAATGCAAATTTTGTTGAAGAGACAATATTTTAATATAACAGAAGAAATTTCAGAGGAATTACAACAGATCTTACACTTTAATTGATTTGAGAAGGTTTTTCTATATCTGAAATTATATATCATATATAGGTATGATTCGTACCCATCTATTACTTTCACATATTTGTTCTAGTGTTTTCTATCATTTACTTTTAATCTTTCAATCTTTAATCCCGTTATTTCTAAGATCTTCTGTCACCTTTTGGGTCCATGTTTATCTTGTTCTCCCTTTTAATATTGAGAAAATTGTTTTGTCTGCACTATACGTGACCCAGCCATCTCACCCTTTGTTGTTTCATTTTTTTGACTATATTTTCTTCAGTTTCTTATTTTGACTTGAGGTTCATCCTATTCCTATATTTATTTCCTGCTCCTCTTACAAGTCTTAGTATCGTTCTCCATAATTTTCTCTCTGGTATTCTAAAGCCTTCTTTTTATTTCTTTCCGCACATACAATGTTGATATTTGTATTATTGTTTTATCTATATTTATTTTTATTTTCTTTCTAGTGTTTTACTTCTTAGTATCTTAATGTTCGCTTTGTTACCTGTCATTCTTTTCTTGATTTCTATAGCTTTATCTCCGTCACTTCATAATTGACTTGCAGGTATTTGAATTTATTCACCACTTCAAATTTGTATCCCTCCATTTCAATATTTTCTTTTTATGTTTGTAATTGTCTACCTATTCTCATTATTTTTGTTTTTTTATTACTGCTTGCACCAATATTTAATTAATTTTATTTGGATTTGAAATTAGGACTAACCATCTTTTGGCTCCCTCCTGTATGCGCGCTTTAGTTTTGTTTTGAGATAGCGGCGACCAATTGCCCGCGTGCGCGGTGCGTAAATATATATAAAAGCGGAGCGGCTCGGCTACGCCCTGGCCCTTCGCTCTTTCGCTCGTTCATTCGCTTCGCTTTGAATTTGAATTGTTATGGTTCAGAAAGCGGGTGATCGGCTTTAATTTTCCGTGTCCGATGCCGTTTTAACCGAGAATTTGCCGGCGTGTTTTGTTTGGCGGCAAGAGTTTCCACATCCCGGTAGCCGTTCTGTTAAGGTTGATTTTGTTGCGGAATTCGATATTATTCTCTTCCCGGAGATCGTTTTGTTGTCCGATTGCATTTCGGGAGTTGTAATTTTGCCGGTGAGAAAACTTAGTTCGGTTTCCGGCGAAGAACCAAGGAAAACTTAGTCGCAAACCCTGACACTAGCTGGAGGATCCACATAAGGAAAGACGCTTCTGTTCAGCTCCCCTGTGAAGATCGTAATAAATTGTCCTCTCTTTTCACTCACACCCTTATTTCCTCTTCCTGGATCCCCCAAGACCAACAGCACAGGAAACCGATTTCTATAGGAGAGCGCCGTTTTCAAAGGTGAGTTTTCAGCTTTGGCTTTTGATTAAAATTCCTTTGTTTAAATTTAAAATTACGATACATTCCACTTTTGGCTGTAACAATTACTGATTCTTAGTCCTATTTTTTCTTCTTTCTGTACTACCTCTCTTAGCACATTTTTCGCCACTATATATTTTGGCTACCATGTGTCCTTACGTATTGCAGTGTTAAGTTAAATAACGCCGTGGACAAAGTCTCTCTGTCTCATGCCTTTATTTATTTTGAATTCTTCTGTTTCTCCTTGTGTCTTTCGGCTCATTGTTGTTCTTTTTACTGTTATTATTATTAGTCTTCTCAGATTAGTACTTATTTCTATTTATTTTAATGCATTAATCAAATTCCTTCAGTGGGCGGAATTGAAGGCATGTTTAAAATCTATAAACAGAAGATCTATATCTAATTGATATTCGTGTGCTTTTTCTATTAGCTGCTTTACTATGTGTATCGCGTCTGTCGTTGATCTTTCTTTAGTAAATCCTTATTGATAGTGGCTTATTAAATTCTTTGTAATATCTATCAGTTTGTTTTATATTAGTAGTGTCATGGTTTTGTATGTAGCATTTAATAACGTCGATCATCTGTACTTCTTACATAATTGTTAGTTTTCTTTCTTATACATTGTAATTATTTGTCCAACTCCCCATTCATTATAAATGCTATAAAAACTATTGTTGAGAATAGAAAATTATTGAATTCTGATAACATTTGAATAGCATTTGGTATTTTAAAATACTGCACAATAATTTGTTAGTTGTCTCTATTAAGTAATATATAAATAAGAAAATGGCTGTTTCCATTTGCACTTTTACAACTACAATAATTTAGTTTCTTCCCGTAACCAAAAAGAATATCCTTGAAGCTCTATTCTGCCATAATTGCGTGCTGACGACTTCTCTGAAGTTCTTAATGCATAATGTTGCGTATATCTGAATGCTGTTACCTTCCTTATTGAATAAGCGCGGCATTTATTACATTTAAATTGAAAGCGGACTTAGGTTTGCATTAATGGAAAACCTGCTCGTGCTGTTGCCTTCTAAATTGAGTGTAGGGGCATTTTTTAACAACATAAGTTACATATTTTTTCAAATAACTTATAGGGACGATAAATAAATTTGTACCTACCTCACAAAAAATTTTATTTGATTTTTAAGAATCTTCATTTATTTACCACACATACTCTTTACAATCACATGTTATTTTAATACTTTTGTGTCCTACTTAGGGGGTTTCTATACATGGAGGTGTGGCTGATGAAGTAGGAGTGCGTAAACAGAATGTTAGGGGTGTGGCTAATGGGCTATAAAGCTTAAAGTATTCTTTGCTATTTTATGGCTCTAGTGACCAATAATTTAATAACACATACAGTGTTTTAATGATGCCAATTTATTATTACGTATTTTGCGTTTTTATAGTAAATTTTAAACTGTTTTGAATGCTTTAGTATTCAAAATCTAGTTTTAAAGGTCCATTCAACTCGAATATTTTAGTTTAAATAATAGTTTTCCAGGTATTTAGGAACGAGATAAATATTAATTCCATTTAAGGAAGAATCCTAATGAAGCTCACAAACCGGATCAGGACGGTTTCGCCAGGCATAAATTGCTTTTATAATTCTGCCTTTATAGCGCCTAATGTGACTAAATAGCTTTGCGGCTGATTTATGGGGTAGTTTCCAAATATTTGGAGAAGATTAGCTCTAAAAAATAATGTGCGAATTATAAGGTCACTACAGTCACAAGCATTTAGCTCCCTCGTAACTTTGAATTTTGAATGGCATTAACAAGAATAATTTTAACCTTTTAAGAATTGCTAATAAGCATAAGCCTGTTTTAAAAAAGTAAAGAATGTTTTAAGCAACTGGTACTGTAGAATATACAAAATAGACATGAACAGGGTTCATTAAAATTGCAGAATAATTTTTTAAATAGTCAAATGCTATGTAATAAGCTCGCGTTTAAATATATTTGTCACATTATTGGAATTTAAAATTAGATACAGCAATGTTTTTAAAAATAAACAAATCACCGTGATGCAAAGGTGCTTGGAGCTTGATTTCGACTTCACTTTTTCCAATACAAATGACAATACTTAAGAAATTGTTTGCTAAAGCTTTTCTTCGGATAGTAATTTTCTTCTACCTAAGTGTTTTCTTTGCCTACCAATGAGGTGAAAGTTTTCAAGTCATTTGGGGCATAATATTTCTACTTTTGTGATCAAAGCTTCGCCTTCTAAAATATTTTAAGAAGTGAAACTGCACTTTGTAGTATACCTGCTTGGGTTACAAACGCACAAGGAGATATTTACAATAAGTTTCACCAAAAACGAATAATTATTTATCATCGGATCGCGTGCCAGTGCTAGTAAACTTAAGTAGTAAGATCATTAATAAAGAATTATGTCCTTGTACGGCAACAAAATTAAAGCCAAAATTTTAGCAAAGTCTTAAAGATAAAGATAAAAAAGACTCAGATGAAGTAATACAGAACTTTGTTAAGTCTATCCAAGAAGCTCCATGGAAAGTTACGTCAAATTTAATAATCTATATAGCATAACACTTTATATAAAGAAATTAATTTTTGACAGATAAATTATAATTATTAATTATAACAGATTAACTCAAAAACTATATAATTCTACAAAATTGTTTTAGCTATTACATTACCAATCTTAAACAAGAAAGTCAACCAAAAAAAATTAAAGGTCACGAGTAAACGTATCATTCATACAAAAAAGTAATGGAGACTGAGCAAGATCAAACAAGAAGTCTGATGCATTTGCGGAACACCTATTAAATACTTTCTAAGTTTTCGAACCAACCGAAGCAGATGAAGCTATAAACAGGTATCTTAATGTTGCCTGCCAGTTCTTTTTACCTATTTAACCGTTTTCTCTACCGGAAATTTAATCAGAGCTAGGCAAAATAAAGCGCTAAGCTACGGCAAGCTGAAGATGCTTCTAAGAAAATTTATAGTACTGTTAACAACTATATATAGTTGGATAAGTATTTTTTACTATTCACTCTATAAAATTGCGCGTATACAATAACGGTATCTAAATTTGAAAAACTTTTAAAGGATGTGACTCCTTGTAATTGAATTAGTCTCCTACCCCCACTAGGTATTTGAAAAATTGTTTCTCAAAAGACTACTGGAAGTGCACCTGGCCCTATTTCAGTTCTAGTTTAGATAAAACCAGTATACAATACATTAAATATATGAGGATTAAATCAAACATAAATAAGCTTTGATTAGAAGACATACTGTACAGTTGACTTATGTCTGATATAATGGGTTACTATACAACTTAAAGAAAACTATTATCTTTTACTCAAGCCCTATTTAACACACAATTTTTGTCCAGCTAAATATAATAATTAAATCTCCCAGAAATATCATATTCAATTCGGCAACTTACAGGGAGGTATCCTTCGCCCTCTTCTTTAATGAATATTTACTGTTGACCTACCAGAAGGCCAAAATTGTACTACCACCATTTTTGCTGAAAATACTATCCCTTCTACGCATAATGATTTTATTATCGCGTCCAAAAATCTTCAACGTCACCTAAATTTAGTAAATGAATGGCTTGATAAATGAAAAATTACAATAAACCCAACTAAATTAGTATAAGTAACAGAGTATTTAGACTAAAACCTATATTAATGCAGAGACCATGCACTCAAAACCAAGTGTCAGAAGCTTAATTTAAAATTCAGATAAATGTATTGGCTTCTCGGAAGAAAAGCCAAATTATTCTTCATTAACCATCTCTCTACAAGACAATGATGAAACAAATCTGAGCTTATGATGTACAATTTTGGGGATATTCCAAACCAAAAAGGATCAAAACTATCTAAATTTTGTTTTTCAGCGTAATAGATATTATTTGATATTTACAATTTGATTTCTCGATACATGCTCTTAAACTAAATTACCAGATTTAAAATTGGTAGCACTAACAAATTAGTGAGGCCTTAAAATACTCGACAATCTCTGAACCCGCTCCTGGAAAATCGTCGCTGACTGCTTAAGTCCCATCAACTTTAAGTTACAAACGCATTTAAACGAAAATGCTGTTTTTTCTGTCTTCAATACTAATCCTAACTACTAAAGTTCCTAATTTGCACATATGCGACGACTATCCGAAGTTGGTGACAGAAACGTGATTTGATTGCAAAAGGCGGACGCGTGCCCACAAAGCTGTTAGATTTTCGCGACTTCAGAAGCGCCTGTAGCTAGCAACTCGCATCGGTGTAGCCGACTACGCTTCCCTGGCCGGACTGCGCAACAAGGTGTTCTAACTTTGAATCTCACCTTACCAATTTTACAATCAACTAGACCTGTGATCCTGGTTCCAGAATATCCCAAGAATTTCCAAGAACGCATTATTATTGATCCGGCTTTGTGTGAGTATTGTAACGTACATTTTAAACTCCGAGGACTACCTCCGAAGGCCACAAATTCATCGAAGGAAGCCACACAACGCCGCGTACCACCGGTACGGACAAGTGGGTTGTGCAATACTATTATCTGTCTTTGCTAAGCGGATACTATAGCGGCATAAACATGCTCCGATTCTCAAATTTTGGATTTAGAGTTGTACTACCAATTATTACAATGACAATAGCAATACGAGTTGCATTGTATATTGGACCTTCAACTTTTAGTCGATAAATAGAAAATATAGATAACCAGCTAGATGTTCTATACTGAGGGAATTTACGTTTTAGAAAGCCTACTCTCCAGGAAACAACCAGTAGAATGAGAAGTTATGAAAGGTCTAAATTTAACACAATGGTTTTAATGCAACGTATCTCAGAACTTTCTAGATCAAAACACCTGTCCCATTTGACTTATCTTATTAACAAATATGTTATTTTAAACATTTTATTCTTCCCTGTGCTATCATTTAAATAATCAAATCCTATCTATTTTGCGCACGTTTAACCAAAAATTTATCTTTTATTAGCTCAAATATTAAACTTGTGTTGGAACTTTCCAAAACTCTTTTCATTTTGCTAGTGCAAATATTAAGGCAATTAATTCTTTATAGTTTTTTCTTTTTTACAATTCTAGAATTTCAGTATGCATTAGTTCGTTCTGGTAGGACTGAGAAATTTGTCCGTAATTATACACAGAACATAATTTCGAACTGTATTTTTGTAATGCACTTTTCATCTGCATATTTGCGAGGGGTTGCTAATGGTGTCAGTATAAGCAAATGAAATCTGATGTTAATCTAAATAAATAATTGAGTTTCACTCCAATCAGAAAGGCAATGATGGTTGATTTATAATAAAGAAGAGCATTACAAATGAAGACAAACATAAATTATATATTTCTACCAGCTATCGAAGTGGTAAGGTTGAAACATACCATGCATTTCTGAGTACTTAGATCTCAATACTATGATGTGTCACTATTCGCAGGGCTTCACGTAGTTCTATGTACCATTTTTTTCTATCTATTGCTATTCGTATATTTTTCTGTAGCAAGGTTTCTGTGTAGTTTTTAACTTGATTTATCCATTTAAATTTATTCGTTCAATCGTTCCCTGTACAACAAGCCTTTCCAGATTGTTGTTTGTGAATAGATGATTTTTATTCACAGAAACAAACTCCGAATGGATAAAATTTGTTTCTGTCTTTAATGTTCAAGCTTTCTCACCATATAGCGTTATTGGAATAACTAATGTTACAACAATTCTTGTTTTAGTGACTATACATATACTACAATCTTTTCATTTTATTCTTTTTTCTTTGTGTCTTTGTTAACTAGTTATCATATTTGTGTGCCCAGATATGAGTTTAATTTGTATATCTTGTATGCTGGATCTATTGTTCATTGTGTTTGTTGGGTCTATTATCATTAGTTTAGTTTGTTGGTGGTTCTTCTTCCATAATTGGAACTCTGGCTGTCATTTCGTGTTCGTCATTGGTAAATAACGTGATGTGATCACACAAAAGATATATAATTAATTCTGTCTCTTTCACCAGTAATCCTTTTTGCCAGATGTCGAGGGCTTTTCATGTGGTGCTCCCCATAGATGTTCAACGGGATTGGGGAAATTATACAGGCTTTCCGTAATCAATCATGTATTTTGAAGTTTATAAAGTGGCTGTTTTCCTTACTGTTGTTAAACTACTTTCATATAGTTGATTTATGAGTGACATAAGATGTTGTGATGTTTACATTTCAGCTAGCATTGTCCATAGTTTTGGCCAATCCACACTGTCTTCCGGAATTTTGCAATTTAGTTTATAATTTGTCCGTTAGTGCCCTTTTCGCTGACAACAAACAAATGAAGAAAATAGAAGATATGTTTGAAGCTATAAGCGGAAACCTATTAAAGATGAATGACAAACTGGAGTATCTAATAAACGAAAACGAAGAAGTGAGACAAGAAAACGCTGTGCTAAAGAAACATTTGCAGGTTCAAGGCCGAAACATAGAATGGCTGGAGCGCGAGGTAAGAAGGAAAATATTATAATTAGAGGAGTAGAAGACAAGGAGAAAGAAAATGGTGAAGAAACAAAACAGGCGCTAACAACAGTAACACAAAAATTAGGTATACAAATCAACAAGGAAGATATAGACGACATGAGGAGAATAGGAAAGTACAAAGCAGATAGACAAAGACCAATATTAGTGAAGTTAACTACGGCAAACAAGACAAGCGAAACACTTAGCAAGACCAACAAACTGAAAGGAACCAGCATATGGATAGATGAGGACTATACGAAGGAAACGATAGAAGAAACGAAAAAGCTGATTCCGACGATGAAAGAGGCCAGAAAACAGGGACACAGAGCACATCTGAAATATAACAAACTAGTAATCAACAATGAAATATATGAGGTAAAAGAAGAATGAAAAGATAAAATAGAAACAGAGAAAGGAAGCTTGCAACTGGGGACCAGCAGCAGTAGCAAAAGAACGGTAATTGAAAGGTCACCAAACGGCGGGCTGGAGGGGAAACTAAGTAAAATAACACGTACAACAAAAAACTACTAAGGGCAGACGTAACAAATAACACTAGTAAAGACGAAAATTGCAAAGATAATGGATATGAATTACTAAAACAACAAACGCAAATTAAACAAAAAAGTATAACATGGAAGATAGGGACATGGAATATACGAAGTATAGCAGGAAAGGAACAGAAACTAGATGAAGAATTTAACAAGGTAAAATTAGATATATTGGGAATAACGGAGACCAAAAAGAGAGGTAAAGGAGAAGAAATGCTACAAAGTGGAAACGTGGTAATATACGTAGGAGTGGAACAGGATCAGAGAGCAAGAGAGGGAGTGGGATGCTTAATAAAAAGAGAAAACTATGAACACCTTAAAAAATGAGTAACTGTTACAGAAAGAATACTCAAGATAGAAATGCAACTACATAAGTCAACCAAAACAACCTTAGTAATAGTCTACGGTCCAGGAGAAAATGACAGAAATCAACTAAAAGATCAGTTTTGGGAACAATTAACAGAGATAATAGAAAATGTAACAGGAAGAATAATAATAATGGGTGACCTGAACGGAAGAATAGGGAAGAAAGATGAAGAAACAGGAGAAACAATAGGTGAACCTGGAGAAGAAACACGGAACAACAACGGAAGAAAACTAATCGATTTCTGTATAATTAGCAACTTAGTCATAACAAACTCGTTCTACAAACATAAAGATATACAGAAGTATACCAGAGAAGTACTGAGTAGAAATGAGAAATCGATCATAGATTACGTAATAATAAATAAAAAATACAGAAAAGAGATACAAGATACACGAGTAAGAAGAGGAGCGGAATTGTACACCGACCACTATCTAGTAGTATCAAAATTGAAACCTGAAATGGAAACAAAAGATAACAAAAAGGAAGCACAAATGGACATACAGAAGAAGATAACATTAAGAACTTACAAGCTGAGAGAAGAAGAAACTGCAAACAAATATACAGAAGAGATAGAGCAAGAAATGAGGAAAATAAATAGAAAAGTAAAAATCCACAAAATAGAATAAATATGGACGCAATTTAAAGAAGCAATAGTCAGAACTGCCAAATCAACATGCGGAGTAACAAACAGCAACAAAAACAAAAAGAATACACACTGGTGGAACGAAGATATAAAAACAGAAATAAAGATAAAGAAAATAAAATGGGAAAAATACCTAAGAAGTAGAACCAATGAATACTATGCAGAGTATAAAGAACAGAGAACAAGAGCCAAGGAGCTGGTGAAGAATGCAAAACAACAAGCTTGAATAGAATTCGGTGAGAAAATTGAAAAAGATAGTGTGGGGAACCAGAAACTTTTCTACAAGATGTTGAAAATGTTGAGGACAGGTAAAGAAAACAAATGTCAGTACATCACGACGAAGGAAGGTAAAATATTAACAAAGAAAGCTGACATAATGAAACGCTGGAAAGAATATTTTGAGAACTTACTAAACACTGAACTAAACGAAGATCAAGGTAAGGGGGAGGGAAATATAGATGGGGAGGAGGAAAACAACGAACAAGAAGAAGAATATAGACCAGAGGAAGTAAGAAAAGCCATAAAAGAACTTAAAACAGGCAAAGCGGCAGGACACGATGGTATAACCACTGAAATGCTAAAACTATTAGGGACTAATGGAATAGAGACGCTAACAATATTGTTGAGCAAAATCTCAAAGGAGTGTGTAATACCAACAGAGCGGGAACTGGAAGCGATATTACCAGTATTTAAGAAGGGCAACAAACGGGACTGTAACAATTATAGAGGGATCACACTTTTAAGTAACCTATATAAAGTTTATGAGAGGTTACTAAATAAAAGATTGCAAGCAAAAATAGAGACACAAATGGAGGAATCACAAAGTGGATTCAGGAAAGGGAGAGGAATACAAGATCACATATTCACAGTCAAACAAATGATAGAGAAGCACCCCAATACGGATATATATGTGGCATTTATTGACCTACAGAAGGCTTTTGACAGTGTACCAAGACAATTACTATGGGATAGCCTAAAGAAAAGAGGAATATGGGAAAAGTTGAGGAAAAACATAATCGGTTTCTTCAAAAACACCAGGAACTATGTCAGGAGAAATAACACAGAATCAGAAGAATTTGTGACAAAAGAAGGAGTGAGGCAGGGAGGAGTCATAAGCCCTACACTCTTTAACATAATACTGGACGATGTGACAAAACCAGTTAAAGGGCGCAGCAAGAAGATGTATGTGGGGTATAGATATTTAGAGCCAATATATATAACAGAGTCTGCGTTTGCGTATAACTTGATGATATATGCCAAAAACGAGAAGGATTTACAGGAAAACTTAGAAATATGGAATAGTGTTCTACAAACACGTAAACTAAAAGTAAATACAGATAAGACGAAAATAATGGTAATAGGAAAAAGCAATATACAAACAAATATACAACTAAATGATAAAGGAATAGAACAAATAGACAGCTTTAAATACCTGGGATCACGATACAGAAGGATGGGAGAAATGAAGCCGAAGTTAACAACAGAATAGTGAGTGCCAACAAATTATACTATACCCTAAGTAATGCCTTCGTTAAGAAAAAGAAGTCACTAGAAAGACCAAGCTAACAGTATATAACTCAGTCTATAAACCAATACTAACGTTTGGGCGCGAAAGCTGGACGATTACTAAGCAGCAAGAAAATAAAATTCAAGCCAGCGAAATGAAATTTCTAAGAGAAATCCTGGGAGTAACGAAAATTGATGGGTTAAGAAATGAAGAAATACGGGAAATACTAGGGGTAGAGCCAATCAAGAACACCATAGAACGACAACAACTACGATGGTTCGGTCACCTGAAAACAACAGACAAACCAAAACTATAAGGCAAGCTAGAACAATCGTAAAGAGAACAAGAGCAAGACCAAGGAAAAAATGGGATGAGGTAATAACTGAAATCCTAAGAAAGAAACAGAAGCTGGCAAGAAGCGAAAACACTGACGCAAAATAAAAAAGAGTGGGCAAAATTTGTGCACAGTGAGACATAAGACAAATAGTGAGGTGTGGAAAATTAGTGCTAAAGGAATTTCTGCTAAGCTAGGTTTAAGAACGCGTATTGTTTGAAGAAAATATTAAGAACAAATTAGTTTAAGTAGATAAACATTAAACAAGAAAATTAACAGCTTTAGTAGATAGGTTAATCGCCCTACACCGAAAGGCATACAGTATATATATATATATATATATATATATATATATAAATTATGAAGGAAGACAACATAATATATATATATATATATATATATGTTGTCTTCCTTTCATAATTTTTAAGAGCCGTCTTAACTTCATTTTTTTCTATATTTTCACAGTAATTCAGTCTATTTGGTGGTTGACTTTGTTTTCCTTTATGGCTTATTCTATTATGTGTTTTTTGGTGTCTAGCATAACATTTTTGAGGGTTTCCCGCGGTCTTCAAAATTATATTTATACTTTTTTAAGAGAATTTTGTCTATCTTATTCTAGAAGTTGGAGATTCAGTGATGTGCATATTTTTTCTGCATTTTTCATTTGTTGTTTTAAATATGTTTTTGAATTTAGCCACTAAAAGTCTGTGGCTACTACCACAGCCTAGCCCAGGATATGTTTTTGCATTAGCTACACTTGGGTTTAATTTAATCTCTATTAATATGCAATAATCAATTTGGTTCCTTTATTTGCCTGCCAGTACCACCAATGTGTATTGGCGTCTAGGGTAGTGATTAAATGGATTATTTAAAATAGGGAGACTGTTATTAATACAGAAGGTTATTCATATTTTGCCTGATGTACTTCTATCGCCTAATTCAAATTTTGGCGTCGAAGTCGTCTATAAGGTATATCATTTTTTGTTGGATACTTTCCGTACGACCGCTTCAGGTTGTTGCTAAAAATTGATACGTTGTTTTTTCAGTGAGTTTCATTTAGATTTACTAAGTCTATATCGTCAATAATGTTGAGCCTTTGAAAATGCAGTATCTGACTTTGGACATTTCACATCGCAATTTTGAATTCTTGGCGGAAAGATATTTTTGCTGTGTTTTTACTTCATCAATTCTTATAACACAGGCAAATATTTTGACTTCAAATATACCTTAACTTTTTTTTTAATCATTTATTTGCCAGCTCAACAATCAGTTACATGTTATACATGGCAATGATAATAATAGTAAAGTAAGCAATAACAGTACGTTCTTTTATAGTTTATGAGGTAGGTTGTACCCTTACAAGTATGTTAACTAATTGTTATATTAACTAATCAATGTCGAGTTCGGTTAGATATAAATCTTGTGGTAATTTTCGTTTGAGTCTTTGGTGTATGTTTGGTCTGCCTAAGTTGTATAGAACTGCACCTTCACATTTATGTAAGTTTTCAAAGAATTTTTTGGCACTCGCGGCGATGTAGCTTTGGATTGTTGGTATGTCTAGTTCGTAATGTAGTTGTTCGTTCCGAATGAACCAAGGAGCATTCACTGCTATGCGGAGAATTTTGTTCTGTAGTCTTTGGACTTTTTCTATGTTTGACTTTGCAGTGTTGCTCCAGATTGTTGATGCGTATAGCACCAACGGTCGTATTAGAGATTTGTACATCATAATGGTGCATTTGGACTTAAGAGATGACTTTCTATTAATGAGAGGGTAAAGTTGTGCCAATCGCGCGTATCCTTGGTTTAACTTGTAGTTAATATGAAGTTTCCAGGTAAGTCGAGTGTCAAGGAGCACTCCCAGATACTTGATGGCGGCATCGGCGGGAATCCAGGCAATAGTGTTGTTGTTGATTGTTAAGCTGGGAGGGTTTCTAATTTTTCTGAGGGAAAATATTTTTGCCTGACATTTGGTGTGGTTGATGTGCATATTCCATTGGTTGAACCACGAGCATATTTGGTTCAGTGCAGTCTGCTGCTTTTCAATAGCTAAGGTAAGGTCAGTGTGTTGGGTCAAGATTGCGGTGTCGTCCGCGAAGGTCGCTAGGGTTGCCTCTATGTTAGGGATATCTGAAGTAAAAATATTGAATAATGGGGGTCCCAGTACGCTTCCTTGAGGTACGCCTGCATGGATGGACTTTGTTTCAGAAGATGCGGAGTTTATGCGCACCGCAAAAGTGCGGTTTTCTAGGAAGGAGAAGACTATGGCTTTAAGGTAGCTGGGAATTTTTATCTTCATGATCTTGCTTTTTAGGCCTTCGATCCAGACTTTGTCGAAGGCCTGGGCTATATCGAGGAGAACTACAACTGTATAACCTTTGTTTTCGTAGCCCTCTTCTATTTTTTCAGTTATGCGTTGGGGTTGGTGCTGCGTAGAGTGTGATTTCCTAAAGCCGAATTGGAATGCTGGTAGGATGTTGAGTGATGTTAATTCATTCATTAGTCGGGAGTGGATGATCTTCTCGAAAACTTTGGAAAGTGATGTCAGTAAGCTTATTGGCCTGTAGCTACTAATCAACTTTTTGTCTTTACCTGGTTTAGGAATCACCAGTGTGTGTGCATGCTTCCATGTTTGTGGGAAATAACCTTGCTGAAGACATGCATTAAAAGTTGTTGCTAGATAGGCTAAGGTTTTGGTGGTGAGCTGAGATAATATTAGGTTGGTAATGAGATCGTGCCCAGGAGCTTTTCTTTTAGGGAGACTGTCGATTATTGTTTTAATTTCAAGGGAAGAAGAGGGGGTTATCGGTTCTGTAACTACTGGGAGATGAGTTTCAACGTGATTAATTATATATGTTGCGTGGTTTGGAGCACAAGTGACTGTTGGAGTGAATACACTTTCGTAGTGGGTAGCAAAGGCTGTTGATTTTTCTTCGTCAGTAGCAAGTAGTGTATTATTCACGCTTAATGTTGGGATGTCCTCTCTTTGCTTTAATATGCGCTTTGTAGCTCTCCACATTCCGATGTCACCTGGTTGGAGATCTTCTATGTATTTTTGATATGAGTTGATTCTCAGCTCATCCAAGCATCTTTTTAAGGTGTGTGTTAACCTGTTCAGTAATCGTTTTGTTTCCAGTATCCTGGTTCTCAGCCATTCGCGTCTGACATGACTTTTTCTTTTGACTAGTGCTGAGATTTCTCGAGGCAAGCTATGGTGATTAGGATTTTTGTTAGTTTTGGGCGCTAGTGTTGATCTTTGCACGCTGTTAGTTATTGATGTTGTTAGTTTGGATATGGTTAGATCAATGTCCTCGTGGTTGATAAGACCGGTTGGGCATATCAGCTGGTCATCTAGGATGGCTTGGAATTGTTCCCAGTTAATTATCCCGTTTATTAGTTTTGGTACTGGCTGTACCAGCTGAGGTGAGCTAATAAATCTTATTATTATAACTGGTAGGTGGTCAGAATCTAGTTCTTCTACTACAGTTTGAAAAGTTGGTTTATCGAAGTTTTTTTGGAGTACTATGTCTAGTATGTCCGGCTGGTGATCACTGCGATACGGGTAGTAGGTATAATTCTCGGGGGCTGTTATTTGGAAGGAGTATTTAGTCGCGTAGCCTTCCATCTTGATTCCCTCGGGATTGTTAGCTCTGCATCCCCATAATTGGTTTTTGGTGTTGAGGTCTCCAATCATCAGGAGTGGCTCGTTTGTGTTGAAGATGGTTTTTATATCGTCCTCCATTAATTTCTTGTTCGGCTGTCTGTATGTGCTGATTAGTGTGAGGTTTTGATCGTTTATTTTTATTTTAACTCCTATTGTTTCAAGGCTTAGGTTTTTTGTTTCAGGGACAGGATCGTGGCAAATTTTCTTTCTAATGAGGATAGCTACTCCACCAGCAGCTATTTGAGCGTTTCTATCTGCTCTGTGAATTTGGTATCCTGGAATTTTAAACGTGTCTACTTCAGATAGGTGAGTTTCTGTGATGCACGCGATGTCTATGTTATGTCTGGCAAAGAAGGTTATAAGGATTGATCTTTGAGTTTTGACGCCATTAGCATTCCAGTTTAGGATTGATAGTTTTTCGATGATTTTCTGCGATTTAGGATCCATTGAGGAGTAGAGGAAGGAGTGTACTAGTGATAAAATTTTTAATTATGTGGAGGTAAGGGGTAAGGAGATCAACAAGGATTTTGGCTATATTATTTATGTTAGGTGAGGTCATTGGATCAGTTGTCTGGTTAGGGTTAATAAGGGTGGAGTTGGTCGGTGCAGTGTTTCGAGCTTGATCTGCATATGAGCGGTTCGGATTGACAAAATAGTTCCTATTGTGTCTTGTGCTGGATTGGTTGAAGTTGCTGATGTTATTTTGTCGTTTTTTGTACTATCTCTAGGTGGTGGCTACAGCCGCGATAGCTTGCGGGGTGTGGTGCTCCACAGTTGGCACATTTGGGTGTTTCTTCAGGTTTTTCCTTGCATTGTTGATGCTGGTGGCTATCGCCACATTTAACGCAGCGCAGATCTAATGTACAGTAGTTTTTGGTATGCCCATAGCCTTGACAGCGGTGGCATTGTGGAATGTTTGATGGCTTTCTTCTCGGTTCTACTGTGACTATTGAGTAGTACATGCTTTTTAATGTAAAGATTTTCTTAGCGTTTTCGTTATCCTTCAGGTCGACTGCGCAAATTGGAAGCGGCTGTTTATTTTTTGTAAGCAGACGTGTGACTTTGATAACTGACAGGGTTTTGCTAAGTTCGTAGAATATTTCTTGTTCTGTTATGGATGGTGGTACGTTTTTGATCACGACATTGAGGGGTTTGCCGACAGGGTTTTGGAAGGTATGAAATTTGATGTTGTTATCTTTAAGGTGTTTTGTTAAAATTCTGTAGTCGTTCTCTTCAGTTAAGTTGATTTTTAAGGTGTTTGTGTTACAAAAGGTCGTGAACTCGTTTGATGTTAGTTGTTTAATATCTGCAGTCAGGGCTGCGTGATTTATGGCGTTGTGTAGATAGATAGGCGGTATTTTGGGTTTAGTTGCCGAAGTTTCAGTTTTTCCGTTTGTGTTTTGCTGATTATGGTTATCGTAAGGGTTATCAACTGGGTCAACTTCTTGACTGGCAAGTAGATTATATTTGTTATGCGTTGGAATGTTTGGGATCCATGCGTAGCGTTTTTGCACTTCATTAAGTGGCGGTGTTAATGAATCAGATTTACGCTTGTTTAGCGTTTGAATTTCCATTGGGTTATCATTATTAATGTTTTCGGTTATTTTAATAAATTGAAAGTAACTTACAATTTATGTTGCTTTTAAAGTTGATATTATAAGACCTTTTCGTTGGATTAATGCACTTTAATCTTTCACACACTTGGGACAGCGATAAAGCACGTCTTGACGCTTTGAAAGTAAAATTACGAATACCTTACTTTGAAACAAGCCATAAAATTGTTTAGAAACAAAGGTCGTTGCTTTCTTTACGGGGGTAAGATATCTGGTAAGGGATTGGATAAATGAATGAAACTAAATTAGGTCATAATTGCCCTCTAAGAAGTGAGAGAGAAAACCAAGACTCATGTCGTCAGGGTTACATCTCTGAGTTTTTCATTGAGTTTGTAAGGAAGTACCTACCAGCTACCCGATAACATAATATAGGATTTATATAAAAATTCTCTAGAGTTTAGCACAAAAAGTAATGCACTTGGTACGACGAATGGGGTATTTTTAAAATAGATGGTACTTAGCTTCAAGGGGGCGCTTGGTCTTAGAACATCGCACGTTCGCAGTTGATTCAGTGACAGATTAAATGGCCTTTTTGTCGTAACTTCAACATCAATCGCGAGATACAAAGATTAGCCCAAACACTTTATACAACTGATTCTGTAATGAAACAAAAATGTTCTGGCTTTAGAATTCGTGCAGTCCGAATAAACCTAGAGACAGACATTACGAATCTACAGTGCTCTGCTGGGTACCAAGTTGCAGCACTTCAAAATTTGAATCTGTATGTCCGTCTCATTTTGCGCCAAGAACTGAAGTTTTACCCGTACAAGTTAATAGTGATTTAACACTTTTAAGCACGAGATTACCCACCCACAGGGATTAACGTTTGCCTTTTTTTGAGTAGAAACCGCGCAATTTTCACAAAGAAGGAATCTACAGGTCATTTAAATATTACACACACACACACATCGGTGACTATATAATGGATTAGTAAAACATTTCGTTAAAATATGACCATTTTCATTTTTAATATTTTAAATCGAACACATTTTTTTAATTAACTTACATCAGATAAGTCATAAGACGTACTAGATAAAAAAATCAGAGACAAAGATATATTGTTCTTTAAAACTAATAAACATTAGCTCTGTCATTGTAGCAGCTTATTACGTAAAATTCGCACCGCCTATTTATGCAAATTTATGCCCGAACCTAAAGCTCACAAAGGGAGCGCAGACGGAAGCGAACATATTGAAGCCTATGGTTTCTCCAATTAATTTTAAGCCGCGCGCTTCCGCCGTCCCAGGCCTAGAAAGTCGCGACTAAGGCAGCGGCGTTCGCAAAGCAATTGTTGCAATGCGATGGCGGCAGAAGACACATTTCAGCAAACATTCCGAAGGGAATATCAACGGTTACCGTTAGCGAAGGCGCAAATCTCGGTCCCACAGGCCCACGGCGGCGGCATTTATTGGCAAAACACTTTTCCACGGAACAGTTGCGTCAGACAATGGCACTGTTTTTGCACGCCACTAATTTATGGATTGATAAGCTAAGTATCATTCGGTTGTATCTGTTCTTCAGTGAGAAAATCATAACTGTAGATATAAAGTGCTAACGTGTTTATAGAGCCCAAAAAAGGTAAATTATGTGTGTGTAACAGTAAAGGCTGCACGGCCATCAATAAAATTTGCAAATCCTGGTTTTACGACACGGCAATTTGTTGACTGGTGAATAATCGATGGGAACATGAAGACTTGCTAAATATTTGTCTGTGTAACTTGTTTTTTACTTGTCTAATATATTCAAGAAAATGAATCTAAAAAAGCTAAGAATGTTCTTAATATTGTCATCTGGTTGTGGATTGCTCGTACAACTCTGCAAAAGAAGCCGCACGATGTTAAATCAGAAGATCTTGCTGACCAATTGATGTCGGAATTTTGTGTAATTACAAGGCCAGGAAATTATGCATACAGTGAATCGACTGTTGAACGAGCAGTATGGTAGGTGGTGCCGTCCTGCAGTAACCACATTTGTCCCAAATCCGTGTTGCCCAAAATTCACACCAAATAGCAAGTAGCTGGAGAGTGAATTTGATTTTTGAGTTACGCGAGAATTTTACAAATCCAAAATGCGCCAATTTTGTTTATATTTACGAATCCGTCGGGTAATAAGTGCACCTCATCGTTGATGATGCTTTAAAAACCACGAATTATCAAAGCTGAGAATGGACAGAAATCTTAAACTGTTGGGTCAGTTGAATTTTGTATATATATGTAGGTGAGTATTCAATGGAGAGAGCTTATCGAAATATTCAATTGGTATGCTAATGCTAATGTTTTCGGATTTGCAACAACGCTTTGAGTAACTAGAGTAATATTCTTATGCAACCTCAGTCCATGGTAATACTTGCGAGCTTTTGCATTAATTTCCGATCCAATTTCATCAAATTTTATAATCAATATTGGAACAGTTGATTAATTTGATGAAAAATTTTAACCAAAAGTTTGATAAAGTTTTCAATATTTCCTAATCGAAAAAATGGTTATTAACATCTGTCAAAGTATTAGAGTTGCCGAATTCAAAATCAAAAAAGCGTACAATTTTAGTTATTCTTTATGTAACACTGAATGTAAAATTTTATTTTTGATATTTAAGTATCTCAATGAAGCACCACCAGTTCTCGGTGATATTAAAATTTAGCAAAAAATAGGCTCGTACAATATATCAAAATGTTTTTCACCTCGGTCAAATGGAAACTATTAGTTTGTGTGGTCCTAAAACGGATTTACTTCCCGCAACATTTGTTGTTATATAGTAAAACATAGACATTTATAAGTTGGTTTGTTATAACAAATAATTCCTGCAATTCTTCTGGCAAAGGTAATATGAATATTAAAAATATAAAATAATAATAAAATTGGATTATTTTATAATATTTAGACCCACTTCTGATAATACTCATAGGTTCTGGCGTCTTAAAATGTATTTAGAAGATCTAGCAAAGCAGCTCTGGTAAAAGTTCTTGTTTTTTCGTAGTATAATAAAGCATTAACGATACAGAAAGAAGATTGATATGTTTTTCACTATATGTAATTGAACAAACTTTTTTGTTATATTAACGAGGAAAATCCCCTTTAGATATCTCTACCTACAACGCTTAGAAGCCGCAATCTTCTCGATTTACCACATGGTGCGTAATCAACTAATTTCGGATTATATATGATGTGTCTTTATAGGCAGAATAATTTTTTTTAGTATTAATGATTCATTTGTTTATTTTATTAGCCCTTCCCTCAAATCACTACATCATTGACAGCAATAGTTGAACTTTGACCTGTGTGACAGCAGCAGCAGCAGCACTCATAATTTTTTTTATATATATAATTTAATTTAACACACTAAAAGGATTTATACATAGCTACATCCATGATTTCCAATGCATATAGAGGTAAATTAAGCCAAGAAGCTTCAGACTATTTAGTTTTCTTGTTTGGTACTATAGTAACAAGATTAGACTACATATTTTTGAAAACATTAATTACAAGTTTGCAAGTATTGGACTGTGTGGTAATTTTTGATGTAGACCATCCTACACCTTCACATTTTTTTATAATATTGAAATAGTTTTGCCTATTTTCCGCAAACGTTGCTTATTTATAATAATGCTAGTTTGTAGAGACCCTCAGTTATTCACTGGCATACAAAACTTTATTATCGAAGGATAATTAGCAAGGTAGATCATCGGCGTAGAACGGTGAACAGCAAAAGGTTTTTTAAAATTTTATTTTTCGAAAATTTTATTTCGCGTAGCTATCAATAGTAAGGTTGTCAAAGAATGCAGTCCTAGTAGACCTCACAAAAATTTTCTTCTGTTCAACAGAAACGGTTGTTACCCTTGTTGATCTAATTTTCATCTCATAGTCGTCGACATCTTTGACAAAATAGTCACAAATTTCATATCTCGTCTTTCAATTTACACTATTAGATATAATTTATATTCTACTTGTTTGTAGATTAAATGCCACGTGGAGAAGCCGACAGTTTTTGCTCAATTGGCGTTAGCTTGCGCGCAACTACACTGGAGCGAAGATGATTGGAATAAAATGCTTTGGTCAAACCAGTCAAAGTTTATGTTCTTTGAAATAAATGGAATAATGTAAGTCAAACGTCCTGTAGACCAACAATTGAATATTAATAACTCCCGAGTATAGAGCATGAAGAGGAGTTGGTCATGTCGAGATTAGCTTTAGCGAAAGCGGTTGAGTTGAAGCAATGTCACAAAGAGAAAATATTTTCGCACTTTAGAAAACACCATACTTCCATATTGAAGGCAAACTTTTGCAAGCAGTTTCATATATTTAAAATATTTGTTATATAAGTTATTTAAATTGTTTGGGTTGTTTAAAGAATAGCTACTCAGGAAAAGAGTTTGTCTTGAAATGCCCAAGTATGTATATTTGTGGTATTTGATTAAAACCCTTAAAAGAAATAGATTTTGTAATATCAAAAATATTTATACTTATATTTTGTTATGTATATATATATATATATTATACGTGACAGACGGTGCAAAACAGCACTTCAAAAATAAATTTCAAATGTTAAATTTAATGCGTCACAAAAAAGACTTCAAATTGGAAGCTGAGTGGCACTTCACCGCCACAGCACACGGAAAATGCTTGCGACGGTCTTGGTGCAACATTCAAGCGCGAAGCATACCGTGTGCTAGTCTTCTAGCAAAGCCGAGTGCACCTATACTGAATCAAGATTCGCTTTTTGCATGAGCAAGAATTGAAATTTTTCGCTTCACTTTGTTGACCATAATCGAATGGCTAGAAGACTAAACGCAAGATTCAAAATTGTCAAACCTGTTTTCAGAATTTTGACACATCATTCGTTTACAGTGAAGGGCTCAAAATTAGCCATGAAAAAATTTTCAAAAGATGTAACAGAAATATGTTTTGAGATGAAAAGATCTTTACTTTAAACTCCAATATGTTGTATGATCTATAGATAAATTTTTGTTTTCGTGTTTACGTAATTCTTGTAAATTCGGAACAATAAACGTATTTAATTTAATTTAAACATGAAATTTTTAGAGTTTTTTTTTGAGAATAACTGAATTTTTTCTTATTTATTATTAAAAAATTGAATTTTCTAACCATTATTAAAAAAAGTTAAAAAATGGGTACATTACACTTTAATGCCATTATGAATAGAGATTTGAGTTACTTCGTCACTCGAGGTCTCAATCTACTTACTCCCCAAAAAGAACTATGAGTCGTAGAAAAATACTCGTCTCTGGCGTACTCTACTTCGCTATTTGTTGAATTAGAAATGGGATGCACTGGATTAGAGATAGTTTAATTGGACCAGCTGTGTAATTGATATGTTTCCAAATAATGAATAAACCTTGACCATCGTTTCCAACAGTAAATTCTTTGAGGGGGTTTTCTATTTCAATTGATTAATCAAATGGTTCTGCTGGTAGAAAGCGAAATGGGAACGAGCCTACTTGATTCAGCAAAATTAATTTTGAAACCAGCCACCTTGAATTGTTTTATGATCGTTGGATATCGATAATTAAATAAAAACTAAGTACGTACGAAAGAACTCTCCTGAAACGCAAATATCACGTCCAATTTTATTGGATATACCAAATGGAACTTATCTAACGGCACTGCTTCAATAACTCTTTGAAATAGTAAACGCTCCCGGAATATTTCTTCTTACATGCAATTTCTTAACGATATTTACAAGAATACCGCAAATCAATTGTTTCACGCAATTCCACATACAAAATTGCACAAATTTAAATCCAAATAATAACCAGATTTTCGGCATTTCTCGACCAATTCATTTGTTTGAAAATTAATCATTTAATTAGTTTCAAATGATAACAGCAAAATTAGCAAATAATAAATACTATGTATGATAGCATCTTGGCAATAAGTTACTTTCTCCGACAGACCGTAAATGTATCTGTCAAAGAGTTTGGTTAAGCAACGCCCGCCAAACACGGGGGATAATGTGAGAACTCGTTAAGTGATCTAAATCTGTGCATTTAAGAACTTATACCTTCTTTCTCAATGTCCAGTGTCTACAGAAACAGTATTTGTTGATCTTAGATTATCTGTGTTCTGAAGATGTTTTGGATGGTTTCGGCAACATACCGCCCATAAAACTGTGTAGATTGTACACTTTGATAGCATTATCTTGAGAGCACTATGCGGGTTAGCTCGTTAAAAGAAAAATTTTGTCATCTTAGCGCAACCAAATTGCAAACAAAGGTAAGGGTAAATAAAGATATGTCTGTTATAGAATAATATAGAATAAAATAACCAATTTTATTTACTTAGTTAATTAGTAATATAATATTTTTGGTGATCACAACATTTAATTTAGCTGTAATTTTATGGAATTTTTAAAAAACTATGAAACCTAGACCTTACTGGTTATACAGCGTGCATCTGCGAACTTTTTATACATTTCTTCTGTGGAAATCAACGCCTTGAAGTGATGACCTTTTCCCAAAAGTAGAAAACGGACGGCATCTTACTTCATTTAATATATAATTATACAACATACATATAAACTATCTGATTAATTCGACGCAAGTTCAATGAGATGTTAACTCAAGACGACTCTGGTGGCTCGTGCTCCAGTAAGTAAAGTTTAAATCAATCACTGATAAAAATAAGAAGCTATGGTGGATTTTCTTATGGCAAATTAATCAAAATTAAAGATATCCGCTTTTTTTCTTACTCAGAGAAGAAACAAACTAATACATCATTAATTAATATTTTTGCTAATAACTTGGTTAGTTAGAGCTTTAGCTAAGAGTAAAGTTATTTCAAATACATAATAATTTTCTAAAATTTGCTAACAAGTAAATTAAAATCCATTTCTATCGAAAGGGAAACAATAAGGATGAATTTTGGTGATAACCTAAATATTGTCGTTTTTTCTGCATTTTTATGTTGTAAAGTCAGTACAATAGCGAAAGTTCAGTAAATTTTGTTATTGTTTATGTTTATTTTTACTTGTGTCATTTAGTAATTCTAAAAATATTGATAATGCTATTAGGGTAAAGGTTGCACAACACTATAATATAATGGATATGGGGGAATACCTTGACATCTTTCGTATGGAAGATTTAAAAAACAGAAATCTGGGTAAAAATTTGATCAATTGAAGGTAATTTTGAATATATATATATATATATATATATATATATATATATATATATATATATATAATTGTATTAAGTAATTTGAAAATTTTTTAGATTGTTTTTCCTATTAGAAAATCTAGAAATATTTATTGTACTACCAGGGTAAATTGCACGTATCAAATTACAATGGTAAGAACCATCCTGATTGGTGATTGCTGGTCTCGGTTCGTGAGATTCGCCAATTTAACAACAGTTTATAGCAGGTTTTTTTAACCTGCCAGGCACGCACATATAGGGAGGCAAAATATCTAAAAAGGGGATGCGCGGAAAAGTATAAATTAAAGAAAGACTTATATTTAAAAGCAAATGACACAGATAATTAATTACAGGTTTATTAACTCAGCAATAGTTCGCAACAGGGCTCCTCAACCTAGAGGGGGCAAAGTACTGAACAATAGGCTGCGAAGGAAAATGAGAATTTAAAAACAAACCTTTATCAATACAGGCTAACAGAAAGTAGTATGTAAAAAAATGTTCAAATATTCAATTTACTTTGTACTTTTCGACTGAATTGATTTTTTTACTTAGAAATTAATTTTTTAACAGTCATTGTGTATTTGGAATAACATACGTGTTAAATGCTGTACTTGGGGTTTTAAAATGGTATAAGTAAACGAAGTTACTACTAAAAATACCATTTGATAATGAATATACTAAAGATGGCTTGTTTATTCTCTTATTAGGAGGAGAAGGGGCGGGGCACTTATAATTTTGATTAGTTTGCCATAGAAAGTCCACCGATGCTTATTATTTTCATCAGTTATTAATTTAAACCTTATTTATTGGTAAATTTTTTTATTTCATCTGATCCTTATCTTAATGAATCTACGTCGAATTAGTCAGTTTAGTTCTTATTTACGCTGTATAGTTATAAGTTTTACACATATAGTAAAAAATCTTTGCTTCCCTACTTTTAGAGAAAGTAAGGTTTTAGTTCTCATAAAGGATATCTTGAAAATTTTTATAAAACCTTTCGAGAACCACAAACATCAAATTACATGTAGTAACCAACGAAAAACTGTGTTATTGATTAACTAAGTAAATAAAGTCTAACTTTTGTCTGCAGTTTGAATGAGTTAAGACGACGGTAAAAGTTAATCGGCATAGTAGAGGGGCTTTCTAAATTCAAAATCTGTACGAAACACAGTTTCCTAGTCGGGGTCTTTCCCAAGCTGCAAACTCTTCGAAGCACAGATAATATAAAGATACGCACGCAAATTATTGAGCGTGTAAACAGCGACCCTAAAAGCTGCTAGAAAGTCCAGCTAAGTATAAGTAGAAGACGAGTATCTGCAAATGCATTTTTGGATAATTAAGGAATATATTTGTAGCATGTCTGACCCACCCTAAGTTTTGGTAAGTTGAAAAGAAATCGTGTTGTGTCGGAACCCAAAGTACTTCCACGAAGCAAAGAATTAGCCTAATATCGGAACGCAAGATGTTTTCGCAAAGCGAACAAATTAGCGTAATATCGAACCGAGAAGAATTCCCAGAAACCGGCAATTGGAGGTGCAAGCCTGTCCCATCACGCAATCTTTTCTAGGAGGAGCCACCCCCAATTCCTGGGTGATAAAAGCGTGTCTCACGCCAAGTCTCAGTCCAAGACAGTTCGCTACCGCTACTCGAAAGCTTCGAATTGGACTTGCCGCTGTCTAAAAGCCTTGACCTCGTCGAACAGAGCTTGCCGCTAGGCATAGGATCTTGTCGAGCCGTCATCTACGACAACTACGTGACCGTGGCCTATGGCCCCCAGGAGGACCAGCACCAACATCGTCCGATCTATACCTCCGAAAAAGTACTATCGGAATCAGTGGCGAGCCTACCGCCGAAGAATGCGGGTACCAGAACCGCTGTCCCCGTTGCTACCGACACCCCAGAAGAGGCTCGCCGAGGGATGCCAGGCACGGCTCCTGAAAGAGCTGTTCGGTGAATTGTTCGAGATTGCAGCGCGTCCTGTGAATGCTGTTCGGGCCACCACCGGATCGCGAGGACCAACCTTAGCGTACGCTGACGCCGCGGACACGACCCAACTTCCGGCCGGGACCTTAACACTCTTGGCCATAATAAACTCTTGTTGCAACTAATGAAAAAAAAGTTTGTAAATAAAAACACTATGTGAAGAATATTCTTTATACCGTCCCACATGTTGTATATACACTAAGATATATATGTAATATTTACTCTTACTATTTATTACTCTCTTGCAACTAATTATATAATAAATTATCAAATAAATGGATTGGTCAACAAGGATCAGTATTATGGTCATCATTTTTGGATTTTTTGTGGCCAAGGAATTTTTTGTGTAGAAACGATTAGTGTGTGTTATTCCAGTAAGTACTGTGGAGAAATGGCATGTGTTGTCGAAATCATTCAAAACATTTCCGGAGTGTTTCATTAAATATTTAATATGCCGATTACTATCATTATTAGTACCGTTTCCACGAAATCCAATTTAAAAAAAAAGATAATTTTATCTAGAATTTTTAATATTTATAGCATTTTTTTTAAATAGAAGTGCATACGAATTCAGTCCTTTGTCAGCAAGTTCAGCTCCTACCAATTCATTGTACTATTTTGTAAAATCACCGCTTTTAATTTCAGCTGCCCCCGTTCCCGCCTTTTTGCGCCTGAAATAATGCGGCAAAGGAAGCGCGCTCCTAGTTATTGTTATTTATTCTTGCGTACCGTTAGCATTCCAGGCCGCGACTCAGCCCCAGCTCCTCTGATCGAACCTGCAATTCAGCGTGGATCGGCAGCGATCTGCTTCAGTTCGGCCGTTTCCCAAAACAGGAAATCCATTATACCCGCCAATTAGCGGCTGCCTGCGCCGAAATAAATCCGGGCGGCCACACAAATCGGCGCCGGGGCTCGGATAAGCCGGCTACATGCGAGCGCGGCCCAGAGGTCGGACGGGAATTCGGGGAATGTTCTGGAATTGTAATAGCCCAAATAAATTAACACAATTAAAATATTTCAGAGAAGGCCTTGTTGCAGGAATGTGATTCCGTGAAATGCGCCTAGACGTAAATTGTGCAATAATGTGCTTTTATGCTAAATAAACAACAATGCGCAGTTATAAGTCGATATAACTTTTTTCCTAGATAGTTATGTGATGAATAAATGAATAAATAACTATATTAGATCAGAGTACTTAATATCGATTTTAATTTGTTCAAGTCCTAAGGTCTCCAAATTAAATAGAAAGAGGCGGTTAATTTTAAAAGAGCGAGAAATATTTCTGTGTTTGTAATATAAACGGCAGAAGATGTCGAATTACCACCGTTGCAGTGAGTGTTGTTTTGTATACTTAAAATGGCGACGTTTAGTTTTCAATGTAATCATCCGTTTTCTCCTCTTGCGCGGTGAAACGCCATCGAAATTCATCGCCAATTAACTGAGACATGCCGTGAAGGCATGACAATGAACCTAAGCAGCTTCGGTCACAAACTAGCCGGACCAAAACCATGATTGCGCGAGTAGAGCAAGCTGTTATGGAAGATTGTCGATTAGGTATGCTTAATATCCTCTTCTAAACTTGGCATTTGCGTAGAACCTGTGGAGTCCATTTTGCATGCGGAAAGATTCTTCAAGGTGGGTCCCACAAATGCTGACCGACGAACACAAGGCTGCACGGCTGACAATGTCTCAGGACATCTCTGTGACCGCTCATTTTCCAATCAAACCGCATCAGTGATTTGCTAGTAGGCAAAACACACCCGTAAAAGTGTCCTCAGCAGCCATGGAATAATGGCGAAGAGGTTGTAAAAAATGTGTCTAGACGGAGATTACGTTGAGAAATAACAGAAGTTTTAACTTTCTTGGATAAGTACTTTTTCAGAGAAAAATTTGAAGACCTTAGAACTTCAACACACCTTATACGGTTCTTAAACTTTTTTAGTTTAGATTAATGTTATAAAAGGTTTATTTATAGTGATGAATTTCAGTCTCAACCATCTTTAAACGTCTGTTTTTAAATGTTTTAGCAAAAAATTGTATAACACAGAGTTGCAACAATAGTTGCTATGTTTATTAAAGTGCTACCTATCATCATTCGGGGAGGGGTGGAGCTAATGTGGAGATGCATTTTTCAAAAAAACTGCCGTTTTCTTTAATTTTATTGCTCATATGTTCCTTAGCAAAAAAATGACGTTTTATGTTCTATCTGTTTTAAGCCTACAACTTTAACAAAAGGTTTTCTACTAATGTTCTCGTTAATTAAAACAAATTGATACAATAGTTAAGTTAATAATGTAAGGTAATAGTCTTTAAAGCGATCGTGAGTGTTTTAAACGTTCATAAAGAAAACATTTTCAATAATGAGCAATTCATCACCTCTGTGAATATTTATGTCACAAAGGGGCCATGCACTGTTAAAGGCTGTCCCAAAAACTCGGTTTTGTACTATTCATGAAAAAGATGTGGAGTTGGAAAGTGATGTAACCGCTGCCTTCATATAGCTTCTGTAGATCAGCTTGCTGTCTATGGTTATTTAATCTATTTTGCTTCTTATCGTTTGAATATCTTCTAGTCGAAGTTTTTTAAAAAGATCAGATTCGTTGCCAACAAAGCGATATTATGATTAACCCCAGGTTCGTGGTGTGCATCTTAGGTTTCTATAATTTGTTTATTTTTCCGAAATTCGTCGTACTGTCAGACAAAATTAAATGTATCAGCACCTTCGTGTCATTTAGATGTTTAGTGAATGTTATGGAAAATGGCTACAAAAAAACTTATTTAACATTTTTCGGTAGTTATTTTAGCATTTCTCATAATTAATGTGACACAGTAGTCATTTTGAGTCATTAGAGCAAAATCTTTAACTATTTAAACAGAAAAAAGTGTTCACTGTTATTATACCATGATAATATAGTTAAAACAAATTGAAACATTTATTTTAATAGGATAAATTCGGAATCAAGGTATGCAATAAAATGAACCGCTGCTAGAAATTAATCACTAAACGAGAAGTATTGTGGTGGGAAATCTTTAAATTTTATTGGGAATAGTGGTTTTTTATATCATTTTGTGTTTTGCTCTTACTAAAATGCAATCTAGTGTTTATAATATCAAATTTTATGTCTTTTATAATGGATATACTTATCATCTTTGCTTACAACTTTTAGTAGTTGTAACTGGTGTCAGATGACAATCTAAGCTTCTGTGTCGCGTTTATGCTCGTGTTTTAAAGTAAATGTTGAAACATCTAATTTGCTGTTTTTATTCGGCAATTTGCAAGTGCTTGCTATGTTTGACTCCTATGTAATCATACTTTTTTTTAAATGATTTTAGTCTTCACAATATTTTTTTATCGTTCTATTTAATTTGAAATCTATACAATGTACATTTAGCAAATGGTAGAACAATAAAGATAGCATGTAGGAGGTTTGCCCAGTAGCAAAGTTCTGTAACAAATAGTATCCAATATGTGTTTTTAGATTCATACTAAAACTTAAACATAAAACATGCAAATTAGAATCTAGTGGGAATGTCGTATTTCTTCTTTAACCGAAGAAGCGTTGACTATCATTTTTAATACTTTCTCTTAGATCCGCTCAAGTATCTCTATATTGGATGCAGATGCTATGGGCTGAGCTGGATTCTTTATGACCAAGCTGGCCTTAGTATGACTTTATAAAGCAACAGTAAGCTTCCTATCGATATATAGCCTCATTTGGCTTGTTCTTATTGAGACAACTGTTGAATATTCAGTTGGACAGGGTGGTAAACGTCAGATAGATGGGTTTAGTTGTATTTGTTTTTATTCTCCATGTTTGAATTTTATTTAGATTGGTTCGCAATATTTGGGAAGCAATTACTGGGTCACTGTCAGAAGCTAGAACTGCTGTGTCGTCTGCAAAGGTTGCAGTAGTGACATTTGCTGTGGTATGTAGGTCTGAAGTGTATAGAAAATAGAGTAGTGGCCCCAGAACATTGCCTTGTGGCATTTCAGCAGTTATGGGGTAGAGTTCTATGTGCTCAGTATCAATTTTAACCAGAAAGTGTCTATTATGGAGATACGACTTAAGGACAATAACATAGTTTATAGGGGGGAGAATACGTAACTTAAATAAAAAGCCATTGTGCCACACTTTGTCGAAAGTCTGAGATATGTCCAAAAATGCTACAGAGCAATATTGCTTTTTCTCATGGCTTTCAGTAATTTTTTGTACGTCGCGATGGATTTGTTCAACACTGGAATCCAAACTAGTGATCAGAAATTGATTCGGTGCTTTCAATGATTGGTAGTAGTCGGTTTAGTAGTAGCTTTTTGAAAACTTTGGAAGCTATGGGCAAGAGGCTAATGGGACGATAGGTTTTTAAGTCATCGGGTGGTTTCCCAGGCTTTAGGATGAGAATGATCTGCGCTACTTTCCACTGGGCCGGGAAGTACCCAACTTGTAAAATAGCGTTGTAGATAGTTCCTTGAGTATTTTCTCTGTTAGCAGATCGGATCCCGCTACTTTTTCTGGATGTAGCATTGCAATAACTCTTTGCACATCAGCGATTTTAAAGCGTCGGGCTGACAAGTCAAGTTGAAAAGGCACTTCTAGAATCTGGATTAACTCAGTTTCTTCTTCTGGTTGATTTTTTTGGTTTGAAAAGCTGTGTTAGATGTTTTGCAAACGCTTTTTCTGATTTGCTTCTTGCCCAATTTCTCTGGGGTGTTTTGATGGGTGGGGAAGCTTTTGTGACTTGTTCTAATTTTCGGGTCGTCTTCCACGGAGAATAATCGGTGACTTTAGTGGGCGTAAGCTCTTGCAGGAACAATTGTATGCATTCGTTTTTGTTGTTATTTAGGAGTGTTTTGAGTTTATGCGTAGTTGCATTCTGCGATTCTTAGCTTGCTCCATTGTCTACGGAGTTTTTTTCTGCGATTTTTTGCATTTTTTGCATTTTTTGCATTCTGGGGTTCTTAGCCTGCTCCATTGTCTACGGAGTCTTCTTTTTTCTGCGATTTTTTGCTTGATTGATGTGGGGCAGGTGTAAGTTTTGACCTTCACCGCGTGTTTCGGAGTTGCATTTAACTCGCCTATTATAATGTATCATTTAAGAGCTTAACAGCTGATTCAATATCTTGTTCAGTTTTAAGGGTGACATTTAGCGTTAGCTTTTCATTCACCATCTGTTGAGATACGTCCCAATCTATCTGTTTATTACTTAATCTTAGTATTTTGGCTCACCTTACCCTTCAGCGGATAAAATGACAATAACAGGAGAATGGTCAGATGACAGATCAAAGCAGGAGGTGGCAACAGCAAGGTTTTTTGGAATACCTTTGATGATGCAAAAATCTACCAAATCAGGTACTTTGCTCAGGTCAGAAAGCCAATAAGTGGGTTTGCCTGTGGATATCTGTTGTAGGTTCTTTGTTGCAAGTATTTTGAACAATTCACGGCCTTTGGGTGTTATAAGCCTGGAACCCCAGCATGTATGCTTGGAATTATAGCCCCTCCAATAATAAATCGCCGTTCCAGGGTGCTGAAGGAATCTTTATAATTTTTTTGCTTTACTAAGTATCTGGGAGGAAAGTAGACGGCGAGATGTTTAGTAGCCCGACTCCAGGTATAACACTGACATGCCAATATTAAAAAATTAATATTCTGGTGGTTGGTTTTTCTATTTTTGGTGGATTGAGGGCGACATACTCCAATACCATCTTTTTTATGTCCACCGTATATAAATCTACAGTCAGATTTTTCATTCGGCACTAGTTTTGTAACTTTCGATAGTAGATTTTGAACTTTATGATGTTTAAAAGTGTAATGTAATCTCCTTTATTTATCCTATTTTGGTAATCCTGGCTCTATTAATAGAAATGAAATTTTGGAATACAGAAAACCAAAAATTAGTAGTAACTAAAAAATTAAAATCAATACAATTAAAAATTATAATACGCCTAATATTTACAAATAGGGCAAATTTTTATTATTGAGAATCAGATTCAGAAGAGGTGAGCAAAGAGAGGCAGGGCTTCTGAGCGTTAAGATAAGGTTGCCTAAAAGCGATTCTCCCATACATTTGAGCAAAAGATAACCTCGATGGTTACACAACACAATAGAAGGAGTAAAACTGTGCACAATTTAAAAAAAAACTTTAGAAAACTTAGGTGTACATGTGGCTTAAAATTTTTTAGGGAGATCAGAAGAATTTGAAAATAAACATCATCATTCGAGGATTACCATAATTGAAAAAAATATTTGCATTGTTCGACGCCTTCTTAAGGGTGTTCGCCCATTAACGATTGCTAAAATGGCTTCGTCAACTTTTAGACATTTGAAAACTCCCATATTTTTGGAAAATACGTTCAAACCGGGAAGTTAGCTTGCTCCACGACAACGTTTTTGCGCGATTGGCTAGTGCCACAACCATCTTCTTTTTGCGATAACAGGGTCTGTTTGGAAGAATATGTTTCTAAGTTAGCAGTTTATGTGGAAAAATAATATGTTTCAATAAATTAAAAAGACATAATCCTGGTTTATATTTGGCTTATCTATATATTAGTGAATAATTAGAAACTCAAATGCGATTGAGCGTGCATCTAAAGTAATACTGTTATAACTCAATTTTTATTTAAGTTCTTGCTAATGTTAAAAAAAATTATTTGAGTATTTTATTTTAATTTGAATAAGACAAACCCACATAAATATAAATATATACAACTAATTAGGTCAAAGTTAGAAATTAGAGCAGTATTTTAGTTTGGAATCAGAAAGTCCTGTCACAAGCTGATTTTTCTTTTGAGGGGAATTATGCCCATAAAGTGCGAAGGGTTTTCTTCATTTACGTATAATAAATTAACATATAAATATTTTTTATCTATGAAGAAGGCTTTAAATCATCAAAGCTATAGATTTTCTATCCAGTTATTTCTTTTAAGAAAGAACGTATATTTAAGATACAGACAGTATTAATAATTTGTTGGAGTATGCGATGTTGAGAATCAGGCTACTAAACAGAAAAACCAATACATAGATAAGGAAAAGAACGAAAGTCGACGATGTAGCCAAGAGAATACCCAAACAAAAACGTAGAGACGACGAAAGGTGGAGTAAAAAAATAACCTTATGGAGACCTCGAACAGTTAAGCAGGACAGAGATTGCAACTTTAATTGCCTCTGATATAAATAAAAAGGACATTCATCATCAGATCAGCCGAAGGTAGTCTTCTATTGAGTAAGACTACCTCCTTCCATATATCTCAGAGACGAATGATCCTGTTATACGTGAGGAGAGTTGTATAAATGATAGCGTTTGCAATAGTAATAGTGCTATAAATATTAACAAGGACGGTTCAGATAAGAGTCTAGATTTAAACTAATTAGTAAGACAATGGAGAAGCAAAATTATATTAAATTAGTTCATCAGAACTTGCAAGGCTTCTCTGGCAAAGCAGTTGGAAGTAGAATTATTTTTAGAATAATTTCAAAATGATGTCTTTTGTGTCACCGAGCATTGGCTGAAGGACTATGAAATGGTGTTTTCATTTAAGAATTATTATGTAGTTAGTTCTTACAATCGTAAGACAACCACACGAGAAGGCTCCTTGATTTTTATTAATAATAACTTAAAAGCTGTTGTGAGTCTTATGGTTGAAAGCACTATTGAATTATTATGTGTTGAACTAGAGAAATATATTGTTGTATGCGTATACAGGATTCCTCTTGACTCTAATTTTGCTGTTTTTGAATCTGTAATGGAGGATGTATTGACATTACTCAATAAAAGTAAAAAACATTTAATAGTGTATGGCGATTTTAACGTAGATTTGTTAACAAAAAGTACGCTTACCGCCAGGTTAATTGATCTGTTTAAATCTTTCAATTTAAGTAATGTATTTTTAGAACCAACTAGAATCACTGAAACCGCAGCTGCTTGTCTTGATAATTGTTTTTGTAGCTGTCACAATACCGATAAAGCTGTAATCAATTGTCTTAAGTCTAACCACAATGGGCAAACTATATCATTTCCATACAATAAAACTGATGTACTCATCAAAAGAACAAAAAGGGTAGTAACAGAAAAACAAATTCAAAAATATAAAGAAGTCTTATTAAACAAATTGTCTCATCTAGAAAACGTGAACCCAAACGTCTGTTACTCAGATTTTTTTAACGTCGTCAGTATTGAATTTGAAAAGATGTTTCCAATTAAAAGAATGTTTTTTGGTAATGAATTCAAAGTTAGTGACTGGGCCACTAGGAATTAGGAAAAGTAGGGAAAAGCTGTTCGAATTATATGATATGAAAACTTATAATCATAACAGTAGTTTTAAAGAATATGTAAGAAAATATTCATCAACATTTAGAAATTTTAGATCTGCAAAGTCAATTTATTTAAGCAATAAAATTAAAAAACCTGATAATAAAATCAAAACAGTATAGAAAGTGATAAATACTGAAACAGACAAAATTAAACCGCAGGATCTAGAACTAAATATTCAAAACGAAAATGGTCTTATTACTACCCCAGTAGAAGTAGCTCAAATTTTTGAAAAATTCTTTACTAATATACCAATTAAAACAACCGAACATTTAAATTCATCTGCAATCATAGCAGAAGAATTGCTTAAAAAGAATGTTAAATCATATAACTCAAATTTTAAATTTCGTCATACTAATATCTCTGAAATAATTAAAACAATCAAAATGTTAAAATTAAAATCTTCAGAGGACTTGTGAGGGATGTCAGTTGCAGTGTCCCGATCATTTATTAATATTCTTGCGCCTTACTTGTCTTTTATTTTTAATATGTGTGTTGATGAGGAGTTGTTTCCAAATTTAATGAAACATAGTAAAGTAGTTCCGCTCTTTAAATCAGGCGATAAAAAAGATCCAGGAAACTTTAGACCTGTTTCAGTGTTACCAGTTCTTAGTAAAATTTTTGAGAAAATAATTCTGACACAATTGCTATCACATTTTAATTTAAAAAATATCCTACACGATCAACAGTATGGTTTCACCAAAGGTCGTTCAACTATTGATGCAGGTGTAAAATTACTTCAACATATATTCAATGCTTGGGAACATTTTGATGATACAATAGGGGTTTTCTGTGATCTTTTGAAAGCATTCGATTGCGTTGCCCATGAAACATTACTCTTAAAATTAAAATACTCTGGCGTAAGAGACAAAGCTCTAAGTTTAATTGCGTATTACTTAAGTAATAGAATCCAAATAGTACAAGTAGATGGACATAACTCCAAAGGGTCAATTGTAAAAGTGGGTGTCCCTCAAGGATCCATATTGGGTCCGTTTCTTTTCTTGGTTTATATAAATGATCTGCCTTATGCAGTACAAAACTTGACCAATGTGGTGTTATTTGCTGATGATACGTCTCTTCTTTTCAAGGTGAATAGAAGGGATCCAAAAACTGACGACGTAAATGACACCCTCAAACACATTCTAACTTGGTTCACAGCGAACAATTTAGTATTAAATGCAAAGAAAACTAAATGTATTAAATTTACTTTACCGAATGTTAGACAAATAGGAAATGATATTTTGTTAGATAATAATATACTAGAATATGTAGACACGACAACTTTCCTGGGAATAACTATTGATTCTCAGCTACAGTGGGGTCCACATATAACTGCGTTAAACAGTAGACTTAGCAGCTCAGCAGTATTTGCAATCAGAAAGATTCGACAGTTAACAGACGTAGCTACTGCAAGACTTGTCTACTTTAGTTACTTCCATAGTATTATGTCATATGGTATATTACTTTGGGGTAGAGCAGCAGATGTTGGGAGCGTATTTATATTACAAAAAAGAGCCATCAGAGCTATATATAATTTACGATGTCGAGACTCACTAAGGGAATTGTTTAAGGAAATAAATATATTAACTATCAATATATTTATGAAAACATTATATATGTACGCAAAAATTTATCCATTTTTATAAAAAATTGTGAAATTCACTCTTATGGCATTAGAAATAAAGATAAGCTAGCTGTACCAAAATTTAGACTTAATAAAGTTAGTACATCCTTCTTGGGAAACTGTGTACGTTTTTACAATAAGCTGCCAGAAGAAAATGTAAATATGACTGAGAAAAAATTTAAAGGCTACATTAAGTCATCACTGGCAAAAAAGGCATATTATAAGATAGATGATTACTTTAATGACAAAGACGCCTGCTAGATTATTTCTCCGGTCCTGCATGATATAAACAATAATATTTGTAATACTATATTATACCATTGTACAAGAATATTTTGAAAGATGTGTGCTGAGAGTTTATTTTGTCGCTTCTTCTCGATCAGCAATACACCACCCTTCCGAAGCGGCGGTAGATTCACAAAAAAGTAATCATTAAGTGCCGACAATAAGTTGATGTATAGCATCATTACATTGAATAAACATATTTTGATTTGATTTGATCCGAGAGCACATTGGAGGGATGACAATGGACAGAAAAGGCACAAGGCCGGGCTGAGTGGATAAATCTTGAGGGGCAAACTTCTAAAAACTACAATTAATTCTATGACGCTGTTTTGTGGTAATGATGATGATGATGATAATGATTTATTGGAGGATACCATAACTTCGTTTCCGTGAAAAATGCTAATTCCAGCGTTGAAAAAATGTGATAAAACTCTCCAACATCATGTGTTGAAAAAAAGGACTTTTAATGCCTCTAAGCTGCATACAGAACTCTAACACAATCTCTTAGACTTTATTCCTTTTTAAATGCAGTTGTGCAAAAATCAAAATTCGGATGCGCCGAATCATATCTTATAACTTTTAAAAAAACGTAAATTACAAAAACCGAAAAAGAGAATATCTGAACATGTATATGTTATATAATTAATATATATTTCTTTATTTATTATCTTTCTATGGAAGAAAAATCTTTAAAACTGAACTTACGGAAACTTATCTACGGTTATTTAATTATACAAGGTATTTTATAAATATAATTGGTGCGCGTTCTTTTTTTTTATTATAGCAACAACATGAAAATTATTTGTTAAGGTAAGTGTAATTTTTTTTCTACCTTTTAGTTATGTTCGAGTTTTGTTTAAAGATTTTCAAGTCCTTATTGCCAATAGTTTTTAGTAAATCGTTTCAAAATATTTTGTTCATTAGTTGTATATTTCACTGACTTTCTTGTAAATATGCTTTATATTTACACAGATAAAAACAATTTTTTTAAAAAATAAATAAATTTTTATTATAATTAACAACGGAACAAAACCTTTTCTTTATTACAAAGAGTTGACTGTAATAAACGTCAAACAATCGGAAAAATGTATATAGATTTCAAATGAGTGGACTATTAAATAAAGTTACGTTAAAAGATGAGGCAATGCAAAGCGTTGAAAGTTACCATAATCTAAAACAAACAAATGACTACTCTGTTTATCAGAATTAGTTCCATATTGTTTTCTTTTGCTACGATGTTACAAATTAGATGTCGTGGTTTTCAGACTTGACTATTCTCAATTTTTCATACGTTGTTGAGTTTTTGCTATAAATCGTTTTAAAAAAATTTGAAATTTGTTAAAAAAACTATGCAGAATTTAATTTTGAAATATGAGAAAAAATAAATACTATAAAAATCAGAATGTGTCACTTAACTAAACTACAAAAATGTCCTCTTCTTGGCTAGTTTACGTCTTGAAACTACTTGTCTTCTTCTAGACTTAACACAGTTGTCTTCCAACTCTATGTAACAAATACTACAACTATTACAGTATAAATACACATCAGAGTGCAGTTTTCCGACTACTCTTTCATAGGTAACCTATCTTGCTACACAGTCGAATCTTCGTTTCTATGGAAGGTATTTTTGTTGTCTTGCTATCTTACGACTTTTATTTCTTTGATATACAACAAGTTTTCAAGTGATTTTAAGTTCCTTCCACTGATAGTTGATCATAGTAGTAGAACTTTCAATACGACAATCGGTGAGACAAATCCATTGTGTTGAAGAATAAAAGTTCGTGGGAGTTAACTTTCTTTATTTAGTTTACTGATTTTTATGAGGAATTTTGAATATAACTGTTTAAAGGTAATTTAGAACCACTCTACAAATCCCATTTTATCGTCAACTTTATAGTAAAAATCTATAAAAAAAATTTTATATTATTAGACGCTGGAATTTCAAATAGCCTTTGCATAAAGAATTGTTCACAGGACTAAGAAAAAGCCTTTGTAATAATGCACTTAATAAAATTTTACGTAATTGTGTTAAGGCACCAATTATAAATTTTAAAGAGATTTTTTTGACCACGCCAACATCTAAAAGAGTTAAATATGGATTTTTATTTCTTGCAACCTTACAGCTTATATATTTTTTTTATTATATTTATTCTCTACAATGTGGGTTTTAAACTAATAACATGAAATTACTAACTGAACTTTGGGGTTGTTTTGTATGACAAATTTTATTTTTGTTTGTAATTATATCACAAATTGAGTCTGCCACATATAAGCTCATAGCATGCAGTTATTTTTTTGTTATAACTTTCTTGTCGCTATATATTCTACTAGAGATGAATATTTGGGTAGTCATAGTTAATCACAAACTTCTAACATACATTTTGCAATGCGTACTTCTTCTTTGTAAGACATACTTATATCTTCAAATCTTACGTTTCTGACTGGGAACTTAGTTGGTGTTAGTTGGTTAGAATTTAACAAAGATGGCTCACAATCAGATTCTTTTTTGGAAAATTGGTTTGTGTTTTCGTTGCCTTTTCTGAGCATTTAATTATAATCCACCGGTGTATGTATGTTTTTGATAACAATACATCAGATTAAAAATTGTTTATCTCAATTTTAATCAGTTATTGCATGAGCAGTCGCTTATACAATTTCTACTAGCCCTTTTAATGCAATAATCCTAAAAGCCAAGCTACAACGTTGCCAAGTGGTTAAGCTGCTTGCCTGTTATGCAGACAGACCGGAGTTCACTCTTGGAACTCTGTGATGCCTGGCAGGTGGCCTATTTAGCTACTAAAAATAATTGATAAATAATTTATAAACATTAATTGCTGTAGATTCGTTGGGGAAGTTAAAATAGTTATTTTGCTACCTTTAGCGCCAACACTACAGCTGATTTAAGGACTAATTTTATTAGTTTTTTTTGTTTGTCAATTTCGTGTTAAATTCAGAGTTTTTCTTAGTGAGAAATAGTTTAATATAATTTAATAGTATTGTTGGTGATTTTTTTGTTTGTGTTTTACTTTAATAGCTTGAAGGTATTATGGAAATTTTGTTCTTAAAGAGATATTTATGAAACTTTGGTCTCTTTTTATAATAAAAGATAACGTTTTTATTAAACTATATAAATAAAACTATTAATAGAGTTTTTTTGCTAGAAAAATAAGTAAAAGCTTTTTCCCGGTCCTGGATTTTATTTGGAAAATTTATCATTATTATTATTAATTTTAGTTTTAATTAATAAATTATTATTTGCCATAAAATATTACATAGAAACTAATGCAATTATTTGTTTTTTATTTAAGATAAATCTTTAAGATATTTTTTAAATGCAAATTGAATCTATTATTTAATTGTTTTTCTAGTTTGCTCAGTTTAGAGCTCTTTGATTTCATTTGTAATAAAGAAGAAAAATAAAAAAATACTGTAATACAGATGATGAGCGACGACCAGAGGATGAAGTTATGAGAGCTTTAATCTCCAGTACGAAAACTACACCCCTGCGTGGCGCCTTAAGTCTCACCACCACTACCATTCTAAAGAGCAGCTAACATTAATTTTTCTAGTTTTTGTTTATTAGATAAAAATTGACAGGAAATTGAGAAAAATACTACAAATAAGAAAAAGATGTGGAAAAGAAAAGTAAATGTACGATAAATGTATTTATAAAGAACAATTCTATCTATCGAAAGCAGAGAAGTTAATCTGAAAATAATTAAATGTTGACTATCTATTTTCAGCTATAACAGCAAATTTTGTTGATGGATTTAAATTATTAAAACTTGGTATATGTACAAGGCAATCTCAGAAATTCAATTAGGAATTTATGTTTGTTAGTTTAAAATTCAAAGTTTAAAATGAAAAAGTGCAACAAGCTGTAAAGTTGCAATAACATAGCCCAAAGTCCTCTTCTTTAACTTCTCTCGTAATTAGGAAAGACCTTTTTTAAACACACAATCGGTACTTTAAAATAACAACAAGCGAATTTTTTACAGTATTACCTGTAGACGAGAAGAAGACTTCTCGTGAAACTGTCGTTAAAAGCAAGAGCTTTTAACGACAGTTTCAAAACTATACCTAGGTTAGTCAAATTTAAACCGTATTTTTATCCCTCCGCCTCTATTGCATTTGATTGGATGTTGTATACGCGTGTTTAGATATTTTTTGACATTTATGATTGTTTTTTCGTATTGCTTTGTGTAGTGCCATTATAGTAGAGTTCTTAATGGGGAAAAATGTTAGAGAAACTAATATTTTTTTAGATTACGCCAACATGGGGAAGCTAGCAGGACGAAACAAAGTTGAGAATGGAACTCACGTGCGTCGCATTTACACCAACAACACTTCTTAGAAAAATCAACGGATGATAATTGATATGTGCAGCTCCTTAATGCTAAACAAAAATCTGTATGATTTGAGATTACTTGAAGGCTTCCCGAGTTCACTACAAATAGAAATATTGACGTATGATGAAACGTGATTTTATCATTACGCCTAGACGAGCGAATATGTAGTGGCCTTCTAAATACGAAGGTACGTTCGCTAAGGTCAAAACTGAGCTGTCTGCAACGAATGTTTTTGTAATTTGTTTATTAAAGAAAAGAAATACAATCGATGCTCAATACTACTACGATCTGTTAGTAAGAATGAAATCGGCGAAAAGTAAGAAAGTTCCAATTAAAAATACACACATGTTGAATAATAAACAACAATCCTCCAGACAACTTCAACTTGAATCCTATTACGTTTGGATCCCTCAAAACGGCCTTATAATTTCAGCTCTTTGAAAGCGACAGTCAAGCAGATAACTTACGTCCCCCAATGAAAGTGATATCGATAAGTCGCCTATTCGTTGGATCAAATGCATTCAAGGGAGAAGGGAGGATGTAGAAAAATAGCTTAATATGTCACATTGTTATATTTGGCTTCAACACACCATTATGATGAAAATCGTTTTAGATTTAACGACTTAATTGGTTTTAACAAGGTTTTTTACGTTTGTAGATTTTTAACTACATGAATGCAGAGAAAATAATATAAATACGTCGAGATCCATTTAATTCTACTAAAAAGCTTGATGATGCTTCTTAAGGACAATAGAAAATTACATTAGTTCCTTATAATTGCTCGGTGAGCTTGTACAAACGTAGCTGGTGGGTTAGTGCCTTTATTTAGTAGTTACATCTAGTAGCAACATGTTTCAATGCCAAGTTCTTGAACCCCGAAAGCTCCGGCATTTCCAGTTTGGCGAGCAAAATTTTCGCGGCCGCGTTTCGTGCCTTCGATCCCCGGCGGATTCGGTGAGTGGAGCCGCTCGCGTCAGCTGGCAAGCGAGAGCTTGGGGAATGGCTCGTGCTCTGAAACTTCTGGCGGTCGAGCCTAGTTAAGTCCACTGCCGAGGCTGCGACTCATAGTAGCGGGACTTTTACTCGTCCGGGAATTCCTAGGCTCGCGTGTGAGGGCCCAGTTACTAATGGGCTGCTGGGATCTTCTTGGACGCGATTATACAGGGTCGTCCATGTAAATCCTGGAAAATGAAAAATGCAAAAAAAAATTAAATTTATTTACATGAAACATAAATTTTGAGTCTGGAACTAAACCTGCTGCAGTCCAACGCAACTTTCTCCTTGTCTATATGTGGCGTTACCTCCATAATGGAAGCCCTTAAGCTGTCTTTGGAACTAAAATGTCTCTCACTGGCCTTTTCCTTGATCATGTCCTTCATGTAGTAGTCAAGGGACCTGCTGTCGGGGCTGGAGGTTGGCCACAAGTCAGAAACCAGTGGTAATAAAAATTGTATGGCGATGCTGGGGTCTTTCTTGCCTTGTGGGTTGGGGCGAAGCCTTGCTGCAACACACTTTTGCCAAGCGGCAGCAGCCACCTCTGTTATCCAGGGCTTGACAGGGCATGATATCCCATTCGTTGCTCACGCACCCTAGCACCATCACAGAAGCGGGAAACTTTGTGTACATGACGATATGTACTTCAGAAGCATCTTAATAGATGAAACTATCATTTTGGAGATACCGCTCTCTGTCCTTGATGAAGTTCTTTCCGTCCAAAAAGAATTTTCAGAAGCTAGCGCTATTATGCTTGATGTTGTTCCGCAGTGCATAGGCCTTTAAATTTAACTCTTCGCCCATCTTGCTTTTCTCAGTTAGCAGTTAGTGAGTCCTGGTGCACTGTTAGACTAACCGTCGACCTCACCACGCCCATTTATTTTGCTAGGACAGCCATGCTCTGTCCAGGGTCCTGACCGATCTTCGTTTTCAATTCTAGGACGAATTCATCGTTTCTCTTGCGATCATATTGCTACTATGAGTTGCGCTGTCAGCAGTTACCTCTTCATGGTGATCAGATTCCTTATACTTTTTGGCTATGTCATAAAGTTGAGTCTTTTTGTAGTTAAACCCCGCAATAATTTATGTTAGCACGAAAGGATTCGAGTATATCATCTCTGCGTATTTTCAGCTCATTTTATCGACAACTGTAGTTTGATGAATATGTGAAGCGATATGTCATGAGTGCTAATGACATAGAAGTGCTGGTGTAGTTAGTGCTAGTTTTGCGAAGGGCCATGAAGAGCTTATATAAGATGTTTTCTTGTTGACATAGCAGCAGTTTGTTTTAACACTTATCGGTGCTTGTATATTACAGGGATTAATAAATATTTGTAGGTATTAGAGTGCAATTGCATCCCAATGCAGTAGACACATAAAAAATTAGCACTATACTATTTCTTTAAGATATCAGCCTTGATACATCGGATCACTGATTTTTAAAGCCAGAATGTTTTTTTTATAATAGACATTTAATAATCCTGCTGTTGTTTTGCTTTAAAAAGACCTGCGTTACTCCAATAATATAGATATAAGATTAAGTCGTTCATTCTTAGGTATCAGAGAAATTTGGACAATGCATTTCTAAATAATTTGATTAATCATTACTAGTCAACAAATTATAAAAGTTTTTGTGTGTCCCTTTTGAGTCTGATTTTAATTAAACTTTTCTCGACTTTCTACGCTATTTTTATTTAACCTAATCTGAATCATGTGCTTTTGCAGATTATAATTTTTTGCATAATTTATCTTTATAGACTTATTTTAAATCACAGCATATACTTTTCGGAAGTAAAAACCGGAAATTAAGGTTGAGTTAATGGTCTGATCAGTTTCAGATTTTGCTCACTTAATCTTGGTTTTAAGTGACTAGCAATTGGTGAATTGAGACTAAAGAAAGCTGAAATGGTATTTTTTTATTCTAAGTTAATTAGTTAATGCCAAAATTTTGACGAATTTTGATTTGCTGACTATGATTCTGAGTAATGAGGGCATATATTTATTTTTGGCTTGATTTGTTTTTTATTTATTTAATAGTAGTACGCAACTAGTTATTTTTAACTATAGGAACTTTGTGAACTAATAATTAGTCAAAACTCTTAATTAGATTAAATTTAATGTGCAATTAGCTTAAAGTTAGGTTTACTTATTAAGTTTAAAACTATTAAACTTTAATTTTTTTAATTTCAGGTAGCGTTTCGTGTAGCGAATCCCAATGAAGCTTATGAGATTATACGCAGAGACCCTTAACTATCTATTTAGGAGTAAATAAGTTATTTTTAACTGGTCAACAACTTTAAATCACATTTGAAAGGTTTTGGAATTGGGGCTTTTATTTTGTGTTGTTATTTTTATTGATTAGGTCTTTTGCCAAGCTTTGGACTTACGTTGCTAAACATACTAGTAGGTTTTTTATAGCGACTAGATAAAGCAACAAAAAATTTAAAATTGTATAATTAAGATAAAGAGAACATTTGCATATTTCGTTTATTACAATTTACAAAGGCTATGTCTCTATCTGAATCGTCGATTTTTTTCTGGTAGGAGAGTCATAATAAACTTTTCAAGTGATCTCATACCCTATACTAGTAAAATATAAGATTCTTAATAATTCTGATATAAAAGTATTACATAAGGATTTTTTTTTAATTTTTAAATTAATTCACTGAATATTCGATCTTTTTCTGCTGTGTTACTGATTGAATTTAATAGTTTATTTACTTATGAGATTTTTCAAATAATTGACTAGGAGAACACACTTTTAAAGCATTTCTTATAAACAGTCATTTAGTCTACCAATAAAAATTCAGGCCGATGCTAGCGTCTAAGCGCTTTTGATGTAATAAGCTATACATTCAGATTACGTAGGGAAACGTATTTAGGTTCCACTATCCCTGGATTAGTTGGTTAAAGATCAACAATTCTTTGTCATATTGATTTTAAATCTTCAATTGCAGAAACGATATCTCAAATCCATCATCTTTTTTATCCTCCTGATCCTCATCATCGTAATGAAGATATTGAAAAGAGTTGGGGGACTTCTACTGTTAAAAGTTTGTTTACTGCTTGACGCAAAATGTTTGTTTTTGTAGATGTTGTGAATTATATTTAGTATCGATAAGTTTTTTAATTTAAACCTTCCTTTTTTTAGATATCAGCGCCGGTCAACTTACTGACTAGTAATCGAGTTGCTAGCGAATCTCCCATTTCCGGCTTTCGTCGGAAATTGTAAAGCACAACTGGAAAACAACTTAATATCAGTGGCCAATTGTCCATTTCGACGTTCATACACTAGATCACTATTTAGTAGTTGCCAATAACTTATGAGCAACTAGATCTCCACTGATCATTTTATTGGTTTTTGAAGCACGTTACCTTCCAGGCTTTTTTATTACCAACAAGAGACTGATTAGGCGGTAAATGCGGCAAGAAAGCAGCTTTGCCCATCTTTGTAGCAAATATCGAAACAATGCAGTCTTGTATTTTATAGTTTTGCCCTAGTGGCAGTAGACTTTTCCATTTTGCATGTCTAACTTGTGTGAGCAATTTTTAAAATAAGAGTTATTACAAAGTTAAGAGACTACACACGATTATCTTATATTGAAAATGTGCATATTTAATTTAAAAAACTGCTAATCCATTTTCGGCTGATTCTGTAGTTTAATTTTATAATTTGTGCTTTTCCACGGTGTCTTAAGTGCATGTGTGCTTGAAGAAATTAATGCAACTTATTTTGATCTATTTTGATGGAATTATATTGTTAAGCTGTAAAAAATTCTTTAATATTTGCAAAAAATTTGATTTTAGTACACAATTTAATGTCAAAGGCAGCAGCAACAATTCTTTAAAATACAGCTCATAATTGTCAATAACGTTCTAACCAAAACAATGTAGTTAAGCAACTGGATGTAATTTTTAGTTCTAAGACCCATTTTTCATTACAAATAGTAATAAAACTTCCAAAACCGATTATACAGCTCGCTTATCAATTTGTGCTTTGATCAGTTGGTGGAGATTTTGTTTTGGCTTCTTGTGCACAAGTTAAGTCGCAAATGTTTGATAAAGGTTTGGTATCCAAAGTAGTTTGTACGTTTCTTTTATTTGAAAAGTATGGTCAGCCGGGTGTGGTTGATTTTCCAGGAAGAATAGAACCGATTGTATCATTTTAAAAAAGTCACGTAGCCTACAGTTCTTTATTTTGTAGTATCGCAAATCTATGCAGTATTTCTTGCTGACAGTTTTCGTTTCCAGCAACTAAAACCCAAAGTTTAATTTTATCAATTTCCAACAATTAAGATTATTATACCATAAACTCGAAAATTAAAAAAAATACATAAAAAAATTATTTTTAGTAAATATTAAGGATTTTTTGATAACCGACTATAAGCATCGTTTGCTTTACCACCAACTCGTCGTGAAAAAAAGAATTTGTTTCTAAAGTTAAAAGGGCTCAAATAGCATCAGGTATAACAATCGACAAGAACACAAAAAATTCGCTACCTTTTCTTTAGATGTTACGGAGTTTAAGGTACCTCATATAGGTGAATCAATTTAGAAGTCTAAAATATACATCCCTTAAATGTAATGTGCCAAATTTTAATAAGACATTAACAGGAAATGCCTTATTTGTACTTATTTTTCTGGTGGTCAATCTTTTCGATTGCTTTGTTTCAGTTATTTCCTGTAGTCGGCAAGTTTTTTTTTATTTCTGGATAACTGGAGCAATTAGGTCTTTTATTAATTGGGGCATATATTGTAATCTAGGCTTGCCTTGTGTGTTGTTCCCATCTGTCGTACCTTCTATTATCATTTGCAGTAGACCCGAATGCCGTAATAAATGTCCTATCCACATGCCTCCCCTTTTTATTATTTGTATCATTAGCCTTCTATCTATATTACACTTAACTGATAATGATGCAAAAACAGGTAAATACGAGAAGGCTTTCAAGATTACACTACCTAAATTTGTAAGGTCATAACCTTTTCAACGATACCATATTTTAAAATACGCCTTTTGATTCTCTGTATTCATTAATTAAATACAAATTTCGAAATTGAACATTAAAAATAAGTATTATATAAAATGTATTATAATAAATTTTAAACAAATTTTGTTATTCATTAAAACTATGAAACTGAATCGAATGCAGATTTTATATAGAATGGGACAAATGTTCTTCCCCTTTTTGGAAGTTGAGAACAACATTTATTTCTACAGATAAACGTGTGGAATTCAAAGTTTTACTTCAATGTATTTTAAAAAAATTATCGGACAAGTCGTGCCCGACATTTAGGATACACTGTTGAGGTCGTATTCTGAAGTTCTTCATTATTCTTTCCAACATGTATTGAGGAATACTCCTGATTTCTTAACGCTTTGCATTTCGTAAAGCTTGGAGTGTACTAAAGTAATGTTTGCAAATGTCAGTCTTTAGATATCTCGGAGAAAGTCGTAAAAGCGAGATCCATCGGCTCCATCCTGTTGGAATCAAATGTTTTCCAGTTGTATAATCATTTTCACTTATTGATTGTAAATGGCAGTAATACATTAACCCCCTTCTTCTCAAAAAAAGGAGACAATAACCCCAACCTTACTCACGGCATACCAAAGAGCGATACGTTCACTGTGAAGAGGTCTTTTATAATTATTATTATTATTTTTATATTTAGATTTTTATATTAATCGATGCTACTAAGCCGTAAATGGGATGTTTCAAAAGATAAGTAGTAGGCACGTGTTGTGAATTGCAAATATACGAAAACGGCCAAAATAAGCAGACTTGTATTTTAGTGTTGCAGCTATCAAAACATTTGCATATATTTTCTGTTAGTTACCGAAACATAAAAACATAAAATTTTTATGTTAATATTATCTTGTAAATCGAAAATTACAAAAATGGATGCTTCTGCCACATTAAAAACCAAAATACGCCGTAAATTGTAATCTAAAAAGGATCTTTATATTTTGAATGCAGGAGTTATTTACGACAATCCACATCATTTCAGAAACAAAAGTAAATTCGGACTACAACAAAAAGTAATATAAATTAGAAGGCTTAATTGCTGCAAGCTGCACATAACTCAGGAAGTTAGGATAAGAAAATCGGTACGCTTCCACCAAATTTGATTTGATCAGCTTTTAGTGACTATTTTTTGGAAGCCGGCAAATTATAATTCATGCAATAAATTAGTAGCTTACAAACCTCACCAACGGATTAGCGACACTAATTTGCAACTTTTGCCATAAATATTTAGCAGCAATGTAAACGTCATGTTGCAGCTACTAGAAAAAGCTTATACAACCTGGCGGTTTCTGGAATCTGCCAACTGGTTTATGTTGTAAATTTCAACATGAATTCGTTTGTGTTTTATACCATATATATATAGTGTTTATAAGTGGTTGCTTTACCAGCATAGCAAAATAATTAGTTGAAGAGACTTCAACGCTAGATCACATAAAAAACCTTTACACAGCTCAATAGTTTAAATGAACCTTGAAGTAAATCCAATTATTTATTTAATTTTGAAGCAAACCCTCAATTTTAACCACTAGATAATTAAATTTTCTAAGCGATTTTTTTGGTATCTAGCACTGCTCCTGTCTAGGTTTCCTCAGCCCTCGCGCTGAAAAATCATTTATTTAAAGATGCCTTTAAGGAAACTTAATCTCTAGCTAGAACCTTTCAACTAGCAACTAAAGTCCCCATTCGAGATGTACCATCTGGCGCGCGAACGAAAGCTAATAAATTAATGCGGAATAGATTTTATCTAGAAGCATTGTTTTAGGCTGTATCAGTTACAGAGCGTTTAAGCTCGTTTGTTTACGGAGCTAATTCCTTTTATAATAGGCTATTACTTATCCTAAGCGTTCTGCTGAATATTTATGATCCTGAATAATTTATCGGTGCGAGTTTGGTGCGAAATTATATGGAACATTGTTTTAAAAAAATTAATGGCCGGGTCCCACTCAAATCTCTTCAGTTTTGGTAACGTTCGTGCATTGTATTGGCAGCAACGCGTACAGCTTGATGATTTGTAGCCTTTGATTGGGTAAGGATTGTGACAAAATGTCGAACATTTTATAAGTCGGACAACAGTTTGGGATATGAAGCAATAAATTTTAGACCATGTCATGTGAACATCTAAAGTTATTTTTATAGCAAAGACTCAACAAGATCAATATAGACCTCAAAGAAATTTTGAGAGATTGTTATAATCTTTGTATAACGATATTTTATTTTGATATTTCCATTTGTTTTTAAAAAGCAAATTCAATGTTATTTGCAATATTATTATCATCAATATGCACTTTCTTGGTTAAAAATTAATCTTCTATGGATTAATTACAATCATTTTTTCTGAGAAAAGATGTATTTTTGTTGGGATTTCTTTGTGAAATTTATATTTACTGTCAAACACCCTGATCAGGTACTCGCCATGTTGAACCTTAGAGATAGAAAGTAGTCCTTCTCTTATATTAAAGTCATAATTTTTTTAATTATATGATTTTGGTATAGTTCAATCACATTTTGAGATCTCGTTGTTAAGACTTGTCACATTAACATTTATTTGGTGTTTAACTATATTATCTCTTCTTACACTCATTCTTTCAAGAATAATTCGGCTTGTTGCTATATATCATTTAGCAATGATTGTGGCCGAATTGATAATGTAAGTATGATTATTTTGTAGGTTTTTAAATAACTCCCTGGATTTTAATTGCAGCTTCCGGAACTTGAGGTAAAGAGTATTATTTAAGTCGGCAGACCCATTATTATTGATTCTTTGACTGTTCGTTAAGGTCCGCAGCTTCTGCGTCTCCTCTAATCAATTTCTTGCAGGCCCCCGCGGCGCTTGTTAAACTAATAAAGCCGCGATTTGCCCCACGAGCTTCTTTGTCGAGCAACGGCAGCTGGTGGCGCACTTAATTGGCGCAATTGCTTTCTCCGCTCTTGTTCTTCGTGCCATGTGGCTCGAAACTGGCGGCGCTTCAACTGCACGGAACAAATTGCTGGAAAACAACGAACCTGCACAAAACAGCGGCGTGGCTGCAAATTAACGCAACTGCTGCGAAATAATCGTGAGAAAGCGAAATACTCGAGCGACGAACCAGAGCATCGAAAGCGAATACGCGCGCGCAATTTGTCGCAGTAACGAGCCGTTGCGACTGCAAATTGAGAAAAGTAAGAAGATATAAGGTAATTTCCCTGGCTTTAATTACAGCATGTATGTTTTTAATCTTTTCGCAGCTATCACAAAAAGGAGGATAGTTCGCTCGCTATTTTCTTTTTTAGTTTCGCTGTTAGAATCTAACGGTTGTTGAAAAACATAATAATTCATAACCGTCTTGTACATGTTGGACGCAAACATACGTAGTGTTACATTATCAAAAGATCTAAAATGATCTACACAAATAGATGTTAATTGTGCTAATACTGCAGGATAAGAATCAAGGAGATGTTGGGGGTTGGAAGGAAGAACTGGAAGACAAGCAGAGTGAGAAAAATAGAAAAAGCAGGATCATGAGGAGGAGGAGCAGGAAGAGGAGGGGCTGCGAAAAAAGAAAGAGGAGAGGAAAGAAAGGGGGATAACAGGATGAAGAAGAAAATAATAAAGAGGGAGGAAATAAGAAATAAAGAGGAGTCAAAAAAGAGAAAACGCAATGACAAACTCTGGAAAAAAACTTACAAAGCTCTCACCAAGGCAAAACACTATTTGACCACAAAATTCTCTTTTTGAAAAATGAGCTTTACTAATCTGTGCGATTTTTTTCTCCAAAGCCCTCTCAACTTCAAATGCGTCTTCTTAGGCAAAAAAATTACATGGGACATTTGAAGAATCCAATTGTTAAGACTACTCGATCAAATAGTTTTTTACAATTTGTAGTCTAAGCATTTTGCTAATAAAATAATAAAATTGTTACTACCATTTGTAGAAGTTATGCTTTTAGATTTTTATAGTTCTTTAATTACTTTAAGGTATTATTTATTTCATTTGAAATTTTTTAAATAAAATTAGCCATCTCTCTCCGTGTAGTAAGTTCTTATATTTTAAGTAATTTACATGTATATGTGGGGTATGGTGGCTACAAAATTCCTGAAATTTTTTTAAAACAAATAAGGCGTTAACTACTTGAACACTTTTTGAGAAATATAATAATTCGCTTTTACCATATATTTTGGGGGAGAGGGGGGGTTGATAAAGGTTAAAATCATAGAATATTAAATAAAAGAATAAGAAAATTGTAAATTTAAAAAATATATATATACATATTTCTTTTAAAAAATGGAAAGATATTTTTAGAAGACAAACTGGGATTAAATCTTAATAGAGTGATGGCAGCCTCAGCAGCATTACCCACTCTACTCAAGAAGGAGAGGAAGAGAAAGAAAATTAAGCAAAATAAACTTGGAGCCAGTGTATTATGATAATAATGTTACACGCCTCAATGATTATTGTTAGCTGATTCTAATGACGAAGTGGGCATCCTGTTTCTTATCACCCACAATGGGGTATTAGAATGCAGTTGTTTGGGATAATAAGAAATATTTTTATAACTCGATGTGAAATGAGATTTTTTAAATGCTTATGAAGTTTTGGACTATTGTAGTTATCTTATGGTTCCCATCTTCGCGGCAGCGAACAGCCACATACAAATTCAGTATTAGCGATACTGTTGCTGTTCATACTCAACTGCAAGCAGAACTGTGTATAAACTTTTAAACGTACTAACTGAATGTTTTTATCAAAACTTTTGGCAGGACGATGTAGTTTGACGTGAAATACTTTCAAGTAAAATTTTCAAAAATATGAAGACGTGGCGTTTTCTAGTTCCAGGTTTTCTCTTTAGGGGGCAGCGAATTTTTTGATTAAAAACAGTGTCCACTTTATAATAGATCCTATCTATTTTCTAAGAAATTGTTATTCATTTGACCTTAGTCATGACCTTTGTAATGAATTGATAGAAAGAAGAGCAGCATCACATGAAATGACGAATCTGGGTTGACAGAGATGTATTTTTTGAACACAAGATTGTCAGATCGATGAGTTGTTTGTTAGAAATTTTGCGTAATAGAAACCTATGAAACGAGTAACTGACTATGCGAAATATGCACTGAAATTAAGAAATTTCAGATAGTACTGAAATTTAACGTAATGAAAATTGATAAATACGCAATTTTTGAAATAAAATAATGTCACCGACAATTTCACGTGCCTCGAAGCTATAAATAAGAAAACAATTGTTATGAGCCCCATTTTATTTTTTACAGTTACAATACCATTTTGGAATTAAAAAATACTAACTTTTCTATGTGGTTTTTATTTGTTCAGAATGTGTGAGTCACTCAAGCCTATTATAATTTTATAACTAATAGAAAATACAAGCAAAATCTGGGAAAAAATTACATTACTAGTAGTATAATGCATTTGACTGTTATTCAACAAACAAAACCTACAATGAAAATGAAAGAAACCAAAATAACGGCCAATCAAAGAAAAAAGGAATATAAAAATACACATCTACAAGACAGAATATGTAAATAAATTGGGACAAATGGTAAAATGTGCAAAACAAATCCCAACAGCAAAAACTAAAATAGAATACAGCTGGCATAGTTAGCATTTGGTAGACAAAATAGAATAGTGAGGTATATAAAAAGAAAAATCTTAAGAAAAAATGCTTTTAGCACAGGCATTTAGAGTACAAACATAAATTTTTACAATAAATACCATGGATAAGGGCCGTGAAAAGGGAAATGTTAACATAAAATTAACATATAGTTAAAAAGTATCAAACGAAGAATTAAAGTAGTAGACGTCGTAGAACACACAACATCTCTGAAATGGAGATGGGCTGATCTCACTATATAACACGGAGGTAACAGATGAAATAAAAATATATAACAACACACACCATGGGTGGCAAAGGGGGGAAGAAGACATCCACATATGAGATCGCATGATTTAAAAATGATTTCTAGATTTGGTTGGATCAAAGTAATTGGATGTAATTTAAGAAGGCCTATACGCTAGGGGATGCACATAGAATATAGTGGAGTAGCAAATTACTAAAAATAGAAAGGGTTGGCAAAAGTCCCAATAAAGAAAATATAAAGAGCAACGGTTATTTTTATATATTAGATGCTTAGATGCAATACAGACAAACTTAAAATTTTTTTCAGTTGTTTCGGAAAAGTTGAAAGGTCGTCTTAAGCGCATACGCAATTTCCTATTAGGTAACATAAATTAGCTGAGAATGCGACAGCGGAGCTCTGCTATACTCGAATTTCTTTCCTCTGAAAAATCGCCGACAGAAATTATTGCGTGGTTTGGCTACAAAAAGACGTAAGCCTACTACGTAAGTAAAAGGTATACGAAATTTGACTACCGAAAAGATAACTGCTGACAGAGCAACTCACAGAAGCAATTTGTGCGCAAATTGAAAGAGAAGCTCGATCAAGGTCCTGGACGGAGCATGACTGACCTCACAAGAGTTTAGCAGTGCAACAGGACCTGCACTATAGGTGCTTCGCCCTGAGGTACCTCCAACTGTTGACCGAGAAAAACAATATACTGAACGATATCTAGCACGGGATTCTTTTTGGATAAGAACTTCACCTAGGACAGGAAGGTCATATATACAAAGTTTCCCTCCTCTATGATAATGCCGGAGCTTGTGAGAAGTGAAGGGGGTGTCATAGCGTCCCACTTCTTTGAAGAAGGCCTAAAGGTTATTTCTGATAGCTGAATCAACGTGCAGGACACAGTTGTTAGAGAAGGCAACCTTTAGGCGACAGTACGTGTTCCAGCAAGATTCCGCTCTAGCCCTCAAGACAAGCACGGCTATAGAACAATTTTTATTACTGGTCCCCCAACTTGTGGTCACCTTCCAGCACCGACTGCAATCTTCTTGACTACTACGTGCGGGACGTGGTCGAAGCGAAGGCCAATGAGGAGCATCATAACACCAAGGACGGCTTAAGGGTAATAACGCTTATAGAAATTGTGTTAGCCTGCATCAGGTTTAGATCCCAGCTCCAAAAGATCTTAGCTGCTGATGAGGGTTACACTGAGTAATATAATTCTCAATGCTATTTACTCCAATTGTGCTAAGTTTTATGTAAATGAGTTTAATTTTATTGCACCTTAATATTATTTTTACTGTTTATTGACTTCCTGAATTTACTTCGACGACTGTATATAAATAGAATTATAAAAAAGAAAGTTGAAGCTACTAAATGAACTACTTAAAAACATTTGTAAAGGAACGATTAAAACAACAAGCTGATCTGTAATCGACATCAGCAAATTAGTTGACCAAAACAACTAATGTAAACGACAAAATAGTTTACTGTTTCGCCGACAGCATGGGCTCGTGTCGTCAACCCCGCGTTTCAGTTGGGTCAGCTTCGTTCGCTCCGGTCGAAAAATACCTCAAGCCCACTGACAATGATCTTAAATCTACATGCCGAGGCATTTGCGATGCGAATCGGCGTCCTGACAGATCGATGGCGGACTCGCGCCGAGCGCCGGTCCGGGTTTGTGTGCTACACCAGCGTGAGAATCTCCCGCAGCAGTTGCCGCCGCGTATCAATCCTGACAGCGGATCGCCCCTCTATGACAAATAGCGAAACTAGTTTGCGTCGGCTTAACTTGATTTCTCGGCCTCGGCGGGCAAAACGCGATGCAAGAGATAACGCGGCCGTTTTGCATCTGCTTTTATTAATTATAAATGCAGCAGCGGAAGTGGGCCGGTCCCGGACAACTTAATAAACGTTCGCTGAGCGGCGTTCCCACTCAAAGCTCGGTTACATTTCGCGCACCCCATCCAACTTTCATCAAATCTTTTTGAATCCTCGCGATTGATGCGTACGGCTACTTATTGACCGTAAACAAAATCGAAATTGTTGAATTCGCCTTATCGCGCATGCAATCCAGCCCGGAATTCTAGCCGTGACGCGCCGTTTCCTCATTAGTAGACAAGCGGCCCGGTAATTTACCAAAAAACCGGGGAATTTTGCTCAGATTGTTTCGATTTAATTAAATTCTTGATATATTGTGCCGATTTTCTGCTACCTGTTCCGTCAGAAAGGATTTCGTCTAATTACTGCATCCCGTTATTAAATCTTGGATTATGCAGGCAAAAAGTAAGCGAAAAAACGCATTGGCCACTCAATGGAAGCTGCTAATCGCAAATCATTTTAGGAGCTACGACTCCAGCGTCCTACCCTCCTTTTTGTGTGTTTGGAATGCTAACGAGCAGCGGCTATTCACGGCGAGCGCAGTTTCTTCCACAAAGAGGAGGAATAAATTACTCCGGTTTTCAATGAGATTCCTGTCTTAATAATTAAAACAATTTTTTCGGGCAGTGACTGCCCGACCCGCGCGTTAGAGGAAGCTGCGCCGCGGAGCGCGCGCTGATTTATCCCGCGCTTCCTCCGCGCGCCCCCGGTTTTTTGCGGGGAACGCGCCCGACGAGTTATGAGGTGCCGGCGATCATATCTGATCGGGCGCGTAATGAACGGGCGAAGCGCGTCGGCCGCAATTATTCACTTACTTATCTCGCGGTTATTTACATGCGCCACCGTTCATTTCGCGGCGCTCGTAAATCGCGCGGCCGCCGAAACCGAAATAGTCGCCCGCCGCGCGCGCTCTAAATCGGTCGATGAACCGCGCGGCAGGAAATTAAAAGTTGCGCGCCCCTCCGGTATTACTGTTATTAATGGGATTTCGGGCGAAGCGCTCGCGGCCGCCGGATTGTTTATAGTATAATCGGCAGGTGCCTCGCAGCCAGCAAATTTGCGAAGGACCAGGGCTTCTGGCCCTGGCCGGTGATTACGGCAATTTTCAATTTGCCGGGTGGCAGTAATATTCCAATCTTCAATTTTCGGTAATCATATGATGCTCACCTTCCCTTTTTTGTGCTTACACGTATATGCCGCGGTCTTTTTTGTCTTATTATTTTTTGATTGGGAAACTCAACTTACCAGTCAAAGTTGCAATGTAATTAGAGGATAAATGCCAGTGGTGTAACTACAGAGGAGCAGTTCTAAGCTCCAGAGGCGCAACATTTTTGTATATATTATTGACGTACATAATTCAGCCAGATTCCTTGGTAGTCATAGATACTGTACTCTTTTCGCGATGATATTCCAGACATTGTCGATCGGTGAAAGTTTAAACGATAAAGCCTACCATTTTTCACTCTGTTTGGTTTAAGAAAGTCATATGTGATTGTTGGGGTACCTTTTGAATAAAACCACGGACTGTAAGACTGGCTCAATGTAGATATCTAACTAACTTTGACAGAGTTGAAGTTATATGCCTCGTATAGACGCCGCTTACTTGTTGTTCCCTTTCTTCGTGTTTACAACGTATTAATATTTAACCATCGCTTAGGTTTAAACAGAATTTGGGTTCGCCAGAAAGGATGATTCTATAGGGTTTTCCAAAAGTGACTTTAGGATTTCAAATTACACAGCGCTTATTTTGTTTCAGGTGAAATTTCATATACTTTAAGATTATTTTTTTAGTTTAATTTTAGATTAACAATCAGAACCATTTTACATAATAAACATATAATAAGGTCCTATGAGCTAATGAGATGACGGTAGTGACTTGAGGAGAGTCCATCCATCGATGTTATCCCATTAGCTTCTTCTTAGATCAATGGGCCACGTTTTTTGTAGTCGTCTAGGAGGTGGATCATGTTGCAGGCTGGATGCCAGGACATTGGGATGAACTTGAAGTCGTAGGAAATGGTTGTTGCTTCTTTTAGTACGTTCTTCTACTACTGTTGGCATTTCCAGGTCGGTATGCAGGGTGTCGTTGCTAATATACCAGGGAGCATTGGCTAACATTCTCAGTGTTTTGGATTGCATGCGTTGGATTATGTTTACGTTTGACTTGCAGGAGCACCCCCACAGCTCTATGCCATAAGTCCAGATAGTTTTAATTATTATTTTATAAAGTAGAATCTTATTTTCTAAAGATAGACACGATTTCCTACCAAGTGACCAGCACATTTTTTTAAGTCGTAGATCAACTTCCTTTCGTTTCTTTAATATATGCAGTTTCCACGTGAGCCTTTTGTCTAAATGAAGGCCCAGGTAGCGGGCTTCATTTGCTTGAGGAATTGCTATATTATTTAGATGTTCCGGCGGGCATTCCAAGCGGTTTAGGGTAAAATTTACCTGAGTGCATTTGGCTTCGTTCACTTAGATTCTCCATTTGTTTAGCCAGGTTTGTAAGAGGGACAGATGATGTTGCAAATTTAAGGAGGCTGTCTGAGGATTGGTATGATGAGATAGAAGGACTGTATCGTCAGCTAAGGTGCTTATAGTTGTAGCTACTGTTGTAGGTATGTCTGCCGTGTACAATGTATATAGAAGAGGTCCAAGAACGCTGCCTTATGGTACTCCGGATTGATTGAATGAATGGCAGAATATTCTTGGCCATACTTTATCTGGAAGTGTCGATTTGATAAATAAGATTTTATAAGTAAATAATATTCACTTGGAAGGTGTAATTTGGGTTTATATAAGAGCCCCTTATGCCATACTTTATCGAACGCCTGTTGTATATCAATAAATACTGCTGGACAGTAAGATTTAGAGTCCAGTGCTGTGTTAATCATATTTACGACGCGATGACATTGCTGAATGGTAGAGTGATACTTTCTGAACCCAAACTGGTGGTCCGGGATGCAGTTTTCCAATATATCTGTTTCATGTATTCTAGTGACTAAAAGTTTTTCTAACAGTTTAGAAACTTGGGGCAGTAAGCTTATTGGACGATAAGATGTAATTTCCTCAGCAGGTTTACCTGGTTTTGATATGAGCATTATCTGTGCGAATTTAAGTGGTAACGGCCAATAATGGAGACGTAAGATAGAATTGAAAAGGTTCCTTAGAAACACCAGACCGACTCTAGGTAATTCAGCAAGCACTTTGCCCGATATTAGTTCGTACCCTGGTGCTTTTTTATGGTTAAGATGTTGAATTTCTTCTTCCAGCTCTGCACAGGTGAATCTCTTGATAGGTAGCGACAATTGCAATGGTATTTCCAAGAAGCTGTTTACTGTATCATCAGGATGATCCGAGTATGGCGTAAAAACATTAGCAAAGTGTCGTGCAAATAAGTCTGCCTTTTCCTGATCTGTTCTAGCCCACTCGTTATTTGTTTTTCTTAGTGGGGGATTTGTTTTTTGTGGCTGTTTGTTTGCTTTGGCGATTTTCCAAATGCTATTATCTGTTCTTGATAATGTAGTTAGATAATGGTTAAAAGTTTCCTGCCTTATCTTGTGTAGTTGGTTATTTAAGGTATTTGCTAATCTATTATACACTGTTTTGTCAGCTGAATGTTGTGTTCTATGCCATCTAGCTCTCACTCTTCGCTTCTGTCGAACTAATTCAAGTATGTCATTAGGAATATTTATATCTCTTTGAACGCTGTGATCGTAGGTGTAGATTTCCATGCTGCATTTTGCAGAGTAGTGATAAAGTGATCAGTAGCTTGCTCTAATTCCTGGGGAGTTTTTAAACTAATATTTGATTGTAGGGTTTCTTGAAGAATGGCTCTGTATGAGTCCCAATCTGTTTTATTGTTATAAAATGATGGTCTTCGTGATTTTTTAATTATCGTTGTACTGATTGTAGCGATAACTGATTTATGATCTGAAGATAAGTCAAGATTGCCGATAATATCCGTGTAGTTAGAAGAAATTCCATTTGTGACAAAAAAGTCCAGCAAATCAGGTGTTTTATTATGGTCCGTGGACCAGTATGTTGGCTCCCCAGTTGATAGGTATCCATATTTTTCTTCTCGTAGGAGGTTATATAGAGTCCTACCCCTAGTGGTAATTAGCCTAGATCCCCAGTAGGTGTGCTTACAGTTAAAGTCTCCACCGCATATGAATGTACTGCCAAGTGATTGGAAAGACGGCTTGAGGTCCTCCTACACTTTAAGATGAGTCATATACAAATCTAAACATGTGCGGGGGAGCATGACTATAGGATTTGCACAAAAATAAAATCAGATGGCAAACCATCTAATTGTGCCTTATACTCTGGGGCGCACCCCACAAATGATAAAGGCTGCAAAGTCTACCTGAAAATTGTCAATAGAAGAAGATTCCCAAAACGAAACGTGACCATTAAAAAGACAAGAAGTACCATTCTAACTACGACCAACAGTAGACGAATAAATTGTACAAGCACAAAACTAAACAAAATAAAAATCAGTAAAGATACTCACCAGACCCGCATTATACCAAAATTGGATATAGAGAAGCCTTAGTGACAAGCACTGAACCAAATTTATCCACAGTTAGCAAATGCTAAATAATAAAAAAATAATTAATGGCCTGACAACAGAAATAAAACAACTTCGCGAAGCATTCATTAAATAATGGCTCCGTTTTACAATATAGCACTCGAGAACGCAAAGAATGTCGTAAACCATAAAGACGAAATAACTTCATTTATCCTATACAACGAAATCGATGTGTTACTAGTTAGCGAAACCCACTCTACACAGCGAACTCACTTCTCAATACCTGGATACGTTATTTACGAGACTAAACACCCGGTTGCAGAGAGGCATGCTCCCTAAGTACTGCAAAAGTACTGCAAGCCACAAGCATAATGATCACTGACTGGTTGGGATCGCTTGCCACCTCAGCAGTCTACTGCCCACTCAATTACAGAGCTAGCAAAGAAAGGCTCATTGGATCCCTTGATTTACTTGGTCATCTCTTTCTTGCTGGTAGAGATTACAACGCGAAAAACACACTGTGGAGTTCCCGACTTTCACCGTCTATATTAAAAGAAGTAATAGAACAAAAACAATTCGGGTACCTAGCCACTTTTCAACCAACATACAGGCCAATTGATCCAGAGAAATTTCCTATATCTATTCGACATTTTCGTCAGCATTACAACATCCTTAGACCTGACTTTTGATCAGACATCCGTAATAACAACAGTTAGCGGAACTTTGATCGAAAAGGAAAAACCACCATGTTTTAAAAAAGATCAAACAATTTACGCCAAACGAGATTAAAAAAGCCATAACCACTAAACTTAATCTCAACAAATAGCCGGGATATGATTTTATTACGGGTCAAATAATACAGAACCTACCTAGAAAAGGTCTAATCATGATTACATGTATTTTCAATGCTGTGCTTAGGCTCTCCTACTTTCTTGTCCAGTGGAAAGTCTCGCAGATAATATTAATTCATAAGCCAGGTAATCCGGAACACGAAGTTGCATCATATCGACCAATCAGCCGTCTACCAGTGCTGTCAAAACTTATGGAAAACATGCTAACAGGTAGACTGACGGAAATGATCGAAATATCTAATCATACACAAAACCATCAGTTCAGCTCTACAATACAGCAAGTTCATAGACTGGTTGATATTATAAATGACACTTTTGAAAACAAAAGTTACTGCTTCACTCTCTTCTTAGACGTTAAACAGGTCTTTGACAAGGTGTGGCATAAGGACCTACTATATAAACTGAAACAAACACTTCCTTGCACTTTATTCACCATTTTGAAGCGAGATATTTCCAAGTTAAAGTAGAGTAAGAAATAAATACATTGTACTTCATAAGAATTGTCGTCCTACAGGGGCGTGTTTTGGCACCGATTCTTTACCTTATCTTTACCGCAGATCTTCCGACATCCCTAGATATAAAAATAGCAACGTTTGTTGATGATACAAAAATTGTATTAAGACACTCAAACCCGATAGAAGCTGCTGGATTGCTGCATTAGACCTAGAAATGAGAGGGAACAATGGACAAACAAATGGCAAATTAAAACAAATTAAACACATTCAGGTTTTGCTGAAAACATTCAATCCACGTCAATCTCAAACCAGCTTATTAAGAACTTTACACAACGACTTGCATTTACATGCATCCAAGAGTCAACTAACTCAAGTGTTGAAGGAGACCTGCCATCGACAACGCAAAAATTTTATTACTTGAGTGTTAGAACAAAGAGCAAAAGATTCATATTGGCCGCATAAAACCATCTTTAGCCCATTTTACGATAAACGGTACCAGGTAATAGATATAACTGTCGCATTTGAGAGGAAGAAAACTTTTGAATAATTCGCAAATGGCCACTTTACGCACAAATATGTAGGGTTTGTTGCGCTTTATAGCCCAAGGGAATCATCTGCCTATTTTCTTTGAGGACAATGCTAGTACGGCAAATGCAGAGCATTATAATGTAATGCTAACAGCTTTTTTACGAATTCAACTAAATTGAATTGTCACTGATGATGTTTACTTACAACATCGCATTGTTGCGCACAAGATTCTCTGGATGTCTCACGCAACGGTGATATGAATTGGTTAAACTTTTGTATGTGGTGTTATTAGAAAAGTAAAATTTATGCTAATAAGCCAGCAAACTTTCTAGCCCTAAAAATGTGATTCGAGCCGCTATAAGGGAGATTGAAGCTCCCTTGCTTGAAAATATCTAGGAAATTTCGGTGTTCGCGTGGATGCCTGCCAACGTATCCGTGGTGAACATTTAATTGTTAACGACATTATCTTTTATCTTCAATGGTAACCGATTCTATTTTGCTTTAAAATAAAGAAACTTAAAGTATTCCGTGCAGTTTGGTTTTCATACAACAACCACCTCCTAAAGTCATTTTTGAAAAACCCATTATATCACTCGTGTGTCTACAGACGCTCTTTCCTTGCCCATTGTAATCTTCATTGTTGGTGGAGAGAAATCAGGGGTAATCGCAAGAAAACATATCTTGACCCTTCGCCCCTCTTCTATAGAAATACTTCTTTGGTGTAGGCCAATAATACACCCTCTTTCAAATTCGCTAAATTAGCAATGGATTCTTTGTCGATGACAAAGCATTCCTACACCGTGTAAGTTATAGGTGCCAAATCTGAATAGCTGAAAACACTTTTATGCCTCCCCCAAACTCTAAATCTAATAAACGGTATAAGCCAATATTGGAATTTTTTATAATTAATTTAATAATTTAATAATAAATTTAACATAAAAATTTCAATGTAACATAATTTGTTCAATAAATAATAGTATGCTTCTCTCCAGGATACCCACCCTAATACTAGACTCCAGAAAGGTTGAAATAAAGAAACAAAGTTCAATTGCTATTTAGGTTTTGCTTTACTGAAGCGAAAGTCATAATTTCTTTCTGCAGATGTATAATAGGCAACTTTTAAGTTGTCCAGTAAGATCCAAGTTTGCTTTTCTACCTCAAAAAAGTATGAGTTTAGTTTTTTTAGTTGCTACAGTTAGATCAAAAACAAATATTGAATTTTAAAAATTATCTAATTCTTTAAAATTGGTCTTTATGTTTATTTACGTACGATAGATCGTTTTTTATTTATAGAGCAAAAAATAAAAATAAAGAAATGGAAAACAGATTTATGTTTTAATTTGATTTTGTTATATTTATTAATGTATTGGCTACTATAAATAGTGCAGACAGATTTTTCTAAAATGGCACAACCTGTTATTAAACAAACAACAATCACAAAAGTTGAAGTGACCTCGCCCAGTAGAGTACAAATAAATCAATTCAACATAAAGAGCTGCTGCTTACGAAACTGCAAATGATACCGCCGCTGCTTCTTCTTTTTCTTTATAAAATTCCTTAGGAGCAAAAAACACTTTTGGGTGTTTCGAAGGCTTCTGAGGGAGGTAAATCATTCCATGCCATTTCACACTTATCTTATTCACTTTCAATCTACCTCCTACATGTCTCTGTGGATCTTTTTATTCCCCGTTTCGCTAGGACTTTATAACTTAGTGTTTATTTGGTTTGGATTTGCTGAGAGTGTATCGACTCCACTTTTATTTGAATTTTAAATAAATACATTTTTGATCAAAATCTTTTGCATATAACACTCAAATCTTTGTTGATAAATACTTTTTTATAACTTCCTTATTTGGATTTATATCGTAAAACTCTCCTCATATTTGTTCCAAACAGTTTTGTCTTTGCCTTTCTGGATATATTTGTCGATTTCCATATTCTGCATAGCATAATGAAGGCATTTCATGCTAGCTTAATCCTTTTTTCATTATTACCTTCTCTGCCACCTTGTGCTTCTGTTAGACTCCATCTTCCTGTTCTACTTTTGGCTTTTCTAGATGTAGTTCTTGGGGGTTTTATATCTTTTTTTGGTTTATCTCCTCATTTTTAATAAGCTATTCTATAATCATTATAAAACATATTTGTTAAAGACCACAATTTTCTTTAATTTCACTCTTGCCAAATAACTATTTTTTTTTATTTCTCTGTATTTGCCTGATAACTCGTATTGCCTTAAAATTTTCTACATCACCTCCTGATTTATTAAATTGAAAGCTCTTTTAATACTGCTCAGTCCTGCAAACTTTTCTTTCCTTGCGAATGTACACTTGCAATTTAATCATAATCTATTTGGTCGAAATTCCACTTGGTTTTCAGTTAAAATTTTTTTTGTATAAGCCTTTACGATTTTCTTGGCAAGTTTCTTTAGTTTCGAGTTTTTTCTATTACACTTTTTCTATAAGTGATGCCTATGTTTTATGTTGTCTATTTTAGTTTATATATTTTTTGTTTTTTTGTACTCTTTCATTTATTATGTTGCTACTTTTATTGTTTCTTGTATTTACCTATTATTGGGGAGCTCAGTTTTTAATATACTTCAAAACTTCTGTAATACCTCAGGACTTCTTAATTTTGCTACGTTTATTATAATTTTGCACGTACTACTACTAATTCGTGGTTTGTTTCTCCATTTTCACATCTAATTCCTTTGCAATTCTTATATGATCACTTTGGTTATTAGCTTTATCTTCAGGCTATTTGGCATTTACTTATCTCTTTAGTGTTTATTTGATGTGCTTTACTAATTTCTAGCGTAGTTTTGTTATTTCAATATCCCAAACGCATGTTCTTTATAATAATTCATTTGTCTGTTCTTTTCTTTTTATATATTTTTTTAAATTTTAGTGTGTGAACATTGCCTGTTGTTTTAATTTAAATTTTCATTGCGGTTGGCATTCTGTTTTTTGCGTTTTTAGCTTTTTAAACAAGTTCCGATGTTTGTGGTTGTCTGTATTTGCTTTCTTGAATTTTCATCCTTATACTTTCTATTTACTTACTGAATATTTTCCTTCTTTATTACCTATTTATTACATCATAATGTTTTATCTGGATCTGCTTTTGCTTTTTTATTTAACTTCTCTTTTAGTTCATGTATTTTTAAATGCTTTATATTACGGTTATCATGAAGTACATTCGTTTTAAGCATCTTTTATATTTTTTATTTCCTTATTATTCGTTACTAGCTTCATCAATACTGGACGTATTTTATTGTTGCTGTAGGTCCCTTCTTTTTAACTTTTTCACCTTTAATGTTTCTATTTCTATATCTGTTCGCATTTCCGTTCCATGGTAAAACTGTAATCTCTACTGAAGATCGGAATGTCATTAAATATTCATGCATATATGATTCTTATTCCGGTACTCTTTTATAGTAAATAAGGCTTATTTCAATTTACATCTTGTTAATTAATATGAAACTAATTTACTTAATAATTTAAAAGAGGTCCAGAATTAAAAATCAAAACGCATGCTACTATGTGACACGTTTTCTATGTCTTGTTGGTACTACTCATGAGGTTTGTAGTCGAAGAACTGACAACATCTATCTCTTAAAGTTGGCAAAATGCTGGTCTGCTAAGAGGTGGATGATTAAACAGAACATATTGTAATTTGACGGTGCCAAAGCAGGAATATAAGTGAATGGAGTCACAATTTGATTTTATTGAGGTTATGAGGTATTTTTAGCTATATATAGTTTGATGTTATTCTGCAGCAATAAATGTGTTTTAATGGCAATACTAGGGTATTGATATACAAATACAATAAACATTATGTCAAACTATTAACAATAAAGCTCGGTGGTCCAATCTTTAGAAACCAGTCAAAAGTAAATCACACCAGACGCAAAGCGTTACTTTAGGTTTTACAAAACTTGCTCCCTTCTTAACCATTAGTTTGATCCATTTGGATACTAGGATTTTTAAGCACACATTAACCCGGTATTCAGTTCTTGTTTAAAGCGAGAAGAACTTCTCCGTGTCGGCTTTTAACTTATTCTAGTTTACGCAAGTGATGACTTGATGGTCTATCAGAAAATGTTTTAACAACTTAAACCAAAGCTTCGTTTGAAGGTAGATGTTACCGCTAGTAAATTTTTTGAACCAATTTTGGGCTTTGTGCTTTAATACCGCATTTTAGCCTTTATCCTCGCCAATGATTCAAGTCTCTATAGCAGCGACTTCCAGAAATACAGAATAACGGTCAAAATTTCAACAAAATTTGTAATGGGCACGTTTTGCCTATTTTCTTAAGTTCATATATTAATAAATGAATATCAATATTTAGCTGCGCTTATTAATACTGTATATAACGTTAAATTAATTGTTGCGTCAAAAATTTATTGAGATTTTAAACTAACTACTACTCAAAAACGGAAATATATTTGCACTACCCTATTATAATTTTTAAGGAAATATTTAACAGACTTAGTTTTGCAATTTAAATACCGTTTATATTATATGAATAAATCATTGTATAGGGTGACGAGTTCTACAGTAAGTGTCTGAGAATTTCGAAGGCTAGAGTTATACAAAATTAAAGATTAAGCTCAGATATTTATTTTATTTAAAATACTTGCTTTTGCTATAGACACACTTTTGCACATGCGTAAGTAAGGCATGTATTGGTTGGTGGAGGTTGAATTTTCAGCACAATTCTGGTGACAGCCGTTTGTACGACTGCAATGCTCGTGTAGGGGGGAGTCTTTTTAATTAAAGTATAAGTTTTTGTACGAGACCTAGTGAATATGGGGCGATCCAATACTTGTATTTTTTTAACAGAAATGCTACCACACCTTCAATATTCTACAATTAGATAACTGATAATGAGCAGATGAACCGCAGAAAGGTAATTTTTTGTGTTCATAATAAATTATCATAAGAGAATTGAAAATAAATATTCAAATAACACAATAATATTTTAACAAAACATTAGAAATCTACTTATCAAGAAAGCTTAACGCGGTAACCTACAAAGCTTGCAACGCATAGCGAAGTGGCGAAGCAGTCTCCTAAACTAACGCTGCCCTTTGACCAATCAGTTTCAAAATCACTAGCAGACAAGCCTTTTTGGTCACCTATCGATTGGTGAAAACGGAATTTGGAAATTCCTAGCTGTTCTCGAGTTTTTGCTTGGACGGACGGACGGATGGACAACATGAAGTTAGTAAGCGACTTCGCTTCGCTTCGCCACTTAATAATTAAATTAAAACACACAAAATGCGGATCTTTAGAAAAATGTAACTAAAAATAGTGTAAACAGGTGAAACTATAAATACACTACTATAAAACTGAAAAGGTAAAAAAATTGCGAATAAATGACAGTCCACTTTCATAAATGTGTTATTGAATTAGTTCAAATGCTTTTTTAAATCCGCAACTGCTAAATTTTTAAATAAAGACAATTAGAGTTCAGGTTTTCAACGCTTTTGTCGCACTTAATTAATTAGTTTTAAACTAAAATTAAAATATCACCAGAAGTTATTGTAAATGCAGTTTCTTGAATTTTTCTATACAGAAATTTAAAGTTATAAAATGAGTAATGCAAACAATTTTTATTTTAATTGAGCTTAAAATTGCCACATTAACTTTTTAAGGTCGGATACTAAGACGCATATACAGCTTTATTAAAATTAAACATAAAAAAATCTCTTAAAACACTGAAACTTTTGCAAAGCATTAAAAAGTGAACTCTAAAGATTTCATGTAATAACAATTGATGACTTTTCTTTTCCTTATCAAATTTATGACTATGTAAAATAAATATATTTTTTGCGATATTGTTTCAGAGATATTCAGGGCGACAATTTCAATTACAAAACAGTTTACTCTTCACAAATATAATTGGTCCTCTCATTTTTAGTAATTTGCACATGCCCAATTAAAAAATGAAATTTAATTCACTTACAATACACATCAATTAATCAACGAAAGGAATGTGGAAAACAGCATGGACTCGATAAAATCGGCTATGTCTTTCAAGTAAAATTTAAACGGCGCTTTTATTACAATAATTTTTTGAAGCGTTGCGTGATGCACGTGGCTACTTTTCTGTGTATTCTTCTTCACCTTCGACACATTCGATCCAGTAAACGAGACGCGTTCCTAAAAAACGAGGATTAATATTGGAGCCACTTGTGCATTTATTGCTCTACTTGATTGTTGCTTTCAGGTCGATGCCTTCCCAAAGCACATTTGCGTGATTTCAATAATTAACAGTCACAAGTGCTTAAATCTGTACTGTAAAAAGTGTGGCAATCCATTTGGTTTAAGCGACTTGCTTTAAAGGAAAGAAACAATTCTTTTTGACAATAGGTGGCTTTTACCTTCACCAACAAACACAATGGTATTGAATATCTATAGTCCTTCATTTAATTAAAAAATCAATAAAAATTACGTATTTAAGATTCTAAACTTTGGTTGCAACGATGTGCTGTTCCTCGTGGACAGTCTGATTTTGGTTTCGACATATGCACGTTTATCTTTTATTCGATACTCCACAGGTTTTTGTTTAAACTGGAAAGGAGATGATTATTGATTTAACCCTTGTCTCATGTTAATATCACCCAAAATAACCCGTTTCTATACTTTTCAAAACGAAAATAACTTTGGTTTAACATTAAGGAAACGGAGGACTTACCTTTTAACATTTCAACACGTTTTTGTTTGTTGACTACTAAGTTAAATAAATAATATCTATTTTATCAATTTTCAAACACCGATTGTCCCCAATAAGCTTGCGAAATCGAACAGAATTTGTTTCGGTGTTGTTAGATAAGCGTACGTTACATTTTTGACCTCACTATGTCCCGTAGTAAACGTTTTGTTTAACATAATAAAATAAAAAAGATCGAGATGGTATTATGCTTTAAAATAACTAGTATAATTAAGCTTTCAGAAAAGGTGCTTTAAAAATAATGAAAATCAAAAAGTTCAGCAGCTTCAGCTATTTTAAACAGGAAACTGCAGCAACCTGTGTTCCTTCACACGCTGTGTGAAGGATTGTGATTACATCCTCCTGATACTTCCAGGTTTTTTATTATATAATTAGTTAAGAAGATAATTTGCTGGTAAATTTTGAAAGTAATCTGTGGTAAGCAATTATGTACTGTTAGTTCTATAAAAAAACTAATTAATTTGTCTGAAAGTTTGGAGAAGACCTGGAAGTACCAGGAAAGACCGCCATTTTCTTCGCTACCAATCTGCCAGGTTCGCGAAGCAGAAGCTCACACGATTACATCCTACGCGTCGGCTTACGAAGGACGGCAATTGAAGTAATATGATAATGATAAATCTTCCGCAACGAGTTCGCCTCACAACGAGCCTGGAGAAACTTGTCAACCTTTCTATCACTTGCAGTCGCGCTGCATATGCGAAAAAATTGCAGCTTTCTATAAAATTTCCACGCTCCGACATCGAATCGGTAATTACATAAATCCTGCTGTAATGAAAACGTTAGCCGGCAGACGGCCAGGTTTCACTCTTCAATCCCGCAAAAAGCGGAACGACATAGAAAAATCGTAACTAGCTGGGACAATTGCAGAAATGCCAGCACATATCCAGTCGGTGTCTCGCTACAGTTTACCCTTCCGCGGCCGCGTTTGGCGGAATTTTTAATCGGCGCCCATCTAATTAAGTCGTGGTGGGCACCCGAGCGTCCGACACGTACGCGCACCGGCGCTGCATTAATTTTCAGCTCTTCATTTCCTCGACATGCTGATGCCGCGCGGCCGGATCTATTAATCAGGCGGCTCAGACCGCCGCGAATTCGAAGAGAAATGATAACGTGCGGACGCCCAAACTGGGCCCATTTTTCATCCTGGGAATTTATGCGCACCTATCGCGCCTGTTCTGCATGCAGATTAGATCTGGCTGCAATCTTCGGAGTAGCAATTAGAGCGATGGTACCGCACGCCTCGCCTGAAAATTATACTCTCGGCGGCGGCGGTCGCGCCAACGCCATTAAATCAATGAAAAAACATCACAAGAGCAAAGTAGCTTTACAGAAAATTTAATTAAATAAACTAGTCCAATCGCCTTACACAAAATCACTAATAATTAGGTTAAAATAAAAGATTATAATCTTAACACTTACATTACGACCTGTCAAGCATTTGAAGATACGAAGCAAATTATAACAGACGTGGTGAGCTTTTATTAATAAATGACTCGTCTATCAAGAAAAGGTATTTAAAGAACCAACGTAAATTTTGCACTTAATACATAAATCGAAAGCAAAACAAGAAGAAACGGAAATAGAAGAGATCCAAGATGGAGATTGTGATGAATCTAAATCTAATCCAAATCTCACTTCAAAAAATACAAAATATATTACATCAAACGTGGCTAAACTGTCATAACTACAAAAAACATCAAATATTATGAAATAGAGAACTATCTGTAAGACATCACCATTGAAAATGGACATGGACACAACAATTCCTATTATTTATTATCTATGTAAGGAGAATCCACTGAGAAAAGAGAATATAAGAAAAATAGATAAAGTTGTTGTATAATGATGAAAGTTTAAAATAAGTTAAAAAAGATGACTAGGGCAAAAATGATTATCAAATCAATCATTAATAGAGGATCGGCAGAAAAGTAAACCACGAACAAGATGGCCATAACGTAGAAAGTAAAATTTGGAAGAAAAAATCCATAATTGAAGGGTAATGATTGGAAAAGAAACGCCAGAAAAGATTGAAAACCGTGTTGCGACGTATTGTGACCTATGCAAGTGCAACTTAGATAACCAGAAGTCAAAATAACAAAACAAAAATTTACCAAAATAAATATGAAGTAAATTTGGCCTTTCTACAATGTAGACATTTGAATATTTTTTGTCGTAAGAAGCCCTAGACGTGCTTTGGATTTTTTTAAAATTATTAAGACTCCAAGTTACGATGCTAATTTTTACCGCGATTGTCATAAATACGTGATAATTGCGTTTATCTATTTACCATCAACATGACTTCTGAAGCACATTTAGCGTAAGGATAAGCTTCCTGTACATCTATAATCTGTAAATTATTATAAACTATTAAACAATTATAACAATTCTTTTTATTTTATTTAGTCAAAGTTAATGTTAATTAGTCCTCTTAGTTATTGGTTCTTCTAGTGTTATTTGGTTCACAATTAGTCTGAAACTTGAAAAGCAGCGCGCACTAAAAGCTTTACAATGGAATTGTACGTAGCAGTGTAATTAGTTGTTATCTAAGTGAAGGTAATAAATATGATAGGGAGCTAGATCGTAGTTTAAAGTAAGCGCCGTTTCTTAAAAAAATACACGGAATTTTTGAAAATTTATATAACTGTTGACAATTAGTATACTAGTGTTGGTCTAAGTAAAAGCCCCTGAGTTAGCACAAGATGAAAAGTGAAAAATAAAGTTTATTAGTCTACTTTTTAGTTCAGTGGCAACAAAACTGTCGTGTAGAGTGGTGATATAGTAAAACTTACAATTAGAAAGTTATGTGACGATAATTTTTATAATGTTCAACTCACGTCTAAGCTAACGCAAAAAAACTCTTCTTCGGTCTCTTAAAGGTCTGCATAATATAAACTGCAAATTTAAACAAAAATATTAAACTTTATTAGAGCTGTGAATACTACTACAACTCCACTAACAAAAATAAGTAAAAAAAAGCATCAACTAGGAGGCGATGTACCCTATGCTTCTTTACAACTAGACTTAGTGTGGCTCCGTGTCCATTTTTGAATTATTTAGTGTGCAGCAACAACTTCAATTTGGGACAATTTTTTTGAGAATTAAACTTTGCAATAACAAAGTAAAGAAATTTTTAGAAGTTAATTTTATAAAGCTGTCTGTGTGTAGTCTTAACATATAAACTTTTACTATGCGTGTACAACTTGATAACTTTTGGCTACCTTGTTTTAGAAAAAACGTCTATAGGTTGTATATAACACTTCAAAAAAGCTTTAGAATAAAGAAAAGCCGGACTCGATGATACTACATGTAAATTTACGAAAATCGTAGTTAAACGGTAATCTAATATTAGTGCATGGATTTGATAGAGGTCAGAAGCGGTTTGCCAAGAGACTAAGAAGAAAAAAATGGTTACCTGAAGAAGCGAAGAAAGTAGAACTTAGTGGTGAATCTGAAACTGAAATATAAGAGAAACTAAAAGAAGGTTATAAAGAAGTGAGCTGTAGCCAAACAGATCAATAATAAATTTACAAAATAAGCTAGACGTTAAAAAACTAACAAAGGAATAGCAAGTGTACTACAGAAAGAGAACGGAAAATCAAAATAAGAAGTAGAAGAAACTGAAGAGAAATGCAGAAATATAAAAAGGATTAGAAAGAAATTATAAATGCTTGGAGAAGAAAAGACGAAAAAAATATCTCACGATAACTGGATTTAAAGCAAACAATAAAAGTACCCTAAATAGTAAGAGAGGATGATTTATAAAACAGAAATTAAATTTAGTGGATAATCTGGAAAGCTTCGAACAAACATTTAAAATCCTGAAAAAGGGTAGTGTGTTAAAAGATGTAAAGGATCAAAAGAAAGTTTACATAAATACTGACTTCACAGTAAACAAAATAAGAAAATTAAATTAACATATTAAAATAAAAAGGAAAACCAAAAGCAGTATTTCTTAAAAAAAAATTTAATGGTCAGCATGTAGTTGTCTTGTTTGGTAGTCTTGTTATAAATATATAACCCATAAGTTTTAGGAATTGTCACCTTTTTTTAGTCGTCGTCTAACTACCATAGAATAGACTTCGCTCACATTGAAGTCTCACACCCCCTTTCTTATCCCTTCAAATATGGAAAATTAAAAAAGCAATAGTACTAGCAATACTTCAAATGAGGTTTGAATCTTATATGGTAGGAATGCTACAAGCATTCGCACTTGGTTTAGATTTTTTTAAATCTGGAAGAGGAAAACCACATGAGCCGCCAGTCTTCTATATATTTATGAATTTTTTATGCTTCAAACAGGCGTGAAATATTGGTAAATTATTGTGATTTACCTCTTTAGCGAAATGAGAACTCTTTTTAAAAAGATTAATTACTGAGATTGTTAACCCCAAAAGTTTTTGGTCCAGCGATAAGGAGTCTTTAACGGCATCAAAGCTCGGTTTTTACCTGGAGAAAGTTTTGTTGCTTATTTGATGGTACTGAAAGGGTGTTATTTATTTTAAACAGCTTACACAACGTAAAACAATTAATTTATTAATATAATATTATACTGTTCCCAATAAACAAGAACCAAAGAAAGCAACCAATTCAAAACGGCCCACGTGTGATTACCTTACCTTTCTTACTTTCCAGTATTTTTAACTACAGTATTATCTATTCCTTTTCTTTAAAAAATCTCTTGAAATAAGGGAAAACATAAAATGATACACTACAGGGAGAAGTAACTATATACTGATCAACTAATGAATATTAAAATACAAATAACAGTAATAAACAGTACATATAATAATTAAAGTAAAACAATTGAATATTTATTAAAAATATCAGAAGATTAATAAAAATATTTATATACATTAAAAAATAATTATTAAAAATACATTACAAGCACCAAACAAATAAAATGTGTAATTAAATGAATGGTTGAATACCTTAATAGTAACATGGGCCGCATGGTTATCTACAGACACTTCAAAAAGCGCCACTTAACGTGGAGCGCACCTGCATGTCAAGGCAAACCCGCTGAAGGAACGTAGTCAATATAAAAGGTATGGCTATATTACAATAGAGCTACGAGAGCATTCACAACAAAAATTGAAAAAATTCATAGAGATGTATAAAATGTTAATATAAGTGTACGGAATGGAAGTCGCGAGCAGAAAAGGTGTTTATGGACGGTTTAAACATTTTTATACCGAAAACACATTCAGCATGAGCCACTTTTAGGTCGACTGTCAACAAGTAAAGCCTTAAACATAATCGAGTACAAAATCGGCGACTGACAGAGAAAATAACCATTAGTAAGGACATGAAGAGGTAAAAGATTTGTTCCTGGTTTATGTTACAAGCCGATAGACAAAGAGAAATCAAAATGGATAGAAAGCCTTGGAGATTCATTATCCTGGGTGATCAGATTTCATCCTTTCTGTAGTCCATCATCACAGGGGACGAGACCTGATGCTACCAGTTAAATCCAGAATCCAAACAGTAATCCAAGAACGAGGTTGCCGAAATTGCGTTGGGCAAGACGACCATCATTTTGAAGATGAATAAAAGTAATTTGTTTGTTTTCTGTTTTGTTTATTTTATGATACAATTCTCCGAATTTTTTAGACGTATGACGTGCATTATAATAATAAGCGACGTTAGCATAACCGTTAGCTCATATCTATTGGTGAGAAAAATTTGAAAATGCGAATATATCACATTCTGCAATATCCAATAAAATTAGTAAAACGCAACAGAGAAAATCTAGTAAAAAACAATTAGCTTTTATTTAGAATACAGATTGTTGTTGATTTTTATAACTAATATATTGGTCCACGTTTAATAATAAGAAATCACAAATTACATTAAAAGGATCATCACAACTAGAATAATAAAAAAAACTGAATCGCCCAATTAAAATTTTATAAAGAAATTAAAATCTGGGCAGAAGTAAATGAACGTTAAACTAATATTTACTTACTCTTAATCGTATATAAAAATAAAGCAGAAATTAATATCAGTGACCAATTTAGCGGTATTCTTCAAAACAAAAATTACGTAAATAAAATAATTAAAACATACGAAGCAATGGAGATGATAAAGTAGTACCAAACAAAATGAAAGGAATATAAAAAATATAATAAAATACATAAAATATAAAAAGATAATAAAAGAGGATCTGGGAGAAAAGTTAACTATTAAAACAGAATGATGACCTTTTAACCTTACTTCGGCATTCGCTCCTTCAGCAATTTAACGTCCAGTTGTCTGTCAGATTTTGTTACAGCAACAAGTGAGAAAGGCAATCCACAACAATGTTACAGCAATTTTCGAGAAGGTATAGGGCAATTATCGGGACAAAAATACACTATCTAAGTACAAACTATAACATTTCAGTGCGAGAGAGACAACACGTGGTAAAAAAGCTTTTTGCTTACAAATTATTGGCTAACCCATAGTGGACCCTTTCGCAGTCCCAAGTAAACGTACTAACTTTCTGAATGCCCTGTAAACGGGATACTTTCCTGTTTCCTCTTTCAAAAATCACTAAAAGAACGGCCACGCAAATAATAGAAAATGACTGGACTAAAGAACTACAAATACATAAAATAAAAAAAATTCAGAAATTGAAACAAAGTGGAACGAACAATATCCAAGTAGCTCTCTGTAACACAAAAAAATCTTGATTATGCAAGATAAGATAAATTTAAATTTCTTTACTTTGAAAAGAAATAGGCATCTGCTTTGGAAATATACGAGTGTCAGAGAAATCGAAGAAAGCATAAAAATAAAGAACATAAATTGTAGGTAACTGTATGCCAATACTAGTAAATAACAATGAAAGAATGAAATAATTATGCGAACATCCACAAATTAACATATTTTTTTTCACTGATAATAATAATTGGTGAATACACAAAAAATGAGAATTCTCTTAATAATAAAAAGACATTTATTTGAAACATAATTTAGAACCAAAAACGTCACTCAAATATATATAATAAGAACATATAGAGGAGAAACACTAAACTGCAATGGAAAAGCGATAACATTTGAGATAAATAATTCTTTTATCGGCTACTGCACAGTAAAACAAGAAAACCCAAAGCCTATATAAAAGCGAAGAGAGGTGTGGTTATATTATTAATGATTGATTTGTCATAGTTACGTACAAGTGAAAACTTACAAAAAGATATGAAAGCTTTTAAAATAAATAATTACAAAAACAAAACTGTAGTCTAAATAATAACAATCTAAGAAGCGGAAAAGTAAGATGTAAATGAAAAGAACAAAGTAATTATTAGCATAAAAATAAATTATCTGTAGAGAAACTGGAGAAAAGCAAGATTAAGTAAATTTGCAAAACCTCTACTGGAAAGAATAAAATGATCTGTAAAAACTGAAGCCATGGCAGAATGAGGTGATGATAGCAAAACAAATGAGAAAGAAACATAAAAAAATTAAGCCGGAGCAAAAGAATGATTAAAAAAAACTATTACGTTTTTTAAAAACAACAGAAATAATAGAGAGAAAATTTAAATATTTAAGACATGTATAAATTGTATATTGACTAAAGGTAATATGATAATAAACTGAAAAAATGTTATAAATGATACTACATATAAAAGACCTTGGGCCTTAGCAACTGTAAAATAATAACATTAATGACTAATGAAAACACTGTAACTTTCTCATTTGGTGTTTTTCCAGCCATTAACTAGTATCTTCCATTTTTTCTCACAGCGTATTGGTATTTTGGTTGCTTCCTTCGAAAAGTCTTAGGTTGTGTACGTTATAGTAGATGTAATTTCATTTTTTTATTTTTCTTTTTTCTGTTTTTTACAATTTTATTTCTTATATCTTCTTAACTAGTCGTTTGGGGTCTATTCAACTGTATCCAAATTACCTCAAATACATTTTTCAATTCTTTCCGTTATTGGTCCTGTTCCTAGCTTCTTCCCGAGCTATTCTTGATCATACTCAGCTTTGCTATTCCTATTTTTGCTCGAGAAGGACCGTATTTTATATTGGAAAAGTAATAGGCTCAAAATAGGAAAAATAGCACGAAAAGGATTATGCAATAAATTTAATCGGGTACTAATTCGAAAAACGTTTGAGAACTTCGGAACTTCGTAGCAAACGCAATTCCTTATTTAAACGGTTTAGCACGAACTTAAAAAGGCATGGCAGTCATTACCAAGCAGCTATGCAGAACACTTAGTTAAAAATACGTCATAATGTTGTCAATCGGTAATAGACAACGTCAGGAGTTACTACGTTTGGGTGTTATAAGGTTTTGTTCGTTATTTTGCCGTTTGATTGACTTATATCTCTCGCCTTTTTGATATACAAATTATATACTCTACTAGCTAAGCTAAAATAAACTGGATTTGGATATTCGAGAGAAAATTAAAAAGACTGTAAACATCTAAACATATGAAAGATTTTTAATTTAAAAAAATTAATTTGAAAGACAAAATATCAATATAAGAAACAATTGAAAAGTTAAACAATAGTTTAAAAATAGTGGAAGGAAAGTAAAAACAGCAAGGCACAGACTGCTTAGAACAAAAACATAAAAATTATAGATATGGAGAAGTTGTCCTTAATTTTAATATATGTACAATCCGAGTGAAAAACGCCACTACATGTAAAAATCACAGATTATAGGAAGTGTTCAAAATCTTCACATAACAATGGAAAATATAAAAGAAGATCAGAGACGTGTAAATTATGTAATGATATAAACTACAGTGATGCCATTTATTTTATGAATTAAAATAAAGGCACAACGTAAAGTAGTGAAGTTATACTTTAAAGCTTATTTAAAGTGTAGTTTAAAAGGTGGGAAAGGAAGATTAACATAAAACATATAAATATTGTATAATAGAAGACTATGAAATAAAATAATACCTAAAATTAACAATAAATAAAACAGAAATTGTGGAACATATTATAATTAGAATAAGGAATATAATTTAAATGTACTAATCATGGCGCTGTTTTTGCTGCAATCGTTGTAAATAAGTGATAACCTGTAACACTTGATTGTTATCTACTTAATAAACCAGTTAATTTCCTAGCTGACTCCAAATAGTTTCTTTATATTAGTTATCCACCTACTTGGTTAACTTTTTTTTTTTATTATTATTATTAGCGCACTTATCGACACTGCAGCCACAAAGGCCTACTAACATGCCCACCTAAAGCTAGGACATCACATATACCTATGGGCTGAGCGAGACTCAAACTCGCCTGCACCGGCTCAGGAGAGAGGAACAATGATCTTGACCAGTGAGCCATTATAGCTCTTGGTTCATTCTTAGTACGTAGCTTAACGTTGCGCGCACAAAAGCTCTACAAAAATTTGTACGTAGCTGTGTAATCGGCTATTTGGGTACAAACTGAAAACAATAATTAAACACAAAAATTTGTAATTTGGCTAAGCGCCTTTTTTAAAAATGACAGAGCTTCAAAGATATACATATAACTTACTATGCAACAAAATGTCAAAAATAAAAAAATCATGAGTATGACAAATCAAAATACAGAAAAATTATTAGAAGTTTATGGCAACCAATTCAGAACAAAAATAGGTAAGCAACTTGACTTTAAATGCGTCACTAAAATATGTCAATAGTTCGAAGTGAATATTACAAACATAAGTTCCATAGAACCAAAACTAGAAATTAGAAAATGTTAGAAATAACCAATGTTTAAATGTTTATATTGTACATAAGCAGCAAAAAACAGGAAGAAAATAGATTTTATTCTTCATATCATAATCTGAAAGAAAAAATACCAAAAAGCTTTAAAAGTTGCTGATTAAAGAAAGCCAAGTTCTGCCATAAGTTAGAGGTCTTCTACTCTAGAAGTACGACTCACATTATCGATATAGGATTTAGCAATCTTATTTAAGCCAGCTTTAAATGATTAAAGAAATATTGCTTATTGTTTAAATCGAACTAGGAGTAACATACAACAAGCCATAAAATGAGTAAAAGGAAGGAATCTCAAAGCTTTGAATTGAAAAAGGGGATTAAACAAGGATATTTACTGAGAGAATAATATACAACGAGAAAGACCTGGAATGAGTCAACAGCTATAAATATTTAGAGACCATAATAAACAAAATTGGAAAGATAAAATAGGAGATTCTAAACAGAAGAGACAAAGCAAGCAAAATATATCATGCGATAAATAAATCAATAACAAAGAAAAAGAAAGTAAGCACACAAACAAAACTTAGAGTGTATAAAAGCATATACAAACCAGTATTAACGTACGGAGCTGAAAACTGGATAATGCAAAACAAAGTAAAATAACGGCAAGTGAAATGAAATTCCTAAAAAGACTAGTCGGGAAAACCAAGAGAGACCGCATACAAAACACAGTAACCAGAGAAGAACTAGGTCAAGAACCTCTAGTGCAAGAAGTGGAGAAGTGGAGAAAGAAATTTCAATGGTATAGGCACATAGTTAGGATGTCAAGGAATGGAGACCTAAGGCGAATATTGGAAGTAAGACCATAGAAACAAAGAAACAGATGAAGACCAAAGGAAACTTGGGAGCAAAGTCTAGAAAGGAAAGCAGACCGGAGAGGAAAACAGCTAAAAGAAATAAAAAGAATATCAGCCAACCGGGTCAATTTCCAGAAGTGGATAAAGGACCCGACACTCTAGGCAATAAGAGAAAAGGAAGAGAAGAAATGGTTTATATCTACTATCGGTAGTGCTTTTCTCAAGAAACATAAGCTAGAGTTTAAAATTCTCCTCGTATCAGGCGAAAACGTGGTGGCGATCTGTTAAAAATCTGACTCACTATTGTGCTATTTTCTAGTGATAAGAAGCATTGTGAGGTTACAAGACAATTTTTAAAACTAATTTTATTTTCTTAAGTATGTTGACTTAAACAATCATACATCAACTTGGTGGGTTTTTAAAGCTACGTTGGCTGGTCAAAAGCTATTTTCTGCATATTTTCTTTTTGCTGTTCGATGCGTTTGACCCAGAAAATGGGAAAATTTTGATGTCACTTTTGTAAAAGGACGTGTATTGGCCCTAAAGTTTTTCATGCATAAATTTCTTTATTTGATCGCTGCTTCCAAACAACTGTCCAACTGGGGCATTTTTAAGGGGCACAAACGAATGCGAATTTGTTTAGTGGTGAGGGTTTTTATCTGGTGCAGGTGGGTTTTATCTTAAAGAAGAAACAAGAGGCGTCTTTCACATTTACTAGCAGAAAGCGGTAATATTAGAGATTTATTGCGTTTCATTGGGTCTTGTGATTTCGAAATATAACTGGAAGGACCTTCTTCTCAAATACCTTTATTTTGGCTTTGATAATTGTACATTTATCTTTCTTATTTGAACTACGAACGGACCCAAAATTTATTACATATCAAAATCTATTCATCTCCTTCCTATTTATAACGAGTATAGTTTTTTATTAAAACTGAGGTAGTAGAGAATTCATCTCGTGGAAATTTTTAGAATCCTAACACATTTTTGTTATCGGATGGACATTACCATAACGAATATCCGTTTTGGCGCACATTTTTTTAATTATTAGCCTTTGATTACCTTTCATACAACTGCGAATTAGAACAATGCTCTTAGCAATATTGCTGATACAAACCGACGCAATTGTGTAACATTTTCGGCCTTGCTTCGTCCCGGTAATAAGACGTTACCAAAATTTTACTATTAATTAATTTAACATTTTCTTCCTTTGAGAACTATGTATTAACTAATGTTGTAGAATTACACTATCTATTGGTTGTCCAGTCGTCATTATTGCTATTGGCAAAACGGAGTAGAGCCCTATCGGTGGTAGGATAAAAAGTCTCCTTAAAATTGTACTCACCGACGAGCACAGCACTCAAAATAAATCTCAAGTTACCACCCCTCCCTATCAAGCCTTTGTCCTTTTAATTCCTTTGCTGCACATCACACATAAACAGTGTTAGCATCTGAGTGCAGATGCATGCAAACATGCACGCACTGTTGATCGCGCATATTAATGCGCCAAGTTCAGTGATATTGCGAGAAAAGCCAGCGCTTTCCTCTAATCGGTACGAGATCGCTAATGTATTCCGAGAAGGCTACGCTTGTTTATGTTCATTGAACTGCTGTGCATTTAAAGTGCAATTACAATAATCGTGTCGTAATGGCAAGAATGCGTCTTCTAAGTTGATGGAAACAAAAAATTGTATGCATTTCCAGGTTTTCATGCAATAATCATCCAATGATATATGATTGAGCTGTCATAATGAGGTTACCAGCTAAATTTCGCACAAAAGTGTGCATAACAGTTAACAAAATCCTATTTTGAAGATTTTAGAATTCGAAGTACAGTGACCTACGCGTAAGGTGTCAAACAAAAAATTGAACCCAAATATTTACCTGGTACTTAGCTTAATGCATGTGCCCCGATAAGTTAAATGAAGATTAGAATTGTTGCCTTGTGGTGGCAGGAATTTCACTATCGTATCAGGCTAACGAAAACACTCGTTATCGCAGTTTTCCATGAACTAGGCGTATGGATAAGACGGCATATCTGAAACTAACCGTGCCTTTAAGAGATTCAAATTGAGCGAACTTATAAAATAATGAAAAATATAAGGTTATTTCTACCTTTTTGATTGTACAACTTTTACTTGTGAATTTTGTAAACCATAAACTTTGTACCTGATTTGAAAATATTACGAGGATAATCCTAAAAATAAGGCCTTCAAAGCTTTAGAGCCGCAGGGAAACTTTTCACATGGCTATTGGCTAACTGCCGTGTTTGCTGCTTCCCCCACTTTCAAGCAAACCATCGTTTAGTCTGCGGGGATACTGAGTTTTGGCTAGGCAGCCAGTCATAATGGAGCTCTCGCTTGCTGCTACTGCCAGGTGGGAAGTTCGTGTAGTTATTCGGTTTTTGAACGCAAAAGGCGTTAAACCAATCGAAATTTATCGCCAATTAACAAAAATGTATGGAAAGTCGCGCATGGATATTAAAAACGTTCGCAAGTGGTGTAGGGAGTTTACAGGTGGTCGCATGAATATTCACAACAAAGAAAAAAGCGACTATTAATTCTCGACGTTGCTTAAAGATCTGAGGATTATTCTTTAAGATTTTTACCTTTTAGTTCTTGAGGTTTCTCGAAGCACCATTCCTAGGACTTCGACTAAAAAAATTTAAATATTGGAAGGTGTGCGCAAGATGGGTCCTGCGAATGCTTATAGAAGACCACCACGAATTTCTTCAACGTCACACAGACGAAAAGGACAAATTTTGGATTTCCTTTTCACAGGTGACAAAAACCTGGGCGTTCCACTTCACGCCTGAGACCAAACGGCAATCACGTGAGTGGCGACATCCCCCTTCCCCGAAGCCACAAAAATTTAAGCTGGCACAGTTTGCCGGCAAAGTCATGGCAACTGTGTTTTGGGATCAAAATTTAGTATTGCTGGTCTACTTCATGGCTCGTGAGACCACAATAAACGCTGAGAGGTATTGTGAGACGCTCAAAAAACTTAGACGAGAGATTCAGAACCGGAGAAGATATATGTTGAGCAAGGGCTTATGCCTTCTCCACGATAACGTTTGCCCGTACGACTGTCGTTCTTCTGCAATAGTTTGGATAATCATCCACTCACCCTATAGTCCGGACTTGGCACTTAGTGACTACCACTTGTTCTACATTTGGTCGGAATGCACTTCAGCGACGATGACGAGGTGAAAGAAGAGTACCACGCTTCCTCAACGACATGATGGCGAGTTGGTATGGCAAAAACTGCCACAACACCTACAAAAATGTATCGACTGAAATAGAGATTGTGTAGAAAAACAGAGGACTATTCAAGCTTTAGAATGATGTATTGCATTTTGAAAATAAACTTTTTTTTCTAAAAAATAGATCTTATTTTTGGTATTACCCTTGTAAAAACACAAGCGATTACAATTTAAAGAGGAGTTCTGTTGATCAACTATGTGGTCACTATTATTTTCTATTGTTGCTTTCAGAGTTTAACAGGTTTTTGGATTAATTTGCAAATAATGCATACCTGTAAGGTAATTTCCAACAGCTTCCGCAAAACCAAATTTCTTGGCATTTAAAGTATTCTGAGAACCGGAACAGAAAAAAATCAAAGGATTAAGATCTGAAGAATAACACATCTTTAAACAATATAACCAAAGTGTCTCTCAAGATTGCAAATAGACTAATAAACTAGATGGTTGCTTCAACGTTAGTGCTAAACCGTTGAACTTAAGCCATTTTATAAAGATCCTGCCTAACCTACTGATGACTGCTAAGAAGATAAAGAATGGTAGTGCCAATCCTTTCAAAGGTTGCTTAATTTCTTAAAAGGATTGATAATTAAATTTTATAATGTCAACGACCTTAAAACAGCAACGAAATATTTTTTTGTGCCTGCAAACGTTATAAGTGCTTCAAATGGTAACTGTTTCTACGTTTATGTTCTTCACATAGAGACTTGACGTACACCACTCTAGCGAGCTATTTGTCTGGATGTTATAGTGGAATTAATTTCAATGTTTCGCAGAATACATTCTTACAACTTAGGTGTTTAAAATAACGCCCTCGTCCTTCACGTCTACCCCTATTATTAGACGACTTCAACTTACACAAACAAGACAATGCTGTAAACACTGTTATTCGGTTTCCGTTTCTTAGGGTAGATTTTGTAGTAAATCAATGAGGCTATCCGATAATTTCTGTTTTGTTTGCTTTTGTAAATCATCTATTCTTATTCCTGATATAAATAACGTATCATTTTAACAGCACCTCACAACACCTCATGTAAGTGAGAGGAACAAAACGCATAAACATGCCGTAACTGAGAAAATTTTTAAGGAGGGTAAGTTAAGAAAGGTAAATCGAATATAAGCTGAAATCATGCTGAAGCATCATAAGAATATAATCATAGAAAGTTATTTTTTACATGATCTCCTGATAATTTTTTCCAACAGATAAGTTTAATCTCATAAAATTAAGGTGGATATGACATCAATATTGCCGTCAAATATCTCTTCTCCAAGTGTTCTTTGCAGTGATCTAAATAAATTATAATTTCGTGATGATAAATAAAGACTGTAGGAAAGTGTAGTCCAAAATAAATCTTATATTTCCTTTACAGTTTGGGCAGTTCAAAGATAATTGGCATTAGCGTGAAGCAGAATTATGTTACGTAATAAAGCTTTGTGTCTACAATATGCGAGTTTTGATTCTTTTAGAAGTTGCCAGTAGTAGGCGTCGTTTACAATACGCAATTAATGCAGAAAATAAAAATGCAGTTGCAAGGACTTTTCCAACTCTCCAACTTTCACCACTCCATACCGAATTGTTTAAATTTTGGAATATAATGATGTGCCCAAGTTTTATTGCAAGGAAAGCTCCGGTGAAAAAAGGTCATTTACACATCTCAAGACATTGTGGCGCCTGATCTTTAGTGAGAAGTCGGGGGAACCATCTTGCATTCTCTTTTCAAAACCCAATTTTATTAGTAATAATTACCTACTGTCGCATTTTATTAGGACCTTGGAAGTAACTTCAACAACCGTTGTTAGGAGGCGAACAATACAAATATTTTCTTCAGTGAGGCTTGTCCTCGTGCCACATCGACGACCATTATTTTCAGCTATTTGTTATTTTAAAGGCGTTAAGTTTTTTTCAAAATTTCTGGTTGTTCTACGTCCTCTATAGTAAGAAACTTAAATGAGCAACGATCGAGGGTACCTCATGGTTTAACATCACGATGCTGAGTAAGTAAGCAATAATACGAGGTATCCTGCTGGAGAATCTGCTTCAGACAATACTCAAAAGCCTCGTTCTTTACTGTTCATCTCAGGTCACTCAGAAATGTAACTGTATATTTGATTCACGTTTGTATGTTATCAAAAATGAAATGTTTCAGTTTGTCTTTAAAATTAGTATATGTTCTACGAATGCATATGAGTTATATATATTCAAATACAAGATGGTAAACTAATGATAAAAGCGCTTAAAGGTAGGTATTAGCAGAAAAATGGAAATTGGGATAAATAAAAATAATGGGAAGAATAAAAAGTTCATTGGATGAATAAGACAGCAGATTTAAACTTAAGGTATATTAATTGGTCATCACACAAGTTCTCAGCAGTTTTTTTAATTGAATAATCACCTCCAATTTTTGGGTTGATTGAGATAATTGTGGATTAAAGTGTATAAATAATCTTTATGAAAGCCCAATGGTCTTCCTAAATGTAATCATTTTTTTGAAATGACAAAACCATTTTTTTACGTCATCAACATCGTACTCAGCACAGATGTTGTGGACCACTTTCGTTGCCTTTATTATGTTATTACAGTTACTCATATTTTCCTTTTTATGGCTTGGCTAAATTGCAACTAATTGTGACTCTTTTTTGTTATTAATTTTTAAAGTAATGGATTTATTTACTTTCTTCAGTCTTTTTTCCTCAATACTCCGTTTGTTATACCTCATTTTTTTTATATTTCCGTTTTTCGTTTCTTCGCTTTCTCAAATCCACATCTCTTTTTTTGATAAATTACTCGAGATGAATATCATTTTCCTTGTCTTCAGTCCTTGGTTTGCTTTTATTCTACGTGACTTTTTCTTTCTCTGTCTAATTGGTAAGTCTAACCAAACATGTTCTATCCCTTAGTTTTACTGAGCTTTCGATTCCTACTCTTACATTCAATTCTATTTCCATAAAATTTTCTATTGCTTTCTTTAATTTTACTATTTTCTGTGTCCTCGGAGCACTGCATTTTCCCCTTTTTAGTTTTCAAGACGTTGTCCCAGTATTTTACGATTTCCTTTATTTTTATATCCTGTTAGCATAATTTTTTATTTTAGACTCAATTCTTTAAGTTCTTTCCTCTATTTCCCTTATTCTTCCCTCGTTTTCTTAATCTATGTATACATTTTATTTATTTTTCTCCCGTTAATTTTATTCATCATTACTTCTGTTTTTTCTAGTTTTCTCTAACTCTATGCTGGCGATCTCTCCGTTTTCCTACTTTTGATAAAATGCTCCTTTTTCTTTTCTTACTTCCCTTGTATTTGCTCCACATTTGGACAGTATTTATTATGATAAATAAATATTTTAAAATATGTTTAAAGCCGTCCTTATTCTTTTACATTTTTTGTATTTAAATATTTTTATCAATATAACACTACCCAAGAAGTCCTAGGCTGGTAAATCCGTCGGACCTTGTCTTTTATCAGCGTTTCTCTCTTTTATAAATATTTATATCAAAGTTAGCTTACATTATGTACTTTTTACCGTCTTCTAAATCTTTTGCCACACTTTTTATGCACTCACTTTGGTGTTCTATTTGCTTGTTATAGTGCATATTTCAACCGAACTTTACCACTGTTTGCCAGGGCCGACATCCATATGCATACGTATTAAAAATAAAGTAGAAATAAACGTACTGTGTAGGAAGAAGTCAGAATAGTAGATAAAAATAGTCCTGTAAATAAAAATGGACTCGTGGTGTCCAAGTATAAAAATTACTTTGAGACGTGGTTCCATTTAGTGTTGTTTGTCATAAAATGTAGGGCTTATGTATTGAGCTTGTAAGTGAATTCACGTTTTTTTTTTACATAAAAACGCAGATGCATTGCGGATGTTTAAACTCTCTTCATTTAAAATATATTCAGTGGACAGCGTGATCGTCAATGCTGGAATGCCAATCAAATCGGAGTCTATCGTGCAGGATGAAATCATCATTTTGAAATTTGCCATTTTTGTTTGCTATTTTCGTGACAGGATCAAAGCTACAATAAACGTGCCAAGTGTTTTTATTGCGGTTCCAACTCGTGGTGCAACATGGCCATAAATCAAAACGTAGCACCAGCATGCGGCAATGTTTCTATGACTTCCGACTTTAGCAATTATTTAGTACATCTTAATACTACATTGGCCATAGCAACAGATTTTTCATCAGTAAATAAACTTTAATTGGCTTTTTATGGCTCTGAATACAAAATCGGACAAATTTTAATGTTCTTTAATATTAGATTAAGTTAGTATATTTGTTAATCTTAGAAAGTTTTAAGTTGACCACATTACATATTTAAAAAATTCTTCGCATCACATACAATGAATATAAGTATAAATGAAATATTATTTCTAAAGAAAGCTTTTCATAACACATATACATGGTATCGAAAAAATTATCGTATATTTACAAGTGGAAATATTACCAAAAACTTACAACTTTACATAATTATGGGACGATACTCACCGCTTTAACAAATTGACCTTTTGACGCCTACGACGACTCCAATCGAGGATAAGGAGGACCGATACCTTCTATCTTTCATTCTGGGATACCTTCTTTCGATTATTCGACGTCCCAGTTGTCAAACAGATCTTCTTATGACTATTGAAAGGGAAAGAATCCACAACAACGTTTCTGCACTTTCCGATAAGACATAGAACAATTAAAGGCTCCAGTTGGACTGCTGAAATACGAATTATGGCGTTGCAACTTGAGAAAAACAACTCATAGTAATTGGCAGCCGTTACTCCGTTACATACCTTGCGCAAATTATTGGTTAAGCTGAAAGTAGTCCCTTTGTAGACGACAATTCTCGGCTTTCCCCTTCAACAGTTCCTAAATTAATTATTAATTATTAATTTTAGAATTTTGTAGTTTTTTCATGTAAGTATAAGGAAAAAGTAATCTATAACTGGTTTCATTGAATATAAGACCGATGTTATTTTAAGGCCAAACTATTCTTATTTCTCTCCCCGAAATATCAAACTTTTATCTTCCTCAGTATTGAAGCTTTAACAGAGTTATTTTTAAACCTGATTTTACAGTTATATTAAGTAAGTTATCCTCTCGGCATCAAGGAAGAATTTTAATATTCTGGTTAATGACGTAATCATAACTTAATTGGTGTTTTATTGCTATTTTTTTGATTTAAACATTTTTGGCACATCAATCGGGCATAACAGCTTCCGTAAGTCTAACAAGCAAAACTGCCGTTGCTAACTAACTTAATCAGCTTATGAATTAACCGTTCTCCAAAACTAACAGAGCACACTCGCATTCACACAAATTGGTATTAGCTGCTGTTCAATTACGGGTCTGCCTATAGAGGCTACAAAAATTTTCCCGGGGTTGCCACTTCCCTCCGACTGCGGTGCAAAAGAATTATGAAATATAATTACGCAAAGACGCCATCGCCGCATACTAAAGCAAAACCGCCATTAAATTGTTCCCGCATTGCTTTGTTGTTGCTCTGTGAAAAAGTTGCCTTTGTGATTTTAATTTTAATTCGGTTTGTGGCTTTTGCATCTAAGCAACAGCGTTTTCGGTTGCACTTTCAACAATTCACTGCAATATTAATTTCTAAATGAAATTAAATCGGAATTTAAAATTTATTAAAAATATTAAAAAAGGAAAAGGTTTGCACATTAAATAGAACTATGAAATCAACATACTGATGGGATGCGCCTTTATGTTACAACTTATTAAAAATTACAACCCCATACTTAATGTTGTTATCGTAATACATTAACTTATAAGTGCTTTTGATGATTTTTAAAGAACTAAAATAAAATTTGAGACTAAATTTTTATACCATCCCTATATTCCTACAACATTTCAGAAAAAAATTGTAAGTTGCTAAGTAACAAGATATTATTAGGAATTTTCAACAGATCATCTGCCTATAATTTTGTAAATTTAGGGAAGTTTGCACTAGCCAAAACGTTGGTCAGTCAGAAGCTGGATCTACCGTTAAAGAGATATATGTGAACTGTTTATATGTAAAACATCTGAAAGAACATTGTAATTTGTTTTGAACAATTATATTATTAGTTACTGACAAAAATAGAGGACGTGGGCTCATTAAATTTGATTATTATCATCCTGTTGACCAAAACTGTTTGCAAATACACCATTAAATTGGCTGGAAGAACATTTGAAGTAAATCAGAAATAGCGTCAGAGCAGGGTAATGAAGGTTCTGGTAGTAGTGGGATACTTAACAATCTTCTTCTTCTTTCTCTTCTCCCATTGTACCTTTATGGTGTTGGGGTATTGAACCAATCTATATAACCTTCTATTCCTGGAAAGGATCCGGATTTGTTCTATGGTTTTTCCCTTTTTCTCAGCTGTTTCCTTTATATTGTCCATCCATTCTTTCCTAGGTCTCCCTTTTGTTCTTCTTCCTTCTGTTCCCATCTCGAAAATTTTATCTTTGCATTTCTTCCACAATTTCACTCTCTTTTCCTGTGAGGGTAGTAATGTTCCATATGCCAAATCGTGTCCTATTTAACGCCCGTCGCCGTCTGTTGGTCTGTCCTAATCCGAGGCTCGGTGAGTTTCTCTGAATTATGAAACCTTCAGTGGGTGATTAGCCTGACGTGAAGGGCCCCGTTACCTCGCGACAACTAGGGTCCAGTTATACCTCTGGACGCTAAGTCGTCAGAACCTCGTTCGTTATCTAGCGGAGGGTACCGCGTGCAGGTGAGGTTGACATTTGAGTGGCCGGGTGTTGGCGCCACCCCTTACCCTCCAATTCGGGTGGCACGGGGTGGAAATAATTGCAGTAGTGGTACCGGCACAAGCGATGATAACGATTGGGGAACAAGATACCTCCAAATCAAAGCTACAACAGTGAAGCTAGTTGGAATACTGGTGGCTTTAATCCTTGAGATAACCAGAGTGGTGGAAATTGGAGTGACCCTTAGGGTTACACCAGAAGTGAAAAATGGCAACCCAGTGGAAACGACAATTTTGGGGGTGTGATTTAATGAAAAATAATTACCTATTTTTTGTTCACCTAGATAAATTATCTTATATATCAATTTATATATAATCATATATATTCGTGATGTTTTTAGACAGTATGGAATATAAATAGAAAAGACAACTGGCCCTTTGCCCTTAAATTATTCTATTTAATTTGTGTATGATATAAAAGTAGTTATAATATAAAAAAAACAATTTCTCCATAATTTGCAAAATTAATACCCAGGTAAATGTGTTGTTGCACTAGTGCTTAGTGATAGTGTAATGAAGAAATCTTTTATAAATAAACTAAATTAATTTAAGACTGCAAGAAAAACACTAGCCCTTGTAACTATAACAAAAACGTGTATTCTAAAAATTAACATGATGTTTATTATATCTACAGCTTCATTATACAATTTCACACAAATTACTGACTTGAGTGAGTTTCAGCTGTAGTATTTGTTATTTGGGTGTGCCGTATAAATTTAATAATAATTTTAAAATCCTATCATTACATTAAAACATCGATTAATTTCCACACCCAACGTATTAATTGCCGGTTTTCGACTTTAGAGTGGGAAGCTAAGATCAATTGCAACAACTCTTTCTTCATCCATTTTTGTAGTTCGCAAGCTTTAATTGCATCTCCTTCTTCTTCTTCTTTCTCTTCTCCCATTTTACCTCACGGTGTTGGGGTTTTGAGCCATCGGTTGTAAGCGTTTCTATCCCTTGCCAGGATCTTTATCTGTTCTATGGTCTTGCCTCTTTTCCTTGCCACTTCTCTGATGTTGTCTTCCCATACTTTTCTAGGCCTTCCTCTGGGACGCTTTCCTTCATCTTTCATTGCAAACACTTTCTTGGGGTACCTTGTCTCACTCATTCGTACCATATGTCCAAACCATTGAAGTTGTTTTAATTCTATGTTTTCTACTAAGGGTTCCTGATCTAGTTCGTCTCGTACACTGCGATTCCTTACACGGTCTCTTCTTGTTTTTCCAATTACCCGTCTTAGGTACTTCATTTCTGTTGCTGTTATTTTTGATCTGTGTTTATCTTGCATTACCCATGATTCGGCTCCATATGTTACGGTAGGCACGTAGATTGTTTTATATAAGTGCATTTTTGCTTTTCTACTTAATTCCTTTTTTCCTATTAAGGTATTGTTTATTTGATAATAGACTTTGTTAGCTTTATTTACTCTGCTTCTTATTTCTTCGTCAATTTTCCCATTTGCACTTATTCTTACTCCTAAGTATTCAAGTTCTTCTACTTCCTGCAATTGTCTTCCTTCTATCTGTATTTGCATTTGCCTTGCTTTTTCGTTTTCTTCTCGCGATATTTTCATAATTTTACTCTTGTCCGTATTTATCTGCATTCTCTTCTCTTCCAATCTGTTCTTCCATGTTGTTACTTTCCTTTGCAGTTGTCCTTCACTTGTTGCGATCAGAATTATATCGTCGGCATATAGTAAGTCTTGTGTTAGTACTGGGTATAGATTCAGGTATCCCAGGCTACTATTTCTGATGTCTTTTTACATTGTTCGTTTATGTAATCCATATATATCACGAAAAGTAGGGGGCTGAGACTATCCCCCTGTTTTATGCCCTTTTCCATCTTGAATTCCGTAGATGTTTGCCCGTTTAGTCTTACTGAGCCGGTACTATTGGTATTTGCACTTCTTATTACTCGTTTTAATTTTGGGCTTACCTCCAGATGGTCTAGTGCTTCCCATATATATTGGCGTGGTACTTTGTCGAATGCAGATTTTAAATCTAAGCATGCCAAATATAGTGTTTTGTTTTTATCTATTCTTTTCACTGATAGTGTTCGAAGGGTAAATATGTGATCGTGGGTTTGTCTTCCCGGTGTGTATGCTGCTTGTTCATCTTGCATTTTATTTCCTATTTCTACTCTTAGTCTGCTTTCTAAAATTCTTGAGTATACTTTGAACGCTACTCCTGATAGACATATAGCTCTGTAGTTGTCACTATTTGTGGAATCTCCTTTTTTGTGTAGAGGTACAATGATATTTCTTCTCCATTCATCTGGTATATTCTCTGTGTTCCAGGCTTTCTGAAAGATTTGTTTCAGCCATTGTACTAATATGGGCCCTCCCTTTTTTAGCATTTCTGCGGTTATTCCGTCTTCTCCCGCGGTTTTTCCATTTTTTGCTTTCATTAGGGCCGTTCTTATTTCTTCTTCAGTTATTATATCCACTTCTTCCTGTTCGTTATTGTCTTCTGCCACTATTTGTGCATTTCTATCTCCCTTGAATTTGGACGTGTAATGTTCCGCCCAGGCTTGTAGTATGTCTTTTGTTTCCGTTTGCAATTCACCAGCAGCATTTCTTATACTTCTAATCTTTTGGGTTCTATTTCCTTTTAGTCTTTTAATTATATTCCAAAATTGTTTCTGGTTGCTTATATAGTTGTCTTCAATTTTCCTTCCGAAACTTTCCCAGCTCTCTCGTTTGGCTTGTTTCACTGCTTCCTTCGCCTCATTTCTTTTTGTGCATATATTACTCTACCTCCATTTGTTTTGTTCTTGTATATTTTTCCACGCCTCCTTTTTCTCCTTAATTTTCTTTTTCACTTCCTCATTCCGCCATTTAGTTCGTTTTTGGTCATTGTTTTGTCTGACTATTTTTGTTCCGCATATTTCTTTTGCTGTTGTTTGGAGTGCCGCTTTGAGTTTTTCCCATACTTCATTAAGAGTTTGTTGCTGGTTGGTATTTTCATATTCTTTCAACTTCTCTTGGAGTCTTTCCTCGTAATTTCTTCTTATATTTGGTTCATCCAAGAGTTCTAGCTTAATTCTTTCATATTTTCTACCTCTTTCCTTTTTTGGTTTCTCTATGTTGATATCTGCGATTACTAGTCGATGTGCTGTGCTCAACTCCGCCCCTCTGATTGCTTTCACGTCGTTTACGGCGTATCTCACATTTTTGGTGTATGTTATATAGTCTATCATGCTTCGATGTTCTAGCCCTTGCACTTCATATGTGATTTTATGAATATTTTTGTGATTGAACCAGGTATTTGCTATGAGTATTTGATTTATGATACAGAAGTCGAGCATCCTTTGTCCATTATCATTAATTTCACATTCCAGCCCATGCTTTCCCATTGTACCATGCCCTCTTCTTTCTTGGTTTCCTATATGGGCATTCCAATCTCCCATTACTATAACGTGTTGGTTTTTATTCTGTAGTTTCTCTGTTTCTCTCTGTAGTTCTTCATAGAACGCGTCTTTTTCGTCTACGGTAGCGTTTTCCGTTGGTGCGTATATTTGTATAATCCCACTTTTTCTTAGAGGTTTAGGTTCATGGTCAATATTCTTGGATTTATAGCTTCCCAGCTGGTTATTTTCCTATTTAGTTCGTTACTTACTATGATTCCTACACCTTCCGTTGTTCTGTTACCTCTAGGTGTACCTGAATATCTTAGTGTATACCCCTTGTCCATATGAGTTTCTCCACTTCCTTTCTTTTTTATTTCTGATACTCCTAGTAATTGGATTTTATACTTTTCTATTTCTTCGATTATTTCAGGTTCCTTCCCAGTTAAAGATGTTACGTTCCATATCCCTAATCTTATCCTTTTTCCTGCTTTTAGTCGTCTTCGGGTTGACCGTCCATTTCCGAGGCTCGTTGAATTACTCTGAATCATGATACCTTGTGTGGGTGATTAGCCCAACGACAAGGGTCCCGTTACCTCGGGACAACTGGTGTCAGGTTATACCCCCCGACGCTGGGTCGCCAGAGCCCCGTTTGATTTCTAGCAGGGTGTACCGGGCATTTTATTGTGCCTCTCTTGCAGGTGGGGTTGACATTTGAGCCCTTGGATGTTGGTGGGCCCCTTACACCTCAAAAATTGCATCTTTAAAATATAAATTTCAAAATGATTACATGTACGTGTTGCTTTGATCTAACTATATATGGTGCAGAAGAAAAAACATTTTTTTCGTAATTGTCAAAGCTGTATCTACTAGAATATAAAATGCAGCCGTCTGTATGCTATATTAGTGCGTTAGTGGCATATTCACACCGTTTGCAATACCGCACCTACATGTTTATGACAAAAAAAATGCATTAAGCAACTCTACAAATAAAAAAAATTTCAATATTTTTTAAAGAATAATAGAAATAGTAAAATGGCAAAGCTTAAGATGGTTAGGCCGAACACAAAGTCATACCAAGAAAGAGCAGCAAAAATTCTACTGCAGGTAAAGTTGATAGAAGTTAAAAGATAAAAAGTGCATAACATTCCTTAACATTCCCCACTCAGGTTATTGGTTCTGTCTTTTCATCCCCATTCCATAACATTTTTTATTTTCTCATCTTATGTAGATCATCGTTCTGATACCTTATTCCCTCATAAATTTTCCGCAGTTTTCTCTCTTATTTACCCACTTTATTTTTAATTGAATCGGTCATCACCGACGTTTCTGGGCTTTTTTAGCTCTTTTTTGAATATTTTTTCTAACTATTTTTTTTTTGTTTTTGGTATAATAGTTTTATTATCTGCATATACTAACAACTGATAAAAATTCTTCAATAATTGCTTTAACCACACTCCTTCTTGTGATAACCCCCAATAAAGCATTAAGTAAGAGTTGATGGAAAAAGAATCGCTTTATCTCTTCTAAGAATACTCTGTGTTTTTCTTTACTCTTTATAAGTCTAAAAATGCGCGAATACATATATTTCCTTTCTTCTTTCTTTAATCTCTGTTTCTAATCTCTAAAATCTAAAATCTGTTTGATATTCACCAAACTTCTTTGTTTCGGTATGCCCTTCAAAACTTCATTTATTGAGATGAGCAGTATTTTGCGTGCTTCATTTAGCAATTAGTTATATTTAGAAAAAAAAGAGTTACGTTATATAAGTAAATTTAAGAGAGAAAAATGTACAATGAACAAAAAACAAGAATCTTTTATAAGAAAATAAATAAAAGTAAGAAATCTTAGTGAAGAATTATTAACATATAAGTAAGGTGGTACAGCTGTAGAAAAAATGCTTCAGGGAGGTTATAAAAGATCAAACTTCAGGAGTTGAATGTGCCGAGATTCGACAAGAAAAGAAGCACACAAAAACGTAGCAATCTGTAGGAAGTGAAAATGCTGTTAGTTATGCACTTCATAAATTGCTGCAAGTTTATTAATTTTAGCTTTTTTTGACGCAGTTCATTAAAAATAAAAATCCTATGAAACTCATCGTTGCATGAAAAAGTAGTGTTTTTGTCCTATTTGTTGCCCAAAAAGCTTACACGTCTTCGTTTCCAAATTTATAAATATCTTGCAAGTAGAAAAGAGCAAGGAAAACTTTAATACCTAATAATTTGTCTCTCTTACAAATGTTAGGCCAGCATATTAGTGAAACGTTTAAATCTTATACATTTTTCTCTATCAAGTAAAACTTTCTAGTTAGTAAAATTAATAAGATTGTGAATATTGACCAGCAGATTCTCATAATTCTGTTAAAATAGAAATTACATTATAAGCTGCTATTTTACATGTTAAGATCATTTTCTCTGGTGTATGCCATACCAACTGTTTCTATTTCTTCCTCTACTTATTTGCCAGAACTGTTCTGCTTTTTTTCAAATTATATGTTATATCTCTCAAGATTTTTTTACCGGTCTCGTCTGTAAAATCTATTTTATCCAATGTGCGTGCTAACTAGGGGTTGCCTGCAAAAAGGTATTTTTCGCGTCCTAGGCTGACAATTTTTCACCCGCTTTCCCTCACGTTTTTGCAAGGTGGGAACGTATACATTTTTAATTGAATCGGCCGCCCGGCTCCAGCGGTCCATTCCGCAAGAAGCGAGAGCGGCCCCAACGTGCGTGCACGAACGCACAAACCTCCTCGTGTAAATCAGGAGCTTAGAGCTCGGCCATGCTACCGTTTATATCAGCTGTCTTTGTTCACTTTTCGTTTAAATGTATAGTCTATCTTTGTTTACTACGCAAGAACCTCCTGGTGTAAATCAAGAGCTAAGACCATGCCACATTTTATTGTTTACTTTCTGTTCAAATGTATAGATAAATTACTATTATTGTAAAGTACCCAATAATATTTAATTAAGTGACGTATATGTAAAGTAACTATATGTGCCAGTTAACATTAATTTTGTGAAATACACTGCTAATAAAACAGGGACCGGATAACATCGCGACATAAATATGGGTTGGGACAATTTTTTTTATTAATGGAATTATTTGCATTAAGTTTGGGAAGTAAAATCACGCCATTATTTTCCATTTTCCGATTTACTCAAAACTGTTCTTTCTGTGTAACAATTTTAAGTATTACTCGTGGTATTGTCCATCAGTTGCTGTTTAAGGTTTATTCCGTTACACTGTTTTAAATAATTCCATAGATAATAGTCGGACGCTGTGAGATCGGAACAACGTATTGAATATTCACTTTCTGCTCGTTTGAAAATTTAATCATCTTTTTGAAAATTTGTTTTAGATATTCCATGACTGGTCCTACTGTTGTAAACCATAGTTCCATCTTACTGAAACTAAATCTTTGGTCTATATTTTACTACCAATGATTTTATTAGATTGTTCTATGGCATACTGTATTTAATGGAGTGTAGTTGATGCTAGTGATTGGCTTTTGAATTTTTCATACCTCATTTTTGAATATTTTGTGTATTATCTTAAACGATTTGCGAATTTTTTTCTTCTCTAGTAAGCTATTGGAAACATATAGCAGTCAATTGGTATTCATAATTCTGTGATTGCAATTGCTAAACGCTCCTAGCGTTTCAGACAGCCTCAAGTGTCTTGATTTTCTATGAGTTGATGTAGCCTCCTGGTTCAAAGCAAATCACAAGCAGAATCTTGTTTTTAAAACCAGTGACTAATATTGCGTATGGTCATTTTATGCACATAAATATTGTCGATATGCTGTCTGTGTGGCAGTAATTGAATGATTATTTAAAAATATAATTGTACAATCTTCGTACTTTGGTACATGTTGAGTCTATCCATTATAAAACCTTTAAAGTAGTACTTCAAAGATCTAAAAAATAGGCACTTTTAAAAATATTTATAAACTTTTTGGTCCACTCTATAGTACTGATGGGGTTTTAAACAATGGCCAAATTAGATATTTTGATTACCATTACAAAAATGCTTCCAAGTTGCCACAATTATAAAATAATCACAGAGTTTGTTACAAAAATATTAAAAAAAAATGTTTTGCCCATATAATAATTACCCTACAATGTACTACTGGTGCCCTTTGCTTCGTATATTTTAGCACAATGTTAAGTGTAGTTCTATTATATTCGCATAATATAATTAGCAATTTTCTCTAATTTTCTAGTTTTTAAATGCATTTTTATTCTATTTTGCTGTTTCCTATTTTATTAATTATATTGTAAGTTTTTTGAACTTTAAACAATCTTTAATTTAACTTTTTAATTTACCTTGCTTTAAATTAAATTTTTTTGTATATATTTTTATTGTTAGAAACTATGATAATTTTACTTAGAAATGGTATAATCATTTGATTAAAACAGAAACAGAAAAGCCTCGCATGTTGTTTCAGGATCACATAAAGTTCTGAAGTGTTATCATGTTTCTGCAAATAATTCGTGGCTTTCTAGCGGCAGATATTTAAAATTGTTAATGAAGCATAAGATTGTAAGGAAAAAATGCATAAGTGATAATTGCACATATATTAAAAGAATCAAATAAAACTGCACTTTAAATCTCGATATTTTTAGTTTGCTCTGTATTAACCTTGCCTTGAACTTTCTTAGAATATTAGTAATAAAAATTTATTTGTTCTTGTATAATTATCTGTAAATTTTCCTAATTTTTGTATTAGAATATATAGAGCTGTATTAGTTCATTACCTTAAAAGAGTACTTAATACAAATATAAGTTTCAATTTCTATTTTAGTCATATCTTTGTTATGGTAGGTTATCGAATTATAAATAGCGTAGGTACCATCGCTTTTCCCTTTTTTACTTTCACGAAAATAAAAGTATAATTTGTAACTGCAGAGTTACTAATTGTCGAGGTATAAAATAACTTGTAAGCTTCTACTTGCGACTAATGGTTTTCTTTCTATTATAATACATAAGTATATAAACGGAAAGCGAAACTCACAGAAGGTAGTCAAGCAACATTCTTTAAAATGTGGTGTATTTTGGTTATAATGTAACACAGTGGTATGAAATAGCAGTAGTAAACAGATAAATATGCCTCTATAAATTCCAAAATAATAGACTGGTTTTTAACTTGCCCAGAGAAATTTATCTAAATGAGCAACGTTACCCGTTAAATAAATAATATCGATTGGAGGTTTAACAATTATTTCTTTTACGCGAAGTGATATCGAACAGATAAAAATAATGATTATGAGCAGAAACAATGTAAAATGAAAGAACACGAGAGAAAGCGATGGCGATGAAACAAAACTATTTTGACTTGCATAGTTTAATATAAACAAAATTCCAAAATTTGTAATTCAGAGCAATAATTTCGTGTTTCCTTCATTAAAGGGTACACTAAATCACATATTGAGACACAAAGAGCTATACGCACTTTGGAATATATGCAATCAGATTTATATTTTTAGCTCCGGAAAATTTTGTTTATAAAACAATTTAAGTAAATAAATTCTCCATTGTTATATATATCATGTTATAGTCCTGGTAGTGAGTTTATTTCTCGCCTATATTTAATATGTTCCATCTATTTAGGCAGTATGTGTACACTTTACTACTCTATCTTCATTTTCGTATTTTTCATCTTTCACAATTTCCTTTTTAATTATAGTCTATATACAACTAGTTCTTTTCGTGTATGAGCCAGGCGATGAAACCTTATTTTATAACGTTTCATTTGTATCGTATATTTGGTTGGACTATATGTTATCACATTTTAACGCTATTTATGAAATGTTTAACGCCATATCTCCTGCTGCATTTGTGCCAACTCCAGCCAGTTTCGCAGTTTTGTTAAATGAATGGTTCAACTTTAAAATTCCCTGTTAGCCGCATTAAAGTTCCATAGAAATGTTTTTTGTCGTTCTCTCGCTCTCTTGTGATACCCGTTTTCATGCCTTATTTTCGCTTGGCATTTCAAAATCCACGTTGGTATTCTCAAGTACTTAGCTTCCTTGCAAACACAAATTTCTTGCAGATTTATCAAGTGAAGGGTTCGTTCATGACTTGTTCTGACTACAGGCTTTCTTAGTGCAATTTTGCAGCATATTAAAAAACCAAAATGGGTAAGATTAGAAATGTAACGTATCGAGAGAAATTAAAAGTAAAGGGAATGACGGTAACAAACTAGTTATACAAATATATGAGTCAAAACTGTAAAAAAAGCCAACAGAAAAACCGAGCAGAACTTGAATCGAAGACGTGAGATGTGCAGTGGTAAAAAAGGGCACCTCCTGCGAACAAACAAGCAAACCAAATACAAGACAAAAACACTTGAAAAGAAGTATGTAAAAATAATCTAATTCAGAGAAATAAACTCCTTCGGTCTCACACCAAAAAGGGTAGATAGGCTACAGAGTATGTATGAATAAAATTAGATCTGACACTTAAAAAATGTACAGGAACATTTGAAACTCTATACCCAACATTTAATTTTTAATATTTCACCACTTCTAACTTAATTTATTCACATTTCTGCTAGCCTCATAAGTTTGTAACACAACGATTCACTAAACCACAACTATATAATAACATCTATATAAGCAAACATTTTAATTTAGTAATAAAATTTAATACGACTTTTGTTAAAAACTCTTTCAGTCACGCACGTGATACATATACTTCCTAACTGAAGCAGGTGTGAGACGCCAACTTTGTTATATTTCATTAAATAATTTAGTTTGTGCTGTTTTCAATCGCATTGACCTTTTTATCTTACCGATCCTCTGGTTTGCTTTGTCCCCTAATTTAGACGCAAATTAATGTTAAAGCAAAACTCAACTTGCACATACTCAGTGCTTAGAATCGGTAACAATAAACTTATCTTAAGAAGCCACATTTTGTGTTGATGTCACCTCTAGTTACTTATTACGGAATGCACGTTACCATTTCTTAAGCCAGGTATGACTTGAGGGATCTAAACATTTGTAAAATGTAATATAGAGCCTCTATTCTATACATGACTATAATTTTTATTTTACAAATTTTAACTTTTGATTCCAAAACGTCCCCTTGATAAATTGTTTTAATGACGGCGTGACTTTTTAATCAACTTTACATTGTGGTTTTGATTATTCCGTTGTCCTTCTATGGTAAAAACTTTGTTTAAAGAGAAAATTGCTTAATATTTTCCTTTAGATGTGATTAAATTTATCTTATTCTTTACTAATCAATCTTTTTCTTTAATTTGCCAATAGGAGTCACAGAAAAGTGTATTTTTAGTTGTCTGAAACTCAGTATTATATATCGATTTGTCAAATGCTAAGAAAAACATATGGGTGTGGTGCTACAATCCGTAAAACTTTACAGGAATAGAAACAACTTCCAGATATTACCACCCTAGAGTGATTAAACATTGTTTTTGACTTAATATATAAATAGAATCAGCAAGTCGACATTTCTTTCTATAACTGTCGTAATTGTATTCTCTAATGGTAAGATTTTAGCACGATAGATGCCAATCGATATGGTCGTGCTTCTTAAACTTTTTCCTGTAAGGGAAATCGTTGAAGTTTTCATTGACCAGGAAGTGTGATTTTCTTACGGACAAAGTACCGTTCCTAGTTGCGATGGTGCAAATTTTCTTTCGATTATGTCTTTGATCGTAAAAGAACTACTAGAAATCTTATGAGAAATCTACTATTTACAACAAATTAATTTACAGAGCACATACACTTCTACATCTTGTTTAATGAGTAAATTGTTGGCATATTTATGTTTTATATGAGATAACTCAAGTTCATTGACTTTTTCCAATATTCTTTGATTTAAAAGGGTAGGCATAATATTTGTACTCACGTAAGAAAAAAGGTTTGTTATAGTTATCTTTCTTCTTCTCTTTTCCCTCGTTGCCTAAACGGCGTCGGAGGTCTCTATCCATTTCCTATAGTTGTTTCTGTCTCATGTCAATCTGTTCTTAATATTCCATGTTCCAAATCTTATTTCCTTTTCCTCTCCAGTCATTTTCCTTCAATCTAGGTAACAAAAACTTTTTTGGATCAGCGTACCTCCAGCAGGGGCACCACGTGCAGGTATGGATGGCGTATTGGTGACTTACAATTATAAATTTGATAAATTTTATGTAGGATTTATTCAGAAGACAATAATAACAGCCCTTAAAGTAAAATCCAGCGTTTTCAATAATCGTTTTCCAGGTCAGCAAGCATCCAATTGAAGGTCAACTTGGCGTTTTCAAATCAAAAATGTTCTTCTTCAACTTTATTAAATAACTCAATTCGACAACCAAGCAAAAAGTTCTGCACTGATTGGAAAAAAAAACATGGTCCAAAATAAAGCGCTTCATCATCGCCGTTCCATCGCTTTCATTGCGCAAAAACTACCTTTCCATATTATTTAGCAAAAAAGTAAAGAAAACATACTAACTGACTGTTTTCAACAAATTAGAGTATAGGATGCTAGGAAAAATTGTATTTTATGTGTAACAATTGATTGTCAAATTAATGTTCCACTTAATTATTCTTTAAGTTATGCAAATTTCTAGTTTTGATTTTGTATTTGATTGCAGTTAGTTAGTTAATAAAATTAAGCTTTGTTTTTTATTTTATTGCCAAAAAACATATATACAATTACATGTATAAGTGTACGCGTTTAAAGGGAGAGAAGAACTGTAGTTTCTTTATTTTTTTCTTCTATGGGTTTCATTGTTTACACATACGTAACCGAACTATAATCGTTTACTATAACTAGAAATGAACTGATAGGTGGTGAATTAGCCCACGATGAATTGTGTTTAGCGTTAAAGTGGCGACGATTCTACGACTATTTTATCTTTATATTACCTATTTCTTTTTGCAAAATTTTTACCATTTATTGACCTTTATCTTTTTTTTTCATACGCATGAGAAGTTTCCATTCTTAAGGATAAATTTTAGTCTGATTCGAAATGAAGACAGCAATTTATAATACACAAATACTGAAATTATTTTCAGAACCACAAAATATTACAAATTTTGCAACAGCCAAATTTTGATGAGCTTGTTGTAGTCCGATTTTGTCTGATTTTGGAAATATTATTTAGTAAAGATTCTTCAACTAGAAATTTCTAAAGCAAATCTGCTCAGGTTACAAATCTGTTCAAGGCCCGTTAAACAATTTACAATTAATTGTGAGCTTTCACAAAAAGTTTTAAATAAGCCAACACGAATAACCACTCTTATGCAGACTAGTAATTTATGCATTCTTAACCGCCTCACCATCAAGAATAGTAACCTACAAAACTTTTTACAATCCTGTAGGAGAAAATTGCGAATATCTAATTTATTACATAGAAGCAAATCGTAGAAGACGAGATCACTTTATAGGTTACCTAAATGCAAGAAAAACACTTTCTGGGGCAATTAAGTTAAGCATAAAAGTAGAAAGTGAAACCTAGAAGCAGCAAAGTATAACTGAACAAAGAAATAGTTACGCACTCATGATAATGTTTGTAAATTTTATTCATACTCCTGCAATTATATTGTTGGAAGAATAAGTAGAAAACTTATTAATTCAGATTGCATTGTTGTATTTGCGTTACCATAAACATGCAACTTAAAATTATTTGATTTGAACGTTTGCGATGGTACGAACAGTGTTTACTAAGAATTGGCATTATTATTGTTATTTTCACGCAAACATGTATATGCCTGCAGTTTCTTAGCGAAAAATCAAATTCTATGTTCGATTTTAAAACCTTACGAAGCATAACTTTTTATGTAGCAGTTAGTTACAGAACTTCTGTTTGTTTGGGTCTTACTCAGGAAAGCTTTGTTGAGCTTGCGATGGCCATTTTTAATGGCACAAGACATTTAAAAATAACCATAAAACTAAGCGTGGCTGGCATTATTTGCTCCTAGTATTTCATAACATACTAGAAGGATGGAGTCCTCATTATGCGTTAAAGCTATTCTCAAACCCAGATAGTCCGTCGCCCACGTACGGCCAACCACATCAACTGCCGACAGGAGTAAAGACCTGAGCCACTTTTATATATATATATATATACTCCAAGCAGCAAATGCTCTTTGCTGACTGTTATAAAACTATTCCCACATAAGTAGAACTCACGCGCGAGAAACACTCCCATTTCTTATTCCTGAACATTTAGTCGTTTTCAGACAATACGTTAAAAGCAAGGGTAATAAAATTACTACAGGTAATGCTAGAGCGTACTGTTACGGCCCATAGATAAAACAAAAAAGCGCATGATGGGTGAAACAACCAATTAGCTCCAAACGTTGATTATATGGAAATTAGCCAATAAAAACATAGTTGTCACTTTCCATAAGTGTAAAAAGATGATGTAAGCTAATACAGTTTTAGGGTATAGTACAATTAGCGGAATTATAAAAAAAATAATGTGTTAAAAAGTGGAAGCTCCATCACAACAATACTAGACCTCACACATTTGGAGTTGACCAAAAAAAAACTTCTGCAAGTTACCATTACCCACATTTACATTTCCACAATTTTTCTTTACTAGAGAGTAGATAATGCTTCAAAGAAGGCTGGTTGAACATTGAAATTCAGGATGTTTTAGAGATGATTCTGAAGAAGTAGTTAATAGATGGCTTTCTGCACTTATTACTATAAGTTTTCACCATTTTTTTTATTAAAATCAACCAAATCTCCAGAATTTTTGTACTAATCCTGTTAAACGTTTGTCCTTGTATCCAATTACACGCCTTTGCGACGTTTCCGCAACTTTTTGCACGCAGATCAGAACCGAGTAATCGATGCCCTTTCGCAACCACCCGATCTGCCCACTGCGCCTCCTATCGCACAATCTCACACCAAGCCGCATTTTTCGTGTTGCAAAACGCAGAAAGACCATTAGCGGCGCAGTGCGGCGGCGAGCGCGTCTAATCTTTCCGAGTGGATTTAAATTGCGACCCGGCCGCGCTCTCAATTTATTACTTCGGCAGTCTACTGTAGCGACGAATAAATCTCTCCTTTGGTGTGCGGTAATTGGATAGTTTAATGCGCATTTCGTGCTTACGCCGCAATCATTAAAGGTTCTGCGTAATCGCCCGGCAATCGCAGACGGCCGAATCATAACTGCGGCACTGGTGACTGAGTGCCGCAATTACAGGGGCAGTTCCATAAAGGGACTCAATTTGTAAGCTGGGGCAGAATGCGCCGCTAGATGCCTCTTCCAGCGTCACAAACGAGCGTTTAACGTTGCTCTAGGGAAGACACAGTTGTTTACGTTATGATTTTTCGAGTTTGTATCTGTAACAACTATCAATTATTGACAAGAAACAAGTAATTTGTGTTAAAGTTTATTCTAAACCCGAAAAATATGGAGAGAGATACCAAATATTGAAAAGAGCTTTTGGTGATGAAGCTATAGGACAAAATATGTGTTACAATTAACGAATACTCTGGATACAGACTGCAAAAGACAAACATTGCTAGCGCTATTAAAAATGGCCAAACCAATTAACAGTATTCAAGAAGCTTTATGTTTATCAGGGTAAATCGTTGTCTACGACAATTTATTATTATATATAGAGTATGAATTGAAAAAATAAATTATCAATTAACTCATTAATTAACTGCCACTTTTTTGTAATTGGTGTGGCGGCCTTTTCGCCCTTGAACCGCTTTATATCGCGGCGGCATGCGAGCCTTTGATATCAGCTACGTTTTGCCGTCGCACACATACGGCATGGGCTTTCAAGCCCCGCAAGCATTCATGCCCCGCAGCTCGGCCACTAAGGTCGTGTCTTAGTCCGCATAAATTCATATTCGCATCCCCGCATACATTCAGATTCATGCCCCGCAACGCGGCCAATTCGGTCGTGTCTTAATCCGCATACATTCACATTCATGCCCCGCAGCGCCGCCACTAAGGTCGTGTCTTAACCCGCATACATCAAATTCATATTCGCATCCCCGCATACATTCAAATTCATGACCCGCAGCTCGGCCACTAAGGTCGTGTCTTAGTCCGCATAAATTCATATTCGCATCCCCGCATACATTCATATTCACGCCCGCAGCGCGACCAGTTCGGTCGTGTCTTAGTACGCATAAATTCATATTCGCATTTCGCATCCCCGCAAATATTCACGCATCGCAGTTCGGCCAATTTGGTCGTGTCTCAACATCCCGAAGATACCGGATCCGCAACGCAGAGGTGGCCACCTTGGAATCACCGACGAAGCCGAAGCCGAAGCCGATTCAGGTGAGCGATTTGGCAATTCTTTGGTTGATATCGGTGGCCGCCCCCATCCGCTAACGCGACGGCCGTTTAAGGGACGATTTGGTCTTATCGGCTGACCTTCCACTACGAGCCGTACTACGTTTCCACCGCACCGCGAGAGCGGCTATTTACACGCCTGCCTCTCCATTTTGGTCCTTACGAGCCGCATCAGTATCGTATCCAACACCGCATCCACGAGAGCGGCTATTTATACGCCTGCCTCTCCAGTAATAAACTCTGTAAAGTGGATGTCTTAAGGCATTTAAAGAGAATAAAAGACAACAAAACCAGTTTGTTTTGGGTCTGAAAGGGACGATTTAACATGATACGCAGAAAAGAGCGCGTGCATTGGCCAACGCTACATCAAACATACTGGTTACCAGTGGACAGTGTTATTTCTCTACTCGAATTCTCATATGGTACTTCTGCAGTTCAAATCCAGTTTGTCGACACCTACCATTTGCTTATTATTCTCTGCCACTAGTTTCGGCTGAGCGACCTGTAACCCATTTTTTCACATCTGCTCCATCTCTTGACCAAGGTTACTGTTCTATTGTCATAATTTGTTACTAGTTTGACACAACTTTTACCATTATTGCCGTCGATCTATATTCATAAACACCTCTATCCTTTTTCTTTATATTGTTTTCATTTTCTATGAGACAATTGTTCATCCTGTTTATTGTGGCAGTAACTTTTGTCTCAAAATCCAAGGATTTTTTATTGGCGTGGTCTTCCAGCGGACAAATTTTGAAAATGTTGTCTCTTTTTTCTACTGGATACACTTTAAGTGGGCATTTTTATTGAAATGTAGATCTTACTTGATCTCTAGATACCTGTTGTGTCTCATACATTTCCTCATACAAATTACATTAAAGTTTTCATCTTCATACCAATATAATTGTTGTTATGGAAGTGCAAGGTATCCACTGAAATAGAATAGATTCAGTAGAAACCTGGAAGTTGAAGTTGATTGTTCTGTTTAGTGGCATATCTAACACTCTTTCTGACAATTATGCTTAACAATGCTTTATCAAATAATTCGTCGAAGACTTCAACTAGTGTCCTTTCGATATGCTATTAAACTTCCTTTCTTTCGTTCAGTTTTTTGCTTTACCCAGCTTTTCCTTTCTTTCTAGTAGGACAGTCATTAATTTTCACTGTCTGTGTAGATGTTTTTTTAACCTTTCAATCCATGGTTAGTATGCAGCTTTAAACTACCAAGTACATCAGCTGGAAGCGCATCATCCAATGAATTTTCATCAAAATTTTTGCAGTCTGATACCTCATCTACACGATCCGGTGGGAGCTCGACGAGGTCAATTGTTTCATTTACATCATTTTGCTCTTTATCATCGAAAACTATAAAGTCTGCATGTATTCTCTAACTCTTAAGAACTAAGTGCCGGTACTTTATAATAGCGCCTCAATGTAACCTGAAAAAATTAAAGGAAAAAATTAGGTGAGCTTTTAATGGGGATCGGATTTCAGGAGCCTTCACAAAAGAATGTATTATCAGATGTCATCTACAAGCATTAGATTACATAATCCTCCCCCTCAATCTTAATTCCCAGTAGGGAACGTAGTGGCCACTACGGCATCTTGACTAGCTTCTTTCCATTTTGTTCGGTGTTGTGCTTCGATTGTGAGTGTATGCATAGATTTTCCTGTTAGCTATGTAACAGCCGTCTGTTAATGTTAAGCTCTTGGAGTATTGATATATTTGTTCGATGTTTTGTTCATGAGATGTTCAGCATTCTTCGCCTACAGAACATTTCTGCGGCATCATTCTTCTTCCTCTCTTTTTGTCTGAAAGTCCAGGATTCGCTGCCGTATGTTAGTAGAGGGATGATTAAACATTGTATCAGTCTGCATTTTATTTTCTTCGATATGTTATTGTTTTTTCATGTTCTTGTTAATTTTTTCATAGCCGTTTTATTCATTTTACACCTCTTTCTGATTTTTTTTGTTGAACTGTTATTTGCTATTGTTGTACAACTTCGTAATTGTTTATTTGCTGTATGTCGAGTCTGTTTGATCTTTCTTGTAGATATGTTTTTTTCCAGTCCTAATTTTGAGCTTTCTTTTTCTATCCGTTCTATGATGTCTTGTAGTTCTTCTTCGTATCTTAAATTATTTACTTTTTGTCCGTTGATTGAGAAACCATATTCAAAGTTTTCTGTGACTCTTCTCATTATAAATTCTTCATATATGTTAAAGAGCTGCAGCGATAGGATGCAGCCTTACCTCACTCCACATTGTGGATGGAATTCGTCGGATAGCATTTCGTTCACTTTGACTTTGCGTGTGTTATTTTTATAAGAGCTGTTTATGAGAGGTGTTATATGTTGAGGTACTTCCATGTCGTCTAATACTTCCCATAGTTTGTGCCATTTAACTTTATCGAATGCCTTATGATAGTCAATGAAGCAGATCTATAAGGGGATGTTGAATTTCCTAGCTTTTTCTATTAGTTGTTTTAGTTTTATTGTATGATTACATAACAGTATCCCTCAATTGCTAATTATTTATATACAAATACAGCTGACTGCTTTGGAGAAGCACTGAAGTGATGGAACCTAGGAAACCTTGACTTTGTCACGCCGATCTCTTACTACAACCAATCTGTTTTAAACAATTTTACAATCTCGTTATATACAAATACAAGATTAAAAGATAAAACAAGATTTCGTACTAAATGTATGAGTAGCGATCGAAGGATTTTTGAATGGCACAAAAATTTGTTAAGGGGTAAGAGGATATAAAAGACTCTGCGTCAAGTTTTACACTATCAATCGCACATGCGCAAATTCTACAACAAAGCCATCTCTAAATTGCTAAATCGAGAATAACAAGAAGCCTGAAAACACATTTGCACCGACTTCATCCACCAACTCGCAAAAAAAGCTGACTTTCTGAAAATAAGAGTTTTCCAAGAGATCTGGAAAGCGAGATAAAAAAGTAAAGAATATCTTGGTGGTTGAGTTAGTATCACCACCAGATCAGATAGTTTATCAGCCGTTCTACATTAAGATTTTGCCTGAACTAAGAGAACAAGTAAGGAAGAAGAAGTTGATCGAGCTGTTGGAAAATAATGGCTGGAGTCTATTAGTAAGTAGATCGTTTCTGATTGACAGGACCATGGTAGTAGTGAATTTAAATCAGAGTTTGGCTTTTGTTTATTTTTTATGTTAAAATCTTCATTAAAGAAAACCCTATTGTGAAACAGAAAAGTGACGGTACTAATAAAGGAACACACAAAGAAAAAAGAACAAATAAGGCCAACGTAAATTTGTAATATTCATAACATTTTGTTTTAAGATTTGCTTCGAACCTTCGAACCTCTTGTGGTAGCGCAAAATCAAATTTTGATTTGCTTTTACATCTGACCCAAACGAATCTGTTTATGGGGTACATTTTTTTCATCTATGTCTCTCGCGTCTTCATTTACTTAGCAGAACCGATTTCGCCGGCACTCTTTGTTATTGTACCACCAACATAGAACTCTCTTCGAGAAGCTGCGAAAGAATCAGTCGAGAACGTGCTGTGGTGTGAGGGCCGAGCAGTGTTTCCAGGCGTTGAGAATTTTATTACCCTGGACGTCCCTTATGCGCATGCTTGCTTCTACGCTAAATGATAACGGTAGTGTTCCCGGTTATTGACAATGACAATGGTTAAGTTATTATGTTCATCAAATGTTAAAATTTAAAATATTAAATATGTAAATGTTTAGGAATTGAAAACAGTACCGTTATCATTTAGCGTAGAAGCAAGCATGCGCACAAGGGACGTCCAGGGTAATAAAATTCTCAACGCCTGGAAACACTGGGACCGAGTAACATGACAAGCATGAAACCAAGCGCGAGACAGCAAAAGCAGACTAATGCGAGCGCCCGCCATTAAGTCCAGACGTTATCTGCGAAATGGTCGTTAATAGAGCAGAAGAAGGAAAGCTGGCCAGCAGCTCGGCGAGCCGGTGTGCATTACGCCTAATAAAATAATGGCCTGCCGCTGGAATGCACTCGGCTACTCCAGGAGCAGCGGTGTGTGAATAATAAATTCGATAATTTGTCAGTTGGTAGCCTCTTGCCATCGCAACGGGTAATTGTGAGTGCCCGCTCCATGCCGGCGTTCTGGAATTGTGAGCGCGCCGGCCAGCACGCAAGTGTAATTGCACCCAACTGTCGCCATTGTCGTCATTAAAGCGAAGTTTAGGACGGCCGGACGCTGGGATTCAATTTTCTGTCTAGCCTCGTCGCAGTGTACTCCGCCTTGTTGAGTTTAATTGGCGCCATTTTATCTGTGATGTGGCTTTCGTGTGCAAAATCAGCAACAAAAAAAAAAAATACATGATCACGGGTCAAATTATTTGAAGGGCTGGTTCTTTTAGAAAAGGGTATAGAAAGTTCGTTAAAAACTTTGGATTAGACAGTGTCTCGTGAGAAATTTTGATAAATGATTAGTGAGGTAAACATTCTAAAATAGAGCGTACATTGCTTTTGAACATTAATCCACTTTGGTCAGAACGATCCCACTAGATAACTTTAATTTATAGGGTGGAATCCAATTGCATTTGCAAGGAACGCATACTTTTCAAACTAAGTCGGGGCTGTGAGATTGCATTTAAGTTGAATGGCTTAATTAAACGACAGCTATCGGGTGATTAAGGATCCGCAGGTTGTGGAAGGTGGCGTAGTTGTACATAGTTTGGGATTGAGGATGGATTATCTTTAAAAAAATTAGGGATAGTTTTATTTTTTATGAAGCCTGTAATAATAAAATAAAATATTTACAAAAAATAATTAGGAAATTAAAAATAGAAAATCAGACACAGCAGACATACTTTGTTAAAAAAAAAGCAAAATTATGTTAAGTTAGAAGTATTTTTCTTCAATTTCTATTAATCCTTGATATCGCTCAGGTAGTATTCGTAAAGTTTCTGTAAATCATTCTTTGAATCTAATATAGTACTACTTGTAGGTAGCTGACTGAAGATTATTACTTCTCGTCACGTACTGACTCTTGATTCCTCCACACAAAGCATAGTCGCTAGGTGCTAAAAGATGAATGTGACATGAATGACACGTTGTATGCGAGAACTTGTAGAGTAACAACAGTGTAGTGACTGACATGTGCCTGCGTATTGTCATCTTGAAGCAATATGTCGCATCTTTATTTCCTGTGAATGCGTTAGTGAAAGCGATTTGGTAAATCGCAAACAAATCGATGACAATGCTATACCATGTAATAGAAACTTTTCCTGATCACCAAAAATAATCGGTATTTTTTATAATCCTGGTTTGGCTGCTTAAGTACGGAGCTTCCATTATGCTACCATTCCGTAGATTATACGTATAACGTATGTTATTTCAAATGCACCCCTTAGTATGGTGCAAACATAACATTGTAAACGTTCTGTACAATACGTGTTTCATTTTTGTTTTCTCAAAATTTTGCTTTTTTCATTTTATGTAACAATGAAAGACCGAGGACAAGAATTATCAAACGTTTATATAACACTTGACTCCGTAATAAAAGGTATATTTAGACCTTGAGCTTTATTTCTAATCTGCATCAAGGCATCTAGCAGCGAAATCAGATATCATTAATTCAATACTTTTTTTTACCAAGCCACACCTAATATACAAAACACATAGTTTGTACCTATGCAAGTTGATCAAAACTACCAACATAATGCATAACAAGGTTATCAACTCCTGCAACAGCTGCCAATAACTAATCTCTATCCGAATTTGCAAGTAAACAATACTCCACAACCACAAAGTTCAAGTTCAGGTTAGCAAAACAATCTAATTTATCATCGGACTCAAACAAGCCGGGTATCTCAGGACAATGATTGGCACGTAGTTGAAAGTAAAAAACGACTGCGTAATCCTGAAAAATTGCAAACTCAGACCAAACAAAGCAAAACAACATACTGGTTGAACCCTCTAATAGATATGATGCTTTAAGTGAAATGAAAGAAACGAATAGCAGCACAACTGGAAAAAATACCTAACCACCAAATAATCGGTATTTATAATCCGGTGCTGCAAAGATATATCAACCATTCCTAGATTATACGTATAACTATTTAGTCAAACAAGTATGGTGCAAAAATAACTTTGAAATTAAAACTCTCAATAACGATGAGGTCAAAATTTTACTGAAAACCACTGAATTATACACTGTCATAATTAAGGCCCTAAAGGAAAAAATCATACAATATAACACACCTGTAATAAAGGATATTAGATGAGAAACTTTAGAGTAGTCCTAAATCTTCATCACCATCAACCAACTTAAACGAATATAAAACAAAGCTTACAAAACAAGGTACATGAAGTCATGAACATCGTAAATATACGCCAGAGAACTACCAAACCCCTTTAACCCATGTTTTTTTTTGAACTGAAAGCTGCGGAAAATAATAAAGAAGTTTATAATATTACCAGACTAGTCTATTCTATAGTAACTATTGAACCACCAATTGCTAAACGCGAGGTACCGCAGTGTGCCAGATGTCTACGACACGGGCACACTAAGAACTTCTGTAGTAGAGACCCGCGATGTGTGAAGTGCATTGATAGCCATCCAACTTCCCAATGTCCACGAAAGGTGAAAGAATGCGTTAACTGTACTGGCAACCATCCAGCCAACTATAGAGGCTGCCAAATCTACAAAGAAATTCAACAAAAAATGTATCCGCCTCTCCGAAACAAAGTACTACCAAATATGAAACAGCAGTCAGAGCAAAACCACTTACAAAACTCTGCCTATGCTCAAGTTGTAAGAAACACTAATCACGCTGGTAATAACATGGATCAACAACAACAGCCTCCACAACATGTCCACTCCAATGATATCGTTGAACTAAAAAAAATGTTAAAAACAATAATGGAACAAATGGGAACCTTACTAAATCTTTTAACAATCGTTGTCACAAAAACCAACCATGGCTCTACAGCTTAAGATAGCTGAGTAGAATGCCAATGGCCTGACAAACCATAAAGATGAACTAACAGCTTTTCTTATACAACATTCAATTGATATCATGTTAATAGCGGAATCCCACTAGATGCACAGGAGCTACCTAAAGATTTCAGGCTACACTATTTATGCCACACAACATCCAGATGGCACCGCTTATGCTGGATCACCAATTATAATTAAAAATAATATCAAGCACTACGAACTACCAAAATATAACCCACATCATCTACAATTAACTACAATTACGATCGAAGATTGGAAAGGCCCATTAAAATATCAGCGGCATACTGCCCCCCAAGACACAACATTAAGAAGGAACACTTCAATGAATATTTCGAAACATTAGGTACCAGATTTATATCTATTGGGGGCATCTAGAGTAACCACCACTAAAGACAGAGAATTGTTGAAGGCAATAACAAATAAAGTACTACACTACCTATCTACGGGAGATCCAACCTACTGGCCTTCAGATATGGCGAAATTCCCAGACCTGTTAGACTTTTGTATTCTAAGGGGCATCAATCCAAATTATTGCAAAGCAGAGTCGTGTTTGGATCTGTCCTTTGACCACTCACCAATAATAGTGACAATGTCTACACAGGTGCTACAGAAAGAGACCTCTGGTACTCTTAGCAGCAGATTCACGAACTGGGATCATTATAGAGAAATAGTAAATGAAACATTAGCACTAGACGTACCTTTAAAAACTGATACGGATTTAGTAGCAGCAGTGGAAAACTTCAACAAGGTAATTCAGCAGGCAGCCTGGAAATCAACACCAAAGAAAATGTTAAATAACATAAGCCCAATATGTCCGATTGAAGTCAAAAAGAAAATAGCTGAAAAGCGCAAGCAAAGAAGAAAGTGGCAAACAACCAAACACCCTGAAGATAAAAGAATGCTTAATCGACTTGCAACAGAACTCAAAATTTTGCTCTCCAATACAAGAAACAATTCGATACAAACATACCTAAAGCGTCTTTCTCCGACTGAAGCAACAGACTATTCGCTTTGGAAAGCGACAAAAAAATTAAAGCAGCCCCAGCAACATATATCACCGATACGACTAGAGAACAACAGCTGGGCCAGAAGTAATTTTGACAAAACTGTCGCCTTTGCAAACCACTTAACAAAGGTATTTAAACCATTTGATTCGCAATCAACTCCAACTGAAGAAGACAAGATTCATCAATATCTTGATGTACCCTTTCAAATGTGTCTACCAATTAAATCTTTTACAGTAAATGATGTCAAGAAAATAATTATATCCGAACTGAATCCAAAAAAGGCCCCTGGTTACGATTTAATTACCGGGAAAGTTCTTAAAGAGTTACCGGAGAAAGGCCACAAATACATTACCTACTTATTCAACGCTGTGATAAGACTACAATACTTTCCTGAGCAATAGAAGGTAGCAACAATCATACCAATACTCAAACCGAGCAAACCGAGCGATTAGCTATCTTCTTTTAGACCAATTAGTCTCCTACCACTGTTATCAAAGGTTTTTGAAAAATTATTTTTGCGGAAACTAATGCCTTTAGTGCTGGAAAACAACATTATACCTAACCACCAATTTGGCTTTCGCCAACAACATGGTACAATTGAACAAATCCATCGAATTATAGACAAAATACTAAAAGACTTCCAGAATAAAAGATATTGTTCGGCCGTATTTCTGGACGTTGTGTAGACCTGCTATTTAAACTAAAGAAACTCCTGCCGCCAGACTACTACACAATACTAAAGTCCTACCTCATCACTAGACACTACCTAGTGAAGTACAGAGACTCTTTTACCCCTTTATTTCCTATCAACGCTGGTGTCCCTCAGGGAAGCGTGCTGGGCCCGCTCCTGTACCTACTATATACTGCTGACCTACCTACCTCCCCGGGAGCTATGGTTGCTACCATCGCGGATGATATAGCAATTCTTTCATCGCATTCCGATCCGTATATGGCATCCAACTATCTACAATCATGTTTGCACCACTTAGAAGTATGGTTCAAAAGATGGCGTATCCACATAAACGAGACCAAATCAGTTCACGTAACTTTTACGCCGAGAAGAAGTACCTGCCCACCCGTTATAATAAATAACAAACAAATACCGCAAGACGATACCGTTAGGTACTTATAGGTATGCACCTAGAAAGGCGTCTCACTTGGAAAAAACACCTTTTCACCAAAAGAGTTTAAAAATTCGGAAAATTTACTGGCTGATTGACCGGCTAGTATTAGTATTAGAATTAGAATAAGGAAATTTTTGTTGGAAACTTTTCTACATGTCTTATATCAAATGTCGAACCAATTACTGAATGTCACTACGTGACAGATTGTAAACTTATAAATAAATTTAAAAATTTTTTTTATTAGATAAGTAGTTCGGTAAATGTTTAGCAGTTATGGTTGTAGTACGAAAATTTTTAAATCTGCAGTTGAAACAAAAGCGAGGTCTTTTATATTTTGAGGCAAAATATTGCCGTTGCCAACACTTTTTCTAGGAAGTTCTGTAGACAGTCTATGCGCTTCGTACTTTCTGCATGGTTCGCTGAATAAATTATGTTATTATAAAATATCCCGAGGCTAAAAATCTAATACAATTTTCAGAAATGTCCTACAGAAACTGCACTGCCAAAAACGGATTGAATATAATTCTAAGTTCTTTCGCTCGGCTACCCCCCTAACGGGTCAACAAATATCCCGAGAGTGTTCTTCCATTCAAAGTTTAATTAAAAAACCATTACTAATAATGGCTCAATCGGGGTTCGAATGCGAAACCATGTTTTGCTATTGTCGATATCTGCTTAAGACCAAAATGCAGATCCATATATTGGGAGTAAAAACGCACAATAATCTTTGCATTTTCTCCACTCCTTCCTGGGCGAAAACCGCCTTGATTGATAAAAAATATGGTGAATTTTTACGTATGCAACTAAGCTTTTCATATTTTTAAGGTCTTTCATAATGTTACTTAATTCCCATCTTTTAGCCAAACTATTCCGCAAGTGGTAACCAGGATAACATTTCAGGTTTTATCTTCACTTAACCTCTGTTAGGTTCTGTAAATCTTCCTTGGTTACCCCATTACACAGTGTGTTGACTACGATGAAGTAGTTTACTTTTCAACAGTGTTCTTATATTAGTATCCACAATTTTATTTAACACCTTAAGAATAAACGACGTTAGGCTTATTAGTCTATAGCAGTTTGGATGGATGTTACCAAAACAAATACTATTTTAGCTCAACTTCTGTATTCTCTTAGAATAATCGGTGTCAACCCTTTTTTATCTCGGAATGTCTGGTGTCAACTTCCTAATCTCCTTTTCGTTGCCTGGAAACCTCTGACAAGTGTCATGGCCATGTAGACCACCGTTACCGGTTACAGAAGAGTGATCTGCTTCAGACATTCGCGACGAGCGAGCATTATTGGATTATCACTTCCCAGAAATCAACCATTGGGCTGAGATGGTCCTTTTTACAAATATATAAAGAGACCTATCATTATTTTATTCGTTGCAAAGCATCTAACGTATCACAATTTCAGCGTGGCTCAAGCAACACCCAAATAATTTTGCAGTGCTTTACTGCAGTACCTGAAAGGCAGGCCGCTTCTCCTAACAATAATAACAAATGTACAAAGAAAGCTTATCATTAGGTGAATATTAGATACAATAAAGGTCCCAAGACGCTTGCTTGAAGTACCTGTAATTGAATTAGGCATAGTTCTAAGACTTTTCGCCTTTGACTCGTGTTTTAAATTATCGGTTCAGTAGGATTCTAGTAACGTGTGAAAATTGAGATGATAAGAATGCTAAACTTTGTATATGAGTGGGTAGCTGTGCAGTAGGCTTTTTCTTAAAAGCAGTATTTATTAAATGTCTGATCCGTATTTGGAACACTAGCCTCTCAAGAAGCTTGTAAATCACTGATGACAAGCTTGTATTTGCCCGGCTTGGAGGTTAGTATTATTTCAGCTTTTTTAAATTCTGTCTTAAGTTCTGCCATTACTAAAGTCTCAGTATATCGCTAAAGATGTGGGCTAATAGTAAGATTTTCTTTTTGGGACCTCGTGCAGCATTCTGGGTGTAATTTCTCCAGTTCTGGTGATTTTTTAGTATTTAGTCGCAATATCTCAATTTTGATGTCTTTTGGAATAACTGGGGTTTGAGAGTGGGAGATGCTTCAAATGGTGATTGAGATTAAATGGCCGATTGTGACTTGGTGTGGTTGAAATACACCTAAGAAATGGTTGCCAAACAAGTCTGTTTTTTTTTTAGTGGGTTGACGAAACCAACAATTTGTTCTGGATTTTTAATCGGGGTTTCAAAGTTTTCTTGTCCGTTTTTGAGTTGCAAAGTCTTTTGGGAGGCTCTTTGTGTATAACACATAGGCTAATTATTGCCATAATTGGCGGATAGTCTAATGTTAAGTCGTAGCTTGTGTTGGTGTCTGTATGATTTGATGATATTCCATTGATGATAAGAAGGTCGGGGTAAGGTATTTTGTTAGGGTTCATAGGCCAATATGTTGGGGTTCAGACAAGTAGTCGTAGTGTAGGTAGTTGGTGGTCCTATTAGGATGTGGTTGTATCGTAGAAATCTTTATTGTTTTCCGATGGTTCACTGATAATGGTAATTTCCACTTTTATTTCTATTTGTATTGAATAGTTAAGTTGTCTAATTTGACGTTCAGAACTCTTAACTGTTAAAAAGAGATTGATGGGACCAATCTAGCCGCTATGAAACTATTTCGGCACCGGGTCTATTTAATCCCTAATAATCCCTAATAATAATAATAAACTGTCTTTGTATAGAGTAATTACAAACATTTAGGGTTGTTATATTCCCGCGCGATGGGTACCGCCTGTCGGGTGAAACGATCCACTAACTGATAATGGACTTTTGAAATCCAAACAGCATTTCGATAATGCAACGAATTGTTCGCGTATTAGAATTGGGTTGTAGACCGGCCAGTTCATGATCGATTAAAATTTGAAGCTGTAAAACCCTACATTACATTTAAAAATAACTTAACGGAACTGATTGGTTAGTTTTTTTAAATTATTAGGGGATCATTTTTGAACTAATTATACCTAAACCCTTAGCCCTTTTGCAGAGAGGGATTTTAAAGTCGACGAAAAGGATCGATTAACTGATATAAATTTACAAGCGGAATATGGAACGGCTTTTGGAGTCCAAAGAAGGTTTCGATAATGCAGCAAATTCTGCACGTAGCACAATTTGGTTGTAAATAGGAGATCAGCTAGTTCAGGCAGTCTAATTCGAATTTGAAACTGGAAGTTCCTAATTAGGTAGAAGAAGGTGGCGGGACAATCGTTTGATTCCTTCACGGCTATTAGGAAGCCATTTCTGTACTGCTTTTACCTAATTCTTAACAGGCTTTGACCTTTTCCAGGAAGGAATTAATAACTTCTAGGAATTGATTCACTTCTACGCGAGCGGTACCTCTCGTGGAGAGACGGATCGGCTAAGTGAAGGGGAAAAGTGGGAAAACATTTGAAATTGAAAAGTGTTTGGCAAATGCATTGTAGATTATAGATCGGCTGGTAGTTTGAAGGTTAATTTCTCGTGCGAAACACCAAAACTTGTTTTTATTTTAGTGAAAACAATTTGCGTCCGATCGCGTGCGCTGGTATCGGCAGCTGGCAGAAAATCTACTACTATATTGGAAAAATAGCATCCTACATTAGCTACAAACTACCCAATGTCTCATATAGCCGTTTCGGTTCAGAAGTTATCATGAAAAATCAAGAATTTGCTCGATATTCCAATTTCAACCCTCCCCCTGGACATAAATAAATGATAGCAGACCACGAGTTATTGGTGGCTTACTTTGGAATCTCCTCTGTCAGTGGAGTTTCGTGAACCGCATATTTTAAGCTACTCAACAGAGAAAAGGGCATCTTTCTATCTCTTACAGTACTCGAGACGTTGATCATAAAGGAGTGGGAATAGGGGATTGGTCTTTTCGACATCCCTACCCTGCTGTCAGCCAAGTGTCTATGATAATCAAAAAAAGTTGATTGAAAAGACGATAATCTTATTATTATAGTTTATTACTATGGGAGAAGAATTATAGTACGTATGAGACGTAATTTATATATTTTTAGATATTTGCAGTTTCATTTCTCATTATCATGTTGGTTAGTACGTGGCTTTTCCGCATTTACTAGACTCCTGCTACTTTTGCCTTTTTCGCCCTAGTTCTTGTGACCAACCATTGAACTCTGAAATCCAGCGGAATAAACTATGTCATTCATACTTGCTACTTCCATGACTTTTCTTCTTTTCTACAATTGCACCCACAGCACTGCACGTGTGATTCACAAGTTTTTTGTGTGCGTTTCAGCAATACCATCTGGTAGCATTACGTAGATCTGAGAACTTCACTTAACTTTATGATCTGCATTGCTCCGATTGCAATTATTTTGCGATTGTTGGAAAAAATTAGGAAACGGGAAGATTCAAGATTTTGTTGTGCGACGTTTTCTTTATTTACACTAATTAATGCTTATTATTGCTGTATTATCGCTAATCCAGCTTTTTAGGATTCATCGCACCAAGAGCTTTTGTTTGTAATTTTTTTTGCAACCGACTATAATTCAAGATAAAATTGTCAGATGCAAGGTTAATTGATAAAAACCTATCAAAGAGCTTTAAAAAAAGTCAGTTGACTTTCTATAAAAAATAATCTGCAGAGCGTAATTTATCTTTCCGAGTCCTAGTTTATTTTAGTTTATGTATGAAATTATCAGTCAATTACTTAACTGCCATAATTATAATAATATTTATTTAAAAACACCACATTTCTTTAACATTTATTTTTCCACATTTCCGTGATAATGTTGTGAGCTATAATTGGAAATTTGCGGTACACCAGATATCAACAATTTATTACAGAATATATAAGTGTTTTTTTTGAATTAGCATCATTATTAGAGGATTTTTATCATCCATACTTTTTTTGGAAAATCTATTATCAAACTGCATAGCACTTATGATTTTAAAAAAATGGTGCCATACCATATAAAATGCCTCTAAGAGCTACACACAACATCAAAATACTTCATTTAAATTAATTTAATTGCAATTGATTCTTTTTTTGAGCTAACTGATTGAAAACAGACTAAAAACTATTTACTAGAGTGAAACAGTTATCAGGACATCCAACAAATGAAAATGACCAAAAACCCATTCGGCTGATTGTGTTTTACGAATATAAAAGGAAAGTAAAGCAAGTAAAGCTGCGAGAACTGAAGTGATGTAAGTAAAAGAATATGTTGGAGATGGTTTGGGGAGTTCAGAAATAGCAATTATGCCTTGAACTATAGATAGCACACAAAATGTCTTTGTACTTTGATCTTGATAGTTTGGAAGCTTTGCTAGAAAATAGTTCCTCCACTACAGTTGATAAACTTACAAAAATAAATCAAATGACTATTCAGGGATATTTGAACCAACTGAGAAAAGTTATTAATTTTAGGAGAATGAGTACTACGTTAATGTGGCCGTCTCACCACTCTCTTGTAACATCTGAGCTTTATTTCTGGAATAAGTTGTTACAGGGGAAAAACTAGACACTTTATTAAAACACCAAATATCGGTATCAATGGTTTATCCCCGAAGATAAACGGTTACCTGAACTTAAAGTTGAATTTGATCAGGGGGATACGTTACTTACGTTTGGTAGAAAAAACGGTTTAGAAGAAAATTCCTCATACTTCTTTCTTCTTAGATTTGGTTCCATCAGATTACGACATTTTTAGGAAATTTTAAAAATGTATAGTATAAGTATAAAAACATAACATTAAAAAACTTTGTTAGTTTTTCAAGTAGAATTTGTTAGTGCAGCCTGATAAATTATATTTTGTAAATTAAATCATACGAAAGCTTACATAGAAGCTGAAATTTTTAAAAAAAAAATTGTAAGTTTGCAATTACAACAAAAGTGAATTTAAAAAATCCAGACTTTTTATTACTGACAGTATGTACCCATAATATACCTCCTAAGTCTTTGTCTAGTTTACTGATCTATCAAGTTTTAGGCCACCTTGTTAGGATGTTCCATTTTTTCTTCCTTGACGGTTATTATTCACAGATAATTCTATAGATTTCTTACATTGGAAGAGTTTAAATATTTTTTTATTTTTTAGATCCCCATAGTTAAAGAACTAAAGCTCAAATCAGTTTTAAGATAACCCTGTATACTCGAATCGTGCTTCTTAATGATAGTTTTGATCTGCATTCTAGCTCTTTTTGTTTATTCCATACCAGTTGCGATTCATTTAATGTGATATATAAACATTAAAATGGTAGTAGACGCCACTTAGCACTCACGTTTGTACTGTTAGGATACAATCAGTGTGTTTTGGTATGCTGATAGTACGACATGCATTGCTGTAACAATATTTAAAGAAGTAGATGGTTTTGCTGGGTACGAAAGGTAAGCGACTAATCCAAAAAGCCACCTGAAGAGAAGTTGTTTTAATCTTGATACTACATAAAATAATATCTATCTTGCAATTACAACTGAAGTACTGCGAAAAAGATTTTTTCGTTCTGATAGACATTTGAAAGGCCTATGTTACATTTAGATAATCTTGTTACCTTACAAAGATTGTTGGATATAATTGTAAGCACGGTGGATTTTTTTAGTAGTTACATATTAAAATCTAGATTTAAGATGGTGCTTGAACATTCCTTGATTTTTAGTATTTGGAGAGGCAGGCGTGTAAATAGCCGCTCTCGTGGATGCGGTGTTGGATACGATACCGATGCGGCTCGTAAGGACCAACAAATGGAGAGGCAGGCGTGTAAATAGCCGCTCTCGTGATGCGGTGTGAAAACGTAGTACGGCCCGTTTGGAAGGTCAGCCGATAAGGCCAAATCGTCCCTTAAACGGCCGTCGCATAAGCGGATGGGGGCGGCTACCGATATCCACCAACGAATATTGCCAAATCGCTCACCTGAATCGGCTTCGGCTTCGTCGGCGATTCCCAGGTGGCCGCCTCTGCGTTGCGGATCGGGTTTCTTGCGGGTAGCGAATGTTCTTGCGGGTTGAGACACGACCAAGTTGGCCGAGCTGCGGTGCGTGAATGTGCGGTGTTAAAACACGACCAAATTGGCCGAGCTGCGGTGCTTGAATGTGCGGTGTTAAACACGACCAAATTCGCCGCGTTGCGGATTGCGACTGTTGCCGGGCTTCGCGCCTGGCTTGGCGGCAGGTCTTTGCGGGCAATTTGCATTCGCCAGCACCTTTCATATTAAAAGGTGCCGCCGACGGCGTATGCAGACTTGTCGGCTGAGCAAAAGCCCATATGCCGTTTTGTGTGCGATGGCAAAACGGGCAGATATCAAAGGCTCGCATGCCGCCGCGATATAAAGCGGTTCAAGGGCGAAAAGGCCGCCACACCAGTATTGATTGCATTTTTAAGATAGCTTAAGCCCATACTTGTTTATAATAGTAATGAACAGACTACTGAAAAATATAAAAATGAAACCTATAGAAAAAGTGACCACAATGGAATATCTGGCAAAAATAGAAAATGGCGGGAAATAGACCTTGAAATAACTTATGCCACACACTAAATAAGGCAATTTTCGGGAAAAAAGACAAACGAAAAAACCAAGCTGAATATATACTATACAGTAGTGATCCCAACGATCCTATATGGAAGTGAAACCTGAATATTACAACAGAAACACAACCCAAAACTAATTGCAGTAGAAATGAAATACTTCACAAAGTTTGCGGGCAAAACTAAATTAGAAATGAGGAAATCACAAGAAAACTAGAATAACAAACGATAACACAAAAAAGGATGAAGTACATAGAAGAAATAGAAAATGCAAGGGGAAAACGATAGAAGAAATTAATACAATGAGAATGGACCGTAACGAATAGAAGAAATGGGTAAAGGACGCGGAGCCCACAAATATCCGTCACCCGTAAGGGTATACAGGATACCAGAGAAAGAAAGAAGATTGCGTTTTTAACAATAGTCTTTTTAAGGTCTTCAGTTGTATTAAAAGCATACTAAAAGATCTATAAGACCTTAGTTTTTCTGAAAACTTACCAGATTTTTGAATTAAGATAATCTGGGCTACCTTCCAGAAAAAGGAGAAGCAACCGTTTAATATTACAGCGTCATATTTTTGTGTGGTGTACTATAAACCTTCTTGTACAAGTTTCTTGAAGCAGTTTTTAATAATAAAATTTAGTTCGGCTCTACTTACTACTCGAATTTTGCTTGTAGTGAGATTATTGGTAGAACTATAACTTCTTTTATATAGCTTAATGATTTTCCATAGGATTAGGTTAAAACGGAAAATGCTTAGCAAAGGGATTAGCCTTGTTATTACTGCTATTGGCCTATTTGCTGTCACTTGTACAAATGCAAAGCTTAAGAAGTTGAATATAATTAACTTTTTAGAGCTTCTGGGGTCAAAACCCCATCATTACTTCTATGGTTGTTTAGCAGAACTCATAGTGGTGTTGTAGCTTTCGTTAACTTAGACCAGACTATTGATAGACTAGAATATTGATAGATTGCAGTATTTGTTTCCTGCATAGGGGTTGATTTCTGAACCACTGCGTGAGTAGATTGTCGGCGATTTTAGAGGCATTCTTAAGTCCAGTTTGCTTTGAAGGATTCTTCGAAGTTAGTTCCAGTTGCCGTAGTCATTGTCTAGTTTTCAAGACAGTTGTCTATGACGAATTTCAGATTCTATTGTTGTCACAACTGGAGAACTATATTTCTTGAGTATAAGTTTTTAAAACTAAATAAAAAATTAAAATGCGACACGAACAAAGATAAATGATTTCTTATATATTAAAGACCTCAATAAGTTGGCAGGTTTAGAAAACATTAAGACTACAAAAGAAGATTAGCAAAAGATTCGGCTCACTTGATCTGAATTATTTATAATCATTTTCCGCGAATAGAACCTCTGCAAGGAAAATGCTGAGACTTTTGTCAGTAATGCCGACCTCCAGGTACTATTGGAAGTACTGCAACAGAAAGTAGAATACAGTTTTTGAATGCGTTTTTGAAAGTGTGATTTAAAGGTAACATTTTTTAGTTTAAAATCACTAGTGGTGTTCCCTGAGCGGTAATGGCTTTAATTTTTATTTTTATTTTACTTTACTCATTAATGTCTCATTTTCTTCCTACTTTGATATTTTAAACCTTTCAAGACATCCTATGATAGCCAATTGGCTGCAACTGTAACTTTAATCTGATTTTTGGCATTTCAGTACGTTAACTAGTGTTGTGGTACCTTAAGTACATAACGATAAGTAGAGAAATACAGAGAATTAATCAGTGCCTAGTTTTTTTTTACATTTATAGCAATGAAGGTTGAATGTAGTGCTAAATAGGGGGTTTGAGTCCTATCAGAATACGAAGAAGTTGTAATATCTTCGGTACAAGGTACGGGAATGCCTTAGTTGCTGTTTTTTTTTACTTTTAATTTTTATTTTCAGCTGTTTGTAGGTTTATAATGTTATTCCTAAATTTTCTTTGGATTTAATTGCTCTGTCCACTAGATTGATATACCAAAAGCCTTGCTAAGTTTACAGCCAAAATCTAGTTTCACACTTTGAGCTCTCTGTTGTGCAAATCGTTCAAAATTAGTTAGTTTTTCCTGCAAACTGTAGATGTATTTTCGAGTTTAAAATTGCTTATTTACCAACCTAACTTCTCCCCAAGTCTTTATATTGGGAAATTAATAAATAAAAATAATTTTTATTTGAGATTACGTCTTTGTATCCCAATACAATTAATTAAGATAAAAGTGAAGGAATTTTTTTGCAGTTTATATAACTTTCTTTCTAAGAAATCCATTATCTAACAGTTTTATCAATAGACATAATTTATATTACCTAAAGATGTAATTGGGCGGATTTTTTGATACAATAAAATCTTCACTAATGTGTAGTACTGCTTTTACATTTTAGCATGATAAATTATTAATTTATATGTTGTTTTTAAACAATTAAAAATAATATGTTTAGTATTATCGTTTCTTGCACTTACTATGTTGTGTTTTTTATTTATTTCTGTGTTCGTTTATTATTTCTTTGCGAGACTTCTTGGGAAAGTTTTATTTGTGGGATAAATTATTAATATACATTTTAAATTGAGTTTCTCATATCATATTTTTTGACATTAATTTTTCTTACTTACTTTTTACTTTTTGCTGCTTTTCTCTTATTAATAGATCTACAGATATAAATATTGTAAATATTTACTATAGCTTGTCGCGTGAAGATCTTTTACGCTTTACATATTTAGCTGCATCACTCTTTGACTCCTGAATAGAAATTTTTATGTTTTCCGAAAGCAGTTGCTGTTGAACATATATTTTTCTCATTATAATGTAACCTGCAAATATTACCTGTAGATATTTGAATTCGTTTTTAGTGTATTGTAGTTTTCGTGGGTACATTTAAGATCTATGCACTTGATTTCTGTCTGTAAATAACACAACCTGTGTTTATTTTAGATTTTAGTTTTTGTAGTACAATTATTACACATTTAAACTTCTAGATCTCCCTATCCTTTCAAAATTTCTGTTAGTACCAAATTACTCTCGTACAAAAATTTTAAAGCTTGTTACCTTAACACGCCTTTATAAAGCACATTTCGTATAAGAGCCCATTTGGACAGCACCAAAACATTATCCTACAGAGTTCTTAAAACAAGACATTGTATGTCATCATTGATGCACTGTGTTTTCAGCGAATTTATCTACCGTGACATCTTTGTTAATTTAGTAGAAAGTACGGTAAAAGAATATCAGTATATAGGAATATGGTGTCCAATCAGTTTGATCACAATGAAATACGTTGGTTGAAATGTTTGATGCTCTCTGGTGTAATAAGAGGCCTTAAGTAAGATAATTAATTAAAACTATACAAACATGCAACTTTTGTACTTTAGTTAAAGTTTAAAAGAGAAGAAAGAGAAATTATTCAAAGCGCCTACAAACTTTCAAGTCCTAAAATAGTTTTTTAGAAAACTCTTGCTGTGCTTTTCCTTTGCTGTCATTTAGTAATTTCGATCAGGAAAATACTGTTTTCTTTGTTTTTAACTTTACATCATGGATTTTATAGCAACTAATAACCAATATTTGCTGGCCCTTGAGAATTTGCCTTCCGTGTGTATTCTAGATTAGTCACCTCTAAAATCATATTGGTAATTGATATCCTGCTTGTTTTATACTTCCATCTAATATTTTTCTTTATGTGTGAAAGACAAAAATGTCTGCAAGGTCTTTTTACTTTCACAAAATTTCTAATTTTAAATAACATTTTTCTCTAATACCAACTCGTTTTCTTAGTTAAATTGAGACAGACGTCCATTCCTGGGGTGACCTCAGTGGCGTGTGAAAGCTTACGTGTCTCGCGACGCGGTTCAAGTTAATCTGTTCGCTTTTTCATCACAGCTAATTTTGAATATCTCCTTTCTGCAAGTTATTTGATATCTTTTCTTGCATTTGTAGGAAACAAGCTAAAATTGTCTCTTTTTGTATCAATATTTTAATATTATTGTTGCCTAGTTACCCATGAAGAGATCATTTTTGCATGGGAATATTCGAAACGGCGCATGGTAGCTGCGATAAGGACCGCAGCGCTAAAAATAATTATTTACCATACACCAGTTCAAAGCTCCCAGGTTAATTCAAATCATCCAAACTAGATAGATGAGTCAACAGCAAAAATATATTTCAAGCAAACCGGAAATTCTTTATGGCCGTCGGTCGGGTTGAGGATTTCTCCCAAAAAATACGAGATATCCAATTACGCTTAATATATGGGTCTGCATTCGTACAGGAACTGTTATAACGCACCGCAAAAACTAAATTGTTGTAGATAAGTGCTAGATATATCAACCGATGCTGCAGGAAAAAGTTGATCTAATAATTCGTCTGCTTTTTAGTCGGCCACTTAAAGATCCAAACATACAGGTTTAGTTCTTTAGATGCGCAAAAACCAACTCGCTTTAATCGACTTCATCATAACAGCCATTTCTGAAAAGCGACGTGCGATTATGTTATCTGAAATTTAAGAACGCAAGTCAGCAGTGGGTTGCTCATTTACATTTTAAAAAATTGATTTTCTAAATAATATCTAAAAATTGTCTGAATGCATTTAATTAAAATTGTGGTTTCCTTTAAGTTTTAACTAATCTTCCACAGATTTAAAAGAGATTTTTTTTAATTTCCTTTGAGGATAAACCATACCAACACCATACCAAAAGCGTCATAGCAGTTCTATAATCTTTCTTAGCTTAGAGGATATCAAAGCACTACATAGACTCGTGTAATTGCAAAATTAAATGAATGCATTTTAACAATTCCCCAGTAACACCGCCACTCAGTTTCCTTTCTATATTACATCGAGATTGCAGGAAATTCCTTCTAATCTAATAAGAAGCTTAATGAACCAAATAGAGGTAATAGCGTCAATTCGCAGAGGAAACAATTTTTCCGTTTCCTAATAACTGCAGTGGATTGCGCAGATTATTCCGGCACGCAGCATTATTCTGGCCCGCAGTGCAGGAGAAAATCTTCATTATCTTATGAATTACCTGACGTAATCTGCAATTACCTATAAGGCGTTGATTCTGGCCAGGTTATGTATGAATGGTTATGGAAATGTGCGGACGCTAGGCGAATTGTAGTCTCGGTGCATCTAGTTAGCAGGCATTGTCTAATTAGTACTGTCTAATACGAGCTGTTGAGAAATTATCCTCAGCCTTTTGCAGATAGAAGGTTTGGAAACGTACAGCCATCGAGACCAGTTGTTAAAAGAAAGTGGCAAAAAATCAACCATTGTGCTAGAAAGCATTCATTAAGCAATGGGTAGGGACCTGGCTAATTTTAAGATCATTAATTGTAGGGTTTGAATGATTTACCTACAAGCAGCTTGAAATGAGCTAAGCTTTGTTTACCCCAATAAGTTCCTATGGACTATCAACTGTGATCTCTAAAATATTACCCACAATAATACATGCAATGATGAAAGTCAAAAGCACACTCTTATCATAAAAATAATGGCTGGATATGGTCACTTTTAACAATAAGATGTATAAGGGATGATCCCAATATTGCATTTATATTGAAATTTCATATTTTGTGAGCTCCAAATTTGCTCTCTTTTTGACTTTAGCTTTTTATAGTAATATAAATTTTAGAACTTTTATGTTTTTTTTTCCTTTTATGTTACCTTCTAACGACTGGTTTTGTTTTTTAGTATCTAATATTATTAGATGTTAGAGCTATTAAAAATATATAATATTAAGCGCAACTTTAAAAAAAATATGAATTATCACAAAGTAGAAATACTTAGACAATCTGAAAAGTTTGGAGCCTAACATAAAAACAAGTATTTTATTTGTAAAATTCTATTTTATTTCTTAACATAGTCTCCTTTTATATCGATACACTTTTCTTAGCGATGCTTCAACCTCTTCAAACCATCCAAATAGTAATTGACGTTTTGCTCTGGAAAATAGGCGTATACGGTTGCAATGACCTCATTGTTTAATGAAAATCTCTGTCCTTCGAGCCAAGCTTTGAGCTTATCAGACAAGAAATAGTCGCTGAGGCCAAATCTGGTGAATATGCTGGGTGGTCAAACAATTCAAACTGCAATTCATGAATTTTGGTCATGTCTCGATGGAAGAGCACTTTCTTCCGTTCCAATTGGGGCCATTTTTTAGCAATTGCTGCCTATAACCTATCCAATAACGAAGCGTTGTTTTCTTTTTCTAATTAGTAGATGAGTAGAATTCCCTGACTATCCCAAAAAACAGTCGCCATCACTTTCCCGACCGATCAAACCGTCTTTGCCTTTTTTGAGGAGGTTTACTCTTCCCAATCCACTGTGTTGAATGTTCCTTTGTCCCAGGAGTGTAATGGTGGACCCAAGTTTTATTTACAGTGATAAATCGACACAAACAGTCCGACTCGTTTCGCTGAAACCACTTAATCAGAGCCCTGGAAATGTTTATTTGAATGAATTTTTGATTCAAGGTGAGCAAGCGCGGGACCCAATGCGCGGACAGCTTTGTCATGTACAATTCTTTAGTCAATATATGACAAACACGTTTTTCGATATGCCACAGCTCTGGTATCTCTCTAACCTTGTTTTGACGGTCATTCACTATCATTTAGTGAACTTTTGGATGTTATCGGTAGAGGTCGCAATTTTTGGGCGTCCTAAACGCTTATCATTAGTCAAGCTGGTACGGTCACGTTTAAATTTAGCTGTCCATCTGTTAACGGTGACAAATGATGGGGTAGAGTCCTCGCAAACGGTGTCTAACTCGGCTTTAATTTGCGTAGACGTATTGCCTTTCAAATGCAAGTACTTAATTACGACACGGTATTCGACGGTACTGACATCGCCTGGTACAAATGACTGTTAAACAACAACTAAGCGTCCTAAATGGCTGAAATATTTACAGATGTCTTTCAAAGCATGTACGATTGTAGTAGCACGATGGTTTTGACGAGTAGGGCCATCTTCGTGTTGAAGCTCAAAATTTTTCAGATTACCCACGTATATCAAAATTTCCATCATTTATCATTTATTCTTATAATAACTAACTTAAAAACTAAGTATTACAGCAATGTCGACTTTAAAGTTTGGTTGTTTATTTACAACTCAAAAAAAATATAAAATTCTATCGACTATTTAACATCTCGTATAGGCATCTAGAAAACTTTGTTGTCCAAATTTTAGAACTTTCGGAATTTACGTGCTAAACTTGTCGAGAAACTTTGATATCGAAAAATCTAGCGTACAACTCCAAGCCGCTGCTTTTGGCCCAATTTTCTGAAGTCATTTATTACAGTTTTATTACTTGCCTTTAGTTATAAAGTATAAAAAAATTTGAGAAAGTTAAAGATTTAAAAATTAATCAAGTAGCGCAAATGAGGTGCTCTGTCTTTATAATTTTAACACAAAATTAAAGATAAAACAACTGAGAATCTAACTACAAGAATGCATTAAACAGAGGTATGCATTTACACCAAAAGCTTACTTTTGCTCACATATTAAAAACAAAAGGAAGTGCCTAGACCTCAAGATCAAATAAATGACCTGGTTATGGAAAACATCCGCAATTCTCGTTAGCAAACAAAGTGTTAATCTACAAAGCCATCCTGAAACTAGTGTGGACATATGCAGTCCAGCTATGGGTCTGCGTGAAAGTGTCACACTCAAAAATCCTTCAGCGCACTGCGGATGCTAGCAGATGCCCCATGATAAGTTACCAACGAAACCCTCCACACTGACTTAGGAGTACCTTACGTAAGAAGTGAAATCAAGAGACTTTCTACTACACACAATAACAACCTACACGGTCATTTAAACGACCTCGTAAAGTAACTTACCCGTCACACGACGACTAAAATGACAATGGCCGCTGGACCTAGTAAAGTAAAATCAGGACCGAAGAACCTCGACCGAGAGATTGGCACTGGCTAATGCTCCTCTTGTGACATTTTCATTGCGATCACAAATACTAATACTCAAGGATGTTAAGAGTAGATTGTAATTTTGCATTTAAAATAATAAAAGGAATGCATTATGTACGGTCCGAAGTTAAATCATAATGTTAAGACAGTGGCCGACAATAGGCACTTCTCTCCAATTCTTCTGCAACTTAAATGAAATACCATAAATAGTTGTGTTAAAATTGCATATTATATTTAAAAACATCACTTTAGTTATATTAACAATTTTTTAATTAATTTATTAACAGAAGAGTTGGAAATATCTCTCAAGAATGTTTAGGTTTTTCTGTGAACATCTTTTTTGTTTTTACAGTGGCAAGGTAGGTTGAAACTTTTTTTATTTTATTACAAAATTAACTAAAAGGTCAAATTATTTCAATTGAGCTATTCTACAGGTTCAGTTTTTGGTTTTTACCTCATTTTTATTATTTTCGTTTATTGCGTCCTTGTATCGTTTGAATGCAAGCATTTGTATTATTATCCTAAATAAAAAAGAATTACAAAATAGTGTATAAATCGTTTACTTTACATTTTATTTATTTATTTTTAATTAGGTCACATCTGAAATATCTCAAAAATACAATTTTACTTTAAATACAATAAAGGACATGCATTATTTCTTGTCTTTACAACGTAGTGTTGTCATCAATTTTGTGTTTAGTTAAAGAATTTTTAATTAACATTTAGGTTGATGTTTTTTTAGCTCTACTTGGTAATTATAAAAGTACTTTTACACAACATAATCTGTACTGTTGCCGTCATATTTAAAGGTGCAAAAAATAATTGTATGTTTGGTTTACACAAGAAAAAACATGTAATTACAAAACTGTAAGTTACACAAATGTAAGTTTGGTACAAGTTATAATTAAGGGTTATGTTACCTTCTTCTTGCAATGCCTACCCGGTGCGGATGTTGGCAACCAAGACGGCTATTCTAATTTTATTGATTGCAGCTCGGAAAAGTCCCGTAGTTGTTAACGAAAACCATTGGGTTTTGATTCTGGAGTCAAAAGTTTCTTCTTCTACCTGGGCCTCTTCTTGCCTTGTAAGATTAGTTGTAGTTCGTTTTATCTTTGTATTGATTGTTGGTTTAACAGTAGTTATCCAGGGGGATTTGGTCTTTATTTATAGTCATGTACTTTGTTTTCGTAACAATGAAGTCGAAGCCGTATTATTGGCTTGAATTAGCTACACGTTTGAAATCAAAGAATATGGGCATGATGAAAACGGGATGGCGAGCAAAAGAAGACAACAAGATAAAGTAAATAAACAAATAATATGTAATAAAAATAAAAAGGACCGAAATATGGCGAAATTAGGGACATGGAACATAAAAACACTACTAGAAGTATGAAAAATGGAAGAGATCAACAAAGAAATACAATGATATAAAATAGGAATATTAGCACTACAAAAAGTGAGATAGAAAGAAGAAGGAAGAATAAACAAAGAAGAATACTCAATAATATATGCAAGAAAAACAAGGATATAATGGAACAGTATCCATGATAGACAAAAAATTCAGAAACCAAATATTGGAATTTAAGAAAATAAATGGTAGAATTTCATACTTAAGGGTAGAAAACCAGATAGCGAACATATCAATAATGAACGCATACGCATCAACCGAAGTAGCATCAAGTGAAGAGAAGGACGTATTCTACGACAGCATAGAAGAAACATGCGAGAAAATACCAAAACATGATACGTTAATAGTGTTAGGTGATTTAAATGCAACGATAGGAAAGGAAGAATACATAAGAGACGTAGCCGGCAAAGAAACGCTGCATGAAAAAACCAACAACAACGAGACAATATTATGTAATTTAGCAGAAGAAAATAAGTTATTTATAGTAAGCACGAAATATAAACATAAAAGACAACACAAAATCACATGGACAAAACCAGGACAAACCAGAGGAAATCAAATAGACCATATTCTGATTTAAAAAAAAGAGAAAACATAATACAGGATGTTAGATCATATAGAGGAACCAGCGTAAACATAGACCATCACTTAGTAATAGTAAAAGTTAAGAATGGTAAGAGACAATAAAACCAAAGAAACAATTAAAAAATGGAACGTAGAAAGCTTAAACAATGAAGATAACAAAAGAAAGTTCCAAGAAAAAGTTAGTAAACAAATAAGAAGAAGGGACAAAAGCGAAAACATAGAAACGGAATGGAGAAATATAAAAGCTGCAATAATCAATGCAGCAGAAGGAACCATAAAGAGAAAACAAATAGTCAAGAAAAATTGGTTTGATGAAGAATGCAACGAAATGATCAACAAAAAGAGAGAAGCAAGAATAAAATGGATAAGAACAAACAAGGAAGTAGATTATGAAAGGTTCAAGCAAATACGAAAAGAAGGAATAAAACTGATAAAAGATAAAAAATGAAATGGATAGAGACAAGAATGGATGAGTTAGAAAAAGATAATAAGAATAACACAAAACTATACAGACAAATAAGACGGCAAACACGAAAGAAAGCAATGACAAAAGTAGGTAAAAAGAAATGGCAAAAATATCTAGAACAAATAGAAATCGCAGAAGAAGGCAGTAATGAAGATGACGAACCAAATAGCACACAAGAAGAGACAGTGGAAAAACCAACACAAGAGGATGTTAACAATATCATAAATAACCTAAAAAACGGGAAAGCAGCAGGGTCAGATGGCATATACAATAAAATGTTAAAAAACGGGGGAAATGAATTAAAGACAAGAATATACGAGCTAATATTGGCAATATGGGAGAAGGAAATAATGCCCGAGGAGGGGTGACTAGGGATAATAATGCCTATACCAAAAACTGGGGACCTAATGAAATGTGATAATTATAGAAGAATAATGTTACTAAACATAGAGTACAAAGTACTATCATCAATAATATTAAACAGGCTTACTAAATACATAAAAGGAGAGAAAGCAGACTACCAAAATGGATTCATACAGGAGAAATCTACAGTGGATGCAATACACCTACTGAATCAAGTGACAGAAAAATGCTATGAAAGAGAAATTGAGCTGCATATACTGTACATAGATTTTAAACAAGCATTTGACAGCCTGGAAAGGGAAATGATAATGAAAGATATATACATGCTAGGAATACCAATAAAGATAAAAAGACTAATTAAAATGACACTGGACAAATCACAAGCAATGGTAATAACACAAGAAGGACTAACAAAACCAGTAAAACAAACAAAAGGCGTAAGACAGGGAGATGGGCTTTCTACAGCCTTGTTCAACGTAGCATTAGAAGGTGCAATAAGAAATTGCAAAATAACAGGATCTATAATAGAAAAATCAATACAAGTAATTGCATATGCGGATGACATGGCAAGAAATTACAAAGAAAATAGAGGACGAAGCACGAAAACGAGGGTTAGAAATAAATCAAAAGAAAACCAAATATATGAAAATAAGTAAAGATCAAGCACCAGAAAATAAACTAAAAATAACATTGGGAAAACATAAATTCGAACAAGTCCAAACATTTAAATATCTTGGAACAGTAATAAGTAATAGAAACGAGAGAAGAATCAAAATAGAACAAAGAATAAAAGCAGGATACAATGCATACCACAGATTTAAAGAAATTATGAGAAGTAAACAGATAAGCAAGAAAACAAAAATGAGAGTTTACAAGGTTGCAATAAGATCAGCAGTATTACATGCAAGCGAAACCATGTGTATTACAAATAAAGACGCAAAAAAAATTAAAATATTCGAAAGAAAAATAATTAGAAGAATATATGGACCAAAGAAGACAAACGAAGAATTATATATAAGATTAACAAACCAAGAAATAGAGGATCTACTAAAAGGAGAAAATATAGTAAAAGAAATAAAAGCCAGAAGAATACGTTGGTATGGACACATAAATAGAAAAGATGAAAACTCAATTACGAAGAAGATAATGAAATGGAAACCACAGAAAATGAGACCAAGGGGGAGACCCTAAGACAAGATGGGAAGACCAAGTAATAGAGGACATAAAAACAATGAGAATTGACAATTGGAGAGAAAAAATTAAAAATAGTAAATTATGGAGAGAAATATTAGAGAAAGCAAAGAATCACAAAAGATTGTAAAGAACAGTGGGGAGGAGTGACAAACCACTACACTAATTTAAAAGTCAAAAGAGCGGCAACAATTCCACAAGGATTGTACTGCGTATATATATATATATATATATATATATATATATATATATATATATATATATATATATATATGTATATATATATTAGTCTCTTGGAATTTTACTGTTGTTATAAACTTTCTTGAATGTTGAGTAGGCCATTTTATATCTTTATTGTTCATTAACGGTGTTGCTTTACTTCCTTTAATCCTTTTTGCCTTTTACTTTAACATTTGTTATATATGGCTGAGTATCGCATTCTATTGTAAATGTTGCCGCATTTCTATCGTCTTTAAATATTTTTCTATGAATTCCACCCATGTATCTTGCATTTGCTGTTTATCAATAATCACGTTTCATTTATCATCCGTTAAGCATGTTTGTTTCTTTGATCTGAAAAGTCCTGCTGCTTGTTTGACTTTTTTTATAGGAAATAAAAGAATCGTGTTTATTTTCTAGTTTTCCATTTCTAGACATTGCTCTTTAAAGCATTGTCCGTCAAATCTTCCAACAACCTTTCCATTTCTTTAATCTTGCGTGCTTCATACAATGTTTTGACATATCACTTTTATACCATATGTTCTTGTTGGTCTAACAAGGTGTGCTATTATTTTTTACAGGGATATTGCTTGATGACTACCAGGGAGGCATACAGTCTTCTTGTAAGTTTTTCCCTACCTACTCTTAATTTCGTATACCATGAGTAGTAACTGAGTTTTTTGTTTAAAATCCTATTGGTTATACTAGAGATATCCTTGGATCTTTAATACAGCGGTTTCTCCTTGTCTTCTACATTATCATGCGGTTGACATCTTTCGGTTATTTCTCACCCCAAGGACAAAAGAGTGTCCTGTCCTTTGTTTGCTCCTCCATTCACATGTTGACTGCTGACAAAACATAGGGGAGAGTGCTTATACCAGCAATCATTCGCCAACATTTATATCTGAAGACCATCCACTAGCCACCACCTGTGACCCCGTTAGTGGCCTATAGCTTAGCCCTAACTATGTTATGTTACAATGCAGATTTGTTAAAATGGGTTGTTGTGCAAATCTAGTTCACGTTATTAGTAAGCGCATCAAATCGATTAACCGAATAAATAAAATGATTTCTTGGGGTAACAATTATGTGTAGTTATAGAAATCTTTAAAGGTACTTATTTTCAATCTCTATGGGCTATGGTATCGCTACGGCATGTCTAAAAAGCTACTGTAAACTATTCTTTGGGTGTAGTATGCACGATATGTAGTATGCATAATGTACTAGAAAATTTGCAAAATAGCAATATCACGCTCAAGCAACTTTCTGTGGTGGCGTTAATGAATACGTTGGTAGGAGCGCTGCAAGGCAACAAATTAATGGATAAAGTTTCTCCACAGTCTCAAAAGACATTTACATTAAAATAAACAATCTTAGATCTATCTCTTGGATTGAGAGCTTCCAATATGCTCTCATTTCATAGACTGATATTTCTTTAGGCATCTTGTGCGAGAACCATGATTTGTTCGCTCTAACCAGATATTTACAAAAACTTTCTGGATATATGATGTAGAATTACAGCAAGTTTTGATGCAACTTACTACGCAGACCTGTTGTATCGTCCTATGCATCACATACGATTCGCCTATTTATAATTATCAAGTGGAACACAGACTGGATAATGTATAGCTTTCACGCATTTTTTAGAAACTTGCTATATTTGCTCTTTTGGGTATAAACTTTGCAGTCTTTGAATCCATTTATTCAGCCAAACATGATTCTGTGAATTAAGGCTATGTTTTTACACACAGCAGCATGGAAATGCAGAGTAGTTATACTTGTTGCACAGCATAAATACCTCATTACCTTTTTTTGTGTGTGTTTCAGCGAAACCGTCTAGTAACATAACGTTTATTTACATATACGTATTAATCTGACACATAACCAGAGTTTCAAAACAAAGTGGTAATCATTTTTGAATTTGAATTACATGAGAAAACTCATCTACTTGGATGACAATTAACTTGACTAAATGAAAGAACGTTACTTGGTAAATTAGTTCGATAGGTGCTGGCTCATTACTAATGTAAGTAACGTTATTGAAATATCTTAAACTTTTTCTACCTGATTATAAAGAAGGTGTCAAAAAACCACTACGATGCCAATAATTTTTTTTTTATTGAGGAACTTTACAATCTGTGAAAATTTGACATTTAGTAAATTATGTGGTACTGTACATGCATATCGTTAAGGAAACAGTTCAGTAACAAATTCCTTAAGTGGTAGTAAGTCAGTTTGGCTTGCAGCTAAATAGCACTATGAACTCGCGCACACACGCTATCACTCACTCGAAGCACTTGGAAGATCCAGAGTTTTAATCCGTTTAAGTCGTGGCTCATCTTCGGCAACATCGAGAAGGCCCTCGACAAGGTCGTTTGGGTGGACATGAAGCCTGTCACAGTAGCGTACCGTGTGACGCTGAATTTCTTCATTTACTGAAGGTATGCCTAGGTCACGACGTATAATCTCGTTGGATACATACTATGGTGCGTCCACGAGGTTACGCAACGTCTTGGCTTGAAAGCGTCTCAGAATTTCGATGTTGGAATGACTAGCTGTTCCCCAGAGCTGAATACCATATGTCCAGATCGGTTTAAGTATAGTTATGTAAAGGAGGATTTTGCTATTCAGAGACAGTTGCGAGTTGCGTCCTAGTAGCCAGTACATTTTTCGAAACTGAAGACTTAGTTGTTTTCGTTTCGTCCAGATGTGAGTTTTCCATGTCAGCCGCCTATCAAGGTGAAGTCCTAAGTATTTGACACTTTCAGATTGTGGGAGCTGTTGATTGTTTAGCGTGACGGGTGGGCAGGTGCCTCGTCTTGTTGTAAAGGTTATGTGGGCAGACTTTGTCTCATTGACCTTAATGCGCCACTTCGTAAACCACTGTTGCAGATTATTTAGGTGAGATTGCAGATTTTGGGTTGCCAATAGAGAGTCGAAATCAGATGCGAGCACCGCAGTATCGTCAGCATATGTAGCTGTCAGGATTTTTCTAGAGGTTGGTAGGTCAGCAGTAAATAACAGGTAGAGGACCGGCCCCAGCACGCTACCCTGAGGGACACCAGAGATGATGCGAAATAAAGTTGTTGTATATTCACCATGTTTGACCAGAAAGTGTCTGTCAGCGAGGTAGGATTTTTAAGGAGAAAGCAATCCGGAGGCAGTAAAGGTTTGATCTTAAATAGCAGGCCATCATGCCAAACCTTATCGAACGCTTGCTTTACATCTAAAAATACAGCTGAGCAGTACCTTTTTGCCTCAAAATCTTTGGTGATGTTCTCTACGACTCGATGTACTTGTTCGACAGTGGCGTGTTGTTCCCGAAATCCAAATTGATGATCAGGGAGTAGGTTATTATCCTGTATTATAGGTGTGAGCCGAGTTAGGAAGAGTTTTTCAAAAACCTTGGATAGGACTGGTAGCAGGTTTATTAGTCTGTAAGACGTTAGTTGTTCTTTAGGTTTTCCAGGTTTGGGAATGACATGATTGTAGCGACTTTCCATTGCGGAGGGATAAAGCACAGTCTTAACATCGCGTTAAATAAGTAGGTGATATACCGAAAACCGTTCTCAGGGAGCTCCTTTAGAATTTTCCCCGTTATTAGGTCATACCCGGGAGCCTTTCGGGAGTTAAGGTTGGTCAGAATTTGGGATTTTATTTCGGCTATTGTAAATTTTGTTAGTGGAAGACACATCTGGAGTGGTGCGTCCAGGGATTGTTGAATTATATTTTCCTCAGCTTGTGTGATTTCTGACGGGAAGGGTTGAAATACCTCCGCTAGGTGTGTTGCAAATGCGAGAGCCTTTTCATTGTCAGTTCTAGCCCAAGTTCCGTTCTCAAGACGTATGGGTGGTTTATGTTGGATTGGTCGTTTGAGCTTTCGGGTTGCTCTCCAGAGAGAGTAATCAGCAGATAAGTCTAGGCAGGACTGAATGGTTATATGGTTAAGGGGGATTCCTTTAACTATACAAAGTCTAGTAGATCAGGGAGTTTCGTCAGGTCTGTTGGCCAGTAAGTAGGCTCACCAGTGGAGAGATAATGTGCTCTAACGCTAGTAATTGCTTTTAGCAGTTCTCTGCCTTTGGTTAAAGTTATTCGAGAACCCCATTGTTCATGCTTGGCATTAAAATCTCGGCATGTGATAAATCTGTTGCCCAGGTCAGTAGGTAATGTTCATATTGAAGTTGTTTGTTGTTGTGGCGTGGAGGACAGTATAGCGCAGATATTGTTATTGGTCCTGTCCAATCTTCTATGACTACTGTTGTTGCTTGGAGATGCTGTAGCTTATATTCGGAGAGTTCATGATGTTTAATAGTGATTTTAATTATCACCGCTGTGCCGGCATGAGCCCCACTGTCGGGGTGTTTGGTTGAGTAGACTGCAAATCCAGGGATTTTGAGGAAGCTTCTGTCAGTGAAGTGCGCTTCTGAAATCAGCATGCCAATAATCGCTAACTCTACCATGAATGATGTTTTTAGCGTCTTTTTTAATATAAAATGAAATGTGTGTATCTAGTTAAGGGCTGTTGATCTTTGTAAAATGTTAGCAAAGAACTATTTAAAAGGGACATAAAAAATCTGCAAAAACACTACAAAAATACTATTTCTCTTTGACTCCATTCTATAATTTTTAACATGTTTCTAATTTCTTCTGAATCACGCAAATTTCCTCAAATATTTCATACTTTTGTATTTCCCCCTTAATAATAAACTGTAATACTTAATATTTGCTCATGACTTTTTTCTACATCATATTGGTCTTTGTTATTCTACTCTATAAGAAAGGCAGTAATAGAAAATATTTGAATTATTTTTTTAAACATCAATGTTGAATTCTCCTTTGTCCTAGAACGTTTTTCTTTGTGTTTTATGAGTATTATGGAGACTATGTAAGTCAAGAATTTTTAAAGACTTTTGCTGTTTTATTTCTTTTATTGTGTGTGTACTGTCGCTAACTATATAATTTATCGTTTTTATATTTATTCCACGTAGTTTTGAAATGTATCGTATCGATTTTAATATTTGTTTGATTCTATCTGACAAAGAAAAATTTCCAAATGTCTAACCTATTTCGTTTGGCCAGAATTATGGTGTATTTGGGTACGTTCTACTTTTATCTTCAATAAATGTGAATTTCGTCCATTTAGCAGTTGAGTCTGTTCTAGTTACCATAAGCGGAGAAAAATGTCACTATACGTTCTTGTTATTACAAGGGTGAATCAAATATTTCTTATTACGCGCCATGGTGTGGAACGAGAGGAGCCCAGCTTCTGAGCGTTGTAGGTAAGAATGCTTGATTGCTTCTTCTGGGAGGATACCTTACACGATCACTTTTTTAGTCAATATTACGATACTATGTTAATGTTTATTATTAACCGTTTTTTTGAGTACACGTGGCATGGGCCATTTGTGAGACGATAAGCAGTTGAAAATAAAGGAAACCAAATTAGTTTTAAGATCGGAAATGTTCAGGTAACCTGATTATCCTGATTTACGACAATGCCCAAGCTCGACAAAAATTGAAGGATTTGCTTTGACCTACACTGCGATTATCGTTTGTTTGGGTCCCTAAAGTACCACTTTGAGGACATATATTGAAAACGATGTATTGGTTAAAGTATTAATGCGCGTTCATTTTACTGTTACAAGATCATAAACCTACCTATTCGTTGGAAAAGGATGTTTGTAAGTCTAAAAATGATGTAAAGAATAAATTTTGTATGTTTGTAATTTTTATGATGCTTTGAGGTTTTTTTTTTGATTATATATTAAGACTTCTAGACTATTTTTGAAGAGAAAAAACAATATCGGAAACTAAAAAGGCTTTAGTTTAAAGGTAAATGTGATTGGTAATCGTTCAGCTCATGATCGAAAGTTTTGATAATTGAAATTCAAAATTTTTTGTGAATACTTTGCCTTCTCCCAAAAATACACTAACATAACTTCAAACTATCTCACTAAACGTTGATTACAATGATTGAATTAATAGATATAAAATTCGATCTTTTCCAGTGGTTTACGTTACCTTGCTCATACATAACTAATGAAAATCTTGTACTGTGAAAAAAAAAAGTCATTAACGATTATATAAACCACATGGTCTTCAGTGGGATTGTCAGCTGCTTATCGGATCATTAACTTAAAAAACTCCCTTTTTCCATTATCACCGCTTTGGCACATTTCGTGTTACACTCTTTCACCAGGAGCTTTAAAATTTTTCAGATAAACTGCATGTGATAAGCATGGGTGCATTCTCTTATATCATCTGCGACATTTTCTTTGAATGCACTACCACTTTCTTGTAAAACGAAACACAATTGTTCCACATAGTAAGCAACAACAGAATGGCATAGCTGTAGGCAGTTATTCACGATCTTACTTGGAGTTTTACTTTATTTTTTTTCTGAATGTGTATAGTTCGATTTAGTAAAAGTAATAATTAAACCCTTATTGTTTTGCGCTAATCACATTATAAGTTAGTATCATTCGCAATCTTGAACTTGAAGAACTATTCCCGAGAATATTTGAAACTAAAGAAATTCTTTTTAGTCTTTTTTTGTTTTCAACAGCTTTCTCAGACCGATTCACTTGTAAACTTCAGAAACGTTATGAAAATTTGCCTTCATTGCAACGATCTTCTTGGCTCTTATTTATTTTATTAAAGTCTTCTAATTTATATTTTTTTCTGTTACTACAAACCTTAAAGTGTTTATTAACTTCAAATTCTAAAACGTATTCTTATTATCTAAGTTGTCTGAGCTTTAATTCATTAGCTTTCTATTCCTCTCCTTAAAAATTCAAAAACTTGTACTTTTCACCTCCACCAAAAATCCAAATTCCTGTCGCTTTGAGCTTTTTGTGTCTTCTCATCATCATCCAGGGTATACTGTCTTTTAAGAGCCGATCTACAGAACCGGGTCTTGAGCTACTATCCTGATCAACAGGTGCAAGAAGCTATTATACTAGGGACAGAGAGTGGAGACAGCAGTGACTAGTAAAGGGACTTTTAATGAGTATCGCATTATAAACTATAACTTGAATGTTAAATATTTTCCCGTTTTTGATATTAGTTTATTTCTAATTAGATGCTTACAGCAATGTTTTAAAGTTTGAAACCTAATAGGGCCTTTTATTTGAAAAGAGCGACTTATCTCATATTTTTCTAATCAAGAAACTCATCAACTAAGCCTGGGAATTAAATTATCCTTCACAGATATGTTAGACAAGTAAGGTGGTCATAACATTATGACTCTACGTAGTGGTGAAGTGTATGATTTAAAATCAGCCACAAAATATGATAGACTGGGAAAAAATAAGACAGAAAAATAACTACAAAATATAGTTCGAGGTTTATAAACTGTAAAGAGGAAGTGAAAACCTAGAAACAGAAAAAGAAAGAGAAATGAATTATTGAAGAAAATGTACCAACATGTGAAAGAAAATCGAAACGGAAGATTAATTTTGGGCTTTTTTTATACATCCTCAACTTCTTACAAATCTTGTTCTTGCTTATCGACCATGACTCAGCAAGGTGAAACTTGATACATGTGAGCTCACATTTGTTAGCAACTAAACGCAATCGAAGCGATCAAAATATTTGAAAATTTTAACAAAACTTTACTTTAGTGGGTGACCAAGTTTAGTATAATCGAATGGTCATCAAAATCCTGATTTTCTACAAAAAAGTACGCCACCAAGAGCATTCTTATCTACACAATGAAGAAATGATTAGTCAGGATGAACAAAGGGCGTACTGTAATTGAAGAGACCAGATGAGGGGTTATCACGTGATTCCCCATAAAGACCAAAGAGTGGGGCAAATTAAAGCGTGTTAGGCTGAAACAATATCAGTTGCCGAGCTAGTCATATACATTAATGTTAATAAAACTAGTCTTTGGGGGATTTTGACAAAAAATTTGTATGTGACCAAAAATTTAGACATCTTGTGCCTTAAAATTTGACAGAATAACAAAGGCAAGCTCAGTATACCGTCAACCTCGGCTATTAAATTTTGTTATAGATGAAAGTTGGGTATCCCTTTACCGACCACTACCTAAAAGCTTGACTCAATGGCAAAGGCAAGGCAATGGCAACAAAAGCCAAGGTAGAGTTCAGAGAAGAAGATTTTCACTAAAGAGGTCTATACGCCAACCCTCGAAGCATATCCTGGAATAGATGGAAATGAAGGCTATGCAGTTCTCTAATCATTTATAATAATTTTAGACCACAGAAAGCAAAGCTTGTTACAGTCTTATGACTATTTTGCGACCTTAAAAACGCGCATGTTTGAAATTCGTTGCGAAAATTAGGATTTAGTCATTGAAGCAATTAGTAAAGTGATATTGGAAAGTTTGCAAAGTGGTCTTATTCATGGGGTTACCATGCTACCTAAGTAGTGGAAAACTGTGCTTGCAAAAGAATACCACATTTGATTATCACAAAAAATCATTTATATAACATTTATAGCTAATGAATTATTAAAATTTTTGAGTCTATAATAGAGAAGAATGAAGTAACAATTCTGAATTCCAAAATTGGCGCTCACTATGTTGAATAATTTTAATGCGTTATAATTTTGTGAATCCCAATTATTGAAAAAGACTTCTTTTTTATTATTGCAAATAAATTTAATTTGCATTCCGACACCATCAGAGTCGTTCTGTAATAGCCCCCGTCGAACGCAGCACAATTTGCACCTCACTTAAATCAACCTGTTGTGCTTGTAATCACTTTTGCTCGCATCCATAATTGCGAAATTGACTATCAATCGCGCGGACGCCGCCACAGCTAAATCATCCCGCAAACACCAGATAGGATCGGCTAGCAGCGCTCTACATATAATTCAAATCGCCGCCCGGCGGATGATTTACGCCAACAGCGCAAACTAGAAACCAGCCGCCGCAATTTGTAAATGCGGACAGCTGACAAGTTATTCGCGCCGCGGCGAAGATTACATTGTGCGTAAAAACGAGGTGCTGAAATCAGGTGTTAAACGGCGGGGCGGCGGGGGCCAGCATAAAAAGCGATAGAATCTAAATTTATGGCGGAGGTTAATGGAATGAAACTTTTAACTGTACAGACGCACGGGGCAGCGGGCGGCACTTGCGGCGTGTACCGCTACAGCGCATTGAATCTGCCCCAGTTCTGCTGAAACCGTGGCGAAATGGGTATAGCGCTGTTAGAGTCCCATTTGCTGGTGTCCAGAACCTGTTTAAGCCATGGACTCAGTAATTAGTAGCCCAGCATGCCAGGATTTGGGGGGCGCAAAATTTTGTTGAGAAAACTGAAAATATTTTGCATATTTAAGGGCACCCATGTTCATTCTGTTAATTCTATTAATTTTATTTACAAAAAATAGTTAAAATTCCTGTTCTGGATTCTTAAGTTCTTATAAGTACATATAGAGGGTAGTTGAAATACCTTTATAATAGCTTCCAAGAAGGTTCGTTCGATATCTATTTACACTTCGCTCTATTGTTAAGGGATTGGCAATACCTTAAGGTAATCCCGGATTACTTTTCGACAAGCACACATTTGAAAATGCATTTAGAAACAATTAGGGAGCTTAACGTTCCAACTTTACAGAAACTATACAACAGATTTATATCTATTGTGTTTGTTAGAATATATTTACCAGCTCAAGTTTGTGAAGTGTATTCCTCTGATTTAAAGTGTTTCTTTAATTTAGTAAAAACAGTACCCAAACAAGCAGTCGATATTGTAAAATAAAGTAAATTATTTAAAACATGTATTTTTCTTTTGCACATTTTAACTATTTTATAGTGCACATTTGAGTGCCTATTTTATATCTTTTTTCTGCATATATTCCAAACTCTAGTTACAACTATTAAACTTTAAAATGCGTCACCTGCTGGAACTCCAGTTGAACGATTTTTGAGGTTTAGTGCCCATAAAGGCGAAGAGTTGGCGGATGCTGTAATGTTGACCGTAGATTTATAGATCTTGATCTAAATAACTATGAAAGACAGGGCTACAATAATGCCATTAACATATCTGAATGCTACAAAGATCTTTAGGTTAGAATAAAAGAAGTAAAGCCTTTGTGCAGGTCACTGTTTACAATTAGTTGGCTCTGCAGCTGCAGGAAGCAGTACTCTGTCGAACTTTTTAGTTCTTCAACCAAAAGATGGGATATCTTGCAGTCTTACCTGCACGACTTCTTATCTTTAAAAACTTTGTCGACAACCCGATGGAATGCCTATGACGATGCCAATCCAGTATCATACAAATCGCACTAGAAAGTTCTTGATGCTCCAACACACATTACACATGATAATAATCGAACTAAGAAAGGACAGTATGAAGCAAACGAAAAAAGAGTCTTGAAATGGCATTAATGATATGTTTAAGTAAATGAAAGGCTTCAAGGAAATAATACAGATACAACAAAGGTCATTACACTATATATGAGTTTTTAAAGCATTGAGAAACAGTCTTCGAAACGAAAATGAGTTTTTAAGGCTACAAAGTAAAGCAAAATTAATATGTAAAGTTAATCTCTACAAAACGGACATTACAAGAAACAGGAATTCAAAAATTCTTTTTGATGAAAACAAAGATGGATATTGCGAGTGTTCTGGAGAACAGTCTTTCGTGATAAAAATGATTCTCTGAAACTTAACTTAGTACTAACAAGAAGAATCTATACAGAAGTACATAAGGATTTTCGATTTCTATGAAAAACGACAAAATACGGCAAAAGGCAAATCAGCTATTGGAAAAATATAGAAACTACTGAAGAACGATCTTTTTCAGCTATTAAGAGCTGAAAAACCTTTTTAATGCCTTACACCTCTATTTATCAAGGGTTTCTACCTTTTGCCTTCCTTTTAATGACATAATTCAGAAGTTCTCTAATTGTAAAACCAGGGAAAACAGGTTTTTGAATAAATGTTTTTTGACGAAATGGATATTTTCTTTTCTTTTTCCTCGGTGATGTGTTTATGTAAACTTTGCATTGATTGGTATGTATGTAACGAAAGTTGAAAAATCATACACTATTTTGTCTAACAAATTAACTTCTTTGTAAATTTTTGATAACGTCCTAAATATACAAAACGGTGAGGGAAGGTGGGTGAAAAATTGTTAGCCTAGGGTGCCAAAAACCGTAATCAGGCCCTGCTGGTTTCTGCATGAATTTGTCAATGAGATTTAAATGCATTGTCTCCATCAAAATAAAGGTATACCGAGTCTCCAGCTATTCTCAAGTTTCAAGGCCAATCTGTCTTCATCCATATGCTGCTCGTTGATTTGAAATCGTTAAGTTGCCAATCAAATTTTCTTTTTAAAAAAATCGGAACTGCTAATTGCCCGAGCTGTAAAGAGATAATTGAAAACTTGTTGCCCAAGAAAATTACGCTCTTGGTGAGCATTTCACATTTTCCGATCTAGATACAACTTTTTAGCTTCTTTGGCACTTTAAAATAAAACTGAGCTTACTATAATTTTTTGTGTTGTAAACTTTATCAATTAAATAAAAATAGGGATTTCCTAACACCCTATTTATGATCTTTAGATTTGTGAGTGTATGTTTACCTTTATTTTCGAGTTTGGTTCATGAGTACATATGCATCCAAATACAAAACAAAATTATTTTTTGCTTTCTAATAATGTTAAAGGAATTCTAAGCAGTATTTACAATCTTATGAAATCTACTCTCCTTGTGACAAAAGATTAATCTTTCAAAAGTGAAGAAGCACTTGTATATTTATTTTTAGATTTTCTGTGCCAATTATTTTTAACACGGTTGTTCATAACGTCTATTACCACACGAATGATATAATCATAAATAATTATTGGACAAGACTTTATTCTACTAAACAAAATGGAGTACACTGACCTGGCTTGTACATGTGCAGTTAGTCATCAACGACTATTTTTCAATTGTCCCAAAATTTTAATGCTACCTAAAAGTTAATTTATCGTATCGATGAAAAATTCAATTAAAAGCATGAATCGGCACAATTTCTCATCATTCTGCGTACCTTCAAAAACTGATGGCTCGTAAGATAAAAGTATCAAGGGACTGAAAAGAAGTAGCTGCTAAGCAAATACGTCAAAAACAAGTATCGGAAAATCTAGCTTTTACGTGAAATTTTTTTTTTACTTGAAGAAGCGAAATATCAGACCACCTGGTCTGTCCCAAAATCATGGAAACATACAATACAAATAGCGCCGACATAACTACTACAATCGAACGTTGCATTTTGGTCGTTTCTATAGGCTAGATTCCACACACTTTGTTACCATTTTTAGGCATCTTCTTCGATTGTGCCAAACCAGGAGACTTTTATTGGGACGACTTTTCTGCCTTCTCTTATTATTTTTTGTGGGAATATGGTTATTAATAAAATCTGAATCAAGTCATTAACAACTGCAGCATGATATTTCTTTTGTCTTGTAACAGAAGCCGTTCAACGGACGTTTCATGTCGAATTAATTATTTTAACAATCTCCACTCAGTCGCTGATTTTTTTGACTTTATCCAATACACATTAAACATTTCTTGATGTTATTGCTGGTCTTCTACAACGTAGATAATTTTTAACAGACTTCCGAAATATTTGTGACATACCTTTGTTTGTGCTACATTCAATCAAACCCGAGAACTCCCAGAATCATCCAAACAGCTTCTACAGATGAACGTTCTAGCTTTGCACAAAATTTGATGCAGGTTTTCCTCCATCGGTCACCGCTTACTATCAGACAACCAAACATGGAAGGTGCTCACTTATCGGCGTCTAACTTCTAACTAAATCGGCCAGTAAAGTTATTCTCATTCACTAATTTGAGAATGGCAAATATTGTGCGTAAAGGGTTTGCTATACTCTCACCTCACATCGGCAGAAGTGGAAGCGCGTGGATATATGCCAACAGTTGCTGCGGTCGTACAAAATGGATTCGGGGATGTTCTTTGAGTGTCTGGTCACAGAAGACGAATTTGAACATTGAAAACTCTCGTTCCGAGAAGCCTCGATCAGAATTGTTTATTTCAAAACGTGCTTGTCTTTTGGAAGTAGAAGAAAATTTTGTTAGTAGATTTGTGGTTTCCTTGTCAGAATATCACCAGTGAGCGCTACTACAAGTCACTGAAACGACTCCGTCGACGGTAAATAAAGATGCAACGCGTTGCTTCAACAAGATAATGCACGGTCACATGTCAGTTGCTACATCGTTTCCGGATCTTGCTACCAACTACTACGCTCTATTTAACGCAACGACGAGCTGTCCATGATTGGTGTTATACTGTACCCAAAGTATGGTTTGCATGAGCTTTACAGAAACTTCTGGAGCGATGGAAAAATACTTCGACATCGAAGAGGTAAATATCTAAAAGAATGTGTACTTTCTTCTTATCAATAAAAGTCCTTAGTGTAAGGGAAACAATTTTTGAACGTTTAAAGTAATATCTTTTTGAAAAAATCCAATTGATAAAAATCGAAGCAAGTCATTAGCAACTGCACACGTGTTCCTTCTGCTTTCATGTCGAATTCTTCCGTTGAAATTTCACACACTTTAGTTTTTGCAGTCTTCACCTTATTTTCTAATCATCCAACTGTCAGTCGCCAATCCTTGTTGATATTAAATATTTCTTGGCATTCTGGCATTGCTGGTTTTCCAGAACGTGGATCTGCAGATGGACGCTCCAGTTTCGCACAAAATTTGATGCAGATTTTACTCGCTTGGTGCCTCGCAGACCATCAGTCGATCTAACTTACTAACTCGTCCAGTGAAGTCGTCCTCATTCACGCATGCGCATTATAGTCTACTTCCATTGGTTCCAATGGTTAGATATTTTTGGGCTAATCTCGCATATATAAAATAGTGTTAAGGTTTATAAAAAAAAACTTGAGTTTAGCGTAATTATCATCTTTTTATGTCATGATCTACCTTGAAGTATATTATATCATATAAGGATGCTATTATCGAAGACAATGTTTAATAAGGCTGACAAAGGGGCAAAAAATTACTTAACAGATTACTCAAGAAAATATTGACTACATCACATTTGATCCATAACCTTTTTCAAGCTTATACTTGGATCTTTGAAGTATAAAATTTGGTCTTGTTTAGGCGAAAAACATTGCGCTGAATATTGCCAAAATTTTGACCATTAGAAGTGATTTAATATCATTTGCTGGAGCAGCCACAAAGTAAGTTGTGAAAGTGATGGGTACTGCGCTAGACAAGCAGCGATGTATTTCAATTTGTATAGAAACTGGGAAAGGTACGACCATTAGACCAAATTTAAAAATGGTGGTTACAGAATATAATTTTTTATATAGCTCAGATAGTAGAAAATGCCACCTAAATAACCCACAGACGTCTCCGTTACCCTGCTCGCACCGGGCAAAAATGCCGATCCAATTTGCACCTGTGCGCGGCTAATCTCGTTAGCCTCCCATCTCGATATCATAATAAAACATAAAGCAAGCGTAATTGCGCTGAATATAAACGAACCATAAATAAGTCGGCGTCGCTTAATCCCGACGAATTTATTCGCTCGCAAATTGCGCGCCGCGAATCTGCATTCAGCGCAATTAGTTTTTTGCCATTTGTACCTTTCAGCCGCGCAATCAGAGGGATATTATTGAGCAAACAACTCGCAGGCGTGATAAAGTGGCCGGCTCGGGAGGATTAATAGATCTTCGCGGTCAGAGGTGACGGCTGGAAACAAACAGCCTGAAAGCACGAAACCGGCGGTTGCAGACTACTTTATTAATTTTTGGCTACCAGAACAAGGGACAATAATTATATTTTCGTTAGTAAATTAACTTAAAAGATGTGGTTCCTTTGGGAGTTTTTTTTTTATAAGTAAAAATTGAAGAACATTTCATTAAGTGACAACAATACAACAGTTTTTTTATCCGTTTCATTGCTTATCTATCATAAAATGGATGTAAAATTTCAAAACAAATTCAATTAAATAACTAGACATAAAAGACCTCGCATTCAGGTCATTTAATAAGGTTAGATTAGGCAAGCACCAAAAAACTTAAAATCAATCGGTCTTGCTTGGTTCATCATATGATGATACGGTACACTATGATTAAGTCACACAAATCTTTAAATCAGGTTTTTGCATTCTTAAAATTATTGTAAGCTTTCTCAAGTTCAATGGGATGACGGATCAAGAATTGGTTGGCCGCAGGTTGCAAACGTTCTCCTCTTTACAAGCAAAATATGACTCGAGAAGCATTTCAAATTTCGTCTTGTAAACCAAGACACTTATTGAAAAATTACAAGATAGTTCTTGGCTCTCACTTTTCGGAAGAGATTGTAACTTCTTCTTCTTCTTCTTTGCTCTATCCCACTTTAAGTAGGGTCGGCACTTCTAATTTTACTTCGCTAAGAATTTCTGTCTAGAGTGATCGGGTCAGGTAAGTTTTCTTTTTTTAATAGTGAGGCCATGCTGGTGCACCATGAAGCTGGGGGCGGCCTCTGCGTATTTTATTCTCTGGTAGGCTTAGAGCTCTCTTCACTACGTACTCTTCATCTCGCCTCATTACGTGGCCGTACCATCTTAATCTGCTTTCCTTCAATTTGTCTTGTATAGGTGCCACTTTAAAACTGCTCCGGATGTATGCATTTCTGATCTTGTCTATCCTAGTTACTCCTCCGAATCATCTAAGGATTTTTTTCTGCCGTGTGAAGTTTTTGTACATTAGTTTCCTTTACCGGCCAGCATTCGGACCCATACATCATTGCTGGTCTCATTGCTGTCTTGTAAACCTTGCCCTTTGTTCGAACGGACATACGAGGGTCACACATAACGCCAGTTAGAGATCATCACATACATCTGCCTCTATACCTCCATTTTTTGTGATCACTGATCAGAGATATGTAAATTGTGTTACTTTAGATACTGGTTTGCTGACGGGATGGGTAATTGTGGCTGATTGTAAGTTGTTGCTAAACCGGCATTCTAGGTGCTTGGTTTTTGATCGGCTAACTCTAAGTCCCGCATTTTCTAGAGTGTCTACCCACCGGTGTAATGTTGACTGCAGTTCTCTGGCTGTATTTGAGATCAGAACAATGTCGTCCGCGTAAAGGAGATTCCAGGGAGGTGGGGATTGGATATCTTTTGTCACCAGGTCTATGACTAGATTAAAAGAAGTGGGCTAAGTGCCGAACCTTGATGAACTCCGACGCTTACTTCAAACGCCTCACTAACTCCTGTCGGGCTTTTGACCATGGTAGAAACTTTATGGTACAAATCTTGTATTAACTGCACGTATATTTTAGAAAGATGCTGAGCTCTCAGCGCTTGCCATACAAGGCTGCGAGGTACTCGGTTGAAAGCTTTTTCCAAGTCTATAAAAATGAGACGTCATTGTTCAGGCGGTGTTTATCAGACATTATCCGTACTGCTTCTATTGCATCAGTTGTTGACTTTGAAGGAGTGAATCCAAACGGATTTTGGGATATATCCGTGAGAGTTTGAATGCGATGGCCGAGTATACGTTCCCATATTTTTAAGGTATGTGACGTCAACTTGATACCTCTATAGCTACTGCATTCTGTAGCATCACCATTATTTTTGTAAAATGGGATTAGTACACTCATACGCCAAAAGCGTAGAATGGTTTTATTTTCAAGAATGAGATTGAAAAGTTTATTGAGCCACGCTATTCTTATAGGGCCGAGAAGTTTCCAAGTATCTGCCGGAATTTCGTCTGGACCAATGGCTTTCCGGGTTTTCATCTTTCTTACTCCAGTCTTTACTTTATCTATTACGATCCTTAGTATCACTGGTTTAAGAGGGACAATTTTGTTTCTGGAGAATTCTTCATTTATAAGTACTTTATAGTATTCAAACCATCTGCTTGTAATGTCTATAGTTTGTTAATAATATTTGGTTCTTGTCTTTAATTAATTTATTACATTTGATATCCTGAGTTGACTGCCTCCTGGATTTGGCTATTTTAAAAATTTTGGTATCACATTCAGCTTTTTCGATTTTTCTATATAGTTCTTCGCACTGTATAGCTCTTGCTTTGGCAATTGTTCTTCTTGTTGCCTTTTTGGCTTCCTTGTACCTTTCTCTGTCTTCATCCTTCTCTGACGCTTGCCAGGCTGTAAACAAGGTCTTTTTATTTTGAACACTCATTTGCACATGAGCTTTCCACCAGGCGGGGTCTTTTCCTGTACTTAGGCCTCTCTTAGTAATTCCCAGTTTAGCACTTGCCTCACCCCTGCAATTATTTTCGAACACCGATCACATTGTTTCGGAATTTTTGTAGGCGTTTTCTATATCCTTCGTTAGATAGTCGCTTAGTTCATCAAGTTGTGTTCTGCCCTTTTGGGTCGACAATTCCTTTCACTTGATACGAGCTGTTATGTCAGTTATGGTCTTAATCGGTTTAGGTAACACAAACACTCCCCTGGGATTACTTTCCAGTCTTTAAAACCTTTTTTTAGTTTGCTATCCGCCAGAATGAAATCAATTTGTGATATCTTGGAAGAGATTGTAACAACGGTTTAATTGTCAGAATGCTAAGGTTCTCAGAGAATTTTTGGAAAATCTCCAAGGTTAACAAAATCGTAGCACCTCTTCTCTATAGTAACGATTTTGTGAGTAATAGCTTGTAACAAGGTCACTCGAATACATTCCCATGAGTGAGAAATTTTTTTTACAGGAAATGGTGCATCCTCTAAGCTAAAGTTTATTTTTCAACGCATCACAGAGTATTTTAACATACATAAACCTTAAGACCAAGTTTATTACTCCAGAAAGCACATTTGAATCGTTTGGATTGCTGTTTGGGCAATATTTTTAAAAAGAGAGCTACTGTGGGGTTTTAAAATATTGAGGTAATAAAAGTTGATTTGTTAAGGGCAACAGCTACAATACCTCAAAAATTGCTGCGAATAAGCTAGAAAAAATAATTTAATTGTTGTGACGTTTCCCGTTCTTTCAGATATTCTGAAAAATCAACCGCTCTTTGGACATAAGCATGTGTATTATGGAATGCCCAACACATAAGTTAATTTTGTTTAACTATTACTGGTCCCACAAAGTCTGATATTTAATATAAACATTTTTGATATCATGATATTGTTGTTAAATAAAAATAAATTCTTCAAATACAATTATAATGAAAAAAAGCGAAAGACAGTCAAACATTAAATGACAAATTAACAAAAGTAACAATTAATGATATTTTTGGTATCCTCTCTGATACATAAAAAATAACGCAATTAATACTTTCTTTTGGAATGGCTGTCATATCATACTTATTGAGGTAGATTGGACTCTGATCATCTATCAGTTACTATCATATATTTGTAATGTTCGTACTCCAAGTTTTCTATTCTTTTATCTCCTCTTTAAGTCATTTTCTTCTTTATTTTTAATGTAACTAGCAACTTTAGTTCCTTTCTTTTTTGATTATGTACGCATCATTACTTGCACTGAATTCTTTAAATGTTATTTTCTTCAATACAGTATAACCTACTTATTTTTATTTTCTTATGTATTATTTAACAACTCTTTTTCCCAGCACGCTATCACCACTTACTTTGTTCTTCACTTTTATGTTTAAATTCTTTTTCAAATTGCTATCTAAAGATTTTTGATATTTTCTCAATGTATTGCTGACATCTATACAGAAAAACAATTTTTTGTGTTTCTTTTTGTTATGCATTATCTCATTCTTCTTTCTAATTTTGTAGGCACGTATTTCTACTCTAATTTTTTTACTTGTTTTTGTCTCTTTTGCAGCTTTCATTATCTTTGGTTTCTCATAAGGCTATATGGTCGTACTAGTTTTAGAATCCCTTTCAGTACTTTTCTTGGTTATTTCCGCCAGATGCGTATGTGAAGCTAGAGTCTAATACCACAAAATTCTACTAGATGGCGTTACTAGAACACTTAGAAAAAAATTTAATAAGTGCAATGCTACGAGTGTCATTGTAGACGAAGTGAAAAATTATGAGCAGTGATAGACGAAATGGAAGCAAGGACTATATTGATAAAAGCAAAATCAACGAGCATTCGACAACTACACGCGTGCCACACATTATACGGCATCTATATGACTTGATAATGGTGAGCAGGCAAATCACATCGTATGCTCTGATGAACTTTACATATCATTCATGAGGGCTTGCAATGGCAAAGGTCTGTGCACAATAAGTAGAAGTAGGTGCGCGTTTGGTAGCGGAAGATTAATCGAAAGCTCGAAAAAGCGGCCGTCTATAGGGTAGAAACACATCGAAAGCCGCCGTCCCAAGGAGTCAGAGCTAGGATTGCGTATTTCAAACAAATAGTGATTCTCTTTTGGGATTAGGAGAATATTTTGCTAATGGAGTAGCATTACCAATATTTATCGACGCTACTGTGAGAAATGAAAATGCAGGACGTTTCTTCAATATGGCCATGCGCGGCTCTATATCAGTCTTTACGCCGTTGCTGTTGTCCTTTAGATGTCCAACGGCGAGCTTTAGCCAACTGTCCGCAAGCGGTGTCGTGCTCCACTTAAAGAAAGCTTATGGAAACTTCTGGAACATTATAAAGTGCATAAATGATGAAGAACGAAACCTCTAAATAAGAATGTGCTCAGTGTTTTCTAATAGAAGACTAGCGAGAAGAAAACAATTTTTGAAGATCTCAAGTAATATTTGTCACTGAATAATAAAAATAAAAAATAAACAAACATAGACTAGATAAATAGAAAGATTTATGTATGAAGTAAAAAATCGATAGATTTTACAATAAACATCGACAGGAAGAATGCTATTTTTCAGAACTTCCTAAGCTACAATTTAGAACTTCACAGCGAATTTGCTACGAGAATGTCGATCTTAACTATTCTAATCGCACCTGCCACTTGTTTAGGGATGCTTACGGATACAAAATTTCCAAAAACACGTTGATGTTGTACACTCAGACTGCTAACATTTTCAGGATTACTCTATAACTTAAAACAAATATGCAAGACTACCTCAAAGTTAGCTATCGCTTGCATTACAACAATTGCCTTTTCCATCACTTTCCTAGTTCTTATAAAGTAGCATACTTTATTATACTTCCTAATCTTGAATCATCTTCGGCATTTTATTAGAACTACTAATCTATTGCTTTTGTCTACCCTAAAATAAATTTACAAACCAGGTGATCTAAAGACAGTAATAAAACGCCTAATTTAATTCCCTGACAGTTTAGCTTTCGAAAGCTACAAGAGATTATGGAAATAAGCTACCACGGATATCTATTTTGACATGTTCAAGATTTTCACCAACCTGTGGCGAACTTAGAAATAATTTGACAATATCTGTACGGTTAGTGAAAAAGAAGATTTCTATCATAACGACTTTTTATTAATGAGGCAACTTATTGTAATTGAGGACTTTTGACGAGAATATAAGTCATATGAAGACGTTTTGAAAGACATGTAACAAGAGAAAAATGTGTTATTTCTAATATATAATTTACCCTATCAGGAGCTGTGATACTCCAATTAAGAATTCGATCACCCAAATCTAAAAAAACAATTTTAGGTTATCTGCAACCTAAGTATAAGGTTGTCTTTATGTTTCATATGAAATAAAGACTTTTATCGTAACGTTGATATTCTGATTACTTTTTTGACTCAAAACGTGCAGTTGTATAACAGTATCTAAGGAGATAAAAGTGCTATCAGTTGCGGTCTACGCAGCTATAATTTAAATTTTTCTATAAAGTGAAACCTAAGTAACTGAGATATACAAATTGCAGTTTTCTTGGCAAAAGCGACTGTATCATTTTACTCAATTTTGAGTGGGATGTTAGACACATTTTTAAACGAAAATTTACCCCATAAGGACAAAACAGTCCTATTTTTTATATACTATATGTCTGCAGGACAATTTCTGAATTTTCTCCTCGATGTTGTTTGTAGTGCAGAGCTAGGTTTATATATTTTATACAGGTTGAATGCCAACTATAGGTCCAAACTTAATGAGATGATTCCTCGTAGCACAAAGAAGAAAGTTTATATATAAATGGTATGAGTCTCATGGCAAAAAAACAACATAAAAATACTCATTTAGTTACAATATGTTTATATGGTTTCTCTTAAAATATTGCTGTTAAAATTGATTGCTACAAGCAATAGAGATGGTAATGGTTTTCATGTAGAACATGTTCTTCTAACTGAAGTGTAAAAACATGACGCACCCATCCTCCTACCATTACTTCAACAATAAACCGACCCTGTTTTACACAAACGACAAAACGCTACTGCTGATTGTTGTCTGTAAGGGTAGATTCCTTGGTAGATCCATTCACTCGCTTGTTCATGCAGTAAACCATCTCTGCTTATTCCTGATATGCATAATAAACTATTTAAAATGCTTAGGAGTAAACCTACAAATAAAAAGGAACATATAAACACTCCCTAACTAAGACGAGTGTTCTTATCGATGACCAACATTGTGCAGAACAATATTGCTATCTAGCACAGAACACATGCATTTCATGTAAATTTGTTTGTTCTTTTTATCATCAAGAATTACCTTCTAAAGTTTATCACCATACTTAATATTTAGTCTGCATAACAGTAAACGGTTATTCAAAATATGTATAAAATCTGAATATTTATATTTAAAAACAGTTAATTTAGCATTTATAGTTGTAGATATTGACACTACTTGTTAAATTTTTGCAGCATATCCATAAATCCTTTCAATAAGCTTTCTTAAAGACAATTTATATATAAACGACAGCTCTCTGGTGATTGGTTTCTGTTTCTCCGACCGTTAACGTTAACTGCTTATTGTAGTACGGCGATGTTCATGTGCATCTACGTAAGGTTTCGATAGCGTTCCCGATAGAGCACAGTTCGCGACTTTCTGCTCATAACAAATGGCATTTTTCTGCGAAAGTCGCGCTTGCCGCTCTGCGATGCGGCCGTTTTTATTACGCGTTTGTTGTCAGCAATGGGCAAATAAACCTTGCTGCTGCATTATTGAGACGAGGCTTAAAGCGCAATTAGAAATCGAATGGCTTGCAATTAATCCAGTGAAAGGTGCACGCCCCGTGGTTCTTCCTTCCAGTGCTACTGAAGTGAATTTAAAATGTTAACAATAGATAACAGTGTAAAGCATACATGATATTCTTGTTCTGTAATGTCTTACTTTAAATTTTCCAAAAAGAGAATGCATTTTTAAAATCTATTTTTTTAAATCGTTTTCCTCTTACCAAGAACTCAATGAAAATGAGGTCAATCGATTAATCTCTGCAACAATAGCAGTCACTAAGAGTCTTCTGGTTGCCAAAATTGGCACTACTGGTGAAATTCAAAAAAATTTGCTTTAAATACACATTACTTTTTTAATGCTTTATAAATGATTACTTAATGGTGTAATTTACAATAATATACCAGGTGGGCTCTTAAACTTTTTTTTATGAACTCCATTTATTATACAATCTGCCCTATAGAGTGGGGCAATAAGTATCTTGTCATGTCTAGAGTATAGAATGCAGTAACACTGCTGATTACAAATTAGGTGTGTGAAGTAGGATTCCAGCAAATCCTCTCCTTACATTAACTTAACCTTATTAGTATTTATGTTATAATAATTCTAATTCTACGTTAATTGTAATAAAATTTAAATTAACTAAACCAATTAAAGTTGAAAACGTGTGGACAACTCTAATGGTTTAAACCTTTTTAGTCTTTTTGGTTCATCGCTGTCATCCATTAGGTGATGAACAGTGTCATTTGGACGAGCACTAAATCTGTCTTTATACTGTATACTGTATGTCTGTATTTCGAATTTCACTGGCGATACATTGAGTATCATTAAGTATCACTTTATTGGGAACGTACCATGGTGCATTAACAATTGTTCACAGCACTTCGTTTCGGAATATTTCAATGATTTCTACATTTGATGTGGACGCAGTTCCCCATAAAGGAATTCCGTAAGTCCATATTGGTTTAACAACTAGTTATATATATAAGTAGCTTGTTTTCCAAATCTAATTTCGATCATTTTTCGATCAGTCAGTATAATTTTCGAAATTGTAGACCAAGTTGTTTACGCTTGTTAAATATGTGGGTTCTCCTGGTTAGTTGAATTTTGTTGATTCGGTGTGGTTAAGTTGATTTCTGCTTAGGGTTACTGGTGGACAGTTGGCCCTCTTCGTTGTGAATGTAAGGTGCTAGGGCTTGGTTTCATTTACTCCAATTCGCCATGTCCTAGTCCAGCGTTGAATTTTGTTGAGATGTACTTGGAGATACCCCAATGCCAATTGTGGATTTACATATGAGGCCAAAATGGCCATATCATCAGCATAAGTAGCTGATGATGTTAATAACATAGGTCGTCTGTATATAATATAGTATGGGGCTTAAGGCGCTACCCTGTGATATGCCTGAGGAGATGGGCTTTATTTTGGTATTTTATCAAGAAATGTCGATTTGACTTCATTAACTAATAATTTTCTGATAAATAAAAACACTGGAGGCGAAATCCTCAAAAACTGTAATAATTTACAGAGCACACCACACTGGAAAATCCATCACCGCAACATTTATCACAACAAACCAAAAATGTGCAAAAGTTTTCAAGAAATTGTGTACACAAACAGATAAATAATCTAATGAAATGAATAGCTTTACTAAACTAGTGGAAGGAATGTATTTAAATTAATGGAATTAGAAAAACAAAAAGTACTATAAAAAATGAAAACAAACAGAAATATTGTGTATAATAAGAAAAAGAACAACCAAAGACAATAAAAATACGAAAAAAAATTTGTTAACTATGAAAAGGAAAGAAAACGTTTAAAAACTAATAATTAGAATTAAAATTTAGATTACAAAAAATGCACATACAAAGTTTCTCTATTTGTCAAATACAAGAAATAAAAAACTGCTTATTTGGTTTTTATACTTTTAACTTAGTTCTAGTCATAGTACGTTTATGTTTATTTAACTGCTTCTATACCAATGTTATTGGTTATATCAATAAGTTTAAAAATAACATATTTTAAACCGAACAAACTTAAAAAAAGTAAATCGCCAAACAAAGACTAGAAACTTTTATAACACAAATCGAGGAAAAATAATAACCCATGAGTCAATTGTATCCAAGTACATTTTTTAATCAGTTCCTATATTAAGGATACTCAATGGTCTTTTGAAAAATGTGCTCACCTAAGCTATACGTTAGCTGCTTATGTGTTTATTTATTAGTTTCGATCAACAACCTCGCGTACAACTTATTTGTGGAGCTTTAGTGCGCGCTTACTTCGAGCTACGAACTAGGCATCAACCGAACAGGCAAATAACACCAAGAACTAGCAATACTAGCTAGCTAATTAACTAAAGCTTTAATTTTATAGATTATGATAACCATGAAGGGTACAAGTGCGCACGAAGGTTTCATCTATACTCTGAATGAGCGCCGTACAAATCTACTTATCTATGTTAATATGTCTATTATGAGTTACCAGTAGATACGTACAATCTCCGATAACTATGCATTTTAAAGATTTGTTTGGTATTTGTGCAGTCAGAATAAAAATCAAGCATTCAATTTTGGAAAGAGAAGTTTTACAAACAGCTGATGAAAGTGTCTGAAAAACAACTATTACGGCCACTATTTTTACTGATATAGATAATTTGGCATCCCCTTTTTAAAAATCCTTTACGACAAAGCCTTTAAACGGCAGGTAGATTTCATAATATAGCGTTTTGATATAATCAGAATTTGATATTAAATTAAGTGTAGGAATGATTTTGGACTGTGCCTACATATACCCATATATATACAGGGTTGTATCCAGAAGTAGTAGGACTGTTTCTTTTCCGCGCGCGCGGAGCGATGGAGGGGGTTCTGCAAGGCTAGATGTTACAGAGGGGAGCCTTGGGAACAGGTTTAGACCTGCGGCAGTTGCCTGCGTGCGTTGGTTGAGTGTGGACCACTGTTTTAGTGACCTCCTGTTGTGACGCCTCGTCGTCAGTTGCGATGGAGCGAAATTTGAAGCTGCGATACGCCATCAAGTTTTGCTACAAATACGACCCGGAAACAAAACGTCAGAGCGAAGAGTTGCACACCGCACAATCACCCCGTAAAAAGAAGGCCAGAATGTCGAAATTGAAAATGAAATTGATGTTGATTGCCTTTTTTGACCGTCGTGGCATTGTCCATAAGGAGTTTGTACGTCCTGGACAGATTTTACGTGGAAGTGCTCACACGTCTGCGAAATCGGATCACACGCGTGCGACCAGACCTGGTGGAGAAGTAGAAGCTCCACCATGACAACGCGCCATATCATGGCACGTGGATTGTGAGGGATCTCCTGGCCAAATTCGGCGTTTCCACGTTGCCTCACCCACCCTACCTCCCTGATGTGGCACCGCCGGACTTCTTCCTGTTCCCCCGGATCAAGAGGCAGCTCAAGGGGCATCGTTTCGACTAGGTGGAAGCAGTCCAAGCGGCAACGACGAGGGCGCGGAAAAGCATCCCGGAGGACGACTTCTAGAAGGCCTTCGCAACCTGGAAGGCTTGCTACCAAAAGTGTGTGGATGCCCAAGGGGCCTATGTTGAAGAGTATTAAGTCGATGTACCAAAATGTTCAATACATTTTTTTTAAATCAGTCCTACTACTTTAGGATACCACCCTGTATATAATATATTCTTATATATATATATATATATATATATATATATATATATATATATATATATATTTATATGAAAAGTAGGTGCTAAATTTGATTTAAATGGCGAAAACCATGAAAGTTATGAAAAATTGAAGAACATTTAAAGGTTTTTCCCTTTCCATTCTTTGACCGACCTTACTATTTACAAAGTTAACTGAGGCAAAATAACAATGGGTGTGCAAAATTTCAGGTTACACACAAGGCACACAAACATGCGCTCATACTCATATCGGATATAAAAAGTTTGAAAAGTGGAATAGTTTTGAGATTTGCAGGATGAAACAAATCATAGAGTTTGTCTTAAATATGGGCATTAAAGTGTGTGGCATCCAAAAAATGTCTCTCAACGTAAGCTACAACAGTACTATAATACAAGGAATACAATGCTCTGGATAGGTCTTATAGTAAACAACGAGATAACATAACTGTCTTAACAAGTTTGGCTGTTAAACCCAAAACAATATCCGCATGACTATGGAGTTCGGAAACATAAAACATGTTCTTCTGGTTGCTTGGTTGAATTAGGAGTTTTCTTCTTTTTTACTTTGCGTCATTTTGAAGAAATTGTTTGGAAAGTGAGTTTATGTTTACTTCTACAATGTCATAATACTTTGTTCATACAAGCCCAAAACACCAATATCAATTTGAGGTTTAACTTATCTCCCAATAAAACTAATCTAATTAAAGCTACAACGAATCGTTGGGAATAAAACAAGAATTATCCGTAGTTGGATGGAATTTTCCTATAAAAATGAAAGTTTCAGATAGTTGCTACACTATTTCATAATGCTGACGATCATAGAAAAGTTGTACCAATCGGTTTACTATGGCAAAATTTACAGATATGTATGTACCAACATCCTTTCTAACCGCAGCTAAAAAATGTGAAAACAACACATGATTCCTATGTTGAAAAAATTTAAAAATGGAGCGAAGTTCCGCAAGCACAAAAATCTTGTTCAAGCAACAATCGCTTTTTAATACTTATTTTCATAAAAGTTTGCCTTCAATCTTATAATTTATTGGTTTTTCTTCAAAATACTTCATTAATGCAGAAACCAAAGTAATTTTGTTACAAAGCACAGTCTTCATTTACTCCACAACAACTTTAAAAGAATGTGAGGTAATTCAAAACTGTTATATCAATATGTAAATTGAAGCTGAAATAACTAGTGGAGATGAGTGTTTAAAGTTGTTACATGAGCTGGTGTTTTTATAACATTAACAATATTTCTAAGTTTGAATAAGGACAAGGTAGGTAAGGAATACAAGCTATCCATAAGCTTTACACACATTGACATGGCCAAAAAGGTACAAACTAAAATCTAGCCATTTCTAATAATTTACTGTAGCAATAAATCAATGAAGGCTCATAGTCTTGTACCCTCCAACAAGAGATTTTCTTCTAGAGATTAACAGATTTGCTTCAAAGTGTAACCTAAGAAGCAACAGCTTTGGTTGGCATCATTTGACTATGCTGTATGGTCTGGATAAGTGTGCTTGGTTAGTTTTTCTGCTACAATCTCACCCTAGTAAAGTAGCAAGTTTCATTCGCCATGAATTCTATTGCACTGTATTAGACTGTAAAATTCACTTATTATTGGAGTTCTTTTAGTTCAATATTACCAACAATTTTGATAACTTGTGCTTTGTACTTGCTGGTATTTCTTTCTGCACAATCATTCACATCCATGTCACCGATGAGATGACTTAAAAATGATTTAATAAAACCAAACGTACTTATACTTGCAATTATCAAATTATCGTTGACAATCTGACTCTACCTGGTGCTCTACTACTCTTTTCAGCCATTCCATTTTGTTTTTCAAAAAAAGAAGAAGAAATCAACATCCTACTCTCACGTCTTCTCAGCCTAAGCTCCCACACAGCATATTTTCTTCTGAAGCATTCAATCGGAATAGCCCAGACTAACGTTCTTGCTCAGGACAACCCCTCCACAACTCTACTACACAACTGGATCGACTAAATAAGAACATCTCGAAATTTCTTGAAAAAATAATCAATATCAAGCTTGACGTTCAGACATCAAGAACTGCTTCAGTTTACGTATCCCAAGAAGAAATTATCTGATATTTACATCCCACCCTTTTTATCGTCTGTGAATTCTGTATCAGAGCAGATTCATTCCATGATGTTATTACCCGAGAATAAATTACTTAGCCCATGTTTCAGGATACTTAAACTGCATCAAAATCTGGAACAGTTTATTAGATGAAACACCTCCCATTCCTTCATGTCAAAACAGTTGGGACATCCTGAATATGAACAGAATAATTCAAACCTTCAATTTCAGTTCTGAAAGGGATTAGGCGAAATATCTTGCCCCATTAAACCCGAATCCGGCGCTTGGCTGAATGCAATTCCATGCACGAAACTTGGAACTTTTCTGAATGACAACACTTCAGAATATCAGTTGCTCTTAGATTAGGATGTAACATTTGCGAGCCTCACAACTGCATCTGTGGATCAGGAACTGTGCCACCAGGAACTAAATAAGATCATTCAGCAGGCCTTATCATCCATTAACATCCCATCTAAACTGGAACCATGTGGACTCCTCCGTAATTATGGCAAAAGGTTTAACTTTAACCCCATGGTCCTATGGTATGAACCTTATTTGGGATGCTACCTGTACTGATACCCTAACCCTAACGTACAACAATAAATCTAGTGTAACTGTTGGCCTTATCGAAAACAATGCGACAAGAAGAGGATATACAAGGAGCTCATCGACCAAAGATAAATCTTCATTCCTTTTGCAGTAGATACTTTAGGACCTTGGTGTGATAAATCAACGGATTTTATCTCAAAGCTTGGACTACCTTCACCTACTAACTGGAGAGCCCAGATCGAAAGATTATTATTATTATTTTTTGTTTTACTATATAAAAGATTAAAAACTATTAAAAGACAGTTTATTGTGAAAAAAATTTGGTTATTTAGAAATTTTCCAACTAAAAGAATATGAGATTCAACTTCTTAGATACTTTGGCTTTACCTTCTGTCTTCTACTAAGGTATATGATGAATATGTGCCGTGTCGTAAAGCTTCATACTGCACATTTATAGTTGTTAATATACTAAATTATACATATTTAGAGAGATTACAAATCTTTCAACTGAACATTTCAGAATAAACTTTTTACTTTCCTTATCCCATAATAAGGAAAGTAATGTAATCGGTGGAAATTTGACCTACCCAGTTTTTCATATTTCTGGACGAATTATAGCCTAAAAAAGTTGGTTTGGGCCATTGATTCGTGTGTGTGTGTGTGTCTGTCTGTATGCTGTCGGTCTGTCAGTAAACATGATATCTCGAGAACCGTAAGAGCTAGAGACTTGAAATTTGGTATGCAAGTTATTTGTAGGTAGAAACTTTTGGTAAAAATCGGCCGAGCCGTTTGGTCGCAAGGTCGCAAAATCGGTCGCAAAACGGTCGCGAATCTAAATGATTGAAGATACAAAAAATTCATGAGAATAAAAATGATTTGTTATCACGAGATAAATATGAATTTAAAGTAAAACTTGGTAAAATAGGAACTCGAAAAAATTGAACCCCAGGATTTTTGGCAGAATTACCCAAATAATAAGATAAGGAAAGTCGTGTGATGTTCACACCAGATTTTTTTATATTTCCACGTATCATCTGAAAAATATTGTAGTCTTAACTTTTGATTATAAGAAGGCTCGACTCGTTTTTTGAGAAGAATTTACCTACAGTTGAGAGTTTCTTTACCAGGTACTCGATATAGATATGAGGTATTATAAAATAAACCAATTTTTTGGATGACTTCAGATAAAAATAAATTTAAATAATTAAAAATAAGATAGTTTACATCTAGACACTTTATTTTTTAATTATCGTGGCTTTTATTTTTACGTGTTAATTTCTGACCTTTGTCATCATCTTAATATATCTGCACCATAGCAAATTAATCTTTTTATTATTATTTGTAGCTCTACCCATTATTTTGGTTTACTGAACATTACTTAGTGTATAAAGTAATAACGAAACAAGTTAATTTGAAATTAGATACGGAATTTTAACGAGCTTGTAGGTCGGTCTTAATTATTCCAAATCGTTTTTGCGATTTTTCCATTGTTTTATAAATAACTGGAAGGAAGCTTAACAAAACGTGCAAGGTCGCAGTTTAATTTGCTAATTGTTGGAAAGCACTAACTTTATTTTGAATGCCCAACAGTTCTCAAACAGTTTTATGCAGTTCTTTTAATTATCAAATTATTTTGGGCAAACCAATAATTTATTAACTTCAATTTTTGTGGCACTTTTTTTAATATAAAATTGATAAGCACAGGCTATTAAAAGATTGAGAAATTGAAGTTAAACTTTTGCGAACTGTCCTCAAACTGCCTTCGGCTAGTTAACGGCGGTACTTGCTATGTCAATTAGAAACTAATGCACAGGCACTGTTCGGAGGCACGCCTCCCTGTAGCGCTCAGTGTCAAGAGTGCAGTGCGTGAAGAACCCGCCGGACAATCCGATCTGACGATCCGCTTCTCTTGCAGTGACCTATTCGACTCTCGGAGCACCATGGCTCCGAATTCAGAGGAGGGAGGGAGAATTGGGGCGCTCCGCTGGGAAGAGGACACGCTCGCAAAGGTAAACATTCGTCATAATAACTGTCTTAAAGCTTTAATTAGTTGCCGATTGTTTTTTGTAATTGCATGTAACTTATGTTCTAATAAGCTGTTTGAGTAATGAAAGATGGCCTTTATCTGCGCTAATTAGTTAGTTTTGATGTTCAGAATAGTGGCAGCGCCTCCTCAAACATCATATTGTGTTCAATATTTCACCTTGGAAAAAATAGTTAAATTTTCATTTACAGTTATTTTGAAAACCGTTAACTTACTTAAAATTGAAATTGTTTTTCACAAAAGAAGATTAAAAATCATCTATCGAGTTGTATTCTAAGTACTTATGTAAGATAAATCATATGAAGGTACATATTGCGCAATTTAATTTGGTATATTTTTAAGGAAAAAAGAGTGCTTAAAATCTATGGGCAATTTATTTGCGATTCCCTGTTAGAAAAATAACCGGAAACCACCAAAATGTTTTGGTATGTTCTATAAGTTGACGTTCCAAACATATTCAAACTCATTTTTGGAAAACATCTGGAATTTGCTTAGAGCTTGTTAAAAAAAGGGACAACTTTCAATTTAATTAACAAAAAATCGACCAGCATGCTAGCTGAATTTCTTATAAAATTATTTGGTAAAGAAATTTTTTAGTATGGCATAGAGAGTGGATTAAGTTAAAATGTATGGACTCCAATATGATATTCTGTTGTCGAAAAAATAAAAAACAAAAAGCCCTTTAGTGCGTTAGGTTCTCCAACCTACATCTTTAAAAGCTACCACGATAACGACTAAAGGATGTTTTAAATTTGTGTCGAGTTGATCCCAATTTTTTTATCAGTATCGAATTTTAAAAGAAGACTTAAGTGCTCTAAAAATCACCAGGACTTTATTATGTCTAAAACCAGCGTTTAGAAGTTAAAACCGGTTTTTTCTTTCATCTCGATGTTTGCTAATTAATTTTCACTAATTTTATATTAAGACTAACACCATCTCACAGTGTTGCCTTTTGAAATCTCAGTTTTTTCTATGGCAGTATGGATTACGTCGTTATCTTCGTCAATAAGTGAAGTTGAGGTGAAGCTGTTTGTTAAAACCTGAACTATTTTCTAGGAGAATCGACAAGCGCGTCGAGAATTTTTAGTTTGCTTTCTCAAACTCTTCGGAGAGCGGTTTTGACTTTGATAGTCAGTGCAAACGTCTGTGCGTTTTCCATCATGACCAATACGTCCTTTAAATCCTATTCTTTAGTTGCAGGGACAGAAAGTCTTCTTCAAAGCGAACGAAATTAGTGTCGATGTGTCTAACGCACTTGCTAGAACCCTATTCCATCAACGAATATCATAGCTCTGCAGAGTTTTATGGTTTTTAAAAAGTTCGAGTTACTTCACAGATTAAGTCTCTAACCTTCAAATTTAGCAAAGTTTTTGAATTGCCCATAACTCATTTGTGACTTGAACTTTTAATGATAAATAAATGTACTGAATTAGTAGTTTGCTATGGCAAATATGGAAAAGAAGAAAACAAAAAATGAAACGTTCTTAAGACAATAAAAACAAAAAATTGTTACTTACTTTAGAATAAAGAGTTTTGTTGTACTAGATGAGTTAAGTTTCCTGAAAGTTATAAGGATAGAACAATAGCAAAGATTGTGTTGGTAATTAGTAATGTATCATGTAGAAGAAAAGACTTTCAGGTGCAAATAAAAAATAAAAAATAAGCCTTCTATTTTTCAATGCAAGAATGAATGCAGAAGTTAGTCAAATAACTCTTAAAAAGCTGTACTATAGAAGGCTACAAGCTTTTCAATTAGAAAGAGAGTAAAAGAATTGTGTACTAGTTACGCATAAACTGTTAATTGCACAATTTAATTTTTAGCATCTAAATTCAATGGATGATAGCATCTGTTCACATTCATATATAATTTCCGCCGCAGCACTAAGTAAAGGGCTATCCATCAGCTTTACAACGCACTGCAAAAAGTGCCTGTTCTACCATCATCACTTAAAAACAATATTGTTCGTCAAATAGTATTTGCAACACTGTCTTCTTTTCATGTTTTAACTGAAAAATGAGTCGGTGAATCAGGAAAATGATTTCTACTGCTTTAGGAGGGGATGCTGCTTTCTAGGGTACCTGCAAGGAATAGTCCTAACGGTTTAAGAGTGTACATTTTGACCTGTATGGTACCAAATCTCGGGGGGGGGGGGGGCAAAACTAACATGACAGCTGTTTTATTGTTAATTTGGGGCTACTAAAGATTGACTTCCTTAAAGGCTCAATTGGACAAATCTCAAACGAAAGTCACATTTTGAATCCAACCGGCTGGGATGCCGTAGTGCAGAAAGCAACAGAAAACTACCTCACTAATTGCACTTTGATGCTTCTCAAGATAATCACATGGCCGAAACATCCATGCCGACAGCAACAGAAGCTGAAGTTAAGAAGAAGAGGGTAGTGGATTTCATGGATGCCCAAAGAAAGTCGAAGATGATAAAGTGGAACAACTTTTGGTTTAAATTCAAAAATAAATGTTCTTGCCCCAGATTTTACATACAAATTCAGAGGTGTAAATCGTGGATTTATCCAGATAAATTGTTGACGAGTACCACACGACCAAATGTCCACGCCAGCAAAATATTGCTGTGCATATGAAGAGACGCAGAGCATCGTACACTGTGAGTTGCTTTCACTTGGTGGAATGGCAACCGCAGCTCATTACTACGATGATGCGTGTTTATGATGCACTGCCTTATACCAATCACCTTTGGTTGGGAGATTTTGTCACACCCGGCATATTTGTTAAAATCTCTCCTTCGAATGATTGCCTCTTCAGATATCTGTAACATTACCGTACTGATAGGCACTTCAATTTTGTTGGAGATGTCAAAAAATCTGGTTACGTTTGTAACTTCCAAACCAGCCTATTTTTTCCGAAGAGGAAATCTAAAAGATGGTGCAAATACATAAAAAGCAAGGAGTATTATTTTGAAAATTAGACAAGTAATTGACTTTTTACAAATTAATATTATAATTTATTGAAAAGGGTCAAAAATTAAGTTTTGTACCTTTGAACTGCTCTTAAGGAATAATACATTGTTTAACAAACATAAAACCTCTTGGTAGATAAAATATTTAACCTTGCTATTATCCCAGCTTAAAGAACTTTATTGTCATCGTTTCCATCTGGTAATCATATGGAAATTGCGGTATTGTTTGAGTACTCACACGTACACAAGCATTGCGGCTGCCCGCTTTGAAAGCATTATGTTCGTCGCTTGACCGTGAGGGCTAGGCGATAGCAAAAATGGCGACCCTGGTATTAGCCACGGACTGCACACGTCGGTGCCTTCATGGTGGCATTCAAAAATTTGTTGAAACCTTACCTTACAGCGAGCATTCTTCTAAATTTTCTTTGCTGCATTTTACTATGAAACTGAGTATATAGAAACGTAATTGAATTGGTGCATCATCAGAATTTCTGATCAGATCTATAAAAACTGTCACCTAGAATAAGTGCTTCAGGAAATTATTTACAACTCTCAAACGGACTAACAAAACTCTTAAACAATGAATTCCACCTAGCTAATTTATGTGAACATTGTAAAATGTACAGATTGGATCTAATGTCATTCTATTGAGTGAACTATTTCTTTTTACCTATTAGCCTACAATTTTTGATCACTAATTAGAGCACTTCTATTTATATGTTTTGTTAATACAGCTACAAGCTAGGGAAAATCTATTTTTTGTTAAGAAGTACGTTTCACGTCATCGTATCACGTCAGCATTTTATATTTCAAAAGATAATATAACTAAGGCACTTTCATCACTACTCAGTGTTACTGACTTTGAATAGAAGCCACCCGAACACCATTTTATAATCTATGCAGAGATAACAGCAGTTGTTTTGCTGAAGATTTGGTTTTTTATATATTATATAACAAAAATTGGAGATATTTCGAAATGATTTAGTTGAACGCAAAATAATTATAAATTCCAAAGTAAATTATTGCTTTATAAAAAAAACATCTTGCTTTGCAACGAAAGAATATACAATGATGAAATAGAAACGACATTTTACTTGGAAAGTGTGGAATATTTCCACTTTTTATTCGTATAAAATCGCCAATGTGAAACAGAAACTCCATGCAGAGGTGAATATTTAAGAAGTTTAAGAAAACATCTAGCCAATAATACAAGTTTCAGAAAAAAATGATGATCCTTCTTCAGACAAGACTGAAAAGCGATTATGCTAAAACAACATAGTAGGGGAGGGAAAAGGGAAGCGGTTCCCCGTATTCGTTCTATAAGTTAAAGATCTTCAAAATAGAGAAAGTTTCTTTGTTTTCGCTAAGATTTTTTACTCCTGTATACATTCGTACTTAATCACGCACGCAATCATACACACACTCCCATTTTGACGTTGCCTTTTCTTGAAATTCGAGTTTTCCAAAGACGTGGGATTTTTGCTAATAGCAGTAACTTTCTTGCTTTGAGTACTAGTGGCAGTTAACTATTTGTGCAGTGATGACGTATTAGTGAGTCTCTTCCATCAAAAATTCACAATAGACGCTGTCAATCTTTATAATCGCATGTAGCCCATTTATATACCTTTGTGACAACTTAATTTTCGTAAGTTAATCACACAAATTATACACACAGGATCGTGAGCGACGGCCAGCCAGATTATATCCAAACTCAGCGTCTCTTTTTAACTGACAGAATTAATAGTGGCCTTCCTTGAGGAAATAACTTTTGTACCAAGCAGAGCTAGATTAAGCCCAACCAAAAATGAGAGTCTTCTAGCCCTTTTCAGTACTACCATGAATAACTTGCTGAAACTGAAAACCAAAAGAATCAAAATGGCGCCAATGATTTCGCAAATTGTAATCTGCTGTAGGAGCTTGAGAATTAGTTTTGCACTTAAAGATATCAATCCAAATATTTTGTGCTGAACAAGAACGTAGAAACTGTTGACTGACTGATATCGTACTGGAGTGGCACAATCTTCTATCAATTTTAAATTAAAATTTTTTAAAAACATTGATTCTTAAGGCCCTAAAACCTTGTCACTTAGACGATAGCACCGACTCTGTTTCTCATTGTTATTATTATTAATAAACTTTTACTAAATACGAGCTTACTTGAACTACCTATAAAAAATTCTCCACTAAAAATCAAAACATATTTTTCTAGCATAAACCGTTTTTTGTACTCGGTTAGAATATATAAAAATGTTTACGACCATACACTTAGCAAATGCATAAGACGTAAAGCTTTTAAACTCTGAAGCGTCGTACCTTACAAACCCAATTGATACTTCATAATACTTGTTATCGAAAAAGTAGTAATCGGAAGAATAAGACTTTCTTCAAAAGCGAACTGAAACTTAGTGTAGGTGAACAGAGATTTTTAGCAAACTATTTTTTGTTAAGGAATAAAAAAATTCTTCTTTAATTGTTACTGTTATATTTTGAAATGGGACGTTTGTTTATTCTTTAAACCTTTTTATTGATTAATAATTATTGAATATGCCTTTAAATGTATTAACAATATACAATAAAATGTGGTGTTTAATTTTTGTCGTAACACTGAACTTTGTGATTTTTCCCATATGAACATTTTTTTTTATAGTTTTATACCATCACTAGATCGCATGCATGAAACCTTTACAAATGAGTTGCTTCAGACTAGAAATATTAATTTTTGTTTTTGATAGTCTATGTTTCACAACTTATAGTCCAGAGTGTGGAAGTTAAAGCGCCAAATGGGTAATGGTTTACCGTAAACCATCCCAGTATTGTTTTAACTAAAAAGTTGCTGTTTTGCTATTATTCACCTCTGAAACTAAATTTCAGAACTGTCTTCTAGCATACACTGATCGTTGTTAGTGTGTAAAAATACATCTACTTGTAACTCTTCCCTCCTCCTCTCACCACAAAATGGTTACAGCAGACCAATAACTACTTTGGATTTAGGAGCTTCTTCCTCAATTTCTCACGATCAATAAGCACAATTTATTTGATAATTTTACGCTTCTTGTGTATTTAATGATAACAATTTGCGAAATTTATAGATATTAAAGATACAAGCGATTATATCTTATGTAGTCGACTAAATTTTCTTCAACGTTTTTCAAAGTTTGAGAATTTCTTCTTCATAGAAACTATTCAATTTTTCTCCAAAAAACAATAAGTAAGGTAGTCTTTGAAGCACAACCAAACTTTCTGGCGTTTAAATTATTCTACAAAGGCCAGAACAAATACAATCTAGAAGATTATGAAAATGCGGAAACGCTAGACTTTTCAATTCTAACTTATTTAGTCTTTGCAGCGTCGGCTGAATAATATGCAGTCTGGTGTAGTCGTGATGAAGAATGGCGCTTTTCAAATGACCAAAACCAAACTTCTATTGTAAATTTTTACATCGAGTTTGGTGAGTTGCTTCACAGTAGATCAAGAAGATCGACGAAAGTGTTTTTTCTACAATCTTATCAAAGAGCGACCAACACCTTCATTAGATGTAGGCCAGCTCTTGCCAAAAGTTCTGCTTATTTTCAGCTCCCTTTTTATTGTATATCAATGTACAACATTCACTTTTTATCGTCCATTATGATTTGACCCAAAGGAATGCTCTTTTTCATGACGTCCAAGAAAGGAAATGATTACAGAATCATGGCCCAATTTATTCGTCATGGCGTTTTGAAAAATTTCTCTCATTTACAAATCGGCTTACCACAACGACATCTGACTCTAAACTGACTCATAATTCTGTCTATGCTTCGGTATATAGGCATAAAATAATCTTCAGTGCCGCTGTGTCGCAATCTTTTCGCTAGTTATGGGAATCAGGCAAGAATTTCCGCAATCATCTGATACGTTCGCTGTTATCATAATTATATTGAACTCTAATGCATTGCGTTTATATTTTACCATAAATTCTTCTTACTTTATTTTGTTAAAAGTTTTTCTAAATGTAACTTTTCCCTCGTGGTTTAACAAAATAACAGATAGTCCCCTGTTTTTTTTTTCATTTTGTGATGTAAAATATTTGAAAGAACAAACCTTGATATGTATGGTTATCTATTTAAACGTTCCTTTCCTCAAGACAGTATCAGCATTGTTATAGAGTTAACGATGGTTTTTATCATGCTCCTCTATGTTACTTTTATTCTGCCCCGTTCCTTATACGTACATCAGGTTGTTATTCGAGGTTTTGTTGTTCCAACTCAGAAATCAGTCTAACCTAACTGCAAATTGTTGAATGATAAGCAAATCGAACACCAGAACTACAGGAAAGGGTACACTTTTTCTGACGATTTGGACCGAGGACTTGCTAAACACAAACATTCCATAATCTCAAGATGCTCAGTCTTAATTTGATCTTCTCTGAGAAATTTCATAACACTACTTATTTTGTCAGATTTCTAAATTTTGTCCACACCGTGAAATAATTTCAGGGCGCATTATTGCATTACAACAGATCCAACTATGTCCCCAAGACAAAATTTTATGTGTAATGCGTATTTGGGATCTCAACATATAATTACGGAAAACAGCTTTTCAGTATCTTGAAAAGCTTAATTTACCTCCTGAAATGGTTTTGGGACTTTACCACCAGCTTTTCCGTGATCAGCTGATGTTAATATTTCTAAACCTCCATTTGCAAATATCTCATTACAACATAGTTGCACTCTTAAACTCGCCGTAACTGTTTTGTCCTGTAAGGGGTCCTTAGTAATTCATTTTTGGCAATTTTAGGGGTATTCGTTACATGTACCCTTCATCTAAATGGATGATGCAACGTCGAAAATTGCAGCTTGTTGCTAATGTTTAGGAAATGATCAGCTAGCAAAACAAGGAAAGTTGTCAATCCAACTATAAGTAATGATTAACATTAACAAATAAAGTATAAGAAGTTCCAAGCCTGAAATTTCGTCCTTTCAGAACACTTGAGCTTGAACTTTATATAATATTAAAAATTCAACAGTAAACAAGCAGCGTATTACTTTTAAATTTTGTTCCATTCATATTTTTAAATTTAAGGTATTAACGCCCAAATAAACGTAAATTTTGAAAAGAATAAAACCCCTATGGGAACTGAGGCAAAACCAAGTCGCCAAAAGCCTACCAGCGCCCGTCCGTCATCACCGTTTTCGGGCAATTTTGCGACATCCAATTACGGCAATTTATTCGACGAGGGGAAGCGGCACCTATCATTTTCATACGATTACGGCGCGATTCCGAGAAAGTTTCCTGTTGGCCGCGATAACCCGCGTTTGGGCCCGCTGCTACCCATTCGCTATCAATTTCGGCGATTGGCAGGGCATAGCGGGTCCTTCACCGATTAAGCGAAATGGGAGTCATTGATGCAGTTCCGAGAACGCTCATTGCCGTGCTGTAACTGGTTTGCAGCCCAGTTCGCGTTCCGCTTATTGGAATTCATATGCTCCACTTTGAGGTGTAATTGGAAAAGGCACTGCAGTTACGTGCGCGTTGCAGTTTTTCTTTGGTTGCGGGTCGTCGTGAATGACACAACGGGAAACTGTCACATATATCATGAAGGTCGCCCCAGCGCAACTTCTCACGCATTTTCAGATGTAGAGATGTAGAACATTCAGAAGGAAACTTGTAGCTTCTCTAATAGGTAATTGTTTGTTTATTTTACAGGATAATGCACCCGAATAACTTTTTGTGGATATTTTTTATATATTTAACTATTGAACGTGGAGCAACATTAAACTACTGCAACAGAATTTTGGTTCAAATTGAAGTAAACCATATATCCAGACTACCAAGACTATATTGAATGTTAAAAATACTCGAAGGAAAAAAAGGAGAACATGCTGAAGATACTCAAAATATTTTTGATGACATCAAAATATAAATCTTTGCCCTTATATATTGTCTAGATAAAGGAACAGGTGGGAGCAAAAAGTATAGCATCCTGTAATAGTAATGATAGTAATGACGTTTTTCCCAGGAGACGTCCATCTAATAGAGTTTAAACTTTTTCTTGGGATTTATTTCACCTTTGGTGCTTCTAGCAGAGTCATGAGGAGATAACCTTCTGATGATTTGATTATCACATGTAAAAATTCGTTTGATTTCTGACCGAGTTAGAAATAAAAGCATATGGTATATTGGCGTCAAGTTACTTCTTTTTCCCAGTTAATGCAAACAATAAATTCATCTTTTTTGAAATTCTCAGTATTAAAGTGGTCTTTCAGATCGTCTGTATACTCTAAGGTCTCACCGTCCAAAATAAATGTTTCATACCAATCTAAGCAGTTTATTTCTTTTCTTCTATATTTGCGGAATAAGTCATTTGATTTGCTATAACCAAGCCTGCCAAAAATGTGCAATAAATATTTTCTGATAACGTATCTTATAATTTGAGTTGTTCCAATTTTGACTACTAAAAATCAGCACGAGTTTCTTCTCTGCTCAATTTAAGTATTTTGGCTAGTAATTTATTATTTTTGTGGTTTTAGTTACTAAATTAACTTGCAATTAAAGTTTGTTTTAAGAGGCAATAGAATCATTTTATCGTCTGTTAATTGCCAAATAAAGAAATCGCGACGTAACATATTAAATTTGACTGCGCCCGCGAAATTTGCGCATTAATTTCGAAGCAGCCAGAAAATTAACATCAAAAGAGCTTCTGCAGCTCGTTAAAAGTGCACACCAGGCTGGCACTAAAAATAGCAAAACGGCGCTTCATACCGAGAAAACCAGATAAAAGGAGCACGACCTGAGCTCGCCGCAATCAAAGCTCATTAATTATATAGGCTCATTAATTACATGGTTCGCCTTGTCTCGCATATTTACCGCGAGTAATTGACCATTAACTTTTAGAATTAATTGTAATGTGCGCCAGCAAGCGCCGAACAAATGCAGTATTCTAATTTTTAGAGGCGATCCGCATATTTCATCCCGTCCGGACAAATTACTGATTCAAATTGCGCCAACCTGTTTGGATCGGTTTATTACTTTTGCTGCGGCGTAAGCGCAGGGTCAAGGCCCAAGCGTTAGACTTGACGAAGTAAATTGCTACAGAGGGTGTTGCTAAAGTTTTTGTACGACAATGCAATATTTTTATGTATTAAAATGAAGTTTAGAGAAAAAACCGCCGGTCTCGCCGAATAGTTGATTGGATCGCTGTTTTCCAATTTGGTTTATCTTGTCCTAATCTTTATAGCCTTGTGTATGTTTGGTGTCTCGCATTATCTGATGTCTGATGTTTTTGCCTTTTGAGTTTTTGATCACATTTTCCATATTTTAGTATATGGAATGTTGGTTCCTTTTTTACTATTTTATTTCAAAGGCTTCTGTTTTATGAAATGCTCACTGGCACTTCTTTGAGAGCACCATATTTAAAAACAAGTATAATAATTGACCCCCGGACATAACATGTGCAGGAACTAGAAATGGCGAAACTAAAAAATTAACTAAAAGAACAACAGGATAACCATCCAATGGGTCTTAATCGACAAATAAGAGACACAAATCTGTTCAAGACCACACAAATTTGAGAAAAACTTTAAGACAGTATTCTAGAACAATCCAGGACTCGCAGAAAATAATTAGAACAGTTCAGAAACTTGAAAAAAGAATTAAAAGAGGACTTACAAGTAGTTAAAACCAGTACGGAGGAACAGCAGAAAAAATAAGAAAGAAATTACATAAAAAAGAGTCCAAAAACCTAATAAGTTGTTTGAAAGACGTTTTAGAACTTTGCGAAAAGGATTAAAGATAAACAAAAAATTGTCTGAAAATTTAAAAAAGAATTCAGATGGGAGCTGTGATACATGAAACTAAATAGGAAAGAAAATTACAGAAACTTAAAAGAAAAATTACAAAATAAAGAATATTTCATAATTTTGATGAGAAAATTAAGAAGAAAATTATGAAAAGGACATATACATCCAGAAAAACTTAAAGGAAGATTTCTATTAACAAAGTTAAATACGAAAGGATATTTTCTAAATCAAAATAAGCGCAACAGAGTATTCGGGAAGTTTTGGTCGAAGGTGCACGTGGTAGAACAGTCCAGATAACTGAAAGAACTAAAGGTCAACATAAAAGAAGACGTCAGTAGTTTTAGCAAGAAGTTGAAAGAGAACACGGAGAAGAAAATTAAAGTTAGACATGGAAGCAGGTACTTGGTTAATTCAGTCCGGTAAAAATCATTTGTATAAAAAAAGTCTATGGGTTACAGATTACTGTCGTATTTGACGACCGGTGGTTCCACTGAAACGGCAGATAAAGTAGGAATTTAATTCGGAATGAATGCTAGAATGGGCTCATTGGGCATAATGAAATATCTTGAAATTAGAAAATGGTCTTTTGGAGAGAACCTTGAAGAACGATAGCGCGACAACACCTTAAAATTAAGAAGAATTGCAATCGTTTTAAAAGTAGCTCAATTGAGTGAGCTGACAGAAGACATAAAGGAATGGCGACAGAGATGAGAGTCGTGTGCGTCGGGTTATAGCCCCCTTGCAAAAATAAAAGCAGTTATAAGAAAATTTAATTTAGAAACCCCAAGGAAAAATAAACATTTCCAGAAATGGACAACACCGATGGATTTAAAGCGTATCCTATATATCCTATAACAAGTAAGGAGTTATCTATGGTCTCTTGCTACTTCTATCATAAGAATATGTGCAAATCCAGAAAAGCACGGCGATTTCTCCACAGTATTTCCCACAATTGGCATAGTTCTAAGATAGAACGGCATTAAGAAGGGTCTAGTGTAACGATCGGCTCTTGACAGCCTTTTTTCCTTCCCCTTGAAAATCCTGAGGTTCTAGGCACGTCGCGAAGGAAGATTCCTATAAACTATTCAGCGCGCTGGCATGGATCTATGAAGGTTGTATTAGAGCATATAGTTGAATGACACCCCTGAGTCAGTTAGTGATTTTTATACAAATTATACACAATACAATTATCAATGAATATCGACAGAATTTTACCCTTCTGTTTGTAGATTTATTTTTAAAATCTTCTAGGTGGTGTTAATATCGATGAAGCGGTTTATTTTATTTAATATTTACGCATGTTTAACTAAAATAAATTGAGTATTGACATAAATCATTAGAGCAATCACTTTATTTATAACAACGAGTCCAATTGAGAGTTAAAGTTAATTTAAAATTTTAGAACACAGAGATTGTGAGACATTCTATAAGACAACTATATAATTATTTGTTTGTAATTACACCCTTTAGTTTTTCTATTACCTCACTACTGCAGTACTGAAAAGCAATAAATATGAGAAAATATGAGGAAAATATGTTGTAAACCTTAACCAGTAGTTAATTTTCGCTCATTCTTTGCTCATTCATCAATAAGAATAACTTGCAACTGCTATAATCATAGCTTTAAGTAAATAGCATATCTTTCGGATCAAGACTACCATGTAGTAAATAAAAAAAAATAGTACTGTTGTATTGTTTTAGTACTATCAACTGGTATTGAATTTTTCTGAAAGCCGTTTTTGCAAAAAATAAGGCTTGATGATAGCATCATAACACTTTCCATACAATACCTTTATTGAAAAAATATGATAACTTCTTAGAATATTGGGATTATTCTTCTATTTACAACGTAGGTCATTTAGAAAATATAGTTTTTGCCAATAAAGGGAAGCTTTTATTGTCCTCTCGTATTTTAGGTCCAACATTGAGTATTTTTGGTTCACCGGTTATCACTGATATAAAACTCAACTGAGATCATTATAAGCACAATCATTATAGTTCTTTACCATTCTCGGCTATACTGAAAATTACAGTTTATTGCATTGAAATATATGAAACGCTAGAAATTTAAACAATTTTTTTAATTATCATAAAAGCTAAAACTTCTGAAGTCACAGAAAGTGGCTGCTCTTAACCGCCAAATATACCATCAAGGTTAAACTTTTTTCTGTTATTCATGGTAAAATTAAGTATCTTACCAATAATGTTAACAATTTTTTCGTTCCTAAAGCGCTGGATCTTAAAACATTGTTTTTATACATCTGTTATAAATATGATTTGTTGTCAACAACGAACAAATCATTTAAATTAAATTATGAGAAGAACTGGGCCAACAGTATGCTCTAGAGTACATTTAAATCGAAATGGAAACTGCAGTTGTCCCTTATCTTCGTTTATCATTTATATGCAGTTATTCTTCGCTTTTAAACCAATGTTACTTACCCAAATGGTAATACAATCGCAAGTACTAACATTAACAGATAAGATAAGCAAAGGGACAAGGTAATTGATTATAGAACAATGACGACAGAAGTAGATGACAATATGTTCCTTTGTTCATAAATTTCTTTTTCTTTTACAAATTAAAGTTATCCTCTTTAAAGAGTAGTTCCCTTGAGTAACTGTATTGTTTGTAGTAGTACTGTAGGGTTTTTATGGGAATACCTTTGAACTCGTCGGTTGTGGTCTTTTGGACATCCAAAGAACTAAGATCAATCTTCTTTTAAATGGTTTTTCAACCAAGGGAATAAAAACTCACAAAGACTGAGATACGGCGGACAGAGAGCCTGGAAAACCATAAGAATGATTATTTACAAAAATTTCTTGGCCCACATTGTTCTGATGACACTAAATTGGTTCGAATTTAAGTCTACTAATTATTCTGAAAGTCAATCAACATTTATAGTTTGGTAGTGCAATGTTTTTAGAGCTATTTCTTCACAAACACGTCACTTCAGTCGCTTTCATCAATCACTTAGCGATTATAACAAGTTCAAACACATAATGAGCCTACTATCATATCAAGGGCAAAGCAGCAGCGTTGTTGGTTCGCACACAATGCTGCCAGTCTCATTAGTTTTCTGACAAACCTTCTATAATGGAGAAACTAAAGCATAGTTGAATGAATAGTATTTAATCTTAATTACTAGAGTCATCACAACTTAACGGTCTCATTATCCTGAATTTTCTATTTTGCTTAATTTATGTCCTTATTACTTTAAATAAATTACCTGCACTTTCGTATGCTAAGCCACTGTTGTTACATCAGTAAACCATCAACACGTAAACAACAAGAAAAAGGCTAAATTATAACATTCTTGTAAAATATATGGGATAGCTTGTTTGATGAAAGTTTAATGAAGTCTTTATTAATCACTAATGGGTTTTCTACGCTATTTTTGTATAGTTTTGGTGAAGCGATTGTCCTTGAACTAAATAAGACTTAAAATTCAACCGAATATACCGTGTGTTTAAAAAAACTGAACACTTTATTAATGTATTTACAACTTTGTATATGTTAGTCTTCTTTAAAATAATTCTTATTGCTGAAAATGTACCGATCACAACGTTTCTTTCGTTTTTGGAGTGTCTCTTGGAGCGTGCTTACGGTTTTAAAATGTCCAAGGTTATCCTCAATTATTTCAGTATGAAAAAGTCTGGTGGGATTCTGATTAACCATTACACTATTTTCTATCCGATCGTTAGTTACCAAGTGCCGCACAAATTTTGTGGAGATGTGATCCATGTAACGCATTTCAGGTAGAATTGTCCAACATAATACTGTATTGGTGCTAGTTTGTCAGCAATATCTCGGACAATTAATCGCTGATTTTCAAAAATCATACAACAAACTGCATCAATAGTATCCTTGTTTTGTTGGCATTAAAACTGGTTGGTTTATATTCCGTCTCCTGTATTTTCAATATTTGGTACCGTTTTTTAATCGATTTGTTCTTTTAATGATTTTTTGCTCTGAGAGAAAAGTGACTACTTCAGTAAAATTTTTACGAGTTTGATTTTGAATTAACTTGAATCTACTTGTCTTTATAAAGGCAGATTTATAGGAAAACTGCGAAAAGATCTTTTCTATAGTCTTTAGGAACGATTAAAAAATGAAAATGTTTAGTCCTGAAAAGATTATATTAAATATTAAATATAAATAAATGCAACTTAAGAAAATACTCTAGAGCAATGTGTACTTTAACTGATGACAAAGACCAAAACATATTTCGAATATTTTACATCAAGGTCAAATCATTGTGAGCAACATGCTTGAAGGTCGTTTTGCTGCATTAATAAAACAATGAGAAAATGGTTAGGTACAAATAAGATAATTTCCAAAAATTTTCTTTTTTGTAGCACTACGGTCTGTGGTACTTTCTGCCAGATGCTGATTTATGTAATGTTGAATGGACATTTTTACAATTGCGGCGATTATATTTTATTTGATTTAGTTTTTTGTACCAAATGTTTTGAAGTAATTTCCGTCATTTGAAAAAAAAAACTGTTGTTAAAGGCTCAAATATTTTGAAATCAAAAGACATTGTTCAATCGTGTTTGTTGGTAGTTCATGATATATAGTATGGCACGACGGTTTATTTCATAAAACCAAGCGTTGCCTTCAGATGCTTTTCAAATTATCAAATCATATCTTACCGACAGGCATTCCTTCGGTTTAATATAGGGGCATTTATTTAAACTTCTTTTCTATACATACATATGGCGTCCCCCAAGAAAGCATGTTAGGTCCGCTGTTATACTTCCTATTTACTGCTAGCCTGCCAACTACAAGAAATTTATTAACAGCCACATTTGCCTACAATATCTTAGTGCTAGTCTCTCACTTAGGCCCACACACTACATCTCATATCCTTCAAAGGCATCTAAACATAATTACAGAAATAGGTTTTAACAATAACGTAATGGACTTATGTAAATTTCTCCTCAAAATCAGGCATCTGTTCTCCTCCCTTGCTTAATATCCAACAAATATAGTCCTGACATAAGCAAAATGCATTACATGAATTCAATTATCTTTGAAAAATAAATTTCTCTTATATAAAGCTGCCCTTTAGGCAGTGTCCTGGTTTAAATAATACTCTTGAAAATACTCTTTGTTTCAAGTTCGTAGACTAAATAGTTTTTTTGGTATCACGCCCGCCTATTTTGAATATTTACAAAAATATAATTTTGAGAAAATGCGCTTTAAAGTTTTCGGTCGAAAGAAAGATCGATTATTGATAACTTCCCTTGCCTCCTTGGGCTAGTAGCACTTTTTTGGAATTCTATTTGGCTACCTTCTTTCTATATGTCTCTTTGGTCTCTAATTTTTTGTGTTATTATCGGTTTTCCATAAATTTCTATTATTTCTTTATGGGTTCGTCGTCTCCAGTACCCTTTATTATCCCTGCTTCCTCCATGAACACTCTTCAACATCTTTCTCTCCCAGGCTTCTAATTTCTTTTCCTCCTGCTTGTTCGTTACCCACAATTCAGCACCGTACAGGGCATATTATCGTCCTATACAACCGTATCTTGACTGCCAGAGAGACATGTTTGGATTTTGGCAATTTTTTTAATACTCCGGTTGCTTTACTTCCTTTCCCTATTCTCTTCTCTATTTCTACTTTTTCTTCACTTTTATTAGTTACTGTCACTCCTAAGTATTCAAATTACCTGACTTCTTCGAAATAGTACGACTTTCCCTACGCCATAATAATTTTACCTTCTCTTACTTCCTGTCCACTTATCATTTTCATATATTTGGTTTTGTCGGTGTTCACCTGCAACTCATGCTCGTTTGCTTTTTTTCTAAGTTTCTGAATCCTGTTTTTAGTTCCTTCACTGATCTTTTGATTAGCGTTACGTCATCTGCAAAGGCGCTGTATTGGTGCCTAGTGTGATATAGAATCCTTGTTGTTTTAATTTGACTTTCTCTTATTATGGCTTCGAGTACCACATTGAAGAGTGTGGGCGATAGGAAATCACCTTGTTTCAGGCCCAACTCCACTCCAAACCCTCTTGAAAGGGTTCCTCCTAATACTACTTTGCTTTTTAGATTATTCAGCTTCATACAAACCAGTCGGATAACTAGTTGATAATTAATAACAATTTAATCCAAATTAGCAGTGCCTAGTACATACAGTAGGCCTTCTGGTGCTTTAAAAAAATTATTGTTTCTTTAGTGCAGCTCTTCGGCGTCGATCTTCTCGTGTGATTCGCTCGAGTCGCACATATCGACGAATATCTTGCACTGCTCTCCAGTATACAACTCCAGCAAGTCCATCATCATCAAAATTGCTGCGTAGCCTACATTAAACATTCTCGCAGCTATATAAGCAGCAATTTCAACGATTTTATCACCAGAATTCAAAAATTTCTGAGCGAAGCGCCACACTGTTGAACTGAAACTTTCGTTAAAGTTTTGAGTGCGACCGCCCAAACATCTCATTAGAAGATCGTCGCGTGAGAATTCTTCATATATGGGAAGAATATGTTTTTCTACAATGAATGATGCTTAAAAGATTCCAATTGATTGGTAGCTTTAATTTTGTGCCATTTATACTAGCTGTCATCTGACACTTAGGATCCGTACTTGTCAAAAGACGGAGCACGACTGATAATTGATTATAAGAATAGTGGCAAGTAAACGCACTTCAATAAAACATTAAGAGCTCAACCTGTCAAGATTACTGGACACTTAAATGTTTGGAGAAACCCCCATATATTCTGAGAGTTGTAATTAGGGAAGGACCGAAAGAGACCGCGCGCGTACTTACTCCAACTAGGATGGGAGGGGGGGTCTGGGGGGTAACATTTGTATATATACTTAATGTCCTATTCTAAGTTCTATATCTTACAAGTAACTTTTCTAAGAGTTTCTAAAACTGTGAGATAGTTTAACCATCGATTTAAGCAAAAAAAGAAAAATGAAATTTTTGAGTCCCCTAAACCAGAATACTGCCTTAAGTCTAATTAATCTTACAGAATACATCGGTGAGGAACAGCAGATACTTCCAACATTACTATAGCAATAATAATGATAATATTAATAAATGAGATCGTACGCAGTGATTTTAACATTCTCACAACAGATGATAATGGGGGCTTGTAGCCCATTCCAACAGACTAGTAGGGTGCTTACTAGAAAGCAAAATTTTCCATAATACTTTTCGAAAACGCGATTCTGTTTTGGGTGTTTTATTTTTTCTTTTAACCTTGAAATCGCAGCAGGTTTGTTTACATACCCATTGACTTCAAATAGTCCCAAAGGAAAAAGTCTAATGGCGTTAGACCACAGTGGCTGATCTGTGGCTCTCTGTCAAATAACACAATCAGCAAATTTGTTGTGAAGTAAAGTGAGTATTTAATGTGCTATGACAAGTAGCTCCTTCTTGTTGCAACCACATGTCACTCAAGTTAATGTGAGGGGTTCTATTAAAAAAAGTTGTTCACATCTCCCGTACATCATTGACATTAAGATCATCAAAACATCCTTAAAAAAGTACAGACCAATGGTTCCTCTAACCCACAATGCGCACCATTTGCTTTAAAATGATATATTGGTGTATTTATTTTCAAGTTTTATTTTTTCAGTTGCTATCTTCAAGAAGACCCCCAATTGATTTAAAGTAATTTTATTTATAATACAGTGCAAGATTCCTTCATACAAATAAGAAAAAGCAGAACAGTCGCGCTGCGCTGAACATTACTGCTGAAGTCGGCCTGGCAGCGCGCCATTTACATTGCAAGCGTGACTTTTTAACGTCCGCATAAAGGTGTTCCGAGAAGCCCACATCTGGCCATTAACAATTTTAATAAGGCCTATTGGTTCGCGATATCCGCTCATTTGCACTGGATTCCTACAAATCGGTCGCACACGGCAAAAACCGGCGCCCATTAAGAAATACCGGAGTCATACTTTCAGTTTCTGCTGCATGCCTGAATAGGAAAAGTTACACAATGAGGCTAATTATAAATTAATTACCCGGGCTCGCATATGAAAACACACAATAGGAACGGGCCGGAGACAATACGAATAAATAATTCATTCCATTAGGTGTAATTGCACAAATATGACGGTAATGCAATTAGGGAAAAAAGCCGCAGTCTTTTGCTGCTACAAAATCGCGGCCATTGTATTCAAAGCGATCGGCGTTTGAATTACACCAAATTACATGTGTTCGGAATTTGCATCACAATCGCGGACGGGTAATGGCCATTCCCATGCGCTCGAAATGCGTCGAACACTTGGGAATGGTTCGTCTGGCGATTGTGGGTGCGCTGTTAACATGATTAGCATGGGGACTTAACTGGCTATTTACATAACCAAGTACATATTTGCTCTATGATGCTTAGAGCTGGAGTAAGCGTACTTCGGAAAACTGTGAATTAAAATTTTTAAGTATTCATTACAAACACAGGAATATAATTTATCCATTTTTAGCCTTCACTTATACAGTCTGTATGACAAGAAAGTCATTATTTGCTGTAGCGCCATCTACGTTAATGCATTTTAATTTCTATTTCGTGTTCTTTTGCGCAGTATATAGTTTACCGGCACATTGTGTTGTTGATGTCAGTGAATTCGTTATCTTTACCATGAGTGTAAAATTCCTGAAGCCTTACGAGACGGTGTTTTAGTGAATCATGTAAAAGGATCAAAACTGACATATAAAGCGGCTGCAAAATATATGCGAAAGTCGAGGCTATTCGTTAAGAAGTGGAAAAAGCGATACTTGGAGGTTGAGAATGGGAGATAGAAGCAAAATCAGTAGCTAAGGGCAGGATGCGTCACTCCTGTAGTAGCCTATCGTCTAGCAGGATCGCAGAAGAGTGCTACCCGCTACCCATAAAACGCAAACTAGCACAAGATAATTCTTATCGTCAAGTGAAAGTGAACAACTTCAGAATAAATGCAATATAACAGGGGAATAAATTATGTAGAAAAACGTTAGTGTTAGCATTTCATAAACCAAACATCAACAAACAAGCATTTAAACTAGCTACTTGCACTTATCACTGATTTGTTCTTCAACTTCATTAACTGGCACACGACTCAGCAAACAAAGAATTAAAAACCCACCTCTCCTAATATTCCCAATGAAATAATGGAGATAATTAGAGAAAAACGCAAGGCGAGAGCAAAATGGCAGCGAATTCACAACATTGTATATAGAAGGGAACTCAACCGACCAAACAATAAGCCGAGAAGTAAATTAAAAGACAACCGCAATCACACCTTCCAAGCTTACCTCAGTTCACTATCAGTACATGATAACACAATTTGGAGAGCTACTAGAGGAATCAAGCAACCTAAAACACACATAGCGCCCCTTCAGAACCTTCAGAACCCGGGCAAGAATTGATAAAGAGAAAGCAGAAGAGTTCGCTCAACACCTTCAATCTGTTTTTACTCCTAACTCAGAAGACATTGATGAGGACTTTGAAACTTACTTAAATGCCCCGTTACAAATGTCACTACCAATACGTAACTTCACGAAGAAGAAATCCAGGAGAAAATAAACTACCTGTGTAATAGAAAATCCCCAGTGTTTGATCTAATAACAGCGACTGTCTTAAAAAAGCTTCCAGAATTCTTTGCCTTACTGGCTACTCCAGTTAAAATTTGCCCACATCATTCTTAACCTTAAACTCGGTAAACCCCCTAATGATGTTAACTCCTATCGTTCTATCTGCCTTCTACTAACCCTAAACAAAATAAATCAAAGCGAAATACTACAAGACTGGCTTCCAAATCATCAATTTGGCTTCTGGGCTCAACACTCGGCTGTCCAACACTGTCATCGACTAGTTAATAAAATCCAAACCACTTGCTCCGCAGAATTCTTAGATGTTAAACATGCATTTGGCCGTGTTTGGCAGTGCGGATTTCTGTACAAAATCAAGAATACATTTCCTCACCACTACTACCTATTGTTACGGTCTTACCTTGAAAATCGCCACTTTCAAGTCATAGTAGATGATGAAACATCACAAATAAGGCAAACCCAAGCAGGTGTACCTCAAGGTAGTGCCTTAGGACCTGTATTATACCTTCTGTATTCGCATGACGTCCCAACCCTGGAACATAATACTATGGGAACTTTTGCCGATGACATAGCAATACTAACAAGTAGTAAGGATCCAGTCTTAACAACGAATAGAGCTCAAGATCATCTAACCATAATTGAGGAATGGACACACAAATGGAGGATAAATATATTAATTAAATAAATTAATGAAAATAAATCTTCCCACGTCACGTTTACCATGAAACAATCAACCTGTGCTCCAGTTTACATCAACGATCACCCCATCCCTCAAGCGAATGAAGTTACTTACCTCGGCCTTCACCTTGACAAACCTGGAGAATGCACGTATCCAGAAAAGGAAGGATATGGACATTAAAATTAGAAAAATGTATTGGCTCCTTGGCAAAAAACCAATTCTTTCTTTGGATAACAAATTACTTATATACAAGACCATAATTCGACCTATATACCTCTACGGCTGTGAGCTATGGGTTGTGCAAGCAATTTAACGATAGATATCATACAACGATTTCAATCAAAGACATTACAAATCATAACTGGTATGGTACGTCTCTAATAGAATCCTCCACACTGACCTCAATGTACCGTACGTGAAGGGCGCAATCAAGCAAAAAGCCATAAAACACCACGACTCGCTAGCAACTCATCCCAACGAAACCGTTATTCCATTAAGAGAAGATCCCATGACTCGACGCTTAAATAATAAATGGCCAAAAGATTTAGTGCAATAAAGACGTGACTTCAATGGGAGTCTTCCTCTCCACGACATATACCTAGTGATAAAATTAGCTCATAGAATGATATGTTGCATCCTCTGATTGCTAATAAACTAAATAATAAAAAACAAATTTCATTAACATTCAAGGCAACACTTGCACTTTGTACAAGAAATCAGTGTTATGAACCACCGTAGGTGCGTTAATTACTAGGCATTTAATAAAGTTTACTCCAAAATCATAGCCGGTAAAAATAATACAATTAGTTTGTGAAATATTAAAGATAAAGTACTTGGTCTTGTGATAGAAATATAATAGCATTGTATCCAAATTTACAAAACCATAACCTGTCTTATGTCTATTGTATAAGTAGCACACAAGCTTTGTCAGAAAAGTTTTAAGACTATACTACTTATTCAACTTACCAACTAATGGTCCTAGGTCTCGAAACACGCTGCCACCATTTCTGAAGGTCATAGAAGCAACCAAACAAACTTCATTCAGAATGCTTCTTAACATATCTGTGATAGACATTTGGACTATTGCAATATATTTATGACGCTTCCCTTTACAACAGTTCAGCATCAGTAATCGTTTGTATTTTTTATATTGTCCTATCAGTGCATGACGGCACTTTTCCAGATCATTGCGTAAAATTTGGTGACACATTTCTATCAATTTCAGCTCTTTTGATATCACGTGAACAGTACACGTTATACGACGGCCTTCTTGTAGTAAATTCCTCGCGCATTCCACATTTGCAGCGGTATATAATATTGGATACCATCTTCCACTAAACCTTTGCTCTCCAAAAACCTTTTATGCTATTTACATAGACGATTTTTTCGTAATGCTCTGTCATCATATGCTTGCTATATGATATTCTATCTTTTACTATGGGTTTTTCTTTGCTTAACTCTGCTCGGAATCTGCGTCCATCATGCCGTGTAATTTCCAACCAAATGCGCGAAGCCGAACAGTACCTTGCTAAGCACAGCCCTGCCACCTAATGAGTGTACATGAAAATACTTTCATGGCCATGTCTATTCAGAACACGTATCTTTGAGACTAAGTAATACCCATTTCTTGTGTTTCTGATAAATGTCCCGCAGTCAAAACAGCTCCTAAATTAATTTTCCTTCTGTTACAGGAGAAGCAGCGCCCTCCTTTATACAACCCCGAAGACTACGCGTGCAGCCTTAGGAAGTGGGCGCGCAAGCACTCGGCCGGGGCTCTGAACCTGTACACCAACCCCAGCATGTTGGAGCTGGACTGCCCCGCGCTGCAGAACAACTCCTTCAGGGACTACCGCAACCCCATGCTCACCTCGGCGGGCAGCGAGATGACGCTGCGGCAGTTCGGGACCGTCTCCGAGCTCTTGTCCAAGCTTAAGGCCGACCTCCGTCTGGCATACCCCAGGTAGGCAGCTCTTTGCATAGGTTACGCAGTAACTCTCTCTTACGTGCACATAACTCGTCCTGATTATACCCGGTAAGCGCGGCGCATGGGCGCGGGAGCTTTTTTGCCGACGCTGCGCTTATTATTATATTTCATCGACTAATTGCCACCGGTAGCGTCAGTTAGCATCGATAAATGCAAATTCGCCCGCTCGGTGCCTTTCGCGCGCATAATTGCAGCGATCGGCAGTGCTCTCGATGATTTATCGCATGCATACATTGTACACGCTTTAATTGGTTTTATTCTATGACCCACGGAGGCTGGTGTTCTTTGTACAAGCCTTGTTCCAACGTCACCTGTTCCTATCAGCAACAGCTGCAGTCATTTAATGTATCAATTTATTTCTTACCACAATGTAATAATTTACAGAAGTGTTGTGTGACAAATACTTTTACAACTTTTATCGTCAATTAGGAGAAAGATCAATTGAGGTTTCTGGTTTATTGCTCATAAATTTTGCTTCACTAATAAAATAAAGTGACAACCACAACGACTTTTTTGCACTTTGCATAAAATTATTAGCAATTCAAATTTTATTGTCTGTAACTCGAGAATTAGGGCAGCACAGTTATATATGAATATGGGAAACAACATTAAGGGTAACGCCGTCTTTCAAGGTTTTTTTTTGCAAAGGAAAGTTTTTATAGAACTTTACAGAACTATTAATAAAGAAAGTTCTGACAGAAGTGTATGCCATATACTGATTTGGCATACGGCTTTATTTTTGCGGAGCAAAGCAGTAATCAGCGCTTAAAAGGAACGAAGAGGAGTATGCCCTTTTACAATGAGTCTTTTAAGTGATTTTCGAAAGCCAGTCGAATGGGTATCTTTGGTTTCCAATGATTTATTCACAAGTCCGTTGGATAGGGACATGTATTATCGTCTATAAACAAGAAAGCCGTATTGTTGAATAGTTACATACATTCCGATATATTTAACCAGTGATTGTGTCATATAAAAGATACAATGTACCTCCGTATATCAAAACAAGAACCTAGCTAATACCAGTCCATTTACTATGTATATGAGGCTTCACTCCAGTAGAATGTGTTGCCGCTCCTTTGTGAAGTTATGCTAATACGTTTCTTGGGGTGGATTAGTCCCCGCATTTGCTTTCTTATATATTTGCATGTATCTTGGCCGTCATTACTACATCTCTCCATGCTTTCCTATCATTAATTATGCCTTTTCAGTTCCTCATTTTTATTCTTAAATCCTCTGAGACTTGATCCCACCATTTGACTTTTGATCTTCCTTTTTTACATTTTTTTAGCTTCTTTTTCTTTTATTTGTATGTTTACTCATCTTTTTCTCTTCCAGTCCTTAGCCATGTTAGCCATTCTTTCCTCTTGTGTGCTTTTTTATGGCATATTGTTTTTTCGACTGCTGTTGTCATAATTCCTTTGTTTTTTTTATTTTTCATCGACACTATTGGTTTCTGTTGATTTTCTAATTTTTGTGATTATCATGAATATCTCCTCTCTTTATTCATATTATTTAGGTTTCTTACTTTTCATCTTCTTTTGTTTTTCTTTGCAAATTTTCTGTTTTTCTTTCGTCATTACTAAGTGGTGGTGGGAATCTGCGCTGACACATTTTTATGTTCTAACATCCTGAATTAAAATTTTCGTTTTTGCGTGGTACCATCACATGATTTATCTGATTCTCTATTTTTCCCTGATCCTCCATGTTCCTTTATGGCATGATTTGTGTGTAAATTTTGTGCTACTGATCAGAAGATTCATTGCATATCTTTGTTCCGTTACCATTACTTTGTAAAGAATGCTTCCCTATCACTTCTACATAGCAATCCTTTTTTTCAATTTTTGCATTGAAATCTCCCAGAATTATTTGCATGTCGTGTTTTGGTCACTTCATAGAATTTCTGTTTTTCATCTTCATGTGCCTTTTCAGTCGGTACATACACATTTATTATGAATAAATTTTTAGGTTTGTTCTTTTTTCTGACGTATGATATTTTTCCATTTACAAGTTCAAATTTCAATACATTATTTCTTAGTTTCCTTGTTATTATTATTTGCTAATCTCTCCTTTACCTTCCATCTTATTTCTTGTACTGCTGCTATTTCTATTTTGTATCTATTTAGTTCCCTTGTTACTTTCATAATTTTACCGGGTACTAATAGTGTTTTTATGTTCCATGTACCTATTACAATTATGTTTCTTGTTTTATTTCTCTTTTACTCTTACCTTCTGCATATTTCTTCGTTACCTCTTTCTGTTCTTTTCTTGCCATATTTATTTCAATTCCCATAGCCTGTCTTTATCGTATTTTCCTCTGTTGGTTTTGTTAGTTTTTTTCGTCATTTTGATACGGTAGCTTCTTGTATATTAGGGTCTTCTGCTTTCATCCCATTCATGTACTTTATTATTAATGATCAGCTTTTGGTAACCAATTCTTACTTTACGTCCTACCGCTATCTCATTCTTTGTCGTTTTTGAATATTTCGCTCTATCTTCATCATATTATTCTTTATTAATATTTTTTCCCTTTGAGGTTTTTCTAATTTTTCATCACTTTGATTTTCTGGTCAATTTTTTTACTTTAGCTATAACGATCTGTTTTCCTCGGATCTTTTCAATCTAGGATTCTAATATTTCCTAGTAGGGTTTTCTTTAAAAATAATTTGTGAATCGTTAACGTGATCGCATCTATGGTAATGAAAATCCACGAGCTATTCACAAAAAACGAATACATCCACAAAAATGCACTCTTTGATGTGAGTCGTACTTTTTGAGGACAAAGTTGGCGATGCTATTACTGTCATACCAATCATTTGAACTTGAATGACACGTAGTTTCAACAAGATGAATCCACATGCTACACAGCACACGCAATACCCATTTCGTGTTATCTCGTAGATGAGTGGCAAAGATAGGCCACCGCGGTCTTGCCATCTAAAACCATTATTCTCTGGGCTTATTTGAAGGAAACAGTTTGTGTGAACAAACCTGCTACGATTCAGAACTAAAGAAAACTTCAGACGTGTAGTTGTTAAAATAAAGCCCTATTTATGAGAAAGCATTATGGAAAACTTCGCTGATTAAATGGTCGCATGTCAGCGTATTTGTGGAGGGTATTTGACCGACATGATACTTCATACATAACAGAGGAGTCTGTACCTACACTTATAATAATAAAATTAGGTTGTTCCAATATTTTTAAACTTTCTAAAGTTAAATTTGAATCGCCCTTTAGTTTGGAATTTAAATGATCTTTATTAGATTTATAAAGGCTTCTTTAGTTTGCAATGCAAAATTCCTATATTCTGCTGTTCTTGAGATGTCTGGTGGTATCTATAGATCTCAAAAGTTTCACAAATTACATTGTTAATGTGAAAGTGGATTATATCGGGATCTAAGACATGCTTTAACTTTTCATTTATATCAACTCACTTCAAACCATTTGAATCCCTTTGTATGTAACGACTTGTGCTATGATTGGACCTACAACGGTATCTTTGCGAGCACTATACCTATTTATATATATAGTCCAGTTATAGTTGCTGCAATTTACTCTTATATCAAATTTCAAGATAATTTTAATGCAACTTAATTAATTTTGAACAACTGAAGCACATATTAATTGTATTAGTGATGTAAGTAATAAAAAAATAGTATAAATAATAAAAGAGAATATCAAACAATGTTTTTATTATAATAAGACCAAATTCAAATTGTATAAGTTATTTTGAAAATTCGATTCATTTATTGTTAAATAACATTAGGAGTTACAACAAATATTTATGTATAGTAAATATATTGGACCTTTAGAGACTAGATTGTTTTTGAAGAACAAATTTGGCTCAAACATATAATAAATCATAAGTCTACACCACACAGTGACTTGTTGTTTGTAAATTAAATTACAATTATGTTTATTAACGCATCTGTTCAGACTGAAGTAAACTTCTTCAATTATTATAAAAATGTGGTTGTTCTATTGGTAGGACTCGTTTACAAACAAGTTTTGGTTTAATATGGTCTGCAGAGCTGTTTGATGAATGCTCGCTTCTTAAGAGCGGCGCTTTAATAGACGCTTTTAATATTTTTAATTTTATAGTACGAGCACGACCAGATCTTGAAATATTTTAATATCACCAGTTTCTTTAAAATTCACCAACTAACGGACTGTGTTAACACTAGGCGAGTTAGACCAAAGTTTTGAAGACACAATAATAAGAACTCCGTTTCCCTACATTTCGTAGAGTATTTTAAGGCTAAGGGACAAATTTCGGAAGCAGCCGATAGTACCGAAACTGCTTAATGTTAAAATATAAATGTGAAAATTTTGATACGTTACTGAAAAGTCAAAAAATGGGTTTTGGCGAGTATTTTTTATAGTCGACTGCTATGCGATGTGTCAGTTGTACGATAATTTCAGTCGTTGCTAAAATATGAAATCGTTGACAAGAAGCACCACATTTTTACAGATCTTCATATGTATCTTCCGATTCTCCACACCTTGTATTATATATAGAAAGCTCATACTGTTTGAGGGGAAAACTACCGCACGCTATGGCAGAAAATTCAAGTAAAACGTTGCTCTCTCGATCGACGAATCGTTTTATACCGCCGTTATCAAAGAATAGTTTTCATCGTTACAAAAACGTCGGATCAGTACTGTGATTTCTAATTTAGGCAAGTTTCTTTTGTTGTCTAAAGACTAAAATATTATGAACACCGGCATGTGCATTATACACAAAAACTACGATCAATATTTCCAAGGTAACTCCCGACACCACAAGACATGATTGGCTGCGAGGAGTAATTTTTAGCTATAATGTCTAATTAACTTTGCATTGTTGTGATCCTCCATTAGGTTATAATGTTTATTGTAATGTAACAAGACACATTTTAAAAGATCTTGATAAGTTTTTGGAATACTTCATGCGATTCTATTATTTGTCGCGACTTCATCAAGTTTTTTTTTTTAGTAAAATGTATTTTTTTTAAACACAACAGTAAACTGTAGTGCTTAACCTGGTGTAATACGCATAACAACTGCTACTACTTTAAAATAAATCTGACACAATAACATAACTACGTAGTATTGAATGTTAGTTGAAAGTGAAAATGAAAGTCGCAATTATAGAATTGAAAAACTAAAGTACGGTGAGTATAATAAACCCCAGTATCACAAACAGTTTTTCAATGTAATCTTCTCAAACTTTGACGCACTCTCCCAAATGCTTATTCGAATTTACGATTTCTTTGGGGAAGCGGGTTATTTTCAATTTCTCAAAATACTTTATATTATAAATCACTTCTTCGTTTCACTCATTTTTTTGACCAAGAAGAAGATTTTATTCTAGGAAAGCATGTAAGCTTTATAAGGCACATTTTTAGGTGGCGGATAGATAAAATATTGATGGATATACCAGATCAACAAGTATCACCAGCGTCTAACATAGAACGGGCGACTGTGAACAGCGACTGTATTCATAATGGGCAGCTGATAAATAATTCTCCGCCTCGCAAGTGTGAAGATTTAAGCCAAACAACTCCCAAAAAAGTAAAATTTTGTTTGTTATTCCAAGGCGTTTTTCCGCGATCGCCATCTTGAGTGTCTCCAAAATACCATGTAGCATTTTCGAGTAATAATTTTTCCTTTTTTAAGGAAGTCAGGACATTTCTTTTTGTATTTCAACTATCGTTATCTTTTGAGAGAATAATAGGCATCTTACATGTTTCAGAATTGATCCACCAATCCACTGTTTGGATTGCTATTGATGGTGAATCTATAATTCGTGGTTACAAAACGCTACAAATAGTCCTGTGAATCTTTTTAAATACTTACAAATATCATTAAATGTCAGCCTCATCTTGGCAAAGTCTTTCCAAATCTAATTATGCAAAACAAATTTACTTAATTGAGATTCTTGATATCTTCTACCAACTCGCACACTTTTACTTATCTGTCGACCAAAACCATGCCTTTGTCGAATGAACTTTGTCGGTGATTTTTGGCGTGACCACAGTTTTTGGACAGACCTTGTTTATTTTTATATCACGCCAATGTCAATACATTGATTACAATGTAAACTGACAGCTAATGAAAGTGGATTGTAATACGCGTGCGTGTACGGGGCAGCTTTACCGATTAGCCCAATGGGAATTTACACTGGTGAGTGATTATCACATTTTCAATGATTAAGCGACTAAAGCAGCAAAGCTGCATCAACTTAAGCGAAAATATGGAACATTCATCTATAAAATCTATTTGGATCATTCAGAAAACTTTGAGTGAGTGCAGTGCAAATAAAGACAAAGATTTTTTGAAAATGATCCATGTTTGGAACGGTCAGCAACGAGCAGAACGCGAAAAAATGTTTAAACAGTGCGGACTGTAATCAATAAGGATCTACAACTAAAAGATGACATAGGAATTCAAAAGAAAAGATTTGTCACTTTGCGGCTTCTTGCTGTTTTTAGAATTTAAATTGTCTTTGAAAGGAAACCGTCGCGAATACCATGAGAAGATTTTAACACAGAACTGTTGAGAATATTTTGAACAATAAAAACACACTAAGAAGAGCGTATGAGATTCTAATGTACTTACTTTGAAGGCCACGTTCAAAATTATGAGTATTTGGTACCATTTTTATTAAGTATGTAGATTTTTTATTGTATTTGTAATTTTCTGTGTTATGTTGCTTAATACTTTTGGGGATAGCCCTTATGTGTATAAATATAACTCGCCTATTTAATTATTTTGGCCAACATTCAACAGTGACTCTTTATAATGTGGGAACCTTTGTACCACTCTTTAGGTGTTTCACGAGCCTTGGTGGATTAATACCATACCCTAATTTTATGGTGACTATTTTCAGTTTTAGAAAAACAACGCGCAAGTACAAAGAAGAGACATACATATTTCATTTCTATAATTTTACTTTTTTATATTAAACCTCAGGGAAATGATTGGATAACCGAAAGTGAAATATTGCACAACTAACTGCCATCAGCAAGTGTCTTATAAGTGAATACATATGCCATCATTACAGAAGCTACCATAAGAATTCAGTTTTTTTCAAACCAAAGGAATAAAGGACATCTTATAACACACAATACTGTCTTACACGAGTTTTAAAATTTTGACTTTAGATACTGGATTAGCAACTGCTGTTATAAACCGCCCAGAAAAAATTTACCGTCTAAAATTTGATTTAAACTGTTGCACATCTGCAGTTATAATTAACTGCACATTTACCGAATAATAGAAATATTCATTAAAGTTGAAAAATGTCGATAGTCGCAGATATGCAGTCGATATGTAGTACATTGGATATTCCACGTTCTTGACAATTATGTCAATCGTGTCAAATGACGGCATAGCAGGTTGTACTGGTAAACACCTCAATCATGTCAATTACATCTTCTGAACTTCACGGCGAATAATTTATTTCGATGCAGTAACATTTTATCTTTGAAGTTTAGTAAGATCATTGGAAAATTAAGGATCTAACAGTGATGACTCTTTTACAACTTGCAGAAGGCATTGAAGGTACTACAAAATATTTCTGGCCGCGGTAGCGAGATTGATTTTTAAAATTAAATATCTTTACCACTTTGCAATTTCAACTTGGAATAAGATTATAACTTGACAATAAACATGCTGATCTTTCTAATTCCAGTTATTATTAGGGTTTAACTTCCAGGAGGTCAAATAATAATTTATCCACAAAAGCGAATACATCATCAGTCAAGCTTCATAAAAACTTTAATAGTCTTGCCGTCCAAAGTTTATGGTATTAAAATGGGCAATAATAACCAAACTGCTACAAAATTAAATATGTTAAATTACGGAGATGTTTCTGTAACTTGGGATTTAAAGCATCAATATCCAGTGATTAACATAAAATTTATGCTCTCATTAACATTCGCGTTAAACATTAGCATAGTAGCGCGTGCGTTAGTAATTCCTTGCGAGTTTTTATAGAATTATTTACTTACAGTTAGAAGTAAAGGTTAGTTATCTCGTTTAATGTATTGACATTTATATTACTCTTTTTATAAATAAACTAAGAATTTCTGTTTATATATACATTTTTTTATTTTGTTAATAAATTTAATTTGACATATTATGCAAAGAATCGTTACAGCATTAAAGAACTAAACGGAGAAACAAGCGGACGACATCCTAGTATGTATCAAAATAGGCTTTACCATCAAGTAATTAATCATCAGCATTTATAACTATAGCACAGTCATATACATAGTGTTCGTTGACTTTTGACAAGTATACGATACTGTTAACAGAGAGGAATTATTTGAAGATTTGAAAAGCTTAAAATAGCACCAAAGTTGCTTAAACTACTAAAAGTAAAGGCAGATATAACGAGGCAGTATTAAAAAAATTTAAGGCAAAGAGAGGAGTGATACAGGATGATCCAATGCCACCTATCTTATTCTACCTGAGACTAAAAAAGGTAATACAAGACAGAGATATTTTAGTTTCAACTAAAGTCAACACTGTCTAGCATATGCCGATGATCTTTCCCCGGTAGCAAGAGCAGCATCGGAACTGAAAGGATGTACAAAACAAGTTCTTTGTGCTAGAAAAGAAGAGCAATTAAAGAAAGAAGATGAAATAAAAGTAGAAGGTGAGCAATTTCTTATACTTAGGCACATACATAAGAGAAAACTGTAAATAAAGTACTGAAATTAAAGGTGGAAGATACACGGGTGTGTTACATGATATAATATTGTTAAAAAATAGTATTACATACTATTTTATGTGTTAAGACCTTACATACATGAGACGAGGGTATACAACAAAAGTAGCAACGTAGAGTACTAAAACAGCTAATGAAAAAAGAAATGAAGGGCACAAGGAGAGTAAGAGGGTCCGAGAAGAAATGGTTAACGGATATCGAAGGTGAATAGAGGTGGAAGGCATCGAAGAATGTTGGACAAAAGCAATGGACCGAAAGGCCTGGAAAAAATTGTTAATCAACGGTCCCAACACTTCATACCATACACTTTATACCATACTTTTGAATTTAAATTAACAATAAATTTAATTAACAATATCATTTTTATAACAGAAAAGTAATAAATTAAGATAATCAAAGTATTTGTTTAAAAAAGTAAAAAAATGTTTCTAAATAACAAATATACCAATAAATGATTAGTAGATATCGAAAGCATTATCTTTACGAAAAATGCTAATCAGATGTGAACCAAGCTTGTCATTCTAGAGAAGAAAAGATACAAAAATAGAGCAAAAAAGTCAGTCGGTCACATTTATATCAGGCAATATACTAATAAGATTGCGTCGATTAGAATTTACTCAAACAGCCAGTTCAGTTATATTTATAAAATGCCCATTTCCATGCTTTATCACAACCTGTTTGAATTGACTGACATTCTGCAGCATCAGGTTTTGAGTAATTCTTTTCTTAATCAGTGATCAAAACCATACGATCGGCCGTTACTGTTACACAGCAGTAGAGTTGTCCAACTCCTCAACGTACCAGTTCTTAATAGCTTTCAGATAAGCTGCTGTGAAGCAGGCATTTCGGGTCAAAATAGAATAAACTGTGTGATGTTTGGAAATGAAAACCACAAAATCAAAATTCTTCTGAGCATTCATATGCCCCGTCCTGTGAAAATTGATTGAGGGCATGCAGTAGCTTCCAAGTACTGATTGGCATTCATCTTTGAGGCGTTCTATTTCAATTCATTATCGTTATCGATGATAAAGAAATCATTGTTATATTATTATTTCCATTGATTATACAGTTTGATTAAGTTCTTCTTTACTTTAGCTGATTACGTGAACGGTCTTAAAAGTTTTGAGTCTCAACATGAAGATAGTCTTATGCATTAAAACCATTATGCTACTACAATCGTAGATGTAAAAATTTCAGCCATTTGTTGGACGCTTAGTTATTGTTTGACAATCATTTGTAAAAGGTGTCCCAAAATTAACGCAAGATTTGAATTAAATAGAAAACACAGTTTTTAGTTTTTTGATTGTAATTTTTTTATTGAATCATAAAGTACATAGGTTAGGGTTATTTATGGAATAACACATCGGGCAAATGGCCTCAACGGTTTTGCATACACATACGCACTCGTTTGTCGAAATTTTCCGTGACCATTCTGCATAAATGTGGCTGAATTTCGTTGATGCAACGTTGAATCTCCTCCTTTAATGCACGCGTGATTGTGGGTTTGTTGACATAGACATGCAGTAATTGAAGTGTTTCACGGGCTGTATGGCATGTGGCACCGTCTTGTTGAAACCACATATTGGCCACATCAATATCATCCAATTTCGGCAAAAAGAACTGTGCTATCATGTCGCGATATCGAGCACCAGTAACAGTCACTGCTTGACCAGCCTCATTTTCAAAAAGGTATGGTCCAATTATGCCTCCAGCCCAAAATCCACACCAAACAGGGACACGTTGTGGATGCATTTGTTCTTCGACAATCACATGTGGGTTCTCAGAACCCCAAAAGCGGCAATTTTGGCGACTAACAAACCCATCAAGGTGAAAATGTGCTTCGTCGCTTAGGATGATTTTGCTCGAAAAATCAGCATCCATTTGTTGATGCTCAACAATCCACTCAACAAACTCTCTTCGCTGTGCATGGTCATTAGGCTTCAGTTGTGTTAATTGAATTTTGTAAGCACGGAGACACAGATCTTTAGTGAGTATATGCTGTAGAGAGCTTCTTGAAATTTGCAATTCTTGTCCACGACGCCGAATTGAGGTTCCTGGATTGTCACCGACACTCTCACGCACTGCTTCGATGTTAACATTTGAACGGCTTGTTTTTGGACGACCAGTGTGTTTGGCGTCTCCAACGGATCCTGTCTCTAGGAATTTTTCAATTAATCTCTTCACAGTTGACGAAATTAAAACACTATTCTGACCATATTTTGTATGAAATTTTCGAACAGCGGCCGCCAAGCTTTCATTATTTTTGAAATATTGTTCAATAATGAAGACACGTTGTTCTATCGTGTAACGCTCCATTTTTACTAACCCTAAACTGTCAGCTATCGATTTATTTTTGTTTTAGGGTTGTCAACACTTTACTGCATAAATGGCGGCAAATTTAAATCTTGCGTTAATTCTGGGACACCCTTTATTAGTCGACGTTAGTGATTTTGTCTAAACGGAAAAAACTTAATACCATGCCGTAATTAAGTACTTGCATTTGAAAGGCAATATGTTTACACAAATTAAAGCCGAGTTAGACGCCGTTTACGGGGACTTTGTTCCATCATTTGCTACCGTGAAAAGATGGGCAGCTGAATTTAAACGTGGTCGTTCTAGCTTGGCTGATTATGAGCGTTTGGGACGGCCAACAACTGCGGCCTCCACCGATGACAGAAAAAGTTTACTAAATGGTACTGGATGACCGTCGAATTAAGGTTAGAGAAGTAGCGGAGGCTGTGGGCATATTGAAAGAACGCATTTGTCATATATTGAGTGAAGAATTGGGCATGAGAAAGCTGTCCGTGCGTTGCGTTCCGCGGTTGATCACTTTGAACCAACATTTACAAGGCGCTGTTTAAGCAGTTTCAGCGAAACGAGTCGGATTTTCTGCGTCAATTCATCACTGCCGGTGAAACTTAGGTCCTGAAGACGAAGGAACAGTCAAAACAGTGAACTGCGAAGGGTAAACCTGCTCCTAAAAAGGCAAAGACAGTTTCATTAGCCGGGAAGGTAATGGCGACTGTTTTTAGGATAATCAGGGAATTATGTTCATCGATTACTTATTATTATTGAACTAATTGAAGGGAACCATTGCTAAAAAACAGTCTCATTTGGAACATAAGAAAGTGTTCTTGCATCAAGACAACGCACCGGCTTACACTTTAACGGTCCCTGTAGCCAAAATCTGCTCCCCCACCACCGATATTTCTTAAGCTCAAAGTTTGGCTAGGAGTACAGAGATTTTTATCAAACGAAGAAGTAATCGCAACCGTAGATGCCTTTTTTGCAGAGCAAGACGCCAACTACTATTTGGACGGGTTAAAGAGGTTGAAGCATCACTGGAAAGAATGTATCGACTTAAAAGGAGACTATCTTGAAAAATAAAATTTGACAGAAAAAATACTTGTTTCTATGTTAAGCTCAAAACGTTCATACTTCCCGCTTATCTCTTTACTGACCAAACGTCAAGCATTTTTGTTTCTCGTTACCGATGCTTACCCAATCGACAATTTTGTAACTGACTGTCAAGTTGACGGATTAACTTTCCTTTTTTTCTCCACTATTCCCCAGAGTTTTTCCCGTATCTCATATGATTGGGGTCGTATCTGTGTTCTTGAAGTAGTACACAATAGGAATGATTTTGTACTCAATAGTTTTTGCTTTCGTTGTGCTTACCACATGTAAATCAACGCCTAACTGCCGCACCAGATTCTCTAATTCACACATCCGCGATCTGACCTTGTTCTATCTTTGTTTTATTTGGCGATTGCGCTGGTTGACATGGGACACCTTAGTAACCTTAATGCAAATAAAAATAATATTATTAAAAATTTAACTGTATATAATTTGAATACTACAACTATTAAGCTTCATTTACACGTTTAAAAATGTTGTCTAATTGTAACTATCTTGTAGTATCTTTAGATTGCTTTATTAATTAACATAACATGGATTTATAAGGGTGTACACATATTTAATTGGGATATATAGTAATGGATAAAAATTGCATTGTTAAGTAATACTATTGGGTACATGCTTACAGTGTATGTACAAATTGGTTTGTATTTGTCGTTCAACGAATCAAATAAGATTTGGATGATGGTTTGAAGTTGCTTACAGTTAGCTTTGTTCTAACGTAATCGACAAATGTGCTCAATAGAGGAAATTCTGGAAATTTTATACGCTATGAAAAAATCTGTACGCTATATTCTTCAAAAACTACCAACAAATATGTCAACAGGTGTTGCCAAAGTATTCCGACAATAATCCTCTACAAAAATGGCGAGCTTTTATTTTGGATTAATTTTAGTAATATAGCGGGCATGAGTAAGGGTGTCACAAACTATTAATAGATGCAGCTATCGTCTGTAATCTATACTTCCACGAAAAAGTGTTGGGTGTCTTAAAGCTATTCTCTAGGTAATCGACGCACTTAAAGTTTAAGTAGGATTTGTCAGAAAACACCACCAAATATCATTTCTAGAAACTATAATTAATGTGTACGGTAGTACGTTAGATGGAAATGGCGATGTTAAGATGTTAAGGATAAATAAAGCAAGAGGCTGAGTCGTATAAGCTTAAATTGACACAACGGACAATAAACAATCCGCAAGGGAGGGGATTGTATCTGACGTTACTGAGCAAGAATTCGTGCAGGAGCAACGATTTTTTTGGGGATGGGGTTAGTAAGTAACCTTGTAAGTAAGCTTGTTGATCCATACATGAGTATGTTTGCATTTCGTTTTTATCTATGCACCTTTTTTGTGAACCTTTATACCTTTCTCTTATTTTAAAGCACGTAGTTTAGCGTTAACTCTTTTTTATGGTGTGTATAACCTCACGTGGACAGTCTGAAAAGTTTTGAGACTAACAAAATCAATTTTATTTTTTAACATAGTCTCCTTTTAAGTTGATACACTTTTTACAGTGATGCTCCAACCTCCTTAATCCGTCCAAATAGTAGCTGGGGACTTGCTCTGCAAAATAGGCGTCTACGGTTGCGATGATCCTTTTGTTTGATGAAAATCTGTGTACTCCAAGCTAAACTTTGAGCTTAATAAATAGGAAATAGTCGCTGAGGGGCAGTTCTGGCGAATATGCTGGGTGATCGATCAATTAAAACGGCAGTTTATGAAGTTTGGACATAGCGACCGCTGAAGTATGAGCCGAGTACATTCTTCCGTTCCAAATGAGGCCGTTTTCCAGCAATTGTTGCCTTCAACTGGTCCAATAGCGATGCGTAGTACGACCCTGTTATTTTTTTGCTTTTTCTAACTAGTAGATGAACAGAATTTCTTGATTCTCCCGAAAAACAGTCGCTATCGCCTTTCCGGTCGATGAAACCGTCTTCGCTTTTTTAGAGCAGGTTCTCTCTTTGCAGACCACTGTTTTGATTGTTCTTTCGTCTTAGTAGTGTAATGGTAGACCCAAATTTTATTAACAATGATAAATTGACGCAAAAATTTCGACTCGTTTCGCTGAAACCGCTTAAGCCGGGCATTAAAAATGTTCAATCGAATGAATTTTTGGTTCAAAGTGAGCAAGCGCGAGACCTAATGCACGGAGAGCTTTCTCATGCCCAATTTTGCAGTCACTACATAACAAACTCATTCGTTTGATATGCTCACAGCCCCCGCTATCTGCTTAACTTGATTCGACTGTCATCCAGTACCATTTGGTGAATTTTTGTTATGTTATCTGTGAAGGTCTCAGTTGTTGGCCATCCCAAACGCTCATCATCAGCCAATTTAGTACGACCACGTTCAAATTCAGGTGCCTATCTTCTCATGGTGGAAAATGATGGGGTAAAGTGCCCGTAAATAGCGTCTACCTCGCCTTTAATATGTGTAGACGTATTGCCTTTCAAATGCAAGTACTTAATTACGGCACAGTGTTCAGTTTTTTTAATTTTTACAAAACCACTGACATTGACTGCTACAAACGAATGTCAAATAACAACTAAGCGTTTAAAATGGCTGAAATTTTTACCGGTATCTTTCAAAACATGTACTACTAGAATGGTTATGAAAAGTAGGGCCATTTTCGTGTTGAGGCTCAACACTTTTCAGACTGCCCACGCACCTTTACTTCTACTATAACTTTTTCATTAAAGATGATTACAGATCTATTTACAATTGTAATCGTTCGCATAGTTTTTTATGTGTCTCAATCCCATCCACATTTGAACTTAATAATTCCATTCTTTCTAAGTTGTTTGCCTTAAAACTAAACAAATAAGAAAAACATAATAATAATAATGATAACAATAATAATAATATTTTACTGTGAAATATAACAAGCACATGAGTATCTTGTTTTATACTTAGCTCAAGACGGTTGACGAGCCTTGAAAAAGTTTAAGTCGGTAGATTTATGAAGTTCCAAACATAAACTCTGAACTCTGTACATAAACCATAACTACAATTTTATTGCAATGCAAAACGTAGTTACATGTACTGTTTTGTATTTTATAACAAGCAAGCTATTTTAACGGCACTAATCATGAAACCACACCTTTTATTGTTCAACTTATAAATCTAACACTCCGCTCGCAATTACCGCGCTTTACGACAAAATTGCTCCATGCAAAAGTCAGCTTCCATATTCAGATTTATTGCAGAAACGAGGCTAGTTTACTATTGTTGGAATTCATTTACATTTACTTGAATTTATGAAATGTTTGTTAGTTTATTTATTTGTTTTTGTCATTGCAAAGCTCGAATTTATTTTTGCATATTTAATCTGTAATTGCGTGTCACTGTCTGAAATTTATTGTTATGAGATGCAACTGTTTTTATTCTTTGCTTATATTAAGAATACAAATGTAAGCTTTGATGTAAAATAACCAGTTTATAGTGATATTACAAGATTGGCTTAAAAAGTTGCAGAAATTACCATCATTTAATTCATTCAGCTCGTTCTTTCATCTCCTTTTAGTTCTGAGTGTAGCAAGTCCTTAATAAATGTATTTTGTTTTAGCAAAAATTTTTACACCACTTTCGATATAACAACACTGGGGCGTTGTAATTGGATGAAGGTTGTTAGCGCGTACTAATATAGCTTTGATGGTTCTTTTCCATATAGTTTCGTCAGTATCAATCATTAGGATTAAACATATTGTAGCTAGTGTACGTTTTATATCAAAGTTTCAACAAAAAAAGGTTCAATCGATATTCTGTACGCTAGCAGTTCGAAAAGTATGTTTGCTGCGGGACAAAAAGGAATCGAAAATGTAACGCACGTGTGTCGTCCTCGCTAATCGAATTTGCAAATTTGTTAAACGCCATCAGCGTATGGTAATCAACAAAGTCTGCGCAGAAATAGGTATTAGTCATGGTAGTGTCCAGTGTATAATCTACACAACTCAAAATCTCACGGGGTCTCTGTTTTCAATCGCTAGGAAAAAAATTGTCACTGCATACCGACGTGCATTAGGGTTTGGGGCGTATCACTACACCCTGAAATTAAAATCAAGACCCAAAACGAAGCTGTTTGAGGAAAAGGTTCCTCGCAAAGTTGTGGCGATCCTAATATAACCTCTCGAATTACACATCATATAAATACTTGTATAAAAAAAGAATGAATTTGCATTTGACTTTTCTTTAAATTTCGTTTTTTAGAAATGTAGTTTTGATGTAACACTAAGATACTGCGTGAACGTTGGTAATTTAAAGGGGCAAAGTATATTCTAAGAAAAACGGTAAATTACATGCAGCCAAATAGCATTTTTAGACATTTGTGGGTATTTTAGTGTTGCTTGGACTGTATCACATTTACTTTGAATGCAAAGATCATAAAGCAACAGAATCATGATTCTTCGCGACTAGAAATATGTTGTGTGTGTTTGAAAATACTCTTGTCAACAGTAAATCGGATTATTACTCAATTTAAGGGAAGCAATAAAAGTTAGTACTAACAAGATTCGGTCTCCCAGGACTTTCAAAACAAACAAAATAAGTATTGGTGAGGGAAGCTGTTAGGATTCCCGTAAAACAGTGACCGAACTGGCGCAGCTATCAGGAAAAAAAGTCACCATTCAGCACTATTAGCATAGTAGAACAAACCCTTGCTAACAATTTTCCAAAGAGAGTCAACACAATTGTGCAATAGAGGTACCTTCTCGACTGGATGACATTTGCCAGTTCGCTATTCCTTCTAGAAAAAGCCGATACTGCCAATTTAGTAATAGTAATCGAACCAAGGTATGGAGGCGTTTGTTGAATCAATAAGATAGTAAATTCTTTTGCCAGATTATACAATATGGAAAAGTTAGCATAATGATGTGGGATGCTATATGGTATAATAGTAAATTATACATAATTTTGTGTGGTGACACCATAAATACTGCTGAATACATTAAAATTTTAAGCAATGAGGATATAATTTTTTTTAGTAATAACATTCTGGTCAAAAAAATTGACTTTTCTTGCCAAAGGACAACTTTTTCCACTAAACACGAACCCACCTGGAGACGAAAGCAATAGAAGACAATCAATTCTATGCTCAAAAGTTAGAAACATTCTATGACAGGAACGAAAAGAGTTAAAACCATGTAGATTTAAATGAACATTTGAATGATGTATTAATAAAATTAATTATTTAAATTTTGTATATGTCTATTTTATTTTGATACTCCAAAGTGTTTGTGATATTTCTCCTGTTCATACGAACGCGATTCATACTTACTACTTCATCGGTTCCCTCTTTTACCCGGCGGGTGTCGAGGTACGAAGACGATTCATAAATTACTGTAACAATTTTATTTATTTTTTAAGTAGATTGAAAATTTGAAGCATGTGCTTTGTAGTGTTGCTTTTACATGAGTTAAAGAAGAAAAATAAAATATTTGAATCATCGTTGTGCTATATTGAGCAGTTTAAAGTTTCTACTAACCTTGTCATTATAATATAGGACAGAGCACGATTATTTAGTGTTTCTTATAACTCTACATGACACTTTTATGCATTTCTCCATATAAGTTTAGCTTTTTCTACTTCTATTATACATCACTATCACCAAGTGGTGATATTAACAGTTATATCTGATGGAAAATTAACAAGTACATGACACATCTTTGAAACACATATATAGGTGTACCAGATTTTCAGTAAAAACGTTCTTAGATATTTTAATTTTTCTTTTAGTAATTTTGCTCTTTTATCATGGTTTAAATCTGAAATGATAATTTTGGTTTTCATTTTCTTTTAATAGCTATTTTTGATATTTGTTTAAACTAAAATACGCCTATATGCAAATACTTAAATTTGTCTATTTCAGATTAGAGAAACTTATATATTTAACGTCTCTTTTATTTGTACCTTTTTGGTCATATGCATATCTATTTTTCTTTTTATTTATACCCTTTTTACTGCAATTCTTCTTTAACATTTGAATTTTTACATTTGTCTTAAGTTTTTTTCTTGTGCTGTTGTATATTTTGAATTTTTACATATTCTTTCTACATTTTTAAATTTATTTAACACTTCTCAAATATATCAATTTTAAACACTGTTAGTTTATATATTTTTAATTAAAGACATAATTACTCCCCCTTATTTATTTCCTCGGTCGTCTAAAGCGCGATGCTTGCCACATCGCCTCGCATCAGAGATGGTGCGCGACGACCGGGCGGAGAGAGCGAATATACGAGAGCCTTAACCTCTCAGTTTCGCAGACCGTGCTCCCACGCGGCGCGTTAGAGCCTTACCACCATTTAGTCCCCTAGGACGACGGGTATAATTAAAGATATTTAAATAAATAATTTAAATAGACACAGGCAGACGAAACATAAACTAATCTTTATGTTTAATTTTTTATTACATTATCTTACAACAAGAAATACGTGGTCTATTCTGAAAGTGTCAAACCATCCAGTATAAAATTAACAATTACATTAAAGAAAATCTGTACATGAAGTAAAAATGGTACAAAATACAGAAATGTTGTGCATACTCATAGTTGGCTTTAAAATAAGCATCCTAAAGTCTTCCAACGTTACTTCCACGGTTTAAGATATTCTACAAAATGCTGTATTGGAATAATGAAAAACTGCCTCGTTGAATTGGCCTGAATCTCGTCAATCGTTTGGAATTTTTTCATTTCAAAATCTGGTTTATTGATAGTAATTTGAAGCAAGTTATTAACAACTGATGCACAATGTCTTGTCTAGTTTCTAACTATTGTACTCCTTAGTGGATCACATATTTCTGGTCTTTGAATAGTTAATATTATAACTGTATGTACTTTACTTATTGCATCGTTCCGGAAAGTCTTATAAATCACTCAAATAATACATGCGGATGTGTTCCACCTTCGAACTAAATCTGTTGTAGATTCGGTACTCTATTCGCCCAGTCATTACTAATGCCGCAGCTACATTTTATTGTGCTCATTAAGCGGCATCTAACCAGCCAGTGCAAACTGTTTTTATTGTATTAACATTTCAATATTTTGGAAGCATATCTGATATATTTTTATATATTATAACATGGTCAGCATATTGGAAGTCTTTAATGTATCGTAGAAAGAAGAGGGAGCAACTAATTGTGTATAAACTGACCCACCTGTTGATTATCATTAAAATTTACTTCTTCAAGAGCCTTCTTAAACAACGCAAGTACATGGAAATCCACGGTGGAAAGTTTGAAAAGTATAGAGAGTGTTTGGGAGTAGTTCAGAACAATTTATTTCAAACTACCGTCCAGCAACTTTCATCTACTGCAGCAGATTTTTGATGATGAGTTAATTCCAAGTTTTTAGTGAAATTGCACCCTCTTTTAAGAGACAATCAGCTAATGAGGCTGCAAAGGCCTGTGATGTTTTTTTTTTAATGATACTTGTCTTGGCGCCGTTCCAAGAAAGATTTGCGTTTTAGCGACATCTCATCTTTGAGTCATAGGTTTATTTGCGTTCTGGAAATGTCTGCTAGTACAATTTACGATAAATTTCCTTATGTATAGGACCGCATTGTGGAGGCAACTGGGCGGGAACTAACCTACAAGATGGTGTCGTGGTGTACATAACGCAGTCCGTTCTACCAATACAGGAATTACATTGACATACCTTTACTGATTACAGTAGAACGTTAGTTTATATTTAATTTCCTCTTGTAGCCTAAGTAATTTTTATTTACCCTTGTTCTCTAATAATTTCGAATTTTTTATTCTATTTTGCGGTTAATTATTTATTATTTGAGGTTCTCTCATCAAGTTAGGATTTTCTTTGTACTGTGCACTAATTACAGCAATATTTTTTCGGGGTTATCTAAGACAAATATTTGTATTTATCTGTTTATGAATAGTGACTTCTTGCCTGTCCCCCCCCTCCGTAACCTTTAGATAGTAGTACTCTATATAAGTTAATTCTCTTGTTGTTTTCTTTATTAGTTTTGTGTAACTTATATCACCTATTTGGTTTACCCTTAGTACATGGCTTAAAGTCACGCGCGCAAAGCTCTGCAACAAAGTTTTTACCTAGCTCTGCAATTAGCGTGTATGTCTGACTAAAGGTAATAAATAAAGCACAAAAAATAAGCTATCCCGCAACTTGGGCAAGCGCCTATTTCAAAGTATTACCTGGACTTTAAAAAAAATAACTCTCTTTAAGTTTAAAACTTGAAAAATGCCTGTGGTGTAAAAATTGTTTCAAAACTTCTAAGTACATGGACTATTTTTTTATCTTCGTGTTGCTTTTTCATGGCTTTTGTTTCTATTTAAACGAGCAAGTTATTGTTTCTAATTTTTAGCGGACCCAGCTTCCAAGCTGGAGACCAGCTCTACTTTTGTCATGTCTGACATCTGTCTCGCCTTATAATTTTTGATCTGTGATAGATAGACATAACGTTTTCAGTATTCAACTAAGGACCATAGGTCAAGTCCAGACGCCAAACATCAGCCTGATCGGAAAATCTCGAAACCAGTTTGACCGGAAGTGGCCGCAAAGATTTCAGTTTCGGCCGCTAACTTTTTGCCGCTATTCACTTTCATTTAACTTCCAGACCTGTTAGACTTCTGTATAACCAAAGGCGTCTCTTCAAACTATCTAGCATGTAAATCTTGCTTGGACCCGTCCTCAGACCACTCGCCAGTAGCAATCACATACAGCACACAAGTATTGCAAATAGAAAAACCACCAACACTTTCCACAAGGAATACAAACTGGGACTACTTTAGAGAATTGGTTACCGAACAAGTACAACTAACCGTACCACTGAAAACAGAAAAGGATTTATCTGATGCAATCGAACACCTTAATCAGTCCATTCAATAATCAGCATGGGCCGCTACACCAGACAACGAATTTCAGAAAATAACAGAATTTTTCCCAATCGCCATTAAACAAAAGATAGCGGAAAAGCGAAGATTAAGACGAATTTGGCATACAACCAGAAACCCTAGAAACAAGACTAAGTTTAATCAAGCTGCCCGGCAACTAAGTAATCTTTTAACCAAATTAAGAAACCAAGGAATACAAGAATACTTAAATAACCTAACGCCAACAGAATCCACTGATTACTCCTTATGGAGAGCTACCAGAAGACTCAAAGGGCCAAAATCTACAGCCCCACCAATTAGAAAAAGCGATGGTACATGGGCACGAACCAATCAAGAAAAAGCAAACACTTTTGCCGAACATCTAGCCTCAGTGTTTTGCCCACACGAAAAAACCTGCTCCACAGAAGAAGAATTATTCATCCATCAAACCCTCGCAGAAACTAACGAACAAATTCCACCGATAAGACCAGTAAAAGTCAACCAGGTCAACGCAGTTATAAAACCTTAAACTGTAAAAGCTCCAGGTTGCGACCTTATAACTGCAAAAATTCTCAAAGAGCTTCCAGAAAAGGCCGTAAAATTAATAACCTACATAATCAACGCCGTTCTTCGTTTGAAACTTTTCCCAGAGCAGTGGAAGGTAGCCCAAATAGTCATGGTACCAAAACCTGGCAAAAAACCTGAAGAAGTAACTTCGTACCGTCCAATCAGCCTATTGCCAGTTATATCAAAAGTTTTTAAAAAGCTTCTCCTACAGAAAATCACGCCGATCCTTAAAGAACGAAACATCATTCCAGACCACCAATTTGGTTTTCGTGAAGGACATGGCACAATAGAACAAATACATAGAATAGTCACGAAAATCAATCACGACCTAGGTGCAGGTATTGCACTTCCGTGTTTCTTGACATAAGCCAAGCCTTCGATAAGGTCTGGCATACGGGTTTACTATATAAGATTAAAAGAGCGCTACCGACGGAATACCACGACTTACTCAGGAAGTACTTACTTGAACGAAGCTTCTAAATAAAATTTGAAGGCGCACAATCAAGCATCCAAACTATAGAAGCCGGCGTGCCTCAGGGCAGCATATTAGGGCCCATCTTATATCTTCTCTTCACCGCCGACCTACCTACAACTCCTCAGACACTAGTAGCTACGTATGCAGATGATACTGCAATATTAGCGTCACATAGTGATCCTCAAATAGCATCAACAATACTACAACGAAACCTTAATCAGCTTGAGAACTGGCTAAATACAAGTAAACCAAACAAAGTCTGTTCACGTAACTTTCACTCTACGAAGAGAGACATGCCCAAGAGTGACACTGAACAACATTCCACTCCCACAGAATGATAACGCAAAGTATCTAGGAATTTACTTAGATCGACGTTTAACCTGGAAGACTCATATAATGAAAAAACGAATCCAACTCGGTTTAAAACTGCGTCAAATGTATTGGCTACTAGGACGGAAATCCCGGTTAGCCTTAGAAAATAAAGTACTTCTCTATAAAACTATCGTAAAACCAATCTGGACGTACGGTATACAAATTTGGGGAACTGCAAGTACATCCAATCTCGAAATCCTACAAAGATTTCAGAACAAAATAATTAGAACGATAACCGACGCTCCAAGATATATCCCCAACTGGCTTCTCCAACAAGACATTCCGATACCGACAATCAAGCAGGAAATTGAAAGTGCTAGTGTAGCGTATCAAGCAAAACTTAGTGCTCATACCAACAATCTAGCTGTGACGCTACTCGACAGGCAGTATACAAAAAGACTTAAAAGATACGATCCTTTAGATCTAGTTAATAGATTTAACTAAGTGTAGTTTTAGATTTAGTTTTAGTTTACATATTTGTTCAAACAAGTGCATAAATCAAGTCAATGAAATAATACTAAAGAGTATTATTCCCTCAAGTCATAATCAGCACTTAGTAAAAAATTTACTGAATGTTAATAAATTAACAGATTGTAAATAACGCAGAGAAATAAATGTGTAAAAAAAAACTTTCATTTGAGTATAATTCAGTCATTTGTTTCAATAAAATTTTGTTAAACCCTATAGTTTGCTTGTTTTTCTTTATCAACCTGCTCTATTGTCTTGTTTTATCACTTTTTAATTTATTTCTCATATACTTTCTTCTTTAACATTTTATTTAATTTGCTCAGTAAAACACTTTGTATAGTTTAAAATGGGAAATTTAGCTTGTAATAATATAACAATTTTGATCAGTCTTATCAATTTTTAATGTAATTATTTTGAGTTGTTCAATTATCCATAAATTTTTTATTAACCAATAACAAGATAGAAGAGTACCTGATTTATATAATATGTAAAAAATAAGTCTTCACCCAAATTTTTGGATTTACCATTGTTAGTTATATATTACAGGGTGGACCAAAGGTTTTTGTGCAAAATGTTTTCTTTACTACTCCTTTGATGATTAATCTTTCTCTTTGGATATACTCATTTATTGGTTACTAACTCTATCATTAGAAGATTCAGAGTTTGCCTATATTGGCTTGCTTTATCTAGATGACACCACCAAAAAGAGACTAATAACATCAGAGACGCTGCTCCCAAGAATATACGGACTCCCAAAATACACAAGGATGCTGCATCGCTGCGACCCATTGTCATTACCATCGGTGGCTCTACATACAAGTTGGGCAAATACTATCCAGTCTGTTACAACCATACTTTGGACATATCAACAGTTACATCAAGGATTCCGCACATTTTGCCAACCATCTTTAAGACATCCAGCTAATGGTTAGCTTCGATGTAACTTTCTGTTTACCAAAGTACCGATTCAAGATGCGCTGGATCACCTGAAGAAAATTTTTCCTACGAAAGATATAAATGCTTTCTTAGACGTACAGGTGTTGAGATCGGAGAATAGACATTTACAACACACCGTGTACAGAAAACCCACGCATACAGACAGATACCTTCATAAGCAGTCGAATCACCACCCAAGTCAAAAAAGAACGGTTGTGAAACATTATTAGATCGAGCACGACGTATGTATTCCAATAAATCCAAGATCCAAGAATAAATCATCTATACTACCACCACCAAGACACGGGATTTGTTTAAACCAGCCAAACATACAAGACACCCACAGGATACACCAGGGGTATACTGCATACCTTGCTAATGTGAGCAAGTCTACATTGAGACTACGGCCGAACGATTACCACTAGGATAAAGGAGAATAAAAAAATTATTACCCGAGATTATACAAAGATACGGTGGAGATTTATAAATATTATAATAATTTTAACAGGGACGACGGATTCAATCTACTTAAATCTTAATTTATCGCTCTCAAGGGGCATAAAACAGACCGGGATACGATGAAATAGCGAGTAACGTCAGAAAATGCCGAAATATTACGCACGACCTATTGACGTCAGCAGCTAGCCCGATCACATTAAAGCGAAAACGCACGAGACAGTCACTTAATTTTTAGAAGATTTTCTTCTGAAGATGTCCGCCGCAGTTGTGGAACGAAACGTCAAGAGTTTCTGAACTCCGACCACGGTCTTATAACCCTTCATTGTTATATATCTCTTTAAATTGTTTTAATGCACAACTTACTGTGTTTCAACAAATGCTGAAGAATTTCGCAATTTTTGATCTTCTTGCGCTTTTTCTTCAAATAAACAAAGGCCAGGCGGGAATCTTTTTCTTCTGTTTGGGACATAATTAATGCGCGATAAAACTTGCGAAAAGCAACTTAAATAATTAAAAATCAATTTTTTCACAAACCAGAAATTAAGAAAAAAAACTTTACGCCTAAACCTTTCGTCCACAGTGTGTTTATAAAAAATAACTCTTTATTAACCAAGACTGCTTCAAACAATTAATTTGTGGATAGTTGATCAAATAAATATTTAGCTTAGGGTAACGCTGGAAGTTTAAGTGGATATATAGAATTATTATAAATGGACATTTGGGTAAAGGCAAGTTCCTTAATAAGTACTAATGCGATTATTCGATATGACTTTCTTAACTAATGTAAAAAATATCGTTGATAATTTTATAAAAATATTAGAAATCCTTCGAGTTTTTTTATGGTTAAACTAAGAGAGTTGCAATATTAAGATTACTAACTATGAAAAGTGTCTTGTACGTGTGTGTTGTCTTGGATTTTTGTCATTTTTTAAAGTTATCATTTTTCATTGTGCTATGCGTGTGCCTTGTAAGTGTGCCATTTTAGCAATATAGTTAAAATGGGTAGATTTGTGATCTGTTATTTCAGTCATTTACTGCTTTCAGTGGGTTTTCAGTACAGTTTCCAAAAAAAGCCAAGAGTACCGTATATATGTAACTTGACATTAGATATGCGTTTTTGTCTCCGAGCCGGCGTATTTGCATGATGTTCATGTGTCCATAAAGTTCGTTTTCTGCTGCCACAAAGGGTACATTTCGTGCCCTGTACATCTATCACTATTGCCCATGCCTTCATTTACCTGCTTTTCTATCGCTTTCCATGCCTCGACTACCGGCCGCCCGCAGAAGCAATTACCGTTCAATGAGTTAGCCAACTTCAATAATTTGCTTAAGCGGTAAGAGTTGTTGTTTTAGCTTGTGTGAGGTGGATCCATCTTTGCTATTTCGGATTGACAACTTCGTCCACAGTGCAAAAAGAGCACTTTACAAAGAACACTATATACATTTCAATTTGCCTTTATTTGAACCAGCTCAAACTATGTCCTATTAGGTGTGGGCTTAGATTATTTACATTGCTGCACCCGTACTATTATATATATACTATTATAAAATTGTTTTTACTATTGATTATGTCAGATATTTGTTTGTATAAGTTATACTCATTTGTTATCCTTTGCCTTTATTTTTATTGTTATCTTCATTTTTGTATGTTCTGTTATTTATTATTGTCATTAATGTTCTTATTCTAATATTTAAATACTCAAGCTTATGTTCGTTTGTTATAGCAATCTTCGTTACTGTATTCAAAAAAATCGCCATTAACGTTCATGAAAAAAAATGAGCGGTATTCTAATATTTATTATTGCATATGATTGCTGTTTTAAAATGACCTTAGAATTCCCCGTGTTATGTCGTGTATCTACATAGCTGCACTAAGCTATATCGAAGAGCTAACCTCGCAGCCTCCGCCGCCATTTACTTTTGACTCCACTAATCGCCAAGAAAACCAAATAACGCGGTGTAGTTGAACTCATAAGAACGTCAAGTCTGGGGTTAAGTGGTTATATAACATGTTTAATTAAGCCTTGTCAACACTTACGAGCAAGAGCGTCTGCTCACTTTAACGACTAGGACGTAATGTTTTCTTTTGCAAATGGCCCGAGGTTTTGTAACGTGTACCTGCTAGATTGTTTTACCAGGAACGTTAGAGGGCTATTTTAAAAAGGCGGGTTTTACTTTTTTAAGAAGATATATGGCGAGGATTTGGAGTTGAGTTAGCTTAATTAAGTTAAAACTGTCCAAGTCTTAGTAAAGTGGGCAGATCAATATTTTTTTAATTGAGTTATATATAATAACAATTCATCTCTTTTAGAAATATAAGTTGGTCAGCAAGCAGTTATGTGAAATTTTGGATTGAAATTATAAAAGTTTTTTTTCCTAAACATTCCTTCAATGAAACCCCGACGATGGTAATCCTGATCTGATGCAATAACGCAGATTGTATAAACCTCTGTATAAAGCTCGGTAATTCTAAGAAGACGTCTTGGATTTGCGGATCCCTGCAAGCGAACCAAAAACTGAAAAGATAATTAATCTCACAGGATTTCGCTAACCTCTGGGATTCCCTACCCATTCAAAGGGCAGAAACAAAGTCAAACACATTTAGAAAAGAAACCTCAAAAAACCTTTCCAAACTGATATCTCAACTACAAGTTCCTTAATAAAGACCACGGAGAATTGTTTGCATTTGGCCTTCTCATATGTATCACTCAACATCGATGGAAAGCAAGTTAAGTCACTTATTGCAAAGATTAAGGAAAATTCAATCAAACCACAATTGCGAACTGAAACCAACTACGTCAAACTAGAAGCCAAGGTGACTGATTTTGATATTTCCAGAACTGTCGAAATGTTAAGCTTCAATGGCACAATGATATTCAACAATCCAACAATAACTACGTGAAAAACGCCCAGTCTCTTGAAAACCAATCGTTTTACCTGAGATTTCGGAAGACAAATCCTCTTCTATTCAATTATCAACACATGCCCCCAATGAGGATTCAATTTCTCAAAGGCCTACTTTCTAAATCCACTGAAAAATAGAGGAACAAATTAGTGGTCTACATAACATAAATGTGCAATTAGCTAACGACAAAATAAAAACAGAAGTAGCTCTAATTTTCTTTGGAATATCGCTTAATTCATGATCAAGGCAGAGCAATAGACACAGCTAAACTGTCATATTCCACAATACGAAAAATAGGGTTTTCTTATTTTTACCCACACTAACTGGGTGTAGCAACTAAACCAGCAAAGGGTTGTGCAGGCTGTAAGAACATATCTGGATGATAAATGCAAACAACGTACTTCTAAAAATCGATTCAATAAATCGGTTGAAGCAGTATGTTACAAATAATTTACGAGTTTTTAACTCAGCCTTTTCTTCAACAATAACATGTTATCATCAGAGATTGAAATGTAGCATGGTGACAACTTTGAACCACCTCATTCTCCAATCAACGAATTCGGAACTTAATATTTGGTATTTGGATGATGCCTTATTGGGAGATGAGCTTTAAACCGTACTAGCAAGCTTTATATCACTGATACGCAACGATAGGCACCAATAAATGTGAACTCTATTTTAGCCCCGATACGCCCAAATTGAATATTTTAAAACAGTGTGAGCCAATCTGCTCCAGTACCCGACTAATGACAAAAGAAAATCCAAAAATACTTGGCAGTTTAGTTTTGGACGAAGGTGTTGAGCTAGCTTTCAAAAGGAAATTTAAACTTGTCATCTTCTATTGTTCAGACTTTCCACCTTGAACTCACTTATCATATATTGATAAAGAACTGTTTCTTTATTCCAAAAACGACCTGCTTTTACAAAACCACTTTGAAAGTTTTAAAATCTAATGAAAGATATGAATGAAAACGCCTAAAATCTCTTTTTAACCTCCGTTTGGACACAGACTACCTTACCCATTTGAAATGGGGTTTTGGAATAAGAAAAATAAGAAAAATCTTAAATGTCTATCTACATGCTTTCTTCACCTCTATTTCTCAATCACATGGTTTACTGTACCTTCAACACAATGCCTGGGTTAAATGAAAAATATTCAATCAAGACATGATTTCACCTATCATAATTTTCTAAAGGAACTGGGATGAAATAAATATAAATCGCATAATTAGCGAAATAGAATATAACCCAGATAAAGACATAGCGAGGTTCAAGGCACCACCCAAAAATGTTGGTGCAAAATGATACAACCAGAACTTTCAATTTTATGTAGCATTACGATTGATTTGTCAGTTTATAAAAAAGCAAAAGGATCTTTGCGCTAATATGGATGAAAACGAAGTTCATGGAAAAGTAAAGGAAAATTTCCGCACTTAGGACTAAACCAAATCATTCATAGAGTCCTGACTTTTCTACGTGGTTTTTCTATACTCAAACCAAGTGGCCTTTTTCGAGGCGATAGAAAAAGACCAGATGGGATGAACATGATTCCTTGGAGCAAAGGGCTATATATAGTCTGAAACGCGACATGTGATGACACCTAGCGCCTTCCTATTTCGTTAATTGGTTATGCACCTCCAACAGCAGCAGAAATGATTTGTAAATGGAAATATGAAAAATACTCGACGATTAAAACATCAAACCTTATTTTTCTTGGGTTAACGTTTGAGTTTTCAAGGCCATGGCGCAATGAAATCAAATCGTTTGTCGACAAAATTGTATCCATGATAAACGACTCGGGAGACAACAAAGCCAAAAATTATCTATATCAGAGGATATCACTTGTAGTTAATTGAAAGTGGCAATTCAGCTAGTATCTTGGGAAGCCTTCCAAAATCAGACAAGATGTGAAGCCAACGGATGGACCTAAATATAGATTTTTTTGGAACCGAAATTATTTTCTTAATAACCCAATACCTGTTTACTTCACCTACTCATCTCACTATCTCACTGTTGAAATTTTTTTTCAAGACAAAATTAAAAATCCAAAACTTTTGTGATAGAATATTTGCAGTAGCCTGGTGATAATAGATATAAAATTTTTGTTTACGTAAATATTTACAACATTGACACTTCCACGAACATCAGCCAAATTCGTCCGTCCAAACAGTTTTGATGGTTTTGTAACTCATTTTGGGTGTCAATACCATGTGTACCCCTTGTCCACCGTGTTATGCTGTGCCCGTGTGCCCACCCGCGCCGTGCGCCCCCTGCCCGCCGTGCCCACCATGCCCACCTTGCCCTCCTTGCGAGCCGGGCACTTTCACAGTGTGTCCCCCAGCGCCTTGTACGCCCCCAGTAATCCCCATGATTCCCCCGGGGGTGCCGACGTACCCCGTCAATCCCTGTCAAAATGTTTGTGTTACTGCCATACAGGCGGGCACCCCAACAATCATGCCTCCGCCGGAGAGAAAGAAAAAATGCAAGTACATTCAGCCGCCTAGGCCAAAATCTTTTGCTCCAAACCGCAAGTTTAAAGTACCGGAGCTAAAGATGGAGGACAATACGGTGTATCGCAAATCATACTTGCCTGTGGAAGGGGAGCGACTGGAACCCATTCTTCCGAAAAAGCACATCTGTCTAGGAGAAGGCGACTTCGCTAAAGATACCGTTAACAAGATGTCCTACATAGGGCACAAGGACGTTCTGCCGCCTTGCCCGATCTTGCCCTGCAACCACAAGCTGCTAGGGGAGGGCCCGATGCAGGACATCACCACGAATAAGCACGACTACGTGCCCAAGCCCCCGCAAAAGACCGACAAGATCGTTCCGCCGACCAGTCTCTACTCGAGCGACTGCCCTTTGAGCGACAAGACGACGAACCGCCTGTCGTACTTGCCCGTCGACATGAACAAGGCGAAGGTCAATCCTATCTATCCTAGACACACCATAGATAAACCAAAGGGCTGTTTCGAAAAAACACCGTTCAGAAGATGTCGTATATGCCGTGGGAACCGCCCGAGCCCATCGACATGCCTTGGGCACAAAAGCCCAAGTTTAAGCCTCCCACCCTTCGAATGTCTGACGATACCGTGCAGAAGCTCAGCTACGGGCCGCCGGGGATTTTCGTGGAGTGCGACGATGGGAGCCCTGACTGCGTCCCGTGTCCAGAGCCGCCGTGCAACCCGGCTGCTGCCCAGCCCTGTCAACCGTGCCAGCCTTGCCCTCCTTGCCAACCTTGCCCTCCTTGTCAACCTTGCCCTCCTTGCCAGCCTGGTCCTCCACTATGCGCCCAACCTTGCTGTTGTCCCAAAGCTGCCTGTTAACTTATACAAACTATTCTATTAAAACAAACATCGAAATTGCACACGTAAAGAGCACAGCAACATCCTCTTACATTTACATGAATTGGCTTGGTGGTAATTATTCACTTATACACTCTATTATTACTCTGACTTTAAATTTGTTTTTATTGTGTATTTTTATATTTTATACCAACGAATTATTGTATACGATACAATTTTTTTCATTAAATGTCTCTGCAATTTTTTAATTGTTTTGTTTTCTATTTTTCACTTGTATTTGAAAACCAACTTCCTACGCAAATCACTAAATGAAATTTCTCAAAAAGAAATGAGAAAAGAAAATACCCAATAAAGAGATGGATTTTCCAATTATTTTACCACTTGTGTCGTTGATAATACTGAAATCGTTAAGTTTCACTTGGTGCTTTTGTGATCTTTTGTTGGTTTGTCGCTTGAAAACTCGCACGACTCACAGCCTGAAACTTAAAAACTATATTGTGCCTTGCAAAACGCTTAAAACCCGAATGAGAAGCAAAATATATCAAAAGAATAGTCGAAAATATAAAATTAATCCTCAAAGATCTCAAAATAAAACACAAATCCAATGAGGACATCAAATTAATTTTCAAGTGCTGTAAGGGAAATCTGCAGTAATAGATGTGCAGAGCAAAATTTTTTGAGGGCAAGTTTGGTTGCCTATATTTTGCAATTACGTGGGGGGCAATCAATAAGTTTTTATATTATAGATAAATTAAAATGCTTTGAAACATTCTAATAGAGAACTGTTAACTTTCTACGGTTGGTTTTAATAGAATAGAAGGTTTTCAACATTTGTTGTTATAAGGATCACTTGACAACTGTATATATATTAATACTGAATTGAAGTAAGAAAAGTTATTTTTTGTACAAAAAACTTTTAGGTAAATCTGAGTTTATTGGATTTTCACTTCCTTTGGAAATTACAAAGAGCCAAAACAACCATCTTGCTTTCCATGTATTAACACCCTCTTTCGGAGGGGTACTGATTTTCATTTCGGAAAAAAGTTAGTGGTTTTGAGTTGATAAACTTACTCAATAATTTTAGGATGTTTTCAACAGCTAGGTGAGGTTGCAGGGTTTTGAGAGGTCATTGATTATTTCCAAAATCATTTTGTTGGTAAGGGGTTACACCCTGAAGCAAAATTACTTTCTTTCTTCCCTTGCCAGTTTAAGGCTTTTCACCCATCACCCATCAGTTACTGCTGGTAATGCGCAACGATTGCCCTTTCATCAGGTAGAAACAACTCATAGTGTTGTACCCGAATTAACGAATTTGCCTCTTGAAAGAATCATTTTTCATCACAGATGACAAACTGGTGCGAGAAATATTCATTCATAATTTAAGAAGCAGCAACATAATGTCTGCTCTTGTCTTCAGCTGTAAGTTTGTGGAAAGCTGCCCAGAACAGTTGGTATCATGCAGGTCAAAATTTTCACTTACAGGTATTATAAAAAATATCATCCTTCTATAAAATACCAAAAATTATTTTCCAGTCTTTATCGCAACTTTTATTATTCAAGTTTTACGTTTCAACATAGGGAGTGTCGCAAATATTTCTCTTAGTGCGACGTTGCTTTTACCACTGGTTTTTAGGTTATATTGGTAGAACAGACATCTCTTGCAGTTCATTGTACAACTAGCAGATGGCACTTTGCTATGACTATACGGCGAGCTCGATGTATGTATTTGAAGAGGTACTATCATCGATTGAAGTTTGGGGCACCTCATAGCGTACTATTTCTGATTATCCTATTGCTGGTCATACATTAGCAATACTATTTTTTGTTTTTGGAAAGTATGATGCACCAACATCGATTGACTGGACCATAATAAAATGTTCTAATTCTTAGTAGAAAAGTTCTCAGATATATTAAACAACTAAACCAATGGTACATAACTACATATGTAAAAAGACAGGTGCAAAATAAATTGACAACTACAAATTGTCATTGCATATATGACGTGCGAAACTTCTCGGTTCCCACTTTTTAAACTATGGTTGTCCCTGCATGTCAAACTTGCCAGCCTAAAACTTTGATGCCATCCAGCAATGATGATCGTTGTAAAGCCGCTACCAAAAACTGCGAGTGCCTTCCAGACTGTGAGTGCTGCAAGCAAACGCACCCGGAGCCTGAGCTGGAAATGTGCAAGTACAAGCAGCCGCCGGTGACCAAGTCATTCAGACCGCAGCCTCCTCAGAAACCTCTAATGAGAGAGATCGACGACGAGAGCGTCTACAGAAAATCCTACCTCCCTTGCAAAATTGAGAGGACCAAGCCGATCAGACCTCCGCACACGTTATCGGTGGGCGAGGGGAAAGTACCTGGACTTACATGCTACAACATGTCTTTTCCGGAGTACAAAAATTTCACGCGAGCCACTCCTTGCATACCCTGCAAGCAGAACCTTCTGGGGCGCGGCCCCATGCAGGATGAAACCACCCAGAAGCACGACTATGCGCCCAAGCCGTTTGACCTTCGCGAATCGTGCAAGCCCTTGTCACACCTAACTACCAGTGATAAGCCGATCAGCGATCAAACCACTTGCCGGTTGTCGTACGTACCCATAGACGTATCTAAAGTAAAAGTTACTGCTGCTCGCATTTTTGAGAATCTAAAGCCTTCTGGCAAAGTAGACTGCAACACCACCCATCGCCTATCGTACTTGCCACAGAAACCTCAGGATCCCATCGATATGCCTTGGAGTCGATCAAAAACGTACTCTCCGCCATCAATCAATATGTCTGGAGACACAGTTTACAGAAGTAGCTACCTTCCAGTCACGGGTGATCACAGAGATAAACCATTCAAGCCTAAAAACCCTTGTAAATCATCATTATCCAAAATGGACTATAACACAACTTATGATAAATCCTATCGACCTAACAAAATAGAAATGGTAGAGTCTTGCTGGCCAAAACACTTTCTAAACGTTGGCGAGGGTAAAGTATCGTCAGAAACGACCAACAAGATGTCGTACCAGAAATACGATAACGCATTTCCTGCGTCGCCTATAAGACCATGTGGTAACAAATTCACCAGGGACGACCCAATGCAGGATACAACCACTCAGAAGCATGACTACACACCCAAACCTATAGATAGGCGCAAATCTATGCGTCCTCCGCCTCATGCTGTCAACAAAGATAACCCAATGAGCAACCAAACCACTAACAAGCTGTCTTACCAACCGTACGCAAACGTTGCTAAATTAGAGCCTATAATTATTAAGGGAGATATAGCAAGATCTACCGGTAAGGTAGAAAACAAAACCACTCATGAATTGTCTTATCCACCGTTAGTTCCTCCGCCAAAAGAGGATCTTCCTTGGCTTCCTCCAAAGGAATACAACCCGCCTGAGATTTGCATGGATGGCAACACGACGCAAGCGATGAGCTATCAGCCCCCTGGTACTTACGAGAAGTGCTCCAAAGATGAGCCAAATTGTATACCGTGCCCGCAAGTCAAACCGTGCCGCCCCTGGAAGGAAAACAAGGCAAAGCCGTGTTGCCCCAACTGTTGTTGCACAGCTCATTCAACCACCGTTTATTGATAAATTTAAATGTGTAAAATTTTTTGTGCATTAAAGATGACCTTGTTTATACTAAGATTGAGTACTCATTTTTATTCAAGTGTTTATTATCATCCAAAATCGCAAATATTCTTTTGCTTTCCAGTTTTGTACAAGAATTCGTATCTGACCCTCACGATGGAGTCACCCTTCTGCTTGAACTGCTGCGTACCATCCAGCTCAGCCAAGGAAACAGCGGAGGCACCGCCAACGGCTCAAACACAACCGGCAGGGTTCCACCGTCCGTCCAACGGAAGGCCCTTTTGGATGAACTCACCTGCTTGCAATGCTTGCTCTGCTGCTGCGTCCGATATTCAGAATCCGTCCGGAGATTAGCGTCCTCTTCAGCGGGCCTGTTCACGCTGGCAGTGTGCATCATGAGCAACGTCAACAAGTCCAGGATCATCGCCTTACAGGTAAGACGTACAGGAGGAAATCACTGCGATGGCTAAATGGCGCGTTTGCAGCTGCTCACAAAAGCTTGCGAACCAGTCGGAAACGGCCACTCTGCCGTGTCAGAGGCCATGTCGACCCTCCGGCTGCGTTTCGGGGAGCCTGTAAGGTTCCGGTTCCTGGTAGGAATGCTGATCTCGGCCGGCGGGCAAGGCGAGCTCCTGGCGTCCGGAATCCGATTCATCAACGCCTTCCTCGACACGTCTGGGAGCGCCCAGCGGCGGCTGTACATCCAGGCGGAACTAGAGCAAGCCGGATTTGACGTAAAAGTGATTAAAAAGGTTCTACATCTAATTTTTGCTATGCGATCTCCTCTATCGAAAAAATATTCCAGATTATTTCAATAAATTCCCCTTCCGCGGAATTGGTGTTTGAAGAGCTAGATCATTGGGAGAAGAACCACATCGATGTCGAAAGCCTCACCATTCGCGCACAGAACGCTGAAAAGCAAAACGATTACCTCAGAGATAAGGTGCTACTTCTTGAAAGGCGAATTCAGGTAAGATAACTAAACCACCCTATACTAAAAATCGGATTAATTGAAAATGTTTTATAGATCTTACAAGAAGAAAAGGGCGTCCTTATGTCATTAGAGCAGTGCCTTAAAGAGCGGTGCAGCGAACTGCAAGGTGAAGTAACGTCTCTCAAGTCAGGAAAGTCCCAGAAGAGCAGGACAATTTATCATAAAAAAGGTAACGAGCTTAAAAGTGCGTATATCTTCTAACTTTACCAATTGTAGATGACTCTACTCCAGCTGAAGATGAAGGGATTTCTTCATCTGAACGCAGCTTAAGTCCGGAAGATATACAAAACGACTCCTCCGCGTACGAAATATACGAGACGAAACAGATGGACGAAAAGAGTAAGACTGATAAAACAATAACAGACGAGGAGGAAACTACAATTGATGACGTTATACAAGAGTTGAAGAATATAATTAACGATGCCGAAACGGGGGTGTATACTAAAGAGATTGAGCAGCAATCGAAGAAAAAGGAAGAAGAGAAGAATTCGAGCAAAATTCAAATGCGAGTGAACTGCAATGTTCTAATGGACGATCCGATATTTGATAGTGAGAACGAGATCGTGCCCTCAAATTTACACCCTCAACCTCCGCGTCGCACAAGGAGCTTGATCCACCTTTTCATACCGTCAGAAGATTACGATTACAACAACAAGGAAATCTTTTTTGAAAATGAGACGCCTTATACTAGCGATGAAGGCTCGGATTCACTACTAAGCGCGTCTAAATGTCGATTACCAAAAATAGAACAAAATGCTTCGAACAATACTAAAGCTTTAGATAACAAAAGGTCGTCATTTAGCAGCAAACAACAGTCAGATAACAGAAACATTAAAAAGAGCGAGTCTTTTCATCACACTCAAATTAACTCGAACTGCAAATCGATCCGGCATAATAGCGTGGATGAAGTGTTTGTAGGACATTGCACTCAAACATCTGCGTCTATGATACACCACCATAAGAAGGTGCAAAAGGCTCTAGAAGAGCTAGCTGCTAAAAGAATGAAATCTAAAAGCCTGGACCGAATCGACGACGGCTTAGACACAATGGTCGATATTGTCTTAACCAACCAGAAAGCTGAAAACAATCTGTTGATTAGAACTCAAAGCGACTCTGGAAACGTGACGGGCACGACGTGGTCAAGAAACACGTCCAATATCTTTTCCAGTAGTAGAAGAGATTTCCCTCACACAAAACCATCTAAAGGTGAAGACAAACATAAGATGTTTCTTCCGAACCATAGATACGAGAACCCCGATAATGAAGTCCACTATTATTTCCCACGCCTGCAAGAGAAATGCAGTTCCAGCAACAGTTTCCTTCTCAAACGAGGACATGTTAATGCTGGATTGTATTCTGGACACCAAGGGGCAAGGAACAACTGCAAGGAAAGTACAATCGGCAAGAAAATAGACATTTCTTCGTCTAAAAACAAAAACCACTCTTTAAGTAAATTAACTGATCTTCCTTCAGGTTTATACTAACATCACAACTGTGTATTCGTTTTCTGTGTGCAATAATTTACTTTAGATTTAAGCATTTCTAGAGTTTATTCAAACGTACTTCAGTCTCTGGAAGATAGTTTATCTGTTTTAAAATATAAAACTGCGTTTTATATTTTATTAAACCACATATTTTATAATTATAATAAACTATCTTTTATTGTGTGTAACTGAATCTCGAGAGATATTTTTAATTTAGCCATGTATGTCGTTAGATTACTATAAAGTAAGAGGTACAAACTGTCGCTCATTGTATATAGCATTACTGATATCTTTATTTTTATTGTTTTTAAATTAACCGCCCTAGCGTATTTTACTGTGCATTTTTGTACCTCAGGAAGATGCATTTGATGTAAATATTGATCTCTAATTACATTTGCCTATAAGGTTTCAATAATAAAAAATCAAAAATACGATTGCAGTTTCTTTAATCCAGTATGGCGCAATCAATAAGTTTTACAATTCTTCGTTGTTACTTTTGTTCTGTCAGTTCTCTTTTTTATCATACTCTCCAATTTAATCAACCGTTTTTAATTTTACTCTGTTTTACTTCTCATGATGACAATTTATGTTAACGTAAAAACATTGGCAGTACAGGGTGCGCCAAAAGTATTGAGACACGGAAAACTTCAAATATCTTTTGCAAACAATCAACAATCACTACATCTAATTACTTTTCGATTCTGCCTTCTGGATTCTTGATGACATCACGACAAGGAGGTAGTTGACGTCGATCTTGTCCCACTCCTCGCAAAGGGATGTCTTGAGGGACTCTAGATATTCCCAAACGGCGTAGTCGATGGGGTTGAGTTCGGGGAAGGAGGCAGGCCATTCTGCACCCGAGATAAACTTGGGGAGATTGGCTTGACACTACTCCTGGACGATCTTCGTTTTGTGGGAAGGTGTCCGTCTTGTTGAAAGATCCAATTGTCTGTGCCGAAGTGAGACTCGCTCTAGGGTATTAGCTGCTCCTTCAAGTAGTACTCCTTGTTGACTTTGACGCCGGGATTGGCGAAGAACAGAGAGGTCTTACCTATAGAGCGCACCGTGGCCCAAACCATCATTTGTTCGGGATGAACTGTCTTGTGGGCAATTCTTCCTTTCTGATCAGCCTTCTCAATGTCCTTGGCTATCACACGGTGATTTTGGGGGTTGAAATCCGCCTCCACTGTAAACAGCTTCTCGTCGGAGAAGACGGTGCGAAGGTGCTCTCCGGACTGCGTGCGGGCAAGGCATTCGTGAGGCATGCCTTATGATTCCGTTCCTACAGGATAGCTGCTTTCCTGACATGGTAGAAAAGAGTCCCAGCTTCTCTTTGATAATCCTCCTGACCGAAGTTGAAGAGATCTTCAGATGTTGGCTCATCTTACGCATCGAGCGATGAGGACTTCGACGTATCTGCTTTCGGATGATCTTTACCTTCTGCAAAGTCGAATCATAACCGATCTTCCTCTTACGGTCCTTGATGTCGCCACTCTCCTTGTACAGTTGGATGGTCCGGTAGACAGTTACCCGACCGACACGGAGCAACTTCGAGATGGCCTTGCACAAACTCCTTGCAGCTTCAGGTCCAAAATCGCTCTACAATGCTTTATCGCGACCACGATTGCCTTCAAACACAAAAAAATCACATAAAACTTTGAGGAAACATAGAAAAACAATAAAATTATGAAAATAAATTAATTGAAGCACTTGAAACGCCCAAGCACGCTAACGGCGTGACGCACAATGAGTGCCTCAATTCTTGTTAGGGTTAGTACGAAACGAGTTTAAAAAGTATGGTAACAGAAAACAAATCAATCATCGACATCCTTCACAACACACTTTTCACTATTCCCATAAAGTTTATAAGAGCTATCAGTAAAGGCCTGCTTAAAACCTATCATTTATTGGACCGAAAATTCTCCTCAAGATTTTCCTCTCAAAAGTTCTTAATCTGTTCTGAGTTGTTGTTAATACCCAGGTTTGTGATGCATAAGTAGCTGTTGGTCTTATAATTGCCTTGTATATTCTTAATTTTGCCCCGTGCGACAGGTTACGTGATTTGAAGACGTGTTAGTGAGAAATAGCATTTGTTTCCTGAACAAATTCTGGCTTCTATTTATATATTTGTATCATTAGTGTTTGTTAATATGATCCCTAAATATTTAAAATGTTACACCTCTTCTAGAGTTATATTAGAGTTATATTTTTACTATTGCTTTCTTTGAATTGTTCTTACTCAAGTGTTCAGTAACAATTAAAAATGATTAAACTCTAACCAGTAGCCTAAACAGTCTTGAACACCAAACATACTTCTGTTGTCTTGCAATTGGATCGTTTTCTGTCACTTCAGAAAAACATTTTTAAACATTTTCGTTTCATGTTCGGTGAGTTCGGTAATCAGTTCGCGCTGTGTCTGATAAGTATTTAATTTGCTAGCGTGCAGAGCTGTGTCGTAAAAAACATACACAATTTCCGCGATCAGACTTGCGACGCGTCACGTGTAAAAGGGGCTCTGCGCACGTCATCAAGGTGGCCGTCACTGGCGCTGTTTTGAGAAAAAGAAGCATTGCAGTGGGTTCTTCGCCGTCGCAGTAGAGTCTTCTTATCCCGTGTCAAATAATAGGACTTATTACCTGCGCTATCGCTTCAAACGGTAGGTCAACTGCATCTATTTATCGTCGTTTGATTATTGAAGTATAAGGTTGTGACCGAGCGCGTCTGGTGACGAGCGACGAGATAGAAGTGTGGACTCAGGGTCCCGCTTGTGTACATTTCACTCAATTTTACAAGTGTTCCAAAACCGATTTACCAACAACAGTAAGATAAAATCATTTGATATAATTATTCAATATAAATTAAGATGTCGTTCCCTAACCCCCAATCGCAACAAACACTAGTCAAACCTATCTCCCCATGCATGCTAACCAAACTTATCAACAACCTCATGTACTATAAAGATATCAGTATGTATCGCATGGACCTCCAAACAATTTCTGTTTGCCATATAATATAAACGATACTATACAAAAGTCATATAACACGTCTGTACCATCCGGACCACGACAAAACATTGCTACTTATCATCAATTACAACCAGCCAAGTATCCATGGAAGCTGACTGGCTAATAGTCAAAAACAAAAACATCCCCGCAACGATAAAATTCCTCTCAATGCAAAACAAACAAAACCCTATTGTTTAAACCCCACCAACCGGTACGCGTCCTTGGAAAACAAAAGGAGTACCGAAGAACAAAACCAAAATGCAGCAAATATTGAACCTAAACCACCTCCAATTTTCGTATCTGTAGTAAAAGTAATTACACTACTTATTCAGTTATTGGAAAAAGGTGAATACACAAAGTCCTAAACAATGACGAAATTCATATTATGCCAAAAAGCTCAGATAAATATACAAATATAATCAAAGCTTTAGAAGAAAAAAACACATACATATCAAATATAACAGGAACGCAACTTTTAGGGCCGTTGTTAGAAATTTACACCCAACTACCGCCTCGCAAGAGTTAAACAGAGCTTACACACCAAGGGCACCAGGTTACCAATCTCTGGAACATTAAAAGCATAACAAAAAAGAGCTACTACTGTTTTTCATCGAGCTTAAATCAGCTAAAAACAATAAGGAAATATATAATATCAAAAGACTCACTCGGAGATACAAATTGAACCACTGCGTGTAAAGCACCAAATTCTGCAATGCGCCAAATGCCAACCTTTCGAGCACACAAAAAACTTCTGCAGAAGAAACCCAAGATGTGTCAAATACACTGGTAGTCACGCAACATATCAGTGTCAACGCACAAGAAAAGATGGTGGAGTTAAATGTGTCAATTGCAATGGTAACCACCCTGCCAACAAGGGTTGCCTTGTGTACAAGAGACTTCAACAAAAATATTTTCCCCCACTTAGAACAAAGCAGGTTGGTAACACAAGCCAATACTCAGCTCAACAAGTACAACAATACACTTTATTTGCCCAAGCGGTTAGAGGTGCAGCTGTCACTACAAGTTATACAATCCAGCAACCACCAATCTCGTCAAGTAATCAGTCAGAAGATTTGAATGAACTAAAAAAATGATAAAAACCCTAATGGAACAAATGGGGTCAATGTTACACCTCCTAACAACACTTGCTGCAAAATTCATAATGGCTCAATACCTTAGACTAACAGCCTGGAACGTCAAAGGCTTGACACAACACAGGGATGAACTGAACTTCTTCTTCGATAGTCAATATATTATAGACGTTATGTTAATATCAGAATAACACTTTACGAATAGAAACTATTTACAAATACCAAGATATGTAGTTTATGACACGCAGCATCCTGATGGTGGCGCTCATGCGTGTACAGCTATTATTATTCGAGACTATACAACATTACGAGCTTCCCGCATATAAACAAAATCATGTTGAAGATTAGAAAGGCCCATTAACAATCTCAGCAGTGTACTGTCCTCTGCGATACAATAACAAGTAAGAGCAGTATGAGCACTTCTTTCAAACACTCCAAGGCAAATTTATTACAGAGGGTGCCAAACACACACAATGAGGCACCAGGATTACGACAACCAAAGGCAGAGAATTACTGAAGGCCATTAATAATTTAGAGCTAAAGCATTTATCCACGGGAGAACCAACCTACTGGCCTACGGACCCGGCCAAATTACCCGACCTGCTCGACTTGAGTGTAGTGAGGGAATTAATTCAAACTACCTTAAGGCCGAATCGTGTTTAGACTTAACAGCTGATCACTTGCCAATAACAATAATAACAAAAGGAACCTAAGTCCTAATTAAAAGAAAAACTCCCACATTAAGCACCAAACGTACGGACTGGGAATTGTTTAGGGCATCAGTAGACACTAAGCTATTAATAGATACCTCTTTAAAAACAGACCAAGAGTTAGTAGAAGCAATAGAATACTTCAATGATGTAGTGCAATAAGCTCCTTGGCTAGCAACACCGAAAACAAAACAACACATTACTAGTACAACCTGTTCTGTGATAGTAAAAACAAAATCGTAAAAAACGACGACTTCAGAAGATGGCAGAATACACGTCATCCGGATGACAAACGCAGACTAAATGAAACAAATTCGAACTTAAAACGCTCTTGTCAGAAATAAAAAACCATAATATACAACAGTACCTAAAGACGCTGTCGCACACGGAAACGGCAGATTATTCGCTTTGGAAGGCAACAAAATGATTAAAACAACCAACATACCACAAATCATCCATTCGAGCTGATAATGGTGCATAGGCCAGAAGCAACCAAGAAGAAGCCCTGGATTTTGCAAACTACTTGACGGAAATGTTCAAACCGTTTCGACCTACCATCCCAGATTAAAAATCTGATGAAATCCAACAGCGTCTAGATGCACCGTTCCAAATGTGCCTACCACGCAAGAAGTTCAAAATTAGTGAGATCTAAATTACTATTCTCAAAAACACAAAACCACGCAAAGCGACGGGATTCCACCTAATTACACGGAATGTCCTGAAAGAACTTCCGGAAAAAGCATTCAAATTCCTAACCTATTTGTTAAATGCAATACTAAGCCTTCAATATTACCCTATACAATGGAAAGTTGCAGTAATAATCTTAATACCGAAACCGGGTAAACCTAAAGAATAGATAGCTTCATAGAAGACCAATTAGTTCGGTACCCATTCTTTCCAAGTGCTTTGAAAAATTAAATATTAGTAAGCAGAATTACTTTGATATTTCCCGTTCACCAATTCGGATTCCGGAAACAACATCCCACAATTGAGCAAATTCATCGATTGCTAGACAATTACAACAGACTTCAATAATAAGCGATACTGTTCATAGACGTATATTGTTCAATGCTCAAGCATTTGACAAAGTTTGGCACGATGGGATGTTGTGCAAAATCAACCATAAACTACCTCCTGACTGTTACCAAATTATAAATTGATTTCTTACCGACAGAAACTTCATGGTCAACTGCAATGAATTCTTCTCAGGTCTATTTTCCATTAATTCAGATATGCCGCAAGATAACGTGCTGGGACCAATATTGTATCTCATATTTACATCAAATTTATCTACCGGTAATGACACACTAATTGCCACATTCGCTGATGATACGGCGATATTGGGACCCTGACACGACTTTCGGCATTTTTCAAAATCACCTCAACAAGCTCCAACCATGGCTCCAAAAAAGGCGGATTAAAGTAAATGAAGCGAAGTAATTTCACTTGACTTTCACGTTAAGAAGAGAAACTGCCCGACGATCTTCTTAAATAATCAGCAAATACCTGCATTAGATAGCGCCAAGTACCTAAGAATCCATCTTGATATGCGACTAACCTGGAAAAAACATATCTGAACAAAACGCAAGCCACTAGGAGAAATTTTTCCTAAAATGTATTGACTGATAGTGTGTAAGTCCTCGCTATCTATTGATAACAAAATACTTTTATACAAAACCGTTCTCAAACCTGTAGGGAGCAATGGAATAGCAAGTACCTCCAGTATTAAAATACTCAGACGTTTCCAAGCCGAAACACTACGTTCGATCGTTAATGCACCATAGTATGTACCAAACGTGGTCATACAACGCGATCTGGATATTCAAACCATTAATGAGGAAATACACAAATACAGCATGCCCCATTATGACCGCCTAAATGCCCACACAAATGTTCTGGTAGAAAACGACGGCGAGGAACCCAGACTCAAAAGGTTCAAGCCGACCGATTTGGCAAACAGATTTGTGTAAAGGTGTGAGTGATATGTAAAACAGTAACAAAAAGTACATGTGATATAAAAGGTGAATGTCAATGAATTTTTTACCGAGATGATTTTATATAATCACTATCATACGATTGTCAAAAGTTTACTAAATGTTGAGTTTCGACAGATTGTAAAAATATTTAATAAATAAAAAAATGTTTAGTTGCCATTTGACTTTCGTAGAGTAAACAGGCTCCCTGCTCCATTATCTTCGAAAGTGTTGTGTGCCACACGCTGATAATACCTTAGAGAAGAGAACATTGTACATCATACATATCAACTTAAAGGAGAATACAGAGTAGCCATTCGTAATCTCCATCACACTGTTTCAATCCAACTTATTAAAGATGAGCTAGCCGAATACGGTCACAAAGTACGTAACATTATAAATGTCCGTCACAGGTTAACTAAATTGCCACTGCCGCTGTTCATGGTCGACCTAGAGCCCAATGACACTAACAAGAAGATCTTTGACATCCAATACCTAGGTAATCTATAAGTACGGATCGAACCACCCAAGAAATAAAATGTTATACCGCAGTGTCTTATGGCAACAGGCCCTACATCTGTGTTCAATGTGGTGGAGATCACAGAACTTCTATATGCAAGAAACCACCGAACACACCAGCCAAATGTGCCCTTTGTGGAGCCAGTCACCCGGCCAACTACAAAGGGTGTTCTGTGTACAAAGACCTCCAAAGAGTAAGAAATGCCTCATTCCGGCCAGTCATGAACAAACCACAAGCAAGACAGGCTCCACCAAATGTTAACGTATTTCCTCCCCTAAATCATCAAAACACCACTAACGGCGAATCTATGCGATTCCCTCAAAATTCAGTAAGCTATCAAGCAGTCATAGGAAGAAATGTTAACTCATCAACCAATGCCCAACCAACGAATATTAATGAAACGCTCTCCAATTTTCTTGCAGAATTTAAAGCGATGTTCGCACAGCTAATCAGCCAAAACAGCATGGTAATCAATAAAATAGCATAATAATGGCGAACTCACTTCGAATTGCAACTTGGAATGCCAACGGCATTACTAATCATGTACCTCCAAAAAATAGACATCTTACTAATCTCGGAAACCCATGCAACCACAAGAACAACAATTAAAATACCAAACTTTACCATTTACTACGCTAACCACCCAGATGACACAGCTCATACTAGATCGACCGTGTTAATAAAAAACACAATAGTTCATTACGAACTTGAACACTATCAATTAGACAAAATTCAAAGCGCAAAAATACAAGTTAACGCTCTCCCTTACCCACTAGTAATTGCCGCTATCTATAGTTCACCCAGATATACTATCTCTTTTGAAGACTATGAGGACTTTCTTCTATCCTTCGGCTCAAATTCATTGTTATTGGAAACTGTAACTCCAAACATACAGCTTGGGGTTCAAGAATTACTACCCCAAAAGGACGCAACTTACTTAAAGTAATACAACAGCATAACTATGGTTACCTATCAACAGGCGAGCCAACGTACTGGCGTAGCGACCCACACAATCTCCCAGACCTCCTTGATCGTGCTGTTGTTAACGGCATAGCAAGAACTTACACTAAAACAGAATCCAATTACGACTTATTCTCTGACCACACCCCCATCATTGTAACCCTAAGTTCCACGGTTATCAGAAAAGAACCCCCACCAAAGCTTTGCACCAAACATACTGATTAGGCTTTCTTTCAAAGTTACATCGACCAAGAACTTCAACCCGACATCGGTATACAAACTGAACAAGAATTTGATGCAGCAGTCCGACACCTAACTACAGTGATATAAGATGCTGCCTGGCAAGCTATACCCAATCTAGCCTCCTCCCGAGATGAAATAAACAACATCCCTTTTTATATCCGACACCTCATCGCCCAGAAACGAAAGGCAAGGAAGAAATGGACGAGAACAAAAGACAAACAGGATAGAACTTTCTATAATAGACTCACCAACTCCACATGGCGGTAGCAGAAGCTCGCAATGAAACCTTCAGACAATACATCACAAAACTAACACCTAATGACAATTCCATATGGAAAGCAACCAAAAAGTTCAAACGACCGATTGTAGCAATACCCCCCATAAGAAAGTAAGATGGTACTTGGGCTAGATCTAACGAAGACAAAGCAAACGTATTCGCTGAATACCTCGACACCGTTTTCCAGACACCACAGCGACAAGACAATCCAGTTGATAATGAAATTGACTCCTTCCTTGACGTCCCGTGCCAGTTATCATTACCACTCAAATCTTTTTCACCGGCGGAAGTTCTACAACAACTTAAACTAACCAATTCAAGAAAAGCTCCTGGATATGATCTTATAGTAGGCGAAGTTCTTAAAAATCTTCCTCGAAGAGCCATATGACTACTCACTACAATTTATAACAATATCCTACGACTCTGTTATGCCCCTACTACATGGAAATATGCGCAAATAATAGTGATTGCTAAGCCTGGTAAACCACTTACAGAACCACAATCCTACAGACCAATAAGCCTTCTACCCCTTCTATCCAAAGTCTTCGAACGACTCCTACTTAAACGAATCAGACGTTGTGGATCTCGACCAACTTATACCAAAATACCAATTCGGATTTAGAGAATCCCACCCAACCGTCCATCAAACCCATAGAATCATTAATCACATACTGAAAAGTCTATAAACAAGAAGTATAAGCACAGCAGCATTTCTGGACATAAAACAAGTATTCGAGCGAGTTTGGGATAAAGGACTCCTCTATAATATTAAACTATATTTTCCAAGTCAGGTGTACCAACTGCTTAAATGATACCTAGCAGATCGAATTTACCAAGTAAAAATTAGCACCACAATATCCTCCTATCACCATATAGGTTCTGGGGTACCACAAAGCAGTGTCTTGGGACCACTGTTATAACTAATATTTACCTTAGATGTTCCAACTACATCGAATACAGTGATAGCCACGATCGCTGACGATACAGCCCTCCTATCAATCAACAGATCACCTGAAATAGCAGCAGAACACTTACAGGCCCACCTGGACTCTTTACAGGACTGGTTTTCTAAATGGAAAATTACAGTTAACACCGATAAATCCGCGCATGTAAGATTCACCACTCGACGTATCGCATGCCCACAAGCCAGAATCAACAACGTCCTTATCCCAATAAAAACAGAAATAAAATACCTGGGGATGCATCTAGATCAAAAACTCACGTGGAGCACCCACATAAAAGCTAAGAGAAAGCAATTAGACTTAAAACTTAAGCAAATGATGTAGCTACTTAGTACCCGATCACAGCTCTCTTTATCTAACAAACTTCTAATCTACAAAACCATACTGAAACCTATGTGGACCTATGGGATCCAACAATGAGAATGTGCCTAGACGTCACACAAAGATTCTACAGAGATTCCAGTCAAAGACCATCCGCATGATAGCCAATGCTCCTTGGTATATCACAAACGAAACCCTTAATAACGACTTGAACAACTCGTATATAGCCAGTGAAATCAGGACTGTCAACTGCATACACCAACCGCCTCATAGGACACAGCAACAACCTTGTCGATCAGCTCTCCACTCAACCACCCGTCACGAAACGTCTCAAGCGCCACTGGTCACTTGATCTACAACTGCATGCTAACCTGCACTAACGCAGCCCCGGCAGCCTAGCGATGGCTACAGCTTCCCTCATGACATCACCCAACAGAACATTTACTTAATACTCAATACTGACTATGAGTAGATTGTAAATCTGCATATTACTTAATAAAAAAAAAATTTGGTAAGCCCATGCATAACATTTTTTTTTTTCGAATTTCGTTTATAATTTAAATAGCGCATTTTTATGTATTTTTTTATTATTTATTATTTTTATTTCATATATTATTGATAATTTCCTAACGGATAGATAGTACTTTGATACTACCATCATCACATGAAGGTGGTTGTAACTCCAACAAATTGTATATAAACAGTTCGACAGCAACATCGTCGTCAAATCTTTGTCCGCCAAGTACTTCTTTTAGTGGTTCAAACAAATGATGATCATAGAGCAATACATCATAGATAGGTACTTCAGTGTATTCTAAAATAATAAAACTTATCCTCGAACGAGATCGGTTCAATTGCTTTTCGTCCTCACAAAAAGAGTATGGCCTCTTAACTGTGCCTTAAGCTTTCTTAAAATTTCCTATTGTGAGAAACTTGAAGCCTTTTCAAACATACCTAAGCGCGCTAAAAAGTTCGGGTTATGCTTTATTTATTCTCCAATAGACTGAACAAGATTTGATGAGCCATATAACAGTGATAATTTAATATTGTTTTCAATGTGAGCTTATTTCTCTTGGTCTAGACGTTATCATGCACAATTTTTAGGTTGCCATTATAAAAATTCAAAAATTTATGACTAAATCAAACTTTTTGAGTGTTTAACAATCGATTTTTCCTTAAAGCTCAATTGGTACTGGTGATAATTTTATGAGAAGTTTAAACAATATATATATATGAGTTATATTTACAAATAAATATAATCCACCCACATCATAACCTCGGATAAATATAAACCTTCACTAAAGCAAATAAATAATTTTGTATCTTAATATAAAATATCAAAAAAGTTTATTTTGTATGGAATAAATGTACACACAATTCATAAATACATAAAAAAACATTGATGTACACAGTACACCTAACGCAAGTTACATACAAAAATGTACATAAAAAATACTCCACGATACAAAGTTTCATCAACTCAACTGTTCTCATTGGTTTTGCGGTGGTTTAGTAAAGCGGTGCCGTTCTCGCAGCACGTAATCTCCCTCAGCTCTGTGATGGAATGTCTGTGACACCCGATCTCCTCTACGTTTTGCAGCAGCTTGCAAGCCTCGCTAGCGTCGTAGTTTTCTCTGTGGACTGGCAAAGCAAATAGGAGTTAAGTAATGCGAACAAAATTTTGGTATTATCAAATCAATCTCACTTTTCAAACACTCATCCATGTCGTTTTCGGTTGTGAAATACTGGAAATCATCCGATACGGCGCCTTTGAAGACGGATATCACCTCGTCGCGAGGATTCAGGAAGTAGAGGGGCTGCTTTCTGGAGACGAACTCGTTGATTAGGGCGGCTATTCCTTTGCCGCCGTGAAGTCCGCGCCTATGAAAACCTCAATGAAGATTCTGGCGAAATACAAAAGTCCAAGCCTACCTAAAATGAAGCGGCAATCGACGACGACGGGCAGATGTGATGACGCCAACCCTTCTTTGCCTATGCTAGACTTGATAAACTCCACGGCGGGGAAGTATAAACTGTTGCCGGGCGTTATGAGAATATACTCCACGTCGTACCTTGACTGAAATATAATAGATTCGCATAACACAAAACGCCTTTTACTGCATAACTCACCGTTTTCTTTTCCACGTTCATGGTAGGCCTCGCTGATGGGTACAGGAGGAAAACCATGTTAATTCCAACTCCGACCAAGATGCCGTACTCCACCCCGATAGCAAGACAGAGCACGAACGTGGCGAAAGTTGGAATCAGGTCTTTCTTGTTGGACCTCCACATGGGCTTCACCACTTCGTATTCGATCATGAAGATGACGGCGCAGATTATAACCGCGGCCAGAGATGATTTGGGAATGAAAGCGAAGTAGGGAGTTAGAAAGCTCAAGGCCAGTATCACCATAGTGCCTGTAAAGAACGAAAGAAATAATACATAGATTTAAAGATTCTTTATTCGGTTAATAGAAGTGCAGTTCTTGAAGTACTGTTTATAAATTTAAATCATGACAAACAGTCGTTTTATAAAGAAAAGCATCATATAATGTATGTTTACAAAACAGTAACTCTAAAGCGTTAGTGGTTGAAACATTACGAATGTACAAGCTAAGTACCAAAAGTTTCCAGTATATTTATGTTTTAATGTTTATCTCTGGTTGAATGTTTGTACAAATGTCAACAGTTACTTGAGTGAGTGCCGCATCATTTTGCACAATGTTGAAAATCGAGTACCGGGCCATGATTAAATTTCTCACAAGATTATGGCTTTCTGATACAGTTGTATCTTTTCATGGGCATCTTCATCTGAGTGAGGTAAGTTCCAGAAGTTAAAAGACAGCAACGTGACTTGTTGTGAACAATTTTAAATCTCTGTCGCAACATTAAAGAAGAAGTTCTTTAATCCATTGTTACAGGGGATAAAATCACGATTCTGTAGTATAGTCTCCTAACAATGGAATAGCGCAGACGAGACAAAGAACGACCAAGGAAACCAAAAATAGCCCAACTGACAAAAAACATCATAGTAACGATTTTTTTAGATTTAAAGAGAATTTTACTAATTGATTTCAGTGAAAGAAACATACTGATTGTCGGAGAAAATTACGTAAATTTACTGTATAAATTGCGCGACATTATCAAGAAAAAGATGAGCAGCATGCTGAGTCGAACTATCTACCTTCTGTTCATAAGGCCGCAATTGCTTAGGTTGCTGCAAAGGACTGTGATTCTGAGGACTTTCTCCATCCAACCTACAGTATCCAGTAACTACTATATATTTTTACAAATAAGAAAAGACCTTCAAGGTGGAAAACTTAACGATGACGAAGAGTTGCAGGAAGCTGTTTTGGGCTATTTTGCAGATAAAACTTCCTAATTTGTATTTCTAGCTGTTATACATGTAAGCCACATTGAAAATAATTCTATTATTTTATTTCATTCCTGAAAAATAGTCAGGTGGAAAATTTGTGGGCTTACGTCATATACAAAAGACCTTTATCTAGTACTACACCACATACAGCTCCTAAAGCAACTAAACGATTATGTATTTCAATTGTTTAAGGTAATAAACTGGCTTTATCTGTAAAATGATTATCTCGAATGCAAAAAAAATATGAAATTAGTCATCATCATCATCAATCAACCCTTTGCGTCCGCTGTTGGATATGGGTCTCCACCAGTTTTCATTCTTCTCTACTTTGGATTGCCTGAATCCAGTTGCTGACCATTCTTCTGATATCATCCGTCCATTGTGTGGGCGGTCTTCGTCTGCTCCTTTTGTCATCTCTCGGCCTCCATTCAAGCAACCTCTTCGTCCATATCCCGTCCAGTTCCTCTTGAGCTTTGCTATCTATCTGATTATATCAGTTATGCGTGTTCTTCGGCGCAAGTCTTCGTTGGTTAAAGTTTGGGCGCCATATATCATAATCGGCAGCACGCACTGATTGAAAACTTGTCTTTTAAACATTTCGGCAGATCATCTTTGAAGACCTCCCGCAGTCTTCCATAAGCAGCCCAGATATGGGTAACTCTTCGATTCACATGCTGAGTCTCTGGAGGTTTATATTTCGTGCCCAATTTATCGTACATTTATCTGTTAGTTCTATTTCATTATTGTCAATTTTTTGGTTCTTACTCGGGACTAAGTTGGTCATAAATTTTTTCTTGAAGCTGTTTATTTTCAAGCCTGTTTGCAAGTTCTTGTAACATTGATGAAATATCGTGTAGATTGTCTGATATTAAGACTACATCATCCGCAAATCGAAGGTTTGTTTAGTTCTGCCCATTTATGTTTAGGCATTTTCTTTCCAAATTTTCTTTTTAAAAGCATATTTCAGTACTGCCCTAAACAGCTTGGGGGATATCGTGTTCCCTTGTCTAACTTCCCTTCCAATTGATATGCGTTTGGTGTTCTCGTGTAGTTTTGCTGTCATTTCTGCATTTTTGTAGATGTTGTATATTAACCTTGTATACCGATAGTTGACACGGTATTCTTGGGGTACTCTCATAATTATCTTAATCTCGACTCTGTCGAATGTCTTTTGAAAGTTCACAAAGACTAGAACTAGTGGCTTGTTGTACTCAATGGATTTTTTAGTTTTTTGTTTTGACGCTTCGTAAATTGTCGTTGGTCCTAAATCCGACGTGAAAACCAGTCTGCTCCAGTGATTGATAAAAGTCTAATTTCTCTTGTAAATAGTTTGTACAGATGGCTTAAAAGACTTATAGGACTGTAGTTCTCTAGCTCAGCTACGTATATCAACCTTTTTGTAAAGCAGTATCACAAAAGCATTGTTTTATTTATTGTACTGCTGTACTGGCAAAGATTGTACAAATCGCTTATTATTCGAAATAGACAAGGGCCGCCTATTTCTTCTAAGGTAATCTCTGGTAGTGATTCTAATCCTTGATTATTATACCTTTTCTTGATGTTAAAATATCGGGCTCTAAATCTGGAACCGAGTCTGTTTTCTTTTGACTTTTATACAGCAGTTGGTAGAAATATTTTACTACTTTCAATATCTCTTCTTTGTTAGTGATGACAGCTCCTTCTTTGTTCTTAACTTTAGTTAATTCTGTCTTTCCATTTCCGAGTTTTCTGTGAGGCCCTTTCATGCTTTTGTTATTTTCTATGGTTTGTTTAACTTCCTTTGTGTTGTATTTTATAGTGCATTTCCGCGCAGCTTTTTATATTCGTTTGTTTAACTCTTTTAGCTCTTTAGTTTTTGTCATCTTCTGACTGCTCATGTCTCTTTTCTTCTGCATTAAGTTCTTAGTCTCTTTTCTTTCTGTTTTAGGGCAGCATTTGTTTTGACTTGTATTATTGTATTTATTTTTTCGTTTAAGCTATTAATGTTTTCTTCCACGTCGGTGTTCTCCAGTACTTTATTGATGTCGCTGAAATTTTCGGCATCTGGTGGGTTCATCTGTGGTCTATTGATTTTCTTATTAATCAATGTATACCGTATTTTGCTGATATTAATTCATATTTTTGCTTTCATCATCCTGTGATCACTTCCATTACCAAACTTATTTAGTACCGACACATCTTTGACTATGGGCTTCTTGTCAGATATTATAAAATCAATCTCGTTTTTCTTGCGCCCTAGGTCCTTTCTCTATTTGGCTTTTTATAGAAAAAGTTTATCTGAAACATATAGGTTAAGGTTGTCTCTCCGAAATCATTTCTGCCTTCCAGATCGTAGCCCCCAGTAAGGTTTCCGTAACATCGAACGTAATCCCTATTTTGGCATTAAAATCTCCCAAAAAATAGTGTAATACGTTTTTTATGCGATGGCCGCTGCTACTTCGTTATAGAGTAGATCCACTTCCTCATCCGCATGGACTTTGGTCGGTATGTAAACCTGTATAATTTTGATGTAGTATCTCTTACATACCCTTAGAACGGCATATAATACCCTAGTTGAGATTTTCTTTACACCTACAATTTTTTTACTGTGGCGTTTGTGTATTATAAGTCATTAGTAATTTATTAGTTGTTCTCCTCGTCTTCTCACCTCACGGAGGCCAGTTACGTCTCATTTTACAATTTGTAGTTCGTTTTTACGTTCCGTTAGGCGTTCTTCTGCTAGTAATGATCTTGTGTTATAAGTTGTGATTTGCCATTCGGCAATATTAAGAGGTTTTGGGGTTGTTAGCGCATCTTTGCCTCCCCCAGATTTCTTGAGGCAGCCCTCCTTGAAGGGGTTGAATTTATGTTTACCCACCTGGACACCAGATCTTTTTGTTTTAAAACTCGCCATATTGAAGGGTGAAGGTTGACCATAATCTTCCAAACTGACTAAGCGGGATGGAAGATGAGGTAGGATATAGAAGGGATTAAGGTGGAGTGGGATATGTATATAGGGTTAAGAAGGAGATGGTTCCTCTCAGTGATAGGAGGTGAAAGAAAAAAACCAAGGCTCACGTGAACAGGGTCGCTTCCTTGAGGTAGACCTATCTTTGCTGAGAGTGTAGAGAGTGTCTACCCAATACCCGCATGAAATTAGTAGACGTTAATTATTATTTAGAAAAATATATTAATCGTAACAAAATTGGTTAAAAAAGTTAATGGTAATTAGCAATCTGCAATTAGCAATTTGAACATACGGTCCAAAGAAAAGGGAGTGAATTTTAGACGATTTACCTTTTCATTACTATTCCGGAATTTTTCATAGATGCCTCTTACTAAACTATTTAGATATTTAGGAACAGTGGCCACGTTTTCACACGGATTTTACAAGGGCGGCGAGCTCACTAATAAATCAAATAAAATCTGAGTGTGCGTGCTCAAACTCCTGGAGACGGAGCACCGCATGATTTGTCACAACATTTAATTCCTGAATATTTTTGTCGTTACCCGTCAATAAATAAATAAATAAATAAATGTAAATGTCTTTCAGTTTTCGCCTCTCATTGTTCACATTTTTCCCATCTTGCAAATTTTGTCTTTCAATAGCCTCATCTACCTCATCTCGCCAAGATCTTTGTCTACCACTTTTTCCTCGTCCTGTTGGACTCCATTCTTTACTCTTTTTATCCGCCTGTCATCTTCCTCTCGTCTTACGTACCCGTACCAAATAAATCATTTTGCTTCAATATAATTGTTTTTCTACATAAATTCTTATGATTTCTTGGTTTGTCATTCTGTTTCTTCCTGTTATTCCGCAACGCCTCCTCCAATATTTCTTTATTAGTTGCCCATGTTTCAGCCCCGTATGTCATTATGCTTCACATCATAGTACTGTATATTCTTATTATGGTTATTTTCTTCTGTCCCACAAAATAATATTTAATTATCTTATTCCTCTTTTTGTTTGTCCTGTTCTACTTTCTACTTCTTCTTCTGTTGTTGCGTCTTTTATTATAATTAACCCTAAGTACTTCAATTTGTTATCACCTTTTATTTTACAATTTTATTCAATTTTTAAATTTTTAGGTTTTCGTCTATTGCTAGTTCTATTTCATTAAAGTTTATTTTTAGTCCTGCTCTTTCGTATTTTTCTTTCAGTTTTCACAACATATATCCCACGTCACCTGATCGTCAACAAAACTCAATGTACAAAGGTGTTCATTTCTGTCTGGAACTGCCTGTCTTCATTTCTTTTTCAAGTCCTTCAGTGCATATCAAAGAAATATTTTAAATAGTGTGGGTGATGCTGAGAAACCTTGTAAAAGGCCTTTCGTCGTTTTGAAGTTGTCGGTGATTATCCAACCTTTACGGCACTTTTAGTTCTATTATACAGATTTTTGACTGCATTTATCAGTTTATTAGGTAGTTCTTGTGGCCTTCCATAGCCTCTTCCTATCTATTACTTATATAGTAAGCTTTTTTTAATCTATACAAGCTAAATGTATTTCTCTGTTTTTAGCTTTTTTTGTATTAATCGTTGACTTGTTTTCCATTTTGTTTCTTATTACTTTCCTATAGATTCATCTCATTGTTGGTAATACACTTATTTTGCTATAATTGCTGCACCTGTTCCGAACTTCCTTTTAAAAGGTGTTCTTTGGAACACCCTATTTATCATACGACGAAGTTTTGTAGATCCAGACTTAATTAATTCAAGTGAGATTCCCCCAAGTAATTTATTGTTTTTAACATATTGATTGCCTTGGTTATCTCTGCCTAATCGATAAAGATCTTATGTTCCTCTTGGTTTTAAGTATCTTCGTGTGCATTTGAAAACTGAAGTCATGTTTCCATTAAAAGTTCTATGTAGTACCTCTGTATATACATTTTCTTTTCTATTTATCTATAACGCTTCGATAACTCCCCATGATTCGAAGTTTCTTGTCCCATCAATATAATACTCTGTTTGCACATGTCTTTGTCAGTTCTCGTTCTTTTCTCTTACAAAATTTTCTATTTAATCTTTTTCCGTTTTAGTATTTAACTATTTTATCCAAGGTTTCGCTTTTTGTCTTACAGCTTCTCTGCTCCTGTCACTAAAATTGCATTTTTATTTCGTTGCTGTTTGTTCTACTTCTAATGCTTCAAAATCCGCTTCGTTTATGCTACATTTTATATCTGAGTATGTTTCCTCAATGTATCTAAATTCATATCATTTTTGGTCGAATCTGTTTTATCTTGTCTTGAATGAGATGCAGCTTTAATCGTTGTTCTTTTCCTGTCAGATTTATCTTCGCTATAAATAACTAGATATGTCACCACGCGTGTTAACAATTTTGAAAGTTTATCTGGCCAGTTCTAACACATCCACATAAACTCGTTTACTGTGCCTCGCGCTTAATGTTTTGTGCATTAGTCTGATGGGTAAAAAGACCAAAGATAATCTTAGTCGGCATCCAGATGACCAGTAAACGATTTTAAAGCTTCGCATTCTAAGACAGTTTATGGTGCAAGTGGTCAGTCGAATTCTTAATAGACGAACAACAAAACGCAAATTCAAAGTTTATAAACTCACTGAAAAACATGTCTGAATAACAAGGAACGATCGTTTTCAAAAAACTTGGTACTATCTCAAGTTTTTTATGTCACGTTTTTCTACAAAACGAAGCCGCACACGAGTTACTCCTCCACCACATGAGGATTCGTATGTGATAATAAATCAAAGTGAAAAAAATTACGTAACTAAGAGTGACAGAAATAATGTCAAAACTCTTAAGAGATAAAAATAATAATTTAACAAGTTTTTATATTTTTACCTAGAACTGAATATTTTTGTCTAGGCTAGTCCAATTCTGTGTGAAAGACCTTTGTCTTGTCCATCTCTATGATCTTCTAAATTTCAGGACGTTTTGCCACTTTTTAGATAATTTAAATTCATAAAATATCAAATAATTCACCCGCAAGAGGAGAAATATAATGAACAGTTCAACCTCATGAGTTTGCCCTGAATTTCTTACACGGTACTAATTGCTTTGACAAATTATGTTCTCCAAATCTCAAAAACCACAATTTTGCTTGTTTGCGAACTCGTTGAGTTGAAAATACGTCTCATTGAAAAGATAATTTTCGACCTGGGAATTCATTCATGATGCCGTAAAAACCAAATGATGAATTGTTAATGGTGAGAATAGTCAGCAAACTTAAACTCTTGAGCTAGTTGAATTTTGCATGTAAGTCTTTAGTAAGTATTCACTAAATGTCCATTCATTACGCACGACGCCGAGTCAATGTTTGGAATCACCAGCGATACTTTGACCCCACACTGATTCTTACGATGTCTTGTGTCAATTACCGATCCAATTTCATCAATTTTTGGATAGTTGATTCAATTAGTGCACTGTTTTAACCAAAAGTTTCATATAGTTTTCGCATCGTCTACTTTAAATTTTTACTGAATTTGTAATAATAGCTGGCTGTTCTTTCCTGTAGCCTTCAATATTTACTAATCGGAAGAAACTATTTATAAAAATAAAAGATATTTGTGGACAAACAAGAAGAAATTGATGTCGATCAGTATAAAAATTGGTCGCATATTTAAATACTTCAAAATTAGCGATGCACAATATACTTGAAAAAATCTAGAATTAAAAGAATATAAACGCTAAACTCATTATTATAGTAAAAAATTATTTGTACCACAGACAACATAATTCTCAAGATAACTGCGTTTGTATTTTGAAAGCTGTTATTGAACTGCTGTGCGAAATTTTAAGGACACATGGATTTGTATCAGTAAGGTTATAAACGAATACGATTGGAAAAACATATGCTCTAAAATGTCAAAGTTATTTGGAAATGCCTACAGACCACTATAAAACAGGGGTGGGTAAATCAGAACCTCACATTATTTTTAAGTAAACAGAACTTCATATCCGGACCTAAATGTGATTATATATTATAAGGATATACATAGAGCAAAGCGTTACACATCCCAAATTTTAAGAGGAAATTTATATGAAATTCCGAACATGATGCGCACCAATTACGAACCATTTCTACAACGCATGATAGCTGTTAGAACGGTGAAAGGCAAACAATTTGAACTGCCTTTGGTAATATCGCAAGGTTCTAAAAATAAAGTTGTTTTCAAATAGTGTCGATCCTCCTCTTTTAACACAGAAAATTTGCTGACAAACATTTATAGACGCGGTGTGTATTATTATTGTTGCTCAAGTCAGGCGATTATTTCTTTATCTCTTATCAAGCACAACGTAAAAGTATTTATAAATTAATGGGTGGAAAGGCTGCCAAATTCTCAAAATAAGTCAGATAAACCGAATCATATAAGAAGTTAAATAAACTCCGTCATTAATAACAAAATCGGTTGGACTTTCTACGGACACTTGGAATTAAAAAACATACATGTATTCTTTAGAAATCACTTTAGCGGAAAAGAAAAAGAGAAAAAATATGGATGCGGCTACAACGTCAACCTTTGCTAATAACAAAAATCGTATGGGTATTAGGGTGTTAAATTATAAATACAATCGATGTGCGAAACGTATATTTTGATGTCCGCGATACTGTGGCAGGCAAGCCAAAAATAGGTAGGCAGATATGCACCTGGCTGCGGTTCGTCGCGGTCTACTCTGGAGCAGGCAGATGTGCGCAATGGCTAAATACTAACTGTGCACTTTTGTCATTCGTAAATCGGTCGAAGGTAAGTGTCGAAGCTTGACCATCTTGAAAACAATGAAGGAAAATATTTCCCATAATTTTGGCAGGTAAAAGAAACCAAATTCCCAACTAATTTGGCACGGGATAATTGCGGTCTACGCCGACTAGTCCTAAAGCCATTAAAACTATGACCGTTACAGGAAATATTTTTCTGAGTGTTCGCTCTGCTACAATCATATTATCACTCTGAAAATCACTAAACCTATACTAATGTCCAGGTAAGAAAATAGTAGGAAGAAATAGCCCAAACAGCCCTAAAATATCAAAAACAAAAACTTAAAGAAAATAAACAAACGTAGATAACTTGAGTGCTAGTAGCAGTACTTGTGGTGTTTAAAATTGATTGGCATTCCCCTTCGAAACTTCTGTTGTGTCGCAGATTGAAATGTGCATCTAATGCGTGTATGAAGGTAGACTACAGTATCACGGCGGAATACTATCACGTGGCGTTGCTGGAAAGCATTTGAGCCATTTGTGCAATGCTGCAAGTATAGTTGTAGACCCAGCGGGAAACCATTGAATTAAACAATCTGATTTGTTAATGACAAACAAATGAATCGTATACAACAGATACACCTTCATCCATGAAGACTTGAAGGTAACAAAAGTATGTACCGACAGTTGCTGCAGTTGTAGTGTGTAGATCGAGAGATGTAATGTGTGAGAACGCAATAACGCAGAACTATGTTTCGTTGGATATCTACGCTAACAGATTTTTCAGTGTGTCCGAATTGATAATGACAAAGAGGCAAATCACCCCCGATGCATTAGCGGATGCTAAATCCATACTCTCACTACTCAGCAGAAGTTGTGGAGTTATTCCAACAATTGCTGCAACTGTACAGAAACACACCAAACGAATGATACGACTCTGGTACCACATGTCGGAGAAGAAACATCAATCTATAAAATAGCAGCATATTAGAAGCTCTTATTCCAAAAAACCACGATCGCCATTGTTTCTTCCAAAACAAATAGCGACTGTCTTTTGAGATCAGGGTGGAATTTTACCAATAGATTGGCTGGCCTCTTATGAGAGCATTGCCAATGGACCGTACTACAAGTCACTAAAACGTATTCAGCAAAGCCAACATGGGAAGTAAAGACCATACTGCCTTACGTCCCATATTTACCGGATCTTGCATCAATCAGCTGTGTAACAAAACAAACAATGCAACTCCCAAATGACCCAAACAAAGAATTGCTTTCATTCACATATGCGCATACAGTACACTATCATCGGCTACCGGGTTAGCATTAGCTCAATCTTTTTGGAGAAGAATTAGTATAAAACTTGGTTTTCTATATGTTTATATATCTTCAGTTGATGAGCTTGATAAGCTTAATTTCATATCGCTATATAAATGGCAATTGTTAAATACCATATGCGGATTGTAAGGGGATATAAAATTCTTTCAATTAAACTTTTATTAGTTCCATATTTATTTTCTTTTGTATAGCTTCTCTTTAGTGTTTTATATATGGGTATTATCCCAAATATCATAAATTGCAGTACAAAAAAGGAGAGAATCGGATAAGGAGGTGGGAAGTTTGCCTAAATGTTTTTCATTCTCTTGCTTAACCCACTACATTCTGATTACACTCACATAACATCGAATATTAATCAATGACGTAAAAAAGTGCATCGGAGGTTTTCAAAATGCATAATAAGATTTTTCTCTTTCTCATTGGTCGACTGTGGTCAGTTATTATTCATAATTTAATGTCATCCTTGTCTTATTTCGTCAATTTTTAAAGTATTTGCAAGGGTACAACACATTGAGGTTATCTTTCTATACGTAACACTATTTTCGACCATATTAACCAGCACTGTACCCTAATGTCTGTATGGTAGCAATTATTGAAGATAACGTATTGGGTTACTATGGTGACAAAATTATATTGAACAGTCAAAAAGTGAAATTGAAAATACTCGGTTGCAGAAAAAAACTAAAATTAAAAGCTATAGTCCTATAAATAATTTTCTGATCAGGAAGTAAGTTAACATACATCGCAGCCATGATCCTGTACTAAAAGAGTTTAAATCATTTTTCTTTGTGGCAGTACTGTGCGTAATGTATCCTCAGTTTTTAAGTAAGTACAAAGATGAACAACAAAATGCGCGTTAAAAGAAAGTAGAAAATGTTTACGCATGTTGAATTGACAAATTAGCCACGCAATACCAAGAAATACGGGGAGGTGAGGGCAACGTATAGCTGACTGATTTGAATTTCCCGCCATTTCGAGTGTACAAATTGCCAGCAATTATAATATATTTAGATTATATAAAGAACACAATTAATCAGAGGAGCTTTTATAATTCAATAACGTGTGTGTAACATCAAAATGTTTTACGAAAATAGCTCACCAATTATTGCTATTTTACGAAAAGTAAAGCAAGATTCTGGTAACAATAATTACCATTATTAACATAGTTTGTCAGCTGGTAAAAAATTTAGAGAAATCAATGGTGTTAAATATATTCCGAGGTCTGGACATGCTAGTTCTTACATCAGAGAACATTGAAAGGGTTCGAAAAAATAGACAAGGGGATCTTAACACCTCTATCACAGTGAGCATTCGTCAAATCACATTACAAACCATATTAAACAAATATTTGTATCTAATGTTGTAGAAGATTTAGTTGATTCATGAAGTTTAACCTAGAAACCATTAAAAACGGGAATATAGTAATGCAATACTGGAACTTGGTGTTGAAGATGAGCGCTTTATCAAAACTTAATAATCACTATTTACTAATGTTAGTAAGAAAAAGTTCTCTATTTGGAAGGAGGAAAATTCCCATGTTATCTACGAATAAGCGTTACATTCACGACTAGTTACAGTTTGGAACGCAATTTTTTTGTGTACTTAAACTTTATCTTTGGAGGATGAAAGTAGGAATCCTCTTTCGTTTATATCATGGTAGAGCATTTTCTGGTCCTTTAAGTTAAAGAACATAACTTGAGCAACATATGCTTCCAGCAAGATCATAAGACCTGCTGCACAGCGAGATAAACAAAGCGTTTTGGTGATATGGTTTACCCCCGCAGATAACCAGATTTAATTGCCTCTAATTTTTTCCTCAGGGCTGTCTTTCAGATGCCAAATCTAATACAATTGAGAAAGTTAAAGAAAGCATACGGAATATTGTTCAAAACATACCCTCCAGAGGCTATAAAAATATTATGGAAAATGTGATTTAAAGCACCGAGTCTGTGTGGCCTTGGGAACATAGTTTCAGACTTCCCAATCGGCAGCTGCCTTCGCATGTGATATTCGAAACGATTTTTAAAGTACTAAGAGAAACTGGTTTGTTACAAAAAAGACAAACATTTTGTTTGGAAAATTCTTTATGAGTAACTCCTATATTCTTATCATATCCCACTGAATTATCAAGCGAAAGTGTCATTCTGTCAATGGTTTTTACACCCAGACTTCATTGCTAATGTGCCTTTTATTGATGAAGTCAGTTTTACTAAAGATGTCGTTGAATCCAGACATCAACAGCGTTTCAGTCTAAATATGTGGTTAGGCATGATAGCGGTACATACAAGATGGAATTCTACCGTATGTTATGCTTGCTGTTAGAGAACATCTGAACAACGCATCTTTTGGGAAATGGGCCGAAAGGGTCTCGTTAGATGACCTCCAAGATCTCCCGATTTAACTCCATTAGATTTTTGTATTTAGGGTTATCATAAAATTTAATAACTTCGCCTGGGATAACAAAAGGGTGGATTGAGTAGCCCTGCAGTCACCGCTGCCGGTCCCAAGCCGGGATAAAGGAGGAGGATTGGGAAAACCAGGCCAGCAACCCCCCTCCCCCGGTAAAATCTAACATTTGGTGACGCAACCGGAAATGAGCCTCGAAACAGAACTGATCCACAGACGATAATACATGCAATGAGGAAGATTACGAGTTGGAAGAAAAGAAACATAATACGAATAGCAACATGGAACATAATATCATGAAATAACAGAGACCAAGAAATAATAGAAAAACTTAAACGAAAGAAGATCGATATATGCGCTATTCAAAAAGCCAAAGAAAAAAAGAAAAAGCCACAAGGTCTATGGAGAGTACCTACATATAACGATCAACTTTTGTTCACTCAACGAATTAAGAATTAATAACACATTCTTTGACCACGCAGACCATTACAAATATACGCGTACATTCCATAATACGAGAAGACAAAAATCTTTGATAGATTACACGTTAACAAATAGGCGAATACACCCTATGTAAGTGCTAGGTGTAAGAACCTTAAGTTCAACCAACGTTGGTACCGACAACAGTCTGCTACTAACAAAAATAACGATGAAAATAAAACTTAAGAAAGAAATAACAATAAACACAACAGCGAAAGAAAAATTTAATATCGAATCACTGTGGAATGAAACCAATAAACAATTGTACCAATCAAGAATAAGAAAACATATAGACGAGAACCCTACAGCAAACGAGAAAACAGCAGAAGAAAACTAGAGAAAGCTCAGTACAAATATCGAAAACCCACCACAGTTAACACGTGCCATTTACTGGAAAGAGCAGAAATGAAAACCTCGAGAAAAATCGCCGATAAAACACTGATGGATAGAGTAAGAAGTGAAAATATAAGAAAAGCCTGCAACGTAGAGAATATCAAAAATGGATCCGTGGGAGAAAGAAAGAATGGAATAACCACATTAACCGAATGACTGAAAACAGAATCGTTAAGATTGCCAGAGATAAGTCGGCGGTAGGAAAACGAAGTGTGGGAAAACCTAGGAAGAGATAGTGCGATAACCTCAAAAAGGAACAGGAATTAGCCAATGATAGAAGAATGAAAAAGAAGAAAAAAGTTTAATTTATGCAACAGCTGCAAATTTGCAACCAATTGGAACATTTGATAATTTGAGCAAAACCCGGGTTTCTATAAAGGCTGCAGATTTTCTTACAACGAAAATATATATCCTGTGTGGATATGAAAGGGCAACATTTTTAATTGTAATCTTTCTTACTACAAAGACCTATAAAATGAATTTTTATGCTATTGGTATCCCATAAATGCTAGATTTGCGCACCTATATGTGCATAACAGTTTGTTATTAATCGGATAATGCCATCCCCAAAACATAAGTCAATCACTGCTTATCTAATAGCTCAATTGAGTATAGAAATGAAATAGTGAGAGCTGAAGTTATAAAACAAGCAAGAAATCCATTCAAGGTGCTAAATACAAAATACGTTAGATAATAGTTGGTAAGATATTAATGTTGTTACACAATGCCCTTGATCAAAAATATATTAATCATTAAGAGCAACACTATTGAATTTCTGCTTCGCTGAACACCACTTATGTATGCAGATAATACGAGTTAATTGATAACCCACGCAGCACGCAATTCTAATAACAAGTAGTAACATTTATATTACGACATAATATAAAGTATTACGAGATAGGATTTCTCAGATTACGTCATTAAAACTCTTCAAGCGTCTTATCTGTTTTTATTTATTATACTTCAATCGGCTCGTTTTCTATTCTTGTAGCAACTTAAATATACATTTGCGAGAAATTAAAAAACAGCTTCTTAGTGTCTTCTGAATATTCAGACTACCGAATCGAAATTGTGGATGAATTGCCCAATTGAGGAAAGAGGCAAGCAATCTTGGCAGTGGATAACCAAGTGATGACCAAAATGTTGTTAAAGTAGAGCAAATAAACTACATTATTTAACAAAATACTACCCTGAAACCGTTGCTTACTGAAAGCACTTAGAAAACAAGGTTTGTGTACAGAGGATAATTTAGACGAGGACAAGATAATGTCATATTTAATGATGAAGCTTCTTTCGGGCTTGTCGCTTTATTGAGCACCCTGCTGAGTTGCATGTTTTGTGTTGTTTCGGAGTATAGAGATTTGAAATGCAATTATGGTTAAAATTGGTTGAAGCCAATGATGAAGTGTGGTTGTTACAAGATAACGGGTCTTAAACAATGTAGCTGACTATGTACCATTTGAATAAAAGAAGTCAAGCACGGGCTACGAGATAAACGCATATTAACCATCAGAGAAGTATGCTAACAGATTAATTTGGCTCTTGTTATCCGTTTCTTACGCTGCAAACCTACATTTTAGTATAGAAAATCATTATAACACGAAACAATACTTGGGTACCTTACTAAGTTATGGCGTAATAATGTTTTGTAAGTACTTTATAAATTGTGTTTTGTTTTGTTTCTAAAATAAATTTTTTCCTAGAATGCACCGGGTGCTCTTTTAGGTTTGGCTAATGCAAACTGATCACGTAACCATATATATTTACATAGAAAATTCACAAGTTTGTGTCAAATTTTTCTTCTTAAATCTGGAGAGCAACAACATAGCAATATCATGGCTTTTACGGTTGTTTTCAATTGTGAGTTTGTATAAAATTGCTTATGCAGATGCTTAGTCAGTGCGTCTGCAATCTTTATCTAACTGTTACTTCACTTCCTTATTTTCGACTTCCTTTGGCTATCTAGAACGTTCGACATCGTATAGGTCCAACTTTCTACTCTTAAACTATTAGAACACAAATTTCACCACTATTTACATTAATTTGTTTACTATCCATCTGCTATTTAAACTACAGAGATATTAAGAAAATTTACACCATAAAATTGGGAAATTTAAAAAATTAGATAATCCTGAAATACAAAAATTTTAACTTGAGGATTAAATGTAATTCAAGAACGATTTAGACAGTAATAACTGCTTAACTGTTAATAGAAAGTGAAACAAAATTTAATTACCTCACTTGCAATCCACTTACAGACCAGGCACTAAACATATCGATTGCATTACAAAACTTTACAGCTGGCAGCACACTAATGCCCTTTTCGTGTTTAACTTTTTCAAATCTAAATCAAATGTTCTACCCAGGTACCTCTAAAAAACTCAAAACTTGCTTATAGTTATGCAATTGCGACTCTTGTAGGCTGTGTTGTTTGCAATAAATCATTTAAATAATTACTGTAAAAGTCGGACTTCAGTGGAGCGTCGCAAAGGCAATTAAAAATACACTAAAGGTTATTTATGATTTCACTCACTCAAGAAATATTGTTACCCAGTGATATAACAAATCAGACTGATAAAATAGACAATTAACAACAAACGATTTTGAATGATAACCGCTTACTTATTGTATTTGATATTTTTGGGTAAGTCAAGCAAATATAAAAACTCTTTGGGGCAAAACATCCCTCTTCAAGTAGAGAATAATTTTTCAAGAATCTAAAATTGTAAATTGAAGTTCGAAGTTCTTCCTAAAAGGTATATTCTATCTGAAAAAATATTTCAATATGGTACAGCACCTCCTAAGAGTAACAGAGAAGAGTGCAGACCACATTTTGTGCTACTGTAAAGACTTTGCGAGGCTCAGATTCCTACAACTAGGCGAAGAAAAACCAAAGCTAAAGAGCTATACAAAAGAGTCTCTCTCTACACTTTGGGGGCAAGTCAAAAGCCTAGGCCTAGGGAAAAAGCTCTAACAAATTAGAAGAGCGCATAGTAGACCCTAAGGGCCGCAGTACGAGAGGCCGTTAAAAATAATGTACAGAAGTTAAAATTTCATTGATAATTTACATTAATTAGTAACTTATTAGGGCTCACAAAACAAACCAAAATTTGAAAGAAAAGCAATCGCAAGTTTGGAAAAATTGCTCAGAAATTCCAAAAAATGTAACTACAACATTTTTGAGATTATTATAAATGATAAAACGCGCATCCGTAGGGAACAAAAAATATTTAAACAAAAAATAAAGAAGTAGAAAATAAATTCCATCAAAACACATTAGTCTGCATCCATAAAAATACATAACATGTTTATTAGCGAATAAGGATAAACAAAAGACAGCAGCAAGATTAAATACTCATCATTTATAGTATATAAAAGACCTACAGGTGTGTCTAAAAATTCAATAAATGGTTCCATATCTCAATGGCAACATAGGTCTGATGCGCGCACATGCATATAGCCAATTCAAACACTTGGAGCACACGTGACCGCCAGGGGAAGCTAGCTGAAGGTAGTCGAAAGTACTTAATGTGAACGGGAAGGTTGCAGTGCAATAGAGCAATGAGTAAACATCTTGTTCTGCTACAAATTGGAAAAAACGCAGAAGTATACGGGCAGAATGGTGATCCAAGCCGTGAACAGAAAATCGCTTTTCGTTTTAAGAGGGCAACGATTAAGTATGAGACACGATCGTGTCTGCCGCTAACAAGCAGAACCCCAAACATAATCGAGCAAGTGCGAAAAATGCTGGCACAAGATTGACTGACTCTACTATTGATGGTACAAGAAGTAGACACTAGAAAAAAGTAGGAATTTCGTAATAGACGAAAAGCTGGTCAAGAGTCTATCCAACACAAGTATTTGAAGCGATTGGTAATCAGCAAACACCTGGAAAAAGTTTATAAAGATTCTATTTTATCTTTACCACACAACACGTTGCTCAAACCCTCCCCCTCCGTGCCTCTTAGCTTAATAAACAACAATGTCTTGATGTGCGTTAAACTTAGCAATGTACCAAATATTGATTTAAATTACTCGTCTAGCATCGTTTTTTTAAGATAAAACGAGAGCTGAAGGAGCAGAAGTTCGATATCTGAATAAAATCCTGAACCAGAAAATATGTTGGCCTTCAAAAAGATTTTCGCTTAGCTTTGAAACGCTTTTCTCATAACAAATACCTCAGAGGTGATAAAGGTGAAAGTTAAATAATGTAAATCTGAAGTTTCATAGGCCGAACCGATAGAGCTAATTAAATTTTTGCTATACGTTCTAAATCAAAATAATCTTAGAAATTTAAAATTTCAATCAACTTTTACGTTAGTGCAGAAGCTGAAAGGATCATAAATTGTTACGCCAACGTAAATACAAACTCAATCTCAAACAATGGCGCTATCGGCATTGAATTGGCGGCAATGTGACACACTTTCTCTGCTTCGAGCCAAAAAGCTAATCGCAAAATGGAAACTCTAGTAAGAGATTTTAGTGCAACAGCAGTGTACAATAATCAAACTTACCGGTGAAAATTCCACCCAAAGGCGTCTGCACCCCGCTAGCATGATTGACAGCAGATCTGGAGAACGACCCGGTGATAGGCATGGACGAGAAAAACGAGCCGAACACGTTCGCTAGGGACAACGTGAACAGCTCTTGCGTTGCGTCGACACCCCGCCCGCTCGCTGAAAATTCGTAAAATATTAAAATATTACCTGACCACAATTCATAGCTCTGCTCACCGAAAGCCTTAGCAATCGCGACGTTTCCAAGAACGGCGATAACGGGGACCAGGAACACCGACGTCCCCAGATCGCTGAACATTTCGCTGAAATGGATGGTGCGGTTGTTGAGAGTGGTGGAGAAGGGCGGGGGCTGAAAGTTGGGAAAGCCTGGCTTTACCGTCCCGGTGAGCAAGAAGGGAGACTCCAGCTCGGAAGACTGATAGCAGTAGGCGATCACCGAGCATGTGATGACCACTAGTGCATTACGAGACGTCGATATCAGCCAGAGCGTGCGTGAAATGTAAACCTGGGCTTTTGTAGGTTTCTTATCTTTAGCCAGTTTTATATCCTTCAATTTCTGAACACAAAATATTAAACTTAAATGCTTTATTTTAAAAAATGCGAAATTACCCTTAATATTATGAGAACTAGTATGCAGGTCACGCTCAGGATGCAATCATAAACGCGAACCTTATGAAAGTTCTGGTAAACCTTCATCAAAGTGTCTATAAATCCTGAAGATGTAAACTTCAGCCCCAGCAGCCCTTTAAATTGCGAAACAGCGATTATAACCGAAGTAGCTGAGGTAAATCCCACTGTCACAGGAATTGATATAAAGTCCACTAGTATGCCTGAAATATTCAAAGCGAGGTAAATGAGAGGGTTTAGAAATGTAGCGCAAACACCAACCTAAATTTAGTATCGCCATGAAGAATTGCACCACTCCGGATAAGAAACAAAGCAAGACGGCGTAGTCTGCATTCCTATGTTGGATCTGCTGGTAGGTCATGAGTGCCATGAGGGCCGTCGGTCCGAGAGTGATCTCCTTGACGCTTCCGAATAGAGTGTATACGAAGCATCCCACAAAGGAGGAGTATAAGCCGTACTAATACAAAAACGTTAGAAAACTTAAAATAAAATGGACTGAAATTCACCTGTGGTTCTAGCCCCCCCAAGGTGGCGTACGCTAGAGCTTGCGGCATCACTGTCAGCCCCACCGTTATCCCCGCTATGGTGTCAGACATGAACTGGTGCGAGGTGTACTTTGGCGCCCACTGTAATACTGGCAGTCTTTGGGAGAGGAATTTCATAGCTTCTTGTTGGATCACAGACATGTTGGAGTTTTTCTGAAATAAAAAAGGTTATCGCCCTTGCAGTCTCTTGACTTAGTTACTAATACAAATTTTAAAACTTGGGGCTGCTCTAACTTAAGATATTCAATTTATTTTTGAAAAAGGTAAGACAGAATAAAGACTACCAAATTGAAGTAAAAATATTAATATTGCTAAAAAGAGCAAAATCATTTCAATTAGAAGCAAAAGACCAGCCCAGAATTGTAGGTTTCATATTATAAATATTATAAATTATACAATAAGTAGAAAACTTGGCCACCCAATTTTTATGCAAAGTTGTGTACACGTTCTTTATATCAGAACCTCAACACAACTAAAGAATTTTATTAAAAAATTGAAAAATATAAATACTAAAAATCCAGTTGACCTCAAAAACCGAGATCTAGAAAACAAACCAAAAGAAAAAAGAAAAGGACGGGAGTTGAACCAAATAAATCTGTAAACATAATTAATGCCAGATTTTCCTAGGAGATAGTAAATAAAGACGTAGAAGATGCGGAGAAAATCGTCACGACTTATTTGCGTTATCTAATACCATTGAAAAGAAATAACTGTAGAATGTAACCCTTATCAAAAAATATTGGCATATACATCAACCATAGATAAATAGTAATAAAAAGCAAAATAAATACCGAATTATGTTATTTAAATAATAAACTTTAATACTAAAAGATACAATAAAAATATTCGAAATAATTGCATATTGCCTATTTTGGATATCTTTTCTTCTTTCTCTGGTATCCTGTTTACCCTTACGGGTGTTGGATTATTATGGATATCAAAATCTAAATTATCTGTTCAAAAATCTGGAAACATCACTCAACATTAATATAGTGCACAGGTAACTGTGGAATAAAGAAAATAGTACAGAATTATAGAAATATTGAGCCGCAACTCTGAAATTTTTAAAAATTGGGGCAAAATAATTTTAAATGGAAACAGAGAAGAGACTAAAACTATTGTACTATTGAAATATCCACCCATATCCTGTTCACTTTACAAAATATTTGTGGTTTAAAAAGAATAAATTAGAAATGAGGATAAAAAGCTTAAAAGCTTTTAAATTGCTAAAGGAATTATATTATAACACGTAAGAGTCTGTTAGCGAATGCAATCGTCACAAATTTAACATCTTAACAGTTTTTACCGAATGTTATAATTGCTAGCAAACCAAAAACGGGACCCAAAAACAATCCGTGCTTTAAGCCTTCTGTTTTAGGGAGCCCACAACGAATCGGGAATATAAAAGGACAGTTTTTTGACTGAATCAACTATATTAATATGTTAATGTGATATTAGTTGCGGTTTGACTTTTGTTCCGCAAGGCTGTGTGGTGTTCTCATCTGCTGGCCCGGCGAGCGATAGCTAATCAAAGGTCAGCCGATGACTTTCTAAATTCAAATTCATTCATTAATATTTGTACATATAACTAACATATTTCACCGATACCTATATAAAAATCAAACTTCTAACAAGTGCTCAACAATTAAGGCCGCCATGTATGGCGCGCCAAATTACGGGTATCAATACCCTCCCCCAACGCCGATGTTAATTGATCAGCATCTCAATCCTGGTTCATATCAACAAATACCTCCGCAACAACAACAACAGCAGCAACAATTTCAGTCTCAACTTCTACAACCACCCATCAAAATTCCTTCGCAGCACTCACGACACACTTATCCTACATACTTAATGCAACAATCAAATCAACAAGGAGCGCATTCTTCAACTCCCGACGATCAATGGCAAATTCCAAACGCACGAAGAACAAAACGTAATGGTTCCGAACTACTCCGCGATCCTAAGCAAACAAAAATATCTGATTATTGGCTTAAAGCCCCATCTACCTCTAATAAATACCAACCTCTCGCCGATTCTAATCCTGAAGAAGAGACAGAAGAAATAAAACCGCCGCCTATATTTATTTATGGCGTAAATAATTTGAAACCTTTAACGGACATGTTGGAAGAAAAAGCCAGATGCAATTACGTTGTTAGACTAATCAATAACACAAAAGCAAAGGTGCAACTAAACAAAGCTACTGATTATTGTAAAATTATCAAAATCCTTAAAGAAAAAAACGCGGAATTTCATACATTCCAACAAAAGGACAACAAAAAGTACTACGGGATATGCACCCCACAGTTGATATCCAAGAATTAGCAGCTGAAATAAATAAGCATAGACATAATGTTCTGAACATTCATAATATCAGACACAATCACCAAAAATCCATTACCAAGAGTCTTTGTAGAACTATAACAGTTCGACAACAATAAAAAAATCTTCGACATAGAATTTCTAATGAAATCTAAAATAAGATTCGAACCTGAAAGAATCAAAAGGGAAATAATTCAATGTCAAAAGTGCCAAAGATTCGGTCACTCAAAAAATTACTGTAACAGAACACACCAAGGTGCGTTAAATGTGCAGGTGGACACCAAACGCAAAACTGTGAAAGAAAAGTTAAAAGCCAGGATGTGAAGTGTATTAACTGTGAGGGCAGCCACCCAGCAAACTATCGCGGCTGCATAGTTGCAAAAGAAATACAAAGAAGAAAATATCCCTCCTTGCGCCCAAGGCCGTCTGATCCCCAGTCCAACTATGTACAACAAGGTGTATCGTATGCTCAAAAAACATCAAACTATAGATCACAATAAAACAAATATCCCACAACAACCCATGCAAATCCCATCTCAACTACAAACAGATAACAAGCTGGAGACGCTTATGACCAAACTCATGGAAAGAATGAACACTATACTCAACCTGCTTACCACCATGATCAGCAAAATAAATCACAATGCCTAATATACTAAAGATTGCTCTATGGAACGCCAACGGCCTTACTCAACATAGCCAGAAGGTTAAATCTTTCTTATCAGTCCGCGACATATATATAATGCTAATATTAGAAGCCCATACTACAGTTAACTCTTATCTGAAGATACCAAGGTATACAATATACTCGACCACTCATCCTGATGGCACTGCTCATGCAGGAACCACACTCATAATAAAACCCTCAATCAAACATTATGAATTACAAAAATTTCAATTCGAATATCTCCAAGCTACTACAATTGCAGTAAAAGAGAAAAACTATTACAAAACAACAATTTGCATCCTTCTTCAATACACTTGGGCCTACGTTTATAGACGGTGGCGATTACAACTCCAAAAATCAAATATGGGGATCAAGAGTAACATTAACTCGAGGAAGAGAGTTGTACAAAGCAATTAAAGAGCACAACTTACACCACCTAAGTACATATCAACCCACGTATTGACCATCAGATCTCAACAAGATTCCAGATATACTAGACTTCTGTGTCACTAAAGGAGTCTCGTCAAACTACTTAAGAGCTCACTCTTGCCGAGACTTGTCCTCTGACCACTCACCAGTGCTTATTACATATAGTACAGAAGTACTAAAAGTCCAAAAGCCAGCAACACTATCTTCTAGAAACACTAACTGGAATTACTTTCGGGAATTAATTACAGAGAGAATACAATTAAACATCCCCTTGAAAACAGAATACGATCTGTACAGTGGCATTGAACATTTTAACCAGACTGTACAAAATGCGGCTTGGGAGGCTACTCCAGACCACGAAACTCAACAAGTTTCAGAATCCTGTCCAACAATTATCAAACAAAAACTACAAGAAAAGCGAAGATTACGAAGAATCTGGCAAACCACAAGAAATCCTCGGAATAAAACAATAAAAAACCAACAATTGCAAAAATACCTTACAAAGCCAACACCTACAGAGGATACCAATTCCTCTTTATGGAAAGCTATGAACAAACTGAAAACATCCAGTTCCACCCATTAGAAAACACGACAACTCCTGGGCAAGAACTAATCAAGAGAAGGCGAACACGCTCGCAGATCACTTGACTTTAGCATTCCAACCACACGTCAGATCCTGCCACGTAAATGAAGAAACACTTATACATCAAACCCTCAATGAGCCTAACAACGTCTGCCAACCTATAAAACCTGTAAAAATTAGCGAAGTTATAAAAGGCCTTAACTCAAAAAAAGCCCCAGGTTACGACCTAATTACAACCAAAATCCTAAAAGAGTTACCAGAAAAGGCAACAAAACTTATAACCTACATAATTAATCCCACTCTTCGTTTACGTACGTTCCCAGATCAGTGGAAAGTGGCGCACATTGTGATGGTACTAAAGGCTGGAAAAACCCAGAAGAGGTCACCTCATATCGACCGATCAGTTTGCTACCTATCCTGTCCAAAGTTTTTGATAAGATACTCCTGCACAAGATAAAACCAATACTACACCAACGAAACGCTATACCAAGGCACCAATTCGGCTTTCGGAAGGTCATGGCACTATAGAACAGGTGCATAGAATAGTCACAAAAATAAATCATGGTCTGCACCTATTCCTAGATATTAGCCAGGCCTTTGACAAGGCCTGGCACACCGGATTGTTATATAAAGTAAAGAAGGCACTACCGCCAGAATACTATGAGCTGCTAAAAACATACCTGTCGGATAGAAGTTTCTACATCAAATTTAAAGACGCACAATCATCCATAAGGCCAATTCAAGCAGGCGTTCCCTAGGGCAGCATTCTAGGTTCCGTTCTATACCTTCTATGCACAACGGGCTTGCCAATAACACCTCAAACACTGACAGCAACATATGCAGATGATACCGCAATCCTTGCATCACATAATGATCCCCAAACAGCATCCCAGACACTCCAACATAATCTCAGAAAAACAGAAAAATGGCCCAAATTATGGCGTATACATGTGAATGAATCAAAGTCAGCACAAGTAACCTTCACTCTACGGAAAGAAACCTGTCTATCAGTAACATTAAATAACACTCTTATACCACAACAAGATTGCGTAAAATACCTAGGGATTCATTTAGACCGACGCTTGACCTGGAAGACTCACATAATGAAGAAAAGATTACAACTTGGGTTAAGACTCCGCTCCATGTATTGGATGATAGGACGAAACTCTCAATTATCTCTTCAAAATAAAATACTACTTTACAAAACAATTTTGAAACCAATATGGACCTATGGAATCGAGTTATGGGGGTCTGCTTCTAATTCCAACCTAGAGATTTTGCAAAGATTCCAAAATAAAGTAATACGGTTGATAGCCAATGCTCCTAGGTACGTTCCTAATTGGCTGTTACAACAAGATCTACCCGTTCCTTCAGTTAAGGAAGAAATTCTCCGTGCAAGTACCAACTACCAAGCAAAACTTAGTGCCCATCCCAATGATTTAGCTGCTGCTCTTTTAGAACGACACTTTGACAAACGACTCCAAAGATTCGACCCGTTAGACCTGGTTAATAGGTTTACCTAAGATTAGTTTTTAGAATTTCTAAGTTTAGTTTAATCTCAAGTTTACGCACACATAATTTATTATAAGATAAAAGTAACGCTTTTGAGTATTGCTTCCTCATGTTATGTAAAATTCAAATAATTTACTGAATGTTAATATAATTAACAGATTGTAAATATTCAGAGAGAAAAATGTGATATTAAAAAAATACTACAAACTATAAAAATTTAACAATATCAAAACACAAAAAATAAACTTATGGCGATAAAAAGAGAAACTTATAATATATCAGTATTAACATTAAACTACCATAATTTTTTCTGCACTTCAATGTAGAGCAAAACAGAAAAGAAATAAAAACTATAAATACAGTAACACCAGCAGATTATTATTAGCCAGCACTTTTCAATTAGTCATCTTCTTATTTATTATACAAGGGAGTATCCACAGAGCGCCTATGAGTCATTGTTGATCAGGCGGAAATTGCATCTCCTTACAGGAAGCCACAACTATCAAAGATCTTTATATGGTGTCTGAAAAGAGTCTATTAGTAAATTGGCAATTTATAATTGAAAAATCATAAAAATTAGTTTTATAAAAAAAATTATTTCATTTCTAAAATTTAATATACTACTAGCAGACATGATGTGACACTGAAGAGGACCACTCCACGCCAAAGTAATATGTCACTTTAAATTCCCCTCCCCACTCATATTCTTATTACATACAATCTTTACATGGCAAGCAATTAAGAATCTGTCCCTTAATTTTTTTCTCAATTAATTTTGCAAAAAACTCTTCAAAATAAATTTTAAATTTTGCTAAAACAAAGACATTATTTGGTTAGATAAGCGCTGCGAGAGAACCTTGAATGTTATCTGAATTGAAAGAAATCCATACGGCTTTGTAATTTTATTACTGCACGGTGATAACGTAACACTTTCGCTAACTCGAATTAATTTAATCTTCTCGGAGCAGGCGGGCCTATTATAAAGGTAGCAGATCACAACTTTGCAAAGGATCAATTTAATCAATCCCGGTAGACATAGGTCTACTTCAGAGAAACGACTTTGCTTCCGCGAGCCTCTAACTCTCCTATCCCGTATTCCGACCTAATCGGGAGGAACTGGAACCCCATGTGCTTGCTTTGCCCAAGAAAATCACCATGCATAACCGATCTGACTCGTAATCAGCACATCCTCACATTCTGAGCCTGAGCGCGAAAACTGGCCTGTTGGTCTCGTTGGGGTGGGATCCAGTCTACAGCATCTTAGGTATAAGCGAACAGTAATATACTACTTTGGAATCAAGAAAGAAAACTTTGATAATCGATACCGAATTCACTTCACGTTTTGTTGCAATTAAGAGGAAGTCATTTCAATATTAACCGTATACAAGTATAAGTACCTAAGAATTAAGAAATCTATCGATAAATCCAAGAGATCATGCTTAGTATAAAGAATAAAGACAAATATCCCAAGGAACATCTCGATGCAAAGGTAGAACAGGAAAATTCGGAAACCTAGTAAGAGACTGCGGCCTTGGAGCAAGGAATGGGAGAGGAGAAAAATCATTAGTTATGACAAATATGTGGTTCAAATTACATGGAAAATCTCCCTAACGTACATCAAACCTATTACATCTTGATTGATAGCAGATTTGCTAATGCGATAAAACCAGTAAAAACTTATCCCGCCACAGATATTGGTCTGATAATAATCTACTAGTGAGACAGATCAGCGTCAAACTTAAAAGAAACAGAAATAACTTAAAGTTGCAGAAAATAGCAACTAAGGATTTAAAAGATAACAATTCTTAGATTTAGAGACTTAAGAGAACGGATTGAGAGTATGGAGACACAAACATCAAGAGAAATAACTACGCGGAAGGAAATAAATGATCAATGAATAGTGGGAATAGTAGGATATAATAAAACCAAAAAAAAATCATAAAAACAAAGGAACGCAAAAGAAAGACGAACCAATGATAAAATAGAGGAGGATGGTGGTTTTATCTACTTAGAAGATCAAAAAGATTACACACTTTTACAAACACGAAAGCTCTCAGATAAGAACAAGAAAATGATTTGATCATTGTAGGAAATAAACTTGTGACTTAGACGGTGATTTAGAAAACCGGGTATTCTTAAAGAAAAACAATTTTAAAATTTTTTGATGACGAAAGTCTTGATATGTTACTTTACCATTTAATAAGTACAATGTGTTATGTATTAAAAGTATTGTTACGTGTCTCTTTAGTTTCAAAAAAAGCCTCGAAATGAGAGAAGTTTTATATTCAATGAAGTGCTAACACCAACATGCGTAGATCAACAAAAAAATATTTTTATATGATTTATAGATTAGAAGAGAGCATCTGATAATGTAAAACATGACAAATTGGGCTAGTTGGTAAAGACATACGAGTACTCGAAAAAATTAGAGATATGGCGTCATCAGACAATGAAATTTTAGAGAAGTCGGGCAGAGTTGTACTCTATCATCTTTTTTAATCTGTATATATAACTGAAAATAAAAGTTAGCGGCAAACAAATTAACAATATCCGCTATACAGACGACATTGATATTGAACAGGGTAGATAAAGTTGAGCAAAACCAAATTTATGGTAATTAGTAAAGCTTCAACTAAATGATCAAGATATATAAGATGCAAGAACATCCAAGTACCCTAGTTGTTAATTAAATAAACTATTCGATTTGATATGTGGTAAGAAAAATAAAAGCAGCACAATGTAATTGTTATAAATATAGGGCCACAAAATGCATTATTATATGGAGTTGGAGGTTGAACCTTAAAACCAGAACCATAGCTTCTTTCTTAACCCTTCGTCTGGCGCAGCTGGCCTAAGAGACCAGCAAAACATTTTTTTAAATGTCCCTACTACCACCGGTGCCTGAGCAGGGCGCCCCACCCCAGTCTGCACTCAACTCTCACCCGATTTGCCCAGACCCCTCCTGGCTTGTGAGGCCGAGTGCGCCCAATTACGTCATAACTTCGAAGGTTTTTTTTTATTTATTTAATTAGCAATCAAAATACAAGGTATTCTATAAGCTAATTTGTTAACCTACAATCTAAATTTAGGATTTAGATCGATTAATAACATGATGAGATCTCATCCAGCGATGAGCTCTCTAAGTCTATTTATAGGTCAGCTGGCCACTGTCTTTTTAGTCTTCTTATTGCTGTGTCTTCTAGTAAGGGCTGTATTAAAGGATTTGTGTAAGCTTCCAATTTTTGGTGGTGGGTGATGCTTCTCTCATGGACAACTTCTTTTATAGTTGGTATCTTCAAATCTTTGTGGATCATTTCATTTGCAATATACCATGGGGCATTAACTATCGTTCTTAGTATTTTGGACTGGCACCTTTGGATTATTTCGATATTGGACTTGCTGGCACAGCCCCATAGTTCTATTCCATACGTCCATATGGGTTTGATTACTGATTTGTACAACAATAGTTTGTTTTCTATAGATAGCGGAGACTTTCTACCGATCAACCAATATAGCTCTCTGTTTTAGGTCCATTTGCTTTCTTTTTTGCAGATGTGTTCTCTCCAGTTTAATTTGGAATCTAAGTGTATTCCCAGGTATTTTACTGTCACAGTTTGTGGTATTACTATGTTGTTTAGGTATATGGGTGGACACGGATCTTTTCTCAGGGTAAATGTGGTATGAGTAGATTTTGTCTCGTTTACTTTTACATTCCACTTTTGAAGCCAGTGTTCTAGAACATGTAGATAATCTTGTATTAGAGTGTGTGCTTGGAGGACTACATTGTGGCTAGCCAGTATGACAGTGTCGTCAGCAAATGTGCCCATTGTGATGTTTGGTGAAACTGGAAGATCTGATGTAAATAAGAGATAAAGTAGCGGGCCCAGGACCCTGCCCTGTGGTACCCCAGAGTTGATTGGGAGTATAGTTGAGACATAACTTCGAAGGTGAGTTTTTTTTAAAGATATAATTATTGAAATCGTTCATTTTACTCAAAGTAAGTTTGTTCTGTGTTATAACAAAATATTATCTTATAATATAAGTATTATTCTGGTCCTGGCCTCTCAGGCCGAGTGCGCCTGATTACGTTATATCAATAACTAATTTCATTTTTTCTGTTGAAATGGCTAGAAAATTGTTTGATTTATCCAACCCCAATGATGTTTCGGAAATAACACCCATCCTTATCGAAGATGATGGTGCTGAAGATCCGGCTTTAGTTGACGATTTGGGCGAAGAAAGCCGAATTGCTTCTCAGGACGAGGTAGAAGAACATAAATAGGACTCAGCAAGTGAAGAGGAAGAAGAAGGGACAACTGAGAAGGAGGAAGAAGATGAAGAGGCCATACATAAAGATTTTTTTCTTCGAAGAGATACACAGACAAAGTGGACCAAGAAGCCATCTTCGGCTGCTGTTAGCCGAGCACAACGTCACAACATTATTACACACCTTCCAGGAGTAAAAACCATATTGTAATGTTGGGAATGTTTGTTCAATACCGAAATGTTGGAATTAATTGTCAAATACACCAACCAATACATCGAATCAGTCAAAGCCAAATTTGCCAGAGAGAGGGATGTCAAAGGAACAGATGCCATTGAAATCAAGGCATACATTGGTTGTTGTACCTAGCTGGAGGAAATCGGCAGAGTCTGGAGGAGCTGTGGGGAACAGAAGGAGATGGGGTTGAAAAATTTGGTCTAGTGATGAGCATAAAACGATTCAAGTTCTTCATACGTTGTATTCGTTTTGACGATCGTATGTGCTGAGCACCACAGAAAGAATATGATTGACTTTGCCCAATCCGTGAACTGTTTGATCGTTTTGTTCATAACTGTCAACCAACTTACATCCCTGGAGAAAATGTTACAGTTAGAAAAAATAAAAGGCAGTTATCAGTCAGTTTTGTCAGTATCAGAGGGAGGGCTCAATACAGCACCTTGTTTGGCTTCAACTATGATAACACTTTGGTTTCATACGTACCAAAGAAGGGGAAAACGTGATTCATCGTTATCTTCACGGAAACTGATGCACATTGATCGGATCGTACTGAAGCAGCGAAGCCGAGTAATTACTTTTACAATACTACTAAAGCTGGGTATACACAGCTGATCCAAATGTAAGATTCATTGTGAAGGCCGGAACCATAAACGCTGCATGGCATTTTCTCACTTGTCTATCAACTGTGATTGGACAAATCCCAGTGAAGTTTGAATACAAGTGCCTAAAGAGGTTTTAACCCAAAAACGTGAAAATTCTCTCTCCCAAAAGACGCAATGTGATTGTATGGCTGAAACAGGATTTAGGAGTGGACAAATTAGCCGAATGTCAAAATTGTTATGAACCGAGTTTTGCCCAAACACGTAAAATTCCCTCCTAGACCCTGTTATTTAGAAGACTCAACATCGGTTTCCAACCGACTGCGGAGAACAGATTAGAGACCTGCAAAGCTTGAACGCATGCGAATGTGGCGAACGTCTCCCAAATTTAAGAACCCTCTAGTTGACCTTGACCAATCAGTTTCAAAATCACTATCAAACATGGTTTCAACACCTGTCGATTGAAAATAAACCGAAATTGAACATCTCAAGCCGTTCTCCGAGTTTAGACTCGTGACCTTGCAGTTAAAATAAATTTTGTCTTGAAAAAAATTAATTCCGTTTTTCGGACGGACGAACAGACAGACGGACAACATGAAGTTAGTAAGTGACTGCGCTTCGGTTCGCCACTTAATAATGGGCCCACATCTGAAAAAACTTTCTGCTACTTTTGTTTCCAGTTTTTCTTTTACTTTTTTTTATGCTTAGTTAGTCCAATTTTCAATTTCATTTTGTGTTAAATTAACAATTTTTATTGTTTTAGATTTAAGTTTCATTTTGTTCATTAAACTCGTTCTTTATCGTACAATTTGATATATTTGTTTTCCTTAGACGCTACCCAAGGCGTCCCTACTCGTGTTTTGAATTAAAATTGATAACGGGGAGAGGCAAAGGACAAAATATGTAGGTGGCCTAATTATGTTTCGTTCAGAGGTGCGCCCGACGGAGGGTTAAATGTAGTTACGCACGAGATGACTGAAGATACGATGAATATATGGAATGACGAAGTCTAGTTCTAGCAAGAATGAGAAAAGATTAAGAGGGGAACAGTTTGGTCAGGGTTTTCTACTGGAATTGAATGTAGAACGAAATAGAGGAAAAAAATTCGAAATGATGACCAGAAACCCCCCTTGAGGAAATGCGCGATATTTTAGGTTCTCATTTCCGCTAGAAGAAAGGTAGTTCATTTAGAGGCGAAGAAAATAAAATTGAGTTTGATGAGATACAAGTTTAATTGCCTTTAGTCACGCTGTGGCCTGTTCGTCGTCAGATATTTGAAGAAAGGTGGTATTAGAATAACAAAAACTGGCCCTAACTACTTTGTTTTTGTTTTTCAGCAGAAGTTAATCGTTCCTTCGCATTTTAGCAGATTTTTACGACGCACGCCACTTCACACACTAGAAGCTCCGTAATAAATTCCTACAAATAAACTTTAAATTGGCTAATCAAAACACAGCCATCATAAGTCTTGTCATAAAAGGTCAACTCCACTAAAGTGGCTGCTAAAAACCAGTACAAGTATATTAAGAGACGATTGTCATAACAGAATAACAATTTTGTAATCTAACAATTTGTTTATTTTTTGAAGAAAGGTAATTTAAGTAATTGGCACACTTAAAAAATAAAATTCTTATCCTTGGTCTTCAAACGAATCGACCAACAAAACTTAAAAAGAAGTGGGCAGTTTTGTAGCCTTACAAGAAGATTGCTAATCTTGTTTAAAGAACAAATAAAAATAATAAATAATAAAATTAATTACATGAACTCCTGCGCTATAAAAACCAAAGTGGAAGTCACGTACTGTAATTACAACTGAACAAATAAAAAATGGGGCCGAGCTACGAAAAACAAAAAAGTCTCCGTGAATTTTTAAAGTGGACCACATTAAAGAAATAAATTAAGGCAAAACATAATTTAAAAATCAAAAAATTGCTGTTGAACTTGGACGTAGTGCATCCGCAAAGTTATCTTTCGAAGTTGTTTAATTTTGATGCTGATAATTATAAACAAGTACTTACGTGATGTTAGTATGCCCACAAAAATAGTTCAAGAAAACACAACCGTCACCTGTAACTGATTTGCAACGGAGCACCGCAGCTTCAGTTTCTCTTCCATGAACGCGACCGCCGGATGTAGGAAGTATCAGATCGCAACACTACCGCAGCCCGCACAGGACCGCATTCTCTTCGACTCTTGCGTTTTCACCACAGCAATCCGATTAGAACGTCCCACCATGCACGCGGCTTTTTAACTCCGCCGCGGCCGCTGCGCCTCCATGGGCGGAACGAGCGGAATGCGATTCGCGGCATTAGCATAATTTCTCCGGCGCAGCTCATGTCAGATGTCCTTTCAGCTCCGCAAGTTCAGAGTTTGGGGGATCGTATAAATCAACTCATTTAAATATTCTTATTTACTTGTGCTCTATATTGAGTTGTGTGTGGCAATGGAAACCCAGCACATATGAGGTAGATGCCACAAATTCCCTTTATTTAGTATGATCCTATTCAATTGCTGCCTTAAACAGTAACCACTAAAATATTATCGACGAACGCCTTTCTTTTCAAGTAGGCAAATAGGGTACAGTCACTTGAAATAAAATAGGGATTGCAAGAAGAAGGATGAAAATGTTAAAAAGATTTACATTTTTAAATGGTATTTACGATGAACCGATGTACTGGAAGATACGATGAACACTTGAATCTGACCTTAAGTGATGATCGCTCACCATTATTTTCTTAAGAAATTACCCATTTTCTTTTAAACAATTTAAAAATTATATTTGAATTGTTATAGTTAATAGATATCACCTAATAAATATTTGATTGGGCCCAAAATCACTCTCTTTTTCCCCTTCTCCTCTCCTGTCCTTTTGCTCTTTCCTTTCTTCTCTCTCCCCTCTTTCTCTTCTCTGTCCTTTTTGCTCTCCCCTCTCTTGTCCCCTCCTATATCTTACCCCTCTGCTCTCTCATTTCGCTCTCTCTCCGCTCTTTTCATCTTCCTCTTCTCTAGCTCATCAGCATTTAATGTTTAATATTCTTCTATTATTCTCTATTTTTGGCTCTTTCCATCCACGTGTTTCTGGCTAATCTCGTATGATATCATATTAGCGCATTGAAATCAGAGTTTCCTTTTACCTGTTCATGGTTTCCATTCTATTGTTATGAATCCGTTTGTTCTTACTCATTCTGGTCACGCTTGTGATTGACTCCAGTATATTCTCCATTTTTGTTTAACGTAATCTATTTGTTTGTCTTTTTATCCTTTACAGCGATGCCAAACACTGCTCTTACAATGTGTCGGTGACTTACTTGTAGTTTATAAATAGCTTTTTGCGATAAGACTCAAGCCTCTCTACCGTATGTTAATATGCCAATACCAGCATATTTTTTTTTGTAGTTCCTGTAACATATCTCTGAGTTCATTAGGATTTTCTGCATAGAACACCACATCACCGGCATATCTCAAGTTAATTGGTCTCTTTCCCTATATAACAACGTCTTTACCAACGCAGCCTTTTATAACCCCCACAACTAGTTTGTGCTTTATACTTCTATTTATTTTTATAAGATTTATATGTGCATGTAATTTTAATTTATCTTGAGTCAAACTATATAAAATAATTTTCTAATGGTTTAATTTATGTTGATGATTTTAACGAATCAAAACTTAATTGTATGTGATGCAATGTACTAAATCGTTTTCTAAAACTAATTTCTTGTGTTGGTTAATATGATTATAATTTTTGGCAAGTCTACAAGGTGCGTTCAAGTTCTAAAGTCTCCAAATTTTTTTCTCGGCAGTGAGAGTACATAGAAAGATGCGATTAATTTTATAATACGCGGGAAATATGTCTAAATTTGTAATATAAACGGCAGACCATACAATTCACATAGGTCTAATTATCGCCATTGCAGTGATTGTTATTTTGTATACTTCAAATCAAAATGCATCTTCAATTGAGTGAAGGTGCTATGGATGCTAAAAATGTGCGTTTCTGCGAAAGTTTAAAGGTCCAGAGTTGTGCGACAATGAACTGAAGCAGCCTCGGCCACGGACCAGTCGGACCGAAACCATGATTGCACGAGTGGGGCAAGTTATGAAAGACCATTTATGAGGCGTGCGTGGTATTGCCTCTAAATTTGGCATCCGTAGGATACGTGCAGTCTATTTTGCATGCTGACCTGAAAATGCGGAAAAGTTTCTTCAAGGTGGGTCTCACGAATGCTGACCGACGAACACAAGGCTGCAGGTGTGGCAGTATCTCAGGACGTATTGACACGTAATGCCGCTACGAGTTTCCGACCGGCTCTTTGTAGCCGCTCATTTTCTAGTCGAGCCGCTATTGCATTAACAATTTTCCAGTGGGCAAAACACCCCTAAAGAAGTGTTCTCAGCAACCATGGCATCATAGCAACGATGTTGTGAAAAATGTGTACGTCAACTTTCTAGAGTAAGTACTTTTTCAAAAAAAAAAAATTAGAATCATTAGAACTTGAACGCACTTCGTATTAGTGATGATTTTAATAAGTAGTTAGTGTACCTAACGGACCAAACTAATAAACCTATATTTTTGTAGTCATGATTTATTACAATTATATTTGTTTATTAATATTTTGAGCGTTTTTATAACAAGTTCTCTATCGTGTTTTCTTAATTCAACTATAATATCAACTTCTTCCGGAGTTCTATTAGATTCCATCTCTACTATTAGTTTTTTGATCTTAGGTATCTAGATCTGGAATTTCTTCTGATTCTACATTTAGTATTGTTCCTTCTACGTGTGTTTGTGGTTTTTCGATTTTAATCTTCGTCATATATATTAATGCCTTTCTTATGTGTTTTCTGACAGATTTGTTCAAATGAATATATTCAAAAGTCTCTTTTCCTTCACTCATTAATTCTGCTCTTTCCTTTATTAGTTTTTTAGTTCCTGTAATGTTTTGCGACCGTTTCTCTTAAAATTATCTTTGAATTTGTTATTTTTGTATTTCTACTATCTATCAAATCCCGTTTTGTTATGGTGCTGTATCGTAGATTTCAACTAAGCCTTTATTGATGTTTTTCTTTGTGTTTGTAGAGCTTTTCCCCACTTGTTATTTTTTCTTTTTAATAGCTCGGTTTATTCTCCCTTCGTATTTAGTGTTACCTTTTTTCTTACTAGTCTGTAGTCATTGAGGTGGACCATTTATTGATTACAGCAACGTTTGTTATTATGTGACTGTGCAGTGTTATAATAAAAGCAATTTAATTCTTTGTTGCTTATTAGGGCTTATCCATGTACACTTACTATTAGTTTTTTAAGTATACGATTATAAAAAATAATTTACGAGTCTTTGTATAATTCTTCAGGGTACGTCCTCCGTAGTTTCTTTCATTTCTTCTTTCTAAGTTCTGATTGATGTTTCATTTTCTTCTTGTTTACCCACTTTAGTGTTAAAATCGTCAACGATAATATAAAAATGTGTTTATAAAAATCTATTTCCTTGTCTCTATAGTCAGTAATAGAGGCATAAACCTAGATTCTTTTATGTTGGTATTTCTTGATCTTGGATAATGGCGTAGGTGACTCTTAGTAATATAAATTAATTTCAATTCTGCCCGTTTCTAGTCTCTTGTTTATTAAAAATCATATTCCAACTATGTTGATTGTGTTTTCACTTGTGCTATCTATGTACTATCTCCAAAATGCATTTATTTTCTTCCTTTTTTCTTACTTCACTTAGACCTATTACATCCCAGACTTTGCCTTTTATCCCTTCTTTCAGTTTAGTCATTCTTTCATCAGTTCTAAGGGTTTGGATACTACACGTGCCTATGGTTAGTTTCCTTTGGCAGCCTTGACTTACCCGGGTATTCTTAGTACCCTCTAACTTTTTACTTCCCCTACCGCTTGGTGGATGGCTTCCAATCCAGCGTAGATTCAGGGCGTGGCGATATTACTTGACTTATATGGAGCGAGTTTGTCCTTAACTTGCCACGCTGGCCAGACGGGTTGACGAGTATCTGTTGGTTCGCGAAAAATATTTTATTCCTCTATCCGCTGCCTGGGGGCGTACTCTTAGAGGTTACAGGTTCCCCGTGGGCGAGAATTTATAGTGCAGTATATATACAGGTAACGTCATAATTTTTTTATTTCAAATAAAATTAAGCAACATTCAGAAGTCATTTTAATTGTTACTAAATTCACAACGAATACAAGCTGCTACCCAAAAAAGTTCTGATATCAGTTATTGAAGAATGCTGACCTTTCCTTCAAATTGACAACATATCCGTCCTATCAGACTACTTTAAATACTTGGAAATAATTTTTGTCCATCTCTTGAGCATATTCTATAATAGATACTTCTCGAATGTAAGGAATACAAAACAATGTAGCGAGTCTGGATCAAATTTGCCGCGCTGCATATTCTTTCGGTAGAAATTACCAAGTCACACATTAAAAACTTAGCTACACAAACATCGTTCATTTCTCAAATTTTAGTTGCCTTCAGTGAAGCTTCTGCCATTTTTGGAACGGGTCTAACCCGTACCTTTATCATCAAAAGCGTTATTTAATACTTAGCACGTTTGAGCAGCTGTAATCTTGAGTTTTAAAGAAATTTAATAAACTCTTTGTTCCCACGCGTAAGCCATACCAAAAGTGATAAATATTGTAAACAATAATTTAGTGCTACGGTCTTTTAATCAGAAGATTTCCATTTTGAGGAGTACCACCTTTAATACTATCGTTTAGCTTCAATCTCCATATGAGTATAACAAAAAACTATTTAAGCTTCAAATGTATTAATCTGTTTGAGCAAGTTAAAAGAAAAATTAAATAACGTTTTAAAGTTTGTATAAAGATGCACTAATACACTTCTAAAATGTTATTACAGTTCAAGAATAATGATGTTACTTCATCAAAAACTGAATTATAAACCACTATAAATTCCGTGTTGATCTTCCGGGTAGAGTTTGTCTAATTTTTATAGCCACAAAAATTTAGGTAAACAATTCGCTTCGCTTATTACCGCTGGAATATTAAGTCATGCTGACAAAAATCCTTATATGCATGACCTTCAGACTTCTAGGCAATTTATTTCTCAATTGCATCTACTCGGTTTTTATTTTAAATTGCAAACTTACGAACATTACAAAAAACGATAGAAAATAAAGTGACTGGGAGCCCAGATCACGTGGATATGTCATGGCTCATTAAATATATTTAAAGAGGATGGTGAAACATCTAGAATAATGAAAAATTTTAATAGCAAAAGATACAAGGCTTTTCTCGGGTTGTTAGGCCGTGGTCGAAGTTCAAAAACTCGTTCGTCCACAACTGTTTCTAAAAATTTTTAAATATTTTTTCTAAAGATGTCCGCCGCAATTGTGGAATTTCTGAACTCCGACCACGGCCTTATAACCCGATAACCAACCACACGATACACGTTATTTCGTTTCTATAATTCAGTCGGCCAAAAGTTTTTGCAAATTTATTTAACCAACAACAGCTCCTTGTTGAGATGAATTATCTGAACTCGGGGCAAACCATTTATAAACATACTAAAAAAAATTAGGGAACTAAGGGGCTAGAAAAGATTAACTATGCTAATTCAATAATAATACAAATCTAAATATATACAGACAATTTCCTATTTAAACCACCAACAATAATCTTTACTTCATATAAAATTTAAAAATCAATCAAAACCATTGGTCTCCAATTTTAATGGCATTAAATATTCTCACTGGTAGCGAAAAACTGGAGGGACAGTAATTCGAAAAGAATAATACATTTTAGTCCTGCTATTATAACAAAAATACCCTGAAAGAAGTACAGTTAAGAAAAACTTTAATCCAAAAATGCCGGTGATTTTCGAGCTTAAAATGTGTGATATAGTTTAGTATCCTAGAAGTGAAGTGAACTGGTAAGAAATGTATTATCTACTACATCTTGTACAGATTTGCAACACAGCAATACATAAGAAGAAAATCGTGGGACAATGTCATCTCTGTCAGAACTTCGGGCACGATCAATTCTGTGGTCATACTGACTGTTTGATCGACTTTCAACATTTACTTGAGGAAATTTATGTGGCCCACTTCCATAATCTCTTTTGACAAAAACCATTCACATGGAAAAAACCTCTATAGTTAAAAAAATCGGGCGAAAGTATCAGATACGACAACGGGCGTAGTGATCTGATAATCTTCAAGAGTAGAAAAAATTGGCTGCCAAAAAAGTCTAGAAAAAGGAGTTGGAAGTTATTGACGCAACCTTAAAATTCATTTGAAAACTAGTCGAGGTCTTAAGAAGTGCTTTCTTTCTGGCATCCACGAAAGAACGGCATCGCCCACCAGCAAGAACAAATCTAGGCAATGGCAGTGTTAATGTTTAGGTGCTCAAGCAGAGTAACAACAGCAGTCTTAATATAAAATTGGTGAATATGGGTACAAAACAGCTCTTGTAACTATTTTTTATTTTAAACTATTTTACTCAAGATAACCTTAATTTGATAACGACGTATTAAGGATTAAATCACCACTTCACAAACTAAACATTTTAATTTCATTTTCCATGTGTGCAAGTAGAAAATGCGGATTTTTTCCAAAAATAAAAACACGTTAAGTTCGGACGAATGATAAAAAGTGGTTTATTCAAAATATGCTCAATAGATAGTTACACATTTTTCCCATCCTTCGGGTAATTTGTGGATATCACGCTAGTAAACATCTTCTCCTTTTGCCGCGAACCATTCATCGATCCATTTTTTCACATCTTCGAACTAAACCAAAGCGCTGCTCAGCAAGTGCGTGGCCCATCGATGCAAACAAATGGTAATCTGAAGGAGCCAAGTCTGGCGAAGCGCCGCATGGGGTAGCACCTCCCAGTTGAGTGCTTCCAACGTGTTACGAACTGGTTTTGCCGTATGTGATGGAGCATTGTCATGGAGGAAAATGATCTTGTGTTGCTCTTTTCGATATTCTGGTCATTTTGCGAGTAGCGAACCGATCAAATCGATCAATTGTTGTTGGTAGCGTTTGGTATTAACCGTTTCACTAGGCTTTAACAGCTCATAATAATCACCTTTCTGGTCCCACCAAATACAGAGCATCGTTTTCCTGCCAAAGCGATTGATGCGGTTGATGTTCAAAATATACCAACTTTTCATCCTCAGTAACGATACGACGCAAAACGACTTTCTTTTATATCTTTCGAGCAAAATTTCAGATGAGTTTTTGCGCCTTTCCATCTGCCTCTCGTTCAGCTCATGTGGTATGCATCTGCCGACCTTCTGAATCTTTCCCATCTTTCGTAATGATTGGAAACAGCTTGTTGACTAACTTTCAATTGCTGTGTGAGTTGTTTTTGTGTTTGTCTTCGTCCAACAATGCTTGCAATTCCACATTTTCGTACTTTTTTGGCGGTTTTCTGTGTTCCTTGTCTACAACATCGAAATCACCAATTCTAAAACGCCAAAACCATCGTTTATACGTATCTTGCGATGGAGCAAGTTGACGATAAGCTTCTCAAAGTAATTGGTATGATTCAGCAGCAGTTTTCTTCAAATGAAAACAAAAAATTAATGCTATCCGCGAATGCTCTTTACTTAGCACAAATTTCGACATATTGAACACAACAAAATAATATTATGCAAACACTTTTTCAACTTATCACTTGACACAACAAAATGGCATATACGTCAAATTTTTATACTCCACACTGCATTGGCGCACCATCTGTTTTCTCAAATCCACACTTCATACTTGTACACTTGGTATTTTATAAACATTATCTCTAACAGTAATGGAGTATCACCTTAACACACACACACATATATACACACACACACACACACACACACACACACACACACACACACACACACACACACACACACACACACAAAAGGATCTTCACAGCTGATGCTGCCTTCCTTCACTCAACCATTTCTTCCACTCCTTCTTGTCTTCATAATCTCCGTCTGCTAGCCCTCTTCTTTCCATGGCTTCGTCCACCTCATCTCTGAAAGATCTTCGGGGTCTTCCTCTCTTTCGTTTTCCTGGAGGACTCCACTCTGTTATTTTTTAACAATATAATAGGTGGCTAAGCACCAAAACGCAAGAAGATCAACAAAAGTACAAAGAGAAGAACAAAGAGGTAAAACGATTAGTAACAAGAGAAAAGAATGATCAGTGCAAAACCATGTGCACAAACATTGACCAATACGTAGGGGGAACAAAGAGTTCAGAAGCATGGCGAATACTAAAAACTTTAAGAACAAATTCAAAAGAAAAGGCATACATACCGTTCATACAACAAGAAAAATGGGAGCAATACTACCAGGACCTGCTAACAGAAAATAGAGAAGAGTTTAAAGGACAAGCGATAGAAAATAAACAAAATGACCAAATAGAACACGAAGAAGTAGAAATAACAATTGGAGAAGTCAAAAAGGCAACACAATCATTAAAAAATAGAAAATCAGGAGGACCGGGAGGAATAGCACCCGAAATGGTAAAATATGGAACCCCGAAATTACTACGCATGATGCAACATATGTTTCGTAAAGCACTAAATGGGGATGTACTACCGAATGAATGGACAAAAGCGTATATAACGTCGATATTTAAAAAAGGTAATCGCAGAATATGTGACAACTATAGAGGGATTAGTGTGATCTCTCTAATGGGAAGAATTTATGCACAAATAGTAAAAAACAAAATAGAAGACAATATTCATGGAAAAATAGGAGAAGACCAAACAGGATTCCGGAAAATATAGACAACATATATACTATCCAACAACTTATCGCGAAGAAAAGAGCGAAAAACAGGGACATTCACTTGGCCTTCATAGACCTCAGAAAAGCGTACGACTCGGTTCCCAGAAAAAAACTGTGGGAAGCGATGAGTAATATAGGATCAACAAAAGTCTAATCAGGGCAATACAGCAACTTTATGGAAACAACCAAGTGGCAGTGAAAGTGGGGAAGACGATCAGTAATTACTTTAAGACAACAAAAGGGCTCCTACAAGGATGCTGCACATCTCCAATCCTATTCAAGATATTCTTAGAAGATACCTTAAAGAATTGGAAAAGGAAATGTGAGGGAATGGGGATACCAGTGCGCAATGAACATCTTTATACACTAAGCTACGAAGATGATCAAGTGATAATAGCCCAAGATGAAGAGGACCTGAGTTATATGCTACGAAAACTAAAAGACGAGTACACTAAGGCCGGTATGGAAATAAACTTCGACAAGACAGAATATTTAGCGATTACAGAAGAAGAGGTAAAAAACTTAGAAATAGACGACAATGTAGAAATAAGAGGGAAAATAAGTTCAAATACCTAGGCTTTACTATATCAAAAAATACATCTACAGAAGAAGAAATAAAGAACAGGTTAGGACAAACTAGAATAAGTATCAGACAACTACATCCCATTCTATGGAACACACACATTACAAAAAATACAAAACACAGAATATATAACACAATTATCAGAAGTATTATGACATATGGGGCAGAAAACTGGATAATTAATAAGAAAAATAGAGGAAAAATAAAAGCCACAGAAATGGAATTTTGGAGAAGGTGCTGCCAGGTGACACGACTGGACAGAATTAGAAATACAGAAATAGAGAGGAGATTGAATGTAGAAAAAGACACACTGACTTACATCGAGGAAAAGAAATTAATATGGTACGGCCATGTTAGAAGGACGGACAATAATCGATGGATAAAGGAAATAACCTTAACATATATGTTAATAAAAAATAGTGACTACTAATAAAAACGAGATATGAAAGCCATATCAGCATGTGGACAAGAATTTACAAGAAGGAAGATATGTCATTGTCTGTATAGACATAGAAAAGAGCAAGCAACAGATATTAGAATAACTAATAATAGGAAACAGAAAAAGTGTATATAAAATTCATAACATAGTTTCTCAAAGAAAAAGATTAAGACAAAATATTATTCTTATCAGTGCATTCGATTTCTAGGTTTTTCTTTTCGGTACGGTTCTCAAGTCGATGTTTGGTCTCAGATTCTTGATAGAGTTTCGATGAATTCAACGTGTCTCTAACAAATTTATTGTATTTCTATAAGATAAAAATGTGAGACTAAGGGAAATTACATAAGTAGCAAAATGTTTGCAACTTAAGACGTTAGATAACTTTAGATACTTTAGAGTACATGTAAGGCTTCTGGAAGGAGTCAGTCCCCCGACTTCTCCATACTCTTAGGTATTATGGTAGTTCCATTTGGTCATAAAACTACACACAACACACAGCGTAACTAAAAAAAGAAAACTGATAACCTTCATCAATTTCGTACTACATTCAATTTAGACCTCACCTGTGTTTAGATATATTGCAGTCAGTTTTAAAACATGGTAGTGTAATACAAATACAATTTTAGGACATATATAGTGTCAATAATATTTGATCAATTTGAAATTTTTTTGAAATTTTAATGATATTTTTATTAATAAAACAGGCAGTTCTTTTAATTGACCTTTATTTGTTATATAATGTGGTCAAATCTTTGAAGCAATCATACAAATTCTCATTAGTTAAAAAATGTTTATACTTTATTTATTGAGCCATACATTTTGATTTAGAAAACATTTTTACACTTTTTCTTTTCTAAATGTTGTTAGTATAATTCTACACGTTCTACTAATTTTTATTTTTTCATTCTTTGTTTCTATTTTTAATTTTATTTATTTTATTAGCAATATTTTTAGTCTCATAACGTTTTATCTTTAATTACTTTATATTGCACTCCTATTTCAATTTAAATTACTACTACTAATAATAACGGAAGTTAAAATAAAACTAGATACAATAAAAAAACTTGTTCATTTGCCTACCATACAAGTCATTAGCCTACTTTTGGTATAATTAAAGGTATATTCGCATATTAGTTGCAACTAGTAACGCATAAATAATATCTTACGTTCATGTTACCCTTCGTTCTTTTAATATTCCAATGGTAAATTAGTAAAGAACAATATCAAGGAAACGGAAACTAGAGGTATCAGTATCTATCCTTCTCAGTTACAAGAAGTAAGTGAATCATATTTCACATTTCCTAAATGGTGTGTTAAAGCTAAATTTTCCTTTACTTTAAGCGGCCTTGTGCAATAAAATCATTACATGCCTACATAAAATTGATATCTAGACATGCGTTCGCCGAGACCTTTAGAATGGGATAACAAGAGTGCGATAAATTCGCAAAACAACAGCAGCGTACTTTGTAAACAGTTAAAATGAGATTATTCTACAAGAGAAGGTGTAAATAAAATAATACCAGGTTTTGCTAAATAAAAACAAAACTAATCGTTTTATTTCTATTATATTAATTTAAAATATCACCTGGTATCCTTAAAGATAATAAGAAAAGGGCGCAGCATGACTCGGATATTCAAGCATTACACCCATGCTTTAGACTATAATTTTGTTATTGGTTACAAAATTTTGTAAAGAGATCTTCAAAGATATAAGAGCCGTAGTGGTCTAGTGGATAGGTCACTAGATTACGAAACTTAGAGTTGGGGTTTGAATCCCGCTCTCGCCAATTCTATCACTGAAATTTTTACGGTCCAGCTCGACTCAGGCTACAATAAATGAGTACCTGGAGATCAAACTCTGAGGTAATAATAGGCGGGCGGTACGTAGCGCTAGCCACGTTACTACCCTATCCTGTTACGACCCCAAAGGGCCTTCGTGACCTATTACGGGGAACTAGTATTATCTTCAAGGATATGAGTTTTGCCAGATTATTTCAGAACAAAAAGAAAAACCCCACTCATAATCAATTAGTTCATCAGAAGCAACTAATAAATTGTCCATCAGCTCAAAAAAGCAACATTTACCTTCTCTTGCAATGTTGTAAGTAGTGAAGTTTTCGACGCACTACATAAGGTTCTTCTAATAATGAAGTTCTAATGTTACTAATCAAATCCTCAAATTTAACAAAAACTGACTCAAAAAAGTGAACTCAAGACGTGATCCGAGTACTTGAGTCTATTAAAAGTGGTTGAGAATATCATAATATCATAAGTTAAAATAATTTTAGTCTTATTTTATAGACAACCCAACAGACAATAAATAACCAAAAAGTACGCACAAAAATGATAATTTTGCAACTAAAAGGAAATCAAATCATAGTTAAAGATGCTTTAAGACAAAAAAGTAATATATTGGTGACGGTATAAACTTCCTACATCGCCCACGACACTTTTTTAGAAGTTGAAATGAGAAAAAATTATTAGCTGATATCAAATGATGTCTACAACATTCTAAACAATCTAAAATTCTTAATACACAGAATTGAGAATGTCTTTAAAAAGATCGATAGAACCTACTCCTTGAAAAGGTGATCTCAATTTCTTGACAAGAGTTGATTAATACGCATTGACGGAATAACAATCCTTCAGATTCAGAAATTATATTAGAAAGTAATAAAGTTACTAAATGTATCTTTAAGTATGTTACCTTCAATTGATGGAGATATTTTAAACCCTCCACCGCGATATAATTGATAGATTCATAATTTAACAGTAGCTAAATTTAATTTTAAATATCAGAAGATTCTCCAGGAGCAGTACAATTGTCTGCAATACTACAGTGCAAAAAGTACTTCAAATATGACCGGGACTGATTTGCGTGTAAACAAGCCATGCTGCACAGCAGCTATGCGACCTTAAGTGAATGGGGTCACAACCTTCACCCTCCCTCTTATTCGAGTTAGAACCTGTTCAGTTCTGTTTGAGAGTTGCTAGGGTGATGAACGAACAGAACGTACCACGGAGCCTGAAGCAACGCATTATTATCAAATTCCTCATTGGAGGAAATCCCGTTCGCTGAAATTTGTCAGACTCCAACAACAATATGACGAAGAGTTCCTCTCACAGACCCTTATGTTTGAGTAGTGTAAGTGTTTCAGAGAGGGTAGAGAGCGCGTGGAAAATAAACCGCATAATCGTCGGCCGCGAACATCCGTCACCGAGCCAAACACTGAACGTGCAGATGCGTTAATTCGTGAAACTAGGCACAGAACTATCATGCAACTTGGAGCAATGCTGTTCATTAGTGTTAGTAGTGTAGAAGATATCGTGAAAAACCACATGCACAATCACAAGGTAAATTCACGGTGGGTACCACGCACTTTGACAGACGTGAACAAAATGATGCGCATACAAGCTGCCAGTAGTCTCTACAGCAGTTTGAAGACGAATGGGTACATTTTTTAAGTCTATAGTGACCACCGATGAAGCGTGGGTGCTCTACTTCATTACCAAGTCCCAGCTGTCATCACGCGACTGGCGGCATACCACTTCTCCCAAACCCAAAAGAGCGCGGAAAAGCCGTTACACAGGAAAAGTGATGGAAACATTCTTTTGATACTGGTGGAAGGTTATCCATGTACACTTTCTGACGGATGCCAAAACAGTCAATGCAGCTTATTACTCAGACCTCCTGGCAACAGACGAAGAAAAAGATCCGATCCTAATGGAAGACAGGTGAAAAGCGGGCAGCCTTTCTTAAAGACAATGCATGCCACTACATGGCCAAAACAACAATGGAAACGATTTAAGTGCATACGCCGCCAACTAAGTCTTTTTTGAAAAGTGCATCAGGATGCATCCAAATAATAAAATAATGAAAATAATGAAAATTTGACTGCCTAGAAATTGGCTGACATCTTCAATAAAGCTCTTAATCCTGCCCTTCACTTATATTTGTAATAACTACCTTAAACTCAGCTTATTTACAATTTATTATAACCATATAAACCTACAGTTTAGAAAAAGACCAACAATATTTATAAAGAGACACATTAAAAAAAAGGGTGTGTATCGCAAATGAATTTTAGTTTCAAAAAAATAAACACCATTACTGTATAGATCTTGTCATCTAAGTACTAAAAGTATTACTAAAGAGAGGGGGGGGGGTAACATAAATTTCAATCGACAAAGAGGGGAGAAATTATTTTGAAACCAAACTTAAGTTTAAAGAACAAATATCGTCGTTAAGTAAACAAATAGATTCAAAAAGAAAAATTTCTACCATTAATCAACGAACTAATCAAGAAGGAATCATTGCCTTTGTATTTTATTATTGATTAAAACATTTCACAACCGCACATGTACGCTTAATGTTTTAGGGCAAACATCATATTTGCATTTAAATGTGTTCCAATGTGCCAAGAAAATAATAAGAAGCGACAGCTAGTCAAAACTTGGACTACAACCGATAATGCGTAATTAAATTCATAAGAGTGTTAAGGAATCTGGACAAAAAACATCTTTGTTTATTAAGCAAAACATATGTTAAACAGGTGTTGCAACACACGGTTTTAAAAATAGAACCCACGCAATCAGTTCCTCTGCTAACGAAGAGCCGTCCGTTCTAAAAAATATGTAATTTATTTTCGTATAAATAGTCATAACAAAAGATTATGATAATAACTAAAATATAGATAATCTAATCAGTCAATAAGAATGTAAAAAAGATAAAAATAATTAAATAATAACTGCTGATAAATATACGTATATGAATCAAATATAAAGTAGAATTTATTTATAATTATACGCCCTGGGATGAACAAAGGAAAATTTTTCACAACAAAGGAATTAAAATTGCCGGAAATTTTTTGAAAACTTAAGACACAGTCCAGAAAGACGTCGCCTAAAGACCAATGTGACAGAGATAATTATTCCTGTTTCCTGTTTCTTTAAAGTTAAAGTTGCTGAAATTGTTTCTGCCTTTTGGACAAAATAAAGCTCTCATATCGTCGGAAAGGACGCTAATTTTATTCCGAAATCTAATACACAACCACTTGAACAACATCGATTCGACAACAATGTTGCTGCACAAAGGTTCACGAACGATCGGCTGGTCTCCAGCCATCTTCATTTTACGATATGGGGATCAAGAAACTACCTCGCCCTTGGAAAAAAAGTGGTTCTATATTGGAAAATAAGTGGAAAAATCAATTTGTACGTTCGTATTCGCCCACGTGCAAATTTGAATGCAGAGACTGAAGAATTAATAGCACAAGTTAATTACACTCTGAATACCAAAGACTTAAACAGAAGTGTACACTAAAATTTGTAAAATAACAGTTTTTTTCACCTACAATAACGATAGCATCCATAAACAATTTAACGATATACCCGAAATTTTTTTCAGATTGTTATTAAGATATTAGATACAGTCCTTTGTCTACATTGACTGTTCTACCACAAAAATAAGATGTAATACTGTAATAAGTCTAAATACCAAGCAATAGTTACTCGCTATATTTCACAACTAACTTGTGAAAAGGAACTGATGACCAAGAACATCTAAAACTAAATATTACAAAATATTGCTGTTTGTGAAAAATCATCACACGGTTATTTTGATACATTATAGAGGGTGTCCCAAAAATCAATGTCAAGCCGGAAACAGGTGATAGATCAGGTAGTGACGGTTATCAGAAAAATAATTAAAAAAATCTTGGTCGTGCACTTTTAAAATTATGGGCATTCACAAAAAAATTGAGAATATTGACACCTTGTGATGATCTTTCAAGTACTGTGATTACAAATCTTTATTGTTCTTCATTTTTTTTGTATGTGATGTAACCCTGAATAACCCTTCTCTAATTACAGTCTAAAATTAATACACAACTGCCTCAGGTGTAAAAAGAAAATATCACTTTGTTACCCAACCGTGCACTCAAAATTATTACATCGCCCAACTTTAACTGACTGTACTGAAAGAAAATGTACAACGCTATTTTGGCAAGTGACTTTAAAAGATGGCGTATTTAGTCCGGATTCCAAAATGGTACGACACTTGCTAAATTAATTCTTAAATAAGGAAAAAAAAATTTTCTAAAGAAACCCGATCTCAAGCTAATTCTTTTTACTTAGTTAATATGCTTCTAATGCACTCTAGGCTTTCTCTAAGTCCCTAGTTTTAAGGTACAAGTTTGAGTGAGACGCTATTTTGCCAAGTGTAAGCAAGACAGATAGTGACGCCACTTTCACCAAGATGAGTGAGACGGTTAGACACGCCATTTTGACTAGTGTGAGTGAAACGGATAGCGACGCCATCTTAGCCAAATAATGACGCATAGGCACACTGTGCAATACTGCAGTACGTTACACTCCTTCGTTTACTGCGCATCTTTCTGTATTCGTGTTGAATTCGTGCTTACAACGTTGGCTTTGTTTATTGGACTTGATTGCGGTGTGACTTGGATTTATTGTCTGACTATTTCTGACGACCCTGGCTTTCTTCTGAACTAAAATGTCAATCGTTGATCGCGTGATTGTGTACTGTAAATACCACCATGCCATCTCGGCACACTGCACAGGAATATACTAACATGCACCTCATTTATGGGGAATACAAATGCAATGGTAGTGCTGCAGCTAGACTTTATCGTGAGAGATATCCAAATGCCAAGCTTTATCCAGATCAGCGAGTGTTTACAAATGTGCACCGGTCACTCTCATAGGTCGATTTCCAAATCAAATAACTAGTGAGGGAAGGTCCTCATGCCCTATGAGGACGAAATCTTACAAGAAGTCGCACATGACCGGAGCACCTCAGTACTTGGAATTGAAGCAATGACAGGCGTCCTTAAAAGTACAACACACCGAATTTTACCAAAAACGTTTGAAGGCAAAGATTGTTGTGAACATTTGTTATGAATTAAATAAGCTTTTGATTCCAACAATTAAATTTTATTTAAAACTTAAACGAAAAAATGAGTCACTACTTGATGACCCATGGTACTCCTAGTCTGGTAGTGGTTCTTTTATTAATTAGAGTCCATCTCACTCAAACTTGTCCTTGTAACTAGAGTGCATTAGAAGCTTGTTAACTAACTAAGTAAAAAGAATTAGCTTGAGATCGGATTTCTTTAGAAAAAAATGTATTTTCCTTATTTAAGAATTAATTTAGCAGGTGTCATAACATTTTGGAATTCGGACTAAATACGCCATCTTTTAAAGTAAAATTTTGAATGCACGGTTTGGCAACAAAGTGATATTTTTTTTAAACCTGAGGCAGTTGTGTTTTTATTTTAGACTGTAATTACAGAAGGTTATTTCAGGGTTACATCATACAAAAAAAATGAAGAACAATAAAGATTTGTAATCACAGTACATGAAAGATTATCAGAGGGTGTCAAATATTCTCGATTTTTTTTTGAATGCCTATAATTTTAAAAGTACACAACTAAGATTTTATGATTTTTCTGATAACTGTCACTACCTGGTCTATCATCCGTTTCCGGCTTGAAGTTGAATTTTGGGACCCCTGTATAAGAGTGATCAACAATAAGGATTTTAAAATGCCCCAAAAATTCTATCCGTTTATCCTAAAACTATATTCATTAAAATGTTATGATCATCCCCAAAAATCAAAATAGAAGGAAGAGTTGCGACTAATGAACATTTATGTCTTACTTAAAATTTTTTTGTTCTATAAGATATATAAGACTTTTTATCATTATTATTAAATAATTTATAAATTAAATAGAGATAAACATATAATGATGACCATTTGTTGATCTTTATTATAATAAGCCTTCCCTTCTTATAATTTATACGGCGTAATTAAATAATGCAACACTGCAATTAAAATTGATTTTAACATGTCTCAATAATTTTAAGAACAAATATTGAAAGAAGAAACCTAAACAAGTATTTGGTCCCAGTAGCTGTTCTTCATTGCCACAATAAACAATAATGTTACCTATAAACACTTGGTTTTGTATTGTAAATTATCCCCAACAGCCTTAGTTCAGGATAGACCCCAAAATAAACAGGTGTTCTAATTACTAGTGTATAATTTAATACATGCAGATATTTGTGACGGTCATAAAAAGCATATTTTTGACAGTACACTTAATTGTATAGAAAAGAAATTTAATGTTCTAAAATTGATCTGATATGTTACCACAATCTCGTTCGAGAACTACATTATGCATATTCTTGTGTAAAATAGGCCTATAACATTCTAATAGGTTGTGTAAAAAGTTGGTGCCGTTTTGGTTTTTTAATAAGATTTTTGCAATGAGATTGCATGATTTTGGTATCGTTTGATTGCGCGTTTTCTTGCGAATATTTTTGTATACAACTTGCATATACTTGCTTTAGGATGGACCTTCTTGGGAACAAATTCTAGTTATCCACGAAAAAAACGGGGAAATGTTAGTAAAGCAAGATTAATGGAACTTGGGGCGATAATACGGTTGCAGAAAGGACAATTGGGAAGTGATTCGCAAAGTTCAAAGCCGAAGAGAGAGTCTAGAGGATCAGACCATCCGCAGAGAGTTGATCAGTAAGTTGTTCTTGAGATGGTCGACGCCAAATGCTACCTGAACAGTTCGATTGTTGCTTCGAGACCATCGTCAACATTCTGCATGAACTGGGTAGGGTCTGGAGGAAGTCAAGCTGGGTGCCATATGAATTGACCGAAGCCCATAAGGAGAAGCGTACTGAAGTTGCTCATCATCATCTCGATCAATACGCTCACGAGCCCAGCTTCCTGAATGACATCATCACTTGCGACAAAAAATAGGTGGCCTTCAACAATCCTCATAAGCACAACGAGCGGCCCTTGCCTAGTTAAAAGCCTTTGTCGACTCCAGTCAAGGACTTCCGCAAAGAGAAGCGCATGTTGATCGTTTTCTGAAACTGCGAGGGCATCATTCACTACGAAGTTCTTCGGAAAGGTCAGACCATGAATGTCGAGAGCCGTGTTCACCGCCGTCTGGGCTACCGCAAGCGAGTCATCTTCCTCCACAGCTGATAAAGAAGTTGCTGGAAGAGAAGTTCGGCTTAGAGACTATGGGGTATCCACCTACACCCCTGATTTTGCGCCTAGCGACTACAACATCTTCCGATCGATGAAACACAATTTGCGCAAAGAAATAGATTTGAAAAACGACGTCATCAACTTCTTCAATACTAACTTCGAGTTCTACTGTCGAGACATCGATCTCTTACCCGAAAAGTGGCATGAAGTTATCGAAGTCGATGGAGAATACTTTATTAGTTTTGTTTTTTGGTCGGAATAAAGTACTGCAAAAATCATATTAAATGACCAAAATGGCATGAACGTTTTACACAAGCTATTATTAGCAACAATTCCAAGAATTTTGCTGCGCCCTTTAATGCAGTAACTATTTTTTGGCCTGATTATCTTACGTAATGTACTTAATAAGTAGTACATTACATTAACTTATTTAGTAAATAAATGCAGGGTTTCAAAAAATTATTATTTAATAGACTACTTAGGAGTAACCACATTTAAACAGATTAAACTAAAATGTTAGAGTTTTAGTATAACCATAGAACTTAACACTCTTTTTGAAGAAAGCCTGATACAACCCTCAGTACTAGTTCTTGCTCGTTTCGGCTTTTCTGTGCTACTAAGCCACTCAGGCCGCTTTTTCATCTCTGAGTGGATCGTTGACTCCGAAATATCAGTATGTACTATAATAGTTTCAAGTGAAACACTGGATAGGCCAAAATCTACCAACTAGTGTTAGCTCCATTTTCAAATGACAATTGTTGACTTTGTTTATTTAACAGACTATGGAGTTTAAAAACATTATGGAGAGTCTGTCTTCAGTGTTCAAGAATAAGTTCATCCACTATAACATCTAAGACAAATCACTTAATATCTCCTAAATGCTTCATTCTGGCTTGACTCAACAATGGTTACTAAGAGGTTGTTTTGGTACTTAGATAATTTATATTATTTGTTTTTAGTATTTTAACAAAGTCATCAAAACAATAGTTAATACCTAATTTATAAACGGTATACTTCATAACAGTTGACGGTACAAGTTCGTACTATATTATCGAAAGTATGCCGTATACAAAAAAAAAAATATAGGAGATTTGGAGATGAGGCACAATATATTACAAACTACTTGCAAAAACATAAATTACCCAATATATGTAGTAGGGGTAGATCTAGGGGTTCTGTAATGATGTAATTGTTGCACCTTGAAAACTAAAAAACACACCAGTAATATTTTCGCCCACGGGGAAATCAAAATTTTCGGGAGCTTAGGGCGAACACCTCTATATAGGTCATCGTCGTGTAGGTCACAGATTATGAGATATCCGCTATAGAGAATAGGACGGCAGTATGCTTTCTATTCTCCATGTGCTGTACTATTCTTTCAGATTGTCTAGCTCTTCCTGTATATGCTGGATCGTCAAAGGGAAAGTGTCGTCGGCATGTCCTGGACATAAAGGTTCAACAATGGCACAGACAACATGGAACTTTAAGGAACATCGGCTCGTAAACGTCTCTGTGATGACTTCACGCTGCCAAATTTGATCCGAAACTTCCGGTCATAGCGGGAAAATTAAATTAGCTAGATCATCTGTAGCTAAATAGACACTGAAACCATTGAGATTATTGTACCAAACTACTTCTTGATAAAGCCACCAATCTGCTGATGAATGGTGAAGTAGCCAAAACAAGGTCCAAACTGCTCCTCCGGAATTAGCTAGATGTTTTCAACCGATGTTCTTAGGTAGTTATAGATCACTTGCTCCATCCATTTCCCCAGAATAATAACAAACAGCATTGATAGGGAAACGTACCAGGCTTCCCAAGATTACAAAGCACCATGATGTCTGCCACTTTATAAAGCTTTGGAAAGTGACAAAGAGAGAATACGACGTTGACTATTACGGTAATGTAGACAGGTGCCTAATTTTAGATTGTCTGAATAAGAATGATCAGTTATGATAAGTTATGACCAAAGTCGGCGTTGGTGTAGACTAAGGCGCACTGGCGTTTCAGACTATTAGTATTAGTGTCTAGAGTGATGTGCGCGACACCGTTCTCCATATGGATAGGTGGCACTGAGAAGCACCTGTTTCGAAAAACCTTGACCAAAAACATGCAGTTCTCTCTTCCACATAGCGTTGTAATACTCTACGACGATGGTTTTAAATTCGGCAGCTACTTTCTGATAGTCTTGCTGATCATCATCTTTACGAGTTCGCTCCTTCAACTCTGGAGGCAGAAGGTCGCATTCGCCTCTGATACGAACGGCGTTGGTGGCGAAGCTGATAAGTAAGAATGCAAATAATCAAGAGTTTATGCAACATTCTTTCATGAAACTTCAATTCCAGAACATCAACTCGCAACATTCAAAATTCTAAGAATAGCTTTCTTCCACCATATAACATTCCTAATCTTAATACTTTAAATCACAAAATATGATCTGTTTGAAGCAAGAAAAATATGTTAGTGTCATCACTCTATAAGTAAAGCACCCTTTTTGTAAAAGCAGCGATATATTTTTCTATAAATATAGTGCGGTAATGCAATTTAAAGTGTTGCAAGCAAGAGGATATGAGTACAAACGAATTTCATGTAATCAAAAATAAAAAGGTAATCTAAGTAAGGCCCTTGAAAAATTTATTGCCCACATTTGAACAAGCAGAACAAGCGTTCCAATATCGAGCCTCAAATAATTCAAAAAAGGAAAATCATAATCAATACTATCGCCGAATTTTCATTGATCCCTCGCCTAGTATGATCTAAATTTATGTATATCGTAACCCTTGAGAATAACATAGAGCTCTCAATTTTGATAAACATCACAAAATCAATCGAGTTTAGAGAGACTCCTCTTTAATTGCAATAGAAGTTTTAAAACATTTATTAAGCTGCATTTCAAATAGCTCCAAATAAGATTGGCATCATGTTGTCATATCCACTTTTTGCTCTGCAGTAAACCTTCGACTGAGAAAAATTGCACAACCTTGTACCTACGCAAGATAAATTTTTCTATCAACAAGAACTAAAATAATAAATACAGGTAAACATGCTCCATTGAGCACGTACGCGGCTCGACGTGACAAAACGACTAGTTTTTTCGCACGGTGCTTGTTCGCCTACAAGATTAGACTTGGTTTTCAATCCAATTAAACCAAAAACCTTCATGCATATCGGCTAAATGTTTATTTAACGGTTAAACTGTTACGTAAGATAATATTTATTTAAATTATATAAAGACTTTTCAAAATATTTTAAAATTCTTATATAAAAATAACTTTTTGGTCACTATTTCTAACTGTTATTTAATTTTCATTACAAATTATCATTTTATTTCAATTGTAAACATAAGAACAACTATGAGTGTTTGTCCTTTTCTGTTGACATTATCTCACGAAAATCTACAGATAATTCTTCATTTAGTTCTCACTAAGATTAGAGTTTGCTCGTTATTCACGTTAACAAAAATTTGATTTGAATTTTATTGCATAATAATAGACATTTTTTTAGTTAAAAATTCGGACTCGCACAAAAATCGCCAGGTAACTTTCCGCAAGTTAGAATTTCCATTTTTTATGCGATTTTTATAACAATAATTTGAAACAGCAACATTGGCAAATCTGGAAAAATTGTTCGTTTTTGGCATTTACCAAGGTAGCAAAATTAACCCGAGGAAATGATCAAGACTCTTTAGATTTAAGTCGTCATTCACTTAGAAAACGTACTTTGGTGGACTGTTACTATTGAAAACATGAAAGCATCATTAATGCGTCAGCCTTTGAGTAGATTAAGTATTAAAAGCTGATGTTGCCGCTCCGAAGACCGGACAAAGGAGGAGGGAGGTTAGCTACCTACTTGGCGTAAAAAAAGAAATTGGCTCCTAGTATTATATACAAGTCTAGGACATGCACAGATCATAAATTGACGAAAACGTCGAGACAATGGAAGAAGCGAATATGAAGATACAACTATGTTATAATTGGGTGAGAACAGGATATAATAACAGAGTTAAAAAAGAAGATCTTAAGGGTATGTTCCATATCAGAGACAAAAAAAGGAAAAGGAGTAGTACATTACATGGATTAAACCTTAATATATTGTAGAGTTGATAAGGACAAAAGAGCTAAGGCATGAATAGGAATTATAAGCAACTATTTGCGTGCGGGATCGTTCAAAATTTGGTAGTCTCATATTACTTTGAAGATTAACATTACCAGCAAAGTTTTGAAGTCCAGCCTTATTTTTGGTACTGGTAATTCAAGTGTTTTTCTTACGTGCGAGTGGTATAGGATTGGTGTCAAAATTTTGAATTTCTCAAAAACGAAGTGAATTAGAAATTCGGGTTTTTTAGGATAGTTTAAGGCATGTTTGGGGAATATATGGCAAAACTTTCCTGGATTCACATGTTCTTCTTAGAGTGCCGTATTCATTAACAAATGGTGGCAACAATTTCGGCAAAGTTTATTCGGTTTTTAGCAATTCTAATTAATTCGTGGGTGTCCAGTCTCTTAATTTATCCACCAGAAATATCTTCCACGACCACGCCCTCTTATTTCACCTGTTTCTCCTATATTTACCTGTTAAGTACTAGGAATTAGAAAATATTTTATGTAAATTTCCTAACTTTACATAACAAATCAAGCGTCCATTTTTCATTTTTCTTCATAGAGCAAGCATATGATAATATCCATCCGCATGACTAGTTTATTCACTTATAGTATCATGAGATAGGAATGGAAATGTAAAGCGGACGCCGAGATTTTGGTCGCATAATTGAGTTCACCAACTCTGTTCTGGTTTCGTAAGCAAGTGATGGCCGTACTATACTACGAAATATCTTCGGTAGAAGTTTGGAGTTAATTTAGTTAAATCCGTAAGAGTTATGGCCATACATTTCAGGTTAGCCAAAAACAGAAAAAAATGTAAGCATTTAGAAAAAGCATGACAACTTTTCTTGTACAGCACATTTATAAAATCACTATGAAACATAGAGACAAAACATCTAAAACTATAAGTAACATTAAGATGGAATGTAAAAGTGAAGTAGAAATTATAAATATCCTGAAACTTTAAAAAATAGGATACAATCATGAATGAAAACGCTATCTTCATTATATGGCAAGTAACAGAAAAGATCATGAAATTCAATTCACTAGTAATATGTGTTTAATAGGCATAGAAAAAGATAATATACAATTACAATGTATAATAAAGGTTTTAGAAGATAGTCACATCCTAAATAGGCTAATATCCTTAATGCAAGATATATACACAAACAATTATGCGAAACTCAAAATTAATGGATAATTATCACAGAAAATTCCAACATCTAAAGAGTTAAGACAAAGCAACTCTTTAAGCCTTTTCTTGTTTAATTTTATGTTATAATCTTAAAATAATAAAAGATATAAAAAAGAATATCAAATGGGAGCAGAAAATTTAATATTCTTTACTATGCAGACAACGCAACTTTAATTGCGAATAATGAAGTCGATCTACAGAGGCTATTGTTTCAATTTATCCGTTGGTGCTAAAAATTAAGTTAAAAATTGCAACAAAAAAAACAAATGTATAACAATTAACAAAGATCAGTTACAATGTAAATTAGAAAGTGACAGAACACGTTATGGAAATTAGTTATCTAGGAATTAAGATCACAAGCAGCAGAACATTAAAAGATGAAACTAATAAACAAATTCATAGGGCATCACGCATACCGGGAGCGTTAAACGATGTGACATGGAACAAATACCCACGAAAGGATACGAAAGCTAAAATATACAAGAGTATGGCGAGGTCTGTACTATCATATGCAAGTGAAACCACAAAAACATTACAAGAATGAAAGCTATAGAAATGTGAACATTAAGAAAAATTGCAGGGGAACAAGACTAGACCACATTAGAAAGACGAGATAGGAGAACAATGTCAAATACAAGATATCAAATATTGGAAATTTTGGAAAAAACAAGAATGGGATAACCATATAAAAGAAATGCATAATAAGAACCTACCCAGACCAGCGAGAGATCATAGACCACAAAAAAATGAGACTAGAGAGCTTTTGAATAAAACAGGCTAATAACCTAATAATAAAACAAAAACAGGAAAAAAGTCCGGGTTGATTATTAAGCAAAATTGAAAAGTAAAATTTTTATGTCAATGTTTGTTTATTGAGTTATGAATTCACCATTTTATTCATTAATTTTCTCCATATTTCATGCAAGTTGAAGAATTTCTCGGGTTTCCAGGTGAAAAGATGGTTTTTTGGCTTCTAAAGAATTAAAGTTTTCACAGAGCCTAAATAAATGGAAGTCTGGTGAGTATGACGAGCAGCATATGCCAACTAAGCTGCGACAATTTTTTCGAAGAGTAAAAGAGACATGGGGTCTAACGACACCCTTCGTATTAGCTAATTTTAAACATTTTTCCTACATCGTTATCTTTAATTCGTTCTCCAGTATTTATTCCTTTCCAATACTGCCAAATGCAAAGAATGACTTTCTTCGAATGGAGACGAGCTTTGGGGTATGTAATGATAGTTTATTTCGCTTATCCCAGGACCTTTTTCACTCAGTATTGTTGTAAATGATATATTTTTCATCGCTCGCAACCAATTGCTGCAAAAACGGTGCGTTTTAGTTACGTTTGTACAGCGCGTTGCAGATGTAAGTGCCGTCTATTCAATTTCTCTCTGTCAAATTGTGCAGAATTCAAACATGGTAGCGACTTACTTAACCAAGGTTGGGTAAATGTTCTTAGACAGTAGTTTTAAATATTTTTAACACCTCTGCTAAATTTCGTGACGTGTTTCGCGAGTTCTATAATGGGCTACCGTATGGTAAGTAATTCAATCGCTTGCAAATGCTTTCATTAAAGTAACCTCTCAGTTACATCATACTAAGCAATTTCTTTAGATTTTATGCGTGACATAACATATAATGAGAAACAAAATTAATTATACATCATGCTAAACGTTTGAGGATTCCCCTAGACCTTTAAAATTTTCAAAAACCATTATTTTCAAAAAAGTAAACAAATGTGCTACATAGCCCAAAGGACCTTAGGGAACCTACTTTAAATGAAATATATATAAACACTATCTAATAAAATTTCTTGGGGTAAAACAACGATATAAAATGAACTTTTTTAAGATATTTTCAATATAAAGTATTTTATTATCGTGTATTATAAACTAATTTCTTATGAACGTCTACTAATTAACCTCGTCACCAATTTTATCACAATTAATCTTTCTCACTCGCTTTGCTTGATATTCTAAATTGCCTTTAGCAGCTCAAAGTAACTCCCCGCGATCAACATATCCGTTTACCTCACAGTCGATCTTCTGCATAGAAGGACCTATTGAACAGATAATCTGCGACTCTCAATTCTTCTAATTTGTATCCCAGTTAAGCGAGGACTTTCCGCATAAAGGGTGTTGTAAAATGCAAAGCGATCTGGCCAGTACAAGCCTTCTGTGAGTCAGTTTTGATTTTTTCATGTACAAATGCTCTAATTTTCTGGTATGTAATTTTTGCTTTTATTTTTTTAAAATAATGCTCGAGTACATAACGTATAATTAATTTTGTTTCTTGTTGCATGTTGTGTACGCATAAAATCTAAAGAAATTGCTTAATATAATGTAGTTGAAAGATTCCAACTTCCAAGATTTCTGAGATTGTTGTTCTCTCTAGACTACAAGTGGTGAAAGTTGCTAAGATTGTAATTACACCATAAAGTATTAGCTAGAGCTTCAATTGGTACTAGAGTTTTATAAGTTGCTATTCTGCTAAGAATAACATTTAAACACGCCTACTTATTACGAGCTTACAAAAAAATTTATCAAAAAATCTTTGTTCAAGCAAGATAAGGTCTTATATTTAGCGATAACACTTAAGATACAATAAATAATTTAACCGTAGTCATACCAAAATATCATCCCTTCATATATATCACCTTGATTTTGTTTGTCATTTTTCCCATAAAACCATCTTTTTTAAATTTTAATGCTATTTACTTACAGCATATCTATTATACTACAATAAAAAAGATTCAAAACTTTTGAAACATACAACGTCCACTTAATTTGGTCAAATACTTCTTTATGCATACTTCAATAAAACATATCCGGAGTTTAGGTCGGAAGAGTTTACCTTTATTATGTATAAAAAGTAGAAACACATTTAGCAATGTTTTAATTAAAACAGCAACTCCGCCATTGCCGGTCCCAAGGCCGAATAAGAAGAGAGAAAGGGTTCATATCGTCTGGGTAATAGCACCTTTTAAGGAGCCTTGCTTAGCAAACCAAGATATCTAATCCTAAGTGCAATAAACCCAGACTAAAATTTAACCAAATGAGCAAAGCAACTCAATATCTCCAGAAAAAATTGTTCTGTTCAGTTACCGAAGACGACCAGTCTAGAGAAAGAAAACCTTTAGCAAAAATCACCTGGTCCTCTAGAATGAGCGCACAGGCGTTATCAAACCGCAACTTTCTCAATCGAATTGCATCGGAATCAGATGGATCTAATTTACAACAAAAATTAATAAAGAAAGAGACAATAAGAATAGAAACGGGGGAGGAACAAAAAGAAGGAAATTAAAAAAAATTCAATATGAGCAGAGTTGAAGGGCAGAAGGGCACGGAAAAACATCAGTATGTTCACATTTACGGAGGTGTGTCAAAGAAAACACGAGCATCTAGTATAGTGTAGAGTAGCTTTAGCAGTACAGAAACAATACAGAAGGTCCATACAAACCTGAGAACAAACAAATTTAATTGTAACTCGACAGCCACATCATTTTCATAGCCGTATATGTCCCAAATAATAACTTTTTAATGAAGTGACTAAGTTTCTAGAACAAGGAAATCATTTTATTGGGGAACTTTAATGAAGGCGTTGGGAAGCGATTGAATGACTACGATAGCACATTATAAATAAAACTGCTTTGAATAATAATGGAGAAAGACTTGTAGAAGTATATCAAGTAAATTCTTTAAAAATAATAAAAGAATGGTTCAACACATATATAAATATACATGAAAGGCCATAGATTATACTATTATTAACAACAGATGATTCAGAATGCAACTCTGCCCATAACAGTCTAATGTTCAAGGTTTACTTTCCTTGCAGAAATAAACGAAATCAAATACCAACTAATCAGAATACATGTGTCAAATATTTTATTAATATCTTTAAAGTTTTAAAATGATTCTGCAATATTCCTATATAAACCTAAATTGGCAGTTTGTAATTAAAATAGCAATCCAGACAAATTATACACTGACATAAAGAATGCATCGAAGCAGTAAGTTAAACCAAAAAAAACGTCAAAAATGTTCTGCCTGGTGAAATGAAAAATTATTCTCTAACTGGAAGAAAAAGATATTGTATATAAGATATCTCAATCAAGAATCCTGGATGTAAAGAAGATAAAAAAAGGACAGAAGTGACAAGAAAAAAAGAATAATCACCGAAAAAACATTAACAAATAGATTTATTAGCAACACAAATGCAAATAGAGCATGGAAAGAGATATAGAGCATGAGAAGTCGAGGTAAGGATTCAACCGGATTGAGCCCTAGAAGCCTATTATCAGAGACTTTTAACAAAATCCAGGGCGCAATTTAAAAAAAATACAATATGCCGACTTGGCACAATATGCACTGGTAGATAAGTGCTCAGAAGTGAGGAAATGAGTCTTAGAAATAGAAAGGGGCAAACTTTGGAGACCAGGCAATATAAGTGTGGATTTCGTAAAAGTAGCTTCAGATGTCTTAACGTAGGTACTAGCCACAATATTGAATAAATGCTTAGATAGAAAAACAGCCCCTCAAAGATGGAAGAAAGCGATAATTTCATCCATACTTAAGAAGGGCAGAAAGAAAGATTGTACAAACTATAGGAGTATCAGCATAATATGCGCAGTTGCAAAACTTTATGAATGGACCCTCAAAGACAGAATTCAGTACCAAACACGTTCCTATGTGCACGGAATAGTCAGAATGAAACAATTATTTGAAAACGTGTTGAACAAGAAAGAGCTGCTCAGTTTACATTTGTAGCCTATAATAAACTTATGGGAGCGCGGGAATCAGTTTAGCTGATGTCAATACTGTAAAAGGTTTATCTTGCGGTTATACCAGTTCCATGAAACAAACTCTTTGCTGATTTTAAAATAATTATAGTACTGAAATAATGCTTTACTTAAAAGTAGCACTAGGACCTTGAAAATTAAAATACACACAAATCGTTATAAGAATTAGAGATAACATTTTCTATAATCTACTATTTGCTGACGATCGAGTATTGATAGATGCTGACGGTGAATATTCCAATTACTCTACATGGTAGTAAAAGATGCCGTAAAATCCGATCTAGACATAGAAAGTTGTAAAAAATTGTTCGACCTTTAGATATTCTGGACGAACTCCTCCGAAGGTGCGAGTCGACAAGATATTCTAAATAAAATCAACTCTCTCTTCTCGAACATCTAGATCTTAAGAAGAATCAGAACAATCATCTACAACACCATCGTAGAAAGCATCTTCACATACAGCTCAACGAAGGATATAATGCTATGCCTTGAAATGGACTATGGGCCTACGGAATTTCAAAGATAGACCACATTAGACATAAAGAAAAAATAAAAATAGTGAACCTACAGGATGACATTTTAGAGATAATAGAAATAAAGGTCCCTCTCAATGCACGTTAGATACCCAATGACTACGGAGAAGAAGGCGTGGAAGACCATAAAGGAACTGGAAGTAAGACGTCACAAATTGCTTAAACAGTTGTTTCCCGCTTTCTTCGCCAACTATTTTTAAAAATTTTTATACACAGAATTTTTTGCACAGCGCATTTAGAGCGTTATTTTTCCCATTCTGCTCTAAGGCAACCAATGTTTACATCATATGGCAAGGTTCAACCGGAATAAATATTCTTGTCATTTTAAAGTTTGCTCCCAACACAAGAAACTTTATATCAGGTAGTTTTACATAATATATCAGATTTTGTAAGATAAAAATAAAAGTTTACGATTTTCAAGCTAAAAGCATTTATTCTTCGATTTTTATTAATAAAATCTTCGATAGCTCGAATAATAGCCCCTCGGTAAGCGTGGTGCTGGTTTTGCACTTTGTAACTAAGTGTCCAGATAAAATTTAAAAAAAAACTACAAAAGATCATTTGAATAAAGTAAGTTAGGAAAAATTTCGTAGCCCAAATTCACTAATTTCCGCAACATTAGACGTGCTACGTAAATGTTTGCGTTAGCGTAAAGAAATATCAACTAGCTCATTGACTGGTTATCTGAAAGACAGTTTTTCCTTATTATATCTGAGCAGCAAGGAATAGGCTGTAGTCTATGCATCTTGTTTGCATTACGTCATGTAAAATCCATCCGTCGGGTTTTGTAACTTATCCAATGTTGTGAAGATGACTTATGGCTGCTTTGAATATGTTGAAATTCCCCTTGAGGCTTGACAGTAGTCAATAGATTTTGTACTAGTCGACTATTCATGGGCTTTGTTTTCTAACTACAAATTTCCGCCCTTAAAAGGAGGTGGTAACCTGTATATGCAAAAAAGCGCGCGGGGTGTAGGGGTACCTGTGATGTATCATATTAAAATGCATGATGAGTGGAGTTAATCGATGTGCATATTAGGGTTTGAAACTCATTAGTTGATTTTAATTAAATAAATGGTGATAGGAAGACGTATAAGATGTCAATTTATTTGAAGCTATTGGCGCGTACAAGTAGAACAAATAAACACATGACCTTAGTTTAAATTAAATAGACGGAATAAATAAATTTTTGTTTTACATGTCAAATACGTATTGCGGTTGAACAATAATTTCAACAGCAGGCATGTGAGACAGAATAGCGGGATTGGTATCAGAGGCGAGGGCACCGGTTTGAATCACGTATATGGCATATGAGAGATAAACTTTTTAGCAAATGCATTAGAACAAAAAACATAAATAGCATGGTTAACACATAAATGGATGTGGGTCCAGTAGCGTAGTAGTTAAGGTTGCTCATTAATCCACACTGTTCTCATCTCTTCACAGCTGAGAAGTACAGTTGATTTGCTCCTGCACTGCTCTCATCAACATGAACAAAAGATCAAGTCGTATGCCTTCCTCATAAGACCAGCAGCTCCTAAAAATGAGTCTTTGGCTCTCCATCTGCCAGTCTGATGAACGTAACACTCGTTATTGACACTGGGAATGCTGGTCCTGTATAAGGCTCGGATGTACGATGATGATCATCAGACCCAGACAAGTTAAGTGATAACGCGATAGGTGTTTGGCTTCTGATGCGTATCTCCTAGAAAGTGTTGCTAAGTTAACTGGTTCTCAGGCAACTTCCCTTTTAATAGACATGAAAACGCGTACTACGAAGCTGTTAGGCAAAGACTGCGGATCTCTTGGATAATGCTGCAATCAACACATTAATTTCTCAGATAGCGGAAGATATTGAAGATCTCAAACTTAATTCGGGTTCCCCGTCTGTCCTCAATTTGAAAGCTTATTTAGTCAGGAATGTCGCAGCGTGTACACGGTAGCATATTAAGATTCTCGCACGAAAATGCTTTAAAGCACATCCGAAACTCGAAAATGCTCTGAAGTCGATATTTATTTTCCAGTACTTAAGAAAAACAAGAGTGACTCAGGTTTGCGACGGAAGATTTTTGATAACACCACATCGTATGTCCAGGCATTGCTTGGAGTGGACGAAAAAGTCTGATTTTTTCTTCTCACCAGATAGCGATGTGGTGCGCCCGAAAGAATGGGAACCTGCAGAAGCCGATGTGACATTGTAGATGTCAAAGGCTTGTATGGTGGATGAGAAAATAAGTGAAAAGGATCTTCAACGACAAAAATCAAAGCCCTGGTTTGATGCAACATTCCGCGAAAATAATATTTTTGTCCTGGATACAGACTTCATGTCAATAATAAATAGAGTCGTCATTCCACACCGCCTGGTATCAAAATAATTCACTGATAAACAGGTAAATTGAATTACGCATCAAATGAGTTGTTGAGGCTCATAACCATACGATCAAACGTTACAAGTATCTGGCTTCTGTTATCGACAATAAGAATATCACACACCTGCTGGACGATGTGAATATTGTTACGGGCCTTGTGAACGCATTTGAAAAACCATTACTAGTTGGAAGTGAAAATGAAAATATTGTCCAAGCAGTGTAAGAGAATTCAATAAGCTGAAAATGCTTGTTGAACACTACAACCTAAATCTCCTAATACTGCATTCGAACACTTTAACCTGAATGTGATACCCACACTGCACACTTGCGACATCTCTCGATTGTCAGATTTATACCAAAAAGGACTCGCAAAATCTTACTCTGACTTACAGAAGTAGGATCCTCACAATCCACCTATTGAAAGGCTTAAAGATCACGAACAAATAAAAATATGATTTGACGCAGTCGAAAGAAAAGCTCATGATCATCTGCTGCTTCGAGCAAAAGTCAGGTCCCATCATATACGTAATAAAGTTTATCATGTATTCATCGCTTACGATTTGTCAAAAGAGGACGAAGACATTGTCTATGGGTTCTACTGTCAGTCCAAAACAGGTGCTAGATCTGTTGACTGTTGTGCATGGTTGTGTTGGTTATGTAGTATCTGGGATACGAACAGTTGCTCCCTGAATTCAGACCCTCTAGAGACTTTCTCAGATATCACATTCCGATAAATTCGAATGTTACGTCATAGTGAAGTAAAAAATAATAATGTAAATAAGGCAGCTCTGTTTGATATATACAAGACCTGTAAATCCAAAGTAATTAAAAAACGATTTTTTTGTTAATTTAACCTAACTTAAAGTCGTATTTATTCTGCTTGTAGTCGCCAAGAGCTACAAATGTAAATTAAAAATAATTAATTATCTCATTAAGCAAGGAATTTCAAACCCTGATATACATATGGATCAACCCCTAGCACCTTTTTTTATATACGGGTTACCACCTCCTTTTGATATCATCGTTGTACCGTTCGTTTATCCCAGGTATTCTCGCCCAACCCCTGATTAATTTTTCTTGCTGCTACCGATGCATTTAGTCTTTCTTCGAATTTAAAAAAGAGTTTTGAAATATAATTGTTGAGGACATTTTTGTAAAAAAGAAGAAACGGCAGATAGACAGATAGCCGAAGGTCAAATATTTAAACAACTGTGATAATTCCAATATAGATAAACCCAATTTCTCGCATCAATGTTGCAAATGCTACTGGTAAAAAGCCTAACTATTTATCTGGTTCTTCTAAATATATAATTTACGATTAATAGTGTCTCTACTAATAAAAACGTCAGATACTTGTGCGTCTTAATTTATGGTTTGCTACCCCAAAAACATTTTATAAATTTTCTTTTTTCTCTTTTCTCGAGACAATACTAAGGTTTAAAATTCATAATAATAATAATTAGATTCCGAGCATTTAGAACGCATCTTGGAAAACACAAGTTTCATCGTCAAAAATTAAAAAAAAATCCTTACCAGTTTTTGTTAACTCGTAAAGTTGCTAACAGGATCTTTTAACTCGTAACGTTTCGTCATTGCTATATTTGATCATTTTGCTGTGATACGCTGAATTTTAATGTATATTTTTATTACTACTTCTCTAGCGCTTCAAGGATTTTATACCTCTGACGAAATTCCATGATCAGCTCATCAAATATTTAGTACTTTTTTGTTCTCTTTTCTTCGAGTTAAAAAAAGGTTTTCATTGACACTTTCAAATACACCTACTAAGGATTTTAAAAACTTTTAAATATTAAAAAATTATAAATAACTTACCGGCACACGTAATTAAGCTTGAAGAACTTAAACCCTGACCATCATTTATTAGATATTCTAATGTAATTAGTAATTTTTATTAATTATATATATAAAAAAAATTATGAGTGCTGCTGCTGCTGCTGTCACACAGGTCAAAGGTCAAATCGTTCGTGCCTTTCCGTGCCGACCCGAGCGCTTCCGAAGGACAAATTTCGGCCCGGCGGCAGGCGCGACCGAGGTAATATATTTCCGGAACCGCAAGCGATAGAAAATTTTCGTTTGAGAGGGGGTAATAAAGCACTCGTTTTTTATTCATTTGTCTAACTTCAGTTTCTAACCCGAACATCCTTGTGCCCTATTCTGCTCTTCAATATTTACCTATCTTGTTGGCATACACTTGATGAATACAACGCATGTTTCGATTTAGTAAAATGCCTTTGCCAAATGATAAATATTCAATTTCTGAAAAATACAAATGACCGATTTTTGGTACCGGTATGGCAGACACCACCGAAATCCTCAAAATGTGGCAAGTCATCAGACAAAGTCTTTCGGTAAATCTTGACCTTTTTTACTGCTCTAAAAGACCTTCAAGATTTGATAATTTAAATTTTTATTAAAAAAATCGTTTGAAATTTTAAGGTTTGACTGAGAAATCGTTAAGTAACGGAAGTATCCAAAATAATAATAAGGGAAGAACTAGCAGATCACAAACAGTGACAAAAAACATCAAATGAGTTCAAGAACATTACCAAGACACTCAACAACATCAGTAAGAAATTAGAATGTTTCGTTTAGAAAATTCAAATTTATTAGTCGTTGCATGGTAGAGCAATTTAAAATCGATATCTAAATTAGATGAAGTTTGGATTCTGGTTTATCTCAACTAAATATGGGGGCCATTTTAAAAGCTTTGAGCCAAATATCATAGCTCTGGACGCAACGTCAAAGACAAGAGCAGGCATTAATAATCCAGTCTATTTCTATTATGAGGTCTACAGATATTGCATACCAGCCGAGTCAAGAATGTCTGAGAAATATCAAAATCCTAAAAAAAAAGAATCTCCGAGACAGTGAATTCTAATTTGCAATAAATCCGGGCCAAAATTATTGATCAATTTTTGAAGAGATTGGCTTTGGCCATTAAGAGTAAAGGGAGACGTTTTGAGAATATCTTATCTAGTCCCATCTTATCTTCTGTCAATTAATTTCAATGAGGTCATTGTTGTGGTAATGCTGCTAATGTGATAAAATAAATGATAGTCCTAGTTGATATTTTTATTTACGTGACATTATCTTCATAACTTCATACTTGTTCACTTACTTACTTTCGTCCAAATGTCTGTCAGTCAGTTTAAATTTAAATTAAAAACATACACACAATTTTACGCTTTTCCCCTTAGAAATAGTTTTCATACAAATTATAACGCAGAACATTTCAGTTAGTCCTTAACATCATATTTCATAGAACAATCACCTACTATGGAGTGTAACTAATCTTTTGCCCTTGCAGTACAGCAACGAGCTGTTCCGCAACCATGAATATTCATGCCGGCTCCATTTTTGACGTTTGAGCATCCTTAACACAGTTTGCTATACATTTTGCAGTTCCGGACTAATTAACATACGTACTTCCATGGAACGAGAGACCATTGCGAACTACTCCATCGGCTGTTCCGCAACAGAACTGATTATCGAGCTAATTCAGATCGGATCTGTCATTTTTTGCTCCTTCGACGAATTAACGGCTATCGAATGCGTGTGGTTCTTGAAGCGAAACCTCAAATCGGCATCCGCACTCTAGTTAACCCAAATCCAATCCGAGGGCGCTAATTAGGAGAGCGGAAGGACAAAGCTCGCGTCGTTCTATTCCATTGCGGAAGAGAACCCGACCCTACAAGCGGCAGAGCGACGTTTTTCCCGGTTAGATAACTTTTTGGCTACGCATTGCCGTAAAATCGCAATTGGCCGCTAGTTGGGCGCAAAAAATTGGGTCAGGAACGCTCTCTTTGCCCGCATTTTATGCAAATCCACGCTCGAGCGGCCAATTGTGGCTGGCGGCGATTTTTTTGAAGACCTTCGAGGCAGTAAACGGCGGTACACCGTTGAGCCCTACGCTCGAACCTCTGTAGTTGCAGAAACTTGGAAACGGCGAGTTGAAGGCCAGCTGTTATTGCGATTTGAAAGCCCAGTCGCGAAACGTTCGCGTTCTAAATTACCGTGTGTGATTATTTGTATAAGAATTTTGCATAAAAACTAACTTCGGTGTATTTTGCCTGAACCGTACGAGACCTACATATAAAAATGTTCAATTGAAGCAATTATGCAATTGTAAAGGACACACTTGTAATACCTTGAGAGTTATAAAAAGAGAAATATAAAAACAATACACATGAGAAAGAAAACTGAAACAAAAACAATTCAAAATTCATAGGCAAGAGCAATAAAATGTAGTAACAAATAGATTGGAATGCTTTAGGAGATTTGTTAAAAAATGGGAACAAAAAAATAATAAAGAATTAAATAAAGTTAAAATTAATACCTAACCAGTTTCCTGTAACTTTTCTCCATTTGCTTAGAAAAAAGGCGTTCAAACAAAACTGTAATATGGTATATAGTCTGTTCAATAATATAAAAATTACAATTACAATAAGAAAAAAAATCGTATCCAAAGAAGAGATACCAGTCCGAACAAAGTTGAAGCTATCCATGCGATTCAGCGCCCAGTAGATGTTTTCGATTCCTCGAACTGATTAATTTTTACGGAAGGTTCATGCCGTTTTTATCAAATGTTTACGAACCTCTACTATCTCACACGGAAGGGAGCAAACTAGAACTGTTCAACAAAATACCATCAAACATTTGAACACGTCACATCGATGTTTTCGTCATCAGAAGTTTTGTTCACCATGATCTAACTCTCGCCATTGGAATATTGTGCAACGCATCTTCCAGCGGAATTGAAATTGTTCTATTTCATCGTTATCCAGATGGTAGGGAATAATCATACGCCTCCAAAATCCTGTCTGATGCGAAAAAGCGTTACTCTCAAATTGAAGAAGAATCCTTATCCATCATCATTAAGTCAAAAAGTTCTTTAAGTACCTATGCGGTCGGAAGTTTATTCTGGTTACGGATCATCGTTCTCTCCTAGCCATCTTCAGAAATAAAAGTAATTTGCAACCGTACGTCACTACGTACTTACCGCACTGGTTCTTGTACTTGTAACAGTTCTGTTATGATATCGAGTATCGTAATACTAAGGATCATGGAAATTCAGATGCGTTGTCTCCTTGTCCAGTGTCATCGTCTGACCTGAGAGGTTCAAAAGAAGAAATTCAATGCAAAGTAAACCTGATTGCAGCTGAGCATCAGGAAATTCTTCCGATAAACGCCAAGGACATCGCCACAATAACGTCAAAAGATAAGGACCTGTCAGCTGTCTACATCTTCATCCAGTCTGGTTGGCGAGAGTTCATGTCCAAAACTAACGAACTGTACCCATTCTACCTGTATAAGGACAAATTATATATTTTACACGGGATAATAATGTGAGGTATAAGAACCATGACTCGCAGTCAACTTCGTCAAAAGTTACTATAGAAGATTCATTCCAGTTACAGAGGTATCGTCCAAACAAAGTTTTTCGTTCGCCAGTATATTTGGTGACCACAAGTGGAGAGTGACATCAAAAACGTGTCTAAAACGTACAAGCAGCGCTGCGAAAATCGAAACCATCCCGCATCTGCTCCTCTTCGTCCATGGAAGTTTCCTGTCAAACCATGGTAATAAATCCGTATGGATTTTGCAGTTCCTATATATGGAAAGATATTACTTCTCATCATAGATGCTCATTCCAAGTGGCCTGAAGTGTTAAACATAAACACCGATACCACAGCAGCAGCAGTCGTCCAAACCAGATTGTCACAGACAATGGAAAACAGTTTGCTTCCAGAAACAACGGTATTCGGTATTTTATAGTTCCACGTACCATCCCAGGTCCGACAGTAAAATAAAACTGAAAGGTTCGTCCAAACCTTCAAGAACGCCATAAGGCACGTTACTGGAGATGTGAAGTACAAGTTGCAGCAGATTATATTCTCCTACCGTGTCATGCCCCAAGCTACAACAGGAGTCTCATTAGCTAAAATTGGAGATGATAGATTGCATTCAACAGAATGTCCAGACCCACGCCAGGAAAGCGCAACAGCAGCAGATCAAACATTATAACAAACTTGTCAAATCTCGGACTCTAAACGTTAACCAGAAAGCATTGGTGCAAACATCTTCTAAGCACCAATCAAAATGATCATTTGACAGAGTGATAAAAGCTCTAGGTCCTGTTACCTACCTTGTAGCACGTAACAGCTTCAAGTACAAGCGTCAGATCGACCAAATCTTGAAAGCTCTCTCGCTGTTACGCCCAAACGCATCGAAAATTTAAGATCCAGATGTACAGCCTCAACTAAAGCCAAGGACACCCGTATCTCTCTGGATCTCCGTCCAAGCGATATCCTCAATAGAGTCATCGTAAACCATGTTGTTTTCCTAATTGGATTTTGTTGTGTTCTGTGCAGTTAAAAATAGTTTTGTAATCGGGGGAAAGTAAATGTAGTATCCCTGTTCAGTACGCTGCGTAAAGCCGGGCCATGGTAACGAGAAACCGTGTGTAGAGCATTCTGCGCAGAGCTAGGTCATCTAGTAGATAAGTAATTTAGTTTAGTTTGGTATCGGACATCCTTTTGCACTGCACATGGAATTTAATTTAGATGTTGTAAATAAAAGTAAAAAAGCAGGAGATACTAAGATAATCTCCAATCTGAGACGTACTTCTCATGGCAACGATTTTGAATACTATATTGAGAACAAATTATTATTCAACACAACGAAATCTCGCCTATACAGTTCTCATTCTCAAATCAGGCAAACCTTCCTGTGAAATCTTCTCCCAGTAATATAGGTGTTCGAAAAACTCGTACTAAAAAGATTGCCAACAATAATAACAAAAAATAATTTAATACCTCAACACCTGGTTTAGTTTCCAACAACAATATCAATTACGGAGTATACAATCGTAACTAACTTTCAACAAGAGTTATCACAGCAGAAATACTGCTCTGCTGCATTCATCTACAGCGGGCGGCAAAAATTCTATCATATTCTTCAAAATTCAACTTTTTTCCAGAAGGCTTGGAGAATCATTGCATAACTTGCAATATTTCTACTGGAGAACCAGACGTTTATCGATCTTCGTTTCCAGAATATTCCAGAAAACTAGATTTCGCATAAAAACTGTTTCCAACGTTGCAGTTTTCAACGTTTTTTATTTATTCCAGGAGCTCCAAGGAACTGACTCTCCAGATACGCCAGGCCATTGTCAGAAAGTACCGTAACGGACTGACCCAGGCCCAGCTGGCCGCCCAGTTTCAACTCTCCCAGTCCACGATATCTTGGACCCTCAAGCTCGCCCGCACTACCTGACTCCTCCGTTGCACGTCTCCGCACACCGACAAACGCATCTTTCTTCCAGTATCTTTCTTCCCACTAGCCCCAGTCCGTGCATACTCACTATCTGATGTCGACTATAAACATCTGGATTGCATGGGAAACGGCCAGCCAAAAAATCCCTCGTGGATCAGAGGAACAGGAGGCCAGACTAAAATTCGCAAGGGAGCTCCTCCACTGGACTAGTCAGCAGTGCCCGGCTCCCGGTACGATTCCCAGTACCAGGTGTTCATTTTAAAGCAGAGGAGGGTAGGTGTTTGTTTTGGGTGCGTTAATATCTAAGAGAGTCTACAAGAACATTCTGAAAAACGTTTCACTAAGACAATGACCCCAAGCACATGACACGGGACACGAAGGACTGGTTCAGTCGAAGGCCGGACCTAAACCCCATCGAACACTTGTGAGAGGTACTAAAGAGACGACTGAATAAGAAAAAGGCCAGAAACGATAGTGAGAAGTTCGCACAGCTGCAGGAGGAATGGAAGAAGATCCCTCAGTTCACCATCGATAACTTCCTCGATTCGATGCCCCATATGTGCCAGGCTGTCATCAGGAACAAGGGCTATACTACCAAATATAGATGTATTTGAGTTGTTATGTTCTGACAACAATTTGTTATGTTTCAATGGTTGTAAGAATAAAAGAGTTTAGATACAATTGTTGACTTTTGAGGTTTTCACATTTTCTGATTTTCTGACCGACGACTTGAGGGAAATTTCTGGTAACTTCGGTGTTTCTCTTATTGAATCTCCTGGAAAACATCCCCAAAAAATTTCCAAGTATTCTCTTCGTTTGGAAGCGACAAAAAATATTTTTCCGCTACTGTATATATACAAACCTTCGATAAGGTTTGGTATAATAGCCTAAATTGTAAAATAATTCATATTTTGAAATCGTACCTGACAAATCGCACGATTCACAAATGACGTAAAACTTGCATTTAAGCTGTAGACCCCCACAGAACTTTTCTATCACCAGTTGTATACAGTTACCCTAAAACATACCAACTCTTCTAGTAACTCGGACGAAAATTCTCCCCAAGCAGCACAAATACTACAAGAACACCTGTACAATGTGCAAGTTCGGCTAAAAATAATAGACAATAAATAGTTACCCCAAGCTGAGTCAGTTAATACCTCGTTATAAATATAAATAGGGTCTTACCTGGCAAACATATATTTAAAAAAAATGAGGCAATTATACAGTAAATTGAACAAATACTACGAAAAAAGATTCAAAGTTGTTGAAAAATAAATTACTTGTGTACAAAGCGGACTCAGCAAAATATATCTAACATCAAAATACTGTATAGGAAAGTTCTTCAAATACCGTGTGGTATGTCTGCAATTTCGTCATTAAACGGAATCGCAATATGCATTTTGTCAAGGAAATAATCAGCCTACCGATGCGAACTAGTTGAGAATCATCGAACCTTCTTAACTATAAACCTACTGGATAATAGCAGCTATACAATAAGATCACAAAGAACCAATTGGATGTACTTTATAGGTTTTGCCAATAATTTCTAAATTCGCCACAATACCAATGCCAGGGTTAGTGCATTCATAAATGTGTGTTATGCAAATAATCATTCAGAACTACTTTCTATCTCTATATGGTTATTTAAGTTTATGATTGATAGTTAAAGGTATAGTTACACTAATTACTTAATATTCTAATTAGAATAGATTGTAATGTTACCTATAAACAAAAAAATAAAGTTTAATAAAAGGTGCTAGAGTTCCATGCAAGATATAAGCAATAGAATGGCATTTTCTAAATAATGAACATTTTCACACTACAATTTTTTCATAAAATAACTGCTTCAAGCGCATCAAGGTACTGTGTCCGAACTTCTCCCATGACTTTTCTTTAGCTGTCTTTATTATTTCTTTAACTTTCTTCCTTTGTTCCTTGTATTCTTGGTATGCTTCTTCAGTTTTCTTATTTAAATAATTTTTCCATTTCCGTTTCTTTGTTTTAATTTCGTTTTTAATATCTTCATTCCACCAATCTGTTTGTTTATTTTGGTTATTTATTTTGGCTACCCCACATACTGCCTTTGCCGCAGATTTCAAAATTCTTTTAAATATTTCCCATTTATTGTCTATGTCTTCGTGTAGAAATCTTTCGTCCAGTTTTTCGACTTCTTTTGTATTAGTTCTTGGTATTTTGTCTGATATTGTTCTTCCTTGAGCATGTAAGTCTTAATCTTTTCATAAACTTTTCTTTTGCAAGTTTTCCTTCTCTTTTACTTGTTTTCTGTCCATGTGTCTTATTTTTCCTACTAACAGGTAGTGATCGCTGTAAATTTCGGGACCTCTTCTTACCCTAACGTCTTGAATCATATTCCTTTTGGCCTTTTCTATTAGGATGTAGTCGATTATTGATTTTCGTCTCTACTTTTAACTTCCCTGGTGTACTGATGTATTTTCTTATGTTCGTAAAACGTATTTGTGACGATGAATTGGTTCTCTCTGCAAAAGTCGAGTATTCTTTTTCCATTATTGTTTCTTTCTTGTTCTCCAAATTTGCCTAGTGATTCTTCCGTTGACTTATTTTTTACTCCTACTCTTCCGTTAAAATCACCTACTGTGATTACTGTCCCTTTACTTTCTTCTGTGAGTGATGTTAGTTCGTTCCAAAATTGGTCCTTATTGTTTACATTATCGTCTTCGTTTGGGCCTGCTATTATTGTTATTTTGTGTTGGTCTTCCCCTATTTCTACTGACATTAATCTTTCATTTATGCATGTCCAATTACAAATTCTTTTTGCCCATTTCTGATTGACAATGCATGCTACACCTCCTTTTGCTCTCTGATTTTCTTGGGCTCCGCTGTATATCATAATATAATTATCTTCTAATTGAATCATTCCTTGGCCTTTCTTTTTTGTCTCAGTTGCTACTATTATTTCTATCTCAATTTGTCTCAGTTCATTTACTAGCTCCTTCTCTTTCCCACTAATTCGTCTTACATTCCATGTTGCTAAATTCCATGGTTCATGCTTCTTTTCAAATTTCTTTTTAGGTTCTCTTGTTTTTGTGTCTTTTTGGTGTTTGGGTTGTTTCCTATTCAAATGCCATTTCATTGCCTGGTCGTTGTCTTTATATTTGTCGTGCAATCCAAAATCTGTAATCAGTTTTTTGAGTCGCCGTTGGTTATTTCTCTTGCTTTTCTTAACTCTTTCTTTGTCTCTTCCCATCTCCACTCTATTCCATCTATATACAGCTTTCTAAATCCTATTTTAGCGGTTTTTCCATGTGTTCTCTCCTCCTGGGCCCTTTTCCTGATTATGCCTTGTATTTCTCTGTCTTTCTTGGATAAATCATCGTTGATAAATATCTTGACCTCTTTATTCCCTTCTAGTTTGCTTTTGTTCATCATAACTACTTTCTTATCATTGGAATTTTCTAGCTCGATTAGACAGGTTTTTGGCCTAGTTTCTTAGCTGATTTAATTGGTACTTCTATTCCCAGTTTCTCTTTGAATACATTCAATATGCCTTCTTTCAAAACCTTAGGGTCATCGTTATCAATTTCTAAGCCTTGTATCACTAAATTATTTCTCCTTTTTTCGTTTTCTAATCTCTCAACTTTTCCTTTTATTTCTTTTAGTTCCCTTGCCATATGTTCATTTTCACGTTTGATGCTTTCGTTTTGTTCTTGTAATTTTTTGATCTCGTCTTTATATTCCTGTTGGTTGTTACGAATTTCTTTGACTTCTGTAGTGAGGTTCTGCATCATAACAAACATTTTTTGTAATGTATCGTCTTGATTTCCTTTTTTTTTTCTGGCGATCTCTTTGTTAATTTACTTCTACTACTGAATACGTCTATTTGTCCCGATGGTTTCCTTTTCTTTGTTCCATCTTCCGATGTATTAAACTCATTCTCAGAACTATCCATATTTTAGGTTTGGTTTTAGGAATTCTGAGTGCGGCTCTGTTCCGTATTTACTATTTACAATATTGTGTGTACAGCTGTGCTCAGCGATAAGAGCCTTGCCCGAATCTACTTCTCGGAGGTCAAGTCTCCTCTGATGCACGTACTTAAATATTAAACTGAGAAATTAGCAGTTTTCTCTTACTTTAATTGGCACACTTATTTTTATTATTTCCACCTTCACCGTTGTGCTTTAAATAGTATTATTATTTGCTCGAAACCTCCCAAAATGGGTAAATTGCTTCGGAGCGATTTATAAACGTTAACGTCACTTTTCACTTGTTAACTTGATCTGATAGACCATACGATTCAAATTCAGTTAGTTAACCGATTTTTCTAACCACATGAAAGGGGACAAACTTAAAAAAACATTCTGTAGTAATTTTTTCAACTCAATGTATTTGTAAACAAAATTTTCACATTTCATATTTCTACGAAGATGATACATTAAATCCTATAACTGTAAACAGCGATTGCTACAGTTACATGGTAAGTTTTTGGCTCAAACTAGGCAAGTGGACCTGAAACAAATGTGGTCGAGCTTTTAATTTACTCCGCCCTTTATAATTTTTTCCTGTCAAGTTCATAAATTCACAAATAATCCATATAAGAAATTGATATAAGCGTAGTCAATGAGACAAAGAAATAGTAGATTTTCAATAGAATGTTTTGATTCATTCGCCAATAAGAGCCCCAAACTACAGGGTGGTTAAAATATAACCGAGACTTCTTATACAAAAAAAAAACTCCCAAACACTTATTTGCACATATCAGTCTTCAACATACTCCCCTCAGGAGTCAACACATTTTTTCCAACGTTCTGAAAGCAACCTGATGCCTTTTTCAAAAAAGGCTTTTGGTTCGCGGTGTATCCACTCCCAAACAATCTGGATGACGGCGTCGTTGTCCGCAAACCGCATGCCTTGCAAGTCTGATTTGAGCCTTCCAAACAGGTAGAAATCACTTAGGACCAAATCGAGACTGCATGGCGGATGTGGCGCAAAGTTCCATTTCAATTTCCGGAGGGTTTCCATTATTGTTTTGGACGTATGGAGGCGTAGATTGCCTTGAAAGAAGGCTGCCCGCTTTCCACCTGTTTTCCGCTTGAATCGGATCTTTCCCTTCACATCTGTTGCCAGAAGGTCTAAGTAATAAGCTGCATTGACTGTTCTGGAATCCTTCAGAAAGTTTACATGGATAATCCCTGCCAGTCCCAGAAGAACATTACCATCACTTTTACTGCCTAACGGCTCCCCCGCGCTCTCTTGGATTTAGGAGAACCGGTGTCCCGCTACCTGGTGACTGCTGGGACTCGGGAATGGAGTAATCCACTTACATTTCATCGGTAGTCACTATAGACTTCAAAAATGCATCACCTTCGTCTTCAAATTGCTGTTGGAGACGACTGGCAGCTGGCACACGCACCATTTTGTTCATGTTAGTCAAAGTGTGTAGTGCCCATCGTGATTTCACCTTGTGATAGTGCAGGTGGTTTTTCACAATGTCTTCTACACTATCAACAGTGATGGACAGCATTTCTCCAAGTTTCTTGATAGTGCTGCGCCTATTCTCACAAATAAGCGCGTCTGTACAATCACTGTTTGGCTCGGTGGCGGGTGTTCGCGGCCGACGATTATGAGGTTCCTTCTCCACACGCTCTCTACCCTCTCTCAAGCAAGATATACTCTTCCTCATACTGTTGTAATATGTGGTGAATTTCACCACACCGACGTTTTCTCCAACAACAAATTTGATCATAATGCGTTGTTCCACGCTCCATGGTATCTTCTGTTCGCTCATTACTCTAGCAACTCCCAAACAGTACTGAACAGATTCTAATCCAAGTAGAAGAGAGGGTAGAAGTTGAGGCTTTACCCTCTCAAGATCACACAGCTGCTGCAAAGTGCTGCACACAAATCAGTCCCAGTTATATTTGAACCTATCTTGTAGTTTACAGACTTGTCTAAAGAAAGAGCTATGGGATTCATTCCAGTGTGTCTGACTGAAGCAAACGTAGATAGTGAAAAGTACACCACTTATGTTAAAAATCAACTAGAATTAAACTGTGCAATTGACAATTTTTGTGTGAAAAATAAATTTAATGCAATTAGAGAGAAAACTTAGTTAAGAGTCATACTTACATCTGAACAATTCAAAAAACTGCAGAAGTTGCCCACACTAAAATACCTTTTGTAATGTTTAATAGGTAAATTCAAATTAAAATTGTCGTCTAAGACTCTTACAAAAATTTTCACCGATCAGGCCTTCTTAATAGGATCCTCTAATCAAATATGTCTTAAGCTACGGAGGCACAAAGGTGTGCCTAAAAAAGACAAAAACCTGCTAATAGTCAAAATCTGAACTAAACTAGCTAGGCATTACTACTTTTTTTTAGATAAAACTTAAAAATGTTACTTGTGTATCCTTCCTCTAATCCCAAAAGCTTTATCACTTCTATTGTTATTTTATCGTATCTGGGTACTCATCCACTTTTCATTTTTCTCCCTAAAAAAAAGCAGCCGGGAAACACTTGCTTTAGAATGTCCATTGTTGCTCATGCGTGCGGTTGCATCGTCCTGCTGGAATCAGATGTTCTCCAAATCCAATCAGCCAATTTTCGACAGCAATAAGTCGTTCATTATGGCCCCTACTGCTTATCATCGCCGCTCTGGAAAAAATATGAGCCAATCGCCTTTCTCCCGTAAACACTCCACTTAATGGTGACTTTGAAAGAATGTATTCGGGCTTCGCGCGTTACGCGGATTTTCAGTGCCCAGAAGCAATAATTTTGCTTACGCACGTATCCGCATAGGTGGAAGTGCGCCTCGTCGCTCATGATGATCTTCAATAAAAAATTATCCTTGTCGTAATCGAGGTTTAAAAGGGCTTAGCTGAAATTTACTCGAGATTGGCAGTCTGCAGGTAATAGTTGATGCGCCGTTCGCACTTTGTGCGGGAACATCTTCAAGTTTTTCATCAAAATTCGCTATAAAGAACGTCTATTGATGTTCAGTTGCGTGGCTCATCGTTTGGTTGATATTTGAGTCCTATTGGACTTCTGTAGCACAGCAGGGATATTTTTTACCGAACGGCTGCTCCGGGGCCGGCCACGTCTGCTACCATCCCGTGTTGAGTCAGTCTTCTTGAGACGAGCGTCTAAATGCCGCAGTGTTAGTCCAGTTGGTGTCACACGACCAGAAATCGACGACGAAATTTACGTTGAGCCAAAACCACCGACCGATTTGTCAAAAACATTGACACAATTATTCTGCGATCTTGAGGTTTATCTACATGTATTTAGCTTCTATTTACTTCACAAACGTAAGTTCTTTCGTTTCCTTCAGAACGCTTGGATTGTTTGAATCTACCTGTTATTTCTACATTATCTTGCCTTCTGTTTCTGTCCATCATTTAAAACTACTTTTTTTATTATATTTTCTAATTTAATATTTTCATTTTTTGTGTTTTCACTATCGTCCCTTAGCATTTGTAATTTCTTATTCAATGCTCATTTCTCTCTTCTTGCACCATTTGTAGCAATTTTTCCAATTTATCTTACTTTTTTGTGGCTGGACAGCAATGCTTTACTTTTTTAATGCCACTATTTATGATTGATTTCTTTCATGTTACGCCACTGACGAATAGCACAGTGCGTAAATTTCACATTATACGCGGTTGCGGCACCAAGCCTTTGCGTTTTACTGTTCCTACGTTCTAATGTCCTTACACGCACTCAGTTTTTCCGACTTAACAATTACACATTTTACGTTTTTGACGTCATTTAGTAATTGATTGCATCACTTGATCCAAAATTTAACTAATGGCTAAAGATTTTTTAAATCGAAAAGGTTTACCTTATTTTCGTTCTGTTATACACTTTCACATTCACATAGTTACTATTTATTGTAGTTTACAGCAAAAATTGGTAAACCCAAATCCCACCTTCGCCGTTAGAAATAAAATGGTACAATAGTGGCCAAAATTGAAAGACTTGCATGAATGAAGTAGAAACTTTCCTTCATTCGAATAACATTATTATACTTTTAGTTTCACAAATGCAAATTTTGCATTATAATACCATACACTCTATCGAACAGCACTTCTGGTTATTGCTCACCAAATTATAAAATAATTAAACAAACCTTAAAACCATTCTTTAAATCCCTTGGTCACATATTCAATTTAAGTGGCGATTCCAATTTTAAACATACTAAATGGAGATCTAGATTAACTACAACATGGAATAGGGCACTAAACAACCTCATTATCGAAAAGAACTAGGCAACCTATTAGACTGGCGAATCCATATATATTGGCCGACTGATTTCGAAAAAATATCTGAACTGTTAGACTTTTATATTACTATAAGTCTGGCTATAAACTAGTTTTAATTTAGTTCCAGATCATATGCGAGTTATATCAAGTATTATTGCTACAATTATTAATAAAATACCGAAACCAACCTTCTATATCACCAAATCTAACTAGAACTTGTTCAAAAATGTATTACAACAAAACCTCGATTGCAACATGCATATTGAAACACCAGAAAAAGTAGAAGAAGCAACAAACCATCTAACATCAATTTAAATAGCTGCTTGGATCGCAACTCTAGAATTAGCCGAAAAGGCCAAGAATACGGCAAATCTATCTGTAGAAAATAGAACCTGGGTGACTAAAAAACGTAAAGCAACAGCTAAAATAGCAACGTACCAGAGGTCCTAATGATGAACGATTTATAATAGACTTGCAAACAAATAAAAAATTAGACTTTTCAAAATTACATAAGACGTTCATCAAACAAAGAAAATTTCATTCGCAAGACTACAAAAAAATTAAATGGCCACCACTGAAAACTAGTACAGAGATAGGTATAGTAAAAAAACAAAGAAAACGCTGATTTTGCACAACACCATTTTTATCACCACAAACAACAAATTTTAAACCTCAAAAAAATAAAGAAAAAATAAAATTTGGAAACAAACATAAAGCTCTAGATTATGATCACATCGTAAGGTATCATGTGAGTTACCGAAATAAAATATATACTTTATAACTACTATATCTAACTGTATATTGCGAACAACTTATTGGCCATCTAAACTTAAGTGGCCCAAATTATATTGACGACCAGATAACAACAATAATGCAACGCTAAAAATATTAATGAATGGATTTTTAAAAGAAAATAAAAACGAAATGAGCACATTAGTAAAATGCTGGGAGAAAAACAGTAAACATTACAAAAGATAAATAACCAACAGAAAAAAATGCAAAAAGTCCTATAAAACGTTGGAGTGACAGACAACCAACACAGATAATAGGCAACGTTAAAGAAAGAGTATGCAATAAAACACAAGAAGAAAGATAGAGAAATAAAATGTCATCCTGGATTCTCCTCAGTAAATCTGTCACAGCCGTCTGGATTGCTACAAAATCTTCATGGCGCTTCCCCCTCATCGACATTTTCACACAGGAAAACAATATGGGGATGTGATAGAGCAAATATATGATGTTGGCCAGATATTCTTAAACTGATACAACACTAGGAACCACTTTCCAGATGTCCACAAATCAGGGCAGCACCGCTAAACCTCCTAATGTAAAAGTTTTGATTTATCGTTTGCCCTTCAGGCAGATATTTATAGTGCACCAAACTTCTAGCATAAAAAAATACGATCAGCATTATTATTGCTTCCATTTTTTTAAGCTGATTAACCATAAGTTTGCTATTCAGTACTTTGGCGATTCGTTTGAAGATCATACTAATAACACATATCTCCGACATAAATGTGGAAACAATTCTGGCCCTGTCTGACAACTCAGGAGCAATTATTCATCTGATTTCTTTCTGTTTTTTGGTGTCACACATCGCTAGTCAATTTCATACGCACAGTAACATGGCAGTCTTGTTGCAATAATTGCTTCACGTGATCCACATTTGTAGCGGTACGTAATGTTGTCGGGTGGATTAACTTTATGCTCTCCCCCAACCGTTTGTGCCATTCAAGGGCACGGCTTCTCGATAATGCTTCATCACCCTATGATTACTAAATGATATTCTCAATGCTAATTACTCAGAATCCGAATCTGTCACGTCACTCGTATAACTTCCAATTAAATGCGCCAACAAGCCGAACAATGGGTTACTAGGCACAGCCCTACCACCTAGTGAGTTGTAATCAGGTTTAATATTGATTCACTTTATCTACGAGAAAAACCGTTGACATTTAAAACAGTTTCCCAGTTTAAAAGCTCAAAATATTCAATATAAATTAAAAATTGTTTAGGATGGTTGCTTTACCAGCAATTATCAATAATTATAAATCTTATGTTGACAATTTTTAAATTACCGACTTGTAAATCTTTGGTTCTATTCTTGAAATAAGAGAACAACTCTTCTTCCAATATTTTCTCCTAATCTTTCATTTAGTTAGCCAAATATTGACAAAATGGCTAATAGGTTTTTGACAAAATGATAAAACTCGACAAAAAAGATTTCATTCAAGAGTATAACTTCTACAGGTATAAAATATATATTGATTATGGGTAGGCTTGGAAAATGTAAAACAGACAAAAATTAAATCGACTATTTCATGATAAGTTAAGAAAATGTTGATTGTTCATTATATAAAAAACAAAAAAATAACAGACGTTTGGTAAGAAGTTTTAATACCACCACGTCCCCACAAAAGCCATCGGCATCACACTAAAAATAATATCTGTAAACGTCAGTCGCTTACCCATCCACAGTTTTTCATTTTTTGAGCTGATCTTTCTCTACTCATGGCTCATATTATGTTTCATAGAAGCTAACAGGAACACCGTTTTTTTCTACTTAGTTGACGAACACAAACTACGTAATTATTCATAATTTGCGCTCATTCTAAGAACATATTGTGCTGTGAGTGCTTCTTCGTTAGTTACTGTTATTTAACAAGTAGGTCTTGCTTAAGTTTATTATTATTGTCGTTATCGTTTATCACGATTTTTTTTAATTTTCATATCACATTTATCGACTGTTTCAATAAACAACCGATATCTTGTTGGTTTATCATAGAATAATAAATACGTATTTATTGCTGATCCTATTTTTGCCTTTTTCGTTTCATTCTATGATACCTAGAGGGATCCTCTTTCAAGTGGCATTTTTGTTGTCTATTAAAATATCTATGGACCAATCGCCCAACAATTATTCAATTATAATTAGACAACCAAACTAAAATATGGAGAACATTTGGAAATCGGCATCCCTAGTCATGATCTTCAACTGCTTCAAATGGTATCATCATGCAAATGTAATTGAAGTTGTCGTATCGTCTTTAGTAATAGGTTTGGGGTACAAATTTATCTGATTTGATGCATGTAATCAATTTATTATATATTTTTTATACAAACACCAAAGAGCATTTTGCAGAAGGTTTACCTTCCTTATAAAGTCTCAGCTAACGCAGTTCTACTTTAATTGGGAAGAAACCTTATTGTGGTTTATGACTATTTGTGCCATCATATATGTAGACATTTATGTACTAAGTTGTGTGACGGTGACATATATAATGACTGAAACTCATCATGAATATTTACACATAAATAAAATCAGCGCAAGGTTAATAGTAAAGCTTCTCTAAACTGTACAAATTCAGCAATTAATATTTAATACTTGAAAAAACTACCTTAAAGGGCGATTCAACAGAAACTCCAAGCTAAAGCAAATATTTGCAATAAACCAAGAATCTATAACCAAGTAATAGTCGGTAATGTAGAATAAAAAATAAAAAACAACAAAACACGTCCATTGGACAAACCCTTCAGCAAATACCGTAGAAGTTGACTCATTTGAACGTATAATCAAACTAGAATATAGTACTGCCGGAGATATCTGTCAGAAGATTAATAGTATGTAGTCTCAGAATAATGGTCAATAGGACATCAACAAGAACTACAGTAATCATAGATATAGAACGTATAGATAATTGAATTACTTCTAAAACTCATTTCACCAAGCAATCAATGAAACTAAATGTGGAAACGCAGTAATCATCAATCATCAAATATTCAAACCAAAATATATGATATCGTAATCACTTTGATCTATTATCCCCCTGAAACAAGCTATAAAAAAGTATATGAAATTTCTTAAGTGTCAAGGTAACGAATGTATCATTGGGGGTGACTTTAATGCGAAACACAACCAATAGGGATCTATAGTAGTAAAGACTATGTGTAGAGAATTACTAGGAGAGCTAAAACAATAACAGTGTAAATAATATGTAATCTTTCTACAAATTATATACAGATTACAGAAACATATATGATGAATTCTGGTCACTCTTCTATTTTTCTAGTGATTGGCAGTGCTATTATTTAAAAAAATGTTCCTAGACTTGGTAATAAGCTGACTGGCTGACAGAGCAAAAGTAACAACTACTCTAAATAAATAAAAGAACTTCAACAACATTACACAGCAACTAAAAAATAAATTCAAATAATTAAGAATTAACCAATTATTACCTATCTCAGTGAATTGCTAAATAGCCTATTATGCAGAATCCCCCAATTAAAAATGGAAGTGGCAGCTAGGCAAGAAACAATGGACAAAACCTAAAAAACTTGCTGAGCATCTTAAAGGTACTTTTCAATCCAATCAGCGAGATGAATTTCCAATTCGAAATATACTCCTGGAGAAATAAGTATCAAACTCCCACCAAGCAAAAGTAGCAGCTGAGATAAAAAAGTATTAACCCAAAGAAAGCCTCTGGCGAAGTTGATGCCCCCTAAATCAAGTAAGCCAACGCACAAAGTTTCATCTGGTAGCTATACATACCTGCCTCCTGTAATCTTAAATCTATTTGAAAAAATATTGTTGTAAAGAATAGAAAACATCATCAAAGAAAAGAACTTGATTCGAAATCATCAATTTCAATTTAAACAGAGCCCCTCAACAATCGACCAAGTCCACAGGATAACTCATGCTATTAAAATATCATTATAGAATAAAAAAATCTACTCAAAATCTTTGAAGTTGCGCAGACTTTTGACAAACTTCTCCCTTCAGAGTAAAACAAGAAAAAGCGTATTCTGTAATAAAAAAATAGAGCTATGGAGATAAAAGATAGTGTTTTAGAACCTGTGCTGTACCTGATCTATACCAGAGATATGCATCTCTCAAACTAAACCATATTACAATTACCACTTTTGCAGATGGTACTACCGTCTTGGCTCAAGAAAAAGGGCCAACCAAAGGATCAACGCATGCGTATAAGCATAAATAATTCTCAGATACCATATTCAAATGCAGCAAAACACTCTGGTATTACTATTAGCGCAAAAGTACGCCCGAAATCCCATGTCAGAAAAAAATACCAAGAGCTTAGTATTAAATAAAGAAAAATGTATTACCTCCTTAAGAATATACAGAATTTTGGAGTTGGCAAAAAGAACAACATCCTTATCATCCAGATAATCCAGAACAAAGTGTTAACGAGCCAATTCTCCTTGGTACTTTAGAAGCAGTGATCTTCAGCGAAACCCTTAGATAGACATCGTTGACCAGACCATCATCATGTTCGCTAAGAGACATGAGCACCGACTACTTCAGCAAGTAAACGTCTAGTTAATTCAACTCCTCGATAATATATAAACATCAACCTCAAAATTCTATTTAACAAGAAAGCGATTCATATTTCCATATTCTCCAACACAAAAATAAATGAAAATAACGTGCAGATTTCCCCAATATTTTTTCGTCTAACAGTTTCTATGGTTACCTTCCATCGTCTCATTTTATCTTAGCTGTTAAGTCTATCACGACAGAAATGCAAAATACGGCACGACTTACCTCTTTCTGGACAATTTAGGAATAAGGAAAAAGAGTCCCGCAATGCTTCTACTTACTTGATAAGAAAGTCGTGTGGCCGAAACAAGAGCAAAGATAACCGACTTTAGTAAGCAATGGCCCATGAGAAAGTCAAGACCTTGAACACTCGAAACAAAAAATATTGTAAGCCGCGGCCAACAATTTACTTTAATAAAAAACTATAAGTAGGTAATCAGTTAACGCGAAATTATCAAACTCATTTGATATTTTGAGCGATAAGCTTTTTCGGAGTGATTCCAAGGGAATTCCACTTCAAATGTTGCCATTTTAGAACTTCAAGCAACATTCAAATGCTGTGATGGGTGCCTGTAAAACTACAGATGAAAATTTGAAACGACAAATAATAAAAATATTAAAGTTCTAGGTATTGTCAGAACATAAGATAATGCCGACACTCGAGATAATAAATATAAAAGCAATAAAATGTGTTGTGCAAAATAAATAAGAATAAATAAATTTAATTTCCGAATTAAACGTTCATACAGCCTGTTTCGTTTCAACACAAAAAAGTACCCTAAATCGTCACCGTGGAGCATTTATACACCCTTAGGTACGCAAAGGACTTGAAGGAAACATCAATTGAAATACATGGTACTCACAGTTAGACCGGATAAAGGTGCCTATTAACCAGAAATGTCAAAAAGTAGTTAAAAGCTATGTTAGGAGGCATATATCTTTGACCACTAAACAGAAGTGCAACTTCTGGCTCATCCACCTCATCAAACCTTATGTCCTCTAATTATCAGTCGGAAAACTCAATATGGATTTTACTCACTAGCCAATCCAAAAGTTGGCAAAAGTGTAATCAAAGTAAGTACTTTAATATCCGAAGACAATTTTCAACCGAAAAGTTTTCTTTTAGATTTTAGCAAAAAACGATTTGTCCAACAAGATATACCTAGAATCAACTGCACCATTTAAAGCACTTCATGAAAATGGATGTTAACAGAACTCAATGTACAATCTTCTACAATTTGAAAAGCTATATTTGTTTTCACTGCATCTTTGCAACATTTACCCGTTTCCTCCAGTCGTAAGGAAAAAATCTTCAAACAGAAATCGCCTCGAAGTGACAACATTAAACAAAAAAAAACATATAACCCTTCTGCTAATCTGTATAATCCATTTTTTGTTCACCATACCACCAAAGCCACGGTTATTAAAGCATTTCAGTTTCTAGGATAAATAGCTAAATTCAGGGCGTGCGCGTTTCGGTCTGTAAATACTAAGCTGGCAACGCCGCTGCACCACGAAGGTCGATTTTATTTACATTCGGCAGCTGGCGGTTCGCAACACTTCGTTCATTGTGGAAAATAGGTAGAATAATAAACGTTACTTACGTTTTGGCGCACCGGCATTCAAGCTGACTTCACCCACCGCCTAAAAGCGCGAAAGCACCAAACCATCGCAAAGCATCGCGATATCGACGTGTCGCCGGCGTGCTACGACTTCAAAGGCTTGCGCAGCTCTGATCGGCATCGTTGCATATTAATCTCAACTTGAACGAAGAGAGGCAGCTCGATGGATAATAATGAGGGGCTGTATACATGCATCGCGATTGTTAAAATGAAAAAAGCTGAGATTAACTTAAACGATTTGATTCCCTCCCCCTTCAAAAAATAAATAATCTGATTGTACGAGGTGCTGTCCAAAATATGTTAATTGATTATACGCAAAAATACCCCATAAATTCACTTTCTGCCTATTCTATTTTCCTTTAGACTTATTCTTCCAGAAAGTATTGCTGCCGTTTTAAATATGTACTCTTAAAACTGTTTTATAATCTAATGACCTCAAAATGTACCGGTACTTTTAGTCTAATATTTCAAAATATTGCTATTTATATTACCAAATCTTTTGGACCTAACAACCCAAAGGAAATAAGGGGAAGGTGGAGTTGAGAATCTTGTCTCTAGTGCGGATATATTTTTTAAATTTGTACTTTTTATATTTGTTCTCTAAACGATAGAATTTTCAAAAAAGTAGGATTCTCAAAAAGTTAACGCTAGCGCTAAAAAATTTTTTTTCTATATCATTGTATCACTACGAAAATGTTTAGAAAATTTTTATTTACTTATTTACTTACTGAATTCTAGTACCGTTCTACCCTTACAGAAGATTTAATTATCTTGATATCTTAATAACTGCACTTCTAACTTCTTTACTCCATGTTTTTCTAGGTCTTTATTTCTTTTCCTTTTTATACGTTAATGCTTCAAATACTCTACTTATAATCTTATCTTCTCCCATCCTCATTACACGGTCTAGCCATCTTAACTGTCCTGTTTTATTTAATATGGGATACATTTCTAAATTAGCTCTTATGACAGTATTTCATATTTTGGACATTCTTTGCCGTTTATTTTCATGTCTAAAGTTTTCAGGCTGGTGTTTTATGTTCTTAGGTTTTCTTGTTAGCAATCAGCACAAAATAAAATATCAGTTCTGTGACTTTCATAATCTCCATTTTTCAGTGCCCTTTTTAGTTCTTGGTTTCCTCTTCCAACACTAACAGTCTTGAGGTACAGACTTGCGTAACTCCTTTTTGGTTTCAAAAATCCGTGTTTTTGCATGTTTCATTTTGACAGAGTTCTTCATTTTCTTTGTAGGGATTATACACCATTTGTCATTTTTTCATTTATACCTTTTTTCCAGGATAATAGAAATTGCGTTAGATCTAAAAAATATTGCAAATCTTTTAGGAATTTATTCAAAACTGCTTTTATTCTGTTTTCTAATTCTTTAGCTTATACCTTACCTACTAAGCTTAATAAAGTAATTCTCTGGCAGTTACTGGAGTTCGTTACATCTCCTTTTTGATTAAACGGTATGATTATTTACCAGAGCTAGTGACAAAGCCAAAAAATATGAAAGCGCCTGGAATACATGAAATACGGCACTGAAGATCCATGTAACCAATTGACAATGTTGTTCCAAAAAATAGTAGATTTAGGAACTGTTCCGAGCGGATGGAGGAAGAGCATAATCACCTCCTATATTTCAGAAAAGGTAACAAAAACAACCAGATAATTATAGAGGCATAACGCTCCTACATTCCACAATAAAATTGTTTACTCGCACCATCAAAACATAATCCTAAAATACAGCACAATTAATGAAGAGCTGCAGATGCTATATTTATATTACCACAGGTCTTAGAAAAACAATAGAATTTTTTTACCAGTTTGACCAAACCCTACAACCGAATTAGACTAGCAGATGTCATTAACATTCTGAAAGGAAAATATATTTCACTTGAAATAATTAGGGTAATAAAAGACTTGAACACACACACGATGATGAAGGTATTAAATTAACAACAGCTTGACAGAAGACATACCTCTAAGTCCGCTGCTGTTCAGTCTTGTAATGGATAAAATCATTGATAGTGTCAAAACGGCCGGGCAAGGATATAAAACTGCTAAAGGAGAAAAAAATACTTTACTATACGGACGATGCACTAATATCTGAAAGCAAAGATGAATTATTACAAAATTTCATTCTGGCCGCTACAAAATATTAATTAATTATTAGCGCTACAGCCCTTTACAGGGCCTTGGCTCGCTCCACAATATCTCTCCACTGCTTTCTATCCTCCGCCTTCATTCTCCATCTCCGCACTCCTAAGGCTTTTATATCCTCCTCTACATCGTCTCCCCATCTTTTTCTGGGACGTCCTCTTAATCGTCTTCCCTCTGGCTTTTTCTCGTATGCTGATTTTGGCGTTCTCTCTTGTTGCATCCTGTGCACGTGACCTAACCAAGCCAGTCGCTTACTCTTTATTACTGCTATGATATCTGGTTCATTATAAAGCTGCTTTAGTTCCTCGTTTCTTCTTATTCTCCATTCTCCTCTTTCTTGTATTGGGCCAAACACCTTCCTTAGTACTTTCCTTTCAAAGATTTGGAGTCTGTTTTTATCGTCTGATGTTAATGTCCAAGTTTCGGACGCATACATTACTGTGGGTCTAACAATTGTCTTGTATATTTTTAATTTACTCGATCTTGATAGGTTGCGGGACTTGAAAATGTTTTGTAACGCATAATAGCATTTGTTTCCGGAGGCTATCCTTGCTCTTACTTCGGCCTTCGTATCATTTGTCTCGGTTAAAATACTTCCCAAATACTTAAATTGCTGTACCCTTTCTACCGGTTTGTTTCCAAAAAGTTGCATTCGACGTTGGGCTTGACCTCCTCTTTCCTGTCTTGACTGGAACATGTACTTTGTTTTAAGTTCACTTATTTTTAGGCCCGCTAATTGTGCTTCCTTTTCTAATTCTCTATAGGCTGTCTTAAGTGCTTCACTTGTTCTTGCCATAATCAGCACATCGTCGGCATATGCTAGATATTGCACTGACCTGTTGTATAACGAGCCTCCAGGGTTGATTCGTATGGCTCTTATGCATTTTTCCAACACTAAATTAAATAAGGTCGTAGATAATGGATCACCCTGTCTAAGACCTGTTGTCACCTCGAATTCCTCTGACATATTCGTACCTATTTTAATCTTACTTTTGGTGTTTTTCAGCGTCATCATGATAAGTCCTTTCAATTTCTTTGGGACTCCTAATTCTCCCATCGCTGTTTCCAGGTACTCTCTTCACACTATCGTAGGCCATTGTAAAGTCTATAAAACCTGATGAACATCTATATTGTACTCATAGCATTTTTCTAGGGTTTGCCTGATTGTAAATATATGGTCTACTGTGGACCTGCCCTTCTAAAACCACTCTGGTATTCCCTATTATCTCCTCAGTGAAAACTTCCATTCTGTTCGCTAAACTTTTGGTGAATACTTTATATATCACATTAAGGAGGGAGATTCCCCTGTAGTTATCACACCTCTGTTTATCTCCTTTTTTGAAAATGGGGCAGATTAGGGCTTTACTCCATTCTTCGGGCATCACTTCCGATTCCCATATCTGTTTCACGAGGGCTTGTATTTTTTTAATCATCTCTTCCCCTGCATTCTTTATTAATTCTGAATTTATGCTGTCTTCGCCCGGGGCTTTGTTGTTTTTAAGAGCGTTAATTATTTCTCTTGTTTCATCCAGTGTTGGGGCTTCGATGTTTAGGTGGGGCCGTACATCCGTTCGTGTCCTTGGTTTAAATTCTGGTTATCTCTTTCATAGTCTTCATTTAGTTCTTCTTTAAAGTATTCCGCCCATCTATCCATGACTGCCTTCTCGTCTCCAATCAGCTTCCCTTCCTTATTTTTTATGAACATTGTTTTGGCTTGAAATCCTTGCTTACTCTTTTAAGTTCTTTATAAAATTTCTTCGCATTTCTTTGTTGATAGTGCTGCTCCATTTTTTCTATTTTCTCGTATTCACACCTTCTCTTCTTTCTTCGGCATATTCTATTCGCTTCTCTTCTTCTATTTTGATAGTTTTCTATTGTTTGCCTTGTAGCTCTTTGTAGCATTCTTCGCCTTGCCTCTTTCTGCCTCTCGTGTGCTTGCTTACAGTCTTCGTCATACCAGGAATTCCTCGTCCTTTTTTCTTTTTCTCCCAAAACTTCTTTGGCTGTTCTGTTGATTGCATTTTTGTTTCTTGCCATTTTTCCTCTATAGTTGTTTGTTGCTTGTTACTTCTTGACACTGTTTCCTTAATTTTTCCTTCATATTTAAGTCTGGTCTCCTCTTGCTTCAACACCTCTAAATTATATTGCTTGCTTTTGTTTTCAACTTTTGGTTTCCTGGAGATCTGTTTAAACTTTTGTCTGTATACCCCCTTCACCAGAAAATGGTCAGAGGCGACTTCTGCTCCACGCCAACTTCTTATGTCTATGATGTCTGGTGAATGTTTATTTTCTATCAGTACGTGGTCGATCTGGTTCCTGGTGACTCCGTCTGGGTGCCGCCATGTTTCCCTGTGTATTCTTTTATGTGGGAAACAGGTGCTTTTAATGATCATTCCGTTGCTCAAGGCAAAATCTATTAGCCTTACACCATTGTCGTCACTCTCCTGGTGAATACTGTATTGTCCTACTGCCTCTCTATATTCTATCTCCTTCCCCACTTTGGCATTCAGATCTCCAAGCACTATTTTCACATCTCTTCTTGGTATTGTACTGACCATCCTTTCTAGGTCCTCGTAGAATTGGTCTTTAATCTCTTGGTCTGCTACATCCGTTGGTGCATGACAGTTTACGAATGTTACATTGTACCATCTTCCTTCTGTCCTTAGTGTGCAGATCCTTTCATTAATCGGTTTGAATTCTTTCACCATATGTCGTTTGCTTCTGTGGACTAGGAAACCCGTGCCTAAGGTAAAAGTGTCGTTTCCACTATTAAACAGCGTGAAGTCTTTAAAGTCCATAATAGCTTTACCCTTCCACCTTATCTCCTGTAAGGCGGCAATATCTACTCTATATCTGATGATTTCCCGTTGTAGTTGTTGCATAGCTCCGACTCTATGCAGACTTAGGACATTCTATGTCCCAAAAATCAAATCTTTGTCCTTTTTCCTTTGCTGTTGTCGTCTATTATCCATCCATCTTTGTTGTGTAACGTTTTTAACAGTGCTGTTTCACGGGGCAGGGTCGTTGGCCCACACGCCCAACCCCCTTTTCGGAGGACCAAAATATAAAGTATGAAAATATCAGTATACAAAATAAAGGCTATAGTAATATCAAAAGACCCAATCTGCTGTAAATTGGTTGTAGACGACACTATATACACAAATAAACAAGCCTACAGGAATATCTGCAGCATTAAAAGACACCATATGGAACAATAAATATATGCAAAAGGAGAGTAAGATACATATATAACACCTGCGTACTACCAATAATGACATTTGTTGCCGAAACCAAATCCGAGGTCACAAAAACAAAATCCATGCTAACAGAAATAAAGATTCTAATAAGAATAACTAGACACACCCTAAGAAATAAAATCCTAAATGAGGTAATACGACAAACATGTGACATACCAGATATAGTGAGACGCTGGAACTAATACGTATCACAAATGGGTGAAGACAGGCTTGTAAGAACATGAAAAGATCGAAAGCTCGTAACGTGCAGACGAGCTTGAAAACCACCTTCTTTTCTTCCTTTTCTTCATTGGCATTTCAGGTACTTGGGTCTAAGTCCCTAACTTTCTTTCTCCGGGAAGCCCTGGCGTTGGATGTTGGTGGCTTCTTAAGCGTTTTGAAAATGGCAGAAGCTTAATGGGTACCCAAGCAGTTTAGGCAGCTCTGAACATGTTTGATCTCTTTGCCGAAGGTCATGAAGCCTGCAACTACCTCTACAAAGTTGGTAGTGTTTTCTATCGCCGCTACTATGTGTTGAATCGATTTCAGGAACGTGGTGGTGTTCGCGTTTTAGAATCACTCGGCGATGATAGCCCAGCCCGAGTGGTCGGACTGTGATGGTAGATTTTGCGTCAGTCGTCATGGTGTCGGTTGAGATTGTTGGAGAGCAGCTGCTACGTACCTGCGGCCTGAAGTAGTCGCCATCATTCGGAGCACTGACTTGAGGAAGGCAGGACATCCCCGAAAACTGACTGAGGATGCTCTGTGGCAGTTATCACACGTGACTGGTTTGTCCTGGGACTTCTTGCAGTCCCCAAAGTGATGGGTGTCTGTAGACTTCGAAACAGCGCGGCAGCAGCGCTGCACGTGCCCAAAACGTTGACAGCGATGGCACTGGATTGCGGTCTTGTTTGGCTGCTCCAGCGTTACAGTCAAGTTGTGAAGGCCGTGTGCCTGAAAGTTTGCTTTGCCCTCTTTAGACCGTCCAAGTTGCTCGGGAGTCTCTTCGGTTCTTTTCTCATTCTTCTCGCCATAGGAACGGGGATATCTCGATCGAGGAGCTCCTGCCTTAGCTTCCTCTCGGGGACGTTTTCCGGAACTCCGCGAATTTCTGCTCAAAGGGGCTTGTCCGCCTTCAATATGTGAAAGCAATGTTGAATTTTCTCTTCGTTTAAGAAGCGAACCAAACATCGGTAGTTCTGGAAAGTGGCCTTTACGAGTCCTATAGTTCCTCGTGAGTCGCGGTCGCTTAGGACAGTGAAGACGAAGGAGCTTTCGGGAGGATTTAAAGTTCTCCTGGGTTTTTTAAAGTAGAGGTACCGTGCTTTGAGTCGCTCTCCGTCAGAACAGACGAAGGCTGTCGTGAAATAGCAACACTGGTTGAGGCGGTTGGGGTGGCTGGGGCGGCTGGGGCGGCTGCACGGTTAGCTCGCTTACCTCCCGGCGACCGGTTCTCCAGGAATTCTTGGAAGAGCTCGTACATTCCTCCTGGGTCCTGCTGGAGGTTGCACCACAGAGTTTTCTGGTCCATTCACAGATCCGATCCATCGTCGCTGTCGCACTCGTGGTAAAACATCGGTGGAATACTGGCATCCGCTAAAGATGTGAATTAGAACTGCAGCGGCGCACAAGGCTAGACACATCAGACTGCATGTACTGCTCCGTTGCTAATGGCAGACCACCGAAGCGATTGCTAGAATCGTGGACTTCCACTTCCCAAGAAATTATAGACGGGGACGCAATAGGATAAATTAACAAGCCGTAGGCTTATTCTAAGGAGAAAAAGAAGAAGAAGATTATTACGATTTGACAATTTTCTGGAGCCTCTTGTATTCACTATCTTATTCATTATTATTTTTATTATCTGTAACTATTTTCTCATTTACTGATTTTTAGCACATCGGCTGTTATCCTGGCGCCTTTTCTAATTTCATTCTCATTATTGCTTCTTACATTTCTTCTATGGTAATATCATCATGTTATTGTTGATCTTGCAAGCTTATTAGACTTTTGGAAATCCCGTTTCGAATCTGTTGTATTTTTAGGTACGTCCTTTCGAATAAATCTTTAAAATATTTTTTGCATCTCTTCATTATCTAGCCTTTGTTTATTAGAACTTTATTATCTTTGTCTTTAATATTACTTAGCTTAATCTTATTTTTTTTCTCTTCTCTTATTGTTAAAAAAATTTGATTTTCTTTATATGCCTGGATTTAAAAATATTTTTTTAATATTATTATGCTACTACTCAAAAATCTGCGAGACATCTTTAAAAACTGTATGTAAATTCAAAAAAATAGCATATACCTTGGTAGTCTAAAAAGTGTTTCAGTTCCAGTACATTTTAATACTTGATGTGTTCTAAAATAACATCCAAAATTCTAAAACGATTTATTAGTTCCTTTGTATAATAACAGTTATGTAAAGTAGGCGTATCAGTGATTTCGTATAACACATACATAACAGAAAATGTTTATAAATACATTATTTGATTTGCAAGCTTTACTAACAATAGTGATCTGTACTACTATAGTAAATATTTCTCAAGAATTTGCTCATTTATTTGCAACTGTAACCAGATGAGTTAATAAATAAGTGCGGTCCAAAAAGTGCAACAAAGTTAGAAATTATTCAACAAATCATGGCACTATATGAATTCACAGACTGTGGAGGCGGCAAGCATTTCAAAAGGATGAATAATTTATATATGTCTTAGTTACCAAACATTGATTAAAAATCCAAATAAAAAAAGTTTGGATTATTTTAATAAAGATAAAATAGGCTCATAACTATGTGTCAGATTACTTCTTCTTCTTCTTTCTCTTCTCCCATTTTACCTCACGGTGTTGGGGTTTTGAGCCATCGGTTGTAAGCGTTTCTATCCCTTGCCAGGATCTTTATTTGTTCTATGGTCTTGCCTCTTTTCCTTGCCACTTCTCTGATGTTGTCTTCCCATACTTTTCTAGGCCTTCCTCTGGGACGCTTTCCTTCATCTTTCATTGCAAACACTTTCTTGGGGTACCTTGTCTCACTCATTCGTACCATATGACCAAACCATTGAAGTTGTTTTAATTCTATGTTTTCTACTAAGGGTTCCTGATCTAGTTCGTCTCGTACACTGCGATTCCTTACACGGTCTCTTCTTGTTTTTCCAATTACCCGTCTTAGGTACTTCATTTCTGTTGCTGTTATTTTTGATCTGTGTTTATCTTGCATTACCCATGATTCGGCTCCATATGTTACGGTAGGCACGTAGATTGTTTTATATAAGTGCATTTTTGCTTTTCTACTTAATTCCTTTTTTCCTATTAAGGTATTGTTTATTTGATAGTAGACTTTGTTAGCTTTATTTACTCTATTTCTTATTTCTTCGTCAATTTTCCCATTTGCACTTATTCTTACTCCTAAGTATTCAAGTTCTTCTACTTCCTGCAATTGTCTTCCTTCTATCTGTATTTGCATTTGCCTTGCTCTTTCGTTTTATTCTCGCGATATTTTCATAATTTTACTCTTGTCCGTATTTATCTGCATCCTCTTCTCTTCCAATCTGTTCTTTCATGTTGTTACTTTCCTTTGCAGTTGTCCTTCACTTGTTGCGATCAGAATTATATCGTCGGCATATAGTAAGTCTTGTGTCAGTACTGGGTATAGATTCAGGTATCCCAGGCTAGTATTTCTGATGTCTTTTACATTGTTGTTTATGTAATCCTATATATATATATATATATATATATATATAATATATATCACGAAAAGTAGGGGCTGAGACTATCCCCTGTTTTATGCCCTTTTCCATCTTGAATTCCGTAGATGTTTGCCCGTTTAGTCTTACTGAGCCGGTACTATTGGTATTTACACTTCTTATTACTCGTTTTAATTTTGGGCTTACCTCCAGATGGTCTAGTGCTTCCCATATATATTGGCGTGGTACTTTGTCGAATGCAGATTTTAAATCTAAGCATGCCAAATATAGTGTTTTGTTTTATCTATTCTTTTCACTGATAGTGTTCGAAGGGTAAATATGTGATCGTGGGTTTGTCTCCCCGGTGTGTATGCTGCTTGTTCATCTTGTATTTTATTTCCTATTTCTACTCTTAGTCTGCTTTCTAAAATTCTTGAGTATACTTTGAACGCTACTCCTGATAGACATATAGCTCTGTAGTTGTCACTATTTGTGGAATCTCCTTTTGTGTAGAGGTACAATGATATTTCTTCTCCATTCATCTGGTATATTCTCTGTGTTCCAGGCTTTCTGAAAGATTTGTTTCAGCCATTGTACTAGTATGGGCCCTCCTTTTTAGCATTTCTGCGGTTATTCCGTCTTCTCCGGCTTTTCCATTTTTGCTTTCATTAGGGCCGTTCTTATTTCTTCTTCAGTTATTATATCCACTTCTTCCTGTTCGTTATTGTCTTCTGCCACTATTTGTGCATTTCTATCTCCTTTGAATTTGGACGTGTAATGTTCCGCCCAGGCTTGTAGTATGTCTTTTGTTGCCGTTTGCAATTCACCAGCAGCATTTCTTATACTTCTAATCTTTTGGGTTCTATTTCCTTTTAGTCTTTTAATTATATTCCAAAATTGTTTCTGGTTGCTTATATAGTTGTCTTCAATTTTCCTTCCGAAACTTTCCCAGCTCTCTCGTTTGGCTTGTTTCACTGCTTCCTTCGCCTCATTTCTTTTTTGTGCATATATTACTCTATCTCATTCCACCATTTAGTTCGTTTTTGGTCATTGTTTTGTCTGACTATTTTTGTTCCGCATATTTCTTTTGCTGTTATTTGGAGTGCCGCTTTGAGTTTTTCCCATACTTCATTAAGGGTTTGTTGCTGGTTGCTATTTTCATATTCTTTCAACTTCTCTTGGAGTCTTTCCTCGTATTCTCTTCTTATATTTGGTTCATCCAAGAGTTCTAGCTTAATTCTTTCATATTTTCTACCTCTTTCCTTTTTTGGTTTCTCTATGTTGATATCTGCGATTACTAGTCGATGTGCTGTGCTCAACTCCGCCCTTCTGATTGCTTTCACGTCGTATCTCATACTTTTGGTGTATGTTATATAGTCTATCATGCTTTGATGTTCTAGCCCTTGCAATTCATATGTGATTTTATGAATATTTTTGTGATTGAACCAGGTATTTCCTATGAGTATTTGATTTATGATACAAAAATCGAGCATCCTTTGTCCATTATCATTAATTTTACATTCCAGCCCATGCTTTCCCATTGTACCATGCCCTCTTCTTTCTTGGTTTCCTATATGGGCATTCCAATCTCCCATTACTATAACGTGTTGGTTTTTATTCTGTAGTTTATCTATTTCTCTCTGTAGTTCTTCATAGAACGCGTCTTTTTCGTCCACGGTAGCGTTTTCCGTTGGTGCGTATATTTGTATAATCCCCACTTTTTCTTGTAGGTTTAGGTTCATGGTCAATATTCTTGGATTTATAGCTTCCCAGCTGGTTATTTTCCTATTTAGTTCGTTACTTACTATGATTCCTACACCTTCCGTTGTTCTGTTACCTCTAGGTGTACCTGAATATCTTAGTGTATACCCCTTGTCCATATGAGTTTCTCCACTTCCTTTCTTTTTTATTTCGGATACTCCTAGTAATTGGATTTTATACTTTTCTATTTCTTCGATTATTTCAGGTTCCTTCCCAGTTAAAGATGTTACGTTCCATATCCCTAATCTTATCCTTTTCCTGCTTTTAGTCGTCTTCGGGTTGACCGTCCATTTCCGAGGCTCGTTGAATTACTCTGAATCATGATACCTTGTGTGGGTGATTAGCCCAACGACAAGGGTCTCGTTACCTCGGGACAACTGGTGTCAGGTTATACCCCCCGACGCTGGGTCGCCAGAGCCCCGTTTGTTTTCTAGCAGGGTGTACCGGGCATTTTATTGTGCCTCTCTTGCAGGTGGGGTTGACATTTGAGCCCTTGGATGTTGGTGGGCCCCTTATACCCCGTGTCAGATTACTGCGCACAAGAAATAAAATAATAGTCAAAACAGTGGATAGAAGCCGGGTGGTCTGCACTAAAGAAGGCAAATATGATTCAATCGATTAGAAAGGCCATAATGTCAATTTTCTGAAGAGAAAAAATAATTTTGATAATTGATTAACTTAAAAAAGACAAAACGGCAACAGAAGGATATTGTAGAAATCTTTTGACTCACTTGATCTAATAATTTGTAAGAAAAGATCCTATTTATTAAAACAAAGAGAATTTTTTATTAAAATACTGTACTTGCTAGTAAAAGTGAGTTGCGATGAGATGTTTAAAAGATGCAAATTTGATTTCAGCTGGAATTTATAAATTCTTTACTAATAGCTATTTCCATTGGAAGACTGGTAACAAAAAAGTGCAGCATGTACGTTGTCACTTTGTTTCTCACTTTGAATAACTGAAAAAGTCATAATCGTGTCCTTATAAACTAAGAACTGACCCATAATGTAGTAATAGAACGTAAAACATTTCAAATTTTTCTAATAACTTTGTTGATAAATCCTCTATGTAAATATAAAATCATATAAACATTACGAATTTCACGTTTTTTGCTAATTCCAGAAACATTTACTTTGAACCGGTTAAGGAAGGTCAGGAGTTTACCATCTTTAACAAACATTTTGCCTACTTTTAAAATGCTTAAACTTCTAAGTTAGGAATTTAATTTCTAATTCTAGGATAAAACTCTTTCTTTACTATTTAATTGTTTTCTTATTATAAGCACTGTTTTTAATGAAAGAAATAAAAAAAAATTAGACCGAAGAATTATAGTGACAGTTTTACATTTTACCTCGTAATAATTCAAAAAGAAGCACAAATTTAACAGAAACTGAATATTGAAATTTTGTAGAAAAAATCCGATCAATATAGAAATCTTCAACTACAATTCTTGAGGTGTATTGTCAATGCTCAATGGTATGTGCCAAGCTATGTAATACAAAATGTAATACAGTGTTAAATATGAAAGTAGACTCACAGTGTACCCAAATGAACTAGCCATCGAACTATCACACAATAATGACACTAGACGGTTAAAGAGATTCAAACCCACGGACCTGTTCACTAGGTTTGATTAAATTTACATTGTAGCATGAGAATAATGTATTGGCTTTAAATTACAAAATTAGGTAGATAATTTCTATAAAATAGAACTATCACTGGATTGTTCTAGGCAAGTCTTATTATGTACTTAGGTTTAAAGAAAAAGACACAACATTTACTTATTGTTTGCGTGTAACAGATTGTAAATATAATATGTAACATTAAAATAAAAAAAACTACAATTCTTAAGAAGTGTGGTAGAATGCAAATAAGGAAAGGTCATTTTTAAAATCCAGTTTACGTTCGAATTTCGTAACGTAAACATCAGCAATCTGTGCTGTGAGTTCAAGTTCAAGTGGAAGCGATAGCGCAACCTCGAGGTCGCCTTATGTTTACTAACGGCGTAAAAGAAACAATTGCTTACTAGTGATAGTGCTGTAAATAAACAATGTAATGCCCTTGGATCAGTTGCTAAAATATTTCAGCGATCCTCCTTCATCAACACTACAGGAAATGACCCCCAGATATCACAATTATGTTCATCACAAACTATAAATCAATCAATACCCAAAATATACTATATCCCACCTAATCAAGAAAATTTCTAAACAACAAAAATTACACATGCGCCACAAGAAGTGCAACATATCTTACAATATTTGGAAATGTCATCTACTAGTGATAGTAAAGAACATATATCTTTATATCGAAATACCTCTTTGAGAATAGTGAAAGGGACCAAAAGGAAGAAAATTAGAACCAACAAATGAAACCGCTTCTGTGAGCATAGCTTTGGACAATAGATACGGCACGTTAACACTCCTTCAAGAAAATGACACACGTAATCAAAATGTCTTAATACCAATACCCTCAAGCCTCCCCCTATACTTGTCCATAGAGTCGTTAATTTATCGAAGATAAAGTTTACCGATGTGGTAGAAGAAGAACAATACACTATAAAAGTATGGTCAATAAAACAGACAAAATTACTACTACAGACTAATACATAGAGAAAGTTATTAAAATAGAGAAAGTAACATAATTTATCACACCTATCAACCTAAAGAAGAACCATCTTATCTTCTGTTGTTTCTAGTTCTTGGGGTTCATTCTCTCTTATTTCTTGTTTAAATTTCTCTTAATGATGTTTTCCAGGTTTTATCTCTTTTGTTTTTGTAATTAATCTACCTCTCTTGATTTTTTTATGATTCTTATCGATCTTGGTATTGTCATCTGTTACCACTAGTCTATGGCCTGTATTCAATTTTATGTTGTGGTTGTTTATTATATTCTTTTGTCCTCGTTCTTATGCTTCAATTTGATGTATATTTTTATATTTATAGAATGAGTTGTTAATTAATAATTGGTTTTTCTTCATATTTTCCCATGGACCCGTGTCCCACATCTTATTTGTTTTCTATGCAAGCAGGCCATTCCCCTAATATCATGGTATGTGTATTATCTTCTTGTGTTTTTTCTAGCGTTATTCTCGTAAATTTTAATTACGTGCGGCGTCGTTTCGTAGCAAAACACGTCATGCGAGTTCTTTAAAAGCAAACGTCTTTTTAACATCGCAAGTTCTTTAGTTGTCCGAACTTCGAATTTGCGTTTTGTTATTGGAAAAATTTCGCAGGTAAGCGTAAATCATTTCAGTGTCTGAAGCTTTGAAATTATCTTTAATGGCCGTTTGAAGCAAAACCAGGGAAATTAGATCTAATTGTCCTTCCCGTTAAATTTAATAACGGTTTTAGATGTTGGAGTAACCGCTTGACTATTTCATTGGTTTGGGGATAATACGTACGAACATGTCAAATACTTAATAATCCCTGGGGCACTTTAGGGAAAGAATACCTTGGGGCACCAGGGTACGCGTAGGGCATTTTTTCGTTTGAGTGTGATTTAATTTTAATTATTTTTAAAAACGATTTTTCCAGGTATTATTGCGAAAAAATTTTGCCTGCACACAGACCAGTGTCCACGTTTTAACAGTATTAAATAAACAAGGAATTTTCAAGGGTTTTTTACATTACCGCAAATATCTACCGTGTGATAAATCGAAAACTGCCGAATTTTAAGAAAAAGTACTATCAAAGATCTTATTCAAACTTTGAGGTGCCTGGGCCCCCGCTGTAACTTGAAAACCACGCATCCATTAGTTACAATTGATAGCTCGTTTAAAATAGCGTTTCAAGTACAAGAAAAATGTATTCTGACCTAGACGGGAATCTATTCCACATAATGCATTTTTTTGCAAAACTACTTGGCATGTGGTTGTTACAAAAAAATGTATTGTGTGCAACGGATTCCTGTCTGAGTCAGAACGTTTTGTTGTACTTAAAATAATCTTTCGAATGATCTATCAATTGTAACCATTGGATGCTTGGTTGCCAAGTTACAGAGGGTGCCCAGGCAGCTTTTAGTTTGAATACGGCCCTTTTGTAGAAAAATTATCATTTTTATAACTTTTTTTTTTGTATTATGGCAAATATCTACCGTGTGGTGAATGACAAACTGACGAATCTTAGTTTGCCGATTATCCGACACCTCACCAAACATTTCTAACCGAAATTCACATGCGCTGAAACGCGATTTTTTTTACTGAAAACAAAACCCTGGCTTACATGTTTACTGAAAACAGAACGTTTGTAAACCTTAAAAAAACTATTAAAATCCCCTATTTATTTAATACTGTTGATAAGTGACAACCTTGATGGGGTTTTCCGTGTGCAAGCAATTTTTTTGCAATAATTCAAATTGTATCATAATCAAATGAAACAATATTCGTACCCTGGTGCCCCAGAGTATTCTTTCCCCAAAGTACCTCAGGGCATTTTCTCACTTTGGTGAGGTAACATCGTTATCAGTGACCCCAAAAACCCTTATTCAAAAGTTTAAACTCGGAACACAAACAAATTTGAGGTAATTCCCTAAAATCATCCCCATCCCTAAAATTATGGCTCCCAAGTACATCGGGCACCACCATCATATTCGTGATCAGAGACCCCGAAAACCCGTGTATAGACGGTTTAAACTCGAAAAAAAAATTTGATGTTATTCCTCAAAATCGCTCCCATCCCCAGGATTATGCTCCCCTCCAAGTGCATTGGGCCATTTTTTAAAAATCACATTTGGTTATCAGCGACCCCAAAAGCCCTTATTCAGACAGTTTGAACTCAGAACACAAGCAAATTTAAAGTAATTCCCTAAAATCACTCCCATCTCCAAAATTTTGGCTCCCAAGTGCATCGGGACACTTTCCATCATATTCGTGATCAGAGACCCCGAAAACCCGTGTATAGACAGTTTAAACTCGAAAAAAAAATTGATGTTATTCCTCAAAATCGCTCCCATCCCCAGGATTATGCTCCCCTCCAAGTGCATTGGGCCATTTTTTAAAAATCACATTTGGTTATCAGCGACCCCAAAAGCCCTTATTCAGACAGTTTGAACTCGGAACACAAGCAAATTTAAAGTAATTCCCTAAAATCACTCCCATCTCCAAAATTTTGGCTCCCAAGTGCATCAGGACACTTTCCATCATATTCGTGATCAGAGACCCGAAAACCCGTGTATAGACAGTTTAAACTCGAAAAAAAATTGATGTTATTCCTCAAAATCGCTCCCATCCCCAGGATTATGCTCTCAAGTGCATTGGGCCATTTTTAAAAATCACATTTGGTTATCAGCGACCCCAAAAGCCCTTATTCAGACAGTTTGAACTCGGAACACAAGCAAATTTAAAGTAATTCCCTAAAATCACCCCCATCCCTAAAATTCTGGCTCCCGAGTGCATCGGGGCACTTTCCATCATATTCGTGATCAGAGACCCCGAAAACCCGTGTATAGACAGTTTATACTCGAAAAAAAAATTGATGTTATTCCTTAAAATCTCTCCCATCCCCAGGATTATGCTCCTCTCCAAGTGCATTGGGCCATTTTTTAAAAATCACATTTGGTTATCAGCGACCCCAAAAGCCCTTATTCAGACAGTTTGAACTCGGAACACAAGCAAATTTAAAGTAATTCCCTAAAATCACTCCCATCTCCAAAATTTTGGCCTTCCAAATGCATTGAGGCACTTTCTAAGCCTCGTAGTTGTGATCAGCGACCTCAAAAACCCTTCTAGAGACAGTTTAAACTCGAGAAACAAACAAATTTTGAGGATGTTCTCTACAATCGCCCCCATCCATAGGATTATGCTCCCCTAAGTGCATTGGGCACTTTTTACATATTACATCATATGCGTTATCAGTGACCCCAGGCCCAGAATTACAACCCCCCCCCTAATGCATCGAGGTATTTTCTATGCATCATATTCGTGATTGGCGACCCAAAACCCCAATTATAGGAATGAGCTTATTTTGGCCAATATTAAGAGAAAAATAAAATATTCTTTAGGGTCAATGCATCAAATAAATGCATTTTTTGCGTGCACAAATGCACTTTCGCGTTATAAAAAAAAATATGTGGTAACATTTTTTTCTGGGCTTTTCCAAATCGAATGCGCCCTAGAACGTCTCAATATGTGTACCCACTAAAAATTTCGAGTTTTCAGCGTTTTTTTTTTACTAATTTGACTTAACTATATCGTTTGGGCCTGTATTTTGGGGATAGGGATGGACATGGGCTACCGAATAAATTAATAGTGAAACTTAAAACCTTAAGCCTAAAACATAGTAATTATGAACGAGCGTAATGATATTGTTCAGTTACTTTGTTTTGGGTTTTTAACACGGCTTACATTGTCGGATCCAATTGCTACTATCTTTATTGACGAATAATTACACAAAACGTTCGGTAATGGCTCGTTTGCCGGGTTGTGCAGTAAGTTAAAATGTTTTGTGGGTCTTGAAACGTGGTTTCGCATCATATTATTAGTTACGTAGGAGTAGAAGTTAATATTTAATCGGAAAAAATATATTTTATTAATTTTGACCAGCTTAAATTGTGCTGCAAGATATCGATTGATATCAGAATTACTCCAATGTGAAATAAGTTGTGGTTCTTCCACTGTATTTGACGGTATTGTAAATAACCGCGAGGGTTAGCACTTTTAAAGAGAAGCTTAGCAGTTGCCATTCGTCCTCGCCAAATAGTTACAAAACGCCTTTGATTGTGATGAGAACTCCCAAGATCGGATGTCTATCGTTACGTTCGAGAAGGCTCGTTCCGAATTGGTGCATGCTTTTTCGGTTTAGTTGATTCACGTCAAAGCACATTGTTCTTTTTTGTCGATAAAAATCGATTATTTCTAGGTATATACGTATTTGCTTTAGATTTTCAGGCTTTGGGTAATTCAAGATCTCTCCGATCAATTTGTCTAAGGCCTCGATACCATTCATGATACCACAAGTGGTCGTCTTCAAAGGTAGTTAAAAAATTATCCACAAATCCATACACATAGGAAATCCAAACTTTGAGTGATCTCGGCGAGAAATCTTTGACAGGTTTGTGCAGTATTATAAAGGGTTTTCCAATAAGAACGATATGATTTTAAAATAAAATGAAATGAAAACTAATCGAGACGCAACCAAAATGTTTATGTTATTTTGAAGCATTATGTTTTGAATAACATATCATTTAAATTTTCGATGACTGTGTAATTACTCTTGCCGAATGTCACAAATTCAGCGTTCGTTGTTCAATCTTAATGTATCAAGGGTTCGTGGTTTATTTGCGTAGACTATAGATTTCAAATAACCCCACAAAAAGTAATCTAAAGAAGTTAAATTGCAACTGCTTGAAGAACAACTATCAGTTGCACTTATTGAAATCATCCTTTCACCAAACTTCTCTTGCAATACATCAATGGTGACATGTGACACCGTCTTGTTGGAACCACATATCCGCCAAATTAATTTTAACATCAATCGGTACCGATCACCAAATACTGCATCTCCTACCTCGTTTTGGAAAAGAATGATCCAATGGTGCCACCGTGTCATAAACCACGCCATACAGTGACGTTTTGCGAGTGCAAAGGTTTCTCGTGAATCTCTTGTGGATTGTTTTCACAACAAAAACGATAATTTTGTTTGTTAATACATCTATTTAACCAGAAATCAGCTTCATTTGAGAAGACAATTTTTTGCCCAAAATCATGATCCGTTTCAAGTTGCTCTAAAGCCTATGCAGCGAGGTCACAGCACTTACGATTGTCCAGTAGCTTCAGTTTTTTGGAGCAACACATCTTATACGGCTGTAAACCCAAATATTTTCACAAAATACGCCAAGTTGTTCTTTTAAGCCCTAATTCTTAAGCACGACGAGGAATCGATAAATTTGAAGCCTCTGCAACGCTATCTCTTGCAGCAACAATTTTTTCCACATTTCTGGCATTTTTGCATTGTAAAGAATAAAATTTATTTCAAATTTTGTAGCAAGCACAAAAAGGTGATTGTGTGAATGATAAGTTTGGCAAAGAACACGTTTGGTGCTCACAAAAGAACGTCTATTTTCATAATTTTTTTGGATAATAACCAAACGTTTTTGAAGCGTGTATTTTGCCTTACTGAATTGTCGGAGTATACTAATCACAAATGACAACTAGTGGCAGTTATAACATTTTAAGTATGATGGACATTTTATTTCAAAATCATATTATTCTTATTGTAAAACCTTTTAGAAGCAGAACATTGTATTTGTAGCACCGAACAAATGAAAAGAGATTGTTTTTAGTCTCCTTGATATTTGCTGGTGCGACTGGTATTTGATGATATGCTCGCACTAAATCAATTTCCGCAGATGTCTTTATCGTGTACGTGGTGTAAGGATTAATGCTTGTCCGAAACGCCGTCCTATTTGGGAAATATGTGGAACGGTGATGCCCATATTCTTCAAAGGTCATAGTACCCTTGGCTGCGATTGATTTCAAACTTAACGCAGTGTTTGTCCTTAAAAATTAGCGTTCAGACAAAATATTGTTGCATCGGCCGGGAATCGAACCCGGGCCGCCCGCGTGGCAGGCGAGCATTCTACCACTGAACCACCGATGCTACACATTGTACTAGCCAGCAATCCACCATTAAATAGGGTTTAAGTAAAATGTTACTTGCTTTGATTGAGAATAAAAAATCTAACAATCCGCATGGCAGGCAAGCGTTTTACCACTGAACCAACAGAGCTACGTGTTTATTTTCTAGAAATTAAACACCGTTACGTTCTTAAAATTAAACTTTGAGTAAAATATTGCTTGCTTCGACCGAGTAATATTTTATGAGCATTCCGTACCATATGTTCGTAGATATTTTTAAACCTTTTAGTACTTCAAATAAAATCTTGACATTATGATTTCCCCGTATCGTAAATTCCGTTTGAATTTGAAAACGTATAGGCAACCATTGTTTGAATTGCCTTTTCTTTGCAATTACAAACTAAACCACATTTTGTCTAGAGTTATAAAAAGAGCTCGTCCCGTTTTTTTCTAATGGAACTAAGCAAGCATTAAACTTAATTTGTTTTTTATTATCTTCATATTTTTAGTACCCTCTAATACACAAACGGAACAAACCTGAACCATCTAAGATTTGCGGATGACATAACACTCATAACGGATAACCCAGAAGACCTACAAATTATGCTCCAAGATCTGGCACAAGAAAGTAAAACGGTGGGACTAACAATGAACAAAACAAAAACCAAAATAATAACAAATCGTCCCCAAAAACTTATCAAAATAGAAAAAGAAGACATTGGATATGTAAACTCCTACATTTACTTGGGACAACTAATTGCATTCAGTGACCAAATGGAATTAGAAATAGAGAGACGGGTTGCCAAGTCATGGAATAGATTTTGGACACTCAAGGAAATTATGAAAAGTAAACAACTCAGCATAGCAATGAAAAGAAAAATATACAACACCTGTATACCATCCATACTAACCTATGGTTGCCAGACTTGGGCAAACACACAAAAGCAAGACCAAAAACTAACTACATGTCAAAGAGCAATGGAGAGGAGCATACTGGGCTATACAAAAAGAGACAGAAAAGAGCCACGGACATAAGACACATAACAAAAATAGAAGATGTTGTGACCAAAACAAAACATCTCAAATGGCGGTGTGTAGGACATATGCTCAGAGAAAATAAAAATAAACGGACAAAGCACATAACAAAATGGACTCCCCGATTCCAAACCAAAAGTAAAAGAGGAAGACAAAGAAAACGATGGTCCGATAAAATAAAAAAATAGCAGGTCCATTACGGCAGCGAACAGCTAAAATTAGCGAAGAGTGGAAAAAGCTAGAAGAGGCCTATGTGTCGTAAAGACACGCCAACACCGAATAGAAATTTTTAAAATGCAACATAAACAATTAATTTATAAACTATTGGCATATAAAAGCTATAAAAAAATGCACAGAGCATAAAGAAAGTAATCCAATCTTGTTTTGGCAATTTGCAATTCAACACTTGAAAAAAAATGTGTATAAGAAATTTAATGTTGTGAGACTTTATGAATGAGTTTTCATTTTCCTGTAAATGCTATCTTTATTATTTATTATTATGCGTATGTGAACATCTGTTCTTAAACTATGTAAATTATTTTCTCATATATCCGTTATTCATAACGTTATGATCATACCTATCACCCAATAGCGTGCTTTGCAACTTATAAAAATTAAATACACTGTGGATATCACAGATATCGGTAGTAGTACAGGTGATCGTGTCCATTTCGTTCGATTGCTACATACGCACTCCTCCTCCTCCTCCTAAGTGCCGTTTCCATCGAGGTTGGCGGTTATTATGATAAATTGTTCTCTCTCTTGAGCTTCATGAAATAATGTCGCTGAATTCTGTTTCGTTTGTTCTCTTAGGTTCCTCTACCATAATTTGTTTTTTCTTCCTCTACTCATTCTTCCTTCGATTTTGCCTTGGAGCATACTTGCAAATGTTCGTATTTTTCGTGTCGCATTAGGTGTCCAAAGTATGATGTTTTTCTTGTTGTCACTAAGTTTATTAATTGTGCTTGGGTTTCCAATCTGTTAAGTACGTCTTTGTTGCAGATTCTCTGTATCCAGCTCATCCTCTGCATCTTTCTGTATTGCCACATTTCAAAACTTTGTAATAGTTTTATATCATTTTTCTTTAACATCTATGTCTCACAAACATATAACAGTAAAGACCATATAAACATTTCAGTACCCGTAGTCTGATGTGTTTTGATAATTTTAGATTACATAGTACTTTTCGCATTTTAATAAAGCCCGCTCTTGCAATTTCTATACGGCCTCTTACTTCTTTTGAATGGTCTAATGTACTATTATTTTATCTTTCGTCTAAGTTTATATTCGAGTTTACTGGGTTTAAGTGTCTACTAAATACCATTGTCTTTATTTTTGTTTGTTAATTACCAGTTCCATTTCTTTGCTCTTGGTGTGCAATATTTCCATCAAGGCTTGTAGTTGTTCTTCTGCGTACCGAATGTTGTTCATTTGTGTGCCATTTATATTCACCCCTTCTTCTATATCCTTGATTCATTCATTAGTTTTGCTGCCACTTCTCCAATCAATTTTGGATGTTGCTTTATGTGTTTTTATCTTTTTCAGTTGCACTCTCATTGTAGCTACAATTGGATCGTGATCAGATCCTATATCCGTTCTTGGATATGTTTTTGCACTTAACATACTGTTTATAAATCTTTTGTTTATCAAGATAAACTCTATCTGGTTTCTGACTAGGTGATCTACATCATGTTGCGGTGCAGTCCATGTATACATTCTTCGCTTTGGTAATTGCAACCATGTATTTACTGTAGTTAGATTTACTTCTCCACAAACTGAATTAATCGTGATCCTTTTTCGTTTCTTTCTCCTAATCCTCACTCTCCTATCGTATCGTTAACTCTGCCTTTTATCACGTTTACGTTAAAATCCCCCATATAAATATTCAAGTCCCAGGAGTTGGTCATTTTTCGCACAGTTACCACTTGTTCGTATAATTCCTCTATAATCTCTTCAGGCTTGTCACCTTGTCAATTCAACTGTACTATATTAACATAATTTTGTCAGTAATTGTGATATAACGTTGGTGACATATTTTGCTATTATATATTAGTTATCATCTCAAAAATAGTACACACGATAGTTGTCCATAGTATCTATTGTTCTGTTTCCCTTCCGTCTTACTTCGCATAGTCCTAATATGTCTATTTGCAGTCGTTTCATTTCATGTATTACATTTGTTAGTTTTACCGCTTTTTAATAAACTTTTAACGTTCCATGCAGCTATTTTAATTTTCCTCTTAGCACCTCTTGGCCCCTTAAGGCCTGCCGGCGACTGGGGGGCATATCCATGTTGTTGATTAGTGTAGTGTAGTAGTGTCTTGATATTATATTGATAATGTGGTAGTTTTCCTTTTGCTTTTCACATTCTATGACGTTGACCTACTAAAATTAATCGATGCTTCCACCTTTAGGGGCAATTTCTCATCTCCTAAGACAAGAGAGTGCCCTGTCATCAAACATTGTTGACGAGTTATACTTACCCCCGCAACACTCGTTAGCAACCCACGTTAGCCATCTGTACCTTTACAGATGCCCGCCTTCCACTGCGAGGAGGTGTAGGTTAGGTTTTTTCTTTCATCGAAGTTAGGACGAAACGGCGTTTCTTAACCTCCCCAGAACTTTACAAGGCACGCATTACTAGATAAAATTAATTTTAAGTTAATTTTCGGTTTCTATAGTAACAATTTTATTTTTGCTAGATAATTGGAGGTTAAGTTTAAAATGACTCTGGCATTTTATTGGAACAATTTAAAATAAGTAATTTAAATATAAGCTATACACTATTCGCTCAGAAATATCCGGACATTTACTTCTATCTCATAAATTGACGTTACCATAGTCAGCAATAGGAGCATTGAGTTATGCCCTGTTTAGTGTTAAGCAATAGAAGTTGAATAAGCAAGTCAAAGAAGCTCCATGACTACAATGATTAGATAGTTAATCATGGATATTCTAGTTTTTCCAATTTTCCAAAAAAAAGTAGGAACAAAGGCTCAATGGGTAGCTCACGTATGCTATGTTAAAAAATGTTGTTTGCAACAGATGCCAGTAATCGTGTCATTACCCAAAGAGTTCCACACTGTTAATGATTGTCCAGCTGATATCGTGACTGTATGTCACAAATCGAGATAAATAAGGGTTCATTGATCAAATAGCCGCTTACAAGCCAAAACTTTTGCTATAAATACTAAGCTTCAACTACAGTGGTGTAAAGAACGGCACCAAAGGGTTGTGATGAAATAGGCTTAACCATATGATAATCTGCTTGAAGAACGATGCCTGCAAACAGTGAAATTTGTAAGAGATGGAGTTATAGGGTGGGGTGTATTTTGACCAGTTTGATTCTGTCTAAGAGAAAAGAAAAATTTGATGACGTGTATCAGTGTCAGGATGAAGGCTGTATTTCAAACAACAACTTTTATTGCAGAGCGTTTTAGGTATACATTTTTAAGATGCATTGTTTACCATTTCTTCTGAAAGTCTCCTTTGCGAAGTGCAGTTGTTATCGAGGCAAATGGTGTAGTCACTTCGTATCAATGTCAAATACACGTAGCATAAAGGCTGATAACAGTTTCTAGTAGGTGAATGAATATCTTTGATCAAATAATGTAAGTTAATAACAATAATTTGTATAACAGAGTACAAGAAGTAAGTATATTTAAACATTTATCTGCCAACAACTTTTCCAATGATAATTTATATTAAATTAAAAATAAATACATTTATAGCCAATAACAACAACCAGACTCAAAATATTTTTTTATTTTAATAAAACAAGTATAAATAAAAATAATTTTAACATGCTGCAAACAACTGTTGTACAAAAATATACAGAGTGAGACAAACAAAGTGTCACAAACTTTCGTAAATATCAAACGAATGTTTTTGTTTTTTATAAATAAACATGCTATAAGACACTGCACCTAAAAAAGACGCTTTTCTAAACCAATTAAAGTAACAAAACATTATATTGTATTACTCTTGAACATACCAAAATGCTCAAATTTTATTGAATTTTATGAATAAGTTTATTTTTGAAAAATAAGAGGTTTTATAGGGGTTATTTGTCGGCTTTGTCGTTTTTTACTTTCCTGGTGGTCTTATAAAATAATAATTTTATAAAATCTTGCTTGTAATAAACTACTTGTAAGATACAGCTTTTTTGTCTTATTCTGTACATTCATATTTAGTAGATTGCTTTTGAACTTGGTTAGAAGCTGAATGTTGATCCATTTAATCATTAATAGAAAGCTACTGCGGCTGATAGCAAAGCTGCAAAATTATTGTATTGAAAACTTTGTTTGCGTAGTAGCAATATTACAGGTTATAAATAATTCATTTCAAAAAGGTTAGCAATTTTGTCTAAACTATTGAGTAACATACCACTTCATCTTCCTTAAAGTTACTTTAACCAAACACTAAAAAATGTTTTGTATAATGCACTATGTTAACTTCGCTAGCCCATCCGATTAGGAGGTTTCTGTATTTGTAAAATACAGAAACATGTCGCCTGTTATAATGCTGTTGACAACCAAATGTTGCATTTTCAAACTTATAAAGTATCTCATGGCACCACAAAACATATCGTACCATATACCTGGGGATTAAGGAATGGGATACCCAAACGGAACAAATTTTTCTCACTTAAAAGTGATCATGGAGAATAGAATGAATTTCCTGTGCAAGAACACTCTTATCTTACAACAGGCCACTACATAGGTGACGGCAGAATTATTTTCCTACGTGGCATACAAAGATGGGCGTGCTGAGTTTGGGATGTCTTCCGAACCGAAATTTTCTTTTTAAAACACCAAATGTAGCCGTGCACTGAGAATGTCTTCTAGTACTGGAGCCATTTTCTCTAAACATTGATAAGCATTTATACTGCGTGTAAGTTGTAGAGCCGTTTTTATTGCCATATCCTACTGGATGCAGTACAGATTTCAACCTGTCATATCTTACAACCATCGCTTGTGTAATATTTCAAAGTATTCTTAGTCCTTATATACAATACAAATCAAATTATTTAAAGAAAACCAAAATATGTAGTATGTATATAAATGTAATTTCTTTTTAATTTCTCTGAAAAATGTTTTCTTTGCTTTAACTTTGGTTTGGTTATTTGATGACTGTGGATTAGAAATGAGAAGAAGAATGAGTAACAAACTAAAAAATAGCCTAAGGTACAGGCTAAGATATCCGATCAATGATCCTAAAGGTAATAGACACAGACTGTCAGAATTAGCTAAACAATCAAAGAAATTAGATATCTACAGAAAAGTTTGGTTTCTTAAGTCATAGAAGACTACTAACCCAGAAGGAAAAAACTTAAAAACCACCTGGTCCCCCAGGTTGAAGGTTCGGACAGTGGACTTACATTCTATCTCTTGGAAAATTTTAGTAAATTACAAAATTTCTCAAACAAATAGTCTTGAAACAACGGATCTAATCTACAAAGATTACACATAAAAGACATTCAACATTGACACGTCCGTTATGACAAAGATAAAGAAAGGAAAAAAGCGCAGGTAAGAAAAACATATTCACATTTACGGTGGTATACCAAAAGAAGAGCATAGGAAAACGATTGAACGACCGTGTGGTAGGATAATACGGGAAAACTACTGTAAATAATAATGGAAAAAGGCTTTTAGAGATATATTAGGCAATTTTTAAAAATAGCAAACGTGTTTTAAATACAAAGAAATACATAAATATACGTAGGTGCAGCGTACCCGACAATGGAAGGCGTTAATCGATTATATTATTGTTAACCAACAGACGCAGCTTAGAATCTTAATGTAAGTGTTAAATGCAACTTTGCAACCGTTTGGATTACTGCAATATCTTCATGATACTTCCATTTTAGTGACATTTTCATACGGAGAACAAACAAAAATTACACAGCGACAGGTCGAATGGACAAGGGATGTGGTAGAGCAAACTATTTTTGTTTCAGTTTTTCTAAATCGTAGCGTAAAATTATGGCGCATATCGCTACTCAATTTCAGCTTTTCTGAACTCATGCACACAATAACACGGCGATCTGTTTGCCATAACCCTCGCACGTCTACATTTACAGCGGTACGTAACGCTGACAGGCGCTGCCCTCCGAAAACCTACTGCTTGTTGTTTCATATTCTATGTTTCACTAGTGACTTTCTTCTGACTTAATGCAGAACTTAATGTTAACTCTCTGTTCGGAATCCTCGTCTATCACGTCACTTGTGTAATTTCTAAATAAATGCTAAACAATCCAAACAGTGGATGTATATCCTACCACCTAGAGAGTTCTAAGTTGATGTCCATGATATAATAGATAACGAAATCACACCCAATCAGTTTTGAAATTTTTTTGACAAAGATATTAATCCCAATTATTAATTAAATGTAAATTTTAAAAGAAACATTCACAGTTATATACAATCACATTTCACACAATTAAAGCAATAAAACACAATATAAATATTTCTTTATTACAATTCTATATACATCTAACAACTATCACAACTATTGTTTTAGTGATAAAATGCTACTTTACAATGTACAATCTACGCAGTCTATGCAATTATCATAAAGGAGTGCTTTGATCTTTCAGGTTTTCATCGACTTCGTTGCTGTAGAGATCTGGTGGGTAATTTCCATTTATTTTTATGTCAACTGAAGTATTCGTCTTGTTCAATTCTGCAAAAAAAAAAAATAAAATTACATTATTCTGTATGAAAACCAAATTTTCTTGCAAAAAATTTTAAGGCGTTAATCTAAAATAAAAACTCATTAATTGACAAAGTCTGATATGGCTAAATTTATTTCTATTAAAGCGAAAAGAGTAATTGCAAGGTTGATATACAACTATGTTGTATTTAAAAATTTACTAAGCTCAGAAGTTAATAAGAATAGTGCCAAATAAAGAAACTGTAGTTGGTTAATCTCCCATCTACGATATTTTTAAGCAACCTTAGCTTATATTGTGCATAGGGTACTGGAAATGTTTTGCAATATAACGCAAGCGATCGTCCTAAGTCCGAGTGTGTTGAAACAGGTTCAGACCTAAACTGCACCGGGTGGGACAACCTCAGTAAAAAAAACTCACAATATCACATTTGTCAAAAATGGATTACCAGACAATGTTACTCTATAACTTTGTACACGGTTTAACTATCGTTCAGTGTTAGAGAAAATGTCTCTTATGACTACGGCTGATATGTGCTCAGAGGTCAGCACACCCATCTTCGTCTGCCATAGATAAAAAACCGCTGTTGTCGTTAAGATGTTCGAGTCCTATAGGTGTGCAACCTATCACCAGATAGAAGATTTAAATATTTCTTCACTGACATCTTCAAGAGATAGGTCGGTTCCTTTTGAATACTTACTTGGTACAACGCATTTTATGGTGTGCGTGGTTCTCAGAATGTTTGAACAGAGAAGATGTGGTAAGTCTATAACAATACAACACAAGAGAATACTTGACGTAAAGAGCGAGCTAAAAGAGAAACGAATTTCGAATGACATTTCTTGATGGCGTAGAATAATGAATGTGCCCAAGGAATACGTAAAATAGTTATGTTGCCTACTGGTTTCGAAAGATGTGATAAAATATTTTGAAAGATTATGAAAACTTATAACAAAGGTATCCTAATACGCTATGCATTTTTTATACTAATATTTTTAAATTTGTTTGGAAAGACTATACTTTTCAAACAACTCCAACTATAAACAAGTACAGACGTGGAACTTCTATACATAAACAAAAATTTGCGGACACTTCCCGCCAAACCGGTCTCAAGATTTTCCGATCAGGCTGATTTTTGGCGTCTGCATGTGACTTATGGTTGAATACTGAAAACGTTATGTTTCTATTTATCACAGATCAAAAATTATAAGGCTAACAGATGTCAGAACTGCCAGAAATAGAAGCTGGTCTCCAGCTTGGAAGCTGCCTTGATCAAAAGTTATAAGGAATAACATATTGAAAGCTGAGTCCGTTAAAAATCCTTATTGCATTGTTGTAGGACATTCCATCTATTTCAGCTCGCGGATGTGAACCCGGTAGACCATAGGCTTTCGAATGATATCCCACTTATGTCTTTAGGTTCAGTAGTTCTCGAGTTGAAAGTTGCGACGGACAGAGAGACGCCCGCACCGATTTCATTAGGCTTTCCTTTCAGGTATAGATGCTTAAAATCAAGATTTCATACATCTAGACCATAACCAGACCATTATATAGAAACACTCTATTCCATATAATTGTATAACAATTTGAGTATAATATCTAATAGCACCTTACGCAAATATCTTATTATAGATAAAGCATAAAATTTTTTCTTTATGGCAAAGGTGATAAAATAAGATAATAAAACTTGTTGGTGTTACAAAAAATAGTTTAGTAATTATGCTTCAAAAATTTCAAAGCAAACAGACACAATGTCCTAAATAGCGTTTCAATCGGCACTTATGAAATTGTTGGTACTATTGTTGGAAATCTTAAAATAGTCAGAATTTAAGGCATGCCCCTTGTAATGTTAACCACTACATCCAAGCAAAAGGTTCTCAAATATATTTTTATTTTGGTGTAACATCGGGTTTTGTAGCTCAAGCAGTAGACGTGCGAAATCAGAGTTTTTTTCAGAGTGTTTTTTGCGTTTTCCTCGCGCGACTTCGGTGACCGTGCCGCGGCCCAGCCACATACCTGTGATTAAATAGCGCTAGCAAACAACAAAAATGGAAATGGAGCAACAAACAAGTATCGTCTACGGACAACCTAATAAATCAACTGCGCACAGGGTATTCCAATACAACTTTCACTTCCCACCAACCTTCAATTCGTAAGCCAACCGCTATCAACAGGTAACAATTTTTACTTACCTCAAAATCAGTATCTTCCCACCAATCTCAACGACAATTTGATGGCAACTACCTCACATCTATCGAATGACGTCTACTAGTGATGAAGAAACTCAAGAAGTCGTAAACGATAACTCAACCAATACTAACACATGGCAAATCGTTAAACGTCTTAAACGTAGAAAACTATCCCAACCTATCAAAGAAACTACGCAAGTACCATTAACAAATAGATATAACCAACGAAATGAAGAAGAAGAGGGAAGCACCCTTACCAAACAAGTAAACAATGCAACTATAAAATCTCCTCCGTTAGTTGTGTACGGAGTTACACACTACAATGACATGATCAAAAGTTTAAATAGAGTTGCGGAAACTGAACAATTTAATACAAAAACTCTGACAGATAATACCATAAAAATAAACTGTCATACTCCGGAAACCTACACAAAACTAATACACCACATGAAAGAGGCCAACATTATTTACCATACGTATCAGCCAAAATAAGACTGTGGTTATCAAAAACCTACACTTTACAACCGATATAAACGAAATTAAGCAAGAGCTAACCAATCAGGGACACCAAATCAGAAATATTTTAAATGGAAGAAGTAGAGTCTCTAAAGAACCATTAAACCTATTCTTTGTAGACCTCGAGCCCGCGGACAACAATAAAGAAATATATAACCTACGAGGTATTCAAAACAGAATAGTACAAATTGAGCCACCCAGAAAAACCAAGGGCCTTACCCAGTGTACACGTTGTCAGCAATATGGTCACACTAAAACCTATTGTAACAAACCTTACTACTGTGTGAAATGTGGACCAGCGCTTAATTCCACAAGTTGTACAAAACCAAACAACACCCCTGCCACATGTGCACTATGCGGTGGTCCCTATCCTGCCAACTACAGAGGATGCGAATTCTACGATACTCTCCTGAAACAACCCAATAATTCCAACAATAGACTTAATATTCAACAATTACCAGCACCGACACACCCTATCCCACGACACGGAATACAACCAATAATTCAGGCACAACAGGCCAATACCTACTCTAATATACTAAAAATCAAAACCACCAAAACCACCAGAGAAAAACTCAGTTACTCTCAGCACTTTTCTAAATAAGGTCAAAAACATGTTCCAACAGCTAATGCAACAAAACAGCTCAATTCTTACCATGCTTACATCGCTCATCAATAAAATTCACTAAATTCGTACGAATTGCCCAATGGAATGCCAACGGCATCCTTCAACACACAAACGAAGTAGAGATTTTCCTACGTCACATTTCAATCGACATACTAGTTGTTAGCGAAACTCACTTTATCAACAGATCCTTCTTTCGTATACCATCCTATTTAACCTATAACACAAACCACCCTGACAACACTGCACATGCAGGTACTGTAATTTTAATAAAAAATACTATAAGTCACTACGTACTGCCAAAGTATCAAACAAATCACTTGCAAGCCACTTCATTCAAAGTCAAAACGTCCTCCTACGAGAAACAGTTTCTGCAGTATATTGCCCTCCTAAGCACAACTTGAAACTCAACCACTTCAGGACTTCTTCAACACTTGTCTCCAAATTTATTACTGGAGGCGATTTCAACAGTAAACATACTCTCTGGGACTTTCGACTAACAACTACCAAAGGCCGTGAGCTACCTAATCTAATCCAGGAAAAAACTACTTATTCCTGTCCACCGGGAAACCAACATACTGGCCCAGTGATCCACATAAAACTCCTGATCTGTTGGACTTCATTACCAACGAAATCTCTTCACCATACATAGAAGTATCTCCTAGTTACGATTTGTCATGGGATCATTCCCCGATCATTGCAACAGTTAGTACTTTCGTAATTATTAAGAATTTTCACCTAAACTTCATAACAATAAAACTAAGTGGGATAAATACAAAAATGAAGTGGAACAACGGATTAATCTAAAAAGAAGCCTCAAAACCTCTCACAAGTACCCTTAAACATTTAGTGATGGAATGTACCCCATCCCTGCCAATAGCTAATACCACAAAATCAATACCACTTGAAATAAAACATTTAACTGGTAAAAAACGGAAGGCACGGTCTAGGTGGCACAAAACCCAGGCACCCGTGAATAAAAATATACTTAATCATATTAGCAACCAATTAAAAGCACAACTCAGAGAACTCCGTGAACAATCCTCCACTGACTACGTTATTAGACTAAACAGATTCGACAACTCTCTGGAAGCCAATTAAATCCAAGAAGAAAACAAAAGAACACACTGCTAAATGAGCGACAGGCGACCTGATCTTTTTGCAAATCATCTCGCATCTGTCTTTAAGCCCAATAATCAAGATATAAATAATGATATCGTAACAAGTTTATCCAACATTCCACAAACCCCCATCTCGAATTAAATCCTTCACTTCACACGAAGTTCAAAACGAACTTTTCCATCTTAACATCCGAAAAGCACCAGGTACAGACGGTGTGACGATAAAAAAGCTGAGGGAATTGCCGAAAAAAGGGACACTCTTTATCACCTATATTTTTAATGCTATTTTAAGACTGAAGCACTAACCCCTAATGCTAAAAACAGCAGAAATAATCTTAATAAATAAACCAGAAAAGAACCCAAATGACGTAACCTCTTACCGTCCAATTAGTTTACTCCCTACAATTTCCAAGGTATATGAACGCTATTACTACGGAGAGTAAATTCTTCCTCCCCATCAATTTGGTTTCCGAGCAGGACATTCTACAGTTCAGCAAACACATCGATTAATCCAAGTTATTAACCACGCTTTTGAGCAAAAACATTATTGTACTTCAGTTCTACTGGATGTCAGCCAAGCCTTTGATAAGGTCTGTTATATAAAATTAAGGAAACCCTCCCACTAAAGCTTTTTGACATCTTGAAATCCTAGCTCTCATTCCGCAAATTTAGAACCAAAGTAGGAGATGCCACATCAGACTACAATTCCATAGAAGCAGGTGTACCATAGGGAAGCGTCTTGGGACCGACCCTCTACAACCTATATACATCCGACATCCCAACAACCACCGAAACTACTATCTGTACTTTTGATGATGACGCTGCCATAGTAGCAGCTCATGAAGACCCAGCAATATCATCTAACTTAGTACAAACCCACTTAAATGTACTACAGGCTTGGTTGCATCTCTGGAAAATTAAAATAAACGAAAACAAATCACAACACATAGACTTCACTCTAAGACACGAACGTTGTTCTCCGCTTTTTCTCAATAACCTCGAACTCCCTCGAGCGATATGTATCAAATATCTCGGATTCCACCTGGACACTAGGTTAACATGAAAAGATCACATTACAAAAAACGGTAGCAGATTAACCTGAAGATCAAAAAACTCTATTGGCTGTTAGGGAAGAACTCAAAACTTTTCCTAGAAAACAAAATACTGCTATATAAAACAATCATCGTCCCTATTTGGACGTATGGAATAGAAATCTGGGGTTGCGCAAGCAAATCCAATATAGCATTGTTCCAAAGAAGCCAATCTAAAGTGCTACGTATGATATCTCAAGCACCGTGGTATGTCTCGAACCAGACGCTACACGACGAGCTGAGGATTTCTTATGTCAAAGATGTCATCAAGCTAAGAAGTAGAACCCACCACGATAGATTGAAAGACCACTCAAATAACCTGCTTCAACCATTACTATAAAGAGAACACCCACGACGACTAAATAGACTTTGGCCAGCAGACCTTATTGTGAATTAAAATTGTAGTATATATAAATTTTGGTGTAAGTAAAACCCATACAATGATAAATCTATAATAGCCAGTAGACTATAACGCGGTACATTATTGTGATAAACAATCTCACAACTTTCTTTCTCAAAAAATTAAATAACTTGCAGGTACAAGTTCTGGTTTACTGTGTGGCGCTATAGTATCCTTCTTCTAATGAACAATTTTTGAAGATAAAAAAAAACAATGATCATTCATATGATTCTCAATTTGCTCATCGAACTTTCTTTGAATGAGCTAATAAGTTGTGTAGTATTTACCACCAAAGACTTTAGATAGAAATCTCTGAATAATGTTTAAATTGGACATGCTAGAGCATCCCCACAGCTCCAGTCCGTAGATCCAGGTTGGTTTGAGTATTACTTTATAGAGGAGACGTTTATCATCAGAGGAAAGTGGGAATTTACAATCAAGTCATTTTTTTTACGTCCGTTTCTTTCTTTTTCTTTGTAATGTGCTTTTTCAAGTTAGCTTTCTATCTAAGTAAAGTCCTGAATAGGGAGTTTCAGTGATATGTGGTATTTCTACGGTGTTAATGTAGAAAGGAGGACACTGTTCTCTTCGTAATGTCAATGTGATTTTCCACTAGTTTAGGTAGTTCTGCAGTTACTGCGATGCAATGGCTGGATCTTTATGCTGCGTCGTCCGCGAACGTAGGGAGGTCTTCCGTGTAGATTAAATATAACAGTGAGCCTAAAACACTACCTTGAGGGGCGTCTGAAGTAATAGAATAGATCTGTGACAACTCCTTGCCATGTTTTGACTTAGTATGTACGATACAGCAAAGACGATCTCAGCAATTCATAGCAGTTATGCGAGAACACGGGCTTGAGTTTCAATAAAAGACCTGTATGCCAAAATTTATCAAACGCTTGCTTCACATATAAGAAAACAGATAAGCAATACTTCTTTTCTTAAAAGGCTGTGTAAATAGTGTTCATCAAACGATGACACTGTTATATGGTTGAGTGACTACGACGAAACTCAAACTGGTGATATTATATGACATAAAATACGTTAGAAAATTATCTTCATTTAGTCATTTTAATAATAGTTAATTATAGTACCGGTAAGAGGCTTATAGACCGATAAGAAGCTACTTCCGTTGACGGTTTATCTAATTTTAGCATTAATATGATGTACGTATGTTTAAATTGGATAAGTCAGTAGCTAAGTTTCAGGGTGGAACTGAATAAGATTTTTATGAACGATAAATCGGAGTTGCATAGTTGAGATAGGACTTTTCCAGAAATTAAGGCAAATCTCCATGACATTATTTTTTAAATATTTTATTTTGTGTTCTATTTTTTGTAGTTTGAATTATTTAATTGGCGGAGACAACTGGTGGATAGCATCCAAGAAGTCTTGTATTTCTGTGCAGTTGAAAGGTTTTCTCAACAACAAACGTGCAACCACCATACCCCTCATATTCATATAATAATACAACTCCCCTGCCTGTTAAATTTAATAATAATACTGCAAATAGGAATATGGACTATGCAAATATCAATAAAGCTGCCTCTATTATCAGTGAAGGCAAACAAGTACCTGTGAAACACATGGCAGAAGGAGAGTACTTCAAAAAAAGAATAAGTCGTCAATCATCAGAAGAAAATGATCAGCAGCTTGAAACTTGAAATAGATTTCAGCCTCTTCCAGTTGAATATTGCACCGCTATGAAAACAGAAACCGACCTATTCAATGTGGGGACATCTCGCTCTAAATCACAAAACCTGAGACCTCTCCCAATTTATATTTATGGAGTCAAAGACTATAGAGCCATAGAGACCTGACTAAGGCTGCTAAAGAAGAAACATATACAACTAAAGCCTTGTTTAAGGACACATTCAAAAAATTAATACGTCATTTTCATGATGAAATCTTTCACCTTATTTATCAAATAAAACAAAACAGAACCTACCGTGTGGTGATACAAGATTTCTACCGTTCCATACCATTATTTTATATAAAAAACGAACTAGGAGCTAAAGAACATAAAATACAAAACATCACTAATCTCAGGCATAGAGTGAGCAAGTCTCCTCTCCCAATATTTTTTGTTGTCTTAGAACTCCACCATCACAACAAGGAAATATTTAAATTGAAATTGGTAACAACACTGTAAGATCATAGTTTAACTGCCTAGGACTAAATAAAATATAATTAGATGCGCACAATGCCAATGCCATAGTCATTTCTAAATGTATTTCTCGAAATCATTCAGATGCAAGAAATGCGGAGGATCTCAAGTCACCAAAACATGGGAAAAAACAGAACAACACTAACAATGTGTGCGCTTTGTACTAGCAACGATCCTACTAATTATAAATGTTGCACAATTTATCGCTACCTAATCAATATTTAAAATAAAAATAATCCAAGGACACCAATCAGATATACCTCTTTAATGCAATATAACAACCCTCAAAATCAACATGTTAACCACAATTGACCCCAAAGTACAATTAGTCCCTCAAATAAACAATTCTAACAATAAAGACGTAACTGGCAAACTCTCTAACCTCTTAAATAAATTCAAAAATTTATTTTCTCAACTCCTTAATCAAAAAGCATGATATTGACTATGCTTACAACCATCACAAATAAATTAACAAAATATTGATACAATACTATAACTCGAGACCCTACCATAGCTTCTCACAATTGCTGCGATTTATAGTCCTTTCTGTGATATATATCAAGACTTTCTACTTCAACTTGTATCGAAATTCCTGGTAGCCAGCGATTGGACTAGATATCTAGGCTAACTATAATAAAAGGTTGAAATTTTTTAAAATTCGCCAAAGACAACAATCTCAACCACCTGTCAACAGGACCAATCCTGTTGGCCTAGCGATGTGAATAAAATCCCAGACTTGCTGGATCTCGCCATAATCAAAGGTGTACCTGAATTAAATGCCGCAGTTGAGTTTAGATCACAGCCCTGTCGTAATTACCCTAAGTACTGGATCACTCTGGAAAAATCTACATTTCGCCTCTGCAAAAAGGTAGACTGGGAATTATTCAAAGATCATAGCACTCAAAACAGGCTGGATTTCTGACTAAGAAAGCCCACAAAGTCGAAGAAGCTGTGCAGGATATAACCAACCTCCTCTATTATTCTTGGACAGCCACACCAGTAGAAACAAATTTGCCTAAGAATAATGCAAGGCTCGACGTCCATTGCAAAATTAGTAAAACTCAATCTTAATAGGTTAAGAGAAACTCACAATGACTCCGTATCACCAGCCTATCTGCAAATGATCACTTGCTGTGGAAAGCCACTAAGAAATTCAAAAGGTCGGCTGTTGCTGTAGCCACAGTCAGAAAACCCGATCGAAGCTGGGCACGATCAGATGCCGAAAAAACAGATAGCTAAACTAATAACAACAATGACGATAAAGTAATGCTTCCCATCAATTATTTCCTCCAAAAAAAGTTTTTGCGCCTAGGGAAATCCGCAAAGGAATACGATCTCTAATTAATCACTGGTGAAGTAAAAGGTGTCCCAAAATTAACGCAAGATTTGAATTAAATAGAAAACACAGTTTTAGTCTTTTAATTGTAATTTTTTTATTGAATAATAAAGTACATAGGATAGGGTTATTTATGGAATAACACATCAGGCAAATGGTCTCCACGGCTTTGCATACACATACGCACTCGTTTGTCGAAATTTTCCATGACCATTCTGCATAAATGTGGCTGAATTTCGTTGATGCAACGTTGAATCTCCTCCTTTAATGCACGCATGGTTGTGGGCTTGTTGACATAGACCTGTGATTTTAAATAACCCCATAAAAAGAAATCTAATGGTGTTAAATCACACGATCTAGGGGACCAATTCTGATCACCGAAACGAGAGAGTACACGACCTGGAGATGTCTCATACAGTAATTGAAGTGTTTCACGGGCTGTATGGCATGAGGCACCGTCTTGTTGAATCAATATCAATATCAATATCATCCAATTTCGGCAAAAAAGAACTGTGTTATCATGTCGCAATATCGAGCACCAGTAACAGTCACTGCTTGACCAGCCTCATTTTCAAAAAAGTATGGTCCAATTATGCCTCCAGCCCAAAATCCACACCAAACAGGGACACGTTGTGGATGCATTTGTTTTTCGACAATCACATGTGGGTTCTCAGAACCCCAAAAGCGGCAATTTTGGCGATTAACAAACCCATCAAGGTGAAAATGTGCTTCGTCGCTTAGGATGATTTTGTTCGAAAAATCAGCATCCATTTGTTGATGCTCAATAATCCATTCAACAAACTCTCTTCGCTGTGCATGGTCATTAGGCTTCAGTTGTTGTGTTAATTGAATTTTGTAAGCATGGAGACACAGATCTTTAATGAGTATACGCTGTAGAGAGCTTCTTGAAATTTGCAATTCTTGTCCACGACGGCGAATTGAGGTTCCTGGATTGTCACCGACACTCTCACGCACTGCTTCGATGTTGACATTTGAACGGCTTGTTTTTGGACGACCAGTGTGTTTGGCGTCTCCAACGGATCCTGTCTCTCGAAATTTTTCAATTAATCTCTTCACAGTAGACGAAATTAAAACACTATTCCGACCATGTTTTGTATGAAATTTTCGAATAGCGGCCGCCAAGCTTTCATTATTTTTGAAATATTGTTCAATAATGAAGACACGTTGTTCCATCGTGTAACGCTCCATTTTTACTAACCCTAAACTGTCAGCTGTCGCTTTGTTTTTGTTTTAGGGTTGTCAACACTTTACTGCATAAATGGCGGCAAATTTAAATCTTGCGTTAATTCTGGGACACCCTTTATTAAAAAACCTTCTTCAAAAAGCTGAAGTTTTGATAACTATCATATTCAATAACATGCTATGATTATGCTACCTCCCCTTTCAGTGGAAGTTTGCTCAAGTAGTCATGGTTGCTTGGTAAACCTGTAACAAAAGTCAGTTTCTATAGACCAATCAGCCTATTGCCTCTTTCATCTAAAGTATTTGAAAGACTTTTACTCAACAGAATATTAGCAACCACCCCTACCGATGACTTAATCCTAGAGCACCAATTTGGATTTAGAAAAACCACTCCATACTGCCCAACAAACTGAAAATTAAATAAAAAAAAAAACAACGAAAGAAGGTATGTCTTACAGTACTTCTTGATGTGTAACAAGCTTTTGCTAAGTTTTGACACATAGCCTCTTATGAAAGATTAAAAATCGACTGCCTAATCAATTTTATTTACTTCTCAAGTCCTACCTTACCTATTTTTCCAGGTCAAATGTAGTGACACCGTCTCCTACCAACTGATTCGAGCACGGGTCCCTCAAGGTAGTGTCTTTGGACCGTTTTTATATTTACTATTTACAGCGGATATATCGCTGTCAAACAATACCCTGATGGCAACCTTTGCTAACAATACTGGTATTATGTGCGCGGGCTGAAACCCTGTTAGTGCTAACACTCTAAAAAGGTAAAGTTAATAGACAAATAAACGGAATATGTCGCTGGGGATACTTTCTACTGTCAATTTGTAGGCATCTAATTTGCTTCTTACCTTTTTATAAAAACAAATATAAATCAATATTGGAAGTCAAAAAATCTTTAAAAAAATTTTGAATAACAGAAAATAAATTTGCACCAACATTTTAAAACAACAAATTCAAATAAATGATATTAAATTTTATTGATGTTACAGAAAGACAGAAAATTGGAGTTAATTTAACCATGACGACAAACCTTTATTATAATTAATTCAAACGTTTGTATTCACGTTGTGATTTAAAATTCAAAATTTTTAAAAACGTAGCCAACGCCAACTGCTTGCCCGCTGATACCTTCCTACATTATTTACAAAATAGAGCAATTATCCAAACGCTACCAAATCCCAATTTACACATTAATTACATGTTTCATCCACATTTCGCGGGCAGGCCGGAGTTATAAATGAGGGCATTAAAGATTTACTGTCAAGTCTTGCCCGCTGGCTTCTCGAGTTAAATCCAGGTTCCGCTCACGGTAGAGACCATGGAGTCCGACTCCTCTGAGGTAGACAAACTTAGGCCTTACTTTGGAAGGGAGCTGAAGCAGCTGACCTACGTGGGCGCCGACATAAGAGAGAATAAAAGCGTGGCGTACAGGATTTTCGCCGTGATCTATATGTCGAGCTTCTTATTATACCCGATCATTTGCTTGAGCGACCTGTTCAAGTACGATTTCGACGTGGTCGCGGACCTGATGATTTATGAGGCGTCTTCGTTAATGGGTAAGTTGGCGAGAAGAAATGCTACTATAATTCAATAACTCATCTTTTTAATTCTCAAACGAACTTGTGCGGTCTTCAGACTATTCAACAAATTTGCATACAATTAGTATTTTTAATCTTCTGCCCATTCTCATATTTTTTTGCATTTCTTTTTTTTTAGTTTTCTAATTAGTCTATTATTTTCCTAAAATTTTAATACGCCTATACAAATTAATTGTTTTAAACATTGAATCTTACTCTACGGACTTCTTCCAATTACTCAATTGCGTGATTATAATATTTTTTATATCTACTTTGATTATCAAAAAATTTTTTTTTGATAAACTTTTATTTCCATTCCATATACAGAGTCGGCAGGGAGATATAGTATTTTTGAAAAGATTGTCATGCGCGTTGGGGTGGACCGAATGTTTTCCGAATAGATGCCATTTCAGTAGCAATAGAGCCTCGATTTGTAGCACATTTTGTGTTTGTTTACAACACCTTCATGGAAACAGGCTGTTCTGTGGTGCTCACACAGCGACGATTTCAAAACCATTTCCATGGTCGTCATGGTGGCGTTTCAAAACGGGATACCATTTTGAAATGGGTGACTAGCTTTCAACCAAGAGGATCTTTAAGACCGGAGACTGCACTGGAAGGTGATCGAACTGTAAAGGTGCCGAAAAACATTGAAAGTCAACCCTCGTCGTTCGACGGTACGTCACGCTCATGCTCTTCGGATGTCAAACAGGTCAGATCTGCAGAATCTTACACTTAGGTCTCTATTTTTACCCCTACAAGATTATGCTTGATCAAGAACTGAGGCAAAATGATTCGTGGGACATAGGTTCGCAGAAACGATGTTAGACTTGCTGACAGATGATATCGTTTTGATTATGAGTAACCAGGACCACTTTCATTTATAGTGGACGGTAAACAAACAGAATTTTTAATACTGGGTAGCCGATAATCCGCAAGAATTGCATCAACAATCTTTACACTGGGAGAGACTAACTATTTGAGGTGACGTATCTCAAAATCTGCATTATTGGACCTAATTTTTTTGGTTTCGGCAAGATGGGGCGACTTGCCATCAAGAGCAACCATGGCTTTTTTAAGACATTTTTCTGGACACCTGATTTGATTGCGTGGTGATGTGGAGTGGCCTGCTCGGTCACTATACCTGTCAGCTTGTGACTACTTTCTATAAAGCTACTTAAAAGCTAAACGTTACATAGACAACAAACCTCGTAATGTTAAAGCCCTTTCCGAAAAGACAAGGTGAAAGAAGTACGGAGAATTTTGCCACCCCTCTACAAGAATGCCTCGACAAAAATAGAAAGCGCCTAACTGATGTGAATTTTCGCAACTGATTATTTTTTTCTTGCGTTTCGTTATGTATTCTTAAATGGCAATGTACCAGTAATGTATTAAATTTTTAAATTCGTTGGAAAATAAGTATGGGGCAGCCTTTTCAAAAACACCGTACCTCCCTGCTGGACCCTGAATTACATTTTAACCTTAAAAACACTTTATGGGGCTCAACGCTCAATACCACATAAGACAGGAAATTTTTCAAAAAAATGCAAGATAAAACATACCAGACCTCCTGGATTTTTTCGTTATCAGTAAAATTTCTGAATCGTATACGGATATGATACTAAATTATAATCTCGTTTTAGATCGCACTCCAACAATTACTTCATTAAGCCCAACAATAACAAATATTAAAACAACACTCACACCACACAACTCTAAAATCAATTGGAACCAATATAGAAATGAGATTAACGAAATTATATACTGAGAAGGTAGTCTCAGAAACTATCCAACAAACTTAGGTCCAAGTTAAATCTAACCTCAATATATACAATAACTATATTTGGCTAAAACCATAGCAAACTAATACCCCAATCGGTAGGGATTTCTACAGCCGGTCCATAGGCACGCAGCAGCAAGGAAAAGACTAACCTCTTTGCTGAACACCCTGTTGAATTTTTTACTCCAAATGATACCGTACCAGACCAAGATATATATGGATATCTCAGCAATGCTCGACTACTACTGATCCTATAAAACTAGTAACTCTTAAAAAAATCAAAGTTGAAATCAATCGCCTAAACTTAAGAAAATTGCCAGAACCAGACCGAATAACATTAAAAATGCAGAACGAAACTTTTAAGGAAAGGCGTTGGATAGCTAACCTATTTATTCAATGTTATTTTGCATCTCCATTTCTATCCCAAACGATTAAAGACAGCTGAAGTAATAATGATAGGCAAAAATCAAAACCATGTGTCCTCTTACATAAACATTACTCTTTGAAAACTGTTAAAACGCCTTGTTACAAATGACTCATCTTCTCAGTTTGAATTAAAAAGTTTTTAATGAACTGTCTAAATTTTAAATTTATACTATAATACTCACAATTGCAAAACATCTCTGATTTTTTGACACCACTCTCTTTACCATCTATATTAATTTACAAAATTTCCATTGACAACGTCACAATTCCAAAGAAGAGATCCAATAAAAAAGTGCAGTTTTTTTATTTCCCCTCTGTTTCCCACTTTACTAATTGAATAAAATATTTACAATTTGACGTGCTTCTTCTATTTTTGCATTAACTTTGTCCAATAAACATCTTTCGTTGATAGAACTAGTACTTAATCGGCATTGTATTTCAATCAGTTAAAACAAAATATTAATCTCTTATTGGACTTTAAAATTTTTTAAAACTGAGAGAAGTCTATTTACTGATTATAAATAAAATTGAAGTTTACTAGAGTAGTTAAACGAGCATTACAATAAAATACGTATAGGATCATCTGATGAATGTCTTTGAACACTTTGGTCTCACTTAATACAATAATGTATGGCAAATATAATACTAATTAAGGCACCTCAGGAGAATGAATGAGAACAACTAAGTGTTTGGTAATGTGGTTTATGAGGAATTGTGACTTGATTCCAAACAATTTCCTATCAAAATACTAAAATCTACAGATTTACAAAGCTCCCACCGAGCTCTTCTGGGTCTTTCTGATTCTAGGAGCCCATTTATTTTGGCGCGGGATGTCCTCTGTTTTGCTTCGTAGCCCACTCAAACACCATGTTAGTTTTTCGATCTGCTTGCTTTGTTTTGGTCTTGAAAAAAATGTGTTCATCCTTTTTGTGGTATCACTCTACATAATGTTTGGTGTAAAGCATTAATTCCCAAAGTGGTCCAGGTGGACCCCCAGGTGTCCACGGAAGACTCGACGGGGGTCTACGTTGGCGTGACAAAAAAATGGGGGTTCACAATTAGTAAGCAGGGGTCCACGAAATTTTATCTGGTTTCGATAGTGAAGAACTAAAATGTTGGCTTGAGTTCACCTATCAATATGGGCAGATAGTATTTTAAGAAATTTTTTTAAGGAAAAATCCATTCCATTCGCAAACGTTATTTCGGTGGCAACAGATGGAGCTCCTGCCATGGCCGGGCGATGTCGTGGGTTTATAAGCCATCTTAAAAGAATTATACCAGAGGTAACTGCAATTCACTGTGTCATCCACCGACAACACCTAGTAGCGAAAAATTTGAGTGCTAAATTGCACTAATCGCTTCAATTTGTGATTAATGCAGTTAACAAAATAAGAAGCAATGCATTGAATACGCGTTTATTTGCACAATTGTGCGATCAAAATGATGAAGACTTCCAACGATTGCTCTTACATACTGAAGTACGCTGGTTGTCGAAAGGTGCATCTTTAACAAGATTTTTCTCACTTTTTGAATAATTTTTAGAGTTTCTGGAAAGTAAAGATCCAGATTTAAAAGAAAACCTGATCAATTTGAAAGCAAACATCGCGTATTTGACAGATTTGTTCAAAAAATTTAATGACATTAACTTAAAATTACAAGGGACAGCCTCAATTTAATAAAACAAAGGGTGTAATTTCAGCTTTTCTTGAAAATTGAAATTTATGAAGCAAAATATTAGTCGGCGAATTTTCCCAGTTTTCAAACTTGTCACAGGTAGAATGCCTTGATGAGGATATTCACACATACGTTCAACATTTAATTGCCCTGCATGATGACTTTAAAATCAGATTTGAAGATATTCTGACGATGGAAATACCACCATGGGTCATAAATCCACTTGATGAAACGGAAGTGGAGAATGTGATATTACAAGAGGAGCTACTCGAGCTTAGCACTAATGAGGAACTGAAGGTGAAATTTAAAAGAGGGTATCCTGGTATATCCTGGACTGTGGGGAATTGCGAGAAACCTTTTGATAGCGTTTCCTTCGTCATATCTTGTCGAGAAAAGTTTTAGTGTCGTTACAAACCTTTTAACAAAAAAAAAGGAACAGATTGAATATCATATTTTTTCGAGTTTTGGGAATATGGTAGAAATGTAGCTGCAGGAGGTCCACCGGAACCAGCAAAACTTTCAAAGTGGTCTATGAGAAAAAAAAGTTTGGGAACCTCTGGTGTAAAGTTTGAAGTTCTTTCAGACATCTGATCATTTAGCTGAAAATATATAAAAAAAGTGTAGCCAAGCATACCCAAAAATTATATCACTGCAAAGGTCAATCGAACAGATCTTTCAATATAAATCTACGAGATGCTCATATAGCAATGGTCTAATGTGCCCACTATCCCATTATTTTATTTTCTATTAAGTATTATTGATTTTTATACTTTATCAGTTTTATTGGCGTACAGCCAACACAAAATCTAGTAAACCCATATTTGTTCCTAACATCAACCGTCGATTATGGCTGTAAGACTGGAGAAACTTAGTTACTTATTGATTTTCGTTTTTTTATTATCTTAAAAAAATGTTTTGGCAATTTCACATATTGCAGTGATAGCTTTAAAGAGCTTTCACTAAATTAATCCTTCTAAGATCACCATTTTTTGGATCACATCCAGTCATCATGTACACTTAAGGGTTGTTGAGCTCAAAATCACGTAAGTTGCTGGTTATAGATAATCCTCCACATAGTAATTTAAAATGCTTCTGTGAGATTTGCAACTACACTTTAACAAGATGATGTTGCACTTTTATCGTGTTCCATTGTTACCATAACCACAACCATAGTTGTATCAATTTCTAAAAGATCCGTTGCTTTAGCTTGATTAAAAGTTCCTTCCATGTCCGAGTCATGAGTTCTTAAGTATGACTGCTTTTATTATATTTTTGCTCAGTTCTATTAGTGGAAAGATTTTATTTGCTAGATTAGGAAATCAATCAAATAAGGAGCATTACATTGTTTTCAAGATAATGTAGTTGTTCTGGTTACAAATTTTGCGTTTGGTGCCAAAATTAGACAAAAAACCCTATAAGCTATTTGGGTTTGTATTTTTTCAGTAGTCAACTGTTTGACTTTTAAGACATGTGTGAAGGTCATCTTAGTATTATTAGCTTTGGGCTAACTAGTTTTTGATAAACCATCTTGGTTAATCTAGCAACAGTTCTAACTTCAAAAACTTACCGAAGATTTTATTTCAGTTCCAAATTGTGTTTTGAAGTTCAAAATGATAGTTCGTCGAAAAATATTTAAAGACGTTTCCTTGTCATTAATCTTGTAGAGGTGCACAACTCAAGATTATTAAATCGTAAGTTTAGAAACCGATGTATTTCTTCCATTTTCTTTGCCTGCAGAAATATTTAATATAAAAATATCAACGAGCAAAACAAAATTCCCCACAGTATCAAAATCACCGCTTAGATGTAAATTATTAGTGGCTGATCAAGAAACAGAACAGGTTATGGAATTTAACCATTTAGAAACAATAATATCCAACAACAAAAATCTGTATAATTAAGTAAAGAGTGATAGAACAAAGTTAGCAGCACAGCAACAACATATTATTTGGAAAAATAAACACTCATACAGAGCAAGACATCTACTAAACTTATGGTGGAAAAATTAAAGTCGATATGACAAAGACAAAAAAATTGTTATAATCAACAGATATAAAATCACTTCAATCAACAAGCAGCCTAACATTGACAGATATAGTACGAAATTAAAAGAGGTAAAACACGATACGTTGTTAGATGGATACGCAGAAGAAGAAGGCTACATAGATAGAATTAGAAAAATAATGATGGTTTAGAAACCATAAACCATGTGATGGATTATGTAATGGACTTTCAAAGAGACAGAAAGATTATTGATCGTCTGCGTGCCAGAATATCTAATAAGTAAAATTAGAAAACGACGCGTTAGAACAACAAAAATAAGAAGAAAAAGAAAAAATAATTTTTACCATTTTTTTACTTTAATTGTTTAACTGAAGAAGCTTATCCGGTTTAACCATTTTTTCTTTAATAATTTTAGAGCTAGACTGTTTATGGGGGTTGGTTTTGGCTTTATCATTGACCTTTTTCTTTGTTTAATTCAGTAGTCCTTTTTTTAATCTTATCTTAATCTCGTAATTTGTGGATTAACATTTTCCATTTGTCATTGGCTATTATATTTTTAATTCAACAACAAACATTTATTAGGACCAATTTTCATGTTCATGTTTGTTCTAGAAACATATGCAAAATTTAGTATTTTTAACTGTTATATAATTTAGAGTGATAAGCAAACATCAACTGCGTTGAAAATAAACGAAGAGACCATTCAGTGGCGGTGCTTCTGCTTCTCCTTGTAAAGTCACTTCATTGGTTTTCGTCTGATTGGATCAGGTCCATAGATCACGTGCTATTTAGTATGTCTTGTTCCTTGGGGCTTGATAAAAAGTTCTTGGTGATATTTTTTGGTTAATGGAGCGGTATGCAAATATCTGGTTGGTTATGTACCAAACTCTAACCTTTAACGTTTTAAACTAGAAACTATAAGTATTCTGTGTTGGGCAGTTTTTTATAAAGCTAGGCAGTTAGACACCATAAGTTTAATTATAGTTTTGTAAAACAAATTTTTTTTTATAAGCATTTTATCTACCATCTTAGAAAGGTTAGTAGTCCACTGTATAAGTCGTATCCTCAATACAATCTCTGACTATCAGTTTGGATTCTATCAACACCACTCAACGGTCCAATAGCGCTATTGTGTCATCCATGCAATAAACAAATTATTCGAAAATAAAAAATTCTGTACTTCTGTACTTTTAGACATTAGTATGGCATTTGATAAGGTATAGCGTAAAGGTCTGTTCTATAAAATTGAATTAGCACTTCCATCATATTTCAACCTCTTTATAATATAATATAATATATATAATACCGAACACCTTTACAATTAAAGATAAAGTCTTTAAAGTAGTATTAAACCCATCACTTTACGTACTGTATACATCTGACATACCCATCATAACTAATACTCTAACTGAAACCTTTGTCGGCGTCACAGCCATCATTGCAAGCCACGTAAATCCGACAAATGCATTTTCATATATACAATCAATGTATATTACCTTTGAACTAATAATCTTTGTCCTCCAGTTTCTATCAATAACACAATTGTTCCTGTATAATCGGCAGTGTGTTATCTGATGAAAAACGTAATCGGGGGGAACATATATCTAAGAAAAGCAAACAAATAGACCTTAGAGTCAACGAGAAATATTCTAACTATCCGTCTGAAACAAGATTCTGATCTGCGAGGTAGTTACTAAACCCAAATTGGGGGTAAACAGATCCAACAGTAATCCTCTAAAGGTGGCAGTCTAAGATTTTTGTCCAATAGCCAACTTTAATATATACCTAACCAAACACGCCACGTTGACTTCGGCATCCCGTTTGTAAAAATACTATTGAAGAACGAAATAACAAGCATCGTACCAGACGAGAATCCGACAGTAACCCTTCAGTGACACTACTAACATAAGAACAAAAAAATAGAAGATTAAAAATATGTTGGCCAGCCAACCTCAATGGAAGAGTTCACATCCTGGCAAAATAACCCGTAATTTGAAGTCTCGTTTGTCATATTACCTGAGAAAATGTAAAATTCTGATTACTAATTATATTGTTTATTATGTTAACATATATATTTTTAAATATTTTCCATTCATAACATGTAACGTCAATAAAAAATTTAAGATAAGTGGGAATTAAGGTAAATTTATTATATATGTACTATACGTACTAGGGGCGATTGAACACAGTTAGTGTTTATGACCCATTGCAGTAGTGTTTATGACCCATTGCAATAGTGTTGAACCCATATTTTTTGACGCATTATATTACATTACACCTAAGTCTGCACCGGGAATGGAATCCAGAACTCTCGTCTCATAACTCTCCATTGACTTCAATAGCCTCTTCCATCGACTCCTGACTCCTCCCCATTGAATCCCATTGCTTCTCCATCGACTCCCCATTCCGAGATTCACCGTTTCGCTACTGGGCTACCACAGTGATCCTGCCAAGACGCAGATGGTCTTCGTCGGGACAGGTCGAGCATCGAGGACGGAACGTATTGCGTCGATCATCGGCGATCATAGTCGATTGTGTTGCAGATGAGAGCCTCGTTCAATGCGTCGATGTTCCGCTGATTTTGTTCGAGATGAGCGATGCCCTTAGATCGGAGGCTTGTTGCCGTGTCGATGAAATAGAGATACGCCCCTTGGTGGTCCCCTGTGTTCGAATCTCTTGGCGCCTGGATAGTCCGATAGTAGACCTCGCCTCCGATTTTGACAGCAACCGGTTGTGTAGTTCGGTTGTGTTCGTGACCACCATTAGCTCCGACCAAGAGTATTTCACGAATTTTTGCGACGAATCCACACATTGCGAACTTCTCGTTAAACAATCGCAGGTATCGGAAAATAAGACGGCGATTGAGATTATGACAATAATCTTTTCTATCGAAGATTTCCTTGCTTACAGCAGCGATGTGGTTCGTTCCGAAAGAAAAATGCACAGCAAAATTTGCACCTTTCACTTGCTGTGGCACCCAGAGAACCGAGTCGATAAGGCAGAGGAACGCGGACACGAGATGTGGCCATACTGCATCTAAACATTCGATGAGTTCGTGGCCGGAGTTTGTCAGTAATCACGGCACGGCCGAGCTGTTCTGGCAGATCGTTGCTGTCGATGGACAACACGGTATCACGCACCGGCGGCACAGCAGCAGGTGAAGGAATTGGTCTTTCTGATGATCGAGTTGAAGGCGCTGGTGTAGCTTGAGTGTTGCCAGACGGAGAGTCTTTCGGTGGCCTTCCTCCCCTACACACCTTTCGAGGCCTGCCGCCTTTGTTCTTAATGACAGGTGCAGTACTAATCGACTGCTCGGCCTCGTGCGAATCCATAAGCGCCAAATACGAACGTCACGTCGCAAGAAATAGACTTGGTTTCACCGCGTACGCGAAATCGGAACCGAAGCACAAAGTGAAACACTTTGGCGAAAGAGCTGTTCTAACAACAACACGTGACGCCGGCTAAACTTTCCAGCTCTTCCCTGGCACAAGTTGTGCTTACAACTCGTGGCGTCGAAAAGGCAGGCACAAACAGTCCGTCGCAAGAAGCAGAGTTGATTTCAACGCGTAGACGAAATCCGACGCAACGAAACACCAGCACAGCACAAAGTGAGCCCAACACGTGGCACCGGCTATACGAAACGCAAACTCAGCTCCGTCGCCAAAACTCCACAGGCACATACAAACAGTAGCGTCAGAGGATCAGGCAAACGAAGGTCAACTCATCCCACCACATGGCACCATTCACATTCTCAACGAAAAGATGCGTATGTGCGGGGTCATTGACCTCCAACTCCAGAAAATTACCACCTTGGTTACCACTCCAGCGCATGTCGAGATCAGAAATCTCAGAGAAGACGATGTGTATGTGCGGAGTCATTGACCTCCAACTCCAGTCGGTGCAAGCCAGCGCATGTCGAGCTCTCACTTTCCAAGAACTGCCGATCTCGGACGAAAATGGCCTCCTGACGCTGCTCCGGACGTAAAAAGCGGCAAGTTTTGCGGTGCACATTCCGCGCCAGTTCTTTGCTATCACGAGGAGGCCCTCGCCAGAGCCATACTCGCCGGCAGTGAGGAATGAGGACGGCAAACAAAGGCCGAGGTGGCTGAATGCGAAAATCGTTCAGGAGGTTGTTTTCCGGAAACAGCGAGCCGCACCCAGGCATGCGGCACACCGTTCGATAGCCCCTGCCGCCGTGCATATAGCTGAGTTTTTTCTTGGCGATCCGCCGCAAGCCGCGAGCGCCAGCGGGCAAAACGTGTTTTTTCGCATTTTTTTCGCACTTCCACTCACTGGCCCCCCGAAAGCGCGGCGGCTCTGTTCCGCACTCGCCGCGACGCCCACAACCGTCGCCGTACGCTGACCCAGTCGCAACTTCGTTATTATTTTATTAAGTGTAATAATAAACAATAAAAACTCACCCGACCCTAAATAGTCAAGACACTATAACACTACGTGATATCACCAGATGGCGCTGCTGAAGCGCACAGAAGAAAAGGCAGTAAGTTTTTTGTAGCGTTACGAGTGGTATTGTGGATAAAACGGTAAACCATGGAAGCAGACAATCATGAGCAACGATGGACGGTGTGATCATTTTGGGAGAGATGATGTGACTGCAACGGATATTCACACGAAACTAGTAGTCGAATCGCAAAACCGTATTTTAAGCTGTACTGCCAGTTACTGAAGAACGTTGCAACGTCGCCACAGAAAAATGGACATGCGGCCACTCTGCAGGCTTTTCAGTACATCGTGCTACCTTTCGCCCCATATTTGCTAGATCTTGCACCCAGCAGTAAGAAAAGCTCCTCCAACGACGAGTTTCAATCAAGAGTTACAAGTAATGCCATGTTGCATCCAATAAATGGTTTATAATAGTTTTACAGAAATTTCCGGAGTGAGGACAAAAGTGCATAGACATTGACAATGAAATGTATACTCTCATTTTCTTCATAAAAGATTAGTTATTTAAAAAAACTTTCCTTACTGTAATTTCCATGTCACATGTCAAAATAACACACATTCTATATTTATAATTAATAAAGTCGCTAAAACATTTTAAGAGCTTTCCATTGCATATACGAATTGGGTCCAGTTATTCATATTTCGTACCAGTATCTTCGTCTTGCCACGTTTGTCCCCTCTGATGCAATGTTTCTTCATCATTGATCTGCGTTTTGTGGTCTTCCTTTTATCCTGTTTGGGTCTTGTTTCGTTTCCATATTTTTTACCTCTCTATACATTCTTTTTACTTTCAATTTTATTCACTGGTGCTTCACCCTGTAGTTTATCGCAAATTCCTTAATGCCTTCTGATAACCTCTAACACTGTGCTCAAATATTTCATTTCCTTATTTTGTAGTTTATTCTTTCATCTCGCTGTTATCTCTCATAAATCCCCACTAAAGGTCTGCATCGGTTGATAAATTTCTGTTTTCCTTAAGATCTCTTTTTATCTTATTTTTTGTTTATCTCTGCTTTCTTTTATATCCTGTATTTAATTTTGAAAATTTAGATTTGCATATTTTTACAATGTCCAAAAGTACAATGATTAATGATAATCTTTAGTGGTTCTTGGTCAAAACCCTTTTCCAAACTAACAAACTCTAAATATGATTTTCTGTTCCGATTTAATAATTTCTTTATTATTTCTTTTAGCTTAAATATGTAGTCTTCCCCTTTCTTTAACATCTTTGAGAACCTATTAACAATATTTCTATTTTCCTTTTTAATTTACGTAATGATGCTAATCCGCAATAATTTTGACAATTAAATATGTCTCATTTTTATATATAGAATTAAAATTTCCACCTCCTAATTCTTCCAAGCTTTTTTGCAGCTCTCCAGGTATATTGGATGCCCATAATTCTCCCTGTAATTCTCGTGTTACTCTGTTGATTTTTTGTTTCATTTTTTCTACATCACGCAGATCCTCCGCTGTTATTACTTCCATTACTTCCAATAGTTCTTCTTTAGTTTGAGTTGGTGTTTCTATTAACATTTTTACCATAACTTTTTTGCTGACTGAGGGTTCTTTCTGTTTTTTAATTATTTTTTTAACTTTATTTTCTTCATTTCATTAGTTTATTTGCTTATTTTGATTCCTCAATATAGAAATTCCGCAACTATCTACACGGCTGCTATCAAAATGGTCTTATATTTCTGCCAGATATTCTTCAGGGTCCTTTTATAAGAATTAAACTTAGAGATTTTCTACTTTTTGTTAAATATTTTTTAATATCTTCTTGCAAATTTTATCTCTATTAGTTTTAAGTTTTAATTGTTTATAAACTTTTTTTATGTAAGCTGTCCTTATTGTGGGTTTTATATTGGGTAGTCATTATAAAGTTTGGAACCTCTTCTCAACTTAACATCTTTTGGCATTTTTCTTTCATTCAATTTTTCTCTTCTACTTTTTACTTCGCTAATGTACTGGTTTTATTTTAATTGTAAAATATTCTGGTAACAGTAAGTTGATTTTTTCGCAAAAATTTAGTAATTTGTTTTCTTTATTATTTTTTCTTCTTCAGATTATCCAAGGTCTTTGGTAATGGTTGATCTGTTTTCCCCACTATTGAAATAACCTATCATAACGAGTGTTCTATTACTCTCGTTTGTAAGCATTTTTAGTGTTTGTTCAAACAAAGTAACATTTGGAAGACCCATTTGGTTGGTTACAACTGCAGTCTAGAGGTCCTCGCTCGAGCGATGGGTGGACCAGATACTCCGTGGTTCAGGCGAATCTTGTTGGTCTTTAGATTAGCATTTGATCGCATGCGAGTGGAAAAGCATCTGAACTTTAAAACCCTCTGATGGAGTTGATTACTAGAGAATAGAAATAGTCCAGACGGATTTGGGTGGTCCAGTTACTAAGCAGATTCGGGGACTGGGTTCTTTGTTTCCCTGGAAGTCCCTAATTGTCTGAGCTTGGGAACTATTTTACGGGCATCCTAAGGTATTAAAGCAGCGGCTTTCAAAACAGGAGATACACCATTTGCTAAATAAGAAAATATTGCAGGCATCTTTCAAATGTTTCTTTTCGCTCGACTCCGTTTTTATACTTCCTTAAATGTCGTCTTATCTTCCCAAAATTGACTTTTATTCCCTAAATTATCGTCTTCATTAGGTCCATATATTGCAAGTATTGTAAGTTTACTTTTGCTTTTTCTTAATTCCACTGACGTTATCCTTTTATTTATACATGTCCAACTTTTGGTTTATAATACACGCTACCCCTCTTTTTGTTTTTGTTTTAGCATTACTGCACTAAAAATTATTTAAAGTTTTCATCTAATTGAACCATGCTATGTCTTTTCGTTTATTAGCTCTTTTTCTACCGAGCCACCTTATACTCCAACTTACCAAATTTTAAGTTTGCTTTTCTCTTCCTTCATTTTTACTTCCTCTTTTCCTATTTTGTCTTGATTTAAAAATTGTTATCTAATCAAATTCTATTTTCCTACCAAATTTTCTTTCTGATATCCATTCAGTCAGCATAATCTTAGAGCCACATTTTTAAGTTGTTGTCAGTAGAATTGCATTTCTTTATTATTTTTTTCTTCTCCTTTCACTTCTCTCCTCAATTGTTCTTTAATTATTTTTAACAAACCTTTCTTCTGTTTCTTACGATCTTTGGTGTAAATTCTTGTTTCGATACATTATTTTCCTCTTTTCATTTTCTAATCATTCTATTTTCTCTCTTATTTATTTCAGTTCTTTTATTATTTGTGTATTCTCACGTTTAAGGCTTTTATTTTGTTATTAGATTTACTGATTTTGTCCTTGTGTTATTTCTAATCCTTCCAAATTTCTTTAATCCCTGTTGTAGGATTCTGTACTACACTATATATTTCTTTGTGGTATATCCTTCTGGCTTTCGCTTTTTGGCCCTAATAAGATATTGATCCTAGCAATTTTTTTATATTCTTAAACCTCAATACGATCCTCCAAAAATCACACGGGGTTTTACTTGACAAACCACATTTCATGGTTTTCATAGACTTGGCTACAAATAAATATATAATTATAATCTATTCTAACTTTGTATATTCAATAATACACTTGTAATTATCATCGACGCCAGTAAAGTGTTTTTTCCATTCTGATAAACTTAATTTAAATTATATTATTTTATTTGTCATGACGCACCTACAACGACATTTTTTTATTTTTTCTTTCTTGCAGCAAATACCGAGTTTATAGTACTTTTATTTAACAAAGCTAAGGTAGTCAAATTGTTGAAGACACTAGAAGAGCCCCCTTTTAAACCAAATGCAGAAAGAGGCGGGGTTGCAGAAGAAAATCTGCTAAAACGATGCATCCGAATCACCAGAGCGCAAGTACTTACGCCCTAATCATCTAGGATGAAAAAACCGAAACTATCTTTCGCAGGCTACGGTCTGCTGGTTTTCGGTTGTATTAACAGTCAGCTTAGCAACCTCTTTCACCCTGAAGAAACGCATTCTGAGCAGCGACCCCAACGACTGGGAATTTACGTACGGGCCGATCACCTTGCTTAACGTATCGTACAGTCCCAACTACGAAATCACTTACATCTACCAAGGCATCGCCACGACCACAATTGGATTTAACCACAGCACGGCGAACCTGTTAATGGCCGGCATCTTGGCTCATGTAAGCACTCAGTTTAAAATGCTGCAGAACAACTTACATCGCATCGTAGAAAACGCCTACAGAATGATGTTGAAGGTATTAGGCGTAACAAAGTTAGAACTGTTAACAAACTCGATTCGTTTTAGGATACACAAGGTGAGGATGCCGAAATATCTGAAAAAGAAATTGATACATCGAAAATCCCTTGGAAGTATCTGCAGAAGTCGCTTAAATCTACGGTAATATACCATCAGAGCATTTTGGATATCGCGACAGCAATGGGAGATATCTTCGGATTTTTAATGCTTTCCATTTTCATGTTTACTCTACTCGTGCAGTGTTTCCTGGTATATCACGCTTCTGTGGTGAGCTACTAAAATTATCTTGCCGGAATTAAGGCTGTACAAATTCACGGTTTCAGCTGGAAATTAACGACATGCGCATGGTGAAAACATTCACAGACTCGTCAACGGCGGTATTCCCAGTACTGTTGCTGTGCTTTTGGAGCCAGGAGGTTGTGCACGAAAGCGAACAAGTTGCGGTCGCCGCCTCCCATGCCAACTTTCCAGGCAGCGACCTTAGATTTCAGAAGAGCCTCAACTTGATCATATGTAGAGGTCAAAGGCCCATGCAGCTGAAGGCGGGGCATCTGGTGGACATATCTTTGGCCACGTTTGTTTCGGTATGAAAGGGTAGCTGTTTAGAAACATTAATATGGCGTTTCCATTTCAGTTCACGAAGACGTCCTACTCTGCCTTTATGGTTCTCCGAAAGGCAAATACAGCCGAATTAACTGAATAATTCAACAAACTGTATTCAGCATTCACTCCTGCACTAATAATTGTTGACCATGCTATGTAAAACTATAGATAAAATAAACGTGCAATTATTTAAATAGTTATTTTTATTTTTGATTTGTAAACAAAGACAGTTTAAAAAATAATTGCAATTGTTTGAAATATTGCTGAGAGCCTCTTAAATCCGTGCCTTAAGGTATTTCAGTGTGCGAGGCTTCGTTCTGTACTTTTGTAAAAATGTCAAAATCACATGGGGTGAAAAATACTTATCTCACCACTCATGCGCATTAAAATTAAAATGGCGTAATACACCAACCTACATAAAAGTAAGATTTTTAAAGTTTTTCCAGTTAGATATCAAAGGTCACACGTAATGACACACAATGACTCTAGTGCTACAAGTTTTATAACCAATTTTTGCTGACTAATTACTTTTCACCCATCCTGTATCAATGTAATTTAAGTGAAATGGAACATTCTTTTGTCATACGTTTTGAGTTCTCATTAAAAGTTTGTAATTTTGTGATTACGCCTTTATTGATTGCCCAGCTTTCACTACCATAAGTTAATACTGGGAGAACGTGTTGGTCAAATGTTCGAGCTTTAAGTGTGTTAGGAAGTTGTGATTTAAAAATCATATGTAGTTTCCTAAAAGTTGTCCATGCTAACGATATCCTTCTTGTGAGGTATATGTATGAGTCCACTTTCTCTATTATTTACTCTTCTATTATTATGTTTTCGTGGTTTTCATTTTCTATCAGTTCGTTAGTCATATATTTTGTTTTATGAATGTTCATTTTCATACCGATTTGTTTTGATTTTTCATTTAATTCAACTAACATTCTTTCCAGTTCTTCTCTATTTTTACTTGTTAGTGCGGTATCATCGGCGAAGCGCAAGTGATTTCAATTTTCTCCATCGATCGCAATACCTTTATCGTCCCAGTTCAGTTCTTTAAACTTCTTCCAAGGCGAGAGTGAAGAGTTTGGGCGAAATAGTGTCGCCCTGTCTTACTTCTCTTTTAATGTTTATTGTGTTTGTTTTAGTTTCTCCATTTATTTATTATATCGTATTTAAAAACACATTTACCCCAGGTGAGAGCAAACAGCTCAGAATCTCACACTGTTAATACAGTCAGCCTCATGGATTCTGGGGGAGGCAGAAATTCGAATAATAGGAAACAGACAATAAGAAGACAACAAAAAGCAACACATACGATATACATATCCACCTTTAATGTCAGAACATTAGCGTCTGAAGAAAAACTAGCAGAGCTAGAAATAGAACTGAACAAAATCAAATGGACCGTTGTAGGATTATCAGAAGTCGGAAGGTGTGGAGAGGCTTGCATTACCTTACAAAGTGGACATATACTGTTCTACAGAGGAAATGAAGAAAACAAAATCGGAGGAGTCGGATTACTAATAAATAAAAACACAGCAGCTAATATAACACGGTACAAAAGTATATCTGAAAGGGTAATTCTAATAGAAATAAAAATTAATAAACAATACCGACTAAAAATAATACAAGCATACGCACCGACAACAGGCCACGAAGACGAAACAGTCGAAAAATTCTACGGAGACATAAGCAGAGCAATGCAAAGTAGTAAAACAAAATACACATTGATATTGGGAGATTTTAACGCTAAAATTGGCAAACAAGAAGAGAACAATGAACTAGGGATGGGACCATTCGGCTCAGGAACGCGAAACGATAGAGGACATATGCTTATCAACTACGCACAAGAAAATAACTTGTACATAATAAATACGTTCTTTAAAAAACATAATCAAAGACGATGGACTTGGCAAAGCCGTGACGGAACAACAAGAAATGAAATTGATTTCATAATCAGTAATAACAGAAACATTGTAATAGACACGAACGTACTAAATACAATATGCGTAGGGAGCGATCACCATATGGTGAGAGCTAAGATATACATCAATACAAAAATAGAAAAAGACGGAAATATATACAGAATAAACACAGTCAAATAGATACAGACAACCTAAAATGAAAAAAATTCCAATGCCAAGAAGAAATACAATATCAAGTAAATCTCATAAACGGCAATGAATCCCTAAATACTTTAAACACCAAAATAACACAATGTATAACAAAAACAGCAGAAAAAGTGGCAAAACGACAAACCAAAAACAACAACGAATTAGCAGAGAAACACTCGATTTAATAGAAAAACGGAAACAGTTAAAAAGAGATAAAAGAAGTAACACAGACGAAATTATAGAGATGAATAAAACAATCCGAAAAAAAATCAGAACAGACATTAGAAATTACAACAACAAAAAAGTAAAAAAAAACATTAGAAGAAGGAAAGAGCCTAAATAATACCATAAAGCTAATGAATGTAGGAAAAAATAACATAACAAAACTCATAAATGAAAAGAATGAAGAGATAACACAAACAGAACAAATTATAAAACTAATAGAAAACTTTTATCAAGTAAATCCACCACATAGCAAAACAGAAACAAAAAGAATACTAGTTCAAAATATAGGCCAAAAACATAACCAAAGACGAAATAGCAAAATTTCTGAACAAAATGGCAAATGGAAAATCACCCGGTGAAGAAGGAGTAATTGCAGAAATGCTTAAACACAGGGGAAAACCAATACTAAGCCTACTGGAAAAACTATATAACAAGTGTCTAAGTGAATGTATAATACCAGAAAACTGGAGTAATGCTACAGTGGTTTTACTATTTAAGGAAGGAGATGAAAGTAAACTAGGTAATTATAGGCCAATTAGCCTCTTGTCAGTGATGTATAAACTCTTCACAAAGATCATAACAGAGCGACTAACAAACTAGACAACTATCAACCCAGAGAACAAGCCGGATTTCGGAAGGGATTTGGTACACTTGATCACCTGCAAACCACAGAACCCTGATAGAGAAAGCCAACGAGTACAATATGACGTTATGGATCGCTTTCATACGAAAAATCATTTGACTCCATCCAAACCTGGGCAATTCTAAATGCATTGAGTAACAGTAGGATAGGTCACAGATACACTACACTAATACAGAACATATACAAAAACGCAACATTTCAATGACCTGTATTACCTGTATAATAGACTATAAAGCAACCAGCAAGTGCTCTGGTAGTAGAAGTAGCAGTAAACCGTCTTTTCGCGACTAATTTGTTCTAATCAAGACGGTTGATGTACACTACCTTAAACTACTATTGAGATATACAAAACCTTTAAATTTTTGACAATTACCTGGAGTTTTGATGAAAGACTAGGGCGCCATCGCAGATCGTAGAGCGAGGCTAAATTACCGAGCTCAAAACCTTTCTCTTTGATTTTGATGTTATGTTGGTCTTCTACTCGGTAGCATGCAACCTGAATGTACAGGTAGAAAATTGTTTTAAAGTGTGTCTTGTTTTCTAATTGGGGTTTACCTAATAGTTCGATTTCTTTTCAAGCATAATGCGTAAACGACAGATCAGTAAGAGACCAAAAATAAGTAAATATATCAGTTCCGGTTTAAAGATATTAAATTATCGTGCAATTCGCCCTTTCTACTGCGAGTATAAAATAAATGTCTTAATCTTCCCACTTCATGATTATGTCTGACATATATGAATTTTCAAGGACACTCTAAAGCAATTTAAAACTCTTGGATTAAAAATTCGGTGACTCAAAATGATTATTTGAATTATATGTTTCCTTAAACCTCTTACATTATACTCCTTTATATACATATATTTTTTTATTCAAAGAAAAACGTTTTCCGTAAAGTCTTCTCCACATTTTACACAACAGAACCAAAAACTTCTACATCTTCTTGATTCCAAAGAATATTTCTGATATTCGACCATGCCGATATCAACGGATTTTCAATACTCTGTTCTCAGCACAAATATTTGCAACTTTATTTTAATATTACCGATGTTCTTTAAGACTCTCGTCAAAGGACCATCTTCCATTCTCAGAAAATGCCATCGTATCCAATAAATTGTATCGTTGTATTCAGCGCTCTAATTTCCTCTCGTGACAGTCTTTTAGCCCGGCTTTACTTCCATTGTAGTCACTATCGTCAAATATTACAATTTCTTGCAACTTACAAGCTTATAGCATTTTTCAAGTCTTTTGCAATCTCCTACAACTTTTGCTAAATGTTTTTCCACGTTTAGTTTTAATTGTATTCTCATACTTTTAAAATATTCTTTAGTACTTCTTAAACATTAGAAGTTCTTCTACATATACCTTTATTTCTTATATTTTTTGTTTTATTTGCAGTTTTGCATCTACCTTTGTTTTCATTTGCAACTTTTAATTCTTCGATCAAACTTATATAACATTCATTCGTGTTTATTTATACTTATTTTCTTAAACTTCTGAAATTTTTAGATCGACAGTGTATTGCAATTTCCATACAAAATTAAGTATATATGCATATAATAAATATATTAAACAAGTTTTCACAAAAGAAGTCCTGAAGCTATTTGTCTACAAATTTCCCTACTTGATTGATAAGCCCTAACTTAATAGCCCCACCTCATAGACCTATAAGGAAGATGGCCCACTGTTATTTAATCCATTTATTCTAAATATTCTAGCTAGAGTTACAACACGTATAGAAGCGTTATCTTGCAAAAGAAATACACTTCTGTATGGAACGTCACCTCTTTGAGAATTATGAAACACTGGTTGGGTTTCGTTCGGTTATGCAATTAGTTAAAACTACACGTTTGTAATTTCAGAATGTTATTTCTCTGCAGATAACTTGTTAAGCGTTAGTATGTTTGCCACTCCATACTTTTTCCTTTGAACGAAGATATAATAAAGGAGTTTCATCACACGTTATTACTTAATGTAAAAATGTGTTTTCCTTTTTTTCATAACGAGTGAAAAACCTTTAAATGATTTCAAATCATATAGTCTTTTGTTGGACATTAAGGAGGGGGGAGACTTATCTTTAAAACATTCTTAACAATGTTAACATATTTTTGATTGTTGACTATTTTATCAAGTGTCAGCTGCCAAGTTTCATCAATAAGCTCGCAAATTTGAATAGCAACCATCTCAGTGTTGTTGATACAAACAAAATGCGCATGCATTACATTGACGACCTTGCTTTGACTATTAACAAATATTTTATGCTATTAAACACCTGGCTTTTTGATATCCTGTCTATCAAATTGTTAACGAAGTTTAGGCAGAATATTAGCTGCTTTAATATTTCCCCCTATTAAATGCTATTATACTATGCTGTGCAATGATAATAGGTGCTGATGAGGAAATACAAAAATGTCCACATATATACACCAGCAACATTAATCTTGATCACAATAATGCTATATCTTTTTACACTTTTGCAGCATGCTTTGTACTTAAATTATTAAACTAAAATACACCTTGTGCAAGGCAAAGAAGAGTAAATTTTTACTTTTACACATTCGTAAGGACCGAATATGACTATCACTATTTTATCATCGTAACTATCACGTGGGCTGGATGCGTACCTATGTACGTGGAGTACAGGTGGCCGTCAGGGTAAAGTCGCTTCGGACAATAAAAACGTAATCTGTGTGAGAAGTAAGGTCTCAGTACAATGGGTCTACAAGTGAACATAAAGTTCTGTTAGAAACTGGACACGCATGAAACATTTGTGCAAAGACGGAGCAGAAAATCTGTTTACTACTGGTTCAACGACTAAGAATGGCCCACGTTTGGGTCTACTATCAATAAGCACAATCTTAGACATAAACTAATATATGCGAAAAATGCTAACACAAGATGGTAACTGACAACAATTTATAGCAGGGAAATTGGCCATTACTAAAAACACTAATTTCCGCGATAAACTGGATAGAAAATCTATTTCCAGTTTTTGGCGCACAAGCCAAAAAACAAAGCAGAACGAAACCTCTAAGTATTTCATTGCCACATGCAACCAAAATCTATTTTTTTCTACAATCAATAGTCAGAAGGAATAAGATGCGCTACTAGTTTGATCTGCAATACAAGTGACAATCCAAGAATATCTTTTAAAATGATTCCTACCGAGGCCTTTTCTGGCAGTTTTAAAAAGCTCTATAAACGTTACCAAATAAATCGTAAAGGATTTCTATTATCTTAAAGAACAATCAAAATCATTTTGGTAACTGCGGCGACGTGAGTACCAAAATACGGTTCCCTTAAGCAGTAAGTTGAGTTATTTATTGCAATAACAATCATAAAAGTTATAAAAAGTAATTGGAAGTGAAGAAAATAAACAAAATAATTGGTAAAAGATCCGACCGCCACAGTAAATGCACAACAAACAACACTGGGGGCGTATTAAAAAGCAAAATTAACCATAAGGAAGTACTAAAAAAAAGAGGAATCAAGAGGAAAGGTAATACGCGGAAATTTTTAAAACTAGCAAGGATATAATTAGATCACTACAATTTAAGTACAAAAATAAATAGAGAATATAAAAAATAAAATGATAAAAAACAAGTGATGCAAGACTAAAAATAAAATCCGATGAATTACCTAATGATTAGGACAATTCACCAGTGACAACTGGAAATAAGATAAAAGTAAGAAATAGTTACATAATAAAAGAAAAAGTTTCAAAATAAAAACATGGGAAATGACAAAGAAATAATGATTTAGAAGAAAAACAAAAAAGCGCTAATATTGGTACATATTAAAAAGATGTAACAGAACCGGAGTTAAAAATTATTGCAAGAGAAAAATGAAGGAAAACATGAGGTAAAGGTATCATACTAAAAGATATTCAAGAAAAGGAAAGCTGCAATGCTAGTCTGCAAGAAATCAAGCAAGTAAATGCAAACAGCCCCAATATAAAAAAAACTAAATAATGGGAAAAGTGAAGAAACTACTGCAACTACAAATAATGGACCAGACAACGATGAAGTGCAAATTAACAAAAAATAAAGAAAAACAAGCCACAAAAATGAATTACATATAGAAACATGGAACATAAAAGCAGTAAATACCAAAGAACTTAAAATATTAAAAAAATCATAAAAAGAAACACAAAAGTACGGACTCAAAATCTATTACACAAAATATATATTGAGATACTCAGGTATATAAGTGACAAACAGAGCAAAAAAAGAATATAAATAATAATGCAATAAATATAATAAAAATAATAAGAAAGGACTCAGCGCTACCGGGAATAGCGTGTAATACCATCAACAAAAAATTAAAAAAATTAAATAATCTTTAGAAAATAACAAAATATGCGAAGAGAAAGCAGAACGTATTGATAATAATCGAAGACTGAAATTAAGGACAAAAAAAATAGTAATGAACATACGATTTAACAAGAACATTGTGATAAAGCAGAAATGATAAACAATAACGGAAATAAAATAGTACGGTTTTGCATAGAAAATCAGATGATGTTAGCAACTTAATATTTGTCTACAAGAACGTACACAAATATGCATACGGGGGCTAGAAAATATTAAAAGCCTAATAGATTACATAACTTTTAACATAATCTTGATAGAAACATCCATCTTTACAAAGCCTGAAAAAGTAGTAGAAACAATTGTAGGGATAAATTTAAGGTCTCAGAAAAGATACAGAAAAACTGGAATATGGAGAAGAAGGAGGAAAACGCAGACATAGTGAAAAACATTAAAAATAACAATATTTGAACATGTCACAAAAATATGCAAAATACAAAATAGACGAACGTTCTAAAAGAACAAAATGGTACAATTAAACAATAAAAGAAATTTATATAAAGAGGTATAGAAAAAGTACTTGGATACAATACAACAGAAAAACAAAAAATTTACATAAATAAAGCAAATAAATCTCTAGATGAATCCGAAAAGATTTTAAAACAGAAATAGAACCAAGCTATAGAGAAATCAGAAATTATTCCAGGCAATAATAAAGATAATGAAAAGGAAGGAAATGTTTCAAATAAGTAATATAAAAGGCAAAAATAATAAAATGCTAGCAAATAAAGAAAATAATTAAAATATGAAAGAAAATATATGAAAAGGAGTTTTAAGACAATAAACTGCCGAGGAAAATAAATCAAAGACCTAACCAAACAGGAAATGTGCAGACACAGACACTAGGAAAAATTTTGTAGTTGGATTAACAGAAGAAAAAGTAAAACCAACCTAAAAAGGCGCTGGAAAGATAAAATAACTAGAATTAATAAGTGGAAAAGAATAAAAGAATGGATAAATAATATAAGGTAATAAAGCAAAGAAAAAAAAATATCCCGAAGGAATAGGAATAAAATAATACCATTACATGAACATAAAATCATGTTTAACATTAGCTTCACTAAAAATACACAAGAAAATTATAAAAAAGATATTAAAATCAAAAGTCGGTAGATCGGCACAAGATAATATACATACTATAAGAATTATAATTGAAAAGATAATGGAAAAATCGAAACATCTCTGTTAAACAAATAAAAAAATAAATAATATAAAAAAATGTATGGAAAACATTCAAAATATATAAGAAAACAAAAGCCAATTAAATAAAAATTAGACAAATACAAAAATAAATACATCACCACGAGCTACGAAAAATATTATCAAGATTGGAAGAATGTAGCATTTTGTAGCAAAACAATCGTTTGGGCATAAATTCCAAGAAGAAAAACCTGGAACATTTGGGGATTACCTTTACTACAGAGATCGGCTAGGCACCATATTAAGGTCTACCTCTTTGTCCTTTTAAATTTACACAAATTTAGTATTTTACTCGTCTTCAGATACACCCTTAACCTGAATCATTAAGAAAATGTTTCAGTAAAGAAAACGACAACGTGATCTTGCATAATAGTAAAGATAGAAAACAGTGAAGTAGACTTTACAGCTAATTAAATGTGCAAGACCGTTTCCAGACAGAAATTAAGCATTGCGTTCCTCTAATACCAATTTTATAGAACATGTGCGATCCCTCATAAAGTCTCCAATTTTTTCTCAGTGAGGGCAAGTAAAGACGTGGGTAATATTTCTAAATTTGTAATATAAATGGCAACACCATACAATGTACACGGGTCGAATTATTACCATTACAATGAATGTTGTGTATACTTCAAATGGCGACGTTTAGTGTTCGAGAACAACGTGTAATCATCAGTTTTCTCATCTTGCGTGGCGAAACGTTTCTCGAAATTCATAGCCAATTGAGTGAGATATGCGGTGATGGCGTTACGAATGTGCATTCGTGGGTGCAGAAAGTTTAATTAAAATCGACAGTTGTGTGACAATAAACTGGGGGAACCAGTCGGATCGAAACCATGATTGCGCGAGTGAAGCAAGCTGCTATGGAAGATCGTCCGATTAATATTGCAAGATATCGCCTCTAAGCTTGGCATTTCCGTGTAGTCCATTTTGCATGATGACGTAAAAATGCAGTTTCTTCAAGGTGGGTTCCACTAATGCTGACCGACAAACACGAGACTGCACGGGTGGCAACGTATTAGGACAGGTTCACACGTGATGCCACCATGAATTTCAGACCATAAAGGGCAATCTCCTGGCCGCTCATTTTTCAATCGAGACCTTAAAACTTGAACCTATCAACTTTAAGGAAATCCATCAGGAAAAATGTTGGGTATTTCTTTGGTCCGCAAAATTATTACTTCTCTGTATTCTTCATTACTTGTATCATGTTTTTTTTTAGGGAAAAAAGTAGAATGTTTATAGTTTGTCATTTAGCATAGTCGCCTAATTAAATGTCGCTGATTGACTTTAAAAAACAAAATGTTACTGTTTTAACTGCTCATAATGAGAAAAGTATAAAAGCATAACATATGTAAGCTAGGAAATCTGTTTAAAATAGAAACTAAATGAAAATTGGTTATTCAAAGTGTTAACGTAAAATCTACAAAAAGGGTATATTATTTGCAGCTGAATAACATTGTTATACATTTTTCTCAATTTAGTGTTACCTAGATCTAAAGGTCTAGATGATGTCAGCCGGACGTACATAGACCAAGCTAATCTTGGTGTTTTGTAATAAGAATAAGTTAGTGTTTAAAAAAGCTTGTCAACAGTAAATTGGTTATTACTTAATTTAAAGAAGCGATTAGCGATCACCATCACCTAGATCCCAGGCCATTAAAACAACAAAATACACAATAGCAAGAAAGCTTTTAAGAATCCTGAAAAATAGTAACCTAGCGGCCACAAAAGAAAGGAAAAAGCAGGTGTACTATTCAACGCTATTTATATACCTTGAGCTGTACAAACGCGTCACCAAAAGAAACTCATACTGACATCTTTCCAAAAAAAAATGTTGAGAGATTTTAACTGACGAAAGCCGATACTACTAATTTGGTGACAGTGGTATAAAGACATTCTTGCAATAATAAATTCCTTCACCAGATTGTAAAATATTGGAAAGATAATAATGGTGTGAAGTGTTATTTGGTATTGTAGCAGATCATATTTAATTTTGTGTGATGATACCATTACTAGCGCCAAAAACATTAAAACTGAGTGATTAACTTCTGACTATCTTCAGTAACAACATCGTTCTTGGCAAAAATGTTATTTTTAATGAGGCACTTGTATTGTGCGCATATAATTACAGCGTAAAGCAAGAAACTACAAATTAAAATTTTACCATCGCTGATTGAAAATCAGAGCAAATTATTTAACAAAACATGACCAAAAGACAACAAAAACCTAGCAAACAAGTATGTGGGCTAATGGTAACCTTGAAAGAAGAATCGCAGAATATACCCCAGAAAGTGGCAGACCGTTTAATCTACACCATTCCTCATAGATTAAAAACACAATATGGCAGTAAGAAAGGTTTAAATATTAATTTTAGATTTTAATTGTATATTTGAATAGTTTGATTCGGGCAAGCGACGCGAGAGGGTGCAAATTGTCGGATATCTATACTTGTGACCACGATAACCGAATTGGTTTGTAGCCACCTCTTTGAAATTAAATAGTTCGTAAGGAAACGTTAATCTCTGAGAACAAGAGGTCAGATAATAATGTTATAGCGCTATCACAATGATAAAGACTTTTTCATAATAAATGGCATTTTCTCAACATACCAAGATATCATAGTTAGCTATGATATAACATAAGATCAGAGTCCTATAATAGCTTTCATAAGCACATCCGCAATAACCAAAAAGACCACTTTACTATTGCACAATATCTATAGAGAAATGATAGAAACTACAAATTAAAATCTATACCATCGGGCTGATTGAAAATTCAGAGCAAATTATTTAACAAACATAAAAGACAACAAAACTAATAACAATTATGCAATGGTAATCACTATGAAAACTACTTTAAATAGAATATAATTAGACAGACCGTTTAATCTACACCATATCTTACATAGATTAACCAAGAAACTGGCAGTAAGAAAGGTTTAAATATTAGTTTTAGATTTTAATTGTATATTTGAATCAGTTTAATTCCGAAACGACGCAGATAAATTGTCGGATAATCTATACTTGTGACCACGATAACCAATTGGTTTGTAGCCAGTTTGAAATTAAATAGTTCGTAAGGAAACGTTAATAAATGATAACAAGAGGTCAGACAACAGTGTTATAGCGCTATCACAATGATAAAGACTTAGGCATAATAAATGGCATTTCCAAGAAAAATATCGGAGCTATATATAACATAAGATCAGACTCGAAGTAGCTTCCATACACATCCGTAATAATAATAGACCAATATAGGGTTATAGATTAGATTAGAAAACAAAATAAAACTATCAATGATACACTTCACACTATGAGATAAAAGCCGAAATTAAAATGTTGAACTCAAAGCAAGCGCTAGCGCATTACTTAATAACGGCCAAAATATTGAATGAATTTCCAAAGGAAAGTTTGAAAGCACTCATCTTTATATTCAACGCTATAATAAGATTAAAACATTGGCCATTGCCGCTTAAGTCTGGGCAAATTATAATGGTACCAAAATCTGGTAAAGATTTAACAAACGTTACTTTGTACTGCCCAATAAGCTTAGTGTCAACAATATCTAAACTGCTACATAGAAGTTTAAACTAAGATTTAGACCCACAAGACTGGATGCCAGATAATCGATTTGGCTTTTGACAAGCTCATTCCGCAGTACAACAATGTCACCTATTAGTAGACTTTGGAAATTCGAGAATACGGTGTACCTGCATTCCTAAACATAAGCCAAGATTTAATAAAGTCTGCTGTTGAAATGCAAAGTACTTCCATGGAAGCAAAATAATTAGCCTAATACCGGAACGCAAAGTGTTTCCGCGAGGCGAACAAATTAACGTAATGCCGAGCCGAGAAGCATTCCCAGAACCAGCAATTGGGGGTGCAAGCCTGCTCAATCACGCAATCTTTTTTGGGCGAAGCCATGCTCCACGTACAATCCCTAGGGGATAAAAGCGTGCTTCACGCCAGTCCAAGACAGTTCGCTGCCGCCACTCGAAAGCCTTCGAACTGACCTTGCCGCTTTCTAAAAGCCTTGGCCCTCATCGAACAGCGCTTGCCACTAAGCATAGGGTCTTGCCGAATCGTGAGCCACTTCCGACAACTACGTGACCGTGGACTATGGCCCCCAGGAGGACCAGCACCAACATCGTCCAATCTACTATCGGAACCAGTGGCAAGCCTACTGTCCCCGTTGCCAACGACACCCCAGAAAAGGCCCGTCAAGGGACGCCGGGCACGGCTCCTGAAAGAGCTGTTCGGTGAATCTCCATCCACCGTGAGACCGACAGCGGCATCACCGACTGAAAAACGATTGTAGCGCGTCCTGAGAACACTGTTCGAGCAACCACCGGATCGCAAGAACCAACCGTTAGCGTATGCCGACGTCACGTATACGATCCAACTGCCAGCCGGGACCCCAGCACTCTCGTGGCCATAATAAATTCTTGTAACTAATATAAAAAAGCGTATGTAAATAAAAACAATTTGTAAGGATTATTCGTTATACCGTCCCCACATCTACCACCTAGGATTGCTAATAAAGATTAAGAAAGTTCTTCTACCTGGGTATTTGAACCTTTTGGAGTCATATCTTGGTCTATGTGAGTTCGAGATCAAAGTACATGAAGAAGATTCAAACATATTTTCAATACATTCTGGGGTCCCTAAAGAAAGCATTCTTGGGCTTTTGCAGCTCGTTCTGCATACTTCCGACTTACTAACCATTAAGGATAACATTTGCGAACGATACCGCTGTCATAGCCATACACGAAAATCCTATAACCGCTTCATCAAAACTACAAGAACAGTTAACAGTGCTTGAAAAATAGAAAAAAATAAAAAATTGAAATTAACGAAATGAAATCATCAGATATAACCTTCACTCTTAGAAGAGCCTACTGCCTTCCAGTCAGTCTCAATCGAGGAGTCATACTACAAACAGAAGTAGTTTCATATCTTAGACTCCATCTTGATAGTAACCTATATAGGAACATATCGCCAAGAAAAAAAAACAAATCGACTTAGGGTCTAAAAAAATCAATTGGGTCTTAGGATTATCTGTCAAATGAAAATAAACTATTAAAATATAAAATCATAATATGGCATAAAACTGTGGAGTGCGCTAGTAAAATAAACATTTTATAAAGACGCCAATCCAAAATGCAGAGGGCAATTGCAAATGCACGATGGTAACTCTCAAATTACATCCTACAGAATCAAAATTCCATATGTATCAGAAGTCATCCAACACATAGACCATAAACATCACACAAAATAAGACACATACCCTAATCCATTAATAGCCTCAATACTACATCCAATTGCTAACAAACAGCTGAAAAGGCAATGGTCATCAGACTTGAAAGTGAAATTGACGTGACATTACGTCATTGATGTGTTCCTTTTCTTTCGTGTCTTGTAAAATTATCAAATTAACTAATAGAATATATTTGCTAATTCTTCATAAAATTCTTTGCTACTAAAAAAATATTTGATTAAATGTAAAATTACAATTTATTATTTAAACGTTATCTCTGTCCCAGTGTAGATAACTATCAGTATATAAACGTATTTTAACAATACTTGATTTTTGATTGGATGAAACCAAGAACTTTTTGCACACGAATCTCTGAAAAGTAGCTTACCTCTCAGTACATTCCTTAATTCATCATCTGTAGCTACTAAAGTCCCAGGAACGGAAAACGCCCCCGTTAAAACCTGCGCCAGCTTCGGCTCCACTTTATAAAACACCAAGCTCTTCCCGCCCTCTGCAAATCCCTTACTAACGCCGAGATGCACTGAAATGGTTACCTAAGAATGGCCAATCCAGCTTTGCTGAGCTACTTACCTTGGCAGAGGTGAAATCGGCTCGGCTCATTTTGGAGCAATCCAGGACGATTACTCTGCTATCTTTACTTGCACCCACATTCGACTTTACAATCATCTCCCTCACGTACTCGGCCGAAGGAAATATTATAGAAGCAGCGGGAGACACTTTCAGGTACTCTAGACCATCTTCCTGAAAAACATCAATTATACCAACCCTTATCTGCAGCTAGAGGGTGTTACCATTATTTTCTCGGTCAAAACTTTCGGCCTTGCGTTGTAGTACAACAACAAAACAACGTCAATGGCTATACCAATTAATATTCCAATTTCTATGCCAATCAGCAAGCACGCAATGAAGGTTCCCCACAACGGAATCCAGTCGATCTCTGAAACATGTCCTGTAATCAAACTGAATCAAATAAAGCTTTGCTGGGTTACTATTAATTTTCCATATTGGCTTGACTATCGACACCTCAACCATAAATATCACAGCGCATATAATCACCGAAGCCAATGTGGCTTTAGGAATGTATGAGAAGTATGGAGTTAGAAGAGTGACCGCCAGTATAACCATCACACCTAAAAATAAAATTCGCTCTGTACTTATATTTTATGCAAATCAAACTCGTTTACCTGTATAAACCCCCGCCATGGAGGTTTTAACCCCGCTAGCATTGCTGACGGCTGCTCTTGAAAACGAAGCACATATAGGCATAGATCCAAAAAAGGAACCGGCGATATTGCACAAGCCCACCGCCAGCATTTCTTGAGAGGCATCTAGTACTTTTCCTTGAGCTAAAACAGCAACATTTAGCTTTTGCTTAACTCATAAATCGATTAAAATCTAGTAACGCTTTACTTCAAAGTAAACAGTTGATCTAATCTAAGAAAAAGTTTAAAAAAATTTAATTAAGCTGAAGCGACAGAAAATGTGGCAATTGTAAGCCTTGGCTGCTTCTGTAATAATATTGGGCAAGCACCACTGTAGCCGCCTGACATATTAATGTAAACATTGACTAAAAACTTGCGTGACTTATAAACTTATAAAAGAATTATGATAATTAAGAAGTAATTTAAGACTAACCACTAACATCAGTAACATGATGTTTGAAATCAATTACATATCCAGTACATAGATCTATATTTAATATAGATATATGATAATCAAAAAAATAGTAATGACAACAAAATAGTTTACTAGATGTAAGTTTTTGTTTTAAACTCTCAATTAAACTAATTTAAAATACATCAAAATACTACAAAATAAATTGATAAACAAGTTCTAGTTTTTCTAATCTTATAAGTCAGTGTATTTCAATTTCCTTATTAAACCAATTAGTTAGAACAAATAATCAATTGTATAAAAATAAAAACAAATGATCGAATTCCAATATGTTACCTATAGCAATAAATATATAGATAAATATGATTAAAAGCATTAAAAACAATAAAGTAACCAAAATCCACAAAACCAAATAGAAGCAGAAAACTCTAACGAAATCAACAGGAACACACTGAAAAATAGATTAAAAACATAATAAAAACTACAATAACAGAAATAAAAATAGTACAGGATAAAAAAAGGAACTACGAGAAAAAATGATACAGAAAGAAGAAAAACGGATAATAGAAAGAAAAGATACTATATAACGAAAAGAGTAAAATTTGAGATTTAAAAAACAATAGCAAAAACAATTTATTTCAGATAATCTGGAAACAGCAAAAAATGTTAAAAAAGTGATCTTTATACATTGAAATCACAGGACTATAAGTATTTTCTAGATGAAGACTGCAAAAAAAACCAGAGGTAATTTTAAATAAACGTAAGTTAAAAGGATCAAAAATTTACATTGACAACAATATGACCTCCAATAAAAGCTACATATAAACCAAAATAAAAAAATATGACAATGAAGAAAAGGCAGAAAAATAAAGCAAGAGGAAAAAGGTAGTTCAAGAAAGTCTAATATAGTAGTTAAAGAAAAATTATAGTACAATGATAACATACGTAAAATGGGAAAAGAAGAAAATCAAATAATAAAATAAGAGATAAATGGAGATGAGTGTCTAAAGACAGCAACATATAGATCATGCGAGCTCACAAAGAAAAAAAAGGAAACAATTCTTCCGGAAGCTACAACAACTAAACAATATAATTATAATAGTACTGGGAAACAAAAATATAAGAACATATTGATGGATGCAAATGGATCCGGGTTCTATTCCCAAAGCTCTCTGATGCCTGGCGGGTGGCCTACTCGGTCACTAAAAATAATTGAGTATCAATCAAAGTATCAAATAAGGGGTAATAATGGCGATCGTCTAAAGCGCGGTGCTTGCCACATCGCCCCGCACCAGAGATGGTGCGCGACGACCGGACAGAGAGAACAAACATATGAGAACCTTAACCTCTCATTTTTCAGGCCGTGCTCCCATGCGGGGTCTAGAGCCTACAGGAAAATTTCTAAATAATTAGTAAATAGAAATAATCACACCGATTTATAAACAAAGACACGTAAGGAGCTGCAATAATGCTTCACAGGTTGCAACAACAAGTTGTTCAAGAGTCTGTACAACAAAAACTGGATCAGCATGCAAGACAAGTTAAGTGACCACAGGAAAAAGTGACAGGTCATACAGTTGGTGCACCTCGTCCTATCCACTAGTCAGGAAAAATATTATTGAAATAGTGATAAATGTTAACACTGAAAGGAACATCACATATTATACACTTAACCTGTCGAAATAACAGTAGCATATTTTTAATGAGGGCAGACTGTTCCCCAAAAATGTTAGCTATATTATGCCATTATGAAAGGACTAGGTGATCACCAATAATTGCAGTGTAATGATGAACTGCAACCGTTTCAGGAGGATTTTGGTTAACCCACAGATGGCTGTTGCTATAGATTGTTATATTTACAAAAAGCATTGAAGAAGACATCCCATAATAGTTGCAAAAACCAACGGTAAAACCTCTCTCTTAGAAGAAAATTCGCTTGCAATACTCCACACACACTGCAAATAAGTAGCAATTATCATGTAGGATACTCAACATAGTCGCTTGATGGGCTATATACCTTTAGTTTGCACTGAAGTTGTCCTCAAAATCTTGTATAATATGTAGTTCTTATTCAGATTTATAAACATGACGCACCCATTCTTTGTGTTTATCCCTACCATCAAACCATCCCGTGTCACACTAACGACGGAACACAAACGGAATTTTGTTTCTAATAGAAGTTTTCTAATAAATTCAGCCAAATTCTAGAGCAAACCAGTCATAGAGAGAAAATATTCAACAAAAAAGAAAAAAACAAGACCTTAAAGAAAAGTACAACAGGCATGTAAGAAATAAAGAAAATAACAAAATCCCCACAGCTAATTTTAAAAAAAGCAATAAAACTATATAAAGAAAATTTAAAAACTAAAAAAAAACAAATTAGTTTACATAATAAACAAATATTTTAGAAAATAAATTTGAAATTTTAGAACGTAAAGAAAGGATTATTAAAATAGTTGAGTTACACTACTAACCAAGAAATGAAGAAGTGGTAATGTTCTAGATACAAAATTAAATTTAATTATAACTTTTCGTACTGGCTTAACAGATAAAAACACTACCCAACAAAACTATCCTAATAGAAAAAATAGAAAATACAAATTCGGCCCAACAAATAAAAACCAATTTTAAATTGAAAGGGTAAGCGAAATACATAACTAGTTAGCCATTTCTGGCCTCAACGATTTCAATGACAGCGGCATTTAGACGTCGTCAGCATCCATTTCTACAGTTACCCCTGCAGCTACCCCCAGCACTCAGCGGTCGCCTGCACCTCTCTTGAAAGACTCGTAGCATGTCAGCCCAGTCCAAGTTAACCCTAGCGAGCAAGAAGGCTTCAAAGCTGCCCGCAGTGTCCACCATTGCTCCAAGATCACGATGGTGCTACCGCCACCTCCAGCGCTGACTGCTTACGTCTTCGAGAACCTCAGCAACCGCAAAAATAGCATCCACGGGAACGGATCCCTCCCGTCATCCCCAAGCAAAAAAAAACTTGGCCTTCTATGCGGAAGTTTATCTATGACAACCATATTGGCTCTGTCAATACTAAATCTGTGGCGGACGGAGTTTTCATTCATTCCGCTACATCTGAAGATTACCGGTAGCTGAATCGCTTCCTAATAGAAACGCAGATCTAACACCATTTCCATCTGCTTGAAACATATAAGGCTCTGCGCGGAGGAGAAACTAAAGCAATAGTTTCTGGACAATGACATCCTCAACCTCACCGTGAGATGCGTGAGGGAGGACCCCAACGGCAGACCCATGCTTATGTTCTTGTCCTCGATTTCACTGTGACGATGAAGTAACCAAATAAAAGGAAGGTCTTGATCCAATGCCATCATACTAGTGCTTTGGGCACGCAAAGCACTTCTGTCGCCCTAGCCCTAAGAGCATAAGTCCGGTAACGACCTTCACTCCGGGGAATGCAACAAACCCCTAACTGAACCCACCACCTGCTGAGGATTTGCCGCATTCCCCAAGGCGGTGCTCCGCCAGACAACGACTACACCAGGTCGCACTTATGCCACAGCGACTTGCAGAAACTTCCTTTGCGCAACGCCCAAAACGCCACTAACTTCCTGGAGGTCATTGCCTTAACGTCTCTTCAGCCACCAATATCCAGAAGAAAGGTAGAAACTTAGTCCCAGAAACCTTAGGTAGCAAGGATGACAATGTCAACGTTCGTATAACCATTATGGTAAAAGTGGTCAATATAAAAAATGGGGTCACAGTTAAATGGAGAAACTAATAAACATCAAGTTTTGCTACAAATTGGAGATGAAATGAAGAAAGTCGTAAGAATAAAATTTTTTATAGCGCTTTGACGACAGAAGCATCAGACACATTCTGATCAGCCGTTGGCAAGCAAACTTCTAGACGTGACCGAACAAATGCGACAAATGCTTGATGGAAGAGAAATTGAGCATTAACAAAGACACTAGGAGCACCCTCGTCCGTGAAGATTTAGGTAAACATAAGATCTGTTCCTGATTTGTCACATAAAGTAGCAGATGAACAAAAAACAAATTGGATGTAAATCTCTGAAAATTTCTTTATTATGTGAGGATTGTTTTTGCAAACTATCGTCATGAGACTTGGCGCAGAAATCCAAAAACGCGTAACAGCAATTTCACAACAGTTTTCTAAAGAGTTCTTTACTGTTTCCACAAACTTGATGAATGTTTCCAAAAGTGTGTTGTAAAGGATGGCGATTATTTTAAAGGCCAATAAAGAAAATTTTTGTATCTTTTTTTGTTTGTTTTCTGATAGCATTCGTCGAACTTTTTGAACACTCCACCTACACAACAATAATCAAAGAACTGGCATATAAAGAAGGACAAAAATGTCTGCAAGTAAAAGTTGCCATGTGGAGCTAATAAAAAAAACGGCAAAGTATAGAACTGGGACTTTCATATTTGCATATTTATAAAAAGATATAACCAAACAAATACTAGAAAAACTAAAGTATGATTAGAAACAAATAATTGGTACCAAACAGCAATCGCAAATGAACTATCCAGAATTAAAAAATTAGTAAAAAATAAAGAAAATACAAAGCAACTGACAAAAACTCAACAAATAAGGACTAAATTACGAAAATAGACCAATAGAATATTAATAAATTATCCAAAGAGGAAAAATTATCATAAATAATAAAGCAAATGGTAAATTATCGCATGGTGTAAGTTGAATGACAATGTAAATCAAAACTGATTTTTTTCACACTGACTGATAGTTAGGAACCACTCATTTTCTTAAAAGCTATACGATTCAGAAAAACACATCAAGCCTGGCGTGACAATAGTTCAGAAGCCTTACTGACTAAAGTTGGAAGAATTGGAAGTATATTTTTGTCTGTAAAAGCTTATCATCAAAACAAAAAAAATATTTGATGAGTGTTCCTTGCAGGCACATAAAATGATATTAACAATACTAAGCTACTGCAATCAAAATGATCATTAAAAATATCACATATCAGAATCAAAACAAAAAATTGCCTTTAAATTACACAGGTACGAATATTAAGAGATCAACAGATCACCTGTATCAAATTCAGTGAATGGTTCTGTAGTACTCATTTTAAAACATGGGGCCGGCGAAGAGATTGCTCTGTAAGCAATCTCAGAACGAACTTAAAAATTCGAAATCGAATATCTCGAAAATTATTCGACAGAATTTTTTCGACTTCATTTGCGAATCCAGCGTAAAATTTTCCCGAACTTCGAAGTCGAATATCTCGAAAACTATTCGAGATAGAAATTTTTTAATTTCGAATTCGAAATCAGCGTAAAATTTCCTATAAGAATCCATATTCAAATTTTAAAAAATCTCAAATTTTGTGACGGACCGACAGACCGACCAACAGGCAGACATATAGAATTCAGTAACGAACTTTTTAAGTTCGTTGAAAATTATTTTTTAAGTCCTCAACCATATCAATTTCTTGTAAATAAGAGACAATTTGAAATTATCAGCTAATAATTAGCAATTACTTTATAAAAATAATTATAAAGAGAAGAGCCTTAGGTGAATTGTTATTTAACTTACTAGTCAAAACCCTATCAGCCAGACAACTACTAATTCTTTCCAATAAACTACCATATATGCTATAAGGTTTTAGTTTAGTATCAGGATTTTATAAAGACACTTTATTAGAAGTAATTGAGTGGCTTGAGCCTCTAAAGCTTTAAAGATGAATTATCTGTAACTGACTAGATTTGTAAGAACAGAGCACTTTTCGGTAAACTTATATGGAGAGGATATTAAAAAAATGACAGTTTGGGAGAAATCTGTGATACGAGTACTTTTTTTAAGAGCTTTGGTATAACTAATTGTTTAGTAATCGCACAATAGCTTTTTCCCGATACGGTATAACGATATAACGATATAAGGTTTTTTCCATTTATCAGTTCTTAATGACAAATTAAATAGTTCACACAGGGAATCTGCCAAAACAATACATGGAGAATTACAGAAAATAGGAGCCCCAATGGACTAATGCAGTACTCGTAATTCTATTCAAAAAAGGAGATAGATCACTAATCCAGAACTACAGACCGATAAGTATCCTGTCTCAAATGTACAAGCTACTAATCAAAATAACAACAAACAGAATTACGAACAAGCTAGAAGACTTTCAACCTGTGGAGCAAGGTGCATGTAGAAAAAGCTTTGATACTTGTGATCACCTCCTGACAATGAAGATACTAATAGAAAAGAGCATCGAATATAACCTCCCTTTGTATTTGGCGTTCATTGACTACGAAAAGGCATTCAACTCTATCAAGCACTGGGCAATTATGAAAGAGCTAGACTGCGCCCGCATTGATCATAGATACAAAGAGTTAATCAACAACATCTACAACCAAGCCAAATCAAAAATTAAATTACATGAGTATACAAATGCAATACCTATCAATAGAGGCATCCAACAGGGGGATACCATATCACCCAAACTTTTTACAATGGCACTGGAGGGAGTGTTCAAGAAAATGGAATGGTCCAGCAAAGGAGTTAATATCAATGGAGAGAAGCTCAACCACCTCAGATTTGCGGACGACATAGTCTTAATCGCAGACCATACAGAAGACCTACAAGAAATGATAACACAACTGGAACAAGCATCGAGAAACATAGGACTTAAAATGAATTTGGACAAAACCAAACAATGTGTCCACAAGAAACACATATAACAGTAAACAACACGGTTATAGACAATGTACAGCAATATATATGCCTTGGTCAAATCATATAAATGAGCAAAGAAAATAAGGACGCAGAGGTGGAAAGAAGAAGGCGGTTAGGTTGGGCAGCATTTAGTGAGCTATCGAAGATCTTAAAGAACAAAAAAATCCCCCAATATATGAAATCACGAATATTCGATTAATGCATACTCACTATATTAACGTATGGTGCACAAACATGGACGCTTACTAAACATATAGTCACGAAGCTGGGAGTTACACAGAGAGCCATGGAGAGGTCGATGATTGGTATCACCCTAGAGATAGGAAAAGGAATAGCTAGATACGACAAAGAACCAAAATTACAGACATAATAAAGAGAATTGCACAATTTAAATGGAGCTTTGCAGGTCATGTAGCACGATTAACGGATAAGCTGTAATTATACGCTGGAGACCACGGACAGGAGTAAGAAATAGAGGAAGACCAAGTGCACGCTGGTACGACGACATCAAGAAGGTTGCAGGATTGAGATGGACGGACACAGCACAGCATAGAGAGAGTTGGAGAATTAAAAGGGAGGCCTATGCTCAATACTGGGCGCCACTAGGCTGAAAAAAAAGGAACCCCAATCCATTTGAAAATGTTTTCTTCAAGAGTTTGTGACACTTTGATAAATTTATGAGTTTTTTGGGCTCAAAACTCTGAAACACATCTGCATCGCCACATTGATAAACAATACTAAAATAGAAAACAAATCGCATATATTCCTAACCGTGTCTGCTGACTCATCAAACAGTACATAATTAGAAGTAACAGCTTTTCTTTTACTGTAATTAATATGGTTCCAAAGGTACATTATATTGCACTATAGAGAATCCTCTAACTCAATTATATAGTCTGAGCAATCTAGAATCGGTTACTTTTTACAATTTCTCCTTAAATAAGAAAACGGGCACTAATCTCGTTCCAGGAGCATTAAAAAATATATGTACTGATCACTATGATTCTTAAAAGGCAGTAGTATCCTTCTTGATTCCAGCGTCCTAGGTGGTCACAGCATGTTCTATATCGCATCCACTTTTGAATTTACATAAGTGCATGTGATACCCACTTTGACGCAACTTTACTCAGCTGAAAATAGTGCGTTTCTCAATGTTACTTTCTTTCTCTAACTCAAGCAGCGTCCATTGTCTGTCGATATCCATCGATTATTGCACGTGACACATCGGTCCGCCCATTCATAGGTCATCCTGTCTGTTGCCGGTCGCTTCACGTCCTCGCTAAAACACAACGCTACTATTTAGTATAGAATAGAATTATTCCCGATAGCTTCTATCAGCTCTCTGTGGTATACTCTGGCATTTCTGTCATAGAGAACGGCTATTTTGATATACGAATACTGTTTTATTTGGGTCACATTTAACATTGCTCTCTATGCAATGACACATCATAGAACCATCTTGTGTTGTAAACACACACTATGTACGGCTTCTATAGGACATGCAACATTTTGTGATACCATCCCTTACCTTTAAAAAAAATCGTTGCTGTGACTTACGCCCCAACTCTTGTAGTAGCAGTGGAACAATCTGGTACGGACCGGAATTATACCGAATTGTTCTAGTCCCCACACGTGTGCAAGCACCACGACAGCTGCTCACGTTATAGGTATTATGTTCTTCTTATTGACTTGGATCACAATTTTTGCGTTTCGTATTATTGAAATATGTTAAATTTTCATCCTCAGTAACAGTACCATATTAGAACTTCTATCTCTTTGCTTACCAAATAGAATTTTGCACGTTTTTTTGCTTTCTATCGTCTTTTTCCATTAATTCGTGTAGCACCCGCTTTTATCTCTTGTATACCTTCTCCAAAGCTTTCAAAAGTTATTTTTGCATTTGACATAAACCTTCATCTGAAAATTCCTGCAATTCTTGGCATTTAAAGTTTTTGAGGCATCCTGAACGTTCTTTGTCTTTGTCTTCACTACAGTTAAAAGGTCGCAACTACTCTTTGTTTGATGTTTTTGATACATCGCGTACATTATACTCTTCTACAAGCATTCGATAAGATTGTTGCTGTTCAAGTATAAAGTAGAAACTTTTAAATGCTACTAAGTATTTTTTAATAAATAGTATTAGCTTCAGAAAAACAAAAAAAAATTTGTAACCATAAGTAATTTCAATAAATACATAATTAACATGTATTTTTACTGTATTAGCTTAATGTAATTAATATAAACATAACCAAATTGATTACACTATTGCCAATATATTTTATTAAAGTCAAATAATTTAGTAATATACTTACAAAAAGCCTTAGCTATGGCAACATTCTCCAAGATGGCAACAAAAGGTACAACGCCTAGTCCAGCGCCCAGCTCCTTCAGCATGTCAGTCAAATAAAATGTCTCATTGCCTTTATTGACTTCGTACGGAGGCAACGCCACATTTGGCAGACCAGCCTCCACCTTAGCTAAAAAAAATGCCTTGCTTATATAGCCATAAATATAACAAACTTATCACTAACTAGTTAACGAGAATGGCTGTGCATCGTGAACGTCAAACACAAAAGCTAGAATAGCGCAACCTATAACCACTATGGCGTTTCTGGACACCGAAAAAAACCATAAAAACACTCTACAAGTATGGTACTTTTCCTTTTTGATCGAATCCTTCTTAGCATCTGCGATAAGAGGCTTGCCCAAATCCTTCACTTGCTGCATCAAAGAAAATAGTTATTTCATTCCACAAAAGCAACAAACGTATACCCTCAGAGCAAGAAGAATAATGCAACAGCAAAGGCTAAGAATCGCATCCCACTTCTTGGTTTCGCCGATGTGCCTAACAACCATCGTCCACACATCCACGAAACTCTCGGCAGAAAACGAAAGCCCCAGCAGGTTCTTCACTTGCGCAGAGGCAATGGTGATCGCTCCCGCAGAAGTGAACCCCGCCACCACTGGGGTGGACACGAAGTCGATTAGGAAACCTACAGAAGCAAAATAGATTTTCTTCTCAACTTTTTCTGGTGACTTGCCTAAATGCAGCAATCCGCAAATCAGTTCGATTACTCCGGAAATGAAACACAGCAGTATCGCAGCAGGGACGGCTCCAAAAGTGGCGTGGTGGGTATATGTGAACGTCAGCAGCGATATGAGGGCGGTGGGAGCAATGTTTAGCTGCGGCGTCGTCCCAAACACGGTGTAAATAAATCCCCCGCAAAGGGAAGAGTACAATCCATACTAAAACGCAAATCAATATTAAAAGTTACTATAAAGGAATGAAATGGCTTTTTAAATATTCTGTTTACAATAATACAAATAAAATTTAAAATTAAAAACAATTATTTATTTAAAACTCAAATAATTTATTAACAATGTACTATATTATTTTGTAAAGATTAAATTGAATAAGAAGACAAATTTGAAGGGAGTTCATAGTACTTTATTATTTAGCGACTATGTCTACGTCTCAGTCTACGCGAGCGTTGCCGCATCAGAGCTAATAGTGGCACCTGCTCCAAATAATCTCGGGGCGCTGTTAAAGCTATTTTCCAGTCCCAAATAATCTGTCGCTCGCGTGCAACCAACTACCATCAGAACCGAAGACCTAGCCTAGCCTCCAGCCGACTTAGACCTTTTTCATTTTTAACCAACCACCCACATCGAAAAGACTAACGTCTAGATGATCGGTTGCCCACGTATGGTTAACTGTCAGCGGGACCGAAGACCCACATTATTTTGTCCGCGCGCCTGACCACCTGGACCATTACTAACGCTTGAACGATCAGCTCACGACTGCAACTAACAAAATGTATCCTCCAAATGTCGCCTCGTTCCAGCAACCGTTAAAAATGCTTACAATTTATTTATGCACTTAGCTAAAATAGCATTTAATTCCACAATAACAGTTTACTTCGCTGCGCAGATCACAATACGCGTATACGCGTTTAAATAGCCCCACCGTCCAAATTCTGAAACTCCTATAAACCCCACCTCTTTACTAAGTTCAGTTTATGCAAAACATGTGCAACCTAAACTTTAAATATAAAAAATACAAGAAAGACTGTAAAGATGGGAATGTAAAATTATCAGAAGAATTGTCGGAGGAAAAAAATAGAGGATAGATACGAAAAGAGAAATTTATAAAATATACAAGGATTCGGCAATAGACAAGATAGTCAAAGCTAGAAGACTGCAGTGGTTGGGGCACATGAAAGAACAATAAAAACAATAACCTGGAAAATACTACTAATACAAGAAGAGAAAGGAAATACGGAAAAACGATGGCAAGAAGCAGTAATGGGAGATCTGAAGAAGAATATAAGAAAATGTAAATTCAAAGCCAAAAATAGAAAGGAGTGGAAGAACATCACACAGTTATGAGCCTAAAATGGCCTGCATAAGTAATTGAAAACAAATGTTCTAAAGAAAGGTGAAGTCATATCCTGCCAATATGAAGATTGTGAACGCTATAACTACAAAGAAACAGCCGATGTCATAATCACTAAATAAATAATATCCTAGTGCCAACTTCTCTCTACTCCCATCTGAAAATTGGTTTACATATTCCTACAACCACCTACTCAAAAACACTTAAAACTATCTTTCTTTCTGGTCCTAATTCAGAACGCTTCAGAATGCTTCTGTATTATCCTCAGAGCAGATGCTCTTAAAGCCATTTTTCTGGAACGGAAACTTAACTCGGAAGCATTCAAGAATAAAAAAAGGTATGCTTCTAACAGTAGAGTTAGATGTTACCTGGCCCCGATTTCGCCAGGGCTAATGTTACCTGCCCCGGAATTTTTCGGGCAACACAAAGCCCTCCTTTAGAATTTGTAATCCCAGGAATGTTACCTGAGGCCGACTTCGTGGCGCCGTGTGCAAACCCGGATAGTTAACCTGCCGTGCTAAGCGATCCCGAGTTGACCCGAACGCCACCGACCATAGCGGCCACGGCATTTTCCAATCAGAGCAAAGGCGCCCCCGGCGTCCACCAATCCTGGGCAAACCCTGCATTCCCCAGCGGGCTTTGCGTGCTTCCACCCTGAACTCTGCACCCCACTAGCAGAGTGGGGCACGGCTGAGCCCTTAAAACCTGAGCAACCAAAGAATTCGCGCCCCTTAAGAAGTAACCATCAAGTGTCATCAGGTGAATCCTTTTTGGCTTCTTTTGCTGCTCGCCGCCCGGATCTGCTGCTCGCTGCCCGGACCTGCTGCTCGCTTTCCGGACCTGCTCGCTTTCCGGACCGGCTGCTCGCTTTCCGGTCTCGCCGCCCGGATCTGCTGCCGCCCCTGCTGTTCGCTGTCCGGCTCCGCCATCGGCCCTGCTGCACGCTGCCCAGCTACGCTACCGCCCCTGCTGCTCGCTGCCTGGTTCCGCCACCGGCCCCGCTGCTGCACCTCTAGCTCGCGCTCAGCGCATACATTAAGTCGTAGGTTAAGTTCTTGTACATTAGCTAAGTAGGTTAAGTTAGCGTAAGGTAGGTTAAGTTTGTAAGATTGTAAATATAATTCTAATCGTAAGTTGGAGCCGACGCTTCGTTTTTCTAGTCTTTCGTGTCCGCCCGGGCCCGACCTGGTAACATAGATATCTTCTTGTTGCACGCCGCAATGTTATATTTAGTAAAGACAATGTTGTGCAAATTAATAGAAAAAGCAATGTAGGTTTTATGAAAAGTCTAATCATGCTACCCTTAAATGTTTTACTGACAAAAAGGCAGTCCCATGATGGAAAAACAGAAATTACTAGAACAAAATAGAATATTCATTCCAATTGTCATTCTCATGATGGTACTTCATCTGCTACAATCATCTGCATAAACGAAGAACAACGTTTAAATCATAATTTTACTCATTCTCCTGCTTCAATGTAATTGGTAATTGAAGAACAAGAAAATAAAAAAAAACAGTTAACAAAGAAGCTGAATGAAATAGTAAGTTTGAGACCCACCGCCACATTCACTTTCAATTATGTTGTATTCAGAGAAACCGAAAGAGAAGTCTAGAAGTATTATTGAATAAATACAAATGGAGATGGTAAAAATAGTTGCATTTTAGGATCAACCTTTAATCAATCTTATCAGTACAATAACAAACATTTTGCCCCTATACAGCGCATCGTATAAAGCAAAACTTCTAACAGACAACAATCTTAACAGTAACGTTAGATTGATCAACTATTTAACCAAAGAAAAAAATTCACGATAAAGATAAGATTGAGGCAATTGTAAACATCAAGAAATACGTTCTAAGAATATTTTGAGTATCTAGTATCTCCTTCGGTAGCAGGTAAAAGAAGAAAACAGATGCAAGTCTGCAAATCTTGTCGCGTTTGTATCGTTCCTTCTTGGTGCTATCATTGAGCACCATGTCAAATCTACACCAAAAAGTATTCGATTTTTTTTCCAAATGTGAATAATTATACTAATTTGAAACAAAATCAGTGGCTTTATTGTAATAAACAAAGTTTTATCTTAGCTTTTAGAAGTCAAACCAAGATAAAGAGTTGCAAATAAATCATTCTGCGAATTTTGTATGGTAGCCTTCCACAACTTTTCTACTCTTCTCTATAGTCATAATATGACTGAAGACATAATTTTGTACAAAAACGTAACAGTATAAGATTCTAATAACTCTTTTAAATCGGATTATTTTCTATTTTGCAAAATTCCCTTTTCACAAAATTTTTACTCCTAATTGGTACAAATTTGCTAGTCATTTTAAATAATTCTAAAAAGGACTGTGGTTCTACTTTTTCTTTGTTATAATTAGCTCCATAACTAACCTTACATTTGATCTCCCAACAAGGGCATCTGTTAGTTCAACTCAAAAACTGAATACCATTATTTTGCCTTTCTTGTTCTCTTGCTCTATTTTAAATTTCAAATTGTAAATTCTGCAATTTTATCACTTTTTGTGCTTCATTTGCTAGTTGTCTCTTCGCCCTTTGAAATTTTTTTTTTTCACTTTACTTTTGGATATATTATCAAACTGACCACTTGATAGAGTTTCTCATATACTTAATTACTTTGACCTTAAAATTTTTGTGTTTTATAATCCTCTTTTAGTAGATTATTTTTCTCCACTGTAAACCTATTCCTGATATTCTCTATTTTGAGGATCTGTATTGTACTAAAATGAATATTTGTTCTAATTAATGCCAATACTAAAACAAAGTAATAAGAAGGTAATCTCAGAAGGCATTGTTTTGAGGCGCCATTATCCCCAACATAAACTTTAAGCTGAAGATGGTCGGAAAATAATCTGAAAATGTCCACGCACCGGCCTTGAAAATCTGTGATGTCACAGATTAAAGTGTTAATACCAAGTTTGGTGAAAGGTAGTAGACACAATTGATCTCAATACTCATAAAGTGATAGAAAGCACACAAAATGATGCAGAAAATTCTAAAACCTCTGTGGCATTATTTAGTGAGTCTTGAATTTTGTTAGAAAAATAAAACATTTATTGTTGTAAAGGTTTACTATTCCAACTTACTGAAATTGTTTGTGAACAACGCACTACCCATGGTCATCTTATTTTAATTCATTATATAGCTGCAAGAAGCAACTATTAAATCCCTTTTTTCTCTATTGTCTTTCAGCAAAAGAAATTTATCTCAGGAAGGCCATCTATACTTTATTAGAAATTTTGATCTGTTTAGTACTTTCAGGTATCACCCAAGTTTTCATCGCAACATCGCAGAAACTAGTGTAAAACGCAATAAATGACAAGACCATCTGCAACCTTTCCATAAAGAAGGGAGTACTTAAAGAAACGTTAAATTAAATTTAAGTTGCACCGATTTTAGGAGCCCAAGTGCAACAGGTCGACCAGCCTCTGACTCCTATCGCGGTACGACAACGCAATCATACATAAAAAAATCAAAACCAAATATACAACTAAACAAAGTTGGGCTTAAAATGTTTAATACATATAAAACACATCAACATCTACAGATCAGAACAAGATGGAAGAGATTCTGGAGAAGATTGGAGACAAATTAATTAAATTAGAAAATAATCGTTGGAAAACTCGAGAATGAAAAATGAAATTAAAACGAAAAATAGATTTAACACAGGCAGAACTAACAAAATTTAAAAACGAAAGCAAAGAAGCGAAACGAGAGAACAAATAATTTAAAAAAAATCTGTAGGGTAGACAAGTAATAGAAAAGGAATAAAGAAAGAAAAACTTAATAATCTTTGGCATAAAGAAAACCGAAAACGAGAGTACCAAATAAAATAGGAACTGAAATTATACCAAGAAAAGAATAGCAAAAAAGGAAAACAACAAAGATAAATCAATAATAATAGAATTAATAAAAGGCATCAAGAAAGTCAAAATACGAAGGTCAACTAAAAATCTAAAAAATACAAATTGGTGATTAAGTGAGGATTATACTAAAAAAATACAGATGCAAAAAACAACTACTAAAACACATGGAAGAGGTATGAAGCCAGGGCAATAAAGCAACTATTATATACAAGGCTAGTTAAAAGTATGAAGTCAGCAATTTAATCGTTAATGTTCATTTTGCGAAATAATGTTCTGCATGTAATTCTTTCTACATTTGAGAATACTTGAAATTTTGTTTTCTTCGATTGTTTTTGAGTTACACCTTCTTGCAATTTTTTTAAATGGAAACGTACTAATTTTACGCTAGCATTTGATAGAGTACTTTTTTCTCTTTACAATAGTATAAACAAAAATTTTAAAACGCCGATTCAAGTCTTCAATAAATAAATTTTAATAATAGGGACATCTAAAATAGACAAACTAATTTCCAATAAAGTTTTCTGTCAAAATCTTATTGTAAAAAACAAATTAATAATTAAGTAAATTAAATTAAGTGTAATTTGTATT